>CM066316.1:53073922-54331422 GCA_033807775.1 Saussurea involucrata
CAATTAATGGGAAATTAATTCAGAATATGTTTTATCACAATACTAATAGTTTTGATTATATTGATTGTCATTGAAATAAAGTATAATAAAAGTTTTAAAAAATGATATTGATTGTTATGTAATAAAATATGAAATTGAAAAGGCTTTAGAAATTAATGTGTTGAGTTTAGATTAAAAATAAATCAAAATAAGAGGAAGAAAATATAAAAAAGGTTGAACCTTTCCATCAATTATTTTATCATATATATTAATTGAAGTATTAAACTGTCATAAGTATTTCATTTATGTATATTGATTCATAAGAAATAAAAGAAGAATATGAAAGATTAGATCAATTAATGAAGTATAATTATATTATAATAATCACAACATACATGAAAATTTTAATCAATTAATGAGATATATAGATTTAAAAAACTAAAAATTGGATAAGAATAAAAACAATTATCAAAACATTTTTAAAATGCCAATAAATATTATTTTACCCTATAATAATATATTTATGTATTGATTGTTGTGTAAATAAAATATGAATGGTAAATAAAGCTAAATTGTTTTCAATTATATTGGTTGTTAAAATAACAAATTAAACTGTAAATAAATATACACATATAAAATAAAAAATAGCTTTTAGTTATACTGATTGCTGTAAATTAAAAATAAGGGTAAATAAACGTTACATGTTAAGTTAATAAAAAAACAATAAATTTTTTTATTCATATTTGTTATGTAAATTAAAAAATTAGTAATCAATGTGTTAAGTTTAGAAAATGAAAAGTATATGATATATTTTTAATTTAAATTAATTCATAACTTGAAGAAAATAGTAAATAATATTTCAAATTCTCTTAAAATGCAATATCATCTATGAAAAAATAAAATGTAAAACTATTTTTTTTAAAGCTTATAAATAAACCACGATTGATCGTGAAAAGAAGTTTGATGAATTTTTTGAGAATGAACTCATAGACATCATAAATTGTCAAAATTTTGACAATATCAATAGATTTTTTTAAGTAGTCAAAATTTAACGCAATTACCAATCACGTATAAGTGGTTAATGTCAACAAAGCTTAAATTTGAAAAAAAAAAATTATTTGATCATGTAATCACAAAATATCAAAATTTATTTGAATGTATCTGATTTAAACGTAAAAACAATTGTCGTAGGATAACAACAAACCCAACAATATGTAAAAGAAAAAATATGTAATAACAAATCACATTTGTGTGGAGAATATAATTATACATACATGTTAAAATCTTTCATGTCTTCTTCAACTTTCATCCGACCAAAACAATTTATAGGATTTCAATACAATTTTTCTTGAGGTAGTCAAAAAGTAACGCAATTATGAATCACGTATACATGGTTAATTTCAATGGAGCTTAAATTAAAAAAATATCATATCATGTAATCACAAAATATCAAAATTTTACTTGAATCTATATGATTCCGACGTAAACACACATGTTTGATGATAACAACAAATACAAAACATGGAACTGAAAAAACATATAATAACAAATCACATATTTGAGAGATAGAGTATATACATATACCTATCTTAAATCTTCAATGTTTTCTTCAACTTACATTTTCTTCATCTCCCACCAAATGAATTTGTAGTGTTTTGCATTGTGTGAAAAACAAATTTCATTAAAGAATAAGACAAAGTAAATGAAGAAGAATATCAAGAGTTGGAGGTTAAACTTAGGCATGCAAAATTACAAAGAAATCCATATTAATATGAATTACACATTTTCCATATAGGGGCGGAAAAGTCTTATTACATATTCAACATTTAAAAAAATCAAAAAATTGAGAAAATAGATAGAAGGTATTCTAAGCCTTAGAGGATGCACCTCATCCTTCTTGGATTTTGCTTTTATATATATATATAAAGATTTACATTTTGGTAAAATCTGTATTAAAGGACCACTTTGACCTTCATTGTATTTCTATAGTGGGAACAAGTACACCAAAATCCAAAACAATTTTTATTTTGAATTTTTAATTAAGTCTTTTAATTAATTTTTAACTAAAAACCATTAAACTTTCTACATTTTTTATATAAATAAATATGGAACTTTTAAAAATCGGTTACCTACATTTTTTTAATCCAAAAACTTTACCTAAAATCGGGTGGAAATATTTTTAAGTGAAAAAAAGTAAATCAATTTTACCGTTCTCAATCCCTACACCATTCAAACCCTTCGCCACCCCTTGTCGCATCATCGTCGTCCGCTCTCCACCGTCGTTTCCCTTGCCATCTATCTCCCTCTTTTTTATTGTCTTTTTTGCGGTTTATCCAACTTTTCTTATATGTCTATAAGTGCTCTATAAAATTATTGTAAAATATGATGAATCTAAATCTAGATGGTGAGTTTTTCCTTCTAAGTTGAAACCAGAGTTTCTGAGAGCGGGCAGAAGAGGTGACCAATACCTCATGAACTTGAGGAAATCTTTGATCGTATAGAGACACACGAAGACATCATATCACTTGATCAACTAGAGGAAACCAAACATAAAGTTCTTTCATGTGTTTGGGTGCAGATGCTATGTCCTAAACGACAGAGAACAGCTTGGAAAGTTCGACAGAAAGGCCGATGAAGCCAAGTTTTTTGGCGACTCATCAACCTCCAAGGCCTACAGAGTCTATATTCTGAAGTCAAGAATGATACTAGAAAGTATAAATATATCTTTTGATGACTCTTTCCAAGAGACTTTTGAGCAAATCAGCTCAGGACTCGGGAAAAACATGCAAGCCTCTGGCGCAACATTCTCTCGAGTAGTAGAACCAAATCATATATTGGAGGAAATGTTTGATGATGATGATGATCCCTCTGCAAATGGTCACAGAGCCTCTGGAATCTAAATCTCTGTAGACCAAGCACCACAAGGTATATCTCTCACTGGTCCTAGTAATACTTCACCCTCTTCAACTACATGTGTAGGTACAACAATCGAGGGGGAGCACGTAGAAGATATAATCAACCACGATTCCATGCCAAATCAAGTAGAAAATCCTACACCCGTGACCATAGAGGATGTATCACCAGAGCAAAATGAGGACTCCACACCAAATACTAGAGAGGTCTCAACTCCAACTCAGGATGAAACATCAACTCGTGTGACAAGCACAAATGATGCACCTTCTACAACAGAAGCTATGCAAGTACCCACCATTGTACCCACAGAAGTACAACTTGATGCAACAAATGACCATCTTCAACGGATGACCAAATGGACCAAGAGTCATCCACATAGCCAAATTATTGGTGATCCTTCATAAAAGGTCAAGACTCGATCAGCCACTGCTAATATTTGTTTCTTTACAAACTTTATCAGTGTGATCGAATCAAAGAAAGACTCTAAAGCCCTAGATGATCCAAATTGGGTAGAAGCCATGCAAGAAGAACTTCTATAATTTGAGCGCAACAAAGTGTGGTCCCTTGTACCTCTGCCAAAAGGCAAAACTACAATAGAGACCAAATGGGTGTTCAGAAACAAGAAGGATGAAGATGGAGTGGGCATTAGAAATAAGGCAAGATTGGTGGCTAAGGGATACTACCAAGAGGAAGGAATTGACTACGAGGAAACCTTTGCCCCTGTCGCACGCTTAGAGGCAATCAGGATATTCCTGGCCTTTGCAGCCCACAAAGGATTTATGGTGTACCAGATGGATGTCAAGTCTACTTTCCTCAATTGCCAGATTCAAGAAGAAGTATACGTCCAACAACCACCAGGTTTTGAAAGTTCCAAATATCCAAATCATGTCTATTTTCTGGACAAGGCCTTGTATGGACTCAAACGGGCCCCAGAGTTTGGTATGAAAGACTCTAAAATTTCTTGTTTGTGAACAAATTCGAAAGAGGTACAATAGATACTACTTTGTTTATAAAAGGAGAAAAGGTGATATTTTACTAGTACAAATATCAAATATATGTGGATGACATCATATTTGGTTCTACAAATGATAATACTATAAAAAGTTTGAAAAACTCGTGAAGAGTGAGTTTGAAATAAGCATGATGGGAGAATTAAACTTCTTCCTCGGGCTTCAAGTCAAACAAATAACAGGGGGAATTTTCATATATCAAATATGTCTCTGACATCTTATCAAAATTCAAACTCTCTGACTCTTCTGTGATGAAAATCCCTATGGCCACTGGATCTGAGTTACACTCAGATCCAGAGGGCAAATCTGTCGAGTGTAAGCTCTACAGAGGTATGATAGGGTCCCTTTAATACTTAACTGCAAGTATACCAGATATCATGTATGCCATATGTCATCGTGCTCGGTATTAAGAAAATCCAAAGGAATCACACCTTTATGCTCTAAAGAGGATCTTTAGACACCTTAAAGGAACCAAAAATCTTGGCCTCTGGTATCCAAAGAACTCTGGCTTTGATCTAATGGCTTATACAGATTCAGATAATGGGGGATGCAAGCTAGATAGAAAAAGTACCTCTGGAAGTTGTCAAATTCTATGTGGTAAACTAGTAAGCTGGACATCCAAGAAACAAAACTGAGTATGTTGATGTTGCTAGTTGTTGCTTACAAGTTATGTGGATGAGGACTCAGCTCAGAGACTACGGTCTAGATATCGAGAAAATCCCCATCCTCTGTGATTCCAAAAGTGCCATAGCAATCTCTGCCAATCCAGTACAACACTCCAAAACAAAGCATATCGACATAAGGTATCACTTTCTGAAGCATCGTGTAGAAAAAGGTACGATCGAAATGTATTTTGTGCCCACAAAGTATCAACTTGCTGACCTGCTCACTAAAGCCTTAGATGAGAAGAGATTCGTATTTTTGGTTGGCAAGTTGGGTATGTTGAATATGAGTTAAACCATAGAGCCTCTGCACTTTGGTACATAGTCTCTCTTGTATATATTGTATAATTTTAGCATGTACAGTTCCTTTTAAATATTTTTCGTTGTTTAAGAGCCTTTGTGACATTGCACAGAGCCTTTGGCCCTGGTCATAATACCTCTTTTGGTTGGTTAATCTATTGCTTTTGTACTACTTATCACATCTGACCCAAGCATAGATCAAGGGGGAGAAGAAGTAAGCCTTGATAAGGATCATAGAAGTTGCTCGATCAAAGGGGGCAGGAGAAGCTCTTTGTACGAGCAATATTGAAGAAGGTGAATATGCAGGAAGAAATATACCATTTTTGGTAAGCATACCGCACAAACCAATTTCCAAAACACTTTTCTCGGACATAACTTTCCAAATATGTCCTAATATACCTATTTAAACAAGTCAAAACTTTGAATGGTCAAAAATCTTTGAGCTCTTTCCTTTATTAGATTTTTTTGGTCAAAGAGCCTCTATGACGTTTCACAGAGCCTCTGTGCCACAGAAGTCTCCAAGACCACTAACTTCTTAAGGGAAATTCTCTCGATCATTTCATTGATTTTCAAACGATTTAGGTAAAGAAAAGGTGTAATTTTGTGCGAGTTCAGGTTGATCCTAGACCACAGAAGCTCATTCCACCACAGAGCTTCTGTCATTTTTAACACTTATGTGTTTTGAATGTCTTATGGGGTGCGGGTTCTTTTGAAAATCACAGCCATTTGGGTTTAGCAAATGTCACGCGCGTGGAAGTTGTGGGAGGCGCACGTCCCTTCAAACTGCACTGCCCAAACACACGTGGCATGCTCTGATACATGTGCTCTATATCGTCGTTAGTGAAACGTTTCTAAACGGCTTGTACTTGAGTGCGGATGGCAAAAATTTTAGAAATCAATTTTTACCGCCCATTTATCCACCATAAAAACCCAAATTAACCTTCAAATTAACCTTTTCACTTCATCTTTCACTCAAGAACTCCGGCAAAACCTACAACTTTTGTGCTCTCAAACCCAAAAGTTCATCTATTTTCTTCAAGAAAACCTTCCAAAAATCATCAATGGCTTCATCTGCTTCACCTGCTCACTCCAACAATTCCCCAAACCCCATTCCCCTACAAAACCAAGATGAACATCATTCTGACAGTTAAGAAATTGTTCATCACCTTCCATCAACGAATCTTCAAAGCTTCATTAACCATAACTGGTACCCTAGCCCACTTCCCCTAAAACCCAATAATCACTATGTGATTTTGAAACCTGAAAACTTTGGTCAAAGACATGTCATTATAATAAACTTGCTTCAAAACCATCCTCTTAAAAAAACTTGACCTAAAATGTGAAAAGAATACCAAGTAGATATGTCCATCAATTCTGGCAAAGCTCCAGATTTGATGAGGAAATCAGATCAGTTGTTGGCTAGATATCTAAGCCAGATAACTCACAGAACCTCACCATTGGGATCAACATGGCTATGATTTCCCAGGTATTTGACTTACCCACCAGAAGGCAAAGCCTTCTGGGGATAAGGAGGTACGCAGAGGAACCAACAGACCAAGAGCTTGTCGACTTTGTGATGATGCTCGGATACAATGAACCTCTGTCAAAGAGGACGGACTTTAGGAGAAACCGATTACCCCCCATTTGGAATACCCTCTTTAACATACTCAATAGGTGTCTTACGGGAAATACTGGTAGCCCATACCAGATTTCACACCAAATCTTGGCAATCATGTGGGGTGTACTATGATTTGCCACTAGACTTCGTACCATTGATACTGCAGGAACACCTTTGTCAGCTTTTCAATTTCAGAGGATAATAGGGATTATCCTAGAGCCACTTCTACAGAACGAAGGATGGAGCTTCGAGGGACATGTGGTGAAGACATACCCTCTATCAAGAATGACCCCCACCAACCATCCTAGTGGTTATGCCTTCTGCAGACCACTCTCTGAAAATATGCTTTGTTATGTGAGGGATAGGAATTTATTGAGGGAGTACAAACATGTATTCAGGACTCCCAAACCGAGTCCTGAAACCCCACCACGTCTAGGAGTGCATCTAGGAACACGTGTTGTAGAGAGAATGACAGAGGATGAGTGGAGGGAAGCCATGGAGAGATTAAGAAAACCTAGAGAGGGGGCACCGTGGGCAAGCAAAAGAAGTGCCCCAAACCACAGAACCACCATCCCCTCCAAAGAAAAAGAGCAAAAAGAAAAAATCAAAGACTGTTGAAGCCACAGAGGACCCAACCCCTGAAACCATCATTCCTGAATAGGTTGAACCACAGAACCAACCCCCTCCCCAATCCACAGAGGTGCCTGATACCTCTGCTACCTTACCCTCAAAAGACAAGAAGAAAAAAAGGAAGAGAAAAACCACAGAGGAGGATGCCCCCAAACTTAAGAAGAAAAAGTCAAAGAAACCCAAATCTCCTCTACAAACAATTGCAAAAGAAGAACCCGTCACAACAGAGGTCAGAGACCCCACCCCCCTTACAGTATGTTGAACGTCAAACCTCCAATGTACCACAAACCTCTGCCATTCCAAAGGATGCCCCACAGAACCAAGAAGGGCCTCAAGTATCTTTTAACTCATTTCTTGAGAGGGCATGACTCAATGAATCACTCGACACCTCTAGGTGGAAACTTCATCAAGCCATAGATGTCACGGTTGCTGACAATGATTCAGATCTAGAAATCGATGAAGATATGGGAATGGCCACAAAGACTAGATGGGACAAAGAAGAAGGGTCCCTAGGAGAAAATGCGAAGGAGGAGACATAGAGAAAAGATGCCAAAGGCACATACCCAAAGCTATCCCCCTTTGCTACCCACCCATCTATTCTTGACAGTCTAGTGGCCGAGAAGAATGTTGAAATAAAGCCGCACAGCTCGAACCCTACCATTGCCAGCCGATCAGAGGAGCCTTTTTTCTTCCTCTGTTCCAATTATTAGTCAGGTTTCAGGTTATGTCCTCTCAAAAGGACACAGACCGTTCTAGTGTTCAATTGCCAAGAACACAACAGTTTCCCCCACAGAGGCATCCGTTGCCTCTCCCACGCACATATTAGGGAATCAAAGTCCTTCAGAGGGACTTAGAGCGCACGATGATGAGGATGCTCTAGACAAGCCTCTGAGTCCGATCACAATCCCTTCTGTGCCCAACTCTGAATTAGCATAGAGTAAGGAAAGTGACAGAACTTTCGTAGAGAAGAAGCCATCTCATGACTCCTCTCGAGGATTAAAAACGGGCACGTTAGGAACAGAGGTAAACTCTGGGGCAGAATGTGTTCCCCAGAGGTCACCACTGGTTCATACGTAATGAAGGATGAGTTCCAAGTCTTCGTTACCTCTATGACCACCAAATTCATCGAGTTGCAAAGCTTGGTGAAATCTTATGCATAAACTACACAAAGCACCATTTCCTCATTGACCTAAAAAATCGATGATCTGTCCACAGAGGTAAAATCTAACTCCACCAAAATCTCTGCACTTCAAGTATAACATCCACAGAGGTCTGCATCCATCATCCCCTCAGAGACTCAAATTGTCATCAACGCCCTCACCAAAGAACTCAAGGCTGCAAGGGATATCGCAGAAGCCCTAACAAAGTCGTCCCCTGCCAATGCATCTCCAACCCTAACCACATAAGACCTACAGAGGGCATTGGAAAAAGTACAACAAATGACCACTGATCAAATGCAAGCCCTAACACCCACAGACCACATCACACGCAAGCAAATAATCAAAATTGGGCAGAACGTTATAGATGAGATCACCGGATTCATTGGGCAAGCGTAGGGATGTTTAGATTCAAGTCAGAGGCCGAAGTGGCCTATATTATGGGGATCTGCGACGACATATATGACAAACTCCAAATGGCGACACAGAACTTACCACGATCAAAGAAACCTTCAACTACTTGCCAGGCAGAGGCATCAACGCAGAAAAAGCATGATGATCCTGAGAATGACGAGACAGGGTACTTAGATCATCATAAGGGGGATAACAAACAAGGAGAAAATGCCACAAAGCCCTCTTCAAACCCACAACCTTTAACAATCGTTGCACCAACCCAATAATCTACCCATCAACAGAATACCACAGAGGCAATACCCACCTATGTGGAATCAAACTTGAATGAAGATCTACCATCCCCCACACCCCAATAGAAGATCAACCCCTCAACTCACCCAAAACCATACCACGAACCAAAACTTTAGCCTCTAAACCCCCAAAGCAGAACAAATACTTAAAAGAAAAACCCTCTGAAGACCAACCCCAAAAACAACAACCTCTGCAACAACAAAAACCACAACAACAACAAACCAAACCCAAACCTCAACCCCACAAAGCTCAACAATCAAACCTACACTTGCAGAAGTACGCAAACCAAAACCCTCACCCACAGAAGTCCCCAAGGCCTGTTGGTTCTATATGCTCAAGAATGATTATAAAATAATATTACCGGTAATATATGATCCTATAGGGTCACACCGAACAACAAGTAGACACCGAATTGATATTTATAAGAATTTGATTCTTGATAAATATTAATTAATTCTTGAAAATATTAATAAATATGATTTATAATATTAGATGCAAATAATAAATATTGGTTATATAAAATAATACATATGATGGATTTATTTTATAACTAAAATTGAAAAGGAGGGACTTAAGGAGAAAGTTTAAGAAAGTTAAAATATGATTTTAACCATCTTAAATTAGGAGGGTTTATTTTGTAACTTTGCATGGACTCTCATTGGACCCTTTCATGGTCCAATAGAAAATGCCTTGGCTTTTAATATACTTGGCATTTTCAAGAGAGAGTAATGAGATAACACATAAACCAAAAACCCTCTCTCTCCCCTCTCTCATAATTCACGGCCGAAACACACAGATGGTGTGTGTGTGTTTTGTGTTCTTCCTCTTCAAGACTATTGTAGTGCTTGTTTAGAGTTCTTGCATCAAGAAAGAAAAAGGAACTAGCATTCCGAGAAGAAGGTGTTATTGCTTGTGGTGGATACCGCTAGAGGAGCTCTCTTTTGGGTTCTACATTCATCACCAACATCCAACCTCCCATGAGGAACCAAAGGACTACAAAGGTTGTAAGCTTTAAACTCTCTTATGTTTATTTATTTATCTTTTCTTGCATATAACAAGATCCTTGGTGGGAATAAAATGGTTTTATGTTTTGTTCAAAATTTTCCTTCCGTTGCGTAATATTTTTACCTCTTATGAAATTTTGAAACCCAAGTTTTGAACATAAAATCCCAACAAGTGGTGTCAGAGCCTATGTTATAATGCATGATTAGATAAAAAGGTTTTATTTGGATAAAACTTGGTTTTTGGAAGCCATGGGTAAAATTTCATTTTTTATATGAAAAGTTCATACATGCCTTTTAGGCAACTTGTTTGTATTTTTATATATCTATACTACATATATAACCATATAAGAAAAAAGTCTTAAATACAACTCAAGAAACACAAGGTACTGCTTTTTAAAGCATAAAACCTGAAAATCTCTTAATTACCATTTTTTATGCGTAATGTACAAGTTTTTATGCAATAATAATTCTAAAATGGGCCAATAGTGAGTACACTCCAGCCCCATGCTTCCTAACCTCTCCCTTCTTTCACGTTTCAGACCATACCCACCATACCTTCCTAACCTCTCCCTTCTTTCACGTTTCAGACCATACCCACCATACCTGTTGGAAGATTTCATACGCGGACGTGCGTCGTCTTTAAACAAATAAACAATGCTTCTCTCCGATTCGAATAAACAGAAATACCCCCACCCTGCTATTCTATGTTCTATGATTCTTTGCAGTTTGCAGTAAAATAAAAGTGATGAGGATGATGGGTAATTGTTATCAATGGAATCCTCTGCAGACTCGAATCAGGTAGTTTCAAATTTTAGGGTTTTTCAAATTTCACTTAGATTTCTTAGTTTTTCTGCTTCAACTTGCTTTTTTGTTAACAGGTAGGTTCTCATTTTCCTCTCAATGTTCACATGTACAAACGGGTAATGGTTGTTTTTACTGTTTTTTGTTGATTTTTTTCTTATTTATGGTTCTTACTGCCCTTTTGTTTTTCATTTCTTAGGATTAGGTTTAGAAGTGGGTGCTCCTTTGCCTTCTCATCCTGATGTTGATAAAGGTGTGTTTGGTATTGTTTTTTTTAACTCTTGGTGGATGTTTTGATTTGTTCAAAGATTAGTGTATATTGTATTACTGCTTTGCTGAAAACATTAGTGTTTTGTAACATAAGAATCTAACATTAATTATCTTTATTTTCTTTCTGATTGATATCATATTTCAAACAGCAGAATATGAAGAAAAAATTAAGCAGGTTGAACCGAGAGCCAAGGTATTCGTAATGGAATGGTTTCCAACTGTGGCCCAATGCATTTTTTGTACAATGAGTGTTCACTTGTGATCTTTTTGTTTATACCTCCACCCTTAGATTCTGTTCTAATTTCCGTTTATTTTCTTAACGATTCTGCTTCAAATTGTTTGTATTTGTAAATTGAGATCGATGTTTGAAGGTATTGAGACGGTTCCTTATCCTTCTTTTTTATTCTTATGATAGGAATTAGAATCGGGTTTTGGCATTTTAGATATTCAACCAACGGTCTAACAGGATGGTTGAACTATATGATATGTGAAAGGATTACATTATGGGACGAAGTGAACCTTACCGATTTAAATGTCATTACTATTAGTTAATAGTTTGCCTTGGTATTTGTCACTTATATGCTATGGCCGTTGGCCAAATTGTTCCTTTTTTAATGCTGCAGATCTGTGTGAAGGCTCATGCTTGGAATCTGGTCTACTTTCTACTTGTTCTTATTTCTACATGCTACTCTCATAATTTAGCAAACATGTTTTAGTATTGTTAATTGCTTAATATATTTGGTAGTTGACGTATTGGAGTTTGCAGAACATGAATCATAGCCATGTTTTAGAAAGTTTGTAGATCAAGGACTCATCTTCCATGTTTATTGGTTGGCCTTTAGGAGTTCGATAAATATGTTTGCTTTTTGTTACTTTTGTTGTCTCTTTCTTGAACTTTTTAAATTTGTGTTGATGAAGATAAAGTGAATATTAGATGTTTGTTATCCCATTTACATAATTGCACTTGGTTGGTTTCATAAATTCTTCATGTCTACCTTGTTATGAACAAGAGACCAAATTTCTAAACCATCTTATATATAGCTAAAAACATGATAACCATTAGGTAATTTTTGCTGTAATATTGGGGGCATTATTCAATATTTCAATAATTTCGCCATGGGCACAAAAAACCTTAGGACCGGCCCTGCACATGTTCACCCGATAAGGTAAAATGAGTCGGTAAGCACTTACCGGGTAAACATATAGTAAACGGCCCTAAGTTTGGATTTCAATGTAGTCTAATTTCTTAAGGTTCTTTTATTCTCCATAAAGGATTACTGTGTACTGTGTAGCACCTGGTTATTAACTGTGCCATTTTTCTAATTCCTCTGTTATCCTTGAGCATGCTACTTTTCGATAACTAACATGAATATCTCTTACCTTTTGTAGTATCAACAAGACTTTTAGACATTTGTTTTCTTATAGTCTATTTTATTAACTGGCTTCATTTTGCACATATTACAATATAAAGACCATGTTCTTAACTTGAGAGTTGTGTGTATTGCAACTAAGTTTCATGCATAAACCATATTCTATCATATCAGTTATTGTTATCTTGTTTATTTGTTGTTTTTCTTTGCTTTCTTTATTGTTTCTGTTCTTAAATACTGGCTGCTCAAAGATGAGGAAATGAGAAAGACCTCTAGATGTTTAGTGATTTTCTCATTCCAGATCTTCACAAAATTTGCTGCAATCTTTTTCTTTTCACCCTTATCGAGATTTTACTTCTACAATATTACATTATTAAAAAAAAGCAAAATAATTTGTTATTTGCTTTTTCTAAAATACTTTTTGTACATTTGTAGCAGACTACTACTATATGTTCACTAATACTCAAAGGCAAGAAGAGCGTACGGGAAAGTATGGTACTCCTAGGGTACATTACCTTCAGGTATGAATATGATTCATAAACATGTAAATTTTATTTCAATCTTTTTAATTGATAGAACCAATACTGCAGCTTGACTAGAGTCCCATATCCAAATAATTAGGGTTTATGTGTTTTGTTTTTCCACTTATCTCCACAACTTTCATTTTCTTTTTCGTATTCATACATACTCGTCTCCTTTCCTTGTTGGTTCATGATTGGTTTTCCTCAATATTTATGTGTATGTTGGAAACAACAAACATTAGCAGAGTTGAATCAAACAAGTATCAAGTATGTTAGTTATTCAGTTTGGGTTAAAACACTTATTAATGTAATTTATTTCGTTATGTTTGCAGGAACTCGTAGCTCAATTCTAGAATGCGACTACTGAAGGTATGTTTACCTCTTAATAGTTCCATTAAGAGGCAACCTCTGAATCGTGAAGAGGTGAATCTTGTTTGGCAAAAAAAGTCTGCCTCTTAATGGTTCTAAAACTCTCTGAATGATATTGTATCTTGGGCCTCCTTTAACCATTCAGATCCCTAATTTCATTCTGAAAGATTACCAAACAACCATATTTCATTTTGTACTATATCATAACAGCCTCCTAATCATTCTGACCATTTGATCATTCTGTACCAAACCATTCAGCAACTGCTTAACAGCCCCTGATTGTATGCCTTTCTATGATGATATTTTGTCTTCCATTATGTTCTATAAAGTAAATGGGTTATGGTATTTTCTTCTCACATCAAGTAAATGGGACTTTTCATCCCATCTTTTACAAAGAGACACACATGCACATGAGTATAAGAATCGTGAATGTCTTCAATTTTCTTCTTAATGATTCTAAGTAATCGCAGAGTCGAAGGAAAAAATTGTTGGCAATTTGGCAAACTTTGCATATGATCCCTACAATTTTACGTTTCTATGCCAGGTTAATTCTTTTGTTTTATTTACTTGACAGTTGATAGTGATACAATCAACATCTGTTGTACTTGACAACCGTACTTAACTTTAAACAGCTAAATGTTTTAGAACTTTTCCTCGACTGCTTAACAGAACCCAATGAGAAGCTAATAGAGTTTGGTGCCGGAGGGATCTGCAATTCGTGTGCTAGTATGTTAAAACTGTTTTAAGCCATTGGATTTTTTAGAATGCTTCAAGGTTTCAATTACAAAGGTAAAATTGTCATAATTTTTTGAAAACGGTGTCTTTTTCATAGGTGGACATTTATTTTCGGACAAATGGAGTAAGAAGGATTATCTTTCTTCTTTAACTGATACCATCTGCTCTGCAAGAGGCAGAATCTCTCTTGAATGCTAAGATACACGAGCCAATATTTCATCGATTAGAGATGTTGCTCCAAATAAGGGAAAACCCCATATAAAAATATTCTCAAAAATAAAAAATATTGCACTTTTTCACACGATTTGCTACAAGAATTCAAGATTTATGACCCTTAATCTGTCTTGCAGGCAATGTATTGCTTGAGCTTTCAGTTGCCAAAAGAAGCATGCATTAATTAGTGAAAAAATCACCAACACAGCTCCAGGTTCTGTCGAGTGTCGATAGATAGTTCGTATTAAAATCATCTAGAAAAAACCTTGTTGTCTTTGTTTCTTGATTTAGGTTTTTACATCATTATTCAAAAAACCTTGTTGTCTCTTGTTGTCTATACATCAAACGTTGTTTATTTAGAAGTTTTACGTGATGAATATGGTATAATCAACGATTATATTTTTACCCATTTGGTACAATGTGTTTCTATTAAAATCATTGTGTGCTTTTTGTAGTACTTATTTACGGATGAGTGCATCACGTAAATTGAACAATACTCTAGATATGCGGATGTGCATTGTTTACAAATGATTGTATTTTTGTTTTGCTAAGTCAAGAATTTCAAATTTTGTAATGAGTTATGAATATATGGGTTTGGAAGCTTAATACTTATGCAATTATTTTTTGAATGTATCTTGTTCATACACAATATTAACCTTGAACTTTATTTATTTGTTGGCTTCTAAATTAACAACGCAAGCTAATGAGATAAAATTGAAAGTGATATAGAAACATGACTCACAGCTGAACTAATGTTTCGAAATTGTGATTCACCCGCGCTGCATCGCGCGGGTACACTGCTAGTATATATATATATATATATATATATATATATATAGAGGGCCCTTCTTTTGTTAACCACCCAATTAGTGTTAACCTTATTAACTAATCTGGACCATTAATCATTAAAATCAATGGCTAAGATTAAAAGCATTTTTTAATTCATAATTAAAATAAACTCACGGCTGATTTCATTTGCAGCATATATGCATAGGGGTATTATTGTCATTTAACAAATCTTGGAAACTATCAGATAAGGAAACAATTCACTCAATTCCTACATTTAAGGACCTGTAACTTATCTCTAATTGATTTAGAATCAAAGATATCAAACACGTACACTCTCTCTCCAATATCGATTCAAAAGAAATTCAACTGATGAAATCAGTGTGCAAAATCAAAAGGTTTATAGCAATGGATTCCAGAATAAGAAGAAGAAGAGATCGAAGAAGAAGAAGAGATAAGAAGAAGGAAGCCGGCGCTGCCGCCGGAGATAAGAAGAAGAAGAGCTCGAAGAAGAAGAAGAGATAAGAAGAAGAAGCCGGCGCTGCCGCCGGATATAAGAAGAAGAAGAGATAAGAAGAAGAAGTCGGTGCTGCCGCCGTGAGGCTTGTGCTTCCTGCTGAATTGGCCAAAGGCACAAAGGCGGTGACGAAGTTTACCAACTTGTAGATCTCGTTTCATTTTCTCTGTTGAACTTGATCTGTTCATGAAACAATCTAGTGTTAGGGTTTCACAACTTTTGATGATCAGGTATTATTAGATGTTCTATGACTTTTAGTTTTTCATTTTAGCACATTAAAAAGGCAATGAAAGTGGTTTTTTTGTTGAATTTGTTTGTTCATTGTTTAGTAGATTTGATTATGGATAATAATCGAGATATACTGATACCAACACAATTTGGGAATATGTTGAGCCGTTGGATGGTTCTTGAAATGCATATATGCAATTTTAAGAGGTGCATATATGCAATTATATGATGTGTATATATGTAGTTTTAAATGCATATATGCACCTTTTTTATCTTCATATATACAACTGATGTGCATATATGCACATACACTGTGCATATGATTATTTGTCATGTTGGTTTGATAATTCTTATGGATACACGCTATTTTGTTTATGTGCATATGTGCAGGGTTACACAATTTTATGGTTGTGCATATATGCAAGTTTACATAGATTTATGGTTTACACAGATTTATGGTTGTGCATGTATGCAATTTTACATATATTTATGGTTTACACACAGCTTTACACAGATTTATAGTTGTGCATATATGCACTTTTTATCTTCATATATTCAACTGATGTGCATATATGCAATTCTATGATGTGTATATATGCAGTCCTAAGGTATGCATATATGCAGTATTAATATGTGCATATATGCATTTCTATGATGTGCATATATGTAGTTTGAAATCGTGCATCTATGCAAAAAAACGTGAAAAAATCGCTGGAACGTGAAAATGAAAACTGGTTTTAAAATGATTAAGATTATCATTAATAATTACCAAAAATGAAAACTGGTTTTAAAAGATTAAGATTATCATTAATAACTACCAAAAATATCTTGTGCATGAAATTAGGAAAGTAAATAACCCATAAATAATTAAAATTATGAAATTCCTAAACTACCCCTATCAAACCAGTAACCTATCTTGATTTCTATTGGTCCAAAAAAGTTAACATGGTTAACACTAATTAGACGGTTAACAAAAGAACGAGACCCTATATATATATATATATATATTATGTAACAAAATTTTAACATGCATTTTTGTTACATAAAAGTTGCCTAACAAAAACAAAGTGTTGTTTTATGTTATTTATGAGAAATATGTGCATAAACAAGCCATTAACCAATATGTTGGTTGTTGTGTTGTTCTTTTAATTATTATTATTATTCATGTTGGTTTGTAATAGTAAATAGGTTTTATTATTTCACGTCCTCTTGTTCATTTTGTAAGTATTAGATTAGTTGTTAGAACTAGTTTTTATTTATTTATAAAATGTAACAAGATGAAGACCAACATGGAGCTTGAAGATGGAGCTTGATGTCTTGTTTGCATAGAGATGCAAAAGCAAGTGGGAGCTTGAAGTTTTTTTATTTTTGTCCCTTAGGTATGGACTTGACATTTCTTGTTTTTGGCTCACAAGAAATGTCATTAGAAATGGATTTGTTTTATGCACATTCTTTTGCATGTTAATGGTTGATTATGTTCTTTTGATGCTTTAAAATATAGGATATTGCATGCTAGTAAAGAACATAAAATTGGTTCAAACGCGCTTATTTAAAATTATTTAAAGTTGAAGCGACGAATTTTAAAATTAGATTTTAAATGAACCAAGTTCAAAAATGAGATTTTATATCAACCAATATTTAAAATGGAGATTTTAAATCAATGACATGAAAATTGGTTCAAATACGTTTTATATAAAATTGTTTATTTAAAAACGACGTAACCTTAATTTTTTTTAATTGAACCAAATTATTTAAAATGGAGATTTTGAATTTAATCATTTTGATGAAAGATTTCTTTTTTCTTAAAAGAGTACCTTGATTATTGGATGCATGCAATAATATGGTACTATAAGTTTTAAAATTAAAATTGAGATTTTGAATTTTATAAAAGAGTTTAAATGGAGATTTTGAAACTCATACAAACTCATAGTCTAATAATAAAAGTGTTTATTAAAAGACTATAAATGGTTCTTATTATGATCAAACTCAAACGTCATTATATGATATTAACAAATGATCATTAGTTGATAAAATAGAGATTTTATTTAACCAAAAGGAACCATTTGATGAGTAGTAAGATTTTATTTAAAATATCATGTATTATTGAATGCATACAATAAAATGTTTTAAAACTAGAATTATAAAACATTATAAATCCCTTTTCAAAATGCAAGTCTATGCCGTCCTTTTGAGAAACACTCAATACGTCACTATGACACCCTTGTGGGATAAAGGTCACCTAACCACTTGGATTGTCTTGAGATGGATGAGGTGATTCTTATGTCTTTGCGGGATAAATGTCACCTAATTAACCGCATGGATATGAGTTTCACATGTTGTCTCAAGTAGGATGACTTGATTGGGAATCTTTTGTGATAAAGGTCACCTAAGCATTAGAAGCCCAAGACATAGATGAGATCAAACATGCCAATTAACAAACGTTGTTAAGGATCCCATAACGCTAGGAATTACATTCGATGTAATCGATAAACGTTATCTACCTTGTTGGATTAAATGGACGGGATAAAGGTCACCTAACCGTTTCATTTGTTTTGCAACGTTGGATCCTAGATTTTATGCAAATTAATGTTTTTAGAAAACGAAAGGGTAATTAATTTGCTTAATAAATAATATTGATAATACTATATTAACTTTGTTAAAATTCTGTAGATGGCCCAAAATGCAACCACTACGATTGATACATCCCTAAAAGCTTTTCTTAACGAAGAAAAGTTAACCACTCAAAACTTCCCGATTTGGTTTCACAAATTGAGACACGTTCTCAGACGTGAAAACAAATCATACGTACTTATTATACCTCGTCCTCAAGAACCTCCTCTTACCTCCATAGAAGCTCACGATACTTGATTGAAACATAATGATGATTCAATCGATGTATCACGTCTTATGCTTGAAATCATGGTTCCATCCTTACTAGAAAGAATGGAAATGTTTCCACTGAGGGTATTTGACATGGTAAACTGATTACGGGAATATTACCAAGTGTATATGGTCCGTGAATGCTTCAATTGTATTGGGGTACTTCACAGGACAAAGATGGAGGAAGGCCAAGATGTAAGCTCTTATATTCACAAAATGAGGACGCACCTTGACTATTTGGATAGACTTGGCTATCCTTATTCCAATGGGAGAGCCGAAAATGTGATCCTCGAATCTCTGACCAAAGCATTTGATGTTTTTGTCGAGAATCTGAATATAGACCTCGAGAAGATTTCAGTTCCAGAATTGCATACGATGCTAGAAACCGCTGAAAGAAATCTTCCCATGGTAACAGTTACATATGATAAATGTGGCAACATTGGTCATAGAAGAGGAGATTGCCCTTCTGAGAAATAAATGTTTTCTAGCGAAGGAAAGTCCTTCAAGTATCTATATTTTAGATAGAACTTTTACCTCTCTATCTTGCACTTGTGTATTTGATACTAAGTGTAGAACTCACTATTGTA
Source organism: Saussurea involucrata (assembly GCA_033807775.1). Taxonomy (NCBI): domain Eukaryota; kingdom Viridiplantae; phylum Streptophyta; class Magnoliopsida; order Asterales; family Asteraceae; genus Saussurea; species Saussurea involucrata. The sequence goes on from CM066316.1 coordinate 53,093,178, forward strand.
ATATGTTACAAATGATCAAGAAAGGTAAGTGACTGAATGAGAAGCAAAATGGTGATCCATATAAGCAAGGAAGCAAGATTGCATACCAAGCTTATAAGAGATTTTATTTTGAAACCATTTGGCTCGTATAATTAAACAATGTTTGTTTCGAACAATATTTGAATTTAGTTTGACTAAATTATTATTTTGTCACATGTTTATTGATTGAGTGAAATTCACTTAACCGTTTTTGAAACGATTATATTCATATTCAAAAATGAATTATTCTATTTCGAGAACTAGTACTCTTAATTGAATAATAAAGTGAATCTCAAAAGCTTTCTAAAACATAGTTCTATATAAACGCCATAAGACTCAAATGTGATTTGACTCAAGTCTACACATGAAATAGTCAACTCATGAAGTAAAAATTAATCGCATATCTCAACTTCAAAAGTGTGGTATTTTGAAGGAAGATGAGAATGTTACATTTGATATATGCGATCTTGATAAGTTGAATATAGCCTCTTTTTTTCTCTAGTTATAGAAAAGAAAAGAATTTTTTTGTGTGAATTGATACATGTTGATGTATGAAGTTTTTCAAAACCAAGTCTAGATATGGTGATAGATAATAAAATATCTTCACTGGCGATTTCAAATGTTGAAGTTATGTTTATGAAACATAAGCATGAAGCATTTGATATGATTCAAGTTGTTTCAAAGTGAAGTTAAAGAAAACTACACAATAGGACCATTAAAGTCTTTCCTGATATAAGAGAATAGTAACTAAACCAATAACTCTTGGATCATCTTAGAAATTGTGGGTTAGTCTCACAACTTGGTTCATCCGGAACACCGTTTCATTATCTATATCCGAAAGGATGAACCGAACCTTATTTGATATGGTTCGCTCTATGATGAGTAGAAGTACTATTCATATATCAATTCGGAATTTCTACCCTAGTTACTGTAAACCGTACTTTATGATACCAACCAAAAGGGTAGTCAAGACACCTTATAAGATTTCGTATGAAAGTTTTTCATTCTTAGTCTTAGTTGAAGGTGTGGGTTTATGAAGCTCATGTAAGACCATAAGCTTCAAGTAAGCTCGACCCAAAATCTACTAAGTGCATATATTGTAGAATATTCAATAAATTGTTTAAGATACCAATTCTACAATCCCACAAACAATAAAATTGTTTATTGTTCCAAAGCCAAGTTCTTAGAAAGCAAGTTTTTAATGGGCAAGGCAAATGGGAGATTTAAGGATCTTGAAGGGAATCAAGAACCTTATAACCTAATGCACTTATTGGTTGGCACTAGTTATCAAACAAAGGTTGTTAAAAATGAGAAATTTGATTGATCAGAAACTTAGTAAAAGCACCAAGTGTTCGCAAATCTAGTAGAATCATTCAGAATTTCGAGAAATATCATTTTCTCATGACTTATGAAGAATGATGTATGATAGGTTTCTAGTAAGCCCATAAACTACTAAAGTGCTATGTCAGATTCTGAATCTGATGAGTGGCTTAGAGTCATGAACACTGAGATACAATCCATTCATGGATCAGTACAAGTATCACAAAGCAGAAGTCTTCATTTTGACAGAAAAAATTAAAAGTCTAATTTTCATCAAAATATAAGATGACTCATGCATTTTACTAGAACTAGTGGGAGTGCAGTAAAATTCCTGATCTTGTATGTGCAAGACATACCAGTATTTGGAAATTAACTTTCCTATTTAGCAAAACATCATGTTTTTGCTCGGACAGTATTTCCTTAATAAAAGACTTAGAAAAGGCTAATTTTATTCTTGAAAGAGAGATATTTAAAGATTGGATCAAGATGACTTATAGGTTTAAGTCAAAGTGCATATGTTGACATTGTCTTGAAAGGTTCAAGATGCAAGGCTCTAAGGGTAGTTTCTTGCAAGTATGATATGACATCATTTTGACATGTTTCAATGTTCTAGCACAAAGGCTGAGATAGATTAAATGATTGGTAATTCCATATGCTTCGGCAATTGGATCTATCATATGTGCCATGACATGCACTAGATCGAGTGTATCATAATGCCTTGGAGCATTAGAAGGAGATACCAACGAAATACGAGGGAAGGTCATTGGATGACTGTAAAGAACAATTTAAGGTACTTACGAAGAACCAAGGAAGTATTCCTTAATTGAGGGTTGGAAGAAGATCATAGTAAGATGTTACACCGATGATAGCTTCAACAAAGATCGAGAAGGTTTTCGACCACAAAAGGGGATTGTCTTCATTATGAATGAAGAAGTAGTTCATTTGAAAAGGTTCAAAGCGAAGATCAAATTGCATTATATACTACAAAATAAGAATACACTGCTGCTTTAGAAGTTGCAAAAGAAAGATGCTTGGATGAAAGAGTTCATTGAAAAGCTAGGTAGATGCCTCCCATTCAGGATCACCTAGAAATCTTTTATGAGAATGTGGGTGACATTACGCAAGCTAAAGGACCCTATCTCACATCAGAGTACCAAGCATCTACTCCAAACATTTAACTATATTTGGAATAAAGTTAAAGATGGAGATGTTAGTGTTCACAAAGTTTAAACAAATCAAGTTTCCGGATGAACCCATTCACGAAGCTCCTTTCATAAGCTAAACTTGAAGTGTCATGTTTGAGCTATAGGACTTCGTTATTCTAGTGATGGGAATTGATTTGAATTTAGTATTTGGATATTGGAACAGGTTAAGCAACAAGTATAGTATTTAGTTAGATATATAGGATATGATCTTTTCATACTTGTTGTGTTCTATATTAGCATGTTTAAATCCTTGAATAAATTAGTTATTCAAAATGTCCATAGTCGATCATAGTTGTGGGAGCAACTGAGAAGTAAGACTAATATGAATTGGATTGGTTGACTTTTAAGAGTAAAAGTGGCAAAGAGTTGCAACCAAGTTCATAGATACTTGTTAGGGAACAAGTATTGGACCTGACCCGTTTCAAGATCACCTCATGGATCGTCGTCATAAGTGAGACTTGAATAAAGGTAGTATCTTTGTATCCTTCGACCTGAGATGCATATTTGGGACTCAAATGTAGGGAGTGTTATGCTTTGATATGGATAACCGTTGTTCTTGAAAAAGGCAGCCACAAAGGCCATTATTGGGCATGACATGAACTGCATGAGAGGCGTATGTAGTCAAGATGGGATTTGTTTCTCTAAATATGTTAAGAGTGAGACATCTAAGGTGCCTTACCAAAAGTTGAACAATAGATGAGAATGATAGTGATCCATGTCTCATGTTCAACATGATGTCTAAACAAAGGGATAACTGATACCACACCTTATACATCAATTGAAGCTATGAGCTCGTGGGAATTGGATGTTGTTGAATGGCACTTACATTCATACATTGCTGGGGGCAGTGAGATGTTGCTAGACGTCCACCACTGTCTATATCATTCTATAATGCAATCTTGAGCAAGTGGGAGATTGTTGGTTCTATATGCTCAAGAATGATTATAAAATAATATTACCGGTAATATATGATCCTATAGGGTCACACCGAACAACAAGTAGACACCGAATTGATATTTATAAGAATTTGATTCTTGATAAATATTAATTAATTCTTGAAAATATTAATAAATATGATTTATAATATTAGATGCAAATAATAAATATTGGTTATATAAAATAATACATATGATGGATTTATTTTATAACTAAAATTGAAAAGGAGGGACTTAAGGAGAAAGTTTAAGAAAGTTAAAATATGATTTTAACCATCTTAAATTAGGAGGGTTTTTTTGTAACTTTGCATGGACTCTCATTGGACCCTTTCATGGTCCAATAGAAAATGCCTTGGCTATTAATATACTTGGCATTTTCAAGAGGGAGTAATTAGATAACACATAAACCAAAAACCCTCTCTCTCCCCTCTCTCACCCCTCTCTCATAATTCACGGCCGAAACACACACATGGTGTGTGTGTGTGTTTTGTGTTCTTCCTCTTCAAGACTATTGTAGTGCTTGTTTAGAGTTCTTGCATCAAGAAAGAAAAGGAACTAGCATTCCGAGAAGAAGGTGTTATTGCTTGTGGTGGATACCGCTAGAGGAGCTCTCTTTTGGGTTCTACATTCATCACCAACATCCAACCTCCTACGAGGAACCAAAGGACTACAAAGGTTGTAACCTTTAAACTCTCTTATGTTCATTTATTTATCTTTTCTTGCATATAACAAGATCCTTGGTGGGAATAAAATGGTTTTATGTTTTGTTCAAATTTTTGCTTCCGTTGCGTAATATTTTTACCTCTTATGAAATTTTGAAACCCAAGTTTTGAACATAAAATCCCAACAAGGCCAAACCTTCAACGCAAGACAAAGGCAAAGGGAAACTGATAGAAGCCGAGAAACCAAAACCCAAAACCCAACCAAACCCTGAAAAACTCATGGAAAGTGCCTTCAATGCCTATGTAACCCCAAAAGCAGATGAAGAAGACTGGGCTGTTGGAGAGCCTTTGTCGGCCTACCCACCCTTAGATCCCTCTGCTAAACCCTCTAAGAATAGAGTCGCCCAAGCAATGAAAAATATGGATGCTTTAAGGAAACCCTGTTAGGTCACGTTAGTGGAATATGAAGTATAGGGTCTGATTATGATAGTTTGTTATTTTAGTTTGCTAGTATAAATAGTTTGCATAACCTTGTGTTTAGGGTTAATGATCATTAGTCTAATTCCATATTACTTTATACGTCTACACAGCCTGATTATCTTCATGTTCAATTAATGCAAGTGAGATTTATGATTGATATGCTGATTGTGTTGATTACATTGTGATTGTTATTGAATCTGGGATCCACAATTGGTATCAGAACAGAAGTACGTCTTATTCAAAGGTAATTTCTTTTCTGATCATTCAAAGTTTTTGTGCGACTGTTTCATTCATAGGATTTTTCTTTGCTTTGATTTTGGTGTTAAATATCGAAATTAAGGCTTGAAAAATCATTTTTATCGCATTTCTGAAATCATATCATGTTTTGAAGTCTTTTGGTTGAGTAAAAATCTTCAATTCTTGAGATTGTTGCTTCAAAGTGCTTAATTAATCGTTTAGGTTAATTGTTTTTGCGTTCCCTAGTCTCTTGTTTTGGTACTAAAGTGTTTGCAGCTTGTTTCCCGAGTCAAAAAGTGCAGAAATTCGACATCCAGGTTGGTATTTTTATTTCCAGTAATTAATTTTGGAACTGTGTTCTTGTGTTCCGGAACTGACTGATTCCGGATCTGAGTAGTTCCGGATTCCCGTAAGTATTGACTCCGAATCTGAATTATTCCGGATTCCTTTGTTTTCGGATCCCATGTTCTGGAATCTCATAATTCCGGATCTGGTATTGATTCCGGAACTATCGTAATTCCGGATCCTGAGTTCTACTTCCGGATCGTGAAAAATTCCGGATCATCTTATTCCGGTACTTGCTCGTTCCGGATCACTTAATTTCAGAATTCTCTTAGACTCCAATTCCGGTACGTATTTCTTTCTTTCTTTTTCCTTAATTCCGGAACTGTGCCATTCAGGAACTCACGATTGATTTCGGATCCAGTATTGTGCTATTCCGGAACTCACTTTTATTCCGGATCACATTTTCTTTGCACTTCCGGAACTTAATCTTCCAGATCCTTGTTACTAGTTCCGGAACTTGTCCATTCTGGATCTCATCTTCCGAAATCTGTCTTTCTGCACATCTTATTGTTTCATCCAGTATCTGTTTTTCATTCCTTTTCCAGTTTTACTCCTATTTATTCCTGATCTCACATAGGAATTGTTTTAGGCTTTCACTCCCATAGGAACTTTGCGTTAGTTTGCGTTAGATTATGCGTTAGACCACTCAATTGCCTTTGAATCACTTTACACGTCCTACGACCACCAAGTTCTCACAATGAATGTACAAGACGCACTCGCTATCGGATCTGAGTTCAAGCCACCGATTCTTTACCGCGGGGAGTACAATGTTTGGCGAGCCAGATTCCTATGCTTTATTCAGACGAAGCCGCTTTATGAGGAGATTCTTCGCTCGCTCAAGGAGGGTCCGACTGTTCCACCATTGATGGACGTTCCTGCTATAGAAGGTGGACCTCCTACCCACAAAGTGCCCAAACCGTATGACAAACTGACGGTTGAAGAGAAGCGTAAAGCCGATGGCGACACGTTGGCGAAGATTTATCTCGTATACAGTCTTCCCAACAACATATACTGTAGCATCGACAGCTACAAGGGCACGACTAAAGGAATGTGGGATCAGCTTGCCAAGATAATGCAAGGCAGTCGCGAAGGAAATCAGATGAAGATCACCAACTGCCTCACTCGCTACGAATCCTTCAAAACTAAAAGAGGGGAGTCACTCACGGAGACATACGAGCGCTTATGTACTCTATTCAACGACATGCACAAGAACAACGTCTTCAAGTCAAACCTCGAGTGCAACATCAAGTTTCTTAACAACCTTCAACCTGAATGGAAGGTATTTGTTCTACACGTCCGCCACAACCGTTCATTAGAGAATGTTCTGCTGCATGAAATCTATGAGATGTTGCTCCAGGATGAAGATGATGTAAGTGAGCTAATGGGAGATAAAAAGTCCAATGAGAAGACAAAGGAAGATCCTCTTGCCCTCATGACTCACAAGAAGGAAAAGCAAGCTTCACACAGTTCGCATCGAGAAGAAGCGCCAAGTGAATCTGAACACGAAGATGACGAACCAGAAAGTGATTCTGATCCTGAGCTCGATAGCATCAAGAAAGTTGTTTCCTTGTTATCCCGTGAGTACGCACGGAAGAAGTTCTTCAAGAAGCCGACTAATAACAACTAACGGTACTCCACAAACACCAAGCGTCGGGACTACAAGGACAAGTATGAAGGCAAACGAAAGACTGAGGATGGAAGAAAGAGGAATGATGAGGGGAAGCGGTCTGAAGGGAAATATGATGATAAAGCTGATGATGAGCCAATTAAATGCTACAATTGTGGGAAGTGAGGCCACTTCGCCAAAGACTGCCGGAGGCCTGTAGTACGCAATGCTGAGTACTACAAGAACAAGATGCTCCTAGCAAAGCAGAAAGAAGCGGGCAAAGCACTGCTGGTGGAAGATGATCATTGGCTCCTAAAGTCTGATGACGAAACTGAAGATGAGGAAGCACATATGTGTTATACTGGCCTCAATCCAGAAGAATCTGATTCCGAAGATGACACCACCGAGAAGAAGAAAGACAAGCACGAATGCCAGGTATGTGGTTCATCCAATGCTAACTTAATTAATCAAATGCATGAAATGGTGCGTACCTTAGATTCATTCAAACATAAGGTTAAGACCAAAGACGCCCACATCTCTAAGCTAGAAGCCGAGGCTAAGATCAAATATGATACCATAGGCAAGTTAGCGATTGAAAAGGCTGAAGAACCGATGTATGATAGAAAACTATCAATCTGAGTGCTCGGCCATTTCAAAACGAGCTGAACTCCTCGAGACCCAAATATCTGAATATACTCAAAAGTTAGAGAAGTCTCAGGAGGAGTATTCTAAGAGCATTTTAGTTCAAGAAAATGTTTTAAAAGAAAATGAGAAGTTGACGACTAAGCTTAAGGATCTTGAATCCAAACTTTACAAACTTGGTCAATCTGAACAAACCATCCACTTGAACAAGCCTAAGGAGTTCAAATACTACAACTCACTTTGGGGACTCAGATATGATAATCCGTGCTACCTAAAGAAAGTCTTGTCTAAGGTCCCCACTCTTTATGAATTCGATTTCATGGGCCTAGATAAGATATATCCCGAGTACAAGATTAAGTGGACTAAGGCATCTTCGGAAGATGAGAAGTTTGAGGATTTTAAAAGACAAACAACCATACCTCTACCCCCAATAGAGGCAAAACCTAAAACTGATAATCCTTCTTCCGAATATAACACGAAATCGGATGATGTGCCACCTCGGAAAAACATAAATGTACAAATCCCTTTCGTGCACGAAATGCTTAATGCGTCTTATTTAAAAAGCAAAATTCCTTATCTCCCCAATAATTACTTCAACATCTATTCGCTCGCCAAAACGGTTGAAACTCCGCTTCCCGTTCTGGCACCAACAGATGTAGATTCTGACGATAAATCAGAGCTAAAACGTTATGTTCCACCTCTGATTTTGGAAAATATAATTTTTAAACTTGAAGAATCGATTGCGAGAGATAAGGTCATTTATGAAACCGAAAGGATTGTACTTTTAGATTCTATTGAAAAGCTCAAACAAACAAAACCTGAGACATTACCCAATATGAAAGAGCGATTTATCGAACTGAGATTGCTAAGTTGACCTCTCAACTGTCCGCGTTGACGACAGAAGCTTTAACGCTGAGAATGGCTAAGGAGAATTCTGTGGATACTCCAATGACGCCAGTAACACTTGAAATAATCTCGTTTGACGAAGCTCCGATCTATTCGGATAGTTCCTCGTGCAAAGCCTTTATAGGAGTGTCTGATGACACAAATGACAAAGATTTGAGCTTTAAGGATAAAGGTAAGGTCATCAAACCCGATTCTGTTCAAAGGAATCTTTTTCCAGTTTTTGATAATCCGTTTGCGGATAACTCCTCATCTGACTCTGATGGTGACACTTCACCAGATTCTGTACGAAGATTTTCTGAGTTTCTGAATTCCACTCCTTGTCATGACGATGATTTTTCTAAGATTGATTTCCATCCTAAGCTTACTAGTCACACTCAACTTTTAGAAAAAATACCCGAACCGGTTAATTTTGAAAAGGGCGAATGTTCAAATTCTAAAACTGTTTCTAAGACCACTTCTAAAACCAAATCTAAACGTCGGTCTAAGAAACGTGCTAAAACCAGTAAGAGCCCTTCTAAACAATAAGTTTACTCCAACTCCTCTAACGAAAACTCTAATGTAATTTCAGATAGTACGGGTCGGGGGAAAGCGGTTCAGAGAGAGTGGGTAGAGAAGAATGCTAAGACGCGCCCTGAGAAGAACAAGTCATTTAATCCTTCTTTGAATAATAGGAATAATAAAAACAAATGTGGTTTTGGTTTGAATAACGCTGTTGAACATGGTTTTGAATTTCCCGTTAAACTTGACAATGTTTATCAATTGATTGATTTTTCGCGTAATTATGTTTGTTGTTCTGTTTGTGGTGTGAATGACTTGATTGATTCTAAACATGCATCCGATTGGTTTGGTACATATCATGTTTTTAATTCTAATGCTTCTCGTAAAACCAAACGAAAAGACCCAGCTCTAAACGGGTCTCAAACAAAGGTGTTGCACCTAACACCCAAGGACCCATTTACAGATGGGTACCTAAACATCCTTAATCTATGTTTTGCAGCCCGGTCATGTGTGGTTTCTCGACTATGGATGCTCCAAGCACATGACTGGTAAACGGGAGCTACTCACCAACTTCAAGGAGAAGTACTGTGGTGATGTAAGATTTGGCAACGACAATGTGGCCCCGATCATGGGCTACGGTGACCTAGTCCAGGACAACTTAACGATCAAGCGTGTGTCCTACGTTGAAGGTCTTGGTCACAACCTCTTCAACATCGGCCAGTTTTGTGATAAGGATCTTGAAGTACGATTCAAGGCGAAGAGATGCAGTATTCGATCTGACGATCGAACGGAGATTCTAGCCGGTACTAGATGGACGAACTTGTACACCATAAATCTTGCCGCTGTGAAGACCGACAATGTCGTATGCCTTATGTCCAAAGCTACTACTCAACAGAACTGGCTATGGCATCGATGACTATCGCATTTGAACGTCAAGAACATCAATAAGCTGGTGCTGGGTGGACTCGTCATGGGTATGCCAAAACTTAATTTCGCGAAAGAACATCTCTGCTCCGCATGCGAGATGGGAAAGATGAAGAAGGTGTCTCACAAGCCAAAGCTTGTTCCTAGCACGTCAAGACCATTAGAGCTAATCCACATGGATCTATGCGGCCCAATGCGCGTTCAAAGTATCAGCCATAAGAAGTACGTGCTGGTAATGGTGGACGACTATTCTCGATACACCTTGGTCAAGTTCCTACGTTCGAAGGACGAGACGCCTGGTGTTATAGTCAACCATCTGAAAGGAGTTCAGAACAATCTACAGCTGACCGTCATCGCGATTTGTACGGATAACGAAACGGAATTGAAGAATCGCATCATCGGCGATTTTTTCACATCGGCTGGGATCTTGCAAAACTTCTCGGCAGCCAGAACTCCACAACAGAACGGCGTGGTGAAACGTCGTAACCGCACATTGTGGAAGCGGCGCGCACCATACAAGGTCATCAACAAGCACACCCCCAACATCGGATATTTTCATGCGTTCAGGTGCAAGTGTTTCGTTCTGAATGATAAGGATGATCTCGACAAGCTCAAGCCGAAGGCGGACGAAGGGATCTTCATTGGCTACTCGACATCTTCCAAAGCATACTGAGTCTACAACAAGAGGACCAAGAGTGTGATCGAGAGCATTAATGTGACCTTCGACGAATTGGTCGATTTGGCTTCTGGACATAACAGTTCAGACCCGCGCTTACTGGAGTGCTGGCTTCTGATCTTTCTAGATCAGAACCCAAGCACACAACAGTAGATTTTTCGTCGTCCAATACGTCGAAGTCACAACCATCTGAGTTAGATCTACTGTTTGAAATTTTTTACAATGATTTATATCTTCACCAAGTTACTACTGATGCTTCTTTAAATGCAGATGGAGCCATCGTGGTGTCGACCAACGTATCCGGTCCTCCACCCACCCCCAATGTTACATCATCGGAGGACTCGCCAACTTCACCTGTGTTAGCGGCGACACTGTCTTCAAGTACTCAAACGGTGACCGCATGTCCCTCACCAGTGGTTCAATCCACCCCATCTACCCCCGGAATAAGCAACGGTTCTGACGCAACTGCCACATCTTCGTCAACCACTGTTGTTTCCCAACCTGCGCAATGTCGGCAACTGGTAATGAGTGCCTCTTCTCCATTTTCCTGAGCAATGTCGAACCAGTGACGGTGAAAGATGCCTTACACGACCCGGACTGGATAATTTCCATGCAAGAAGAACTGAACGAATTCGAAAGTCTCAAGGTATGGCGTCTGGTCCCTCGCCCGAAGAACCGAACCATCATCGGCACGAAATGGATTTTCAAGAATAAGAAGGACGAGAATGGTGTCGTGGTTCGAAACAAGGCTCGTTTGGTTGCTAAGGGGTATCGACAGCAAGAGGGGATCGACTACGAAGAGACGTTTGCACCTGTTGCCCGAATAGAAGCTATTCGGATGTTCCTCACGTACGCCGCTCACAAGAACTTTACCGTGTATCAAATGGATGTGAAGACGACGTTTCTTAACGGCGATCTCAAAGAGGAAGTGTACGTCTCCCAGCCAGAAGGTTTCGTAGATCTGGATCACCCCAATCATGTGTATCGACTCGACAAAGCATTATACGGACTCAAGCAAGCACCGAGAGCCTGGTATGATAAACTGTCTACTTTTCTCATCAATTTCGGCTTCTCGAAAGGTAAGATCGACACAACCCTTTTCATAAAAAGGGAAGGTGAGCATATTTTATTAATTCAAGTCTATGTCGATGACATTATTTTCGGCTCGTCGAATCCTAAATACTGCCGCAACTTTTCATTCCTCATGAAAGAATATTTTAAAATGAGTATGATGGGTTAGATGAATTTCTTTCTCTGTCTTCAAGTTCAACAACTGTTGACCGGGATATTCATCAATCAATCTAAGTACATCGCGGATATTCTTCGGAAATTCAAGATGGAACAGTGTTCGCCCATGCGTACTCCCATGTCACCGGATACAAAGTTACACGCCGATCCTGACGTAAAGGCTGTGAACACTACTACCTATCGAGGAATGATTGGTTCGTTGATGTATTTGACGCCAAGTCGGCCGGATATAATGTTTTCCACCTTTCTGTGTGCTAGGTTTCAGTCTAATCCAAAAGAGTCACACATGATAGAAGTTAAGCGTATTATTCGTTATTTAAAAGGTACTGCTAATCTTGGTCTTTGGTACACGAAGGGTTGATAATGTCGATTTTCGACATTATTTTTAATCCTAAACTGGGTGGTTTAAGCGTGTCTTCAAGTGAAATACGGGTATTTGACGGGTTTTTGGTGAGAAAGTACAGGTTTAAGCATGTTGTCCAGAAGAGCAACAGATTCGAGTCCCGGAGCTGAAAACGAGAAAAATTGAAGATATGAGAAACAGAAGCTGGCGCCGGTCATGGCCCCAGCCAATCCGCGCCGCCATCCGCGCCAAATTACTAAACAGAAGTCGGCGCCAGCAATGGCGCCAGGCCATCCGCGCCGGCGCTGCCCCGACGCCTAGTTGTTTAAAACTCTTTTTCTTTAGTAGGGTTGGGCACTTTTCGACAGAGAGACAACGACGGCTGATCATGAGGCAATTTTTGGAGGAGGAAAAGAGATTTTCGAGAAGGGGAATACGAGGGAAACAGATTGTGAAGAGAAATCAAAGACGATTGAGCACGTGAGATCAACGGGGATTCTTCTCAGGGAGTTATTTATCATTATCTCTATATCTTTCGAACCATGGATTCTTTGAAGCTTGTCTTTATATTTCAGTTTCTTTTACACACCCCCAACATGAGCTAAACTACATGTTGGGGGGTTGGATGATGTTTGGGTTTTCGATGTAGATTTTGAATGATTTATGTGTTGATTTTAATTGATGGATGACGTTTGTGAACTTGTGCTTAATGCATTTAATAAATTGATCACTTGTTAAATGATTTTATCGTTCTTGAGTATGTTTGAGAGAAATCTTGAGATGTAGATCGGGTTCATTAGCCACCGGGAGAATTTAGATAGAAATATAAAAATTCCCTCGGTATTGTGTGCTAAATCTGCCCATTTATTCAAGAGATTTGTGAGATCGAAAGATGAGCAAGTGTTCTTGAATAAATTCTCGCTGTAGCTTGAAAGAGTATAACGAGATTGGATTTTGCAAGTCATGAATCATGAGAATTAATCATAAATCACTTTGAATTCTAGTTGAATTTTCCATTCGGATTCCAACCCTTCAACTCTCCTCTTAATTTTCTAAACCAATCAGTCGTTACAGCATTCTTGTGTGTGTTAGTTAATTTAACATTTCAGAAACCAAATCAAATTTCCAATCGTTCAGTTAATAGTCTTTACAGTCATTGCGGTACTTAACACCAAGTTCCTGTGGATTCGATACTCGTACTTACGTACATATTACTTGAGACGACACCGTACACTTGCGGTTAGTCAAGGAGGGTGTAAACCCGTCTATCAAGTTTTTGGCGCCGTTGCCGGGGAGCTTGTTTTGTGTTGATATCATTACCAGCTGTAGGGATTATTACATTGAGCATTTTTATTTTGTTTTTTATTTTATTTTATTTTATTTTTTGCAATTTATTTTTATTTCATTTTTCGTATTCAAGATTTTGACCCAAGTTTCTTGTTACTTCATTGCTGCAAGATCTGATTGGTGACTTACTTTCTGCTGCAGATTGCTTCTAGTTTATGCTAAGAAGGAGTTCGTCTGGTGAACTCGAACCGTTTGATCCTGAAATCGAAAGGACTGCAAGGAGATTAAGGAGGCAAGCCAGACTCAGAAGTCAGCAAGAAATGGAGGCTCTAGACAACGTTAACATCAACAACGACAACATCAATGATGGGGAAGATTGGGGAGAAGGGTTCGCCATGGGTAACGGGGAACCAATTCCAAACGTGAATGCAAACAACCCCAACAACCAGAACCATAATGTTAATCCCGGTCTCAACAACGTTCACAACAACAATGTTAACAATAACAACGTTAACAACAATGGTGTTAACAACAATGTGAATCATCCGCCACCACCACGACAGAGAGTGCCTATGCGGAATTTTGCTAATCCAAACATGGGGGCTGTCCAGAGAGGACCTTATGTTCCTCCAATTGCAGCAAACAATTTTGAAATCAAGACTGGCACCATCCAATTGGTGCAAGCAAATATGTTTGGAGGAGCAGCATCTGAAGACCCGCACAGCCATCTGAGAACTTTTGAAAAGATTTGCAACACTTTCAAGGTGAATGGGGTTGACCCAGGTTCGATCAAACTCCGACTCTTTCCGTTTTCATTGAGGGGTCGAGCAGCTGAATGGGAAGAGAGTCTACCAAATGGGCAGATTCGTACATGGAATGATATGGTGACGACTTTCTTAAACAAATTCTTTCCACCGGGGCGAACAGCCCAACTGCTGTCAGATATCACCCATTTTGGTCAATGGGATAGAGAGTCCTTCTATGAGGCTTGGGAATGATACAAGGGTATGCTAGAGAAGTGCCCTCATCATGGTCTGCAAGAATGGATGGTCATCCAAACGTTCTATCAGGGATTGCATCCACATCATAAGAATGACCTCACTTCCGCTGGTGGTGGTGCACTAATGAATATGTCATATGAAGCTGCATATGAGTTGATTGAGAATCTTGCGGAACATAGTTATGCCACTCCTCGGTCAGCCACTAGGAAGGTGGCAAGTGTGCAAGAAAGTGATGAAATGAAGGTTATTAAGGCACAATTGGCAGCTATTACAAATCAGCTGAAAGGGACAACAATTCAGCCAACTCTCCAAGGGGATATGGGCTGTCAAGAGTCATTTGGTTCACCTCAAGAGTTTCCTCCGCCGGAACAAGTGCAATTTCTTCAAAACCGCAATAACCGGCCAAGGAACGACCCGTTCTCAAATACTTACAATGAGGGATGGAAACGACATCCTAATTTCTCGTGGAGCCAGCCTCAAAATGCACAAAAGAGCCCATGTTTCAGCAACAACAAAATCAGTACGGTAATACTTCTAACTCTTCTACTCAATCTTCTAATGTTTATCGTCCTCCAGGTTATAATCAAAGGAGGCAAGAAGAAGCACAAGGAGGGGAGAAAAAGTCCGGATTGGAAGAGATGCTAATGAAGTTTGTATCAAAGATGGACAATGCGGTTGGAGAGTTGACATCATCTGTTGGTACCCTGTCAAGTTCAGTCGGAACGATAAGAGCTGCGACGGAACAGAACACCGCATCAATCCGAATTCTTGAGGGTCAAATGGGACAAATGGCAGAGGCGTTAGCTGTTCGGAGTCAAGGTATGTTTCCGAGTCAGCCCGAGAAGAAGAATAGAGAAGATTGTAAGGCAATCCAGCTGAGGAGCGGGAAAGAGTTAGCCAAAGACCCACGTCTAGAGGCGAGAGAGGCAGAAAAAGAAATCAACGATCATGCGAGGGAAGAAGCAGACGAAGAGAAAGTGGATGGGGAGATGGAAATGGAAGATAAGAACGCTTCCAAAGCTGAGATACCAAAATTTGCACCAAAGGCAACCATACCACCGGGGGCACCGAAAATCCCATATCCGAACCGGTTGAAAGCGCAAAGGGATGAGGTTCAGTTTTCTAAATTTTTAGAAGTGTTTAAAAAATTACACATTAATATCCCCTTTGCAGAAGCATTAGCGCAGATGCCGTCTTACGTGAAGTTCTTAAAGGATATCCTCTCTAACAAGAGGAAAATTGAGGAACACGCAACCGTGGCACTCACTAAAGAGTACAGTGCAATAATCCAGCACAAACTTCCACAGAAATTGACAGATCCAGGGAGTTTTACGATTCCTGTTCATATAGGAGGTGCCGATTTTGGTAAGGCACTTTGTGATTTAGGTGAAAGTATTAACTTGATGCCTTTGTCCATTTTCAGGAGGCTTGGATTGGGAGAGGTGCAGCCTACAAACATGACACTCCAACTGGCGGATAGATCCATCAAATATCCGTACGGAGTCATTGAAGACGTTTTGGTAAAGGTAGACAAATTCTACTTTCCAGTAGATTTTGTGATTCTAGATATGGATGAAGACAAGGAGATCCCTCTCATTTTGGGCCGACCATTTCTGGCCACCGGAGGGGCATTAATTGATGTGCAAGGCGGAAAGTTATCTCTAAATGTTGGCAAGGAAAGAGTAGTGTTCAATGTCTTTCCAACATCACGAGTCGGGGTAGAGAGAGGCACTTGTTATCGGGTTGAAGTGCTAAATGAAGTTGTTGAGGAGACTTCCCAAATTAATTATAGTGATGATCCACTTGGGAATGCCTTAACCGGAATATGCACCGATAGCGAGAACGAGAGTGTGAAGCAACTGAATGCTTTGTCCGAGTATCGAGGCCCGAAAAGATCAACGAAAGAAGATTTGGCTGAGCCAATTACTAAATCACAACAATCATCAAAAGTGCCACCCAAGTTAGAGCTTAAACAGTTACCGGCCCATCTGGAGTATGCATTTTTAGGCGACAATTCAACACTACCGGTAATCGTCGCTGCACACCTCACATCGGTAGAGAAAGAGAAGCTAATCCGAGTTTTGAGGGCTCACCAATCTGCCATCGGGTGGACCATAGCAGATTTGAAGGGGTTGAGTCCAACTTTTTGTATGCACAGAATTAATCTGGAAGAAGAGCACAAGCCTAGTGTTCAGCACCAACGTCGGCTGAATCCAAACATGAAGGAAGTAGTCCGGAAGGAAGTGTTAAAACTTCTAGATGCTGGAATCATTTATGCTGTGGCCGACAGTCCATGGGTAAGTCCGGTACAAGTTGTACCCAAGAAAGGAGGAATTACAGTCGTGAAAAACAACAACAACGAACTTATTCCATCACGAACAGTGACCGGGTGGCGTGTGTGTATCGATTATAGGAAGTTGAATGAAGCCACCAAGAAAGACCATTTCCCACTTCCATTTATCGATCAGATGTTAGAGCGACTTTCAGGCCATGCCTATTATTGTTTTCTTGACGGGTATTCGGGATACAATCAAATCCCAATTGCACCAGAAGATCAGGACAAGACGACTTTTACTTGTCCATATGGCACGTTCGCATATCGGAGAATGCCCTTCGGATTATGTAACGCACCGGGTACGTTTCAGCGGTGCATGATGGCGATTTTCTCCGACATGGTGGAGAAAACAATTGAGATATTTATGGATGACTTCTCAGTGTTTGGGGATTCATTCGATGCGTGTCTCGATCACTTAGAAGCAGTTTTGAAGCGGTGTCAAGAAACGAGCCTAGTACTCAACTGGGAGAAGTGCCATTTCATGGTAACGGAAGGCATCGTACTTGGACACAAGATTTCAAGGGAAGGCATAGAGGTGGATAAAGCGAAAGTAGCCGTGATAGAGAATCTGCCATATCCAAGAACAGTGAAGGGAGTGAGAAGCTTCTTGGGACACGCAGGGTTTTACCGGCGTTTCATCAAGGACTTCTCCAAAATTGCTAAACCTTTAAGCTCTTTACTTTTGAAGGATGTTAATTTTAATTTTACTAATGAATGTATTGCTGCGTTTGACAGGTTGAAACAGGAACTCATTT
Organism: Saussurea involucrata; assembly: GCA_033807775.1. NCBI lineage: Eukaryota > Viridiplantae > Streptophyta > Magnoliopsida > Asterales > Asteraceae > Saussurea > Saussurea involucrata. The sequence continues at coordinate 53,110,601 of CM066316.1, forward strand.
CAGCCCCTATCTTGACTGCACCCGATTGGAGTCTTCCTTTCGAGTTGATGTGTGACGCGAGCGACATTGCTGTTGGAGCTGTCTTGGGTCAACGAAAGGAGAAGAAATTGCATGTGATATATTATGCCAGCAAAACGTTAGACGAGGCACAGATCAACTATGCAACCACCGAAAAAGAGTTATTGGCGGTAGTGTACGCTTGTGAGAAATTCCGATCATACTTGGTTGGATCCAAGATTATCATCTATACTGATCACTCGGCGTTGAAATACCTAATGGCGAAGAAAGACGCAAAGCCGAGGTTAATTCGATGGGTACTGCTGTTGCAAGAGTTCGACATTGAGATCCGGGACAAGAAAGGATCCGAGAATTTAGTGGCCGATCATTTATCTAGAATCGGAGAGGAGTCGTCGGAAACAATCGGAACTATCCCTATAAATGATTCTTTTCCAGATGAGCAGTTATTTTCCATTAAATCTTCTGTTGACCCTTGGTATGCTGACTTAGTTAATTTTCTTGCAGGTGATGTGAAACCTTTTGGACTGAACTCACATCAACGAAAGAGGTTCTACGCTGAAGCCAAACGGTACTATTGGGATGAACCGTTCTTGTACAAAAGATGTGGAGACGGGATGATCAGACGCTGTGTACCCGATGAAGACAAAGAGAGTATCCTCACATTCTGCCATACTTTGGAATGTGGAGGTCATTTCAGTGCTGATCGAACAGTTGCAAAAATGCTACAGTCGGGATTTTTCTGGCCGACAATGTTCAAGGATACTCGCTAGTTCATTGCCCGATGTGATAGATGCCAGCGAGTGGGAAATATTTCAAAGAAGGATGAGATGCCGATGCAGGTATTCATGGAGGTAGAACTATTCGACGTTTGGGGCATTGACTTCATGGGGCCTTTTCCCCCGTCTTTCCGAAATGAATACATACTAGTCGCAGTTGACTATGTATCGAAGTGGGTAGAGGCAATTGCAACACCGACCAATGATTCGAAGGTGGTTATCCAATTTCTCAAGAAATACATCTTCTCAAGGTTCGGGGTCCCAAGGGCATTAGTTAGCGACGGGGGAAGTCATTTCTGTAATAAGTATCTCGACATGCTACTCAGGAAGTATGGAGTAAAACACCGAGTTACTACCCCCTATCATCCGCAAGCAAATGGGTTAGCGGAAATATCGAACCGTGAGTTGAAAAGCATCTTGGAGAAGACAGTGAATTCATCAAGGAAAGACTGGTCAGCAAAGCTAGACGATGCATTATGGGCATATCGTACGACTTTCAAGACACCAATTGGGACTACACCATATCGGTTGGTGTTTGGGAAGTCGTGCCACTTACCCGTCGAGCTGGAACATAGAGCGTATTGGGCAGTGAAGCAGTTGAACATGGAGTTAGACGCTGCAGGTAAGAAAAGGTTATTGGAACTGAATCAATTAGAAGAAATCCGTCTAGACGCATATGAGAGCGCTTCAATCTACAAAGAACGGACGAAGAAGTTCCACGACCGCCGGATTCGAGAGAAGGTTTTAGTTCCTGGTATGCAAGTTTTATTATTCAATTCTCGTTTGCGTCTATTTCCAGGTAAGCTGAAGACCAAGTGGTCGGGACCGTTCAAAGTGATCGAAGTATTCCCATATGGATCGGTGGAGCTAGAGGGGACGGATGGCCAAAGATTCAAGGTGAATGGTCAACGGGTAAAACCATATCTGGGTGGTGAAGTTCCAAGAGTTTCGAGCATCTATTTCGACGAGTCTAAAGAGTGATTGCATGAGACGTCGTGCCACGACATTAAATACGGCGCTGGGTGGGAGGCAACCCACCATAGGTTAGTTTTATTTTATGTTGGTGTGTTTTGTTTCGTTTAATTTTTTATGTTTTTGAGTGTTATATCTGAGAAGTAAGCCGCGAGGATCGAACATCGTCGGGAGAATTGAGCAAAGAACAAAAAAGGTGAAGAAGTCAAATAGTGACTGGCGCCAGTGCTGGAGCCGATCCACTGGCGCCAGCGTCGGCGCGAACCAAAAAAGGGTAATTCGAGCAGAGACTGGCGCGGGTCTTCGGGCCGGTCCATCACCACCAGCACCCGCGCGGGAAAAAAAGGAAGGCCCCATCCAGAGGCTGGCGCGGATGACCGCGCGTCCCAATCGGCCCCGACATCCGCGCGGGTCTGCAGACAGGTATAAAATGCTCATTTCCGTTTTTGTCAGCCATTTCTCCCAAACCCTAAGATCTCAGGCGCCGTTTTTCCTCTCTAAAACCCCTGTTATACTCGATTTCGGCCTCCAAGTTCAAGGATTCTCCCATCTTTTCTACTTTCCTATTCCACAAGGCATCAAGGTACATTCTATCACCCCTAATTTCACTTTGTTGGGAATGTTTGGTTAAAAATCGAAGGTATGATGTTTCTCCCTTACTGTTCTTCATCTTCAAATGGGTATACATGAGCAAGTAATGATTGATGTCATGAGAACATGTTGCTATGACTAGTCCATAGTTTGATTATCACCTAGGGCTCAATGTGTTTTGGGGATTCATGCTAGTTCAGTTGGGTTCACCACTTGTTGATGATTTTGTACTTGTAAGAGCTTGTTATTTCTGTCTGTTGAGTATGAAAGATTGTGATGGGGGAGATGAACATCCATGAATGCTACTGTTTGATGCTTATACAATATGAATGGTGGGAAACTGTGCTTATTGACTGTGCTTAATAGCTAAGATGCTGAAAATTTTATGGGTCTCTATGTGCTAGGGCAGAATTTTGGTGACATTTTGTGAATGTGTGTGGATATGTGCTTCATTGGATATAGGAGATTACACAAACCTAAGTTTCACTTAGGTTTGGGGTGTCCACTTTTGATTTCTTCTCCACACAGCACCCCATTGCAAACCTTGGTTCTACCAAGGTTTGGGGTATGGTTCTTGTACTTAAATTGAAAATATGAGTTATGCAACAAACCTAGTCGTGGACTAGGTTTGGGGTGGCCCTACCAAGTATGTATTACTAACTAACTCAACATCTGTTTGCAGAACTATGGTGCGTACAAGACCCGATGCTCCCGACAGGTATTTCAACTACTATCAGCTGTCCGCGGCGGAACGAGCGGCCTTGGAACGGGCACCTAATCGGAACTTCAACGAGCGTATCGCAAATTTTGCGAAAAGGACGATTCATCCTGAGAGAGGGATGAATATAGATGGCATGCCGAACCCAAGGGTACGAGAGATAGCGATACAGAGGGGGTGGACCACTTACGTGAGGGCACCCGAGCCGTTCGACCCCGAACTCGTGATAGAATTTTATGCAGCTATGGTGCCACCTGCCTTTAGGGAGCACCACATGGTCATCGTCCGGGGAGTACCAATGCGAATCACGTTCGATGACATCTGTCGTCATTATCAAGTTCCCCGGTACCAAGACCTAGACGCAACCTTCGGCATACCACCCATTCCGGGTGTGGGGCAGGGAGAGACCCATAGTCATGTCATCGCAGCAGCACTGCGACGGAGTAGCCGCGAGAACTGGGTCGTCAAGACGGATGAGATTAAGAAAAGTGATCTCCTTCCCGAGATCGGAGTGTGGATGCCCTTCATAAAAGGGAGCTTGGCCCCTTCCACCCATTACACAAACGCGGATCCTTATGTGGCCCACATCTTATTTTGCATCCAACACAACATGCCACTTGATGTCGGGCATATCATCGTTTTGCATATGATAGACGCCGCTGCTGCTCGGAACATAGGTATCCTTCCATTTCCATGCCTTATCACTAAACTATGCAGGGACGCGGGTATAGCAATCGGAGCCACATTACCCCCTCAAGAGCCATTTGATAGAAATACATACCGCGCCCAACTGGCAGCTGCCGAAAAGCTAGACCTGCAACTTGCGGCAGCAGACGAGGAAATGGAGATACCCAGCGATGTAGATGCTGTGGACGCCGACGACGTCAATTATGATCCAGCTGCGGATGAAGGGGATCAGCCGGAGTTTCACCAACCCGCTGGTAGCTACCAACAGATTCACGAGCGTTTGGATGGGGTGGAAAGGGACCTACGGACAGCAATTGAAATGATGCAAAGGGGGTTCCGGTATTTGGGTGTACCGGAAGAAGAGGAAGAGGCCCACGATGGCGCAGGATCATCAAACCAACCACAGGCACGAAGAGTGAGGAGACAACGGCTGGGTGGAGCTAGGCGCCGGAATCGTGAGGAATGAAGCCGGTTTGTTTTCCTGTCCCCTTTTTGACTTATTTTGCTCTGATTTTTTATTTGGGATGACTGTACATAAATTGCATAATTTCTTTTCGGATGACTGTAATTAATTTGCACACAATAATTTTTGTATGCACATTGGGGACAATGTGTATTTTGGTTTGGGGTTGTTGATAATGTCGATTTTCGACATTATTTTTAATCCTAAACTGGGTGGTTTAAGCGTGTCTTCAAGTGAAATACGGGTATTTGACGGGTTTTTGGTGAGAAAGTACAGGTTTAAGCATGTTGTCCAGAAGAGCAACAGATTCGAGTCCCGGAGCTGAAAACGAGAAAAATTGAAGAGATGAGAAACAGAAGCTGGCGCCGGTCATGGCGCCAGCCAATCCGCGCCGCCATCCGCGCCAAATTACTAAACAGAAGTCGGCGCCAGCAATGGCGCCAGGCCATCCGCGCCGGCGCTGGCCCCGACGCCCAGTGTTTAAAACTCTTTTTCTTTAGTAGGGTTGGGCACTTTTCGACAGAGAGACAACGACGGCTGATCAGGAGGCGATTTTTGGAGGAGGAAAAGAGATTTTCGAGAAGGGGAATACGAGGGAAACGGATTGTGAAGAGAAATCAAAGACGATTGAGCACGTGAGATCAACGGGGATTCTTCTCAGGGAGTTATTTATCATTATCTCTATATCTTTCGAACCATGGATTCTTTGAAGCTTGTCTTTATATTTCAGTTTCTTTTACACACCCCCAACATGAGCTAAACTACATGTTGGGGGGTTGGATGATGTTTGGGTTTTCGATGTAGATTTTGAATGATTTATGTTTTGATTTTAATTGATGGATGACGTTTGTGAACTTGTGCTTAATGCATTTAATAAATTGATCACTTGTTAAATGATTTTATCGTTCTTGAGTATGTTTGAGAGAAATCTTGAGATGTAGATCGGGTTCAATAGCCACCGGGAGAATTTAGATAGAAATATAAAAATTCCCTCGGTATTGTGTGCTAAATCTGCCCATTTATTCAAGAGATTTGTGAGATCGAAAGATGAGCAAGTGTTCTTGAATAAATTCTCGCTGTAGCTTGAAAGAGTATAACGAGATTGGATTTTGCAAGTCATGAATCATGAGAATTAATCATAAATCACTTTGAATTCTAGTTGAATTTTCCATTCGGATTCCAACCCTTCAACTCTCCTCTTAATTTTCTAAACCAATCAGTCGTTACAGCATTCTTGTGTGTGTTAGTTAATTTAACATTTCAGAAACTAAACCAAATCAAATTTCCAATCGTTCAGTTAATAGTCTTTACAGTCATTGCGGTACTTAACACCAAGTTCCTGTGGATTCGATACTCGTACTTACGTACATATTACTTGAGACGACACCGTACACTTGCGGTTAGTCAAGGAGGGTGTAAACCCGCCTACCAAGGATACAGGTTTCGAGCTTACGGCGTACTCTGATGCTGATCGTGCGGGGAGTATGCTTGACCAGAAAAGTACCATGAGGCACGTCCAATTTTTGGGCGACAAGTTAGTTAGCTGGGGCTCAAAGAAGCAGACTTGTGTTTGCACCTCCACGACGGAAGCGGAGTATGTGGTCGCGGCTAGCTGCTGTTCCCAAGTGATTTGGATGCGGACACAACTGAAGGACTATGGGTACAACTACTCGAACATCCCGGTCTATTGCGACTCCAAGAGTGCGATAGCCTTCACGAGCAATTCGGTGCAACATACAAAGACGAAGCATATAGACGTGCACTACCACTTCATCAAGGATCATATGGAGAAAGGTACGGTAGAACTCTACTTCGTGTGTACGGAAAACCAGCTGGCAGATTTGCTTACCAAGGCGTTGGACGAAAAACGGTTCCATGAACTAGTGTCCAAGCTTGGTATGCTCAATCTGAAAGTTTGAATCCCGGTTGTACTTGACACACCTTTCCTACACTACGAGATAACTGTCTTCTTCGCAGTTACACTTGTCTCGCAACGTGGTTTAGGTGTTTCAAGCACATCGGTGACACGTTCTCTGTATTTTCGTTTTAGTGTTTCTTTCATTTTCCAGTTTTCCATGTTTCTTTACTTTTATTCGTCTAGTCTTTGTTATTCCCGTGCTACTAACCGTTTGCCATTCAAGTTGTTTCCTCGAATGCCAAGACCCGAAGGTATGTTTTCTCGACTCTGTGAGGGTAGAAGAGCAATTCTTGAGAAATTGAGGGGGAGAAATGTCAGTTTGACATGTCGAGGGGGAGTTTTGTCATTTCTTTCGATTTTTTGTAGTTTTGTTTAAGTTGTGTTTTTTATGTTTGTTTTATTTTTTTATGATAAAAAAAATAAAAAATCGGGGACTTTATTTTGAAAAGTTGGGGGGGGAGCAGTGCTTATTTTTCAAATCTTGCGGGGGAAAGTATTGTTTTCGAAGTGTTGAGGGGGAGAAGTGAAAATTTTCAAACCTAAGGAACTAAAAATGTAAAATTTAAGCTCAGGGGAGATTTTGAAAGTATTTCAAAGATAAGGGGTATGTTTCGTCTATTGACCAAAGTTGAGGTAAAATTGGAATCGGGAGAGTTAAGAGATCCGGTACCGAGTTCACTCCTGTATCGACCCGACATATATATTCCGGATTTCATTCATGACTTCATCCCTTTCAAACATCCCGCTTAAACATCCCGCTCAAACTCTCCCGGAATCCATTTCTTCTCCAATCATCTTCCTATTTGTGGTTTTTCGCTTCCACTCACGCTCAGATTTTCATCAAACTTCTGGTATGTTTCTTCTCTACACTTCATTGCTTTCCTACTTGAGATCGATCCAAAAATTCCCACGAAGTCGATGGATTTTGTTGGTGAAAATTTGCACGGCGCTGTTAGGGTATCGAAACCCTTCGGCGGTGCAATCGAGTCTCAAATCGACTATCAATCAATCGAGCTTTGCTTTATTCATGCATATTAAGTGATTTTGATACTCGATTGTGGATTTGATCTGGTTAATTTTGAGATAATCAACTGTGTTCGATTTAGAGTTCCGGTATACGTGTATGTTCTTGGGTTCCGGAACTTAAGTTCCGGAAGTGTTGGTTCCGGTATTGATTATGTATGTGTTCCGGAGTTGTTCTTTTTCCTTAAAAGTTCTGGTACTCCAATTCCGGAGCCCATTATCGCTCGGTACACTAATATTCCGGAATCCATTAGTTCCGGTATCCAATTTTTACATAGTTCCGGAATCTCTTCATTTTGATCACTGTTCACTTCCGGTTCTTGAACTCTGGAACCGGTACCCTTTGATTCCGGACCATGCGGAGTCCCGAAAGTTACAATTCCGAAACCGGTTATTATTCAATTCCGGAAGGCTAACTTCGGATCCGGTGTCCATCAATTCCGGAACTCTTATGTTCCGGTATGGGTATAATTCCGGAACCACTGTGCTCTTTCTTTTGCTACTGTTTCATACCATGTGGTTAGTGTTTCATTGCTATACTTGGTATTTTTTTGAGGAATTGTTCACCTGAATGCACTCATATGCACATATTGGCACACTCATTCAACTCGACCTCCTGTGTATTGGTTACATTCGCTGATTTATTAGTACCAATTGGATTTTGGGAATATATGCACACAAATGCACAGTACTTGACATTTATTTGTGCTTAATTTATGTTTTATTGATGTTTGGGATTCTGAATGCTCTTGAATGCACACCTAAGCACACACTTAACTCTAAGCACATACTAAACTCGGAATCGTCATGATCCGAGTTGTGCTCAGTCTCGGACCGAACCGACTCTCGGTTTCCAAATTCGAGAATACGGGCCCCGAAACTTGTGTTTGACTTACACAGGCCATTCATACTCAACACGTATTGTCTTTCAATAGGACCATGGCTCAACCGAATCCGAATCTGCCTCAAGGCAATGCCCCGCTCCTTCCCGAAGGTCTGTACCTTCCATTGGTTCCCAACAACTACCACCTAGACCCGGATACCCTCATTTGCCAATGTCCAGTCATCGTGGCGATTCTGAGGTATCACGCACTTAACCGTGCACTGACGGCTCATGCTCCAGTTCCAGCCGTGTACGTGCATCAACTATGGCGTTCTCTCGAACCTGTCGAACTAGGCGAGCATTACATACTTCGAGGTCGCATTGGCTACACGAACATTATTGTCACTCGAGACGACTTCCGCTGCATCCTCAACCTACAAGAAGCGAATGCAATTCTAGGACGGGACGCATACGATGCTCAAGTCACCGATGAAGTTCTTTACCGAGACAATCGAGCTCTCGGATATCAAGGCCGCCTAACTCACCCATCGATCTTCACCAGAATCCAACTTCAACTAGTCTGGTACACGCTGTTCACCATATTGAACAGGTGTTTATCAGCCGTGAACAAAGGAATCGATCGGACTTCAGTCAACCTACTCGGCCTTTTCCATGCCGTCATCTACAACAGACATGTGGACTTCGCAATGATTCTCTGGACGGAGCTCGTCGCACAAGTTCAAAAGAAGCAAGTAGGCAGCAAACGACTCACATTTCTGCCTTATCCACGGTTTCTCCAGCTGATAGTCGCGCACTTCATGGCGACCAACCTCACAATACCTCGACGCGCCGATCATGAGGTACTGTTATCTACACGCATTACTAGAATTCAAAACATACGAGTCATAGAAGACCTAGTCCCTATGGTGATTCCTGCAGACTTACTAGCCATCGTGGACCAAACGGCACATAGTGTAATAGACTATAGGAGAGAGAACCACCTAGACGCTCCGATGGACCAGCCAGATCTGGCTGGACCTGCCCAAGGAGCGCAACCTGAGCGACGTCAGCGTCCACGTATGCGAGGAAGAGGGGTCCGACAAGCAGGGGATGTCGGACGGGGCGTGATGAGAGAAAATATTGTGAGGGGATCAGGCGTGGACAGTGCCGGGAGGTCAACATGCGGTGCTAGTTCGTCCCGAGGACACGTAGTGGAAGAGGCAGCATCCTCTTCCTGCTTCGAACCCGGCTCAGCCTCCGGACTAGCTGACGAATCTTCTTCTGGCTCTAAATCTAAGTCTGAATCCGAGTCTCAACTAGGCTCATCTTCCGGTGTTCAAGCAGGGTCAGAGGAATCCGGCAGTGAGGCTACAAAGTCGGAAGACGATGATAATGATGACTCACCTAACCCCGAAGCCCTATCTGGAGAGACAAGGAGAGCGGAGGGAGAATTAGTTGAAAAAGAAAAGACAAGTGAGGTGAGAGAAAGGCGTAGTAAGAAAAAACATGAGAGTGAGCGTGTGATGGAGCAATCTTCACAGGTTGCTCCCAACTAGCCTATATCTAGCCAGGCAGCCAAATCTACTATCCTTTTGCATCTGTTGCATCAGGGTATTGAAGAAGACGTCGTGGGCCTAGTGACGCGAATGCACACCCTTCCTAGCCACTCCGTCTCCTCTCAAAAGGAAACGGTTTCATCTTCTCACGAGGATTCAGCACAACTTCCACCAGTCTCTCGCTCGGAGGGTACTGGTGTTGAAATAAGAGAACAGCCTCCCCCGTTCTCGACTTCTTTGGATGCACAATTGAGTCTAGATCCCATTGTTGATAATATTCTTTCGGCTAGGACACGGGTCGATAATACTGCTATTGGCGAGAGTCTTGGTGCCTCGACCGGAATGCCCAGAGTGAGTCTACCTGTTGGTAGCTCGCAAGGACAGGGCGGAAGACCTACCATGGCTACTATCTCGCCAACCGTGAACGTAGGCAGTACTGTGGTGCAATCCACCACATCTACTACAATGGAAAGGCTAAGTGCCTCCGGTGTTACTCACCCGGTGTTCATCGCCAAGGAGCAAATGGACGACGCCTTAAAGGTTGTCCAAACAACAATCATGAAGCAGCTTCAGATGATATGGCCTTCATCAAAAGGGTCTTCACTGGTAAAGGAGTGGCTACCGAAGTCCCCCCAGTTCAACCACAGATCAGAATGCCACCGCCTACTCCAACCCAGAGTATTCTAAACATGAGCGTCGAGGCTCTCAAAGCCTCATTACTGGATAAACTACTATCTCAATCCAACGTCGACGCCTCCTCTGAAGCTGACTTAGTGAGCATCTTATGCTCACAATCCCAACCACCGCCCTCGGCCACACCGTCAGATACCCAACTTGATACTCTTACAGCGGCACTAACCGACGTAAAGAAGGCCCTCGATAAGCTATCCGAGAGGGTTTCCATCCTTGAAGACACATGTAAGGGCCAGGTCCAGAGTTCAAAGAGAAGGCATGATGATTAGGACGATCCTGATCAGCATGAGGGGGAGAAGAGAATGAGACTGACCGAGCTGTCAACCGCAACGACAGAAGCTACAACGTTAACTCCAGCTGAACCAGAACATCAGCAACAGCCTACAGAGTCCAAAATGGTTCAAGACATGGAGATTTCTTCACCGGTCAGGGAAACGACAACAGAGTCAGCGGATCCAACGGTTGAAAAAACCCGAGGATCAACCAGAAGATTTCTTAGTGCTGACGGTTCCGGAGCGGCCTGTCCTAGAGTTGATTGATGAGGACTCCGCCAGTGATCCGTAACTTGAGACAGAATGGAGACACAAAGCAGTAATAGCCATTCAGTCTGAAACAAAAGCTTTGTGGGATTTCTCTGGCGAAGATGAGGTTATGGATGATGCCGATTACGATCAGATTCTTCTTCAAAGCGAACAGATCTCGATTTCTCAGCCAGATATACACGACACTGCCAGTACTTCAGAACTTCCAACTCCAGCTCCTGAACCGGCTCCGGCTCAACCTGCTCTTCCAGCCCGTTGGGAACGAATTCGGATACTGGTTCCTTATCTAGAGAAATCTCAGAAGAAGTTATTTACCCACTGGATCAGGCCTCCAGACTAGGTAAAGTGTCACGGGGTCTCATTTCTCAAAGGTTCAGTCCACAAACAGTATTTGGAGGTAATGAAGCGCAGCAGATTGGTCTCCCACGTCCGCACGCGACACATGATTACAGAAGTTGTGGAGACCGTGTCCGACAAGATTATCAGCGTTTGGTTTCCAGTGTTCACAGTCAAGCGGGATGACGATAAAGAATGGGTATTCTCGGAAACCGACTTCAGGAATCTACACCTAGACGACTTCCCGGTTCTACTTAAAGATTTGAAGACCCGCACTATCCGACCAAAAGGTTCATGAAGTGCACGATAACTCTCGCCTACATCAACGACTTTCAGTTGGGCCTCAAAAGTAACCAGAAAAAGATCAACACATTGAAGCCTAATATGAATCTTACCGAAGACGTACAGGTACATTCTATCTTATCCCAACCAGAAACAGGTTTTGTCTATCTGAACGGCCAAGGGGAAAAACGGTTCATGAGAATTAGCGAGGTGCACAAGTTCAGTGAGGGTACGCTGATGAATGTACAGACAGAGCTGAAGAAGATCATAGAAGCAGAGGACAAAGCGTCGCCAAGAATCATCGCCAGTGTCAGAGACTATCTAGCCAAAGAGCTACTCAAAGCGATTGAAGACCGGTTAGAATACAGAAACTCCATTCGTCGTTTTGAAGTGTTATTCGCTATTCGAAAGCGATATGTCCCTAACTAGCGTGACATTGAACTTCAATTCCAAGGGGGAGATTGTTAGGTCACGTTAGTGGAATATGAAGTACATGGGCTGATTATGACATTTTGTAATTTTAGTTTGCTAGTATAAATAGTTTGCATAACCTTGTGTTTAGGGTTAATGATCATTAGTCTAATTCCATATTACTTTGTACGGCTACACAGCCTGATTATCTTTCTGTTCAATTAATGCAAGTGAGATTTATGATTGATATGTTGATTGTGTTGATTACATTGTGATTGTTATTGAATCTGGGATCCACAAACCCATTCCACCCCCTGCCAAAGAAGGACATGGAAGAGGTAGTCTACAAGTATCTCTACAGTATGGGGATCAACGACCCAATCCCAAAGCATACCCTCAAAGCCGATATAGTTGCAGAATTGACCAACAAGTTCTTCAAGGATAAAGCGCAGAATGTTGAAGATGTTTGGTCTGATTCAACGATCAAGGATGTTCTAGGAATCAAGCTTTTGCACACCCAATGCCGAAATTTCTACTACTGCCAATACTTCGTGCTAAGGGAAGACAGATCGAAGATGAAATTCACAGATGCTGAATCAGAAACATTCACCCCTTCGATCTGGCAGATCTTTATACCTGGACAGAAGAAAGGTACGGATGGAGACAAGAATATATGAAGGCCCATATGACAACCAGAAGTATCATGCGGGAGAAGCTTTTATACTACAGTCTACTCGACTTCCATGTCGCTCTGGACTTGGGTGTAAAGAAAGTCAAGCTCTCAGCCCTCGATGATCACTTCCGATCTCCTGCTGACATCCCACCCAACACCATCATCCACCACCCACGCTTTGGCTACGTATTCTTAAATCCTCAAGGTCAAAAGAAACTTTTCATATGATACAATTGCCAGAAGTATGCAACCAAAACCCTTCCGCAGTTCAAAAAGGAATTAATAAAGCGCAGATGCACTGAATTCGTCAACCTAGAAGCCGCAGACCAACTGATAAGCGACATCGATGCAACTCTGCGATTCAGAGAAATGTGCGCATGCTACTACAAAGAGCTGAAGAAGAAGGGTGGATGGGGAACCAAAATCAATGACTTTCCAGATGCTAAGATTTAAGCTTTGTGAAATGTATTCTTTTGTTTTTACTTGATCATGTAATTTTCCTTTCATTCTATGTAAATGCCTCTGGCATAGTAATTTAATGAAAACATCTTTCTTTTACAGAGGTTGAAATTTACACCTCTTGTTCTTTTTAGCCTAAGCATTATTTTAACTCTGTAAATTTCCTTTTCAATACTTAGGGGGAGATTGTTAGCTCCAATACATTAATCTTAGAAGTATTGAAAAAGTAGGCTGAGTACAAGAACCGCAAAAGACCTCTATCGGACAACACCAAGTCTCTCAGCACGGATCAGAGCCTCTATTGATCACTCCTCGAGAAGCCAAGCTTAACCTGAAGATAACCATCGGACCACAGAGCCTCTGTGAAACTCCACAGAGCCTCTGTGTGGCCAAACTTCTTGAAGACGAAGACTTATGCATTTGGAAGACCCAAAGATACTATGCCTCTCACGTGCCTCTACCTGTACGAAGATTCTGAAGATCAATAGTACAACACGTTCATTAACTTTCCAGGTGTCACCTTTTCATGGGTGACAACCTTTTTCTTGTACTATTTACGGCTCACGATCACTATATGTAGAGAGCACTACCCTGCCATTTCAGGCACGCAGACACAATTCACACACGCCGAATTTCTAGAGTGAGAGTAATCTTGAGAGAAAAAACACACAGTAGTGTGTATTCTTGGTGTAAACTCCATTGTTCATTAATGATATTGAAGATGACTTGTTGAGCGATCATAGTATTCTGTTTATCTTCTTTATTCTCTTGTGTGTGAATCTACCAAATTGTTCAAACCATTTTATGCTTTAAAACGCTTCCGCATATAACTTTTATACTGTATTTTGCATATTTTAATTTGTACATATCATTGTTGAGTCAATCTGGGATCAACAGTTGTGGAAACTATTGTTAAGGAGTTGAGTGATAATTCATCTGAGTTAGAATTGTTTAAGACAAGTTCGCCTTTCGACCATTTTCTTGATGTCCCTACTAGTTATCAGCACTCAAGCCAAAAGATGTGGTTGTTACTCCTTCCCCGAGTGAAATGTAGAAGAGGGAAAAGAATCTGGTTTGTTGTGAATGGAAAACCAATTAGATTCTCACTTTTAGAGTACGCATTAATATTTGGATTAAGATGTTCAGACTATCCTATGGGTTTTGAAGAGCGGGCTAAATCTCAAGATTTTAGGAACAAACATTCCCTCAACATATCACTGTTACTATAGGATATATTGAAAGAAAATGGAAGGAGATGTGCACCTAGAAAAAGAGAAAAATATCACAAAGTGTTAGCGGTGATGTGAACATGGAAATGATTTTATTCGTCTCTGTGGTTCTTTTTTAAGGTGACAAATCCACTAGTGGTATTGACACTTTTTTCTTGGGTGTGGTGGATGATACTGAAATTTTTATTCAATATCCTTGGGGAAAAGCCTCTTTTTTACAGTTGCAGAGACAACTTACAAAGTCAATTAAAGGGAAAGCACAAAAGTTGATCAAAGATGGGATCACAACATCCATAATGTCTTATAACGGTTTTGTGTTTCCATTAGTAGTAAGCATATTTTTTCTATTTTATTTCTGTCTGGATTCTTTATATGCGAACAAACAGTGATATGTTTAAATTTTTCATGAATATAGATATTGTTATTAGACTGTATACATGCTATTGCAAATGTTTTTTCTCGACGATTTGGAACATGATGTCAAAGAAGTTCCAAGAATTTGCAATTGGAAGACTATTTGGAAATCAAAAAAATCTCCATCGTACAACGACATCATGGCGTCTTTGGGCAAATCACAGGTTAAGTGCAGTTATAACATATGTTATTTATCAATTATTATGCGATGCTTAATTATGAATATATTAAGCTTTTGATCATGACATCTTAACTTCCAATATGTCAGGATATAATTGGACTTCTTACACTAACTGTGATCCCATAACAAGTATCAATCACACAATGAAATGCATAATGTCATCTCTCTATTAATCTCAAAGAAGGAATTACAATGTAGAGAGAATTTGGAATGAAAGGGCTATGCATGACATGTTCTGAAATTAGCTAACAAACTTCCTATTTATACCTAGCATAGGAAAGTTACAAAGTGAGTCCCTCAAATTGATACAATCAACTAAATATAGCACCAACATTCTCCCCCTTTGTATCAAAAGTTGAGGCGGCTACTAGGATTGATCAGGAACAATGTATTTCTTTCTAATCCCGAAGATGATCTCAAAGCGTCTCGGTGCATTCCGGTACTCTCTTCTTCTGTTGATGGCTTCCAGGGCTCGGTCAATCAGCTTTCTCTCTTTTGGCTTCAGTTTAACATGACCCTTATCATCCGGTCTGATCTTGCTTTCAAGATGAATCTGTAGAAGCTTAAAGGTCTCATCACTAAATTTGTTGACTTCAGCAAATCTTAAGAATCTCTTCTTCTTCTGCTCATTGAAGTAAACAATGTAAAACTCTGATTTCTCAAGAATAGTGTAGGTTGGGATACCTTGAATGTTAGACAGTCTTTTGTTGGGTTTCAGCACATTAACTCTTGCTTGACCAGTTTCAAGTGCCATTTGAAACTCAGTAAGAAAAAAAATTACCGTATTCTTCATAAATCTTTTCACTGACTGGAAGGCCTCTGACCAATCCTTCTTCTTGTCAGGAGTACGGGCAAGTATATCATAAACGCTTAAAAGATCATCAAGGTTCAAACTCCTGTAATCAGCTTCAGTGAAGAACCATTCTTTACCATCTGTTCTGTATACAGTGAATTTTTAATACCACACATTTAGCAACTTTGTTGACTCAATCTTCTTGATATTCACATCCTTCTTATCTGTTCTGACCCAATCAACATTCTGATCTTTGTTTTTCATAGCATGTAGGAATTTGGTCTGAAGGCCATTTTTCTATGGAGTATAGCTTTACCAAATCTATCCTTTGAACATTTCTCACAAACAAATCTCTTATGGCATTCTCTTGAAACGGAGTTAAAATTCTTATCCTTTGCCCTCTTCTTGCTAGATTAACTTCAGTATCAACCCAATGTTGGAACCATCTTATTTCAGCCTCTGATAATGGATCTTTGATTTTGCCATCGGGATAAACGGGAATGTTGAGCTCAGGAATGCCTATCACCGGATCATCCTGTTGTTTAACCCCTGATCATTGTCATCTTCAGAATCAGAACCAACCATCTGCACATTATCCGTAGCAGCATCAAATACTTCATCTATCTCTTCTTTGATCTTAAAATTTGTTCTGTCAGGCTTCGGGGTGAGCAGCGGAACTGGGTACCCGCCTTTGGAACTGGAACCGCTCCGGAACTGCCGGTTCCGGAACCGAAACCGATGTGATTGGTTCTGGTTCCGGTTCCTAAAATACAGAACCGATTAAGACTGGTCTGGTTCCGGTTCTCATTTTTTTGGAACCGTTACCCGCTGGGTACCCGCCGGGACCGGTTCCGGGACCGGGTACCCGGCCCCGCTGGGTACCCAGAACCGAAACTGACGGGTACCCGATATATTTTGACAAAAAAACATTTATATATTTATTAGTTATTAGACTTTTTTTGACAAATTATTAGTTATTAGACTTAAATATTTAAATAAACTAAAAATAAATAAATAAGTTACCTTTTACTTTTAGGGTTTTAATAAGTTACACTCTCTTTCTCTTTCTCTTCTCTAAACTAAACAGCCGCAAAATTGTCAAAGCTTTATTTCAAAGGTTCAGCTAAAGAATGCTTTGCTGCTTTATTGAAGATTTGAAGGTCTCATAGTCGAAATCGAACGAACGAAAGATTTATTTCAAAGGTATCTGCTGTTCAATTTGTTAGACGATTTTTTGTTCTTATTTGTTATACGATTTTCTGTTCGTATTTGCATCACGATTTTGTATTCCATTTGTTGTTCTATTTGTTATACGATTTGATGTTCTATTTGTTATACGATTTTCTATTCGATTTGATGTTCTATTTGTTATCTGAACTGATCTGAACGATTTTCTGATTATCTGAACTGATCTGAATGATTTTCTGCTCTCGATTTGCTCTTGACTTTCTGTTATTCGATTTGCTTGAAATATTATGGAGGTTTTTGATCTTCAAAAATGTTAAAAATTAAAAAAATAATTGGCAGGCGGGTACCCGGAACCGGAACCGGTTCCCAGCAGTTCCGGGACCGGTTCCAAAATAATGAGAACCGACGGGAGCGGTTCCGGTTCCGGTTCTTTCTTTCTAGGAACCGTCGGTTCCGGTTCCGGTTCCATGAAAATTGGTCGGGTACCCGGTATTGCTCACCCCTAGTCAGGCTCATCCTCTGAATCAATGTAAACAATCTCTTGAAGCATATCATCTTCCATCCTGTCTTCTTCAGTTCTATTATCACCACCTTGAGGCTTTTCAACCCTAGGTGTGACATCATCTATAACTTCTTCTCGGACAGTGTCACCAGCCTGTCTTTCCGGAATATCACAAGCCATTTGATTTGAACCACCAATATTAGCATTTTCAGCACTTCCAATAATGACTCCAGAACCACTAGCCTCACCAACCTTCTACCTCTTACTACTCCCCCCCTCATGATGATCATGATCGGGATATTGGTCATCATGTCTTCGTTTAGAACTTTGGGCTTGAGAGCTACAGGTTTGCTCAAGTACTGTAATTCTGTCAGAAAGGGCTTTAAAGCTAGAAGTCATGGCTTGGGTCATATCTTGAATGGATTGTTGTAAGGCTTGGAAATCTGAACCGGTGGGTAAACGGGTTTGAATTTCAGTTTGTTTTCTTAAGAGGCCTACTAGTTCAACCTCTTCAGCATCATTGTGATCACTTTGAGCCAACAACTGAGCTAATAATATGGATTTAAGTTCATATACAGGTAAGGTTTGCTCAATTTTGGCAGATGGTGGTTTTGATTTTGGTTGAGATTCAGGTTGAGGATTTGTTTGGATAGTAGGTGTTTCTATCACTGATTTACCTTTAACAGCTCTTTGAACCTCAACAGACAGTTGACTGACAGTCCTTTGCATCTCCTTCGTCTGATTCTTATAAGAAACGTTCAGTGAATCTAAAGCAGCATGTATAAAATCAAGTGTGGTGTAATGAGGAGGTGGTCCAAGCATAGCAAGTAATTGTTGTGCACGATTCGGACTAACACCTGGACCACTTAGGTTACCAGTTGTCATGACGGTTGAAGCAACCGCATGGACTGTGCTCAATGCTGGCATAGTGTTGACATTGACAGGACTTCCACCCCATCCTCGTGACGGACCAATAATGGCGGCAACACTCAGAATGTTCCGATTGATGCACGAAAGCTACCAATGGTTTTTGTCACCATTTTATTAGTGACTGGAGCATGAGTCCTAGGAAAAGATGTGTATCCAAAAGGCGCTAGACTCAAAGTGCCTTGAAATGAAGTCGATGGCAGAGGCAGCTGCCTATCTTTTTTACTACCGACAGATACCGAGTGTGTCGCCGATAGACTTTGTGTTGTATCCCTGTGAGAAAATGAAACACTAAATTGTTGAGAAACTGATGAGTGGCTGAGGGGGGTTGTGCATTGCATAGTTGGGTCCACTACGGCTTTTTCAATGTCAAACAACGACGAACGCACATTGACAGTAGATGTGGCTACCCGACTAGACACGGGTTGGGAAGGGTTAATCATTATATGTTTTTCTGACCCTATCACACTCTCCTCATTTTCTTTTATGCCCTCCTCTCGGCTCACATTCATTTATGTTTCTACTTGAACTCCCTCATCCATCCTTATGCCTTCGGTTTCACCAACGTTCTCGATGTTCCATGTGGAATCAGCATCAAAACTGTCTACATGTGGTCTCGGGCCAACATGTTTAGGTATCTTGTGTACATCAAGATCTCGGTCTAAGTCAGAGTCACTATCATTGTCATCACCATTTCCTCCAGTAGCATTGTCCTCATCATCAGATGTGGAGGCAAATATTATATTTTCAGGATCATCTTCTGAATCCCAGGAAGAGACATTATCATCAAATATGTTATCATGTGGCATAGATGTGGATGCATGATCAACAACACCCCCTTCTCCTATTCCCCTCACATTGATATTTTCTCTCAACTCTTCCCGTTCAAGAATCTGATGTTCTTGAACCTCCTCATTGTTTTCACCCTCACCTCCTAAAGGATTTGCATCCGGGGCAGGTCCCTCCGGATCTGGATGGACTATGAGTGCATTTTCTAACCTATACTCAACTATGATCGATGACTGTTGGTCAGCATAGGCTAAAACCGCTTCAGGAATGACGGCAAAGTGAGCAAAATTGAACAAGGCAAGTAATTTCAGGAAGTGCATCCATTGCTGCTGACCTTGAACTGCATATAGACGTTTGAGAATTTCCTGATTAGATTCCATAATACTATGGATTAGGATCTTAAGAAATCTCTGGAACGGCACACAGTTACGGGCTTTGGTAGGCTTGGACTTGTCACCAACAAGCTCTATCAGTTCATTCAAGATTAACACAACATAATCAATTCAGCGGTTGAAAGCCACAACATGGAATAGTCGAAGAATGCCTATGTTGTACTTATCCAGGTTGTGCTTCGGTGTCATGCAACGAATCAGAATGCAAAACAAAGTATACCAGATCCTCAGCAGAAACTTTCTTTTGAATTGGGAGGATCGTGTCAAAACTACACCATTGTCAGCTTGATAATCCAGAGACAAAATGTCTCTACACAAATCATCTTCAGAAATTAGGTCTTCAAAGTCAGGTTGTCTAGGCAGACCCAAGGCATTGCAGAGTCTTTTCAGTGTGATCTTGGCATCAAAATGGTCTACCTTGGTCGTGAAGTACTGGTTCCTCTCATTTACAAGATGAAATTGTATGGTGTGCCAAATTTGTTGTAAATAGATGACCGATACTGTGATTGTCTTGGTAAGAGCGATGCATAATGGATGACCTTTTAGAACTTCCATGATGGCTCTGTAGTCCAGATTTACACTCAAGTCGAGAGTGTAGTTGTTTTCTTGCAGCTTAAGGTGTTCAGACCTGGGTAAAAGTTGTTCATCCAAATCTCTGGCATTCACAGAAGGATGGGAAGACCTGGGAAGACCTGTAAGATGGTATAGGGGTGTTCTTCTCTGAGGAATGACCATCTTGTCTCCCAATAGCAGCCATCTGATATCCTATGTGAGGAGAAATTAGCGAAAGTCCCTAATATGATATTGTTTGAAAAAGTTTCCAAAAAATTTCCTAACTCTAGGTTTTGTCGCACACCACATCAAAATAGTTATCGCATGGCGATGTTATCGCATGGAACATGTGCAACAAAACGTTGTCAAAAGGCATGTGCGATAACAAAGAACACTGATGCGTGCGATAAAGATGAATATTTGAATACAAGGTATGTGCGATAAAGTTGAACACTCGAAGCTACACTAAGTGTTCAAGCCCAGATTTCTAAGGAAAGCAACATCAAGTTCTAATAATGAAACCCTAGACTCGTTTCTCATCCAAAAGCCTAAATCTATCATTTTTAGCATAAAAAACCTAACACATTGAGTGATTTTTGGTAAGAATATGAACAAACTCATAATTCCTTTGACAGAAAAACCCTAAAAACGAATTCCAGTCTATTAACAGTAATAAAAATCGATAAATAAACAGTTTAAACCAACCTCAATTGAAGTCTGAATGGAATGGAATGAAACAAAACTTCAATCTTCGAGAAAAAATTCCAAAACCAAAAGATGGCAGAGAGGTTCTTTCAGGGTTCAAAAAAAGGTTAATGGTTTGATAAATGGCTCTATATATAGAACCCTAGGAATGATGACACGTGGCACAAAAGGATTGGTCCAACGGTTGACCTGCCAACGTGTCATAGTTATCGTACGATCAAGGCACGATAACTCAAATTTTACAACACATGTGCGATAAAAAAATGGTGAAGGTTAATCGCACACGAAGCGTGCGATAATCACTGTTCACATGGTTTTATCGCACAACACATATGCGATAAAATTTGGTGCATGTGTTATTGCATAAGGCATGTGCGAGGAAAATGTTATCGTGCACTACTTGTGCGATAACACCAACACTCTAACATTTTCAAAAGATTTTCAATAATTCCAAAAAGTTTATCACATTAAAAGATGTCCAACTTTTAATTGATTAATCTCACAAGGTTTAAAAATCAAGGTTTTCTCTCCCCCTCAAATGATGCATAGATTTTCAAAGTGATTTTCCATCATTTAGGGTTTGTACAAAAACAAATAAAAGAACTAACCTTGATGTCTTCATGTGTAAGTCTCATTGCATCTACACTCGCAACATATATCAGTTATGCATACTCCCCCTAAACTTATGCATGTAATTATAATAACTCCTCTAATATCTTATTGAATCAAAATGAAAGACATGAAAGAAGAAAAAATAACAAATTGAACATACATTTGAAAACAACAGAACATGAGAATTTAAAAGACATATATTGAAACGGATAATATGATGAAAATTTAAGTTTATCAATCTTGATATAATATCTAGATTGAGATACAGAAATTTCCATGTATTAAATGATCGATATAAGGAAATTTAAACTTTCATGTTCAACATGCCAAGCTTGGATACTAAGAAATGAAAACGTTTTTCATCCAAAGCTTTTGTGAATAAATAAGCAAGTTGATATTCAGTTGTAACGAGATAAAGTTCAATTGTACCTTTCTCAACGTGATCTTTAATAAAATGATACCTGATGTCGATTTTTTTTCGTTTTGGTGTGTTGGACAGGATTAGCTGAAAGTGAGACAGCGCTCTTACTGTCACAGTAAATTGGGATCTTCTCATATTTGAAGTTGTAATCAACAAGTTGGGTTTTCATACACAGGACTTGTGAGCAACAACTGGTCGCGGCTACATATTCAACCTCCGTCGTTGATGTTGACACGCAATTTTGCTTCTTAGACACCCAACTCACGAGCTTATCACCCAGAAACTGTATGTGACCAGAAGTGCTCTTTCTGTCGAGCAGGCTTCCTCCATGATCATCATCGGAATAAGCCGTGAGCTCGTAGTCTGTCCCTTTGGGATACCACAAACCAAGATATGGTGTGCCTTTCAAGTACCGAAAGATACGTTTGACGGCTCCAAGGTGTGATTTCTTCGGTTTAGCTGTAACGACCCGGTATCCCCAATACGTACATAATATATAATAATTAACATTTCATACACAACGTCGTTACTTTCATAACAAAATACATGATATTTCACATTCGGTCTCAAAGTCTCAAAACTATACAATACAGAAATGTAAACATATCCTAATCTTCATCAGCTAGCAATCGCCTCCTATGCTTTATTCTTCCCTTTGTTAACCAAAGATCCTTGACCTGGAATACATATTTTTAAAAGGAAAATGAGGGTTAGACCAAACGGCCTAGTGAGATAATCCCTGACGTTTCAAACTCGTTATAAAACCAATTTATATAAAACCATGTTTCAAAATAGTTTATATACAACCTTCGTTTCAAATTCACACATATACCGTAAGTATACATATACCACACATATAAACACCACATTAAGACTCATGCATCTCATCCCACCTTATTCCTCCACAACTGGCCATATTAATTGGTAGCAAGCCAACTAATTCACCGGTCCGCACACCGGAACCCGACTAATGCACACTTGTGTAATGTAATGCACATATGAATATAATATCTTACTATATCATAAACACATAATATTCACACCTTAATCATATATCCATTCCACACATATATGTATTCCAGTTAAAAACATTTTGAAGTAAAACTCACCTTGAATGCTTAAAATACGCTTCCAAGCCTTTCTCCGAGCTATCCGATCCTTTACCCAAAATTCTCAGAATCTGAAACCATTTACATACAAACATCTCTTTACCAAAAGAACACATAAGACTTACTAACAGGCTAATAACTCTAGATACATCTATCTAACTTTATCCTCAAAATGATCAAACAGCCAAAGTTTCCGGACAACCCAAAAGAATCCGGACAACACGATTTATCCGGACAACACAGACTAATTCGAACAACATAAGGAATCCGGACACCAAAGGAATCCGGATGCCATCCGGTATCTAAATCATCCGGAAACCATCAAATGAATCGTTCGGATACTATCAATAAAACCACCTGGACACCACCCAAGAATCTACCCGGACACATTCAATCTATCCGGAAACTACTATCGGTTTGATCCATTTTGCCCAGAAATCCGATAGAAATCAACCCCAGACTAGATGTGGTGATTCTAATCCGATAGATACTTCCTACTAACCATTATAAACATAATTTGTACTAGAAACATACCTTAATCAACTTCAATAACTCCAATTTGAACCTTTACCCTTCTTTCTTCTTCTTTTTGCTCCCAACACACACACACACAAACCTTAAATCTGAGTTTTGTTATTATGAAGACATCTGTACTCTTAATTCAAATATTATCAACCATAATTACCCTTTTAGACCCTAATCTATTCAATAATAACCGAAGTACCCTTAACTTAATAATTCATCTCAACTTACCCAAAATAGTAACTTTAAAGTTAAATAATTTAACGGAATAATATTTTTAACTAACGAACTTACCCGGGGTATTACATTAGCCTAAAATCTTTCATAAAGACATGTCACAAACATAATATCTGGTCGAATCATAGTTAAATACATTATAGACCCGATCATACCTCTATATGTTCTAAGATCAACATCCTTACCATCAGGGTTTAGACTGATCTTGGAACCTGGTGCCATTGGAGTTCCTATCGTTGTATAGTTCTCTATCGTGAATTTCTTCAAGATATCAAACACGTACTTCGACTGATTAATGAAGATTCCGGTTAAGAACTTTTTGACTTGTAGACCAAGAAAGAAATTAATCTCTCGCATCATACTCATTTGGAATCTGGTCACCATAAGGTTAGAAAACTAAGTACATAATGAAGAGTTAGTCGAACCAAAAATTATATCGTCAACATAAATTTGAAGAATATCACCTTGTTCACGTTTAGTGAATAGAGTCGTGTCGATTTTACCTTTGTCAAGAATGTAAACATGGTATGGTTTGTCTTTATCCACAAAGCCTTCTGGTTGAGACACGTACACTTCTTCTTTCAGAACGTCGTTTTCACGTCCATTTGGTAGACGGTGAAGTTCTTGTAGGACACGAATGCTAAGAACATCCGAATTGCTTCCAATCTAGTAACCTAAGTGTACGTATCATCGAAATCAATACCCTCTTGTTTTCGGTAACCTTTTGCTACTAGACGAGCTTTGTTCCTCACGGCTATTTCGTCCTCATCTTTCTTATTTTTAAAGACCCACTTGGTGCCGATGATACTTTCCACTTTGGGTCGAGGTACTAGTCGCCACACTTTCAATGCTTCAAACTGATTTATATCTTCCTAGATTGCAATCACACAGTCCGGGTCATCTAAGGCTTGTGAAACCAAGGATGGTTCAACATTACTCACAAACGCCTTGAACAAACATTCATTGGCAGTTGTTGATCTGGTTTTCACCGAATCAGACACTTCTCCTATTACTTGATGTAAAGGATGACTCGTGTCCACTTTTTAGAATGCGGGTGTGAGAAAATTGTGTCTTGATTGGAGTCGACTAATGGGTTGTCTTCTTCTGTGATTAGTTCAATAGGAAATGTCGGTTCCGTTTGAGGCACGGATTGTTGATCACATTTAACAATTGGTACTGCCTCGGGAACTTCTGCAGAAGGTACCACAGGTGTGTTGCAAGTACTCTGGTCATGGACATTTGAAACAACATTGGTTGAAGAAGCATCATTAGAAGATTTTGATTGCATTTCTTGTGTAGAATTCATGACTGGAGTATTTGGTGAAGACTCAGGAATCGTTGATGTAGTATCAGTTGATGTTTGTTCCATTGAAGGACTAGACATGGTGGCTTGTACAACATTCTGAGCAACCGTATTCCTGTTAGAAACATTAGAATATGAGTTATAACTACCAAAGAGCTCATCATAAAAATTCTCAAACAGTTGATCAAGTTCATTTAAATGAGATTTAGAAGTTGAAGTTTGATCTTTATCAGATTTAGTGGAAACTGGACTGATTTGACCATATGCTAAAACTCCGGTTATTGCAGGTTCTGTACTGCTTTGCACAGAAGCCATTTCCTCCGTCTCATCAAATTTGACATTGATGCTCTCAATCACGGTTCTTGAAGACTTGAAATAGATTATGTACGCTTTTGAAGTGGATGAGTATCCAATGAACACACCTTCGTTCGTTGTAGGACTGAACTTGTGTTGATCCAAACCCTTAGTGATTTGATAATGACCCTCTCTTAAATACTTAGTGAAAATTGTAAGTAAACAATATGTATCAGAGTTTCACTATCGCTGATAAGTACTAAGATCTTCCAGTACCGCTGATAGGAACTCTCGCTCTTTAAGTTAAACATTCAGCGAAACTGTTCACCATAAATGCTCTGAGTCTGTTCAGTCATTATGATGATCGCTGATAAGTTAGTTGTTTACTTATGATCCCTGAAGACAAGTTTCACATCAACAAAGGTTCTACGCTGAAGTCGAAGATCAAGCTCAAGAACCAGCGACAAGTCTCCTAATGAACTGATGCGGATCAGCGAAGACTCAGATTTGTCCACTCAACGTGAAGTATCAAGTACAAGACTTCAGCTATCGCTGAACTCTATCATTCGCTGATATGAAATGATAGATCGCTGAATCAACGAAAGTTGATCATGAAGTCCTCCGTACAAAGTACCTTTGTCTTATCCACCCTTGCACGACTCCGTACGAAATGTCAGAAAAGAACCTCCGAATATCTGAAATCGTACAACCACTCTGATACTACACTGTTCATCCATGCGGCTACTAAGGTTGTCAACCAAGGTCAATGACATGCAACCAACCAGCTGATGACACGTGTAAAGTATATACTGACTTGCATTAAATGCATGCAGTATATAAAGAGATGAACTCACTTCATTTGAAGTAACTTGCTAACTCTGGACAAGTTCAATCTCTTATCTCAAGATAGGTTATTATTAGTAATTTCCTTATCTCTCTTGGTGCAAGAAACCTTAGTGTTCCAACTTGTTTAGATTTAGGTTTATCCTTAATCTTGTTTCCACAACAAGCTGTAAATTGTTAATGATTTATCAATAAACAATTTAGAAAAGTAAAATCTGTGTGTTTGTATTCAACCCCCCCTTCTACAAACTTGTATAGGCCTTCAGGACCAACAAGTGGTATCAGAGCGGATTTGTTTAATCTCATAAACAAGATCTAATCTAAGATATTTCTCTTCCTTGCTATTATCTGAAAATGGCCACCAACACAAACACAAATTATATAGACAATGGTTCTCTTGCAAAACCCCCTAGATTTTCCAGAGACAACTTCAACTTATGGAAAAATAGGATGACACTCTTCTTAGAAGGTGTAGACCCCACTATGCCTTACTATCTTGAAAACGGCCCATACATCCCTGTAACAATTGATCCTTCAGTTCCAGCCACTGCAAATAGACCTGCTATTCCAGAAAGGCTGATTCCTAAGGAAATACACATGTGGACCGACGAAGATAAGAAGAAAGTGGCTATAGATACAAAAGCCAGATCCATACTATCCATGGACCTTCCTGACGAAGTCTACCATTCCGTCATGAACCTGAAAACATCAAAAGCCATGTGGGACACAATATGTGTTCAGTATGAAGGAACGTCTGAAGTCCAGGACTCAAGAAAGATCAACCTGGTAAGACAATACGAAAGCTTCATTTCTGGTAAGAATGAAACTATCTCGGAAGTTCACCAACGTTTTAATTGTTTAATTATAGATCTGAAAACTGTTGGTAAGGAATATTCTAACTTTGAGGTGCTGACAAAGTTTCTAGAATGTTTACCTGAAAGCTGGGACAATTATTCTATGTGTCTCAAGCTGTCAAAGGATCTAAAATCAATGACCCTTGCTACCTTATATGGCACGTTGCTGAATCATGAGCAATCAAGCCATCTTAAGAAGAATCTTGTAAAAGATTCCAAAAGCACCCCTGTTGCTTTAATCTCAGAGGAACCTTCTACTCAGCGACCCTCGGTCACTATCACTGAGTTAGAGAGTAACTCTGAAAGGTCATCAGATTCTCATTTTTTAGATGATGAATCTTTGGCTCTCCTAACTAAGAAGTTCAGGAGATTTGCCAAGAAGAAAATGTTTAGAAAGAACAAATCTCTTTCCATAACTGACAAGCCTAAATCATCAGTTTTTGTTGATAAGGCTACTGCTACTTGTTTTACCTGTGAAAAAGTAGGACATTTTGCTAACGAGTGCAAGTCTAAGAAAGTTTCTAGACCCTCAACTTTTACAAAGAAATCCTTTGTTCCAAGGAATAAAGATGACAAATACTCAAAGCTGAAAGAAAAATATGCGAAGCTGAAAAGCTTTAAGAAGAAAGGCAAAGGCCTGATGGCTGACTATGATTAGGCTGCTTCTGATGAAGAAGCATCATCATCTGACTCTGAAGATGATGAAGCAAATCAATGTCTCATGGCCAAGATTGAAGAAGAGGAAGAAAGTTCAGACATTCCCTCCACTTCAACATCTGCCATTCAGGTATCACCTTCTTTCTTTACCAATATTGCAAATATTGATGAAGCTGATAGTCTCCGTAAGATCGATCTCTTGACTAGAAGTTTATACGAAGCCATGAACGGCAAAACTGTGGTTGAAAACCAAAATCTTGATCTCGCTGAAAAGCTTAAAAACTGCCACCTTCAAATAGAAAAGCTTTCTAAAATTGAAGAAGATTTTAAAGATCAAGTATATTTAAATCAGCTAGTCAAAATCGAACGAGCAGAAGCTATCGTTGCTTTAAAAGCTGAAAAAGCTACTGTTGAAGGATGGTGTAACTCTTCAACAAAGATCACTGAGATAATAAGTCTCAAATTCCACTGAGTGATAAACGTGGTTTGGGTTACAAATATGAAACTTCAAAACCAACCACTGAGCGTTCAATACTTAAATTTGGAACGTTCGTATCCTCAGTCGCTGATACTTCATCTTCTCAGTGCTCCTCGTCCATTACACCAATCCCTGAGGAAACTCCTACCTCCTCAAAAGGCAAGGAGAAAATGGTTTATTCAAAACCTACCTCTGTCTGTAAAGACAAAGGTAAAGGAATTGTTATTTACCAGAATCCTCAGAAGGGTACCTTAGTACCAAAACTGAATGCTTCTAAAGCTTCAGTGGCTCATCCCTCTGGATCAAGGAAGCAAATATCTGGATTTATTCAGCGATCTACTCCTAGACTCAGATTGGATGTCCTTGGTAAGAAATCTGAAGAACTGAATGTTCGTCCCATTTCTAAAGCAAATAGCTTACTTGGTGCTGGTACTTCTAATTCTAAATTAAAAGCTCAGCATACAAATGGTCCTAGAACTACTTTCAGCTATAGGAAATGTTATCAATGTGGACTCACTGATCATATTGTTAGTAAGTGCCCCACAGCCACCAAAGCTGAAAAGATAGCTAAGGTGAAGATTTCCCCCAAGGCAAAGAAGACCAACCCTGGTGCAAATCAGGTCAAGGTGAATTCTACCACTGAGGTTAAGAAATTAACCAAAGTGAAGAAAGACAAAGCTGAATCTTCAAATGCTGCGAAGACTGCTGAACCTTCCATTCCAACTACTTCCACTTACAAACGTGTATACATGGTTAAGTGGGTACCCAAGAAAAACTAATCTTTTTTTGTATTACAGGTTAAGAAGGGTATCTGGTATCTCGATAGCGGATGCTCTAGACACATGACTGGTAAGAAAAGCCTGCTCGCTGAATACAAGGAAGAGAAGGGTCCCTCTGTGACTTTCGGTGGAAATGGAAAAGGACATACCCGAGGGTATGGTGTACTTTCAAATGGTACAACCTCCTTCAGAAGAGTCGCATATGTTGAAGGGCTGAAGCATAATCTTCTAAGCATCAGTCAGCTTTGCGACATGGATAACAAAGTAATTTTTACTAAGGAATCCTGTTTTGTCTCTGACAAAAAGGAGAAGATAGCTCTCAGCGGTTATCGTTTGAAAAATGTTTATGTAATAAACATGGACTCAACAACCACTGAGAACTCCTGTTTCTTCTCAAAGGCCTCATCTGATGTCAACTGGCTATGGCATAAGAGGCTATCTCATCTAAATTTCAAGACACTGAACACTCTTTCTTCAAAAGAGTTAGTCACTGGTCTACCTCAGCATTCATACGCCAAAGAGTCGTTATGTTCAGCGTGTGAAAAAGGGAAGCAGACCAAAGCAAGCTTTAAATCAAAGCAAGTTTCTTCAGTGTCATCTCCTCTACAACTACTCCATATGGATTTGTTTGGCCCTGTTAACAAACAATCCATCGCTGGAAAGAAATATACGTTGGTCATAGTTGATGAATTCTCTCGCTTCACTTGGGTAATGTTTCTCCGTTCTAAGAGTGACACCCCTGAAGAACTCATCACCTTTATTCGGAAGATGGAAACCATGAACAATCTGACCGTTCGCTCAATAAGGAGTGATCATGGAACTAAATTCAAAAACAGTTCTCTTGATTCCTTCTTTGAGAGTAAGGGTATTTCTCACAACTTTTCTTCAGTGAGAACACCGCAACAAAATGGAGTCGCTGAAAGAAGAAATAGAACAATTATTGAAGCTGCACGTTCAATGCTCAGCGATTCTCACCTGCCTACTCAGTTTTGGGCAGAAGCTGTCAACACTGCTTGTTTTACGCAAAACAGGTCGCTGATAGTCAAAAGATTCAATAAAACAGCCTATGAACTTTTTCATGGGAGAAAGCCCTCAATCAGCTTTCTTCACATCTTTGGATGTCAGTGTTTCATACTGAACAATAGAGATGCTCTTGGAAAGTTCGATCCTAAGGCTGATGATGGAATCTTTCTTGGATACTCCTCAGTTTCCAAAGCCTTCAGAGTCTTCAATCGAAGAAGACAAACTGTGGAAGAAACTATTCACGTCACGTTTGACGAATCCCGTTCAGCGAACTCTAAACCGAATGCTGATACAGAAGAACTGAATCAATGGATGTTTTCTCATCTTGGTGATTCAGAAGATTTTCCCACTCCTCATGCTCATCCAGTAGAAGATGATAGACCCACTATCATTCCAAACATGCAGAATAGTGAAGCTGAAACATCATGGGTCTCAGCTGTTCCTATAAACACTATACCTGCAGTTGATCCAAATGTATCAGACCTTCCATCTACTTCTCAACAATCAGTGAATATAATGACAACTGCATCAATTCCTCTCTTGGCTGATACTCCCGACGTCACTGAAGCTTCATCTTCAGCTCCTCAAGTTCAAGTTGAGTCAGCGTCTCACGCTTCGGCTCAACGATGGACTATAAATCACCCAATTGATCAAATTCTTGGTGATCCAAACGCTGGGATTCAGACTCGACGAAGTGCAGGTAATATTTGTTTATTTGTAAATTTTATTTCACTAACTGAACCAAAGAAAGTAGATGATGCCCTCAAAGATCCAAACTGGGTCAGCGCCATGCAAGAAGAGCTGACTGAATTTGAAAGAAACAAAGTTTGGAAACTTGTTCGAAGACCAACTGACAAAACTGTGATAGGCACTAAATGGGTCTATCGAAACAAGTTGGACGAACATGGTACTGTAACCCACAACAAAGCTCGACTTGTTGCTCAGGGATACAGACAAGAGGAAGGTATAGATTACGACGAAACATTTGCTCCAGTAGCAAGACTTGAATCTATTCGTCTATTCTTAGCATATGCTGTACACAAGAACTTCAAAGTACATCAGATGGATGTCAAGTCAGCGTTTCTAAATGGAAAGCTGAATGAAGAAGTGTATGTGGAACAACCTCCAGGATTCTCAGATCCTAAGCGTCCAGATTATGTTTATAAACTTGATAAGGCACTTTATGGCTTGAAGCAAGCTCCACGTGCATGGTATGACACTCTTTCCACTTATCTCCATATTGAAAAATTTGAGCGAGGTAAGATTGACAAAACTTTATTTTTTAGAAAAGTGAAAGGTCATATCATTCTAGTTCAAATATATGTTGATGACATTATATTTGGTTCTACTAACCCTGAGATTTGTACTCGTTTCGCTGATAGAATGAAAGATGAGTATAAAATGAGCATGATGGGTGAACTAACATATTTCCTTGGTCTTCAGATTAAGCAAACTGAAAAAGGAACTTTCATTAATCAGGGAAAATATGTTAAAGATATGCTGAAGAAATTCGACTTAACTGAAAGTTCAGCTATGAAAACCCCTATGGCACCACCGCTGACACTTGATAAGGACACAAAGGGTGTTCCTGTCAATGTCACGCTGTACCGTGGGATGATCGGCTCACTATTGTATCTTACAGCTAGCCGACCCGATATTATGTTTGCAACATGCTTGTGTGCACGATATCAAGCTGAACCTAAGATATCTCATATGAAAGCTGTAAAGCGAATCTTTCGATATCTTAAGGGTACAGCGAATCTAGGTCTTTGGTATCCCAAAGATTCAGGATTCGATCTAACTGCATGTTCAGATAGTGATTTTGCAGGTTGCAAAATGGATAGGAAAAGCACCACAGGAGGATGTCAGCTCCTGGGTGGAAAGCTGGTAAGTTGGACAAGTAAAAAGCAAAATTCAGTGTCCACTTCCACAGCTGAAGCTGAATATGTAGCCGCTGGAAGCTGTTGTTCTCAAGTCTTGTGGATGAGAAATCATCTACTAGACTATGATCTTCAGCTCTCTAAAATTCCAATCTATTGCGACAGCACAAGTGCCATCGCTATAGCAAACAATCCAGTACTACATTCAAAGACCAAACATATAGAAATCATATATCATTTTATCAGAGATCATATGATGAATGGTGATATAGAACTTCATTTTATCCCAACTGATTATCAGTTAGCTGACTTATTTACCAAACCTCTTGATGAGACAAGATTCAACTTTCTCATCAGCGAGCTTGGAATGCTGAACTGTGAAGGATAAAATCTTCAGCGGTTCACATTAATCAGCGAAAGGATAAAATCAACTTGTATAACCCATTCTATCATCTTCTCTCTGAATAAACTTGATTCACTGATATCAAGGTATGTTCTCTCTCTGACAATCGCATGAAAATGCAAGATTTCAAAACAAAATGCATCGCTGAATATCTCTTCCTTAACAGCGATATTTTGAAATTTCTTAAAACCTTCACTGAATATTTTCATTCAGTACTTCATGTTTTCAAAAGTATCTCTGAGTTTTTCAAAACCTCAGAGACAACCAAGAATATGAAAGGACAGTTGTGACGTCATTGCAACGGATAAACCCCGACATGTTTTCTCTTCCTGACACACGTTTGCACGTCTCGTTCAAACTTACAATCAAATGCAAACACGTATCTGTGTCATGATGAAAATCTTTTCCCGCTCAAGATTTTCTCTTTCTAAAATCTCTATATAAACAAACTCCTTGTTTATATTTTTCTTTTACGCGATCAATCTTCCTCCG
This sequence comes from Saussurea involucrata, assembly GCA_033807775.1. Taxonomy (NCBI): domain Eukaryota; kingdom Viridiplantae; phylum Streptophyta; class Magnoliopsida; order Asterales; family Asteraceae; genus Saussurea; species Saussurea involucrata. Next base: position 53,143,121 of record CM066316.1, read on the forward strand.
CAAGAAAGAATTCACTGTTGCATTTGTGATTTCAAAAACTTCAAGAACTGTTCATCATCTTCTTCATCAAACATCAAGGTTAATATGTTCTTATTTATTACCGAATGCGTATAACTTGTTTCCGATCTTCTCATTGTTTTAACAAGATCAAACAAAAGAACTTCGTAAAATGAAATCATTTTCTTTCGTGGTTTTATGAACACAACCATTTCATGGTTGTTCTTCAAGTTTAAATGCAAAATCTTAAACTTGTTCTTCATTCGTTTCCAGAATCTATTTCTTCATAGAAAACAGGAAAACAAGAAAATGGGTTTTACATTTCGTTTCAAAAATCAAGAAAAACCCTAATCTTCATTAAGACATTTGTGTCTGAATGAAATGGATAAAATTCGAAACATTTTATTGGAAATTCTTTACACATTAAGATCATTCTTATTTGTTAACATCTTTGGTTGAACTGTTAAATAATAGAGAAATGGCCTCGTCTGACATTCCTGCTACCGCTGAGAACATCTCCGCTGACTCTGAGGAAGTAGAAATCCTCAAGGCTCCACAAGTCAAGTTTGAACTTGACAAACTGGATTGGACTAAGGTGAACAACCTCTCTGTGCTTCTCGAGTTTCCTCCTCGAAAGCAAGTCACACATCTAGATGATGCTGTGAAATTTCTGAAAAATTGATGTATCTCCACAGCCCTGACCATAACACCTCCTGCACATCAGCTTTTGCTCTCACAATTCTGGTACTCAGCGAGACACACTCAATTACCTTCAGCCAAAGATCCCTCCAAAATAATAGATTGCATCCTCTGCGATATCGAATATGGCACCATAAAGATCACCCCAGCCATTATTCGCAAAGGTCTCAGCCTTCCCATCGCTACCAAGGAAAAACCTTTTGTTCCCCTCCCTGACCCCAAGAAAAACTTAGACAGGGAAGCCATCATTGCATTCTTCGATGCAATGGGCTATGTATGGGAAATAGGCAGAGACATGAAGCCCGAGAAGAAGCTGACGATCATCAAGAAATCGAAAATGCCCAGCGAGATGAATTTCATCTTCGCTCACCTGATAAGCTGCATGACTGCAAAGAGTGGCTCCTCCGACCAAGCCGCTAAACCTCAACAAGCAATGGGTTATGCACTGCTGAAAGGTCTCAACATAGACTGGGCATCGATCATCTATGATGACCTGGTTCTACGAGTGGACACCGTCGCTGACAGACCTCCATGGGTTCCTTACCCACGTTTCATCAGCGCCATCTTCCAATGTGGCCTGAAGGAAACCTACCCAACTGATGGTGACCTGAAACTTTCTCAGGTCGGTCCAAAGATACTCGACTTTAAACCAACCGTAAATGAGGTACGTCTTTCTACACTCTTAACTCTTCTTAACCCTCATACTTCTTCTACTTCTGCAGCTCCTTCAGCGGACAAACCCACCGCTGATACCCCAGCTGCTACTTCCATTCCTCTTAAAAGGAAACACTCTCACACCCCACTTGATTCTAAAAGGATCAAGAAAACAAAGGAGCAACCCCAACAATCTCATGCTGAAGACTCCTCAGCTCTTTCTGCAGAGCTGAAGGAACGTTCAGTGGTACGCTCTGCCACACCTGAACAAGCCATCCCTTCAATCCCAATCTCAGCGTCTCCAAACGTTGAGATTAAAGACTTGGAAACTTCCCAACCTCCCTCAGTCTCTCAAAAGACTGATGAAGTGTTTCTCAGCGATTCCAACGCTGAACTCAGAACCCAACCTCCAATCTTATCCTTCGCTTCTCCCTCCACTCATTTGGTCTCTCCTCCAGTTATCACTGGAGATGCCATCATTTCTACGGAAGCTAAAGCTGATAATCCAGAAATGATGAAGACAGGACCTTCAGACCAATCCATGGGCACTTTTGAAGACGACATGGAACTTTTTTCAGGAACCCGTGATTTCGATGAATTCACAAATCCTCTTGCAGGTAATCAACAACCCATAAACACTTTGACTAAACCCCAAACTTCTCAGCTTTCCTCTGTTCACAAGTTTTTATATGTTACAGGTCCTAACTTGGGAGATATCAACGCCTCTCTGAAGTCCGTGGAGACAAAGCTGACAGGTCTCACCACCACTCTCTCCAATAACTCTTCAGCTGTAACAAACGCTGGAGAAAATCTGAACAAGCTGACAACGATGGTGGAGAAAAAGGCTTCCACAGATGACATGAAGCAACTTGATAAGACTCTCAGCGACTTCGCCAAGGTGCTCGCTGATATCTACACAGACTATACCTCTCTCAAAACCTCAGTTTCGTCTATGTCCAGCGAATTTACAACGCTGAAGACATCGGTTGGAACACTAGAGGGAGATATGTCTGCTGTGAAGACAAATGTCAACACTCTGACGACTGACTTAAGCTCTGTAAAGACTGACGTTGGTTCGATGAAGACTATGATCGAACAGCTGCTGCACAAGGCGAATACTCCTGCTCCTGCCCCTGTCCCTGAACCTGAACATTTTACAGCGACAGATCGCATTGAGCTCGGGAAGATCAATCCTGCTATTTCTGGCCTTGAAGACATATTAGCAAAGATTGAAGCTTGTATAGGTCTCTCTGGCCAAGAAGACAGAGAACCTACCAACACTGCTGAATCTACCCATTCCTCCCCCAGTCATCATGAAAAAGAGGGGGAGAAGAGCGCTGAAAACCCTTCCAAGAGCGCTGAAGACCTTTCCCATGATGAATCTATCAGGGGAGAGAAGAACAAAGACCTCACCTTCACTGAAGAGGGTGAGAAGACTATTGAAGCTGAAGCAGCCACTGGACCTCAGGGAGATGAAAACCCTGAGGGAACCGAGAAGCTCGCCTCTGTATCTGAGGGGGAGCAACTCGAAGAAGACGCTGAAGAATCCGAAGCAGAAGATGATGAAGCCGTCGACATCCCTGATGATGAACCATCTTCTTCTCCAAAGAATGATGATGATGATGACGAAGATGACGATGACTTCTTTATCGTCAAACCTGCTCCGAAGATCAAAGCTCTTAAGGGAATCTCGATAAATGAACCTTCAGGGGAGCGGACAAAGACAAAGCCCTCAGCCTCTGGAGCTGAGAAAGGCAAAGGCAAAAGCGTCGCTGAAGATGACAATCTGATGATCTTGCTTGAAAAGCCGGTTTGTCAGGTACACTAAACATATCTTACTCCATCCCTCCTCTATCATACACTATTAGTTCCTTTACCCAAGCCTATACACTTGAACCAATTCTCTATATCTGATTCTACCCAAGTTCTTACTCGTAAGATCGCTGTGTTTCAGCTAGTCCTCTCCCCTGTTTGAGGATATCGCTGAAGGCTCCAAAACTGCGACTTCACAAATAATACCAGCTGTCGCTGAAGAAATAATCTCAGTCTTGGATTTGATCTCTGAGACTGATGAACCTGAAGAACAGACTCTCTCACACAGACACAGACCTTCCTTAGCTCCTCAAAAGCTAAGAGAAGAAGAACAGAAGAAAAGAGAGGAAATAATAAAGCGATTCGAGGATCAGCGAATCATTCTAAGGCGTGATCAACTGCCTTCAGTTCCTCCAAAGTTCAGAATTTCAAAAGCTGAATACAAGGAACACCTCAGAGCTGAACACCTCATCGCTGAAAGAAAGGAAGCTGAAGAAAAAGACAGAGAATACGCCATCAAGCTTACTCAAGAATCTGTCAAAGACCCCAAGCTGAAACGTGTTCCCATTCAAGTCCAACGAAAGCTTTGGGAAGAAGCCCAGAAGATCGTGGAAAAGAAAACTGAAGTTTCTCAGACCACCCTGATATGGTGTAAAGAGAAAATACACTTCAGATATCGTCCAGCGAAGATCAACAAGGTATTCATCCCTGGAAGAACCTCTATCGGAGTACCTATTGTTGACATCAGACTTTTCAGAGAAGATGGCCAATCTGAAACCTTTCGCGCTGACACTGTAAAAAGGTATGGTCTCTCTGAATGGCTGGAGATGAGGTTAGCTATCCAAAAATCACAATCTAAGTACAAGGATCATTTCGAAAAGCTGATAAACAGACAGATCGATTTGATATCTTCTTGTGTGGACATTCCTCCTCTTCCTGATCTTAAGCTGAAAAGAAAAAGGGCCTCTCCAAAGAAGAAACGTCAAGATTTAAACTCAGGTCATGTCATACGAAATGAAACTGGAATTGGTTTCTCTCGAGCTGAAGTACTTGGTCCTGACCCTGATCTATCTGCCCTTGACATTTCTTTGCCACCATGTGAACTTTTCGTCCCTGGTAAAGTCATCAGTAATCCTTATGGAATATTCTTTCTCGACTACGACGGACGTAAATGTTTTCAACGGATCCCTAAGCTTCCAATCACTCCAATCGAACAGCTCAGAGATCTCATCTACTGGTGTGACTTCAGAAAAGACATTCAGGCACGACACCTAAAACCCTTGATTTTTGAAGAAGCGCGGAACAAAAGAAAGCGAGGTGTAACGGTTCCTGATTGGATGATCCCCACTGAAAAGACCCTTGATGAACTTCTCATTAAGGAAGAACCTTTATAAGCTGATATGATCGCCTTTTCTCTATTGTATCAGTTATTCTTTTGTACTTGTAATTTATTTCGCTTGTACTTGTAATCTTTTCATTTTCTTTGTATCCTGATTCAGAGTTTTAAAGAAAGATTTCAGCGAATGTACTTTACTCCATCAGTACTGAAAAGATCCCAGAAAACAGTAAAAGGGACAAATATTTTATGAGTTCTTTTTATCCTTATGTTTTTCATTAAATAGCAATTTTCTCTGTTGCTATGTCATAATCAAATAGGGGGAGATTGTTGATCCAAACCCTCAGTGATTTGATAATGACCCTCTCTTAAATACTTAGTGAAAATTGTAAGTAAACAATATGTATCAGAGTTTCACTATCGCTGATATGTACTAAGATCTTCCAGTACCGCTGATAGGAACTCTCGCTCTTTAAGTTAAACATTCAGCGAAACTGTTCACCATAAATGCTCTGAGTCTGTTCAGTCATTATGATGATCGCTGATAAGTTAGTTGTTTACTTATGATCCCTGAAGACAAGTTTCACGTCAACAAAGGTTCTACGCTGAAGTCGAAGATCAAGCTCAAGAACCAGCGACAAGTCTCCTAATGAACTGATGCGGATCAGCGAAGACTCAGATTTGTCCACTCAACGTGAAGTATCAAGTACAAGACTTCAGCTATCGCTGAACTCTATCATTCGCTGATATGAAATGATAGATCGCTGAATCAACGAAAGCTGATCATGAAGTCCTCCGTACAAAGTACTTTTGTCTTATCCACCCTTGCACGACTCCGTACGAAATGTCAGAAAAGAACCTCCGAATATCCGAAATCGTACAACCACTCTGGTACTACACTGTTCATCCATGCGGCTACTAAGGTTGTCAACCAAGGTCAATGACATGCAACCAACCAGCTGATGACCCGTGTAAAGTATATACTGACTTGCATTAAATGCATGCAGTATATAAAGAGATGAACTCACTTCATTTGAAGTAACTTGCTATCTCTGGACAAGTTCAATCTCTTATCTCAAGATAGGTTATTATTAGTAATTTCCTTATCTCTCTTAGTGCAAGAAACCTCAGTGTTCCAACTTGTTTAGATTTAGGTTTATCCTTAATCTTGTTTCCGCAACAAGCTGTAAATTGTTAATGATTTATCAATAAACAATTTAGAAAAGTAAAATCTATGTGTTTGTATTCAACCCCCCCCCCCCTTCTACAAACTTGTATAGGCCTTCGGGACCAACAATTTGTTCAAGTTCTCCTTGTCCTTTAGAACAATGCACCTGTAACCAAAAGAATGAAAGTATTTAATGCTTGGTTTTCTATTGTTTATAATCTCATATGGAGTTTTTCCAAACCGTCGGTGTATAATTGAGCGATTTTGTGTATAGCAAGTCGTTGATACTGCTTCAGCCCACAGAAACAAGGGAAGATCAGAATACTATAGCATGGTTCTTGCAGCTTCAACTAGAGTACGGTAACGTCGTTCAACAACCCAGTTCTGTTGTGGTGTTCTTGTCGCAGAATATTGATGAGTCACTCCCAACGATTTTAAGAAATCATCCAAAGTTTTATTCTTGATGTTGGCTCATCAAAGATTTGAAGATGGCCTCCTGATCTCTTTACATTCTTTGAAAAACATCTTTTATACTTAGAGAAATTTTAAGTTCTTTGTAATAGCTTAGTCATGTTTTCAAAGTTCGGTGAAGTCAAAGATCAGTCGAAATCAAGAAGATGTAAATCTACCAATGCAGATTGAACATGGACTTCTGAAACCAAACTAGACTATCTCACCGATTTTCTCCATGACAAATCGGTGAGATCCTCAAAATAGGAGGATCTTCCCTTGTCTCCTTGTTAAGAAGATTCTCACCTATTTTGTCCATGAAAAAATCGGTGGGATCCTCAAAATAGGAGGATCCTCCCTTGTATCTTTGCTAAGAAGATTTTCATCAAAGAAGAAATATTTGGTATGGGGGAAAACGGTTCATTTGTCCTTTTTCCCATTCTTAGATATTGTCACCATCAAAGCTTTTTAGCACCATGAAAAATAGGAAAAGACACTTCAACTTTTGAGAGTCAAACATGACCTTCAAATGACAAAGTGACAAGTGTCCCATGCATTAAATGCTCATGGTACTATTCAAAGATGAAGACATACAGACAACAACTCTTGAAGATTTCTCTGTGCTCAAGACATTCTGCTCTCCTCCTCCATTGAACTAAATAACTTTCAATCTTTGTGTTTTAGAAGTTGTGTAGGTTTCAGTATTACATTGTGAAGATTGTTAGAATAGATTTCATTTGTTCTTTCCACAACAATCTAAGTGTTCTATGTGTAATTCTTAATTTTATAAATAAATAAAGAATTAAATTCAGTGAAAATTTTGTGTATTGTATTCAACCTCCCCTTCTACAATACATGTTTTGTTCTTATTAGCCATCTGGGACTAACAAGTGGTATCAGAGTAGAAAGTTTAATCTCAATAAACTTGATCTGCAATGGCTGCTTCCTCCTCAAACAATACAGTTTCTTCTCAAAACACTTTTTCTGAAAATGGATCTATTGCTAAACCTCCTAAGTTTAATCCAAACAACTTCTCTTTGTGGAAAAGCACAATGATGCTTTTCATGGAAGGAGTGGATAGCAGATACCCTACTATTCTCAGTGAGGGACCTTTTGTTCCTAGAGTTTGGGATCGCTATGAAACTCAAAAATCTGGCAAAGAAAGTGTTGGTCAAGATGATTCTAATGATTCCTCTAATGAAGAAAAATCTACTGTAACCGGTCGGTATATTCTTAAGAATCCCAAGAAATATACTGATGAAGAAAAACGTCTTGTGTCTTTAGATTCCAAAGTCAGGACCATTATTGCTCTCTCTCTCTCTCTCTCTCTCTCTCTCTCTCTTCCTGATGAAGTGTACCACTCTCTGGTAAATTTCTCTACTGCCAAAGAGATGTGGTACACTCTGTGTGTTCTGTACGAAGGTACAGATGAAGTTAAAAAGATCAAAAAGATTGTTCTTGTTAGAAAGTATGAACTCTTCTCTTATGAGAAAGGAGAATCTCTCTCCAACTACTATAACCGCTTTAATAGTCTTCTTAATGACTTAAAGTTGTTAGGTAGAGTGTATGACAATGAGGAAGTCATGTGCAAGTTTATGGATTGTCTTCCTAATTTTTGGGAAAATATATGTACTTGTATAAAGACAACCAAGGATCTTGATCATATGCCTCTCACTGTTCTTTTTTTAGAAGGGTGTCCTAGACTATGCATCTCTCACTGTTCTTTATGGAACTCTCTTCAACTATGGGCAGACTAAACTGCAAAGGAAGTTTGTCATCGCAGATATAAAGATCTCTTCTCTAGCTCTCTTAAGTGACTCTTCCAAAAGAACTAAGTGTATTCCAAAAACCACCTATCCATCTGACACTGACCATGATAGTCAAGAAGATTCCAATGAGCATTCAAAAGCATATCTTAGTGATGCTGAGGATGAATGTGAGGAAACTTCAGTTGACAAATTATCATATGGAATAGCCATGTTGGATGGGTATTCTAAATCCAAATCTCGCTTCTTTTCTGGAAAATCTAAGTTTAGTCGAAAATCCTCCTCTTCTCTATTCAAACACTCCTCTTCGGACAAAACTAACGAGGAATGTTTTAACTGTGGTAAAAGGGGTCATTTTGCCTCTGAGTGCAGAAGTAACCACTTTGAAAGACCCATAACTTCTTCCTCAAGCCGATTTTCCTCAAAATCGGGAAAATTCGAATATGATTCTATCAATCTCTCCCCTTCCCAAAAATTCGGCCAAGATCCGAATATGATTCTATCAATCGGGCTGAAAGATACAAAGAAAAATACAAGAGAGAAAAAGAAAGAAATAAAAGACTTGTCAGAATAGAAAATGGGCTGCATGCTGAAACTCATGATTTGGCAGATGAACCCACATCTGAAAGCGAGAAGGACACTTCAAATGTGTGTTTCATGGCCAAGATAAATGACATGGATGATCCAGAAGATCACACCACCTCAACTGCTTTTGTATCAGCTAAGTGCTTCTCCTCCTCATCACAGGTACATCCATTTCTATCTCTTTCTAATGTTGAAAAGATTGAAGCATTTTATTCTTTAACCATTGATCTCTATGATGCTAAAGTTGCTAAGAAAAAGGCAAATGCTCAAATAAAATTGCTTTCCTCTCAACTTCAAATATGTCTCTCTCAACTGAAACACTTTGACAAAGATAAGGCTGAGCTTGGAGATCTAAAATCCATCAACTTTATTCTTGCCAAGGAGAAAAACAAAATATTTAAACGTTTTTAAGAGGAGCAAGAAATTGTCAGAAAATGGACCAGTTCCTCCAAAAATCTAGAAAAGATTTTTCAAGATCAGATTTCTTGTGATGACAAAACTGGCTTAGGCATTGGAAAAATGGAAATTGATCAATCTTCAAAAGCTCATGCTCCCACCTCCTGTGTTTCACCAAGCTTTTATGAAACCTCGGATTCTATTTTCATTGGGTCTATGTCCATGAATTCTGCTGATTTATCTGAAGCTCTAAAATTTGGAATGTTTATAAAGGCCAAAGATCCCATTTCCTTTCAAATGAAGAAGCACAAGATTCTAATGACTCTCCCAAACCTATTCTTGACCCTCTAAAAATCTTGACTTCAGATGAAACACCCTTTTCTGAACCCATGCCTTCTAAAACTCTCAAAAGAAATCTTTCCAACACAAACAAAATATTTTCTGCATCTGAAAAGGGCAAGTCTTTGGCTGCCGATTCTTTCTTAAAAAAAATCCTCAGATCTTTCCAAATATACTCTTGTGGCTTCCTCCACCGATTTTGTTCCCCGGTCTGTGAACCTCAAAATGACCAATTCAAAAGAGAAGATTAATTTCCTCCCATATTCTGAAAAAGGAATCTTAGGTCCTGCACCCCAACTCTTTGTTACTTCATCAAAATCTTTGAAGATAAACATAAACGGCAAAAGGAAAGAAAAATGTCAAGGTTCTAAAAAGGCTTTTACTCATAGAAAATGCTATATCTATGGTAATATTTTTCATTTTGCCAAAGACTGTCCAAAAGAAAGAATTGACCTGATTAATATCAATTCTTCTTCTTCAACATCTAACCCAAAAGGACCCACTACCAAATGGGTACATAGGAAATAAATTCTTTGTGATTGCAGGTTCGGAGCTAAATAGATGGATATCTTCATGCATTGGTGTTGGCTCTCTTACAACCTCTACCAACCAACTTCCTAAGTTCCCTTCACTCATGTTCCTCCATCTCAAAATGGTGATCTACCTATTCCTTCAAAACTCATTTCTGATTAGCATGACTCTCCACCTACTGATCTACCTCCCACACACACAAAAGAATAATAATAATAATAATAATAATAATAATAATAAATGTTGTTCCTACCGATTTTTAGCTAACACCTCCGAATTTTCGGTGGGTTCCTAAAAAATCGGTGGTTCTCTAAAAAATAGATGGTTTTCTTCTTGTGTTGATGATTTGTGTTGGTGAAGGACCCCAACTTACTTCACCAGACCCAACTCCTTATGTGTCATTTTGTTGAAGAATTGATGAATACCCTGAAAAAGTTATATTAGTATCAACAGCAAGAGAGTATATCAGCAATATCAGTCAGAAATAAACCATGATGCAAGTATACATCTCAGTCTTTTATCGTCTTGTAACAAGTAATAATGGTACTAAGTACCGAATATCGATCCCACAGGGAAGCGTGGAAAAGTTTCTCTTTAAAGGTCCAATTGTGCAAAAGCAGGTTTCAGATTGCGAATGAGAAGGTAATCTTTTGTTGGGAGTTTGTGATTAACAACTAATGGAAATTAACAATTATAAGAGGAAAGCACAGGGTATAAAGATATATTGGGATTAGATTAATAATTAGATATCGAGATGAGACAGTATTGCTCAGTTATCTCAAGTGTCGAATATTTCATGACACAACGTACCAGTTGTCAGTTGGTCAATTGTGATCCACCACAAAATATAACATTGATTTAAATAACGTTAGACAATCATACCATACGATACACCTTTTTATCTTTTTATTAGTCTCGGTCCCAATTTTTCTTTATACACCGAACTAAGGCGATTAGCCTATCATCGTTCAGATTCCAATTAGAAAAGATTTACGAGTTTTAAAACAAATAATGGAAACGGACAATGCGTTAATTAAATGGAACTTACTTGAGTGGAACTTCGTGACTTGTTGCACAAGTTACCAAACCGTGTTGAGAAAATTACTAATTTAACATTACAATTATAAAATGACTTCTAAAACATGAGAATTTAATTATTGCAAAAAGAGATTGTCATTGATTTTTAAAACTAAAGTTTGAGAAAAGGAGGTTATTAATCTAAGAGAAAAATCTTGTTTCAAATGTTGTTTGAAAACGAAGAGTTCTTGATGATTTCTTTGCGTGTTTGTTAACGGACTAATTATGAAAACTTAATTAAAACATGAGTTTGAGACGAGAAAAAGTGGAACTTTTGTGAAATCACTTACCAAACCGTGAACCAATTTTACTTGGGAATCCAAAGTGATTAATTCAGACTTTCGGTTTATATTGTAAGTGAGATTACGCGAGAACCAAATTTTATCAAAAGTCGAGAATAAGGGAAAGAAAATCGTAAATAGTTTGCAAGATTAAGTAAAAACGTGATTTTAAAAATAATTAAATTTAACTAAGATGAGTTTGAGAAGTTGACGAGTTTAAAGAGTAAAGGTTGAGTTAAGAGTTTAAGAGTTATGAAAGCGAGTTTAAGAGTTTAGGAAAAGAGTTTTTAACACTAAGATTCAACTAATATTAAGATGGAATTAATGGATTAAGATTAAAGTCACAAACCAAGTTGTTATAACTACAAAATACCGTGGCATTCGGGTCTTGAAACGGGTTTTCGGCTTGGTGCATTAAAGACGATCCATCGTAACCAAGTAACAAAGAGAACTAGCACCAAGCACACTTAAAGTAATAGCCTAATACATATATTTATACTACTAATATTCTTGGTGACCAAGTTTTGTCAAATGGAGCTCCATGGGTCATAGATCCGACCCATGGACATGCCAAAACCTTCGGCCCATCTTCTTGTTATCTTCGGCCCATGAGTTAAACAAAACAGCAAGCCCAAGTCATCTATACATACCGGGCCCAACCGAGTTCTTTGGCCCATAAAGAAAATTAGACAATCGGTCCATACTTGATTGTTTTCGGCCCATACAGAAAATTAGATCGAGCCCAAAAGAAATGTTGGAACTTAGTTGAGATGTGAGAAACCTTGTCCCACATAGGAGCCAAGGCAAAGTTTAGAACACTTAATTAACCCAAGATATAGCGCATTAAATGAATCATTTAATTGCTTAGACATGGAATGTGGTGTTCTTGGTGGGCTCTCTTTGACATAAATATACATATTTAAATGTCAAAGATTGGGTCTTAGGCCTTGGGGCTCTTGGGGTCTGGATAGGGTCGAGAGTTAACGATTGAGGATCAAGTGGTGTAGGCTAACAGCGTTTGGCGCGTTTCACAGCGCGACCAAGGTCGCGTGGGAGAGCGCGTGAGCCTCTGATCCAGAGCCCGGTGCGGGAGACAGCGCGGTTTAAGCCGCGACACTATGCCCGCGAGACACTGGATGTTTGCCGAACAGTGCTCGGCGCGACTTTCGGCGCGAGTTCACTAGCCCCGCCACTAGCGCGGAATGTCTGAAAGTTTGGCGGTTAGCGATCGAAAAACTATAAAAGCCACTCTTCTCCTCTTCGTTTGAGAACGAATTTTTTACACGAAATATCATAGATTTCTGGGTTTTCTCTCATTCTTGTTCTTCACCAAACATATGATGATTCTCTAGATTCAAGTGAGATACTTGAATATGATTGTTGTATCCTCGGAACAAACGCCAATACCACCGGCGAATTTTTGTCTTAGCGCACTGCTTCCGTGCAGGCCTCAATCGACACGTTATCTTTGATTATCTACGAAATTCAAGTAAGGTTTACGTTTATTGTCGTTTTGGTATTGGAATTTTGATTGTAAAAGATTTGTTATATATAAATTTCTACCCAATTCTTTGTTGTTTATATACAAAATCATTTATATGATTGATTACTCCTAACAATCTAAGACAAAAAATTTGTTAAGGAGCGATGGATCAATCATTGTTGAAAAATCATGTGGAGAAACCTGAAAAATTCAAGGGTTCGGACTTCCGTCGTTGGCAACAAAAGATGTTGCTCCACTTGACAACTTTGTGGGTTGCCAACGTACTCACGGAAGAAGAACCACTGGAAAATCCACCGGTAGGAGAGGACGGGGCTGCGCCAACGCAGATACAAGTCTCCGCGCATCAGAAATCGGTCGAGAATTGGAGGTTTAACAAATATAGTTGTCGAAACTATGTTCTAAACGCTCTCGACGATTCCCTATATGACATATACTCCTCGCTCCGAACGGCAAGGGAGATATGGGATTCCTTGGACGCAAAATATAAAGCGCAAGTGGCGTGGTCCAAGAGGTTTGCGATAGGGAAAATTATGAATTACTGGATGACTGATAATAAATCTATGTTGAAACAGGTTGAGGAATTGCAAGTGCTTGTCCATGAACTTGATGTGGAAGGCATGGGCTTGAATATCAACTTTGTTGTCGATTCGATGATCGAAAAGTTTCCTCCTTCGTGGAAGAACTTCAAGTTATACTTGAAGCATTTAACGGAGGAAATCACTCTCGAACAATTACTCCTCAAAATACATGTGGAGGAGGACAACAAGATGAATGAAAGGGCCAATGCGATCCAATTTGTTGGTGTAATTGAGACTTACATGGTCTCAAATACTATTGATTGGTGGATCGACACCGGGGCTACAAGACACATATGCAATTCGAGGAGCCTGTTTGCAAACTATCAAAAGGTGGATGATGGAGAACCGATGTTCATGGGAAACGCTTCGATTGCCAAGATTGAAGGTAAAGGGAAGGTCATATTAAAGATGACTTCCGAGAAGGATTTGATATTGACGGATGTGTTACATGTACCCACTTTAACTAACAACTTGATCTCTGGCCCTATTCTTAGTAAGAAAGGGTTCAAAGTTGTATTTGAATTGGACAAGTTTGTCATCACCAAGGGTGGTGTGTATGTGGGTAAGGGTTACCTCAATGAAGGGCTCTTTAAATTAAGTGTTGTAACTGACATCGATGCCACCATTGTAAATAATAATAAGGCGAGCACTAGCTCTGCTAGCTTTGTGTATATTGTTGATCCTTCTTACCTTTGGCATTCGATATTGGGACATGCCAACTTTAGGTCATTACAAAGAATGATCAAACTTGACATGTTGTCTAAGTGTTCCTTTGATAATTTATCTAAGTGTGAGGTATGTGTAGAAGCAAAATACATAAACCATCCACATAAATCGGTTGAAAAATCAAATGAGGTTCTTGGATTGATTCACAGTGATTTGTGTGATTTCAAGGCAACTCCTACAAGAGGAGGAAAGAACTATTATATTTCTTTCATTGACGATTGCAGTAAGTATTGTTATGTGTACTTAATCCATACAAACGATGAGGCCTTAAATATGTTTAAAACGTATAAGGCTGAAGTCGAGAATCAACTCGACAAGAAAATCAAAATTCTAAGGTCGGATCGGGGAGGAGAATACGAATCCCGTGACTTTGCAGAATTTTGTGCTACACATGGCATTGTGCATCAAACAACCACTCCATACACTCCTCAACAAAATTGAGTGGCCGAGCGGAAGAATAGAACATTGAAGAACATGATGAATTCAATGTTGATCACGTCCGGAGCTCCACATCATTTATGGGGTGAGGCGTGTCTTACTGCAAATATGATCCTAAATAGGATCCCCCACAAGAAAAGTGATAAGTCTCCTTATGAGCTTTGGAAAGGGAGATTACCGTCCTACAAAAGGATGAAGGTGTAGGGTTGCCTTGCTAAGGTTCAAGTCCCTTTACCAAAAAGGACTAAACTTGGATCTAATACAGTTGATTGTGTATATATTGGACCTGCCCTTAATAGTGCTGCATATAGATTTTTAGTCTATAAATCAAATGTGGATGACATAAGCAACAATACAATCATAGAATCTGCTGAGGCGGAGTTCTTTGAGACGATCTTCCCATACAAAGAAAAAGAGGGAAATGCCTCTAATAGAGGTAAGCGACCGATTGATGATACACACTCTCATGTGAACATTGATTCAACTAAGAGTGATCAATCGGGGAATGATGAGGCCTCTAAGGTTCAAGAAGAAGTGGAACCTAGAAGAAGCAAAAGGGGAAGAATCGCCAAAGACTTTGGACCGGACTTTATGGCATTTAATGTTGAAGGAGAACCTCTCTCTTATAAGGCCGCCATGGAATCATCCGAGGCACCTTATTGGGAAGAGGCCATCCACAGCGAAATTGATTCCATTGTGCAAAACAACATATGGAAATTAGTTGATTTGCCTCCGGGTCATAAAGTGATTGGCCCCAAATGGATCTCCAAACGGAAATTGAGACCCGATGGCACTATAGAGAAGTACAAAGCTCGACTAGTTGCCAAGGGGTACCGTCAAAAGGAAGTTCAAGACTTCTTCGATTCATATTCACCGGTGACTAGGATCACGTCTATAAGGACGTTGATTGCGATAGCGGCTATACATAACTTAGAAATACATCAAATGGATGTGAAAACCGCGTTCTTGAATGGTGAATTAGAAGAAGAGATATATATACAACAATCGAAAGGTTTTGTTATAAAAGGCCAAGAGAACAAAGTCTGTAAGTTGATTAAGTCTCTTTATGGACTTAAACAAGCGCCAAAGCAATGGCATGAAAAGTTTGATAACACTATGTTGTCAAATGGTTATCACATAAATGAATGTGATAAGTGTGTTTATGTGAAACAATACAAAGATGCTTATGTTATCATATGTCTATATGTTGATGATATGCTAATCATGGGATCAAACTTGGATGTGATAAACCAAACAAAGAAGATGTTAAACTTCGCATTTGATATGAAAGATTTGGGAGTTGCTGATGTTATCCTTGGTATAAAGATTCAAAGGAATACAAATGGTTACATCCTTACCCAATCTCACTACGTTGAGAAGGTATTGCGAAAGTTTGGTCATTATGATGACAAACCGGTTGTGACTCCATTTGATCCTTCAAGTCAATTGAAGAAGAATCTAGGAGATAGTGTTGCTCAGTTGGAATACACTCAAGTTCTTGGAAGCTTGATGTATATCGAACTGTACAAGATCGGCTATAGCGTATAGTGTGAGTAGACTTAGTCGGTACTCACATAACCCAAGAAAAGACCATTGGTATGCTCTAGTAAGGGTGCTTCGATACTTGAAATACACAATGGGTTATGGGTTACACTATACCAAATACCCTCCCGTTCTAGAAGGGTATTGCGATGCTAATTGGATTTCCAATCATTCGGAGAGTAAGTCCACAAGTGGATACGTATTCACACTTGGTGGTGCTGTGATTTCCTGGAAATATTCTAAACAAACGGTGAATATCAGATCAACCATGGAAGCAGAATTTGTCGCATTAGACAAATCCGCTGAAGAAGCCGAATGGCTAAAAAGCTTCCTAGAGGGTATTCCGTTGTGGCCAAAACCGGTGACTGCTATTGGTATCCATTGTAATAGTATGGCCGCTCTCACAAGAGCGAAGAATCAGATTTACAATGGAAAGTCCCGACACATACGAAGGCGCCACAACACTATAAAGGACTTGCTGAAAAATGGAATCATTTCCACTAACTACGTAAAGTCAAAGGAGAAGATTGTCGATCCTTAGACAAAAGGCCTAAGTAGAGAGCAAGTATCCTTCACATCGAGGGGAATGGGCTTAAAGCCAACATAATGAGTTTCCTTGGCGGCAACCTAACCTAGCGAAATTGGAGATCCCTTGGTCTAGGTTTAATAGGCAAACTAGTCGGGGACAACTCAAGAAGCAATTAAACAAAGGTATGGCTATTCCTATGATGTTTTTCCTATGTTTTTCCGTTGATGATATATGGATGAATATTATATTCTTAATAATGCTGATGGCTATTATGGTGGAATACAACGGAGTATTCTTGATCGGCATTATCTATGTGAGACTGATGTGGGGTCGCATCTTTGAGGACGGAGATGGCTACGTCTTCTAAAACTCTCATGAAGAAAGGATATGTTCACGACCGAAATGAACACAACGGTAAGAATCAAATTATGTATATATATAATATGTGTGATGCCTATTGTCTCGATTTACTACAAAAAGTGTCTAGTTCAAGACTTTAGTTCACTATCCACGAATTAGATCCGATAGGTATTCACTAGGAACGGTTCAAGTCCAAAAGACACCTTTTCCGATGCATATTATAACTAGCTTGGTGATAGAAACATAAGTTCCATAATATTGCTTATTTTCTATTCAAATGTGGGGTATTATTTGGGTTTGAATAGAAAATGTGGGGTATTGTTGGAACTTAGTTGAGATGTGAGAAACATTGTCCCACATAGGAGCCAAGGCAAAGTTTAGAACACTTAATTAACCCAAAATAGAGACCATTAAATGAATCATTTAATTGCTTGGACTTGGAATGTGGTGTTCTTGGTGGGCTCTCTTTGACATAAATATACATATTTAAATGTCAAAGATTGGGCCTTGGGCCTTGGGGCTCTTGGGGTCTCGATAGGGTCGAGAGTTAACGATTGAGGATCAAGTGGTGTAGGCTAACAGCGCTTGGCACGTTTCACGGCACGACCAAGGTCGTGTGGGAAAGCGCGCGGGCCTCTGATACAGAGCGGAAGACAGCGCGGTTTCAGCCACGGCACTATGCGCGCGAGACACTGGATGTTTGCCGAACAATGCTCGGCGCGACTTTCGGCGCGAGTTCACTAGCGCGGAATGTTTGAATGTTTGGCGGTTAGCGATCGAAAAACTATAAAAGCCACTCATCTCTTCTTCGTTTGAGAACGAATTTTTTACACGAAATATCATAGATTTCTGGGTTTTCTCTCATTCTTGTTCTTCACCAAACATATGACGATTCGCTAGATTCAAGTGAGATACTTGAATACGATTGTTGTATCCTCGGGACAAACGCCAATACCACCGGCAAATTTTTGTCTTAGGACACTGCTTCCGTGCAGGCCTCAATCGACACGTTATCTTCGATTATCTACAAAATTCAAGTAAGGTTTACGTTTATTGTCGTTTTGGTATTGGAATTTTGATTGTAAAAGATTTGTTATATATAAATTTCTACCCAATTATTTGTTGTTTATATACAAAATCATTTATTTGATTGATTACTCCTAACAATCTAAGACAAAATTTTTGTTAAGGAGCGATGGATCAAATATTGTTGAAAAATCATGTGGAGAAACCCGAAAAAATCTAGGGTTCGGACTTTCGTCGTTGGCAACAAAAGATGTTGCTCCACTTGACAACTTTGGGGGTTGCCAACGTACTCACGGAAGAAGAACCACCGGAAAATCCACCGGTAGGAGAGGACGGGGCTGCGCCAACGCAGATACAAGTCTCCGCGCATCAGAAATCGGTCGAGAATTGGAGGTTTAACAAATATAGTTGTCGAAACTATGTTCTAAACGCTCTCGACGATTCCCTATATGACATATACTCCTCGCTCCGAACGGCAAGGGAGATATGGGATTCCTTGGACGCAAAATATAAAGCGCAAGTGGCGTGGTCCAAGAGGTTTGCGATAGGGAAATTTCTGAATTACCGGATGACGAATAATAAATCTATGTTGAAACAGGTTGAGGAATTGCAAGTGCTTGTCCATGAACTTGATGTGGAAGGCATGGGCTTGAATATCAACTTTGTTGTCGATTCGATGATCGAAAAGTTTCTTCCTTCGTGGAAGAACTTCAAGTTATACTTGAAGCATTTAACGGAGGAAATCACTCTCGAACAATTACTCCTCAAAATACATGTGGAGGAGGACAACAAGATGAATGAAAGGGCCAATGCGATCCAATTTGTTGGTGTAATTGAGACTTACATGGTCTCAAATACTATTGAT
This sequence comes from Saussurea involucrata, assembly GCA_033807775.1. Taxonomy (NCBI): domain Eukaryota; kingdom Viridiplantae; phylum Streptophyta; class Magnoliopsida; order Asterales; family Asteraceae; genus Saussurea; species Saussurea involucrata. Next base: position 53,161,780 of record CM066316.1, read on the forward strand.
TGGTGGATCGACACCGGGGCTACAAGACACATATGCAATTCGAGGAGCCTGTTTGCAAACTATCAAAAGGTGGATGATGGAGAACCGATGTTCATGGGAAACGCTTCGATTGCCAAGATTGAAGGTAAAGGGAAGGTCATATTGAAGATAACTTCCGGGAAGGATTTGATATTGACGGATGTGTTACATGTACCCACTTTAACTAAAAACTCGATCTCTGGCCCTATTCTTAGTAAGAAAGGGTTCAAAGTTGTATTTGAATTGGACAAGTTCGTCATCACCAAGGGTGGTGTGTATGTGGGTAAGGGTTAACTCAATGAGGGGCTCTTTAAATTAAGTGTTGTAACTGACATCGATGCCGCCATTGTAAATAATAATAAGGCGAGCACTAGCTCTGCTAGTTCTGTGTATATTGTTGATCCTTCTTACCTTTGGCATTCGAGATTGGGACATGCCAACTTTAGGTCATTACAAAGAATGATCAAACTTGACATGTTGTCCAAGTGTTCCTTTGATAATTTATCTAAGTGTGAGGTATGTGTAGAAGCAAAATACATAAACCATCCACATAAATTGGTTGAAAAATCAAATGAGGTTCTTGGATTGATTCACAGTGATTTGTGTGATTTCAAGGCAACTCCTACAAGAGGAGGAAAGAACTATTATATTTCTTTCATTGACGATTGCAGTAAGTATTGTTATGTGTACTTAATCCATACAAAGGATGACGCCTTAAATATGTTTAAAACGTATAAGGTTGAAGTCGAGAATCAACTCGACAAGAAAATCAAAATTCTAAGGTCGGATCGGGGAGGAGAATACGAATCCCGTGACTTTGCAGAATTTTGTGCTACACATGGCATTGTTCATCAAACAACCACTCCATACACTCCTCAACAAAATGGAGTGGCCGAGCGGAAGAATAGAACATTGAAGAACATGATGAATTCAATGTTGATCACGTCCGGAGCTCCACATCATTTATGGGGTGAGGCGTGTCTTACTGCAAATATGATCCTAAATAGGACCCCCCACAAAAAAAGTGATAAGTCTCCTTATGAGCTTTGGAAAGGGAGATTACCGTCCTACAAAAGGATGAAGGTGTGGGGTTGCCTTGCTAAGGTTCAAGTCCTTTTACCAAAAAGGACTAAACTTGGATCTAAAACAGTTGATTGTGTATATATTGGACCTGCCCTTAATAGTGCTGCATATAGATTTTTAGTCTATAAATTAAATGTGGATGACATAAGCAACAATACAATCATAGAATCTGCTGAGGCGGAGTTCTTTGAGACGATCTTCCCATACAAAGAAAAAGAGGGAAATGCCTCTAATAGAGGTAAGCGACCGATTGATGATACACACTCTCATGTGAACATTTATTCAACTAAGAGTGATCAATCGGGGAATGATGACACCTCTAAGGTTCAAGAAGAAGTGGAACCTAGAAGAAGCAAAAGGGGAAGAATCGCCAAAGACTTTGGACCGAACTTTATGGCATTTAATGTTGAAGGAGAACCTCTCTCTTATAAGGCCGCCATGGAATCATCTGAGGCACCTTATTGGGAAGAGGCCATCCACAGTGAAATTGATTCCATTGTGCAAAACAACACATGGAAATTGGTTGATTTGCCTCCAGGTTATAAAGTGATTGGCCACAAATGGATCTCCAAACGGAAATTGAGACCCGATGGCACTATAGAAAAGTACAAAGCTCGACTAGTTGCCAAGGGGTACCGTCAAAAGGAATGTCAAGACTTCTTCGATTCATATTCGCCGGTGACTAGGATCATGTCTATAAGGACGTTGATTGCGATAGCGGCTATACATAACTTAGAAATACATCAAATAGATGTGAAAACCGCATTCTTGAATGGTGAATTAGAAGAAGAGATATATATGCAACAACCGAAAGGTTTTGTTATAAAAGGCCAAGAGAACAAAGTCTGTAAGTTCATTAAGTCTCTTTATGGGCTTAAACAAGCGCCAAAGCAATGGCATGAAAAGTTTGATAACACTATGTTGTCAAATGGTTATCACATAAATGAATGTGATAAGTGTGTTTATTTGAAACAATACAAAGATGCTTATGTTATCATATGTCTATATGTTGATGATATGCTCATCATGGGATCAAACTTGGATGTGATAAACCAAACAAAGAAGATGTTAAACTCCGCATTTGATATGAAAGATTTGGGAGTTGCTGATGTTATCCTTGGTATAAAGATTCAAAGGAATACAAATGGTTACATCCTTACCCAATCTCACTACGTTGAGAAGGTATTGCGAAGGTTTGGTCATTAGGATGACAAATTGGTTGTGACTCCATTCGATCCTTCAAGTCAATTGAAGAAGAATCTAGGAGATAGTGTTGCTTATTTGGAATACACTCAAGTTCTTGGAAGCTTGATGTATATCATGAACTGTACAAGACCGGATATAGCGTATAGTGTGAGTAGACTTAGTCGGTACTCACATAACCCGGGAAAAGACCATTGGTATGCTCTAGTAAGGGTGCTTCGATACTTGAAATACACAATGGGTTATGGGTTACACTATACCAAATACCCTCCCGTTCTAGAAGGGTATTGCGATGCTAATTGGATTTCCAATCATTCGGAGAGTAAGTCCACAAGTGGATATGTATTCACACTTGGTGGTGCTGTGATTTCCTGGATATCTTCTAAACAAACGGTGAATATCAGATCAACCATGGAAGCAGAATTTGTCGCATTAGACAAAGCCGCTGAAGAAGCCGAATGGCTAAAAAGCTTCCTAGAGGGTATTCCGTTGTGGCCAAAACCGGTGACTGCTATTGGTATCCATTGTGATAGTATGGCCGCTCTCATAAGAGCAAAAAATCAGATTTACAATGGAAAGTCCCGACACATACGAAGGTGCCACAACACTATAAAGGACTTGCTAAAAAATGGAATCATTTCCACTAACTACGTAAAGTCAAAGGAGAAGATTGTCGATCCTTTGACAAAAGGCCTAAGTAGAGAGAAAGTATCCTTCACATCGAGGGGAATGGACTTAAAGCCAACACAATGAGTTTCCTTGGCGGCAACCTAACCTAGCTAAATTGGAGATCCCATGGTCTAGGTTCAATAGGCAAACTAGTCGGGGACAACTCAAGAAGCAATTAAACAAAGGTATGCCTATTCCTATGATGTTTTTCCTTTTTTTCCGTTGATGACATAGGGATGAATATTATATTCTTAATAATGCTGATACCTATTATGGTGGAATACAACGGAGTATTCTTGATCGGCATTACCTATGTGAGACTGATGTGGGGTCGCATCTTTGAGGACGGAGATGGCTACGTCTTCTAAAACTCTCATGAAGAAAGGATATGTTCACGACCGAAATGAACACAACGTTAAGAATCAAATTATGTATAGATAGAATATGTGTGATGCCTATTGTCTCGATTTACTACAAAAAGTGGCTAGTTCAAGACTTTAGTTCACTATCCACGAAGTAGATCCGATAGGTATTCACTAGGAACGGTTCAAGTCCAAAAGACACCTTTTCCGATGCATATTATAACTAGCTTGGTGATAGAAACATAAGTTCCATAATATTTCTTATTTTCTATTCAAATGTGGAGTATTATTTGGGTTTGAATAAAAAATGTGGGGTATTGTTGGAACTTAGTTGAGATTTGAGAAACCTTGTCCCACATAGGAGCCAAGGCAAAGTTTAGAACACTTAATTAACCCAAGATAGAGAGCATTAAATGAATCATTTAATTGCTTGGACTTGGAATGTGGTGTTCTTGGTGGGCTCTCTTTGACATAAATATACATATTTAAATGTCAAAGATTGGGCCTTGGGGTCTCGATGGGGTCGAGAGTTAACGATTGAGGATCAAGTGGTGTAGGCTAACATCGCTTAGCGTGTTTCACGGCGCGACCAAGGTCACGTGGGAAAGCACGCGGGCCTCTGATACAGAGCCCGGTGCGGGAGACAGCGCAGTTTTAGCCGCGACACTATGCGCGCGAGACACTGGATGTTTGCCGAACAGTGCTCGGCGCGACTTTTGGCGCGAGTTCACTAGCGCCGCCACTAGCGCGGAATGTCTGAAAGTTTGGCGGTTAGCGATCGAAAAACTATAAAAGCCACTCTTCTCCTCTTCGTTTGAGAACGAATTTTTTACACGAAATATCATAGATTTCTGGGTTTTGTCTCATTCTTGTTCTTCACCAAACATATGATGATTCGCTAGATTCAAGTGAGATACTTGAATATGATTGTTGTATCCTCGGGACAAACGCCAATACCACCGGCGAATTTTTGTCTTAGGACACTACTTCCGTGCAGGCCTCAATCGACACGTTATCTTCGATTATCTACGAAATTCAAGTAAGGTTTACGTTTATTGTCGTTTTGGTATTGGAATTTTGATTGTAAAAGATTTGTTATATATAAATTTCTACCCAATTCTTTGTTGTTTATATACAAAATCATTTAGATGATTGATTACTCCTAAGAAGAAATTGGTTTTCCAAAGTTCCAAAAACGACACCAACAATCAGCCCAAAATATCGAAGCCTTCACTTTGACTTCCGTGATCCGTCCTTCAAAATCCATAATTTAGACTTCGAACACGGCCGCACTTTTCGTACCTACAAAATATATATAAAACATACTTATTTTTGTGTTTTTGTGATGCATTTTTGTAATTAACTACGAAACGTATCTAACATTTATTTTTGTTTCATTTAACAAAGAATGACTATAAATAAAGCGATAAATGCAGGATTTAGCTCGAAATTAATGGAAAACATAGTTAGAATAAGGTTAATAAAATAACCCTATCACATTTTCTCAAGATATTCCCTCTCATATTGGTGATTCTTCTACTTCACCAAATTCACTCTTGGTCAGCAATCTAACTTTCCTTCTCTTCAAAACCCTCCTACTACAAACTCTCCTAAAGATGCTATCCAAATTCTTCACCTCAAAATAATCCTCCTACTTCACCAAACCTTCCACTTGATCAGCAATCTAATTTAAACATCCCTTCTTAAAATCCTTTGAATTTAATACCTCTTGGGTCATCAAAAATTGGAAGATGTTATTCCAATCTTCTATTCACCTTGAATATTTCCTAAAGATGCCTTGAAAATTTCCTTTAAATTCTCTTGAAGATGCCTTGAAGATTTCCTCTTAAAGATATACTCTTGAAATTATCTTGAAGATGTTACTCTTGAAGATGCATGAAAATCTTGCCGAAAATCATGCAAAAAAAATCCTCTGAAATTCCTACAGAAATTTCTACCGATTTTTCTCCAATTTCAGCTTAAATTTCGGTGGGTAAGCATTGAAATTCGGTGGGTTGCAAAAAAAAAATCCTCTGAAATTTCTATCGATTTTTCTCTTATTTCAGCTTAAACTTCGGTGGGTAAGCATTGAAATTCGGTGGCTTGCAAAAAAAATCCTCCAAAATTCCTACCGATTTTTCTCCTATTTTATCTTCAACTTCGGTGGGTAAGCAATGAAGTTCGGTGGGTTTAAAAAAATTCTCCGAAATTCCTACCGAAATTTCTACCGATTTTTCTCATATTTCATCTTAAATTTCGGTGGGTTTAAAAAAAAATTGCCGATATTTCCCATTATTCATGGTGTTTCTTCTCCGTCAGCCGCTGAGGGGGAGAAACAATCTGAGGGGGAGCATTACCAGCGTTCAACTCGAACAACACAAACCCTTAGTACTCGTATTCAGCGCCCAACTCAAGTTTTGGTTAAAGATTAGGGAACCGGCGAACCAACCCAGGGGGAGCAGATCAGTCTAGCCGATGTAACTAAGGGGGAAACAAACAAAGATAAAGGAAAAGGGTGATGAATGTTGAATAGGAAGCTGAAGATGTTAAGAGAAAGAAAGAAGCTACAAGATATGGGCAGAGGCATCCTGCGGCTAATTCACTCAATCTTAAACCTTCCTCAAAGATTGTCACCAATTTGGGATCTGGTAGATCAGTCTCTTCTATGATGGAAATACATTTTATTTCATTCATATTGTTTATTCTTTATTCTTTCATTCATTTTATTCATTTGTAAATATCATATATAAAAAAAAGGATTATCTGAAAAAGAACCCAAAAAGAGTAAAACTGGGTCAACATGTATTATTCAATGGCTTACTCATGTTTTTCTAAGTATGGATGTCATCCTCAAATAGGGGGAGATTGTTGGGTCATCAAAGATTTGAAGATGTCCTCCTTATCTCTTTACATTCTTTGAAAAACATCTTTTATACTTAGAGAAATCTTTGGTTCTTTGTAATAGCTTCCTCATGTTTTCAAAGTTCGTTGAAGTCAAAGATCAGCCGAAATCAAGAAGAAGTAAATCTACCAATGCGGATTGAACATGGACTTCTCAACCCAACCTAAGCTATCTCACCGATTTTCTCATGACAAATCGGTGAGATCCTCAAAATAGGAGGATCCTCCCTTGTCTCCTTACTAAGAAGATTCTCACCTATTTTGTCAATGACAAATCGGTTGGATCCTCAAAATAGGAGGATCCTCCGTTGTATCTTTGCTAAGAAGATTTTCATCAAAGAAGAAATATTTGGTATGGGGGAAAAAGGTTCATTTGTCATTTTTCCCATTCTTAGATATTGTCACCATCAAAGCTTTTTAGCACCATGAAAAATAGGAAAAGACACTTCAACTTTTGAGAGTCAAACCTGACCTTCAAATGACAAAGTGACAAGTGTCTCATGCATTAAATGCTCATGGTACTATTTAAAGATGAAGACTTCTCCATACAGACAAAAAATCTTGAAGATTTCTCTATGCTCAAGACATTCTGCTCTCCTCCTCCATTAAACTAAATAGCTTCCAATCTTCGTGTTTTAGAAGTTGTGTAGGTTTCAGTATTACTTTGTGAAGATTGTTAGAATAGATTTGATTTTTTCTTTCCGCAACAATCTAAGTGTTCTATGTGTAATTCTTGATTTTATAAATCAAAAAAGAATTAAATTAAGTGAAAATTTTGTGTATTGTATTGAAACCCCCCCCCCCCCTCTACAATACATGTTCTTATTCTTATTGTATGTACTGATTGTTGTAGATTGACTTGAAGCATCTTGATTAAAGAAATGATTAACTCGTGTGTTTCATCTTTGAAGCGTAGGAAGTTTACCCACGTATACCTTGAGTAATCATCAACGACCACTAACAAATAGCATTTGGCGCTTATGCATTGAGTCTTTATGGGTCCACAAAGATCCATATGCAAGATTTCCAATATCTTCTTTATGCTTGGTTCAGGTTTCGGTGGGTGAGGAACTCTCTTCATCTTACCCTTTTCACAAGCAGTGCATAATTTTTCTCTTTCAAACTTCAAGACTGGTAGACCTTTTACTAAATCACCTATGATTAGCTTTTGAATGTATCTAAAGTTAAGGTGAGATAGACTTTTGTGCCATAACCAACTCTATTTGACGGAAGATTTTGATAACAGACAAACATCATTCTTGGGTTTTACCGTTGAAAGATCAATTGTATACATATTAACCTTTCGAGTGCCAACTATAAGTTCTTCTCCTCCTTCAGTCCGAACTGAACATCTTTTCTTCTTGAAGTTGACTTATATGTCTCTGTCACATAATTGACCAATACTGAAAAGGTTGTGCCCTAAACCCTCAACATAGTTGACTTTGGTTATTCACACGTTGTCTTTCGCTATATCTCCATACCCCAATATTGGTGAATATTGATCATTACCGAACTTGACTCTACCATTGTTTTTCTCTACATAATTAGTGAGCAACTATTTTCTTCCAGTCATGTGTTTTGAGCATCCCAAATCTAAGTACCACACATGACTGGTCTGCAAATATCAAATCAAGTGGTTTTAGGTATCCATTTGTAAATGGTCCTTTTGGGTTAGGATTTGGTACTTGTTTGAAATTCGTACCATTATTGTTTCTAAAAGCTCTTTTATGATATCCTTTATAATAAGACTTTTTAACACCAGGAATATCATAGCCAAACCAATTAAAGAAATCATTCTTACAGATAAAATCATCCACACCACAAAATGAACAACAATTTTTGTCATGTGCAAAAGTGATCAATTGTTGCATAGTATAAATCTTGTATGGAATAACAAGTTTTTGTTTATGGCAAACAACATGATTTATTACAGCAGAATCAAAATTGTTTTTCATTGAATTTAAAGGAACATTGGATGATTTTGTCTGGGCCACATCCTGAGTAGACTCCTTAATTCTCCACTCAAGCTTTTTGTTGTTTCTTAGAGAACGATCTGAAACACCAGAATAATAGGAGTCAGAAGTTTTCGAATTCCATGTTTGAAAAGATTTAGATCTTTGAGCCTTTCTTTTATTTTTCTGTAAAGTTCTTTTGGATTTAGATTTTGAATAGTAATCGTTAACAGGATTTTTCTCAACAGACTTTGAAGTTTCATCTTTGAATAATTTTTTCTTAGGTTCATCTTCCTTGATAAAGAAATCAGAATAATCTGGAAGTTTAGTATTGAAATCAAATTGAACAGATGTTTCATTTACACCTTTACCTTTATCATCACATAGATTCTCATTATCATCATTAGAATGGCCATCATCGGTGGTATAAAAAATACCATAAGACTTTGGATAAAGAAAATTATTCTATTCTTTACTAACAGTTTTATCTTCTTCTAAAGGAAAATACTTTTCATGAGGTGCATTAAACGATTGGTTTTCCAAGTCCCAAGATTAAAATTTCTTGGTCATCAATCGTCATGCTTTTAAAGAAAGTATTCCCCATAAAAGCCTTGCATGAAGAAACATCAGAATCTAAAGAATGTTTTTCATTTGAAATTTTCTCTTCAGATATTTCTTCATGTTTTGTTTTCATTTCTTTTCTTCCTCAGCCAATAGTGATTTGCCAGATTCTTTTTGCTTTGCCAGTAACATCTTATTCTTGTAATAATCAGAATCTCGCACTTTCGGCTTCACAAAGTGTCCAGTTTTCCCACAATTATAACATTTCTGCTCTTCTGCCCGCTTCTCAACAAACCCTTTCTCATCAACTTTCTTCTCATCCTTCTTATTCTCCTCTTTCCTCTCCTCAAACCTCTCTTTGATTCCATTCGGTCTCTGTGTTCAAAATTCTTAGAACCTGATGAATACCTTTGATTATTGGATCCCATCTTCTTAACAAACTGCTTATGAAATGCTTTAGTCAACAAAATCATAGCTTGCTTCAAACTTTCAGCTTCATCTAGACCATCACTGTCAGACCCGCCATCTTCTGAGTCAGTATCCCTTCTATCCTTCCTAGAAGCACGCTTTCCAAATCTGTTAGTTATCAAGGCAATGGGATCATCTTCAACCTTTTCCTCATTCTTTTCTTTCTTTTCCTTCTTTTCTTTCTTCTTCCTTTTCTCTCTCTTCTCATCGGCATCATCTTCATCTTGTTTGAGCATGTCAAACATTTCTTGTAGAGGTAATTCAGTTAGCTTAGAATGTTGTTTCATCCTATGAGAATATTTCCTCCACTCAGTCTGAAGAACACTCAAAAACTTCACATTATTTTCTATTACAGTCTTTGTAATCTTGTGTTTGTTCAACGCATTCAGGATTGTTGTGAATCGGTCATAAGTATTGTCTAGTGTCTCACCTTCTTTCTGCTTGAAATTCTCACACTTGTTAATCGCATTAGATACTCTCATTTGGTTTTCAACTGAAGATCCTTGATACAGTTTAACCAACTCATCAAACTTGTCCCTTCGTGAAGCATTTTTGCTATCAACCTTTTGATATAGGTCATTAGTCAAAGCTTGCATAACTAAGGATTTAGCTGCTTTGTCTCCATTGTATCTCTTTGTTTGATTTTCATCATATGCCTCAGGAGGTACCACAATATCCGGTCCTTTATGTCCACTCTCATCAACTACACCATCCTTTTTAACTTCTCTTAGAGGACCCTCCTTTAATGAATTTACTATCCAATATTCGTTCTCTTGCCTCTCCACATAATCCATAAAGCGGTCTTTCCATATTTTGAAGTCTTTAGGAAACAAGACCGGAGGCTTATCCTTAGAACCAATAACGAGCATGTCTCTTATAGTCATTGTGTGAAAACTTGTCAACGATCCTTAATATCTTGATCAGAAATAACAATACCACCAACCCACTGTTTTTGTCACACACCAAAACTTTCAGAAAAGCTTGATACACAAAATACCCACGATAAAATTGTTATCTCAATGTTATCGCTCACCACACCATTCAGAATCTTTTGTCGCACAGAAATCCCACGATAAAATTTTGTCACAAAGTTATCGCACAAAGAACACACGATAAAAGGAATTCACGAGGTTATCGCTCACCACGTGTGCAATAACTACTGTTCACACAAGTTTATCGCACAACAAAGGCGCGATAAACACATCTCAGAATTTTATCGCACGATAAGGGCGTGACAAATTTTTCTGATAAACACGAACTCTGAACCGTGTGAGGATGATGAACACTGAAGCTTGCGATAACTATGAATTCAGATGCAAAATCCAAGTTTTTCCTCAAATCAACCCCAAATACTACGAAACTTGGTAGGGTTATGTGCGAGATGAATCTAAACACTATTAGTTCTTGGTGTATGGCCAAATAACCAACAGAAAACACAATTGAATCCCAAAACATTAGGTTTCAAGTTATTTCACGAAAAATCACTAATCTATCAAACTAGTTCAAATTCTGGTGAATTTGCGGAATCAATTCACACATAAAATCGATCAAAAATCAATCCTAATCCATTTCAAACATAAAATCGATCAAAATCAATCAAAAAGTCCTAAATGTCGAAAAACTCAAAAATAGCTCAAAATCGTGAAAAGCTTTGTGAATATGATCTGATTGATAAGCTCTGATACCAATTGTGATCCCAGAATAATTATCAATCACACAATGAAATGCATAATGGCATCTCTCTATTAATCTCAAAGAAGGAATTACAATGTAGAGATAATTTGGAATGAAAGGGCTAAGCATGACATGTTCTGAAATTAGCTAACAAACTTCCTATTTATACCTACCATAGGAAAGTTACAAAGTGAGTCTGTTAACTTGATACAATCAACTAAATATGGCACTAACACTAACACACAACGAATTACAATCGCTATATATGCAAGGATTTAGTAACATATACAATGATCATGGTAGTGAACATGTTGAGATAATAATGTTGAGGGAATTGACATACCGCTTCCAGGGCGTTCAACGTGCACAATGATATTGTTGATGCTTTTGATCCTGATGTACATGTGGATGTAGGTGGAACTACCTATGTTTATCAGACTATTCAGACTTTTATTCAGTTAAATAGTTCTTCTCACGGTGACCCTTATGATATTGGTAACGGGAAAGGATTTAGCGTAGCAAGTCCATCCAAACCATGTCAAACAGAGAGAGTGACTATAAACACTTCTTTTTTTATCAATGAACTAAAGAGGTATGTATGCAAAATTTAAAGATTTAGAAACCAAGATAGAGGTGACATGAAATCTATTGGATCTAAGTTAGAGAAAGAAATGAAAGCCAATACATCTAAATTGGAAAACCACATAGATCAAAAGTTCTCATCATTGGAGTCTAAGCTAGATTCACTAATTGTTTCCAAAATCGATGACAATCAACAAAGTGTGGAGGGAAGTGCTTCAACAAGCAAAGTAAATAAATTCACCGCTTTTTAACTTTAATCATTTTATTACATATTTAATGAATCTAATTATTATACATTTGATTACACTAATTTTTTTAAACAACGGTGCAAGTGACTTTGGTATAATACACAATCAAGTATATATATTCACTTTGAAAGGTAAATGGGTACTATTATGGAAATTATTTAGAAAAATTAGTTGTGGACTTTTTTGGCTGATTGGGACCTATGAAATGTAACACCCCGAAAAATTGAAATACGGGAATTGGACTTACGGACGTCCTCATGGGCCAAGGGTCGGACGTCCGCATGGGCCAAGGGTCGGACGTCCGCGATGCGCGGAAGTCCGCGGGTTCTCCGCGGGAGCAACAGAGAAATTTTGGGGATTTCGGCCAAGTCAAGCCGGACGTCCGCGTGATGGTCAATCCGGACGTCCGCAATGCATCTGTTGAGATATTTCGTGTTTTTTAAGATTTTTTCCCTCTCTCTCCCCTCATTTCATTTCCAAACTCCAACTTAACCCTTTCTCTCTCTCTAAGTCGGTTCCTCCCCAAGAAAACCCTAAAACCCAACCTCCTCTTCTTCATCTTCTTCACCTAAACTAAACCCATTTCCACCATTATTGAAGGTATGGAAACTTGGAGCTTTTGTGGGAGACTAGGATCTTTGCTCTAAGGATTCAAGTAATAAAGGTTTTTGGAAGATTTGTCTTGAAGGTTCAAGTTTCTTCAAGGGAGCTTACGTTTGGGGAAATCTAGATTTAGCCTAAATCTAGCAAGGTGAGTTCAAATTGATTTGTGAAAACTTTGTACATGCCAAAAATGTTATATTTTCCAATTATTTGTGTGTTTTACTGGAAATTACCAATTGTTGGGTTATTTGATGAGTTTAATCCTTTTTGAAGTGTTTACCTTTATAAAGTTGTAAAACACCCATATTTGGTTTTTTTTTGATATTTTGATGTGTAGAAATCATAATATGTCCTCAAAAGATTTATTGCTCAAAATGAAGTTTATTTGATGGTTTAATCATATTGGTGTAATTGATTTTATAAACCATTTGGGAAAATACACATTTTAGTGTCATAAGTCATTTTGAGAATTATAAGAGTATGAATCCATTTTGGAAAACCCATTATTATTAATCCGTGACGAGTTTTGGGTCAATGAGGATTTTGTAGTATACATTTACCTAAACGACGTTTAATACGTTTATATTTTGAGGACCGTTATTTATGGGTCTAATGGGTTTTGAGCATTTGCTCGGTTTTCACTTTGAGGAAGTCTTGGGGACATTTTGTCCGGTTTTGTTGACTCCATGTGGGGTCTTACTTATGGTTCGCATTTATTACATCATATCGCATATTATTGCACATTATTGATACCTACATGCTCGGGTGCGTCAGTCATTCCAGGATGGGCATATTACTGTAGATTGTGTTGCATTGGATCCATAGGCACGTAAGTCAGTTTTTATTCGATGGTCTACTGGGTGTCGTAGGATTTGACCGGGGCCCATGTTTTATGACCTTTACTTTTCAAGGGTACACTAGGAGGGTTGAGTCCGGTTGAGCTGTCAGGTTGATTGATGGGCGTTTATGACCTTCGCCATCTCGGGGCAATGCCATGGTTGTATCCCCGCTTATGCCGAGCCTTTGGTGTTATTCTTGGTAATATTCCGCTGTCTCTTTGGGTGTGTCTTGAAAGGCGTCGTATGGGACACTTGGGCTTTTATGTAGTGAAGTGTCGTACGATTAACATTGTTTGAGTGGCATACTTTTGTGGTCATCCACTCTCAATGGATACGGGTCTCCCCCGTCGTTGGCCAACCTTACATGGGATTTTATAATGTCTATGTTTTATTATTGTTGGTCTTATACGATTGACTGCAATTTGATGACTTTAATGTTGGATTCCCCTCCATGTATATTATAGTTTAAATGAAGCACGTCATTTCCATATTTATGGTATTTGGACTTCATTACATTTTACGTTCGCGTGAGTATTGGTTCGTATCATGTTTTCAATGAAGTATTATATTTAAATGGATTGTTCTTCCATGATTTATGGGTTGAGTATTTTGTCGTCAACCGTGTTTGAAGGTTTTGCATAATATAGATTTATTCACGTGTTGAGTGAGTTTGGATTGGAATTTGTTGATCCAAACCCTTAGTGATTTGATAATGACCCTCTCCATTCAACTTAATGAAAATTGTAAGTAAACAATGTATAAGAGTTTCACTATCGCTGATAAGTACTAAGACTGTTTTCAGTACCGCTGATAGGAACTTTCGTTCTTTAGATTAGACATTCAGCGAACACTGTTTATCAGCAAGCTCTGAGCCTGTTCAGTCTTGTTGATGATCGCTAAAGAATTGTTTAGCGTAACTGTTCACCATATATACATAGCTCTGAGCCTGTTCAGTTCTATTGGTGATCGCTGACAATCTTAGTTGTTTACTTATGATCTCTGAAGACAAGTTTCACGTTAACATAGGTTCTACGCTGAAGTCGAAGATCAAGCTCAAGAACCGGCGACAAGTCTCCTAATGAACTGATGCGGATATCAGCGAAGACACAAATTTGTCCACTCAACGTTAAGTATCAAAGTAGAAGACTTCAGCAATCGTTGAACTATTGTCTACAAAAGTCAGAATCTACAACCAATCAGCTGATAAAGCTCTGACTCAACGAAAGCTGATCATGAAGTCTCCGTACAAAGTACTATTGTCTTAACCACCCTTGCACGACTCCGTACGAATTGTCAGAACGGACATCCTTATTGTCTGAAATCGTACACCAACTCTGATTCTAAATTGTTCACCATGCGGCTACTAAGGTTGTCTACAAAAGTCAGAATCTACAACCAATCAGCTGCTGCCACGTGTAAAGTATAAACTGCCATTCATTAAATGCATGCAGTATATAAGAAGGACTCCACTTCAGTTTTGAAGTACTCGTTCATTTGCTCTGGTCGAGTCATCTTCTTATATCTTTGAGATAGGTTATTATTAGTAATTTCCTTCTCCTTCTTAGTGCAAGAAACTTAGTGTTCCAACTTGTTTAGATTAGGTTTAGTCCTTGATCCTGTTCCACAACAAGCTGTAAATTGTTTTATGATTTATCAATAAACAATTTAGAAAAGTAAAAATTATGTGTTTGTATTCAACCCCCCCCCCCCCCTTCTACAAACTTGTATAACCCTCTCGGGACCAACAAGAGGTATCAGAGCAAATTTGTTTAATTTTATAAACAAGATCTTATCTATACTAGTCTTAAAATGGCAAATACAAACACAATCTATATTAATTATGTTTCTCTTGCAAAGAAATCCTCTAACCCCAGGTCTAGAGATGAAATGTACGCCGAGCGGAAAGAAAGGTATGCGAAGCTGAAAAGCTTAAAGAAGAAAGGCAAAGGTCTGATGGCTGACTATGATTGGGCTGCCTCTGATGAAGAAGAATCATCATCTGACTCTGAAGATGATGATGAAGCCAATCTCTGTCTTATGGCCAAGATTGAAGATGAGGAAAAAAAGTCTGACATTCCCTCTACTTCAACCTCTACCTCTAAGGTATCACCTTCTTTCTTTACCAATATTTCAAATATTGATGAAGTTGATAGTCTTCGAAAGATCGATCTGCTGGCTATGAGTTTATATGATGCTATGAATGGCAAAACTATTGTTGAAAATCAAAACATTGATCTCGCTGAACAACTTAAACACTGTCACATTCAAATAGAAAAGCTTCCTAAAATTGAAGAAGATTTAAGAGATCAAGTTCATATAAATCAGCTAAACAAGATTGAACGCGAAGAAGCTATCGCTGCATTAAAAGCTGAAAAAGCTATTGTTGAAGGATGGTGTAAATCCTCAACAAAGAGCACTGAGATAATTAAGTCTCAGATACCTCTGAGTGACAAACGTGGTCTTGGTTATCAAGCTAACGCTGAAAAACCTACCACTGACCATTCCATGCTGAAACGTGGTCTCCTCTATCCCTGATACTTCATCTTCTCAGTGCTCCTTTTCTAAAACACCATCTCCTGAGGAAAAACCTACCTTAGTCTCTAAAGACAAAGGTAAATGAATTGTTTTTGAACAAAAACCTCAGAAGGGTATCTTTATACCTAAGCTGAATGCTTCTACAACTTCAGTGAATCATCCCTCTGGTTCAAAGAACAAGATCCCTGGATATAATCAGCGTGGATTTATTCAGCGATCTACTCCTAGAATCAAAGTGGATGTAACTGGTAAGAAATCCGAAGAACTGATAGTTCCTCCTATTTCCAATGCCAAAGGTATACTTGATGCTGACCATGCTCATTTTAAAAAATTAGTTCAGCATGCAAATGGTCCTAAAACTACTTTCAGTTATAGGAAATGTTATCACTGTGGACTTACAAATCATATTGCTAGTAAGTGCCCAACAACCACCGAAGCTGAAAAGTTAGCTAAGGTGAAGATCAATGTCTCCAAGACAAAGAAGACCACTGAGGTTAAGACATTAACCAAAGTGAAGACTGACAAAGCTGAATCTTCAAATGCTGCGAAGATTGCTAAACCTTCCACTTCCTCGACCACCACTGACAAACCTAAACCCAAGATGATATGGGTACCTAAGTCAAACTAATCTTCCTTTGTTTGCAGGTTATGAAGGGTATCTGGTATCTCGATAGTGGATACTCTAGACACATGACTGGCAAGAAAAACCTGCTCGCTGAATACAAAGAAGAAAAGGGTCCCTCAGTGACCTTTGGTGGAAATGGAAAAGGCTATACCCGAGGGTTTGGTGTACTCTCTAATGGTACAACAACCTTCAGAAGAGTCGCATCTGTTGAAGGGCTGAAGCATAATCTTCTGAGCATCGGTCAGCTTTGCGACACGGATAACAAAGTAATCTTTACTAAGAAGTCCTGCTTTGTCACTGACAAAAAGGAGAAGATAGCTCTCAGCGGTTATCGTATGGAAAATGTTTATGTAATAGACATGGACTCTACAACCACTGAGAACTCCTGTTTCTTCTCAAAAGCCTCATCTGATGTCAACTGGCTATGGCATAAGAGGCTCTCTCATCTCAACTTCAAGACACTGAACACTCTTTCTTCAAAAGAGTTAGTCACTGGTCTACCTCAGCACTCATACGCCAAAGAGTCCTTATGTTCAGCGTGTGAAAAAAGGAAGCAGACCAAGGTAAGCTTCAAGTCTAAGCAAGTCTCCTTAGTGTCATCTCCTCTACAACTTCTCCATATGGATTTGTTTGGCTGTGTTAACAAACAATCCATCGTTGGAAAGAAATATACTTTGGTCATAGTTGATGAATTCTCTCGCTTTACATGGGTGATGTTTCTCCGTTCCAAGAGTGACACCACTGAAGAACTCATCACATTTGTCAGGAAGATGGAGACCCTGAACAACATGACCGTTCGCTCAATAAGGAGTGATCACGGGACTGAATTCAAAAATAGTTCTCTTGATTCCTTCTTTGAGAGTAAGGGTATTTCTCATAACTTTTCTTCAGTGAGAACACCACAGCAAAACGGAGTCGTTGAAAGAAGAAATCGAATGATCATCGAAGCTGCACGTTCAATGCTCAGCGATTCTCATCTACCTACTCAGTTTTGGGCAGAAGCTGTCAACGCTGCTTGTTTTACGCAAAACAGGTCGCTGATAGTCAAAAGATTCAAGAAGACAGTCTATGAACTATTCCATGGGAGAAAGCCTTCAATTAGTTTTTTTCACATCTTTGGTTGTTAGTGCTTCATATTAAACAACAGAGATGCCCTTGGAAAGTTTGATCCTAAGGCTGATGATGGAATCTTTCTTGGATACTCCTCAGTTTCCAAAGCCTTCAGAGTCTTCAATCGTAGAAGACAGACTGTAGAAGAAACCATTCACGTCACTTTTGACGAATCCCGTTCAGCGAACTCAAGACCTTCTGCTGATACTGAAGAACTGAATCAATGGATGTTTTCTCATCTTGGTGATTCAGAAGATGTTCCCACTCCTCCATCTCATACTCATACCGCTGAAGATGATGATCCTACCATCATCCCAAGCATGCAGAATAGTGAAGCTGAAACCTCATGGGTCTTAGCTGTTCCTCTTACCACTATGCCTGATTCTACCTCAGAAATACCATCTACTTCTCAATCAGCGAATGAAATACAATCTGCACATATTCCTCTCTTGGCTGATATATCAGAAGTTGTTGAAGCCTCATCTTCAGCTCCTCCAGAAGTTCAGATTGAGTCATCGACTTATGCTCCGGCTCAGCGATGGACTATAAATCACCCTATTGATCAGATTCTTGGTGATCCAAATGCTGGTGTTCAGACTCGACGAAGTGCAGGTAACATTTGTTTATTTGTTAACTTTATTTCTCTGATTAAACCAAAGAAAATAGATGATGCTCTCAGAGATCCAAACTGGGTCAGCGCTATGCAAGAAAAGCTGACAGAATTTGAAAGAAACAAAGTTTGGAATCTCGTTCCAAGACCATCTGACAAGTCAGTGATAGGCACTAAATGGGTCTATCGAAACAAGTTAGATGAACATGGAACTGTAACCCGCAACAAGGCTCGACTTGTTGCTCAGGGATACAGACAAGAGGAAGGCATAGACTACGACGAAACCTTTGCTCTAGTGGCTCGTCTAGAAGCCATTCGTCTTTTCTTAGCATACGTTGTACATAAAGACTTCAAAGTTTATCAAATGGATGTCAAGTCAGCGTTCCTCAACGGAAAGCTGAATGAAGAAGTCTACGTGGAACAACCCCCAGGATTCTCAGATCTTAAGCATCCAGGTTATGTTTAAAAGCTGGATAAGGCACTTTATGGCTTAAACCAAGCTCCTCGTGCATGGTATGACACTCTATCCTCTTATCTTCTTACTGAAAATTTTGAGCGAGGTAAAATTGATAAAACGCTGTTTTTCAGGAAAGTAAAAGGTCATATCATTCTAGTTCAAATATATGTCGATTATATTATATTTGGTTCCACTAACCCTGATCTTTGTACTCGTTTCTCTGAAATGATGAAAGCTGAGTACAAAATGAGTATGATGGGTGAGCTAACATATTTCCTTGGTCTTCAAATCAAACAAAATGAAAAAGGAACTTTCATTAATCAGAGAAAGTATGTTAAAGATATGCTGAAGAAATTTGATTTAACTCAGAGTTCAGCTATGAAAACCCCTATGGCACCGCCGCTGACACTTAACAAGGATCCTTCAGGGAAATCTGTTAATGTCACTGCATACCGTGGGATGATCGGCTCTCTTCTGTATCTTACATCTAGCCGACCTGATATCATGTATGCAACTTGTTTTTGTGCAAGGTATCAAGCTGAACCTAAGGAATCTCATATGATCGCTGTAAAGCGAATCTTTCGTTACCTTAAGGGTACTCCTAACCTAGGTCTTTGGTATCCCAAAGACTCAGGGTTTGATCTAATCGCCTATTCAGATAGTGATTTTGCAGGTTGCAAATTGGATAGGAAAAGCACCACGGGAGGTTGTCAGCTCCTGGGTGGAAAGTTGGTGAGTTGGACAAGTAAAAAGCAAAACCCAGTGTCCACCTCAACCGCTGAAGCTGAATATGTAGCCGCTGGAAGCTATTGTTCTCAGGTCTTGTGGATGAGAAATCAACTACTGGACTATGACCTTCAGCTCTCCAAAATTCCAATCTATTCCGACAGCACAAGTGCCATCGCTATAGCCAACAATCCACTGCTACACTCAAAGACCAAACATATCGAAATCAGGTATCATTTTATCAGAGATCACGTGATGAATGGTGATATAGAACTTCATTTTATCCCCACTGACTTTCAGTTAGCTGATCTGTTCACCAAACCTCTTGACGAGACAAGATTCAACTTTCTCATCAGTGAGCTTGGAATGCTGAACTTAGAAGAGTAAAATCTTCAGTGGTTCACATTTGATCAGTAATAAACTTGTATAACAACAAGTGGTTTATACGACAAGTAGTTCTGTGATAACAATGAACTTGTATAACCCATTTCATCATCAACTCTCTGAACAAAAAGATTCGCTGATAACCAGGTATGTTTTTCTCTCTTTACTCACTGACACTCGCATTTATATGCAAGATTTCAAAACAACTTATATCGCTGAAAATATTTTCCTTATCAGCGATACTTTTGAAATTTCTTAAATCTAACACTGATATTTCTATTCAGTGCTTCATGTTTTTCAAAACATCCCTGAGTTCTTCAAAACCTCAGAGACATTTTAAAATATGAAAGGACGTTAATGACGTCATCCTTACAGGATAAACCCCTGGCACGTTCTTCTGACACACGGTGGTACGTTTCGTTTTCTCGTCCAATAAAATGCTAACACGTGTCCGTGTCATGATAAAAAACTTTATCTTTCTAGTTTTTCTCTCTCTCTACTCTCACTATATAAACATCTTCAAGTTTATATTTTTCTCTTTTACGCGCACAACTTCTTCATCAAGAAAAGAACACTGTTGCATTTTGAACATTCAAAGTTTTCTCCAGAAACTGTTCATCTTCTTCAACGAACAAAGAAGGTTAATATTCTTATATTATTCTTATTTGTTTTAACTTGTTTTTAATCTTATTCTTGCTTTAAACAGATCAAACAAAAGAAACCTTTCTAAACAAAAATCATTTTCTCTCATGATTTTATGAATACAACCTTCATGGTTGTTCTTCAAGTTTATATCTAAAATCTTAAACTTGTTCTTCATATGATTTTCCAGAATCTCTTCTTAAACTGGAAAACATACTCTTCACGTTTTGTATTTCTTTTTCAAAACAAGAAAAACCCTAATCTTCATTACGTCATCTTTGGCTGAATGAAATGGACAAAAGCTGAATGAAATGGACAAAATTTCAAACATATTTTGTTGTTCATCTTCGTGATTTTGTGTTTATAGCAGAGATGGCATCCACTGATACAGCTGCTGAACTCCCAAGGGCTCCACAAGTCAAATTCAATCTGAAAAATGTTACATTTCAGAGCAACAATCCTTATGCCTTATTTGAATTCCCTGAAAAGAAACAGGTCACTCATCTGGATGACGATGTAACCTTTATGAAGAAATGCCCTCTATACACAACTCTAACAATTTCTCCTCTAGCTGATAAACACCTACTGGCTCAGTTCTGGTATTCTGCCAGAAGTGCTCAGATCACATCCTCTAGAAACCTTAAAAAGACCATCAGTGTCATTATTTTTTACACTGACCATGGCACTTCTAAGATTACATCTGGTAATCTTAGGTATGCCCTGAACCTCCCCTCAGCCTCCAAAGACAAACCATTTGTCCCATTCCCTGACCCCAAGAAAAACTCATCAGACAGGGAAGCCCTGATTGTATTTTTCGATGCAATGAACTATGCATGGGACATAGGAAGAGACGGACGTCCTGAGAAGAAGCTGACCATTATGAAGAAATCCAAGATGCCCAGCGAAATGAATTTCATCTTCGCTCATCTTATCAGCTGCTTAACCGCCAAATCTGGTTCCTCTGATCAAGCCTCACAACCTCAACAAGCCATGGGGTACTCTTTGCTGAAGGGTCTCCATATTGACTGGGCTCAGATCATTTTTGAAGATATGCTGATAAGAGTGACTGCTGTTGATCGACCAACATGGGTTCTGTATCCCAGGTTTATCAGTGCTCTATTAGCACAAGGACTGAAGGATAAATATTCAAGCCACTTCCGAATGAGGTACGTCTTTCTACTCTCTTATCTATTCTCAATCCTCCTTCTTCTACTTCTGTGGCTACTTCAGCGACAATACCCCTCGCTGATACGCAGGCCACAAAATTCATTCCTCGAAAAAGGAAACACTCTACTACCCCACTTGATTCCAAAAGGATCAAGAAAACCAAGGAGCAACCCCCCCCCCCCCCCCCCCCATCAATCACATGCTGAAGACTCCACGGCTCATCTTGCACAAGAGTCGCTGGATACTTTCGTGGTACGCTCTGCCACAGCTAAACAAGCCATCCCTTCCATCCTGACCTCAGCGTCTCTATACGCTGAAGTTATTAACATGGAATTGAACCAACCTCCTCCAGTCCCTCTAAGGAGTGAAGAAGCGATTCTCAGCGGATCTAACGCTGAACTTTGCACCCAACAACACTTCTCAACCTTCGCTTCTCTCTCTATCTCTTTGGACTCTACTCCAGTGTTCACAACGATCGCTGGAACGCCTGTCATTCTTCAAAATACATCTGCTGATACTTTACACATAATGATGGATGCACAATCATGACCTGTAGGAACTTCCATGCGCTCAGGCACTCTCGCTGACGACATGGAACACTTTTCAGGTCATAGAAGTTTTGACGACTTCACGAACCCACCTGCAGGTATACACAAAACCATATACACTACTCGCTCTCACCCCCAAAGTTATGAGCTTTCATCTGTTCATAAATTATTAACTGTTACAGGTCCTAACTTGGGAGATGTCCACACCGCCCTGAAAGATCTGGAAACAAAGGTGGAATCTCTCACGACAACTCTATCAGCGAACTCTTCAGTTGTAACAAACGCTGGAGATAATCTAAAGACGTTGACCATCGAGGTTGAACAGAAGGCCTCTAAAGCTGATCTGGAGAAGCTTGATGGTACTCTCGGTCAGTTCGCCACCGTCCCCGCTGATATCTACACCGACCACACCTCTCTCTCCTCAAAATTTACAACACTGTCCAGTGAGGTCACAACGCTGAAGACAGCGGTTGGTAATCTTCACGGAGAGGTGTCCTCTATAAAGACTGACGTAAGTTCAGTAAAGAATATGGTGCAACAGATTCTTGATCGCCTGAACGCCCCTGCTCCTTCACATTTTACTCAGGCGGACCGAGAAGAACTTTAAAAGATCAGTCCTGTTATATCTGGCCTAGAAGTCAGATTAGTGGCGATTGAAAATTGTGTCGGTATCTCTGGCCTAGAAGACAGGGAACCAACACACTCTGATGCTGTCCCGTCTAAACATTCCTCCCCCAATGATCATGTGGAAGAAGGGGAGAAGACTTCTGAAGACCTTCCCCATAATGTTGAGGGGGAGAAGACTGAAGACCTTCCCCTTACTGAAGAGGGGGAGTAGAGCAATGAAAAGACATCTGCTGAACCTCAGGGAGTTGAAAACCCTGAGGGAACCAAGAAACCTCCCTCTGTATCTGAGGGGGAGCAACTCGAAGAGCAAATCGATGAAGATTCTGATGATGAAGCTGAAGACGATGAAGCTGTCAACATCTCTGACGATGAACCATCATCCAGTGACAATGATGATGATGACTTTGATGATGATGATGATTCCTTCTTCGTCTCACCAAAGAAAGCTCCAGCTCAGAAAGGGATTTCAATCAAAGAACCTTCAGGGGAGCGGATAAAGCCTGCAGCATCTGAAGCTGACAAAGGCAAAGGTGTTGCTAAAAATGACAATCTGATGATCTTGCTTCAAAAGCCAGTTCGCCAGGTACACTAATACTTCCTATTCCCTTACACTGCATCCCTCCTCTATCCCTTCTCAATATCAGCTCTCCTATACATAAAACCTCTATACACTTAAACCCCACTATTTTCTCTAACTTGTTCTTCCCAAGTTCTTATTCAAAAGATCGCTGTGTTTCAGCTAGTCCTCTCCCCTGCTTGAGGATTCTGAAGTACATCCAGCTGCATCAACTAAAGCTGAAGAAATAATCCCAGTCTTGGATTTAATCACCGAGACTGATGAACCTGAAGAACAACTGCTCTCTCACACAAACAGACCTTCCTTGGTTCCTCAAACACCAAGTGAAGAAGATCAGAGAAAAATAGATGAAATGAAAAAGAAGCTTGAGGCTCAGCGAATCATCCTTCCTCATGTCAAAGTTCGTGCTCCTAAGTTCAGACTTTCAAAGCAAGAATTCGCTGATCACCTCAGAGCTGAACGACTACTCGCTGAAAGAAAGGAAGCTGAAGAAAAAGATAAGGCTCTCGCCATCCAGCTTGTCCAAGAATCAGTGAAAGACCCCAAGCTGAAAAGAGCTCCCATTGAAGTTTAACGTCAGCTATGGGAAGATGCCCGAAAGATCGTCGAGAAGAAGACAAGTGTATCTCAATCCACCCTGAAATGGTGTAAAGAGAAACTACACTTTCGATATCGAGCTGCAAGGATCAACAAGGTACACATCACTGGAAGATCAACCCTCAGAGTACCAATTGTTGATGTCTAGCTATTTAGAGAAAACGGCCAAACTGAAACCTTCTTCGCTGATGCCATCACGAAGTATGGTCTCTCTGAATGGTTGGAGATGAGAATAGCCATTCAGCACTCACGTTCAAAGTACAAAGATCATGTCGAAAAACTTCTAAATCGACAGGTCGACTTGGTCTCATCTGCTGTGGATATTCCTCCTCCTGCCGCTCCTACGTTGAAAAGAAAAAGGTCCTCTGCAAAGAAAAAGCTACAACAATCAGATTCAGGTCCTCCTCCCATCCAAAATGAAACAGGTATTGGTTTCTCTCGTGCTGAAGTTCTTGGTCCCGATCCTGATCTCTCTTCCCTCGATACATCTCTGCCACCCGGTTAACGTTTCGTCCCTGGTAAAGTCATAAGCAATCCTTATGGCATATTCTTTCATGACTACGAAGGACGACAACTTTTTCAACGTATCTCTGAGCTACCCATCACTCCAATCGAACAGCTCAGGGATCTCATCTATTGGTGTGGATTCAGATATGACCTTCTCGGACACTTCATGAAACCCTTGATTTTCAAGGAAGCCCAAGAAAGAAGAAATCAGGGAAAAGAAGTCCCTGACTGGATGATCCCTACGACAAAGACCCTTGATGAACTTCTCATTAAGGAAGAACCTCTATAGCTGATAGGATCGCCTTATTCTTCTATCTTTATCAGTTAATCTTTTGTACTTGTAATTTATTTCGCTTGTACTTATAATTTTTCTACTTCCCTTTGTAATCTGATACGAAGTTTAAAGAAAGATTTCAGTGAAAGTACTTTACTCCATCAGTACAGAAAAGATCCCAGAAAACAGTAAAAGGGACAAATATTTTATGAGTTCTTTTTATCCTTATGTTTTCATACTTAGCAATTTTCTCTGTTGCTATGTCAATATCAAATTTCTCTGTTGCTATGTCAATATCAAATAGGGGGAGATTGTTGATCCAAACCCTCAGTGATTTGATAATGACCCTCTCCATTCAACTTAGTGAAAATTGTAAGTAAACAATGTATAAGAGTTTCACTATCGCTGATAAGTACTAAGACTATTTTCAGATTCGCTGATAGGAACTCTCGTTCTTTAGATTAGACATTTAGCGAACACTATTTATCAGCAAGCTCTGAGCCTGTTCAGTCTTGTTGATGATCGCTGAAGAATTGTTCAGCGTAACTGTTCACCATATATACATAGCTCTGAGCCTGTTTAGTTCTATTGGTGATCGCTGACAATCTTAGTTGTTTACTTATGATCTCTGAAGACAAGTTTCACGTTAACATAGGTTCTACGTTGAAGTCGACGATCAAGCTCAAGAACCAGCGACAAGTCTCCTAATGGACTGATGCAGATATCGGCGAAGACACAGATTTGTCCACTCAACGTGAAGTATCAAAGTAGAAGACTTCAGCAATCGCTGAACTTTATCATTCGCTGATAAAGCTCTGACTCAACGAAAGCTGATCATGAAGTCTCCGTACAAAGTACTATTGTCTTAACCACCCTTGCACGACTCCGTACGAATTGTCAGAACGGACATCCTTATTGTCTGAAATCGTACACCAACTCTGATTCTAAATTGTTCACCATGCGGCTACTAAGGTTGTCTACAAAAGTCAGAATCTACAATCAATCAGCTGCTGCCACGTGTAAAGTATAAACTGCCATGCATTAAATGCATGCAGTATATAAGAAGGACTCCACTTCAGTTTTGAAGTACTCGTTCATTTGCTCTGGTCGAGTCATCTTCTTATATCTTTGAGATAGGTTATTATTAGTAATTTCCTTCTCCTTCTTTGTGCAAGAAACTTAGTGTTCCAACTTGTTTAGATTAGGCTTAGTCCTTGATCTTGTTTCGCAACAAGCTGTAAATTGTTTTATGATTTATCAATAAACAATTTACAAAAGTAAAAATCGTTTGTTTGTATTCACCCCCCCCCCCCTTCTACAAACTTGTATAACCCTCTCGGGACCAACAAAATTCATTTTGGAAAACGCTTTATTCCTTTTGGGAACTTTTCTCATAAATTTCGGGTGCGTTGGAAAATGATTCATTTATATCCTTTTTGTAAACTCTTTTGGAAATCATAATCTATGTCGCAAACTTTCATTTAAAGAATTATCTAAATCAGGCTATAAACTCTTGAACTCACTAGGCGTTAGCCTAACTCTTTTTATTTGTCGGCATGTGCAACAGGTTCAGGTTGGGAGTAGTTCTAGTGGCATTGCGAGAGGTTGTGTGCTAGAAATGTGCTCGAGAGGTGAATTGGTTAAGTGATGTCTTCCGCATTTATCTTTGGGGAATAACAATTGTACTCGGGTTAAGCAACACCCGATGTGAATTTAGTCTTTGTAATAAGACTTGAATTATATATTGTTTGAGGTTTTTCATAGATTTTAATTCGAGGTATTTCACATATTGGATTATAGGAAGAATTCCTATTATTTTGGATGTATTATCGGAAATTTTATTTAGTTGCTCTTTCCCAATTCGAGGGTGTTACAAGTTGGTAGTGATCGAATCTTGAATTGATTTAGAGTCTGGACCGACGATCGGGGAGGTATGGAACATCTAAGGTTGGGAGACAGCCCAAGTTGTCTGATCTGGCGTTACTCCAGTGGATGGAGTGTTCTCTGAGGCATAAGTACAGTGTACCTGAGAGGACATTGTTGGTAAGAGTTTGCTTGAGGTTTGTCTTAGCAGTCTGTGTGGGTGAAATTTTAATTCCAGTCCAAAGCTAATGGAACGGGAAAGGTGTTGAGTTAGATAGCCTTTGGTTGTAAGAATCTAGATTTCGAGGACGAAACCATTCTAAGGTTGTGAGGATTGTAACACCCCGAAAAATTGAAATACGGGAATTGGACTTACGGACGTCCGCATGGGCCAAGGGCCGGACGTCCGCGATGCATGGAAGTCCGCGGGTCGTCCGCGGAAGGAACAGAGAAATTTTGGGGATTTCGGCCAACGCAAATCGGACGTCCGCGTGATGGTCAATCCGGACGTCCACGATGCATCTGATGAGATATTTTGTGTTTTTAAGATCTTTTCCCTCTCTCTCCCCTCATTTCATTTCCAAACCCCAACTTAACTCTTCTCTCTCTCTCTCTAAGTCGGTTCCTCCCCAAGAAAACCCTAAAACCCAACCTCCTCTTCTTCATCTTCTTCACGTAAACTAAACCCATTTCCACCATTATTGAAGGTATGGAAGCTTAGAGCTTTTGTGGGAGACTAGGAGCTTTGTTCTAAGGATTCAAGTAATAAAGGTTTTTGGAAGATTTGCCTTGAAGGTTCAAGTTTCTTCAAGGGAGCTTACGTTTGGGTTAAAATCTAGATTTAGCCTAAATCTAGCAAGGTGAGTTCAAGTTGATTTGTGAAAACTTTGTACATGCCAAAAATGTTATATTTTCCAAGTATTTGTGTGTTTTACTTGAAATTACCAGTTGTTGGGTTATTTGATGAGTTTAACCCGTTTTGAAGTCTTTACCTTTATAAAGTTGTAAAACACCCATATTTGGGATTTTTTTGATATTTTGATGTGTAGAAATGATAATATGTCCACAAAAGATTTATTGCCCAAAATAAAGTTTATTTGATGGTTTAATCATATTGGTGTAATTGATTTTATAAACCATTTGGGAAAATGCACATTTTAGTGTCATGAGTCATTTTGAGAATTATAAGAGTATGAATCCATTTTGGGAAACCCATTATTATTAATCTGTGACGAGTTTTGGGTCAATGAGGATTTTATGGTATACGTTTACCTAAACGACGTTTAATACGTTTATATTTTGAGGACCGTTATTTATGGGTCTAATGGGTTTTGAGCATTTGCTCGGTTTTGACTTTGAGGAAGTCTTGGGGACATTATGTCCGGTTTTGTTGAATCAATGTGGGGTCTTACTTATGGTTTGCATTTATTGCATCATATCGCATATTATTGCGCATTATTGATACTTACATGCTCGGGTGCGTCACTCATTCCAGGATGGGCATATTATTATAGACTGTATTGCATTGGATCCATAGGCACGTAAGTCAGTCTTTATTCGATGGTCTACTGGGTGTCGCAGGATTTGACCGGGCCCCATGTTTTATGACCTTTACTTTTCAAGGGTACACTAGGAGGGCTGAGTCCGGTTGAGCTGTCAGGTTGATTGACGGGCGTTTATGATCTTCGCCATGTCGGGGCAATGCCATGGTTGTATCCCCGCTTGTGCCGAGCCTTTGGTGGTATTCTTGGTAATATTCCGCTAAGGTCAGTTGTCTCTTTGGGTGTGTCTTGAAAGGCGTCGTATGGTACACTTGGGCTTTTATGCAGTGAAGTGTCGTACGATTAACATTGTTTGAGTGGCATACTTTTGTGTTCATCCACTCTCAATGGATACGGGTCTCCCCCGCCGTTGGCCAACCTTACTTGGGATTTTATAATGTCCATGTTTTATTATTGTTGGTCCTATACGATTGACTGCAATTTGATGACTTTACTAATGGATTCCCTTCCATGTATATTAATGTTTAAATGAAGCAGATCATTTCCATATATATCGTATTTAAACTTCATTACATTTTACGTTCGCGTGAGTATTGGTTCGTATCATGTTTTCAATGAAGTATTATATTTAAATGGATTGTTCTTCCATGATTTATGGGTTGAGTATTTTGTCGTCAACCGTGTTTGAAGGTTTTGCATAATATAAATTTATTCACGTGTTGAGTGAGTTTGGATTGGAATTCATTTTGGAAAACGCTTTATACCTTTTGGGAACTTTGCTCATAAATTTCGGGTGCGTTGGAAAATGAGTCGTTTATATCATTTTTGTAAACTCTTTTGGAAATCATAATATATGTCGCAAACTTTCATTTAAAGAATTATCTAAATCATGCTATAAACTCTTGAACTTACTAGGTGTTAGCCTAACCCTTTTTATTTGTCGGCATGTGCAACAGGTTCAGGTTGTGAGTAGTTCTAGTGACACTGCGAGAGGTTGTGTGCTAGAAATGTGCTAGAGAGGTGAATTGGTTAAATGATGTATTCCGCATTTATCTTTGGGGAATAGCAATTGTACTGGGGTTAAGTAACACCCGATGTGAATTTAGTCTTTGTAATAACACTTGAATTATATATTGTTTGAGGTTATTCATAGATTTTAATTCGAGGTATTTCACCTATTGGCTTATAGGAAGAATTCCTATTATTTCGGATGTATTATCGAAAATTTTATTTAGTTGCTCTTTTCAAATTCGAGGGTGTTACATGATATATATCTTATTTTGGATTTTTTATTTATCTATGTAACAACATAGTTGTATATGTTTTTGTCATATTCAATTTATCTTGCTTTCAATCGGATTAGACTAGGTCGAGGTTTTTATTAACATGACTGGACCATTTTAACTCTACTAGTTCAACGTGCATGATTATATCTGGTTGGACTAGATGGGCTCCAGTCAACCTTTTTTATTAGCATGATTGGACTTGTGGCATGATCGGCACAGTTGTACTATAAGTGAGACCAGTCGAGTCGGTCGAGCTACTTGATTTAACATGACTAGACCCGGTTATCAAATTTTAATTTGAAGAGATTTAAAGGGTTAAGATAAGCGCCGCCCCACCGACGTCACCCCGGGTTATCAAGTTCTGTGCAATACTTTGAAGTATCAGTAGACACGATAATTTTCTTGTATTTAAACACATTTATGACTTAGTTATCAATTAATTTTATGGATTCCAAAAGTGAACATATTCATTAATATTGACATGAGTATGAAATTGAAAACAATAAATACTTACTTTTTAAATAATTTGTTTGATTAAACAATGAATTAAATTTTAAATAACTTAGATTTTAAAAATAAATATGGTATATCTATGGACTTTCCAAATTCTAACCATTTTTAAATGACGTGAGGCGTTACGTGTCGATAAGGCTAAGACTCTAGTCTTACGAGTCAAGGCGAGGCGATAGCGTTTTTCAAGGCGTGACTTATGACGGCAAATCTTTATATCATATATATATATATATAGAGGCGGGTTCAAACGAGAAGCGTACCAATTTAAGAGAACGTGAGGAGCAATTGACAGTTATGAATCACATGTGATTGGCAGTTGTGGATCACATGTGATTCACAACTGATCTGGAGGAGCAATTGACAGTTATGAATCACATGTGATTGGCAGTTATGAATCATTAATGATCCGCGACTTGCACGCCTCGCGAACCACCTCGCACCACTTTTGCGCGAATTTTCGAGTTAAATCCGATTTTTTAGGGTTGTAAATCATATGTGATCAGAAGCATGGGAGTGCTCCTCACGTTCTCTTATATTGATGCGCTCCTCGTTTGAACCTTCCTCTATATATATATATATATATATATATATATATATATATATATATATATATATATATATGGGTGAGCAAAGGCACTTACCTGACCAAAGTTCATGGAACCGGTCTCGAAACCGGAACCGGCGTTTCGTGGAATGAATGAAGGAAGCGGAACCGGTTATAACGGTTCTTTGTATTTAGGAAACGGTCCCGGAATCAGTTTCGGTACCGGGTATCCGGTGTCTATTTTTTTAAATCCTATCATTTCATACTATAAAAAGGTAGACTAAATGATTATGGACGCGATGGTGTAAGAGACTAAGAGGCAGAGAGAACTAATTCAACTATTAAGAAAATCGTGGTAAGTGTAACACTAAAAGGTAAATTAATAATTTCATATTAGTTTATTAAATATACTAAACATGTAAAATAGTTTTATTAAAAAATAGCGGTTACCCGTCGTTTCTTGTTCCGGGTGCCCAACGGTTAACGGTTCCAAAAAATGAGAACTTGAATCGGTCATGATCGGTTCCGTATTTTAGGAACCGTAACCGGAACCAATTACATCGATTTCGGTTCCGAAACCGACAATTATGAAGCGGCCCCGATTCCAAAGACAAGTACCTAGTTCCATGGTGTGCCATGACATTGAGACACAAACTTTAAGCCATGACGACGGCTATTGCGATGAGTCTTTTAGAACAAAATTTCTAACCCATTCATTTAGGAAAAGTAAAATATTTCCTAAACCCTTTAATCTTCTTTCTTATTGGTTACAAAAGATGATAAATTAGAATATTATAAAAATTGAAATGTGTTTCTTTTTTAAAAACAATATTGAATCATACTTAATATTTTAATAATTGTATTTTAATTTTTTTAATACAATCTCAAATATTTTATAATAAAGTATAGATATATCACAACTACTATCACACGTCGTTTATCGAATGCTTACCCGATAAACGCTTACAAGAAATTGTCAATACTTTCTTTTAACTGATCGGGTAAAATTTTAGTCCAATAAAACGATATCGTATGCAATGTTTTTATCCTATAAGCTCTTACAAGTAGAAGTCGTCAGTCTCACTTACAGGGTAAGACTCCCGGTTCTTGTAAAAGATTTTACCAAGTAAGACCTCAATCATCGTCATGTTCACCCAATAAGGTAAAATGTGCCGGTAACACTTACCGGGTAAAAATTTAGTAAAGAGCCACTACATTACATTTAAGAAATAAAACATCCGGTTAACAGTGTACACATACACAATCATTAATCATCTTTTAAATAAAATTATCACTTTAGATCTTTTTAAATGTTATTAATTTACGCTATGCATAAAAAAAAATCTTGACGTAGCATCATAACAAATTTGAAATTCCTTTGATCTATACTATATTATAAAACATTTGAGAAAAACGGTTAAAACAAGTTTTTATATATTAAATACTGTTTATTAATGCATATTACTTAAAATTCAAGATTACAACTAATGATGCATAAGTACAACTATTTAAAGTTGCATGTGTGAATTCATAACTAACTGATAAAATAATCAAATACATGATAAAAATCTCATTTTAAATATATAGAATCTAAAATATAATCAAGATAATTATTGAATTCTAACAAAATATTTAATTATTTTTTAATAAAAACATTATATTACTAAACATAAAATAAATCATATTATTATTAAACCTAAATTAAAATTAAAAAATTAAACTAAACAAATCTATAAATAACATTATTAATTTTCAAAACTACACAAAACCGTTTTTTATACATCCGATCAAGAAAAAAAGGACAAATTGTGATTTCTTAATTTTTTTTGACTAGAAACTAAGGAAGCGGTTTGGTGGATTTTAACTGAAGCTTACATCAAAAAAGGGCAAAGCTCAAAGTAACATAGAGAGGAGGAGAAGAAGAGAAGGGAGAAAAAGGGAGAAAAAACCTACCACTAGGGAAGGTTCAGACATGTCTAGCAACGATAACAGTGGAAGAATGTTTCAAAGTCAAGGTGAGAAGCCTAGACCGAACATCATCAGAAGCTGTCTTAACCACCGTATAATACTATTTTCTCTTATTCTTGAAGATACAATTATTCCTTTCATTCCACAAGTGGTAGACAGTACCAGCCAACACTAATCTACGAATAATATATATCAAACGGTCTTGCCTATGGTGGCCAGCTGGAGAAATCTAATAATGCCCGCCAAGTTGTCCGAGACATTACGGAGGTTCACAAAACCAATATTACAAAATTGACAAGGACAAAAAATAAAATAAAATATAAACATCAATAAAACTTTTCACTGTAAAAAACTCACTTTCCATTATTTAATTTGTAAAATAAAATTCTATTTATAGCTTGTTATAAAATTATAAAGATTCTAATATAATTTATTAATTTTTATTTTTCTATATCAATTTTAACTTTTTATAAAATACGTTTTTATTTATAGATTATTATATATACTACAAAATTATAAAATATCCTAATACAATTTATTAATTTTACTTTTTATATTAATTTTAATTCGTTAGTTTATATATGTATATATATAGTTAATATACATGGAAAACAATTAAAACATAAACATCTATACTATATTATAAAATATTTAGGTTAAAAATACATTTTTATTTTTTCTCGGTCTCTTTAATAAAATACATTTTTATTTTAAATGTAAATTATAATAAAACTTAAATCAAATAATTAAACTAAGAAATTGGAATTTTATAATCTTTAGTTTCAAACTCGTATATATTTTAAGATAAAATACAACAAACATATATCTATTTTTCTCAAAACCTCGATCAACAGAACAAAGTATAAATCATGATTGTGGGTTCAAGATCTGAATTTAAAAATCCTGTTGCATTTCGTAGGTTCACTTCTAGTCTATACTACCTTATAAAGCATGTAAGACTTTTGTCTTAAAGTCTTAAAACATTTTCTTTTATCTATACTATCTTTTATGCATCATGTACAACCCCCAAACTTTTAAAAACAACCTCTCAAGGTCTATGTACCACTCTTTAATGCATAATTACTTAAATTTCTAGAGAGAGAAACCCACCATTGTCATTTTAAATCCACAGCTAAACCCACGTGACATCACAATTATTGTTATTTTGAACCCACCGCCAAATTGAACCATTCTATGCAAATGAACTCCTCGGTTACTTCCACCGGATCACTTTTAGATTTGTTCATCTGCTTAGGGTTCTTCATCTTCATCTGCTTAGGGTTCTTCCAAATCTCACAGGTACGATTTAGAAACTTCTTCATCTGCTTAGGGACTTTTCTGGGTTTCAAAATCTTGTTTTTTGAATTCAAAATCTAGATCTTTTTGCTTAAAATCGTGACATTTTTTGGGTTTTTTGAGCAAAATCGATTGTTTTTGCTCAAAATCGTGTTTTTGTGTTTAAAAGTGAAAGAACGAATCTAAATATCTTCATCGATTTTGCTCAAAAAACCCAAAAAATGTCACGATTGTTTTTGCTCAAAATCGTGTTTTTGTGTTTAAAAGTGAAAGAAAGAATATAAATATCTTCATCTTCATCTGCTTAGGGTTCTTCCAAATCTCACAGGTACGATTTAGAAACTTCTTCATCTGCTTAGGGACTTTTCTGGGTTTCAAAATCTTGTGATTTCGTGTTCGACTTTCTCCATTTCAGAAAAAGTATTGGTTTGGGTTTTCTGACCTCTGATTTAGATATCCAAAATCGATGTTTAGTTTACAGTCTTGGTTCAATTTGGTCTGTTTGCAACAGGTAACAATCTTGGTTCGATTTTGGTCTATTTGAAACAGGTTCGAAAACCTTCTTTGTTTTTGGTATGTTTCATTTCAAGAACCCAAAAAACCTCTAAAATCGATTTTGGTCAATTTTCTGTTTCTTACATTTTATACTCTCCAAAATTGATTTTTGGGTTACAATCGATTTGGACAAAGAATACAATCGATTTTGGGTTTCATCAAGGGTTTCAGTGGTATACAATCGATTTTGGGTTTCGATTTTCTCTATTTCTTACTTTGTATTTGTTTGCTGAAAAGAAGGAATTACATTTTTATTGAGCATCAAATTGAGCATCAAAGCAAATAAATTATTGGTATCCTTTGTAAATATAGAATCCTAATTGTTGTATTTTTCTTTACTGTTATATCTGATGCCAAATAACTTCTTATCCTTTCCAATCCCTAATCATCGTCGGCTTCTAAAATGTATTTCGCCAAATTCATTATGCAAGTAGATGGTTGAACCTGAAGGTACCTTCTCTTCTAACACACTTCGTTATGTTAATAAGCAAATGAAGCCACTGCTTGAAAGGTTGTTGCTTGGTGTAATGTAATTGTGGCTTAAGGAGGCGGGTGTTGTATAGAGGTCTAGAGTTTCTTTGCGTTCTTTCAAATGGAGCATTTTGCTGTTGTTTGCTTGGTTTTACCAGAGATTTCCTCATACTAAGCCATCACTGCAGATTTGGTTCTTCTGGTTCAAGATCACAAATGTTCTCATCAAAGTGTAATAGTGGACCAAAAGCACAAAAATGAATCCATAAATGGGCCAGCGTTCCCCGCTAAACTGGGTCCCAGAGACGGGGACGGGGATCCCGTTCGGGATTGGTGCCGTTATAACTTTAGATCTAAAATCGTCGAACATGAAACGGCGGTGACCTGTGGGTCGATAAACCCAGAAGCAGACTCGATCAAATGCAGCGACTAGCGAGGTAAATAATTTAGGTATTGCTTCATTGGTTGAGAGGTTGAGTACTTGAGTTTAGTGTTCTACTTTACAAATTTATTTGCTTGCAAATCCATTTACTATATTTCCATGCATACCCATTTACTTTATTTGCTAGCCTTGAATTCTTTTACTTGCAAACCACTGTATTTATTTGCTTATAGTAGTTAGTTGATTGCTTATACAAGGTTATTTGATTATTTGAACTTTGTAACTTATTTGAACTTTCTGATTATAAATCCATCTAGAAGCACCAAAATGGCTTATGTATTTGTAATTTAGATCTAAACTGAAGTTTTGGTAAGTTCTGGATCCTCAACTTTCTAGTTCAATAGTCAATGCATTTTGGAAAACGTTTAAAGTTGTGAAATAGGCCCAACCCGGGTTTGATATGTCACTGTTAGCCTGTTATTCACATTCGACACTGCTATTTGTTTTGATCCTACCATCAACTAATCCGTAAGGGTAATTGCATGTATGACTATATTAGCATCAAATAATTTTCTTGTCTGTATAAAACTCATTTTGTGACATATATTGGTGTTATAAGAGCAATGTATTAGAGAATCACATGGGATCCATGTAATGGTATTGATTTTTCTTGATATACATCTTTATCATGTGCAGGTGGCTCCTTATGAGAGACTTGCACTAAGCAAAGGCTTCTACTGCCAGAAGGTATCCACTTGCTAACAGATTCATTATTTAATGTTGTATATTGGTTTCCTTTATTTCAGAAAGTATTTACTTGCTAACAGATGCATTCATGGTGTTCGCACGTTTTAGAATTTTAGAACATGCTCCTTTTTATACCATTTTCTCATAGTCTTCTAAGCAATGTGATCGTGGTCCCTGCTGGTTTACGTCTTGCAAACTTGCAGGTCTGGACTGCGATCTGTTGGCTTAGCGACTGTGTTAGCGAAACAGGTTGATAACGAGCAGCAAACAGTTTGCAACGGGACAGCCTGCTGTTACCCGTTTTCTGTATTTTTTTTTTGTTCTGAGTCGAAGGTTCGATTAGGCCATGGTCTGGACTTGAGTGCTTTGTCCTCTTTTTGATGGTTTTTGACCTGTTGGGTTTTGCATTTTACAATCCCAGGTGGTGATGCAGGTCTGCTTGGTACCAATGTTCCCTTGTAATTGAACCATGTATACTTGGTTATTTGGTTTGGAAATGGTATTGTTTGCTTTTAAAAAAATGTCGGGGTTGACAACCTTGAGTTGGTTGGACTTATCTCTTTAGAGCTTTAACGAATCCATTTTCATGGTAAAAAAATATGTGTTCCTCCACTTGCAGAGCTATGCAACAGAAAAAGGGTCTCAATAAAAAGAAGTTGAGGAAAAGAAAATGGTGGAGTGGACTTAGGGATTTATTATTAAAATTGTGGTTGGATTTATTTGCTCTACAAAGTGTGGTTCGAGATTGTTGTCATATTTATTACTTCTATGTAATAAGATTTGCATTTTAAATCTTCGTCCATAAGCATGTGATTTGCCACATTTTTTATTTATTTTGGATCTTTGGTGGTGCATCTCATCCTAATGTGTCTCCAATTCTCATCAAACAGGTAATAACCACTTCTCACGCTTTTCACGTTAACCTCAAGTCTTCAACTTCTTACCAGAACCCAACCCTATATATATGTGTGTATATATATATATATATTCCTGGTTCAATGACTTTAAACAATGTTATAGGTTGGTTATATACACACAATTACAATTTGTAGATTTACAAGACTCAACAATTCAAAATAAATTCATTTTGCATTTTTCGAATCGGTTTAAAAAACTTATCCAAAAACGTATAATGAATCGATGCAAATCATGTATTAGGTCATAATGCATCACTTATTTCGAATAATGATCCATCAAGTTGAGTCAACCATGGCCATGCTTATCTAATGGGTCCTGTATATCCGTAAAACAAATTTTTGCAACTAATCTTTTTGCAGTATATATAAAAGTTACACACTGTAAACAAAAAAATCAACGGTCTTTTGAATTCAATAGAAAATCAAAAAAGGTCTTGAAAGAAACAAAAAATGTCCCTTGAAATGAACCAAAAAACTAAAACATCAAGAGAAACTGTGGAATATGGCTAAAAACACTTAGAAAATCCACCAAACTTTAGAATCGTTTACGTGGACAGCCCCCGCCGCATTGCGTGGGTAGACAACTAGTAATTTTATAATACAGTTAAAAAGTGCAAAATTATATAAATATTATCTTGAGTAAATTACGGATTTGGTCCCCGTGGTATGTCGATTTTTACGGATGTCGTCCCTAAACTTCATTTATTATGGATTTGACGCCAATGGTATGCAGTTTTTGTTGGATTTGGTCCTTCAGTCCCAACGTCCGTTTAGCAGGTCCGTTAAAATCAAGGACAAAATGGTCCTTTTCATATTTTTCTTTAATTTAACATTTAATTAACTTTTTAAATCAGGGGGCAAAATTATATAATATAGTATATACAATACATGGGGCTTAATCAAATAAGAACTATTTAGTTTGTGGTAACTGTAAGAACTAATATTAGCCACTCATTTAAAATAATTAATATAATTTTTAAAATAAAGTAAAAGGATAATATGGTAATTTGATAATTTAGATTTTTTATAACAAATTAAAATATAGTATGACCCATTCAATTTATTCATTTACCCTATAATCACGCCTCTGCATCTCTCTATCTCTTCTCAATTGCCTCTCTTATCTAGAAACCCTAAATCAAGCTAACACCTCTCCAAGATCCCTAAATCGAGCGGCAACGGTGGTGGATCTTCACCGGAAAACTTGGTGCAGGAAGGGCAGAGCTCCGGAATCACAGTGGTATCACATTTAGTCTTAGCATGTATTTTGGATATTGAAGGTCTGCATTGTTGTTTCAGGGTATCACAATGGCATCACAACTGGTATCACTTGTGATATCATTATCATAATCGATATATAAGAGAGAAGAGAGAAGAGAGAGGAGAGAGGAGAGAGGAGAGAGGAGATTTTAAAATACCTAAAATGCCCTTTTATTTAAATTTCAAACAAAATTTCCAAAATTAATAATTTCTTAATTTATAGCTTAATATGTGGCTCACACTGGTTCTTACAGTTACCACAAAATAACTAGTTCTTCCTTGAATGGCCCCCTACAATACATATACACACATATATATACACGAACAATGCCATTACAAAGCACCACCAGGTCCACCTCCTGTCGACCGTCCCTCCCCCCATCGTCCCTCAACCGCCACCATGAAACTCCAGAAAATCACCACCACATCGTGAAACCACCACCACCACCGTTAACCAGCTAGTTTGGTCCTGATGGTCCTTGTGGAGAAGAAGAAAGGACGAGGATAGTAGGAGAAGGGGAAGAAAAATAGGCTAAGATGGCGACAAACGTTTTTCCGACCATAAACGTTTTTCCGACCATAAACGTTTTTCCGGCGAGAATGGTGGTGATGGGTTCACGATGATGGTGATGGGTTCACGGTAATGGTGGTGGTGGGTTGACGATGGTGGTGGGTTTATGGTAATGGTGGTGGTGGGTTGACGATGATGGTGTTGGTTCACGATAATAGTGGTGGTGGCTTCACGGTAATGGTGGTGGTGGGGGCTTCACGGTTATGGTGGTGGTGGTGGGTAGACAATGGTGGTAATGGGTTCACGGTAATGATGGTGATGGGTTGAAGATGGTGGTGGTGGGTTCACGATGGTGGTGAACCGGTGATGGGTTCACAATGGTGGTGAGGGTCAAGATGGTGACCTATCATATGTGTGTGTGTGTGTGTGTGTGTGTGTGTGTCTGACGTGTGATAATGTAGATATATACATGTGTATATATGTATGTAAGTATATAAATGAAATGTTATTTTATAATATAAATATAAATTAAATGAACTTTATTATTAGCCCTCCAAGTTATAATATATGCATTATAGCCCCTTGATTTGAAAAGATTAATTTTAAAAATATTAAAATAAAGAAAATGGCTAAAAGACCTTTACGCCTCAACTTTAACGAACCTGGTAGACGGTCATTAGGCTGAGAGACCAAATCCAACAGAAAGTGCATACCACTGGCACCCAATCCATAATAAACGAAGTCTAGGGATGAAATCCGTAAAAATCGACATACCACAAGGACCAAATTCGTAATTTACTATATTATCTTTATAAAAAGTAGCATTGAGTAATAAATAGTAATACACATCACCCGTAATATCGATTCGACCAAATATATTCAACCAAGTCGGAGAGAAGTTGATGATGAACTTCCTTTGAGCGCATTTTATAGTTATTGAAGATACTTTTGGAATCCATGAGTAAGACCTAAAACATTTGAAGTGGATGTGTGAAAAATGATTTATATAGTGTATGCACACACACACACATATATTTATAGGATGGTTTTCAAATGAGAACCACAAAAATGTTGAGGACTATGAGGACCAATCTCAACCATAATTTAGTTATTCATTAGTTGTGATTAATGAGGCCTTTTTAATGCAAAGGGCAATCCAGTAATTTACGAATATCAACAACAAATTTTGTTGAATACAACAGAGGGTTTGTTTTACTAGATGCAATGATGGTGCATAATATGAAACGTTACGAAACATACACGTTTATCGTTTCATTGCATGAAACATAACATTGGGTTCAGTTAGATAAGAAAATATAACATTTTGTTGTTGAATATGCTCGCAGAGGACTACCTTTGGGCTTCTTGATAGATGCAATAATTGGATGATACAAAGCTTGATGTAGAGTAGCTAGACATATCATGTGAATGATCAAGTTCTTGAAGGAGCACCAGTTATGTTGTCTTTGATGATAGTAGTTGCAATGATTACAATTTGTTAAGAAAGCTAGGTTAATAATAAATATTTCCTAGTGTTACCATTAGAATGCAAAAGTAACAATTTTATTTCAGGATATGAAACGTTTTGTTTCATGACATGAAACACTTGTTTCATGACATGAAACACTACAATCCCATCCTCTTCAGAAAAATATGTTACAATGGTTTCACAATGATATCTTGTTTGGGACTGAAAACAGAGACATTATTAGAAGAGGTAATTCATCGAGCACTTTGTAGCCATGATTTATGTAGTAACCGAGGTCCTGAATTGAAAGAATAAGAGATTGTGGGAAATGTCGTGAAATTGTAACTTCGGGGTGCTGATTTGTAAATCTTGGAAGAGGGTATAAAACCCTCATTTTGGCCAAAACCCTTATTCTTCTGGTAAAACCTTGGGCGGCGTGCAATTTGGAGAAGAAGAAAGAAATCAAGGATCATTACTTGCAATTTTGGTCAAGGGAGGTGCTGATTTGAAGAAGGATTCACCATCAAAACATTTTCAAGGTAATCTCTAAGCCCTTAATCCTTGTTCTGGTTTGGGAGAATGTCACTGTGTGGTTTTTGGTTTTGAAAGAGGGGTTAGATGAGTTTAATCCAACAAGGAAATGAGTTTTTGGATGTATAATCCTTGTTTTAAGAGTGCCTTACATGTTTAGCAATTGTTTTAAGAGCTTAAAATTGTTGGAATCGGGTTTAATCGTGATTTAATGCATTTTCTCATTTCACTTTGTGCGACATACCGGGAATCGCTCAACCCAGGTATGATTCCGGGAGAGCGATCCGGAATAGTGGAGTCCGGAAGTGAGGATCCGGAGTGGGATCCAGAATAGTGGATTCTGGAAGTGAGGATCCGGAGTGGAATTCCGGAATAGTGGAGTCCGAAAGTGAGGATCCAGAGTGGGATTCCGGAAGTGGAGCCCGGGAGTTTGAGTCCGGAACTCTGGTTTCGGATTGGAGAGTTCGAGTTAAGCAGGGACTACTTAGGGATTTGTTCAGGAATAACCTCAGTGTCAGAGATTTGACTTATCACTCTCGTTTTCCTTGAAATCATAGGTATCTGATAACTCTATTTTTAGAGTTATTATTTCTATTTATGTTGATATTCTTTTGTCAGTTTTTAGCCATTTTGCTTCTTAAATCACCCATTCTTGGTCTTATTCCCAAAATTGAGCAAAGAGAGTGAATTACAGTTTTTATAAACCATTTAGTAGGTTTTTGTTGCACTTTCATGTAAATTCTGCAGTGACTTTGGGAGTGCCCACTCCGGATTCCCACTGACATGCCAAGAAGAAGACAAATAAATTTCAAATTTCAGCTTGAAGTCAACTCTGGAGAATGGAAGCATCGTGTGCAGCAGAAGGCATGGGTGGAAAAGTAGGAAGCATGTTCCCTAAAGAATGGCATTTGCATTATTTTAATGAAACCAAGGGTACTTGAAAGTTGCTTTTGGGAAAAGGTGAAGTGACCATGGGATATTGCCTACAAAATCTTGGAAGGAAGTTTTGCTCAATGGAATTAAATCTAATGTCTTCCACTTTGGGCCTTAGCCTCTAGGTAATTATCCCACTTTTGTTTGTCCACCTTTTCCTCTATGTATATAAAGAGGACTTGGTTCATTTAATTCACATCCATCTACCACACATTTAGTGCACTTAGTCATTAGTTTAGCTCTAGTATTCACTGAAGTTAGTCTTAAATTTATGCATTTTAATTCCTAGTATAGCTTTTAGTTTGAATCAATTTACTACTTTGTAGTTGTGCAGTTCCTGCAGTGCCCACTGCGGATTTTTATCAAAGTTCGTATTTTAGTATGTTTGTTCACAACTTTTCATCTCTTGTTTTCTTTACTTCTTTAAATATGAGCTAAGCATCCTTTGCGATGTAGGAAGGAAAAGTACCTAGATTTTATGAAAAATACTTGAGTAATCTTCATACTTTGAATATTTATTGTTTTGGTCATTCACTCTCGATTATTGCCCA
This sequence comes from Saussurea involucrata, assembly GCA_033807775.1. Taxonomy (NCBI): domain Eukaryota; kingdom Viridiplantae; phylum Streptophyta; class Magnoliopsida; order Asterales; family Asteraceae; genus Saussurea; species Saussurea involucrata. Next base: position 53,203,627 of record CM066316.1, read on the forward strand.
ATGATGAGAACAAGCCGATCACTTGAAAGGATCTAAAGTCTATTTCTCAACTCAGAAATGAGTAGAACGCAGTGACACGAGCTTGGATGATCACAAAAGTGGGGTCTGCACAGTGAGATAATCTCAACCCACTAGAGTAGTAGGCAAGCTAGTTTGTGTACTTAAAAACACTTAGAGTATTTGTCTCTACACATTCCATCGAGACTTGAAAAGGTTCATTCTGAGATTTCCATTGACAAAACAATAAGGACTAAAAGTATGGGATTTTGACTAGGAGGTGTGAGTATTTGTGTAACCATGCTTCTTTAACGGGAGTGGCCAATCTACACAAGTGCAGTGAGCACTCTTCTGGATCAAGGATTTAATATAAAATATGGGGAAAATCTAACCTACATTCCTCTTTTTAAATCTTAAGTAACTTGTTAAAAATAGCATTCCAACAAAACAACCAACTTATTGTTTCCTCTCTAATTGAAACTTGTAAAAGGAAGCTCATGAGAACGATAGTGTCTTGATTGCCCAGTCCCTGTGGATACGATTCTGGTATTTTTCCAACTATTACTTGATGTGACGATCATAGTGGCCAGTGTACACTTGCGCTTTCCACTGTGGATAGTTTTCACCCCACTGCGATTAAACACATATTTCGCTCGTACCAAGTTTTTGGCGCCGTTGTCGGGGACTGGCGTGATTTTAAATCTCAAGACATTAGTTTTTATTCGATCCCAAGTAACTCGTTTTTCTAAGCTTTTCGTGTTGCATGCCAAGGCAACAACACGGACCTTTGGTACCAATCGATCTTAAAAAGAGAAAAAACCTTTCGAAGAAGATGTAAAAACAAAAACACAAATCGAGAACCCCTTGTGAACCCCACTGTAAACATGGCAGGTGTGGGAGGTGAAAGACCCATCAACCCACCAATAGCGGAGACCACAGTGACGATTGCCGATAGCAAAGATCGAAAAATGCGGGACTATGCTACTCCGGTAGTTAGTGACTTAAGCTCCGGGATTCTAAGGCCCAACATTATTGCACAACACTTTGAACTCAAACCGGTAAGCCATGGGTCAATTTGGAGGTTACAATCTGAGGATCCACACTCGCACTTAAAATCATTTGTGGAAATGACTGATTCTTTTCAACTGCAAGGAGTGACTGATGAAGCCTTAACGCTAGGGGTGCTCAAATTTCCGACCAACCCGAACAACCCGGTCAACCCAACCCAACCCGAGGCAAAAAAACTCAAACCGAGCCAACCCGATGTATAATCGATACTATTTTTCACCAACCCGCATATATTGGGTTGATAACGGGTTAACCCCAAGCCAAACCGACCCAACCCGCCAACCCGTGAAAAACATTTAAATCTAATTTTAGATTCTTGTTACCGTCATTTTGTTACTTTCGAAGCAATGTTACTTTTGAAAATTTATAAATAGACAATTGTTGGTCACTTGTTACTTTAGTAATCTTGTTATTGATTCTTGATGTCGCATTTATAAACAAAATATTTATAAGAAATCTTTTATTAGACGATTTAGAAAACGGTTGAACATTTAAATATTTAGAAACATTTAGTAATTTGTTTAGACACAACAACTTAGTAAAATAGTGAAATGATCGATAAAAGTTTCAACCCGACCAACCCAACCCAACCCGAACGGTTTGGGTTGGGTTGGGTTGCACTTTTGATTGTGTTGGGTTGGGTTGAGATTTTTCAGACCGCAATGATCGGGTTGGGTTGTCAAAGTGCCTTCAACCCGGCCAACCCAGCCCGTGAGCACCCCTACTTAACGCTGAAACTCTTCCCTTTCACATTGAGGGATAGGGCGAAAGCTTGGCTGAATTCACACGAACCTAATTCGATAACCACATGGAAAGAACTTGCTGACAAAAATACTTTCCTCCCACAAGGATGTAAAGTTTCAAAATGATATTATTTTGTTTCAGCAAGGCGGAGATGAGGCTGTTTTGGATGCGTGGGAACGTTTTAAGGAGCTGTTACGAAAGTGCCCACATCACGGCATCCTACATTGCATCCAATTGGAGACCTTTTACAATGGTCTTTCCAATGTAGCCAAAATCATCTTAGATGCAACAGCAGGTGGAGCTTTCACAGGTAAAACCTACAATGAAGGGTATCAAATCTTAGAGAAAGTGTCCAACAACAACACCAAATGGTCAAATCCTAGGGCCACCGTACCAAAGACCAATACCATTGACTCAGAAGCACTTAAAACCATGAATGCACAATTGGTAACCTTAACTAAACTGGTTTTGAATCAAAATAGAGGACAGGTCAATTCGGCAGTGGCCACTCCACAACTCCCTGAGAACTGTTCCCTTTGTGGAGAGGAACATGTCTTTGACTATTGTCCGGCAAATCCCGAAGCCGTTAATGTTATAGGAACCAACCCTAGGAACAACCCATTTTCGCAGACCTATAATCCTGGCTGGAGAAATCGCCCGAATTTCTCCTCGTATGGAAATCAAGGACTCCAACCCCACAGGGCGAGCCATGGACAGCAAAGACCACCAAACCCCCCTTGATTTCACCAACATCACAGTGGGCACTCCCCACAAAACTTTCAACAGGGGCAGTCCTCACAACAGTTTCAGCCACGATAAAACCACCCAAATGAGACACCACCATCACTCGAATCAATACTAAAAGGTTTCATGAATCAAACTCAAGCAACCATAAGGAATATAGAGACCCAAGTAGTATTACTAGCCGTTGAAGTTAAGAATAGACCACCAGGGACATTACCTAGTGACACCGAACACGCTAAGGTAATAGGAAAAGAACAAGTCAAGTCCATAATGCTTAGGAGTGGAAAAGGTTAGAATGATGTCATATTTGACTCTAAAGACCCACCTCAAGTGACCACTGCCCCTAAAACCACAGTGTCCACTCCTAAGGTCACTCAGAAACCCACTGTTCCAAAGCAAGTGCCACAATAAACTCAAATTGACCCACAAAATATTCCATTTCCCGAAAGAGTGAATAGTAAAAATGTTGATGTTCAATTTAAAAAATTCTTAGACATTTTTAAACAACTTCACATTAACATACCTTTGGTAGACGCTCTTGAGCAAATGCCAAAGCTATGTTAAGTTTTTGAAATATATTTTGAGCAAAAGAAGAAAGTTGGGTGAGTTTGAGATTGTGGCATTAACTAAGGAATGTAGTGCCCTTCTTACTAGCAAGATTCCACCTAAGTTGAAAGACCCGGGTAGTTTCACCATTCCATGCACAATAGGAGGACAAGAAGTAGGTCAAGCACTTTGTCATTTGGGAGCTAGTATAAAACTTGATTCCATTGTCCATATTTAACAAGTTAGGCATAGGAGAGGCTAGACCCACAATCGTGGCATTATAACTAGCTGACCGGTCCATAGCCTATCCCAAGGGAAAAATTGAAGACGTTTTGGTCCAAGCGGATAAATTTATCTTTTCGGATGATTTTCTAATCCTATATTAGGAGGCCGATAAAGATATCCCAATCATCTTAGGGCGTCCGTTTCTTGCAACCGGACATACTTTGATTGATGTGCACAAAGGAGAACTCACTATGAGAGTCCATGACCAAGAGGTGACATTTAATGTCTTCAAGTCCCTTAAGTTCATAGAAACCGAAGACTGCTTTGCTTTGAGTTTGATTAATGGTACCCCAAGTTTTGATCCAGTGAGCTCAGTGGGCAGTGAGAGTGAGCACTCCGACTCTGAAAATGATGACACTTTTGAGGATGAGTGTAACAAAATTGTGGCAGCCTTTGAACATCTGGACTTTAAGGATAGAAATATCCAACCCCCTTCAATAGAACAGCCTCCCGAGTTAGACTTAAAACCATTGCCATCTCACTTGAAATATGCTTATCTCGCTAAGGATAATAAACTTCCCGTTATTATCTCTTCAAAACTTAGTGAGAAACAAGAGCAACTTCTGATTGATTTGTTGATGAAGCATAAGAGGGCAATTGGTTAGACCATAGCGGATATTAGAGGTATTAGTCCTTCCCTATGCCAACATAAGATCAACTTGGAGAGTGACCACTCCGGTAAGGTCCAGGCCCAAAGAAGTTTCAATCCCATCATGAAAGAGGTGGTCAAGAAAGAAGTTTTAAAATGGTTAGACGCTGGTATTATCTACCTAATAGCTAGTAGTAGTTGGGTGACCCCCGTTCAATGTGTCCCTAAAAAGGGAGGAACAACCGTAGTGGCAAACAAAAAGAACGAGCTCATTCCAACTAGAACTATTACTGGGTGGAGAATATGCATGGACTATAGACAACTCAAACTAGCCACCAAGAAAGACCATTTCCCCTTACCATTCATCGACCAAATGCTCGATAGGTTAGCCGGAAATGAATTCTATTGTTTTCTAGATGGATACTCCGAATATAACCAAATTCATATCGCCCCCGAGGACCAAGAAAAGACCACCTTTATTTGTCCTTATGGTACCTTTGCATTCCGGAGGATGCCATTTGGGTTGTGTAATGCCCCCGCCACTTTCCAATGATGTATGATGGCCATTTTTACCGACATGATTGAGGACACCATAGAAGTATTTATGGATGACTTTTCTGTGATAGGGTCATCATTTGACAATTGTCTTGGAAATTTGGAGAAAAGCCTAGTGAGATGTGAGACCTACGACCTTATTCTAAAATGGAAAAAATGTCATTTTATGGTCGAAGAGGGTATTGTCCTAGGTCATCTTGTCTCAAAAAGAGGTTTGGAAGTTGACAAAGCCAAACTTGAAGTGGTAGCACAACTTCCCGAACCCACAACCGTAAAAGGAATTCGAAGTTTCTTGGGTCATGCCGGTTTCTATAGGAGGTTCATTAAAGATTTTTCAAAAATAACCAAACCCCTATGTAACCTTTTGCAACATGAACAAAAATTCGAATTTACCCAAAAATGTCGAGATGCGTTTGAAACAATCAAAAAATCCTTAGTTACTGCACCTATAGTGACCACTCCTGACTGGACACTCCATTTGAAGTTATGTGTGATGCCAGCGAGTGGGCTGTAGGAGCTGTGTTAGGACAGTGAAAAGATAAAATCTTTCACCCCGTTTATTATGAAAGTAAGACGTTAATCGAAGCTCAGATCAATTACACGGTCACTGAAAAAGAATTACTTGCAGTGGTGTTTGCTTTTGATCGTTTCAGGTCTTACTTGGTAGGGACGAAGGTCATAGTGCACACTGATCAATGCAGCAATTAAATACTTGATCAACAAATCTGATTCCAAGCCTCGTTTTATTCGTTGGGTGCTATTGCTGCAAGAATTCGACCTTGAGATCGTTGATAGGAAAGGAACCAGCAACTAAGTAGCTGACCATCTGTCCAGGCTCGAGAAGGTAGTGACCATTGTGGAACCCACTCCGGTCCAGGAAAGTTTTCCCGATGAACAATCGTTAGCAGCTCAACATGACAACAATAATATTCCCTGTTACGCTGACATTGCAAACTTTTTGGCATGTGGACTAAAGCCCCAGGGATGAGTGGACAACCATTAATTTTTTTTACACGATACCCATCAATATATTTTGGACAACCCTTTCTTTTATAAGATAGGAATAGATCAAATATTGAGGCGGTGTATCCACAGAAGTGAGCAACAACAAATACTTCTTGGTTGTCACACATCCCACTACGGTGGCCACTTTGGTGGAAACCACAATTCTGCAAAAATATTGCAGAGTGGGTTCTTCTGGCCCACTGTGTTCAAGGACTCTTATGAATTTGTAAAAAAATGTGAGCAATGCCAACGAACCGGGAATATATCACAAAAGAACGAAATGCCTCTCACTAACGATCTAGAAGTAGAGCTTTTTGATGTTTGGGGGATCGATTTCATGGGTCTCTTCCCAAACTCAAACAACAATCTCTATATCTTGGTTGCGGTAGACTATGTTTCCAAATGGGTGGAGGCAGTTGCATGTCACTCCAATGATGCAAACACCGTGGTGAAATTTTTGCATAAAAATATTTTCACTCGATTTGGAACACCATGGGCATTAATCAGTGACGAAGGCACCAACTTTGTAAACAAAGTCATGAGCTCAGTACTTGCTAAGTATGATATACATCATAGAGTGGCCACTGCTTACCACCCGCAAACTAACGGTTTGGCCGAACTTTCAAATCGAGAAATCAAAAGTATTTTAGAAAAGGTCGTTAAACCACACCGAAAAGACTGGTCAACCAAACTCGATGATGCTCTTTGGGTCTATCGTACGACCTATAAAACTCCTTTGGGAATGTCTCCATTTAAATTAGTTTTTGGCAAAGCTTGCCATTTACCAATTGAATTGGAACACAAGGCATTTTGGGCCCTTAAAGAGCTTAACATGAGTGAGGACGCAGCGGGAACCAAAAGGTTTTTACAATTGCATGAGTTAGAGAAATTGCGTTACCACTCTTATGAAAATCCAAAGTTGTACAAGGAAAAGACCAAAATGTGGCATGACCAAAGGATTAATCATAGGGAATTCACCGAAGGCCAACAAGTGTTATTGTTCAACTCACGTCTCAAATTATTTCCGGGTAAGCTTAAATCTTGATGGACAGGGCCATACACTGTGGTCAAGGTAAGTCCCTTTGGAACCGTTGAATTAATGTCTCCACAATCTGGTCAGACTTTTAAAGTCAATGGGCAAAGAGTGAAGCACTTTCTGAGTGACATTGTCCACTCTCCATCTCACTCTAGTTAAGAAAATTTTCAAAATAGGTGTAAATATTTTATTTCTTTTATTTGCTGATTTTTTGTTATTTTTGGTATTTTTAATTCTCTGTTGTAGTTTATTTTAGCCTTGTAAGCATAGCTTCTCAGTGACTTCTGTCACATCACCTGGGCTCCCCACTGCGTGTCTGACAGTAAATGGAAGGGTGTGACGGTTAGGCGGCCTAAAAATCAGAATATGTCAAGTCTCTCTTACACAAATCAACTTCATGTCTCCTTTTGTACCCTATATCAATGCCACCTCACCCCTAAACCTTAAGTTTCCAAGAAAAACTATCATTACCCCTTAATAATCGTTCCCCCCTAAATTATTATCCAAAAAACAAAACCTTTCCCCATTAAAATACCAAAAACCCTCTTTTCACCTACACATTTTCAAAAATCCACTATCTTTCTTCTCCTCCATTCTCTCTCGAAAAAAACCACCCACACCACCATGGCAAAATCAAAGAGGGCGGTTTCCAGCCTTAATGAACACGGTCGTGCCACTCGCCGCCGTGTCGCCACCATCGACCACCAACCAGAAAATGTCACCGGCGATCTTAACGAACCACCACCATCCACCGAAGAAAACATGGTTATGGTTGTTGTACCCGACACAGAATCTTCCAAGCAAGAGGGGTCGAAGGCTGCTTCTTCGAAGGCCTCAGATGCGAGTCTGAGTGAGTTCGATGTCGAGGAGCAAAAAGCTGAAGAGGAAATGCTCCGACTTCAAGAGGAGTTCAACCAAAAACTCCTTGCTCTTCAAAAGAAAAAGGAAGAAGTGGAGAAACGAAGAAGAGAAGAGGAAGAGAGACTAAAAAGGAGGAAGAGGAACGACTCAAAAGAGAAGAAGAGGAAAGGATACGAAGGGAAGAAGAGGAACAAAAAAGGCAGGAAGAAGAAAGAATCAGGAAAGAAGAAGAGAAGAGGAAGAGAGACTAAAAAGGAGGAAGAGGAACGACTCAAAAGAGAAGAAGAGGAAAGGATTCGAAGGGAAGAAGAGGAACAAAAAAGGCAGGAAGAAGAAAGAATCAGGAAAGAGTAAGAAGAAAGAACCAGAAGGGAGGAAGAGGAAAAGAGGCAAAAGAAGAAGAAGAGGATAGACTAAGAAGGGAAGAGGAGGAGAGATTGTTCAAAGAAGCCGAGGAGTGCCGACTAAGGGAAGAAGAAGAAACCATAAATCAAAGGGAAAACACCATCGATTTGGATGCACTCCAAATCGCAAGCCAAACCAAAGAAAATCCCATAAGAAGAGCTTTGAAGAAAAAAGGCTTGGTCACCAGATCTACGGTGACCACTCCGGTGAAATCTGCTACAGGGAGATCGAATAAGGCCACTGCGGGAAAATGTAAGGGTCCTATCTCCTATTCTAGTTCATCATCCAAGGAATCTGATGCCGATAATGAACAAATTCCAACTAACCCCCATAAAGGCATAGTGGACACTGAGCATGCCCCCAGTGGCATCCCCAGGCAGTTCACAACTCCCGCTGTTGCTGCCCACTTTGAGTGCCTTATTAACCAAAAGTTGAATATGGAGAGGGGATTTGATCCTGAGTTCATGAATGCAAACCCGTTTATCAAGGAAAGAGTTCAGCAGCAAGACTGGCCACTATGGCCACTGCTAATAGACAGCCTAATTCTTCCTTGGTTAAAGAATTTTATGCCAAGGCCTCCCAAACCAAGAGTACCAGCGTAACAGTCCGTGTCGCATGGTGCACTATGGGGCATCTGCCATCAATCGGGTCCTTGGCATTAGGACCCCACTCTCGTGTACTTTTGCTTCTCTTTTGCAGAAAATGACCGAAGAAGATGAAGAGGCAATCTTGAAGGCCTTGGTTGTAGAAGGCAAGACTTGGGCAATAGATGGAGGGAGGAAGTGCATTCCAGCCAACTTCCTCACAACGGAAGCCGCTGTATGGTTCCAGTTCTTTCGTCACTCCGTCTCACCTACAACACATGACACGACACTATCCAAAGACAAGTGTGGCCTCCTCTATTGCATTCTCACTGTAAAAACCATCAACGTCGGTCTCTTAATGCAATCGGCCATCTATCAAGCAAAGACCCGAAAGAAGGTATTTCTACCCCTTCCATGTCTTATTACATCTTTGCTAATAGATGATGGAGTGCCCTCTATCGCAGATGATGTCTGGGTCACTTCTGCCAACAACATCAGTGTTGTTACTGTCAAGAAAATGGGCAAGGTGACCACCCTTCCCACTATTGAAGCCGCAACTGATGCAGCCCCAGTGGACACTGCCATTAACCCACTCTATGTTGCCACTCCAATCCGAAGCACAGGCCCATTGGCCGCTATCTTGACAGAACTAAAAGCAATCACTGATCGACTCACCACCATTGAAGATCGTGGGAAGGAAATGGACAGGGCCACTGAAGCATTTTGGATGTACACTCAGCAAAGGGATGCGGTAATGAAGAAGATCCTGGAAAGTGCCAACCCGCATCCTGCTGAGGAACTCCCCGAATTCCCAGAGGGCATTTGTCCAACTCAAGCCAGTGACGACTCCCCCATGGATGATGTTGCAGAAAACTCCCCCGAGGCAAATATCCCCCACTGATGGTTTGTTGGGACTGTAGTGCCCACTCTTGATGCTCTCCAAAAACAATTTTTATTTTCATGTCTATTTGTTGTTTTCTCATGGTTGGCTACTTGAAAATTTGCTACTTGATTATCTTTTGATTTTATGATGTTGTTCATATCGATTCAACGGAAGAAAGGGTCGTTATTAACGAAATTAGAAGGTTCCAAGATGCACGTTATTTCTCCCCTCCCGAGGCGATATGGCGAATTTTTAGCTTCAAACTTTCTCAAATGCACCCTTTCGTGATGGCATTGCAACTCCATCTCCCTAACAAACAAATGGTTAGGTTTAGAGATGATGATATAATGACAGATATTGTTGATAGAGAGAGAGATAAGCGGACAATGTTGACTGCATTTTTTGATAGAAATAAAACAGACATGGGTGCAAGGCAATATTTGTACAAAGACTTTCCAAAACACTACACATGGAATTGGACATCACGTCGATGGAATACTCGACAACGAGCACCAATGAAAGGGCGACTAGTTTCTGCAAATCCAGCTGAAGGAGAGCGGTTCTACTTACGCCTACTTTTGTCTCATATTACTGGGCCTACTTCCTTTGAAGATCTATACACTGTCAATGGCTTATTGCACCCTACATTTCGTAAAGCATGTCTTGGGAGAGGGTTAATAGAGAACAATGATAATTTATCTCAATGTCTCGCAGAGGCCTCATTGTTTCAATTTCCGGCTGCCCTTAGGAGGTTATTTGCGACGATGTTGATTTATTGTGAGCCAGGAGATGTTCGCAAGTTATGGGATGACCACTATGATTCACTTTCTGAATTCCGACCAGAAATATGCATATGATGAGATCATGAGGCACGTAGACGATGATTGTCCAGGATTGTTCTTTATAGATGGCCCGGGTGGAACCGGGAAGACATTTTTGTACAAAGCTTTGCTTGCCAACATCCGTTCCCATGGTCTTATTGCTCTCGCAACCGCTTCGTCGGGTGTTGCTGCCAATAATATGCCTGGAGGTCGAACAGCTCACTCTAGATTCAAGATTCCTCTCAACCTTGATAATAACTCAATGTGCAACATAAAAAAACAAAGTGGGGCTGCCCAATTGATTCGAGATGCAAAAATAATCATTTGGGACGAAGCGTCAATGGAAAAGAGGCAGGCGGTGGAGGCGCTCGATCGAACAATGCAAGACATCATAGGGGTGGCACTCCCATTCGATGGAAAGATAATGGTTTTGGGGGGTGATTTTAGACAAGTATTACCGGTCGTGAGGCGTGGAACCCGAGCACAGATTGTAGATTCTAGCCTACGGATGTCACCTCTTTGGCCCACGATTAAAAAGATACGGTTAACGCTCAATATGAGAGCAAACACTTATCCATGGTATTCAGATTTTTTATTAAGAGTCGGTGATGGAGATGAAGAAGCGGTGGATGAAAGCTTTATTCGCATACCGGATGACATGACCATTCCCTATACTGATAAAGTTAAATCAAAAGATGCTTTGATTGACGCAATCTTTCCATCTCAGCAAATCAACGGAGCTGATTCGGATTATATCATTTCGAGGGCGATACTATCAACTAAAAATGAGAATGTCGATGAGATTAATGATCAGTTGATCGACAAGTTTTATGGGGATGAAAAAATATACTACAGTTTCGACGAAGCAGAAGATGATAAGAATAACATCTATCAGATGGAGTTCTTAAACTCTCTAACTGTTAGTGGTTTGCCTCCTCATTACCTTCGTCTCAAGATTGGATGCCCAATAATATTGTTGCGGAATATCGATCCCTCGAATGGATTATGTAATGGCAGTAGATTGATATGCAGGGGCTTTCAACAAAACGTCATTGATGCAGAAATAGTTGTTGGTCAGCATGCTGGAAAGAGAGTATTTCTTCCGAGAATTCCCTTATGTCCATCTGAAGATAACATGTTCCCATTTAAGCTAAAGAGAAAACAGTTTCCAATTCGGCTTAGCTTTTCTATGACAATCAATAAAGCTCAAGGCCAAACAATTCCTAATGTAGGTGTCTATCTATCGAAATCAGTATTCTCACACGGGCAACTTTATGTGGCGTTGTCAAGAGGGATATCACGGGGCAATACGAAGGTGTTAGTGAAGCCTGTGAAAAAATTCAACCGTGCCGGAGTCTACACCTCAAACGTCGTCTATCAAGAAGTTTTACGTGATGAATAAGGTATAATCAACAATTGTATTATTACACATTTGGTACCATATATTTCTATTAAAATCATTGCACGTTTTTTGCAGGAAATTCGCCGGATGAGTACATCACTGAAACTAAACAGCTTTCTGGATATACGGATGAGCATTATTTACAAATGATTGTATTTCTTTGTTCAATCAAGATTTTCAAGTTTTGTAATAAGTTCTGAGTTTATAGGTTTAGAAGCCTAATACGTTATTTTCCATTCGAGCTTACTAATAAACAATATTAACCTTCAACTTTATATATTAGTTGATTTGCAAATTAACCATGTAAACTCATGAAATAAAATCGAAAGTGATAAAGAAACATGATTCATGGTTAAACTAATGTTTCGGAATTGTGATTCACCCGCGCTGCATCGTGTGTGTGTGTGTGTGTGTGTGTGTGTGTATAGGCCATTATAGTCTTGTTTTTGGAGCTTAAAGATGAAAAGTTTGCTATGTAGACATTGTATACTGACATAATGGTTTAAATAATCATAGGTAGACAATAGTCATGGCTTCATGTTTTAAATCAATACTCTATCTACCATTGTTTTGCTAATAATAGTTTCACTTTTTGTGTAGTTGTCCAACTTGGCATAGCCTGGGCCTTTGAAGGATCCATCTCTACCCTCACCACTTGACACCAAATGCCCCCAGGTATGCCACTTTCTTCTGTCCAATTTCATACTTTTTTTTTGGTTAGTGTAGAGTTTATGTTGTCTGAGTGTATCGAGTACCACCCGTAAATGATATTTGTGTTCCTCCAAGGTCCTACTGTACACCAATATATCATCAAAGAAAACCAAAACAAACTTCCAAAGATATGGTTTGAATATCTCATTCATTAAACTTGGGAAAGTGGATTGTGCATTGGCCAAATCGAAATGCATCATGAGCAACTAGTAATGTCCCTTGTTTTTTGTACGTCTTCAACCTTCATCTGTATCTGATGATAGCCGACTTCAAATCTAGTTTCTAGAATATGGACGCTCTAAACAGTTCGTCCAATAGTTCATCTATCATTGGTATCGAGAATTTGTCGGGTACGGTATTTTTGTTGTGAGCTCGATAATCTACGCAGAAATGCCAACTTTCGTCTTTATCTTTAACTAATAGAGAACCTGGCTGGAAAATGGACTACTACTGTTACGAATAACTCCAGCCTGTTGATGTAATTTTTCTGATATTGGGCGCAACGGCAGACGCACATTCTCCGGTCCTGTGATCGTCTTGAGTTTGAGTTATTATATTGTTAGCTTTCTCAGGAAGACCAATGATCAATGGCTTTGAAGACGACGACGATTTCGTACATCGGGTTATTTTGACAAAATCAGGTAACTATATAAAAATTAAAAACATCGTACAATTGTTTTTAATCTTTTTATGCATTAACAAACGTTGAAATTGTGATGATACAGTTGTGGTTGCAATTAAACATGCAAGTCCATCATAAAAGGGAAGAAATAAAAAGCCGAAACAGAAAGAACAAAAACCGAAAAAGCCTACGAAGGTCAACGGGATTAGAACTCGCACGTCGCCGGTTGCATTAAATGAGACGTGTCTTCTCCTAAATGATGAACAAAGGAAGGTGGTGACAGAAATGGGACTTTGATCCATTTTGAAAATGACGGTGGATGGCATCCCATCAAAGATGGGGTATTACGTTGTCGACAACTGGGATACCGATCGCATGGAGCTGGACATTAGAAGGGGCATCCATCAGAATAGACGAGAGAATGGTCAACAGAATACTAGGCCTGCCATTAGGATGAATAAACCTGGACACGATCAACGTGGACCCGAGAAGTTCAGAATTGATAAAAAGATGGGCAACTACGTACAGCAAAGATAAGCCAAGACCTTGTGACGTGTCGAACAAGATAATCAATCCACGCGACGTTGGAGAAATGTTCAAGATAAACTTCCTAGTTCTCTTTGTGCATTCCATGGCGGAGTGCAGCCCATCGGGCAACTTCCATACCGTATTTTTAAAAGCAAAATTGGCAGCACGAATATGATCCCAGAGATAAATTGGTGCCGGTACATCGTGGAATCGATGCGCAGAAGAAAACGGAAGTGGAAGCGAGACACGTACGATAGCTTCTACTCGGGTCCACTTACATTCCTGACGGTATTATTTTATTAATTTCATATTATTATTATAACTTTTATTGAAATTAAAAGTAACTACATGAATTGTTACACAGCTGCTTAATGTTCATATGACGGAGTGTGCATCCGTGGAAGTTGATCGAAGGCTACTACCATTACACGCTTGGACAATGGAAAAACATCGTGACAGAACCAAATCCAGATTCGATGTGGGAGGATTGCACAAGGCCAGAATAGCAAGTGTTGTTGCGGTTGTGGAGACGGTTTCTGTATATCCGAGGGTTATGAAATCTGAATTTAAAGATGGATACGGATGATGGGTTTGAGGTGCAAGATGTGGAGATAGATATGGCGTTTGAGGCGGTTACTAATGCGGTTAATGCAATACATGAATCAGTAACAGTTGGGGTTGATGAAAACAAGGAAACTGATGGTGGAGTTGTTGATGACGGTGGAGTTGTTGATGACGGTGAAGATGGCGAGGATTTTGAAGAAAAGGTGGAACTAAGAAAGGTAAGAACAATAACATTCTCATGTGAAATGTTGGAACCATATTGATGTATTTAGATTTTCATGGTGTGGAAATTGATTAAATTACTTGATGAATATATTTCATACATTTTTAAAAAGTTATGAAATCTTTATTGATACAACTGTCTTTATAAGTAGCTAAAAATTAATTTCTACATTTATCAAAATTTGGTGATTTAGTATTGGGTGAATCTAAGAAATCTGTTTCATATTGTTGTTAATATAGTTTATAAAATTGTGAAATCTGTATGCTGATTGAAATGTTAAATAAATTGGAATACATGGCTAAGATCGATGCACATTTCGAACAAATCTACTGCACGAAGTCTGACGTGAACAAGTTAATAAAGGAAGCAATGGAGTTGTTCCCAGAATATGTCAGCTTCGATAACTATCAAGAGACGTTCGATACTTTTTTCAGGGATGATAACAAAACGTATGACGATGATGATGCAAATAGCGTTGGCGAAGACGTTGGGAACAATGATTGCGAAAGAGACAATGTTGCGGGTCAAGAAAACTTGGATGTGCATCGACCGACGGAGGTTACACCGACGAAGTTGGACTTTGACATTTCACTAACACTGGTTTCAAAAATATGGTGCACACAAACGTTCCATGCCATCGACAATGATATACTACAAAGGTCGGTAGAGTCGGCAACAAAGGATGCACATTCAGTTTCGTTAGATGGTGAGAGGTCAACTACTTGTTTGGGGAATAATCAACTGGTTTCGTACACCGCGAGCGGTAAAGAGAAGGAGTTTGTGGTTGATGATATGGTGCATCATAGGGCGAGCCACCAAGAAATAAAACTTGGCGATCAAATGAGATCACCGTACGTCAAACGGTCGGTCGAAATACGCATGGCATTGACAAACGACGAGGAAAAGGTTCACGAGTTGTGTTTGGCTGCATTTGGGGGACCGGAGTAAGTACATTAAACTCGTTAACTTTTTTACTTTATCATAACATAATTGATGACCGTATATATAAAATAATTATATTAACATACGAAACTTGTAGGAATTAGTAATCTTAACATGTATTGAGTTTTAAAATGCAGTGACATGTTGTACTCGTCAAATACGGGTCAACAAATAGTACGCGCCGGTATGGAGAGCCTAGCGGGAAATGAACACATCTTCACCCACGTGATCGATGGATGGGTATATATACTAAATTATGAGGAGCGATATAGAAACGTCTATTCACCGAGACGATTCTTTTTTAAAACATCCGTTCTAGTGAGTATTATTAAAAAAGTTCGTAGCGATAACCGTATTTCATATTTACTATTCTAAAGAATAAACATTTCAGGAGGGTGGTGTCTTGTTGAGTCATATATACATCTATAACAAACGTTACGAATGGTTCAAAAAGAACATATCGGATGCAGAGAAACACCACATTAAGAACGTCCACTTGAAAAACGTTGATCTGGTATGAAAAAAAGGATTCGATAACATTGATTGTTGGGTAAAGTTATCAAATTATTTACTTTAAATAGCTAATTATGTTGAACAGATCTTCTTCCCAATGATGCAAGATAAACATTACTATTGTGTGGTGTTCAACCTTAAGAGTAGTCTTATCGAGATAATAGAAAACAAACAAGCCATTTTGTATGGGCGCGGGATAGACGAACAATGCGATAGGGATGTTAGTATATTGGTAAGAAAAAATATTAAGATAGCGATTAATAAAATTTAGTTTTACCATTGCAATGAATATATTTAATATAATTTTTTATGTGCAGCAACCGATGATGGCCCGACACTTAAAAGGATACACGTCACCCGGCTGGTAAGGTGATAGATAATTTCCCAAGGGTGAGACTTGTTTGTAGTTGGCAGACGAGGAAAAATTTCATAGATTGCGGTGTGTTCTTGATGAGACATATGGAGTGTTACATGGGAGGTGAGAGCCGAGGTTTGATCACACATCTAGAGAAGGAAGGACCGACACAGGCGAAATAACTAGAGGCGCTAAGGAAGAAATACACAGCAAAGATTCTTTTGAGCGATGCGAACACAAGACACGATTACGTAGAATCAGAAATAGCACGATTCAACAAAATGGTCAAAAGAACACATACACAAATTCTGGATCGTGCACACACAACTAGGACCGAGCGACTTGACAAGTTTTGAGATTTGAAAAGGTTTTACTATGAAACATTATATTTTGTTGGTGGATATCTATCCGTATGTGATGTTGAACTATTAACTTAGATGTTTTTTACAATTGATGTTTTGAGATTTGGAGACTTTTCGGTATGAGACGTTGTTTATTAGATGTATTAATATAATGTTTTGAGATTTGGTAACTTTTTGGTATGAGACGGTAGGGGTGCTCACGGGTTGGGTTGATCGGGTTAAAGGCATTTCGACACATCAACCCAATGTTGGCGGTTTGAAAAAATTTCAGTCCAACCCAACGCAAAAAAAGGTACAACCCAACCCAACCCAACTCGTTCGGGTTGGTCGAGTTGTGTTTAAACAAGGTAAAACCAAAATTAGAAACATAAAAATAAAGGAAACATGTCTTTAAAATACAACCAATGATGCAAACAATATTTAGATACTACATATAAAAATGTCTAAACCAAATATGATCAAATAACTTGACGACTCCAATTTGCATATTTCTTAAATCTTAAACATATTGTCTCCAACTGTTTTTCTCAATTTGCATATATATGTTAACATTTACTATATATATATATATATATATATATATATATATATATATATATATGCGTGCGTGCGTGTGTGTGTGTGAAAGAGTTATATAGAGATGGATAAGAGATTGAATATATATATATATATATATATATATATATATATATATAGGATACGTAAAGGTGTAGTGTCTAATGTACATACTAATACAGACTTAACAAACATATTAAATTCAAGAAATAAAAGTATATCGGATTCATCGGGTTGTGTTGGGTTCAAATTCTTGTAACCCGATATCAACCTAATGCATACGGTTTGAAGATTTTACAACTCGATTGGACATCGAGTTGCTTCGGGTTGAGTTATTTCACGTTGGATTGGGTTGGGTTGATCGGGTTGGTCGGGTTTTTGAGCACCCCTATGAGACGGTATTTATTAGTATAATGTTTTGAGGTTTCACTTACGTATGTTTTCCATACCTATGTATGAAATTTGAAATTACATCAAATAACAATATATTGTTGGAAAAAATATGATTAGTATTTTAACATTAATGTCTATAATAAGGTAAACGTACCAATAAATGTAAAACTTATGAAATTTACTATGTGTAAATGCCAATTATATCAAAATATATAAACTTGTTTGTGAACAATATAAATGCTTAAGAAAATAAGTCAAAATAACAATTATATTTTCATTGGTAAAAAAGTGGGTGTATAACATCTCTTCCACGCAGTGTTTTCATATTATATTATCAATATTTTGTATATTGGTCTATATGATACTTCATATAAGTTTCATAACAACAAACAAAAACACAAATGCATTACGATAAACTTCCATAACATACAAACAACGTAACCATGGAATGAAAACACTACAACACACAACTAAAAAATACTTTCTTTCACAACAACACAAAACAAAATACTAGAACACACAAATGGGGACCTACACATCATGAGCGCGCTAGGGGTTTACTACACAGGGGGCGGCACTTGCAATCCCTCCTAAGAACATCATATGAAGCCCTAACCACCTTTATATCGGTATCGTACTTCCAAACCATCTCCTCCTGTAGCACCACATTTTGGGCCTCAAGATCTTCAACTTTGTGGCATTGGTCATCAAGATGATATTTCGTCCATTCCAAATCATCGAGCGTGTCTTGGTGTTTCTCTCGGAGACGTTTTAGCTCAGCCCTAAGAGAATGGTTGTCGCGAATTAGAGCATCAATCACCACAACTTGGTTGGAATGTGAACCAATAGGGTTAACACAATTTTGATTGTGTTGATTGTTTTGTGCCATGGCTAAGAAGAGGAAATAGAGATAGTTTTCTTACAATTGATAAAGGATATGAAAACCTTAAAATAGTGCAAGAAGTGGAAGAATAGGTATGGGAAGGATATGGGACGTTGGCATTGTTATTTAAGATGGTGGGTTTGTATCCTATTGTGACTAACATCATGAAACCTACCATAGACCCACCTCTTACCTATATGTAATGACAAAAGGTGATTATTGACCCATAAAAAGAATCTCTAAAAGTAGCATGCATGCTACTTTTCATATTGATGTATATTATGATGTGAAATATGATAATAAAAAACTAAAAAATAAAGGATTACATAAAAAAAACCAAAAACTCTTACACGAAAAGATTGTATTACAATTACTATAAAAACACATAATTATATGCATTTATTTGTTTGAAAATGTTATGAAAATTTATGTCTTAAAACATACATAACATAATGTTAATAAAAAAAGGACAACCAAATATGTAATAAACTACAATCCATATACATAACACGAATATTAAATTGCATAACTTGAAATTCCATATATTATTTAAGTTCAGACAAATAATATTATAAACAAGTGTCAGGATCGATTCTTAACAAGAATTAAACTTCTTAGAAACAGAATTTAGAGAATCTTGCGGAATAGAACTCTAAATCAATTAAAGAACAATCAATAGAAATTCAATAAACTGTATATATATCAAACAGTTATAACTCACAAGTTTTACACCAAACCTCAATCTTGTTGAACAGGCTCAACAAGACGATTTCTACTTCTCTAGAAATAGGATCTATGATCTTGAGGTTAATTCACTCTTGAATATCGAATTCTGTATACTATCTATCTTCTGTTTTTCGTATTTTTTTTTAATAGCTATCTATCAATACTATTTATACAAAAGTAATTACAAGATAACCATAAAAAGTAAATTGATCTTCTGAATCTTCGTTAAACATATCTTGATCAATTCCTTCTTTGTCTCCAAAAGTATCGCATACCAAACTTATCAACTCAGCAGTATTAATGATGATTTGGCTCAGCAGCATTAACAACCTTCAGCAGTATTAATGATGATTTGGCTCAGCAGCATTAACAACCTTCACAGTCTTCAAGCAGTAGTAACTCAGCTCAGCAGTACTAACCATGTCTAGCAGTAGTAAATTGGTCTAGCAGCACTAACTTCGTCTAGCAGCATTAACTTCATCTAGCAGCAGTAACCTTGCCCAGCAGTAGTAACGAAGAACTGGCAGTAGTAATGAAGACTTAGCAGTACTAACCATACTTAGCATATCTTCAGTTCCCAACAATCTCCCCCTAACTTGACTTTTAGGAAAAGAAGTCAAGTTCTTCAGATGATGCTTCCAAAACTTAGTCATCATGTACACACAGATTAGGACTTAGACCTAGACTTTGATTTAGAATCCTCTTTACCAAGAATCTACCCATTGATGAATCCTTGTTGCAGGTCAGCTTAGTGTGTAACATTCCTTGCAGCCTCTTCATGCTGTGATTGTATATTTCATCTACCAGATAGTATTCTTGAGTTGCAGAGTCAAGGGAGATGACATATACTCCACAGTTTTCATAGAGCATCCAGTTGGTAATGGCTTGAAACTGTGTGTTTAACCTATGCTGAACTGCTTCAGGTTTGAACATTTGGCACAAGAATTCAAGTACCATTTTAGAAATTGACATCCCTTGCTCAGTCAGCATGTTTTCATACATCTTCATCCCAACTTTGAACATCTCTTCTAAGTCTGATCTTGAGCAGGTTCTGACAATTTTTCCCCAAGTAGAAAAGACTTCAAATTTACCATCTGCTCTTTTTATCCTAATGAACTCCTTTCTACCATCTTTCAAAGTGTCCCAAAAGATGATTTCAGGAGCCTTAGATGATATTGGTTCAGCTTGAAGTGGAATTGGGTTAGAGTCAACACTAGTAATGTACAAATCACATTGGGCATCCGTTTGTGATTGCACATTGCCTGATTGCCCTGATGGAGTTGCCACTTCTTCTTCAGCAACTTTTCCATCAGATTTCACTGTTTCCTCCTGGGCCTCTTCTGCAGATGACTCCACCCTTGGCTTCTTTTAATTTTTCTTCTTTGAAGTTATGGGCTGGGTTCTTGGTCTTTTCTTTGACATCATCTTGGTTCTTTTAAGAGTTTTGACAGCCTCAGGAGTTGGTTCAGCTGCTTTAAGTTTTTCAGCAGCAATAACCATTTCTGCTGCTATGGCTGTTACTGCTTCTCTTAGTACATGTAGTGATGCTGCTTCAATACTGTTCTTTACAATCCAGTAAATTTCTTCATCTATTTCAGCTTGAGTTGTAGTTACTGCTTCCTACTCAGTTTCTGCTGCTTTGACTGTTTGGCCTTCAGCAGCATTAACTGTTTCTGCTGCTTGTTCAAACTCAGCAGCATTAACAGTTTCTGCTGCTGTGGTTTCTGCTGCTGTGGTTTCTGCTGCTTTAACACACTCTTCCCCCTTTTCTGTCTCACTGGACTCCCCCTTAAACTGTGCATAGTCCATTTCCATCTCAGTCTCTATGTGAACAGTCTCCCCCTCAATTTGTGGACCCTTCAGTTTCAGTTCTGCTTCTGACTCTGACTCCCCCTTTTTGGGAGCATCATCAGTTGAGGTTCTCCTTCTTAGCACAAATCTTGCCTTTTTCTTTTTGTTCAGCAACTTGGTGACCATCTTTTTGAGCTTCTCAATTTGAGACTGTTGGTAGGTGACCACAGTCTTAAGTTGCTCAATCTCTTTCTTTTGTGCCATGACATCCAAGTTGATATTCCCTAAGGTTTCCATCAATTCCTCATAGTTATATCTATCCTCACCTTGTTTAGAAGTATTTACCTTCTTTAAAGGATCCTTGGAAGTTTCAGCAGAAGCCTTCTGCCTAGCAGAAGCACTACCTGCCCCCTTGGTTTCTTGGCACCTGGGTCCTCCTAATGATTTCTCATTTAGAGTTGCCATGGGGAAGGTCTTATTTATGTTACCACTGTCCTTCTCTGTGCTAGCAGAAGTAGTGGCAGCCTTAGCACCCATATGGTCATCCTTCTCCTTAGAGACCACCTTCTTGGGGTTGGGAGACACCCCTGTGGTTTCCCTGTTGATATTCTCAATTGGAGAATGCTCCAATTGAGGGCTTAAAGGCTTAGGGCTTTGAGTAGGTACATCAAGGGAAGGAGCCTTGTGCACCTTTCTTCTTTGAAACCTTTTGGTGATTGTGGGAGTGGGCTGTTCAAGAATGGACTGAGGGATGTCTTTTGAGATGGAAGGTTGGGATTGGTCATCAGTGGGTTGATCTAATGAGGGCCTTGATCCTGATGCCATACCTTCAGAGGGGTGGGACACAACCATCATTGTAGAGAACAATGGTGTGTCAACTCCTTCCGAGTCCCTAGGAAGTCTTTTCATATTTGAAAAAACCTTCCCTTTAGGGGATTTGGGTACATATACCTCAGTGAACTGAGGTAAGTCCATCAACTCCTTGTTAAGAACTTCTTGCACAAACCTTGGATACATGAAAAAGGTCTTTTTGGATTCCAAGTTTGATACAAGGTCATTAAAGATCATTGCTGAGAAATTGTACTTTCTGGCAGTGGATAAGCAGACCAAGGCATATGCAATGGGACTGCTGAACTCACTCCATCCAGTAGTTTTCTTGGAAATACAGTGCATCAGGGTATGAACAAGAAATCTCCATTGGTTGAAAAATTTTGACTTGTAGAATTTAAAAACACCAATGGGACCTTCATACCCCATTCTTTGTAAAGTAGAAAAGAGTTCTTCATTAGGAATAGAAGATATACCTGAAGCATCATTCAACTGAAGAGAGATGCGAATAACCTCTTCAGTGACTTTCAAGGGTTTATCACAGACCCTTGTTCGAATGGTTTTCTGCCCTTCTTCAACACTAACAGTGGCATTCTCCCAAAATTGTTTCTGATGTTCGATATAGATCGTTGGGCTCACCGTGAGTGCATATGAGATGTGCGAGGATTTTAGAAAATCGACTATATCGTGGAATCCCGCAGCTTGTTTCGGCTTCTGAAGCATGGCTATTTCATTGTGCTCATCCACAAACTCCATGATGCCTAAGGATTCTTGAAAGAAAAGCACAGAGATTCTGGGGAGGCTAGGTTAGAACGAGAGAGAAGAAGTAAATGCGAAGAGTCGTTATGAACATGGGCGGGCAAACAGGGGTATTTATATGCCCTAGATTATCAGAAGCAGTATTAACTACCTCGCAGTATTAACTACCGAGCAGTATTAACTGCCAAGCAGTATTAACTACCTAGCAGTATTAACTACCAAGCAGTATTAACTACCGAGCAGTATTAACTGCCAAGCAGTATTAACTACCTAGCAGTATTAACTACCGAGCAGTATTAACTCCACTAGCAGTATTAATTGCACTAGCAGTATTAACTACTGAGCAGTATTAACTACTGAGCAGTATTAACGACCAAGCAGTATTAACTCCACTAGCAGTATTAATTGCACTAGCAGTATTAACTACTGAGCAGTATTAACTACTGAGCAGTATTAACGACCAAGCAGTATTAACTACACTAGCAGTATTAACTGCACTAGCAGTATTAACTGCATTAGCAGTATTAACTGCTGAGCAGTATTAACTACTGAGCAGTAGTAACTGCACAAGCAGTAGTAACTACTAGAACACAGACAGTAGTAAGTTCTGTACTGGCAGTAGTAACCACACTTACACTTTTCTTCACTTGGTAATCTGAGGAAAACAGAGGATCCTGAGAAAGAAAGTTAGTAGCACCAAATATATGAAGAAATACAGGTATAAAAACAGAAAGTCATAAATTTACTCTAGGTTGATCATGCCCACACTTGTTACCAAAAAGGTGAATCTACCCACATCAAAAGCTTTTGTGAATAGATCAGCAAACTGGTCATTTGTATGAACTTTAGCAACCTGAATTAATTTCTTTTCATTGCAATCTCTTATAATGTGATACCTTATCTCTATATGCTTTGTTTTTGAGTGTTTGACTGGATTATTAACAATGCTAATAGCACTGTTGTTATCAATGAAGATTGGTGTGTGAAGAAAAGTTACCCCATAGTCCAACATCTGATTCTGAATCCATAGAACCTGAGAGCAGCAGCTTGCAGCAGCTATGTACTCAGCTTCTGTGGTAGATAAGGACACTGTGGTTTGTTTCTTACACTGCCAAGATACTAGTCTTGTACCCAAAAACTGACATCCACCTGAAGTAGACTTCCTATCCATGTTGGCTCCTCCCAAATCACTATCTGAATATGCAAGCAAGTCAAAAGAGGATTCATGAGGATACCAGAGACCTAATCTAGGTTGCCCTTTTAAGTATCTGAATATTCTCTTGACAGCATGAAGTTGTGATTGCTTAGGAGAAACCTGAAATCTGGCACAAACACAGACTGAAAACATAATGTCAGGTCTAGAGGCTGTGAGATACATGAGTGATCCAATCATTGATCTGTAATGATGGACATCCACATCCTCCCCCTCAAGATCTGCAGTGATCTGTTTATGTGTTTCCATTGGAGTGCTTGCTGACTTTGAGTCTGATAAACCAAACTTGTCCAGGATGTCTTTCACATACTTGGATTGGCTAATAAAAATTCCATCTTTCCTCTGTTTTACCTGAAGCCCAAGAAAGAATGTAAGTTCTCCCATGGAGCTCATCTTGAAGCTTTTGTGCATCAATTCTTCAAACTCTTTACACATTTGATCATTGGTGGATCCAAAGATGATATCATCCACATAGATCTGAACAAGTAAAGTACCTCTCTTTCTCCTCTTGATAAACAGGGTCTTGTTAATTACTCCTCTTTCAAAGTCATTTTTCAAGAGATAGGTAGACAAAGTGTCATACCATGCTCTTGGGGCCTGATGCAAACCATAGAGAGCCTTCTTCAGCTTGTATACTCTGTCAGGGTGCAATGGATTCTCAAATCTAGGGGGTTGACAGACATATACTTCTTCCTCAATGCTTCCATACAGAAATGCACTTTTGACATCCATTTGGTACACTTTGAACTTCATGTATGAGGCATAGGCTAGAAATAACCTGATTGCTTCAATCCTTGCCACAGGAGCAAAGACTTCCTCATAATCTATTCCTTCTTCCTGAGTGTACCCTTGTGCAACCAGTCTAGCCTTGTTTCTGATCACAATCCCTCTGTCATCCTTCTTGTTCCTGAAAATCCACTTGGTGCCAATTGCTCTATGACCTTTTGGAAGATCTACCAAGTCCCAAACATCCTGTAATTTGAACTGTAGCAGCTCCTCTTGCATTGCCTCTATCCAGCTTGGGTCTTTCATGGCATCATAAGCCTTTTTGGGCTCAATCTGGGACAGAAAGCAAGTAAGAACAGTGTTAACTGTATTTTGCTGCTCTTGCAACTCTTGGAGTCTGCTTTGCTTTCTAGTCATCATGGGAGATGCAATATCTCCAATTACCAACTCAGGAGGATGATTTTTCTGAGTTCTTGTTTGATGACCAGCTTCCTCTTGTATGTCCTCATCCAGATTAGACTCATTTGATTCTGGATTTGTTTCTGCTTCTTCAGTCACCTCAGATTCTCTGGAATTTGAACCTGAAGACTGGTTTTCCTCTGCTCTCCTCTCTTCTTCATTCTGAATTGGTTCAGTCTCCTCTTGGTGTTCACAGAATTCAACAGGATCAATGGAAGGGATTGGAAATATCACAGATTGAATCCTGTGTTCTGATGTTGGTGTATCCCTTTGTCCTGCATATACATCACCACTGAAACCCAAAGAATTAGTGAGTGAATCAATGTCAAATAGCCAATTAGGACCTGAACCAATAGGATTTGGTGTGTTCTCATTGCATTTGACATTGTCACTTTCTTCAATTATTCTAGAAGAGGTATTAAAAACTCTGTAGGCCTTACTTTGAGATGAATACCCAACCAGAAAACCATCATCTGCTTTGCTATCAAACTTGCCTAAGTGAGATTTGGTATTGAGAACAGTACAAGGACATCCAAATGGCTTGAAAAATCCAATATATGGTTTCCTTTTATGGAAAAGCTCATAAGGTGTCTTGTTTTTAGGCTTTACAACTAAAACTCTGTTTTGAACATAGCAGGCAGTATTAACTGCTTCTGCCCAAAAAGTAATTGGTAACTTTGAGTCAGCTAACAGAGATCTAGCAGCCTCAATCAGTGTCCTATTCCTTCTCTCAGCAACACCATTTTGTTGTGGAGTCCTAGGAGCACTGTATTGTCTCTCAATTCCTTTTTCTTCACAAAAGGTGTTTAGATCAGAATTTTTAAACTCAGTTCCATTATCTGATCTAATGACTTTTACTCTTTGATTTGATTGGTTTTCAATTTTGAGAATGAAAGATTTGATCAGTCCACTTGTCTCATCTTTAGTTCTCAGAAAATATACCCAAGTAAATCTAGAATGATCATCAACAATAACTAAGCAGTATGATTTCTTGCCAATACTCATCACATTGGTAGGACCAAACAGATCCATATGTAACAGTTGAAGAGGATTTGATATAGTGTTTATCTCTTTGGACTTATGAGAAGTTTTGTGTTGTTTGCCTTTGAGACAAGCAACACAATGATCATCACATGAATATACTTTGGATGGCAAACCCCTTACAAGGTTATTCTTAACAAGTTTATTTATTGTTTTAAAGTTCATGTGACACATCCTTCTGTGCCAGAGTGATGATTCATCTAAAGAAGCTTTTGAAACTAAACAATTTAGAGATGAATCAGATGAAACACTTTCCAAATCTAAACAATAAACATTATCCTTCCTAGGAGTTCTCAGAAGTATCATGTTTTCATCAACCACTTTGTATCCAGGAGCAAGGATAATACATTCAGAATCTGTAAACAATATACTATGCTTCTTGTCACAAACCTGTGATACACTTAACAGGTTGTATCTCAATTGTTCAACATAGTATACATCTTCAAAGGTCATCTTACCCTTTGAAACATCACCCTTACCACTTATCTTTCCACCAGCAGGATTATCCCCAAATGCAACATGTCCTCCATCAACCTTTTTGAAATTTTTGAGGCAGGACATGTTACCTGTCATGTGCCTGGAGCAACCACTATCAACATGCCAAATGCTCTTCCCCTTGAGCTGTTGGTTGCCCTGCACATCAAGATAAATCAGTTAGTTTTATTTGGAACCCAAGCCGAAGTGGTCTTGGGTCTCCCTTGCTCATCAAAGTACTTACACTTGGTTTTGATGAGATTTTTAACTTTTGGTACTGCTGTGCTGGAATACTTTGTCAAAATTATT
The DNA here is from genome assembly GCA_033807775.1 of Saussurea involucrata. NCBI lineage: Eukaryota > Viridiplantae > Streptophyta > Magnoliopsida > Asterales > Asteraceae > Saussurea > Saussurea involucrata. The sequence continues at coordinate 53,230,129 of CM066316.1, forward strand.
GGTGTAGCAGCACTTGCAGCAGTACTAACAGTGCTAGCAGTACTAACAGTGCTAGCAGTACTAACAGTGCTAGCAGTACTAACAGTGCTAGCAGTATTAACCTCAGAAGTACTAACAGAGGTAGCAGTATTAACAGAGTTAACACTGTTAGAAGCAGTATTAACAGAGTTAATACTGCTAGCAGCAGTACTATCTGAAGAAGAAGCACTAAAAGTATTAGCAGCACTAACATTGGACTGAATACTAGCAGTATTAACACTGCTAGCAGCACTAACTTTGGAATGATTACTAGCAGTATTAATACTGCTAGCAGTACTAACTTTGGAATGATTACTAGCAGTATTAATACTGCTAGCAGCACTAACTTTTGAAGCAGTACTAGCAGTGTTAGCAGTACTAACACTGCTAGCAGCAGTATTGTTTTTAGTGCTTTTTGGAACCCACATAGTATCACATTCCTTTTCAGTCATTTTCTTTATGTGGCTTTTGGGTTTATCTTGTTTCTTTGCCACATTTTTCTTTGCAGACTTTTTATATCCACCATTCTTTCTGTAACCACCAGGTTTTTGAAAATATCTTTGAGCATTAAACCTTTGGTTAACAGGATTGAAATAACAGTGTTTGGCTAAGTGATTTAGCTTACCACAGATGAAACAAGGTTTTGGCCTGTTGATTCTTTTCAGGTCAACTCCTTGTCTCATAGCCCACTGGTTATTCCAGTTCCTTTGATTTCCCCTCTGATTATCATGTTTTTGGGGCTTGTTCTCTTTGAATTTCCTGCAGGAACACTGTTTACAAGTATTAGAGTTCACAACTTTGGGCTGTGTGTAATGTACTTCCTTTTTCTCTTCAGTCCTTTTGATCTCTGTGTTCTTGACACATGGACTCTCACATTCCTCATCAGAGTCTACTTTGTCAGTCTCATCTTCAACAACTATTTCTTTTTCACAAGGATCTATATTAATCTTTAATTCAGGTTCCTTTCTATCCTTGGTCTCTAACAAATCAGACTTAGGAGGTATGTAGTTGTTATTGTAGGGTGGAGGTGTGGTATTGTACCCTATCCCTACTTTCATCTTGTCATGGATTTGTGCTTTAATGATGGTGTCCATGGTTTTAGAAGCACAGGTAAACTTTTCAACATCAAGTTTAACCTTTTTAAGCTCTTCTTTTAACTTCTCATTCTCCTCCCTAGACACTTTCAGCTTAATCTCATACTCATTCTTCTCCCACTTCCAATAATTAGTATCATAGTGGTGTTGAAGTTCATTAGCTTGAAAAGCTCTGATCTGTTCCTCAAACCTTTCTACAATCCTAACATAATCTTTCACATCTTTCTCTAGCCTCTTAAGGTCATCACACATACTCTGATTGTGATCCCTATATCTTTTAACAGCATCAATGCAAGCTTGAGAACAGAGTTTAGATTGTACCTCAGTGGGGATATCAGACACTTCTGCCATAAGAGCTTGATTCTGACAGGCTTCTTCAGCTTGATCACTCCAATCAAATCCCATTCCTTGTTGAGAAACAAGGGCTTGAGAGGAGCTTCTGTTTTGGTTTCCATTTGGAGTCTGTGATCCTCCACTTCTGCATTCTCTGGCAAAGTGTCCCATCTTGTGACACTTATAGCATTCAACCTTGGACTTGTCAAAGCCTGCACCATCTTCTCTTCTTTGGGAAAAGTTGTTTCTCCCAGTCCTTTTGATGAATTTCTTCACCCTCATTGATAGCATAGCCATCTGCCACTTGATGTCCATCTCTTCCAGATCATCAGCATTGATCTGCTCTAAATCATCATTGATTAGAGAAGAGTGGACATGACTAGAAAAGAATGCTTCTAGTACAGAATCTGTAGTCTTCTCTTGATTGGTTCCACTAGCAGAATTAACAGAACCTGCAGTATTAACAGAATCAGGATTAGCAGCAGTATCAGAGGATGAAGATAATAAAGCAGCATTATAAACAAATCCTGATGGCCTTTTCTTGGCTTCAACTTCAGCCTCAAATACTCTCAGATCATTGTAGAGGTCATCTAGCTCTTTGTCCTCCAATTGGTCATTCTGTCTGAATGAGACAGTGTACATGGTCCATTCTTCTCCCAATGATCTAAGGAACTTTCTGTTGACATCATCAGCATCCATGTGTACACCCACAGTTGCTAATTCTCCAATTAACTTGTTAAATCTGTCAAAAGTTTGAGTCATAGACTCATTCTTTGCAGACATAAAGTTTTCATATTGTTGCCTGAGAATAGCCTTTTGATTTCTCTTTGTGCTCTTTGTGCCAGTAAATCTTTTCTCCAGAGCATTCCACAACATCTGTGCATCTGTGCAGTGTTGGAATTGATGTTGGTACTCATTAGGAATAGCCAAAAGCAGAGTGCTTAAGGCCTTCATCTCTGTTTGTCTTACTTTCTTTTCAGCATCTGTCTTGGGAGGAGGTCTCTTTCCATCTGCTCCAATCTTTCCTTCATTACATGGGCCATTTTCTATAATGTCCCATATTGCATAATCAGTAAGAAGAATGTACTGCTTGATTCTTAGTTTCCACATGTCAAATTCATTGGGTTTGAGCATGGGAACCTTTGAAACAAGAGTACTGTGAGAATCCATTGAATTGTCCATAGTTTCTAAGATACCAATGCTCTGATACCACTTGTCAGGATCGATTCTTAACAAGAATTAAACTTCTTAGAAACAGAATTTAGAGAATCTTGCGGAATAGAACTCTAAATCAATTAAAGAACAATCAATAGAAATTCAATAAACTGTATATATATCAAACAGTTATAACTCACAAGTTTTACACCAAACCTCAATCTTGTTGAACAGGCTCAACAAGACGATTTCTACTTCTCTAGAAATAGGATCTATGATCTTGAGGTTAATTCACTCTTGAATATCGAATTCTGTATACTATCTATCTTCTGTTTTTCGTATTTTTTTTTTTTAATAGCTATCTATCAATACTATTTATACAAAAGTAATTACAAGATAACCATAAAAAGTAAATTGATCTTCTGAATCTTCGTTAAACATATCTTGATCAATTCCTTCTTTGTCTCCAAAAGTATCGCATACCAAACTTATCAACTCAGCAGTATTAATGATGATTTGGCTCAGCAGCATTAACAACCTTCAGCAGTATTAATGATGATTTGGCTCAGCAGCATTAACAACCTTCACAGTCTTCAAGCAGTAGTAACTCAGCTCAGCAGTACTAACCATGTCTAGCAGTAGTAAATTGGTCTAGCAGCACTAACTTCGTCTAGCAGCATTAACTTCATCTAGCAGCAGTAACCTTGCCCAGCAGTAGTAACGAAGAACTGGCAGTAGTAATGAAGACTTAGCAGTACTAACCATACTTAGCATATCTTCAGTTCCCAACACAAGTCTAACAAATATTCAAAACCACCATACCTATAACGAAGCGGGAAAACGTAAGAAAAAAAACCATAATCTAACCATCATTTTGACGTGACAGACAATTTCTTGAATCATGGTTCGCCATTGTCTTACATCTCCTACACAAACGTTTTGGCTTCTTACACTTCTTGGTCGCTTTCTCCACCGCCCCTACCAACCGTTTTCCTGTACCGCATGCTTTGTTCCGTATACCAGCCGGGGTAAAACCTGTACCTCCTTAGGCACATCTACACCATAACATTCCCTAAGCGCTTCGGCTCTATCCGCAGAAGCAGATGGAAGGATATTATCAACTTCAAACTCGGACTTCATGTTCTCCAACATTTCCGTGAGCACGTTCAACTTGCCTTTATCGTTTCTAATTCGACTAACCAACAAATAAAGCTTCGAATACAATCTGTTAATCAATCGCTCCTTCTCTACGTCAACCTCACCATACCGTGCACGGGCGGCCTGAACTTCGACAGGGACCAAAGACCTAGTCCATCGACGAGAGATAAGAATGTCCAGAATTGAACTAAAATCATCGTTTAGCAAAATCTTGAACATGTGGCGACATGGGTAACTATTTCGAGGAAAGAAATTGCATTCGCATTCCATCATGTCTGTTGCTGTATTGTGTGAAACCTGTGAAACAAATAAATAATGAATTATAGGTTAAACACTTTATATAAATGGAGACGAAATGAAATTGTAAGTTAACAACTATATGAAAAACACTAATTCAAATTAACATACATGATACGAGAACTTTGTAACAACCTTCATGTTTTTGTGTAAAACCATGTACCTCGTGATATCACCATCTTCGCCGGTAAACACAACGCCACAGTGATACGCAACTTTCTTATCTCTTTTTGAACTTCTTTAAAAACAGTACGAGCATATACCTCCGATGCATGCCTCTCGATCACCAACGACGTAGCACATCGAGGGAAAGTGTTTCTGGTAATGAACTCGAGGATCCGATGCATATTCCTCTGCTTCTCGATCGCACCATCAAATGCATGCAAAAACTTAACCAAATCATTACGATACGATGCATAGATCCAGAATAACGCATGAGCACCCTCGGATCAGTAGGTTGTCCTTATTATCCCGGACATGGGAACATCTCTGTAATACACAGATATCCAAGATTGCCTAATTGGGTACATATCTCTCAACCAATCGTTGTGATGCAATTCGTAGTCATCAATTATACTGCACCACTCAATCTCGAATTCCTCCGGACTCATATGATTATTCCAAACCAATTTATTGAATCTTCTTTTGAAAGAAACATTGGCATCAAGATCAGAGGTTATCTACAATAAATTAAATATGATTACAAAATTAATGAATGAACAGATTATTGTATTAAAAAATACGCATGCACATACACAGTTATTTACAGATTGCAATAAAAATTAAAACTGACCTTCCCAGGAAGTTTCTTCATAATGTGCCACATACACAACGATGTTTCGACTCTGTGAACACAGCAGGTACTGCTTGTTTCATGGAAACACATTGGTCCGTTATGACGAACGTAGGTTGTTTCCCGTGTGCTTTGAAAAAGGCGGACAACACCCACTTAAAATTCTCTATGTTCTCGTGGCTTATCAATGCAGAGCCTACCACAACTGACCTCTTATGGTTGTCGATAGCTATGAACGGTACAAAATTCATAGCATGCCTGTGAAAATAAAAACATATGAAAACAAATAATTTCACATGAAAATTAAGTACAACAAAATAAAGAAAATAATATCAGACATACCGATTCGTACGATATGTCGCATCAAAAGATATGGTGTCACCGAACTCTTTATAATTTAGCCTAGCAATCTCATCAGACCAAAAAATCTCCTGCAACTCCCCATCAGTAACCGATATATCAAAGAACAACGGTTCTACGTTTGCACAACAAATCAACCAACATTTGCGCATCTTTCTTCCCCAAAAATGTGCCCATGGCGATCTGGTAGTCAACTTGAGTCGCATTAACATGTTCGTACCCATCTTTAAGAGCTTCCTGAATATTATAAGACTTTGCCCCGCCAATACACGATGATGAAGCATTATACACATTCCTAAAATCTGTATATTGCAACCGTCTTTTGGAGCGTGACATTCCCTTGTCCTCGGAGTTGTATAGAACATGGTTGTTCCTTTCTTCGAACTTATAAACTACGTATGTACCACTCTCCTTTCTAAAGAGAAACTTAATACATGCTCTACAATTAGTACGTCTCACGTTGGAGTTCCTAGACATACGCTCGACATCTTTACTAACCAGAAGACCTTGCTTACTACACACTAGGTAACGAGTTTGCACATCACCGAGCTTGTTTTTTTTTTCTTATTAGATTGCCGAACATCGAAACCAACATCTTCAGCATATTTCATATAAGCAATGTCAGCAAGATCAATGGACCTAAATTCATAACCCAATCCTATCTTTACACTGTCGTCCACGTTGAATTATAAAGAACATACTTTAAAAAAACACTGATTTATAAAGAATATTTAAAAAATATATATTCAATTATAAAGAACATACTTTAAAAAATACATTGAATTATAAAGAACATACATTAAAAACTACATTGAAATATTGAATTATAAAGAAAAATACACTTAATCCTCATCCTCCCATGGTTCATTGTATTGAAGTGTTTCGGTCGATTGAAGTCTGTTAAGAGCCGTTCCTTCTTCGAGGTTATCAACATCGATTCGTTCGTCTTCGTCGTATGATGATACATAACCTATACTCTCATTATCGGTAGTAACACCATACACCAACTATGTTATTTATAGTGTGAGGAGTGCTTAAAATTGTGAAAAAACTGCTATAAAATTGTGAAAAACGGTCATATGACCGTTACCCAACGGTTTGAAATTTTGAATTGAAGGCAAAAGTGTTAATAAATAAACTAAAGCAACAAAAATATTCAAAACTGACGCATTGGCTTAGTGGTAAACGCATGGAGGATATGGAAAGGAGGTCAAGGGATTGAAACTGGGGGGAGGCAATATATCCCGTGCTTTTTTAATGAAGTGATCCACAGTTGGAAATTTTGAATTGAAGGCAAAAGTGTTAATAAATAATTAAAGCAGCAACAATATTCAAAGTTGACGCATTGGCATGGTGGTAAGTGCATCGAGGCTATGGAGAGGAGGTCAGGAGTTCGGTATGTCTCGCTTTTTTTATGAAGTGAGATTCGGGTCGGGCCGGGCCGGCGAATCAGCCAAATAGCAGGCCCGGTTACATCTGGCGGGCCCGGGCTAGGCCGGGCTTTTGGCGGGCCGGGCTTTGGTTACCTGGCCAAGCTCGGGCTCTGATGGGCTTTGATGGCCATCTCTACCGCCGGTGAAACAAACGTTTCATGCCGTACTACAACAAAACAGTAAAACATTTATTGAATGCTAAAAAGAGTAAAACAAAGCATCTTAATACCGACAATCTACGTTACAAAATTACAAACAAATAATGCTTTAACATAAAATCATAAGTAATAATTACAATGAATAATTGCACACTAACAAACACATCAAATTTTCATAAGTAACAAATATAGCAAAAAACACAGTTTCAAAAATATTTTTTCGTATTTTTCATATGAAAAATCGTGCAAGAAGTTACCACATCCACGGTGACAAACTAATTTCATAGCAACTTTATCTTATCAAATTTCACATGTGAAAAACGTGGTATATATGTAAACCCATATTTTCATGGCAGAATACAACATCAAAAAAAATTAAAAAAACATTAAATCACAAAAAATAATACCTAGGAAAAATTAATAGTTTCATATAATACCCGATTATTGAAAGTTTACTAGCTTTACCAATTTGTTAAATAATTGGTGAAAATTCACAAAAAATACACGTGAACTTTAAAAGCTTGTGAAAAAAACTTAAGTTTCTTGATTGGTGTAATGTCAAGAGCATCATCACAATCTATTGCATCACTATCATGGATTAAATCTTCATCACCTTCTTCGTCAGAAGCAAGTGCAATAACAAAATCCACAAGAACATCGTCAACCACCATGTCATCATGTATGGTTTGTTCTTCGTTTTCTTCTTCTTCCATATTATACGACATGATGACGACGATTGTTAAACTAAGAGCAAGAACAAATTTGCTACGAATTTCTGGAACAAAAATGGTTATGGGGATGAAGATGGTTTTCAAAACCGTTCCATGTAGAAGATAAAGATGAAAATCGGAAATTATCAAAAAAAAAGTAAAAAAAAAGATTAAAATCAATCACTTCCTAAAATAAAGGATAATTATCCTTATTTATGTAATTTCCGAAAATAAAACAAAATGTATGAAATACTACTTTACCCTTAGTGACATATTAATCAAGATTAAAAATCAAAGGCTAGGATGGGTTTTCATAGTTTACACACATTTATAGGTGTACATTTTATTATCCCTCTCTCTCTCTCTCTCTCTCTCTCTATATATATATATATATATATATATATATATACTCAACTTTTAAAAAATATATAAATAAAGATTTGTTATGCATATTCAAGAACTAGGTTTTTTTGGTTGCAGAAGTTGCCTTGATTTTGTATTCAACGCTAGCTTTGCTCATCATTTCAACCTCCTTCTGCAACTCAACCGCTAGTAGCGCCATCGCCTTGTTGGCCTCCAACTCCGCCACCTGTGAATCCTTTGTCCACTTTGCTTTCTTGATTTCAAGCTCCGCATTCGCCTTAGCCACTCCGTCCTCCTTCTTGATCTGGAATAACTTCACCTCTGTGGACACCCTTATCTCTGTCTTCGTCTCCAGCCCTTGCCATTGTACTGATAGATTGTAAGTTAATCTACAATTCCAAACTAAAAGCAATTCAGTTTAACTTGATTTGCAGCTACCAGTTGGGTTTTTTGCTCTAAACACGAGAAATACTCGTGTCCATGAACGTCGACCAACCGTTTGAAGTTGACATTGTAGATCCACAATCCAAATTTACTCAGTTCCTGCTGAACTTTCTTCAACACCTCTTCCTTAAAAGCCATTGTCCCTTTCAATATCTCTTTAATGATCATGGAGGCAGTGTGACACCAGTCTCCCCCTCGATGATCCCCTTCATGAGCTCCTTCACATGGTTGGATGGCTTATCATAAGGAGATAATAGTTTAGCATATTTTTTGAGGATATCCATATCGTCGACGCTTGGACCAATAGTGAATGCAGTTGGAATGATGAAGGGGAGCTTCTCGGCTCTCATGGCCTGGACTTCGAAAGTGTAGTTGACCGGAGAGATGTCGAAGATCGAACATGATTGGCCGGGAAGTACCAATGCTTTCTTGGCGATCTTGATATCGTTGTTCCCATAGCCGGTGATGACCAAATACTCGGAGGCATTTGCATCTTTATACATACCTGGCCGAAGATTTTGTTAAAATCCCTAGTATTGTAGTTACTAAACTTGGAAAATACAAAATTTTCAAATGAAAACTTGGAAAACACATTGCAAAACCCTAACGAGAGAGAACAATTTTGAAGAAAACAGAAAATGAGCTGATGCGGCTAAAAATCTTCGTAGACAATCAATTTATACTCGACATTTACTCTTCAAGTCCTCCAAGTTCCAGAAGGTATACTCCGGTATACTCCGGTATACTCCGCTACCCTGTACATTAATAACTTTCAAGCACGATCCCTTATGTCCTCATCTTCAGCACTACGAACATTTATGATCCCACAAAATAAGCCAAAAAAATCTAACAAACAACAATTTCAAAATGGAAAGCGACAAGATTGTAACTTTGATTTGAGTTATCATTTGAGTTATAAATCATTGATAATACAATCATTCACATTAACACTAAAGAACAGCAAAACCAGAAGATCCTAGAAGCCAACCAAACTTTGATTTGAACACTAAAGAACTGTCAAGACCAACTTCAAAATACCAAAATTGATACCAATGGTCTTTTTGTGTTATTTTTGCTAATCGAAAATCTTTGTTACCCAAGTAACAATTACTAAATAAAAGACTTTTATACTATAATACTATTTTGATAATCAAGAATCTTACCTTACCCTACCTTCCAATGACATTTTCTGTTTTTATCTATGTTGGCTTCTATCATAGTTTCCCATGGTTCTGTTTTTTGTTTTTGTTGGAAATGGTTTCAACAGCTGCTCCCTGTTCAGATGAAAACAAGATGTGTCCATATGAAAATAAAATATGCCCAACAACAGAAAAAAAAACCAAACCATAAGAACTTTGACAGCAAACAAACCAAAACGCACTATTTGGCCTACTACAAAATCCAACATTGTACCAAAACTAATGCAATATGTGAATTAAGGGTTATTTAAGGTGATTATCTTTTTTTTTTGATAAATCAAAACATTTTATATAAAGTCTCCAATTACAATAAGATGGCAGGCAAACGAGCAACAAGCTGTGCCGCAACCCCCTTTTGGATTGCAAAACCAATCTTACTAAAAATGAAATTTTGTGTCTTAGGGGTCGAAAAATTACTTTGCACAACCCGTTGAACCCTAGTCAAAAACTCCCCTGCTTCCGGAGCTAGGAAACCAAAAGTATCGAAAGCAAAAGGGATAAACACGTGTTGATTCTCTACACAGGCTTTCTCGTGTTTAGCAACTTTGCTCGATTCCGCTCTCAACGCAGCTTGGCCCGCCACAAACCCATTTTCCCTAAGCCCAACAAGAGGGGACACTCCAGTAAGATCCACACAAGCATGTTTCCCCCCAGCCCACCCAAACACAAGTATATCAGCTGGCCGTAAGGTAGACCTCCCTTCAAGCGGATCCGTCAAAAAGTTCACCGGGGCCTCCTTTTTAGAAGAAATTCCAGCTCGTTTAAGAACATCATACAGAACATCCCTAACCAAATCATGCCTATATTTGAAACCAGGTAACTCCTTGCAATGGACCGCATGCTCCCCAAAAGAATCCAAACAGGCCTTGCGGCAGAGTGGGCAAGGCTCATCAGCTGGAAACAGAGGGATCATTAGCCGGTACTTAAGGATAGCCCGGTACTCCAGAGCCGACATATGCTGACCCAGCCCTTCAATGGGGATAACCGCCAAGAAATCCTGAGCATGAGGAGCTCGGAGACATTCAAACACCGCTTTTTGGCGAGGGGATAAATCAAACTTCACTCCCAAACTCTGGACGATTCCACTAAAAAGGGCACACGCCAAAACATTCTGGGCTTTAAGGGGGCGGTGTCCTTGTTACAGAAACCGCTAAGATCGAAATCAGGAAGGGACATACGCAAGCTTTCCATCGCACACCCATAATCCGAGTCAAACCCATCAATACCACATCCCTGAAGAATGTGGTCCTGCAAACTCCAAGATTGCGCCCTCGAGGCCACAAAAGCATAAGTAGATACATCCTCAGCCGAACATAAACCCAACCCACCCAACCGAGTCGGAAGGGATGCTAGCCTCCATTGAAAATCCCCAAAAAAAGGACCCCCACAAACCACAATATCCTCTATAAGGATAATACCCAATAAGAATACCAGGTTAGTTTGTAACTTCAAATACAAGTATTTATTGATTTACTTACTTGGTTTACAATGTCTAGTTTATTCAAATAAGTATATATAGATGATTATAGTTTCATTTTCAGAATCAACCAAATAAGTTGGAACTAACGTGACACGTGTTTTTTGGGGTTTGAGTGCATACAATGTGATGAGTTTATATATGTTTGAATGTATACACCACCGCTGCCAATTCCAAGTCATGCGTTGGATATCGTTTGTAATACCCTCCCTAGACCCCGAAAGGCGTTACGGTAAAAGACTGATAAATAATGCTAAAAGAGTGAACTTTAAAATTTCATTTCTTACATTTCAACAATACTATTATAGCGGAAGACTTACAACTAAAATAAAAATCTAACAAACTAGTTCGTCCCATACCGAATAAGTTAATACAACATAAGATTTATAACAATGCTCTTCAATGATCTAATCCAAATCCTCACCCTTATTAAGTCCTGCATGAATGCCACCTGAGACACACGACATGGGTTAGCTTACAAAGCTAAGTGAGTTCATGATAAAACTAGGCAACATAACATTAGGCTTTGCATTTCAAATAAATCAAATACGATTATTATAATGCACATAACACATGGAAATCAAATATAACTATACGGTTTATTGTGCAACTCATGCACAACTACACATCTGAACTGCTACTTTATGACGGTTCCCATAAGGGTAACAGACACTGAAACATATCTAGTACCACTGAAATTAACTGAACAAGTCTTACACACTAATAATCAATCATGTATGAACAATTATAAGCTAAACGAGTGAACTAAAACATTAACATGCTAAGCAATTTAAATAAATAAAACATAATAATTAAATTGCAAAAACTGAAACTAAACTAGTCGTGTATCCTCCCCTTGGGGAAACGAGTCATGAAAACTCACCTTGATTGCTGAACAGTGGAGCTACGGTAGATTTCTGCGAGTCTGGTACGAACCGAACACCTAGATATCAAATTTAGGTTCCAAGGTTACGCTAATAATTATAAACTGAATCTAACGTAAACGTCTCATCCAGCTACTTCAGATTTATGTTAACTCTACAACCATTATTAATTAAATTGATAAATTTCTACACTTTACCATTTAACTTGGACAAATATCTAAACATTAATATTATAATTAAATGAGATATTAATGCCTTTTCTTCTTCATTTTCTCTCTCGACATATCACAGCACACACACATGTCTTTTTCTTTTCTTCCATAAATAATTCAATCCTTAGCTTCTTGGATTTGCATGCATGTACATTACCTACATGGACCGATGGGTTTGGTTTATTTGAAGGAATGTGGTTCCTTTCTATTCTTCCATTCTCGCCGTATACATGTAAATATACACATACATATATACATACATATATAAATATATACATACATGCAACACCCATGACTGTTGCATTGCTTAGTCTTTCTCCAAACTTTCGAGTCATCTACGCCACAAAATCCTCTCGCCGTGAACGGCCAAAAGACAATGTCGGCTCTCTCTCTCTCTCTCTCTCTCTCTCTCTCTCTCTCTCTCTCTCTCTCTCACACACACACACACACACACACCCCCACCGGCAAGCTTATGGGATTTAACAATCCTTCGCTGCCTTGTTTCTGCCGGCGTAGAGTCCTCACCGGAATTCCGTCCGATGGTATACTCCGACGACTACCAAGGTCGTGACCGCCACTCCCATCCCTTAGATTTCTTGCTAATTAAGGGACAAATTCTGAACTGAAAGTATTTACAGGAACATCGATCAACAAGCATCGAGTACATACCGTGATTAAGGGTTTTTATTCTAAAGTTTTCTGCACGTCATTGTGGTCCAAGAACACCCATCTTCTTCCTTTTCGTGAGAAATCTTCTTTCTCTTCCTCTGACTCTCCTGATAGAAAAATGGAGGTGTTAGGACCATAAGGTAGCGTTTGGTACGCATACTAGATGGGACGTGATGGAACTGGACGGGACTGAACTGGATGGGACGGGACGGGACTGAACTGAAGGAGATAATTTTAATCTAAGTTACGTTGGAAATACATCGATCCTTTTGTGCATACTCTGTAACTGCAAATACTTCAGCTCCAAACACACATGAATCATCATTCGCCAAATACCCATTTTCACAATTCTTAAATGAGTCCAGTGATACCAACTTGTCAAAACCCCATTTAATATTCTTCTCGTGAAACCTTCTCCTATTGCCATTCACGATATCTAAAAACACATTCAAATAATAATAATTTAAAACGATTTAATGAATTAATTAATATATTATTATTATGTTAATGCGATAGGAGTGTAAAAAAAATTGAAAAAAAAAATAAGAGATGTACCATAAATTAAATAATTAACTATAAGGGTATGAATTTTAAATATATAAAATATTTTTTATGCAGTGTATATGATATATATTAAAATATATAAATCCAAAAAAATTCAAGATTGGGGCTCATTTCGAACGTATCGAAGAGACGATTATAATGGTATAACTTGTTAAAATTAAAACGTATTTTTTTAACGTATTATAGTTAATAAACGATTATATGTGTTAAATGTAAAATTTAAATTATGAAAGTAAAAGGTATAAAGTAAAGTAAGTAAATAAGTATAGGGGTTGAAAGTGTAAATTTCAATTCCAAATTGTGATTTTGATTTCATATTTACACTTTCAACCCCTATACTTATTTACTAACTTTACTTTATACCTTTTACTTTCATAATTTAATTTTACATTTAACACATATAATCGTTTATTAACTAAAATATGTTAAAAAAATACGTTTTAATTTTATCAAATTACACCATTATAATCGTCTCTTCGATACGTTCGAAATGAGCCAAATCTTGATTTTTTTTGGATTTATATATTTTAATATATATCATATACAGTTGTACTTTTAGGTAGCATTTGATACGCATACTAGATGGGACGGGACGTAACTGGACGGGACTGAACTGGATGGGACGGGACGTAACTGGACGGGACTGGAGGAGATAATTTTAATCTAAGTTACGTTGGAAAAAAGGGTATTTTAGTAATCTGATGTTTTAGTCCCATGTTGTTCCACCTATTTTGGTGGAACAAAAAATCTTATGTTTTGTCCCATTAAAACTTGTTTTTGTTTCATGTTGTCCCATCTGATTTTTGTCCCATGGCATACCAAACATGAAACTATTTTTTTTGTCCCGTCCCGTCCCATCCAGTCTGCGTACCAAACGCACCCTAAATGTCATACATATTAGAAAGATGTATAAATAATTATATAGAGCTTATTTAGATTAATTATTATTGTAAAAGCCTTAATTACTTAATTGCGCTTAGCTTAGGCTTAATGGGCTTAAGTATATAAGGCTTTCCTTAACCGTAGAATTAGGTTAGTGATTTAGAGCAATTGATTAGCCATTCTAGAGATTCATTAGAGATTAATTGTTTTAGAGAGAGATAGTTGAGATTTTCATTCAAACATTTGTAACTACCTTGAATCATGAATATGAGAGGGATGGCAAGTTGAAATCATCAATTGTCCGTGTTATTGTTTATTGACTCTATTGTTACCTGTCAATCTGGGAATCACAATTGGTACCAGAGCAGAATCGATGATTGGAAGAAATAGAAGGAATCGAACGAAAGCGAGAAAAAGAAAAAAATTCGTAGTGAATTTTCTGGAAAAACGCAGGGAGCCGTTTTGCATATTCTCGGAGATTGAACCGTCGGATGATCACGAATTTTGGACAGTAGTACCACGACATTCTGCTCTACATTCTGTACGGTGGGATTAATCGTTTGAAGTCCAGAAGGCATCCATATTATTTTCGACAGACTGCAGTTTTTCTTGAATTTAAACGATCATCAATCGGGTTTGCAAAGCTTTTCGTTGATTTAATAATTCGTTTATTAGATCTCGATTGTTTACTCGCTTTTATCTGTTGTTTATCTGCGTTTATATCAATTCTCAAAGGTATCAATTTTTGATTTAAAAATCAGTTCTTGAGTTTTGGTAGTGTTCTTAAAGTTTTGTGGTGATTATTGAAAAATAGGATATACTTTGCTTTGAAATCAAGCAACCATATCGATCCCAGATCCGAATTGCAACCACAGCCGTGGTTACCGGACATTTTCTCATTGTTTTCGGGTAAGTTTCCTATTTCTCACCACTATCCGGACAAATCCATCCGGATTGTTGCTGGTTTCCGGATAAATTTTTTACCGAACACCCATTTTTACCGAATAAAAATAAAGTGTCCGGACAAAACCAACTTTCCGGATGAAACATTTTCCCCGGAAACTATTCTGTGTGGAATTTCGATTTTATCCGGTACTCTCGTAAAGAAGAAAAGGGAGCAGTCAAATCAAGAGTTTATTGGCCAAATTTGCTAAGCTAGAGTTTTTGTGCCAACGTGGAATTGCAATTGGTGGTCCACGTGTTCTTTTGCTCCATTCCAATCCATGCATAACATCTTGATTCATGAGACGAAGAAGAAAGCCACGTGAATTGATTTGTGGTCAACAAAGCTACATTTTTGGGTCAAACAGTGCGGCTATACTAGTTTCTTCGTGTCATCGTGTGTGACCGTAAGTTTGTTTTATCCGGATCTCTCTTTGTCTAGGTAACTTCTCCGGAAAGCTATATTATCTGGAAACAAATCATCTGGAAAGTCATTTTTTTGTTGTTGTCCGGTAATTCACTTTTATCCTTGAAACTCACCATCCGGTAAATTAGTTTTATCCGGTAATCTCACTGCATCCGGTAAGTTGTGTTTTGTGCGAAAACTCTCTATCCGGAATCGATTATCACCCGGTAAGTTGTGACCAACGTTCATCCGGAAAGCACATCTCACCCGGTAAGTTCTCGTCGGTACCCGAGTTACCGCACGTCTCGTCACCCAATAATTTAATTGTCCGATTTCATTCTCGAGTTTGATTTCGTTCACTCCGATAATAATCAAATTTTAATTTTTTGGAAACGAATTTATTTTTTAAATTTAATTTTTGATTTTCTTCCGCATTTTTGATTTTTCAAAATAACACCGATTAACGATCAATTTTTCAGGTAACAATGTCGTCCTGCTACAATAGGGATTGTAGAGAAAGTGAAAAACGATATGAAACGAATATCAAGCTATCAGATGAATTTAGAAGCAAGATCCTCAAAGAACTGAAGGAACTGAAATTGCAAACAATTAAAAGTTCTGAGAAGCTTGCTAAATCTGAAGAAAAGGCAACAACATTAGAGTCTGAAAACACTGAGCTGAAAAAGAAGCTAACCGATTTATCATCACGAGGTGATATCAAGGCGACTGAGAAAGAGCAAGCAAAACTACATGACAAGAATATCAAGCGATCAGATGATTTGTGCAACAAGTACATCAAAGAACTGAAGGAACTAAAATCTCAAATCTGGAAAAGTTTTGAGAAGCTTGCTAAAGAAGAAGAGAAAGGTAAACTCCTGAACTGTGAAAACCTTGAGCTTAAAAATAAACTAACTACTGTTGAAAAGGTTTTTGAAAATGAGAAAGAATGTTTTGCAAAGGAAAGACAATTGCTTGTACAAAAGCAATCTGGTTTTTCAACCAAATCTCTTGAAGAGAAGAAGAGTCTTGAGCTTATGTGTCTAAAACTTTCAAAACAGATCTCCTTTTTTGAAAATGTTTTGATTTTAGAAAGAGAGAAGTTTGAAACTGAACACAAATCTTTTACTAAAAAGAATGGAGAACTTTCTTTGAAAATATCCGATTTGGAGAAAGAATTAGACATTCTAAGCAAAGAGACTGAGAAGAAGAAGGTTGAAGATTTTAAAGCAAAAAGTTTGAAAGATGATTTTACATACGAAAGAAAGATCTTTCAAACAGAGATTTCCAAGCTTACAAAGCAATTATCTGTTTTGTCATCTGATATTATGATAGAGAAGAGGCTAAAGTCTGATCTCCAATAGAAGTTGGATATAATGCTTGAAAAGAAAAATGTTTTGTTTAACAATGACAAGGAACTTGAAAGCAAAAACTCTGATGTTGAATCACCCAATCTTGCTAGTCCAGATACTGTTAATCAGTCTCTTTACAGTGATTCAGTTAATTCAGTTTGCTTTTCTAAGACTGCTTCAAGTTCTATTCACAGAAATATTTCTTCAAAGACCTGCATTAGATCAAATAGTACTTCAAAAGATCGAATTCATACCTCTAATCTGTTTTATAACCCTATCTTTGACAAATCAGATCATAAATCTTTCAAGAAAGTAAACATGGTGTGGAGAGTTAAAGGAACCACTCCTGCTCCAAAGTCATTCGTCTCTGTTAAAAGTGACAAGAACAACACAGCTCTCCACGCTAAACCTTTTGTGAAAACTGATCGAGTTTACTCTTTTAACAAATTGATCAGCTTATCTACACAGAAGCTGTGTTGCTCTCATTGTGGAACAAGTGACTTTGTGAAGAAAGACCATGTTAAGTATTGGTATGGTACTTATAGTATCCCTGGTCCTCATAGGGCATCTAACCAACAAGGATCCATCAAAAGGTGGATACCAAAATCTTTTTAATCTATTTTGAAGGAATGTCATGTGCGGTTTTAATTCCTATTATTCACATCACATGACTGCATTCAAAGGTTATGCCAATTTTGAGGGGGAGTATTGTATCATGAAAGGTAAGTGAACTTCAACTGAATTCAAAGACCGTGGTAATTCATTCTGGATAACTTACTTGTGTTTGTTATTCTCCAATTTTAAATTCCATGATTGCCACATGTCATTTTCTTGACTTAGTTATTTCCGTGTCTCACATATTTGTTGATTTTTCGATGGAAATACACTCGTTTGAATTCCTAATTGTTTTCTAAGTTCGATATTTCTTGCAAATGATTCCATTCTTATCTGATATAATAATTGTGACTTGTTCTTCACAATTAAACATTCTGATCATTGCTTCATTTCTTGCAAAATATTGTGCTTACTGAGTCATTCTGTTTTGCGCTTGATTTTGTCTCATTGAAATTCTGTTATTTCAAATTACGACTTCTGATTACCTCAGATCAGAACTCGATCTTAATTTTGATAACTTATGAATAATTCAGTTCAGAACTCGTACTTAATGACTTCTGAATAATTCAGTTCAGAACTCGTTCTTAAAAGTTTGACTTCTAAACATTTCCGTTTAGAACTCGTTCTTCACTGTTTTACTAAACTGTTCTACTCGATGCATGAAAGGAGTGTTAGGAATTACATCGTTTCTATGGTCTATCCAGAACCAGAAGGACCTACCCAAGAAACACATCCCTTATAGACATCAGTGAGGGGTCTAGATTGATAGATGAGTTTGGAGTGAAAAGAATATGGTGAGGCTGTGACAGGACTTAAAAGAATTATTGGTCCTTACCAAACCGAGTCAGTTATCCGGGTAACCACACAATCTATTCATTCTCGTTCTTTGGAGATGAATATTGAAACAGACATGGACCCAGTGTCGATAACTCGTGTCACCCCACCTAGCCACTCAAGTTTCTCGCAACAGATGCTTGTGTTGATCCAAACCCTCAGTGATTTGATAATGACCCTCTCTTATATACTTAGTGAAAATTGTAAGTAAACAATATGTATCAGAGTTTCACTATCGCTGATAAATACTAAGACCTTACAGTACCGCTGATAGGAACTCTCGCTCTTTAGATTAAACATTCAGCGAACACTGTTCACCATAATGCTCTGAGTCTGTTCAGTCCTTATGGTGATCGTTGATAAGTTAATTGTTTACTTATGATCCCTGAAGACAAGTTTCACGTCAACATAGGTTCTACGCTGAAGTCGAAGATCAAGCTCAAGAACCAGCGACAAGTCTCCTAATGAACTGATGTGGATCAGCGAAGACTCAGATTTGTCCACTCAACGTGAAGTATCAAGTACATGACTTTAGCTATCACCGAACTCTATCATTCGCTGATATAGAATGATAGATCGCTGAATCAACGAAAAGATGATCATGAAGTCCTCCGTACAAAGTACTTTTGTCTTAACCACCCTTGCACGACTCTGTACGATATGTCAGAAAAAGAACCTCCTTATTGTCTGAAATCGTACAACCACTCTGATACTACACTGTTCAAACATGCGGCTACTAAGGTTGTCAACAAATGTCAATGACGTACAACCAATGAGCTGCTGCCACATGTAAAGTGTAAACTGCCATGCATTAAATGCATGCAGAATATAAGAAGAAGAACTCACTTCATTTTGAAGTAACTTGCTAACTCTGGACAAGTTCATCCTTCTTATCTTGAGATAGGTTATTATTAGTAATTTCCTTCTCTTGCTTAGTGCAAGAAACTTAGTGTTCCAACTTGTTTAGATTTAGGTTTATCCTTAATCTTGTTTCCGCAACAAGCTGTAAATTGTTAATGATTTATCAATAAACAATTTAGAAAAGTAAAATCTTAGTGTTTGTATTCAACCCCCCCCCCCCCCCCTTCTACAAACTTGTATAGCCCTTCGGGACCAACAAGTGGTATCAGAGCAGATTTGTTTAATCTCTTAAACATGATCTGATCTATACTAAGATTTCTCTTCCTTGCTATTTCTGAAAATGGCTGCCAACACAAACACAAATTATATTGACAATGGTTCTCTTGCAAAACCCCCTAGATTCTCCAGAGATAATTTTAATCTATGGAAAAATAGGATGATTCTCTTCTTAGAAGGTGTAGACCCTACTATGCCTTACTATCTTGAAAACGACCCATATATTCCTGTAAGAATTGATGTTGCTGTACCAGCCGCTGAGAATAGACCTGCTATTCTAGAAAGGCTGATACCCAAGGAAGTTCATATGTGGACTGACGAAGATAAGAAGAAAGTGGCTATCGACATAAAAGCCAGATCCATACTATCCATGGCTCTTCCTGACGAAGTCTACCATTCCGTCATGAACCTGAAAACCTCAAAAACCATGTGGGACACAATATGTGTTCAGTATAAAGGTACGTCTGAAGTCCAGCACTCTCGAAAGATCAACCTGGTAAGATAATACGAAAGTTTCATTTGTGGTAAGAATTAAACTCTCTCTGAAGTTCACCAACGTTTTAATTGCTTAATAATAGATCTGAAAACTGTTGGTAAGGAATATTTCTAACTTTGAAGTGCTGACAAAGTTTCTAGAATGTTTACCTGAAAGCTGGGACAGTTATTCTATGTGTCTCAAGCTGTCAAAGGATCTAAGATCAATGACCCTTGCTACCTTATATGGCACGATGCTGAATCATGAGCAATCGAGTCATCATAAGAAGAATCTTGTAAAAGATTCCAAAAGCACCCCTGTTGCTTTAATCTCAAAGGAACCTTATACTCAGCGACCCGTGGTCACAATCACTGAGTTAGAAAGTAACTCTGAAAGGTCATTAGAATCTGACTCTTCAGATGATGATGAATCTTTGGCTCTCCTAACTAAAACGTTCAGGAGATTCGCCAAAAAGAAAATGTTCAGAAAGAACAAATCCCTTTCTATTACTGATAAGCCAAGATCATCAGCTATTGTTGATAAGGCGACTGCTACTTGTTTTAACTGCGAAAAGATTGGACATTTCGCTAACGAGTGCAGGTCTAAGAAAGTTTCGAGAAACTCAGCGTTTCCCAAGAAATCCTTTATTCCCAAGAATAAAGATGATAAA
The DNA here is from genome assembly GCA_033807775.1 of Saussurea involucrata. Lineage (NCBI taxonomy): Eukaryota > Viridiplantae > Streptophyta > Magnoliopsida > Asterales > Asteraceae > Saussurea > Saussurea involucrata. Next base: position 53,250,760 of record CM066316.1, read on the forward strand.
TACGCTAAGCTGAAAGAAAAGTATGCGAAGCTGAAAAGCTTTAAGAAGAAAGGCAAAGGCCTGATGGCTTATGATTGGGCTGCCTCTGATGAAGAAGAATCATCATCTGACTTTGAAGATGATGAAGCCAATCTATGTCTTATGGCCAAGATTGAAGAAGAGGAAGAAAGCTCAGACATTCCCTCTACTTCAACGTCTGCTATTCAGGTATCACCTTCCTTCTTTACAAATATTGCAAATATTGTTGAAGCTGATATTCTTCGTAAAATCGATCTCTTGACTAGAAGTTTATATGAAGCCATGAATGGGAAAACTGTAGTTGAAAATCAAAACCTTGATCTCGCTGAACAGCTCAAAAACTGTCACCTTCGAATAGAAAAGCTTTCTAAAATTGAAGAAGATTTTAAAGATCAAGTGCATTTAAATCAGCTAGTCAAAATCGAGCGAGAAGAAGCTATCTCTGCTTTAAAAGCTGAAAAAGTTACTATTGAAGGATGGTGTAATTCTTCAACAAAGATCACTGAGATAATTAAGTCTCAGATTCCCCTGAGTGATAAACGTGGTCTTGGTTACAAAGCTGATAATCAAGAACCAACCACTGATCGTTCCATGCTCTTATTTGGAACTTTCGTATCCTCAGTCGCTGATACTTCATCCTCTCAGTGTTCCTCGTCCAGACCGCCTATCCCTGAGGAAACTTCTACCTCTTCAAAAGGTAAAGAGAAAATGGTTTATCCAAAACCTACCTCTGTCTTTAAAGATAAAGGTAAAGGAATTGCTATTAACCAAAATCCTCAGAAGGGTACCTTAATACCTAAGCTGAATGCTTCTAAAGCCTTAGTGATTCATTCCTCTGAATCAAGGAACCAGATCTCTGGATCTACTCAGCGTGGATCTATTCAGCGATCTACTCCTAGAATCAGAGTGGATGTCTCTGGTAAGAAATCTGAAGAACTGAATGTTTCTCCCATTTCAAAAGCCATCAGCTTACTTGGTGCTGGTACTTCTAATTCAAAATCTAAAGCTCAAAATTCAAATGGTCCTAGAACTACTTTTAGTTATAGGAAATGTTATCATTGTGGACTCACTGATCATATTGCTAGTAAGTGCCCCACAGCCACCAAAGCTGAAAAGATAGCTAAGGTGAAGATTGCCCCCAAGGCAAAGAAGACCACTGAGGTTAAGAAATTAACCAAAGTGAAGACTGACAAAGCTGAATCTTCAAATGCTGCGAAGATTGCTGAACCTTCCATTCCAACTACTTCCACTGACAAACATATACACATGGTTAAGTGGGTACCCAAGAAAAACTAATCTTCCTTTGTGATGTAGGTTAAGAAGGGTATCTGGTATCTCGATAGCGGATGCTCTAGACACATGACTGGAAAGAAAAGTCTGCTCGCTGAATACAAGGAAGAGAAGGGTCCCTCTGTGACTTTTGGAGGAAATGGAAAAGGACATACCCGAGGGTTTGGTGTACTCTCTAATGGTACAACAACCTTCAGAAGAGTCGCATATGTTGAAGGGCTGAAGCATAATCTTTTAAGCATCAGTAAGCTTTGCGACAAGGATAACAAGGTAATCTTTACCAAGGAATCCTGCTTTGTCACTGACAAAAAGGAGAAGATAACTCTCAGCGGTTATCGTTTGGAAAATGTTTATGTCATAAACATGGACTCAACAACCACTGAGAACTCCTGTTTCTTCTCAAAAGCCTCATCTGATGTCAACTGGCTATGGCATAAGAGGCTCTCTCATCTGAATTTCAAGACACTGAACACTCTTTCTTCAAAAGAGTTAGTCACTGGTCTACCTCAGCACTCATACGCCAAAGAGTCTTTATGTTCAGCGTGTGAGAAAGGGAAGCAGACCAAAGCAAGCTTTAAGTCAAAGCAAGTCTCCTCAGTGTCTTCTCTTCTGCAACTTCTCCATATGGATTTGTTTGGCCCTGTTAACAAACAATCCATCGCTGGAAAGAAATATACACTGGTCATAGTTGATGAATTCTCTCGTTATACATGGGTTATGTTTCTCCGTTCCAAGAGTGACACCCCTGAAGAACTCATCACCTTTGTTCGGAAGATGGAAACCCTGAACAATTTGACCATTCGCTCAATAAGGAGTGATCATGGGACTGAATTCAAAAATAGTTCTCTTGATTCCTTCTTTGAGAGTAAGGGTATTTCTCACAACTTTTCATCAGTGAGAACACCGTAACAAAATGGAGTCGCTGAAAGAAGAAATAGAACAATTATTGAAGCTGCACGTTCAATGCTCAGCGATTCTCACCTGCCTACTCAGTTTTGGGCAGAAGATGTCATCACTGTTTGTTTTACGCAAAACAGGTCGCTGATAGTCAAAAGATTCAATAAAACAGCCTATGAACTTTTTAATGGGAGAAAGCCTACAATCAGATTTCTTCACATCTTTGGATGTCAGTGTTTCATACTGAACAACAGAGATGCCCTTGGAAAGTTTGATCATAAGGCTGGTGATGGAATCTTTGTTGGATACTCCTCAGTCTCCAAAGCCTTCAGAGTCTTCTATCGAAGAAGACAAACTGTAGAAGAAACAATTCACGTCACGTTTGACGAATCTCGTTCAGCGAACTCTAAACCGTCCGCTGATACTAAAGAACTGAATCAATGGATGTTCTCTCATCTTGGTGATTCAGAAGATACTCCCACTCCTCATACTCATACAGTTGAAGATGATAGTCCTACTATCATCCCAAATATGCAGAATAGTGAAGCTGAAACATCATGGGTCTCAGTTGTTCCTCTAAACACTATACCTGCTCCTGAACCAAATGTCTCAGACATTTCATCTACTTCTTAGCAATCAGTGAATATAATGACAACTGCACCCATTCCTCTCTTGGATGATACTCCAGACGTCGCTGAAGCTTCATCTTCAGCTACTCCAGTTCAGGTTGAGTCAACGTCTCACGCTCCGGCTTAGCGATGGACTGTAAATCACCCAATTGATCAAATTCTAGGTGATCCAAACGCTGGTATTCAGACTCGACGAAGTGCAGGTAAATTTGTTTATTTGTTAACTTTATTTCTCTGACTGAACCAAAGAAGGTAGATGATGCCCTCAAAGATCCAAACTGGGTCAGCGCCATGCAAGAAGAGCTGACTGAATTCGAAAGAAACAAAGTTTGGAAACTTGTTCGAAGACCAACTGACAAAACAGTGATAGGCACTAAATAGGTCTATCGAAACAAGTTGGATGGACATGGAACTGTAACCCGCAACAAGGCTCGTCTTGTTGCTCAGAGATACAGACAAGAGGAAGGCATAGATTATGACGAAAAATTTGCTCCAGTAGCAAGACTAGAATCTATTCGTCTATTCTTAGCATACGTTGTACACAAAGACTTCAAAGTATATCAGATGGATGTTAAGTCAGCGTTTCTAAATGGAAAGCTGAATGAAGAAGTCTATGTGGAACAACCTCCAGGATTCTCAGATCCTAAGCGTCCAGGTTATGTTTATAAACTGGATAAGGCACTTTATGGCTTGAAGCAAGCTCCACGTGCATGGTATGACACTCTATCTACTTATCTCCATATTGAACAATTTGAGTGAGGTAAAATCGACAAAACTCTATTTTTCAGGAAAGTAAAAGGTCATATCATTCTTGTTCAGATATATGTTGATGAAATTATATTTGGCTCTACTAACCCTGATCTTTGTACTCGTTTCGCTGATAGAATGAAAGATGAGTATAAAATGAGCATGATGGGTGAACTAACATATTTCCTTGGTCTTCAGATAAAGCAAAATGAGAAAGGAACTTTCATTAATCAGGGAATGTATGTTAAAGATATGTTGAAGAAATTCGACTTAACTCAAAGTTCAGCTATGAAAACCCCTCTGGCACCACCGCTGACACTAGATAAGGATACTAAGGGTATTCCTATTAATGTCACGCTGTACCGTGGGATGATCGGCTCTCTCTTGTATCTTACAGCTAGCCGACCCGATATTATGTACGCAACATGTTTGTGTGCACGATATCAAGCTGAACCCAAGATATCTCATATGACCACTGTAAAGCGAATTTTTCGATACCTTAAGGGTACTGCGAATCTAGGTCTTTGGTATCCCAAAGACTCAGGATTCGATCTAATCGCCTATTCAGATAGTGATTTTGCAGGTTGCAAATTGGATAGGAAAAGAACCACAGGAGGCTGTCAGCTCCTGGGTGGAAAACTGGTGAGTTGGACAAGCAAAAAGCAAAACTCAGTGTCCACCTCCACAACTGAAGCTGAGTATGTAGCCGCTAGAAGCTGTTGTTCTCAGGTCTTGTGGATGAGAAATCAACTACTGGACTATGACCTTCAGCTCTCAAATATTCCAATCTATTGCGACAGCACAAGTGCCATCGCTATAGCCAATAATCCAGTACTACACTCAAAGACAAAACACATCAAAATCAGGTATCATTTTATCAGAGATCATGTGATGAATGGTGATATAGAACTTCACTTTATCCCAACTGATTATCAGTTAGCTGATATGTTCACTAAACCTCTTGATGAGACAAGATTCAACTTTCTCATCAGCGAGCTTGGAATGCTGAACTTTGAAGAGTAAAATCTTCAGCGGTTCACATTTGATCAGCGATAGGATAAAATCGACTTGTATAACCCATTCTATCATCTTCTCTATGAATAAACTTGATTCGCTGATATCAAGGTATGTTTTTCTCTCTCTGATCATCGCATGTAAATGCAAGATTTCAAAATAAATTGCATCGCTGAATATCTCTTCCTTAATCAGCGATACTTTGAAATTTATAAAACCAACACTGACATTTCTATTCAGTGCTTCTTGTTTTCAATAGTGTCCCTGAGTTTTCAAACCTTAGAGACATCCAAGAATATGAAAGGACAGTTGTGACGTCATTGCAACGGATAAGCCCTGGCACGTTCTTTTTTTTGACACACGTTTGCACGTTTCGTTTACCTTCCAATCAAATGCAAACACGTGTCCGTGTCATGTTGAAAATCTTTTCCCGCTCAAGATTTTCTCTCTCTCTAATCTCACTATATAAACTCATTCTGGGTTTATATTTTTCTTTTACGCGAACTTCACCTCCAAGCAAGAAAAAGAAAATTTACTGTTGCATTTGTGCTCTCAAGTTTTTCAAGAACTTAAGAACTTCATCTTCTTCAACGAACCAGGTTAATAATTCTTTTATTTTACCTGTTTCTTCAAACTTGTTAATGATCTTCTCTTTGTTTTTATAAGATCAAACAAAAGAACTTTTTAAAATGAAATCATTTCTTTCATGGTTTTATGAACACAACCTTTCATGGTTGTTCTTCAAGTTTAAACGCAAAATCTTAAACTTGTTCTTCACACATTCGTTTTTCCAGAATCCTTATTCTCAAAAGAAACTGGAAAACAAGATTTTTTTTTGGGTTTGCATTTCATTTTTAAAACAAGAAAAACCCTAATCTTCATTAAGACATTCTTGTCTGAATGAAATGGACAAAATTCGAACCATCTTATTGGAAAATCTTTCCACAATAAGATTATTCTTATTTGTTAATCTTTGGTTGAATTGATATACAGAAAAGGGCATCTACTGACATTTCCACTTCCAAGAACACCATCGCTGAGAACACTGCTGCTGATAATACTACTGAGGAATTGGAAATCATCAAGGCTCCTCAGGTCAAGTTCTCTCTTGACAAACTGGATTGGACCAAGCCAAATAACCTCTATGCGCTTCTCGAGTTTCCTCCTCGAAAACAAGTCACACATCTAGATGATGCTGTGAACTTCCTGAAGAATTGTTGTCTATCCACAGCCCTGACCATAACACCTCCTGCACATCAGCTACTGCTATCCCAATTCTGGTACTCTGCCAGACACTCTCAGCTACCATCAACCAAAGACTCCTCAAAAACAATTGACTGCATCCTCTGCGATATTGACTATGGCACTATGAAGATTACACCTTCCATTATCCGCGAAGCCCTGAACCTTCCCTTGGCCACCAAAGAAAAACCCTTTGTTCCCCTCCCTGATCACAAGAAACACACAGATAGGGAAGCCATCACTGCATTCTTCGATGCAATGGGCTATGTATGGGAAACTGGGAGGGACATGAAACCTGAGAAGAAGATGACCCTCATCAAAAAGTCTAAAATGCCCAGCGAGACGAATTTCATCTTCGCTCACTTAATCAGCTGCATGACTGCAAAGACCGGCTCCTCTGATCAAGCCGCTCAGCCTCAGCAAGCAATGGGATATGCCTTGCTGAAAGGTCTACATATAGACTGGGCATCGATAATCTACGATGATCTGGTACTCAGAGTAGACTCCGCCGCTGACAGATCTCCATGGGTTCCTTATCCTCGATTCATCAGCGCCATATTCCAAACAGGCCTGAAGGACAGCTACCCAAAAGAGGGTGACCTGAAACTCTCTCAGGTTGGCCCTAATGTTCTCGACTTCAAGCCAGTGGCAAATGAGGTACGTCTTTCTACTCTTTTAGCTCTTCTCAACCCTACTTCTTCTACTTCTGCAGCTCCTTCAGCGGACAAACCCACCGCTGATACCCAGGCTGCAACCTCCATTCCTTCTCTTAAAAGGAAACACTCCTCCACCCAACTTAGTTCCAAACAAACTAAGAAAACCAAGGAGCAACCCCAGCAATCTCTTGCTGAAGACTCCTCAGCTCATCTCAAATAGCTGAAGGAACGTTCAGTGGTACGCTCTGCCACAGCTGAACAAGCCACCCATTCTATCCCAACTTCAGCGTCTCTAAACGCTGAGGTTACAAACTTGGAATCTACCCAACCTCCTTCAGTCTCTCAAAAGACTGACGAAGCGATTCTCAGCGAATCCAACGCTGAACTCCGCACCCAACCTCCATTCTTAACCTTCGCTTCTCCCTCTACTCAATTGGACTCTACTCCAGTTGTCACCGAAGCACCTGTCATTCCTCCAGTAGCTAAAGCAGACACTCAAGGAACGATGGGCGTAGGACCTGCAGCGATGACCATGCGTCCACGCACTTTAGCTGACGACATGGAACTTTTCTCAGGACACCGAGATTTTGATGCATTCACCAATCCTCCTGCAGGTATACACTGTAACTGAACCCCAAACTTCTAAGCTTTCCTCTGTTCACAAGTTCTTATATGTTACAGGTCCTAATTTGGGAGACATCAACGCCTCTCTGAAGACAATAGAGACGACACTGACAGGTCTCACAACTACTTATTCCGACAACTCTTCAGCTGTAACAAACGCTGGAGAGAATCTCACAAAGCTGACAACCGTGGTCGAAAAGAATGCCTCCAAAGCTGACTTGGAGAAGGTTGATAAAACGCTCAGCACCTTTGCCAAAGTTCTCGCTGATATCTACACAGACTACCTCGCCATCAAAACTTCAGTTAACACCATGTCCAGCGAGGTCACAACGCTGAAGACATCGGTTGGCAGAATCGAAGGAGATATGTCTGCTGTAAAGACCGACATGAGTTCTGTAAAGACTGACGTGAATTCAACGAAGAAAATGATGCAGCAGATCCTGACCAACACGACCGCCCCTGCTCCTGCACCTTCATCTTTTACTCCGACGGATCGTGCTGAACTCGTGAAGATCAATCCTGGTATTTGTGGTCTAGAAAACATATTATCAGCGATTGAAATTTGTGTGGGGATCCCTGGCCAAGAAGACAGGGAACCGACACCAGCTGTTGAGTCATCGCATTCCTCCCCCACTCATCATGAAAAAGGGGGGGAGAAGAGCGCTGAAGACCTTTCCCATGATGAATCTATCAGGGGAGAGAAGACTGAAGACCTCACCTTTACTGAAGAGGGTGAGAAGACAATTGAAGAAGCAGCCGCTGGACCTCAGGGAGATGAAAACCCTGAGGGAACCGAGAAGCTTACTTCTGTATCTGAGGGGGAGCAACTCGAAGAAGAAGCTGAAGAATCTGAGTCTGAAGCTGAAGATGAAGAAGCCATCGACTTGTCTGATGATGAACCATCCTCTTCTCCAAAGAATGATGATGATGATGATGATGACTCTTTTATCATCAAGCCTGCTCAGAGGACTAAAGTTCTTAAAGGGATTCTGATAAATGAACCTACAGGGGAGCAGACAAAGACAAAACCATCAGCTTCTGAAGCTGACAAGGGCAAAGGAAAAAGTGTCGCTGAAGACGATGAAAATCTGACGATCTTGCTTAAAAAGCCGGTTTATCAGGTACACTAACCTCTTCTCTCACTGCATCCCTCCTCTCTATACACATTATCAGTTCTACACTCACTAAAACCTCCATACACTTTATCCCATTCTTTCTCTATCTCTGTTCTACCCAAGTTCTTACTCGAACGATCGCTGTGTTTCAGCTAGTCCTCTCCCCTGTTTGAGGATGAAGTTCCTACAGCTGCGACTTCACCAACAATAATCCCAACTCGCAAAGCTGAAGAAATAATCCCGGTCTTGGATTTGATCTCTGAGACTGATGAACCCGAAGAACAGATGCTCTTTCACAAAAACAGACCTTCCTTGGCTCCTCAAAAGCTAAGTGAAAAAGATTAGAGAAGAAGAGATGAGATGATAAAGAAGTTCGAGGATCAGCGAATCATTCTGAGCATGATCAACTTCCTTCTATTCCTACAAAGTTCAAACTTTCAAAAAGGGAATACAAGGATCTCCTCAGAGCTGAACGCCTAATCGCTGAAAGAAAGGAAGCTGAAGAAAAAGACAGAGAATACGCCATCCAGCTTTCTCAACGATCAGTAAAAGACCCCAAGCTGAAAAGAGCTCCAATCGAATTTCAACGTCAGCTATGGGAAGACGCCAAGAAGATTGTTGAAGAGAAGAGAACTGTCTCTCAATCTACCCTAGCCTGGTGCAAAGAAAAGGTACACTTCAGACATCGACCTTCCAGAATAATCAAGGTACTCATCACTGGAAGATCAACCCTCAAAATTTCTATCGCTGAAATCGATATATTCAGAGAAGACGGAAAGTACGAAAAATTCTATGCTGAAGCTATCACGCAGTACGGTCTCTCTGAATGGTTGGAGATCAGATTAGCCATCCAGAAGTCTCAGTCTAAGTACAGGGATCATTTTGAAAAGATGATAAACAAGCAGATCGACTTAGTCTATTCTTGTGTGGATATTCCTCCTCCTCCTCCTCTCGAAAGTCAGAAATGAAAGGCCTCTGCAAAGAAAAAGTCTAAATCTTCAGAAGGTTCTCAGATACGAAACGAAACAGGTTTTGTTTTTTCTCTAGCTGAAGTCCTTGGTCCAGAACCTGACCTTTCTGCACTTGACACATCTCTTCCTCCTGATGAGACTTTCATCCCTGGGAAAGTCTTAAGCAAACCCTACGGGATATTCTTCAATGACTGGGATGGACGAAAATGTTTTCAACGTATCTCTGAACTACCCATCACTCCCATCGAACAGCTGAAAGATCTCATCTACTGGTGTGACTTCAAGAACGACATTCAGGCACGGCGTCTTAAACCCTTGATCTTTGAAGAAGCGCTGAACAAAAGAAATCAAGGAGTAAATGTCCCTGACTGGATGATTCCCACATCAAAGACCCTTGATGAACTTCTCATTAAGAAAGAACCTTTTTAAACTGATAGGATCGCCTCTTTTCTTCTATTGTATCAGTTATTCTTTTGTACTTGTAATTGTATTAGCTGTACTTGTAATTTTTCCACTTCCATCTGTAATCTTTACGAAGTTTAAAGAAAAATTTCAGCGAACGTACTTTACTCCATCAGTACAGAAAAGATCCCAGAAAACAGTAAAAGGGACAAATATTTTATGAGTTCTTTTTATCCTTATGTTTTCATTAAATAGCAATTTTCTCTGTTGCTATGTCATAATCAAATAGGGGGAGATTGTTGATCCAAACCCTCAGTGATTTGATAATGACCCTCTCTTATATACTTAGTGAAAATTGTAAGTAAACAATATGTATCAGAGTTTCACTATCGCTGATAAGTTCTAAGACCTTACAGTACCGCTGATAGGAACTCTCGCTCTTTAGATTAAACATTCAGCGAACACTGTTCACCATATAGCTCTGAGTCTGTTCAGTCCTTATGGTGATCGCTGATAAGTTAATTGTTTACTTATGATGCCTGAAGACAAGTTTCACGTCAACATAGGTTATACGCTGAAGTCGAAGATCAAGCTCAAGAACCAGCGACAAGTCTCCTAATGAACTGATGCGGATCAGCGAAGACTCAGATTTCTCCACTCAACGTGAAGTATCAAGTACAAGACTTTAGCTATCGCTGAACTCTATCATTCGCTGATATAGAATGATAGATCGCTGAATCAACGAAAAGCTGATCATGAAGTCCTCCGTACAAAGTACTTTTGTCTTAACCACCCTTGCACGACTCCGTACGATATGTCAGAAAAAGAACCTCCTTATTGTCTGAAATCGTACAACCACTCTGATACTACACTGTTCAAACATGCGGCTACTAAGGTTGTCAACCAAGGTCAATGACGTACAACTAGGGGTGTTCATCGGTTGACATCCAATGGATGTGAGGGGAACCGAACCGATCCAATCATCCATTGGATTTCAGATTTTTCCAACCGAACCGATCCAGTCATCCATTGGATGTTGGATAATTGGACATCCAATGGATATCCATCGGATCAGATCCATCCAACATCCAATGGATGATCGGATTGGATCCATCCAATGTTTTTATGTTTCTTTCTAAAAAAATTAGTTTTTAATTTTTACAAATGTTTGTAAATAATAACGTTTTAAAAATAAAAACTTTTTACTTTTGAAAATTTGAATTATAATGTATTGGATAGTAGTTGGATGATAACCGGATGGATGGTTGGATGATAACCGGATGAGTGGTTGGATGATAATTGGATGAGTGGTTGGATGACAATTGGATGGATGGTTGGATGGTGAATCGGTTCGGTTCGGTTCGGTTTTGGTCGGTTTTGGACTGTCATCCAAGAACCGACCGATCCAAATTGGATGTTGAAAATTTTGATCCAATCCGATCCAATTCCAATTGGATATCCAATCAATGTCGGTCGGTTAGAATTGGATCGGTCGGTTCTGATTGGATCGGTTGACTTTCTGCACACCCCTACGTACAACCAATGAGCTGCTGCCACGTGTAAAGTGTAAACTGCCATGCATTAAATGCATGCAGTATATAAGAAGAAGAACTCACTTCATTTTGAAGTAACTTGCTAACTCTGGACAAGTTCATCCTTCTTATCTTGAGAAAGGTTATTATTAGTAATTTCCTTCTCTTTCTTAGTGCAAAAAACTTAGTGTTCCAACTTGTTTAGATTTAGGTTTATCATTAATCTTGTTTCCGCAACAAGCTGTAAATTGTTAATGATTTATTAATAAACAATTTAGAAAAGTAAAATCTTAGTGTTTGTATTCAACCCCCCTTCTACAAACTTTTATAGCCCCTCGGGACCAACAGCTTGTTTCATATATTCACGGAGAATTAGCACATATCTATCTATTCCTCACTCGGAGGTCTTAGATATCGAAAAAGGAAGACATCAGCTCTGGTCTCCGAACTTCACATTCTATTCACTGTGTCAATTGATTTTTAACTTGCGTCCCAAGTTAAATCAATTTTTGAGACAAATCGATATTAGTGATTTCTTACACACATGCACGAGTCTTTGTGACTCCAATTGCATATCTTCGTCATATTGCCGGAACCGTTTGAGGAGTAATTTTTAATATTTTACTTCCGTGATAACTGGAAGTCCTATCAGAGATACCCATTGCCAACTCTGAACATAGGCCATACAATTATTTTAATTGTTGTGATAACAGTTATGTTAGCTCCAATCTTTCTGTTTATAGAAGTATTGAAAAATAGGCTAAGTATAGAAGTCTTCGACAGAGGCTCTGCCGAGTCACCAAGAAGACCGAAGCATAGAAGTCTTCGATAGAGGCTATGCCGAGTAACTGAGAAGACCGAAGAAAAGAATCGCCAGAAGACTCTTCAATGCGGACAAGGCCACAGAGCCTCTGTCATACTTGACAGAGCCTTTGTGGTATAAAAGACTAAAGCTCTATACAAGGACAATCATGCTTCTCACGATTTCTGCTGTACGAAGATCCTGAAGATCATTCGTATAAGGCGTGACCTAACAACTCCACGTGTCAAACTCTGATAAGTCTTAGCCTTAGTAGAAGCCGGTGCATTTAATTAACGTCGTACCTTCAACAGTACCTGAATAGTGTCTTTGTACCTTCAGTCCTTTTTGTCTAGAGCTTGTCCCCTTTAGAAGTAGTATAAATAGAAGACTCATGTTGAGTTCTTCTATTAAGCTTTGCACAACACACACACACACACACACACCATTAGAACAGAATTCTTGTTATATCATCGGTGTTCTTGGTGTTCTATTTATATCAATATACAGTGGGTTATTGAGCTATTTATCTGTGTTATTTACACTATACGTATTTGATATTGTGTGTTCTTCTACCTTATTATATCTTTTAGTTCGTTAAACACGCTTCCGCATTATATCTTGTTTGAACTATTAGATAGAATCATCATTGTTAAGCAAAACAGGAACCAACAATTGGTATCAGAGCAGTTCTTGATTTTCTATATCAAGAGATCCTCACTTACAATGATTTTTGATAGAAACCTGGAGTAATTTTAACCTGTTATTCACTTATTTCAAAACAGCCTATATTTTTCTGCCATTCTCGACCTGTTCGACTTTGGTAAACTTACAGTCTGTTACTTCGGTTAAATCTCCATTTTAGTGCATTATTTAAAGGTTTTAAGCTTATAAACACCATTCGAAACATCCAATTCATACTCTGAATGTTTACTGTTCATACCCTATTCTCTGGATTTCTCATCTTCTCTGAAAATGACAAACACAAACAACTTCTTCACCGCTGGTTCTTTAACCAAGCCACCCACACTACTCAGAGATGAGTACCATCAGTGGAAGATACGAATGATTCACTTCTTCGAGGGTACTGACAAAGACCTTGTCTACTATATCAACAATCCTCCTTTCGTACCAATGATCACAGTACCCCGTGAACCTTCCACAGACGACACTCCATAAATCCCTGAGCACGAGAAACCAAAGACCAAGGACAAGTGGTCAGACCTTGATTGGGCAAAATATGAAGTTGCTCAAAAGACTAAGAGACTTCTGATCATGGCCATACCCAATGACCTTTTCCAATCCCTAGATGCGTGTAAATCCGCATACGATCTGTGGAAGGAACTGGAAAAACAACTGGAGGGTGGCGCCAAAACTCAGAAGAACCACAGAGCCCAATGCATCAACGAGTACTACACATTCAAATCTCTGCCGACAGAATCTCTACAGTCAACATATGATCGGTTCAACTCTCTAATCAACAAGTGCAAGAAGTTCGGATTCCACAGAACTTCTGAGGAGAACAATGTCATGTTCCTAAAGAGTCTCAATGAAGAATGGCTCCAGCTGTCTATGTCTCTGCAAACAAATCAGGACTTAGACTCCTGGACTCTGTCAGATCTCTTGGAATGTTGGCAGCCCAAGAGCCTCAGATTGCACAAGCAAAAGCTCAAATCCGTGCACCTCTTGCGCTGGTTGGTAAGGCTACAGAAGCTAAAGAGAAGTCGAAGAAGGAGAAAGTTGTGGAAGAAAAGGATAAAAAGAAGAAGATCTTGATCGTTGATAGTGAAGAGGAGGGGGTGGTGTGTTAGGGCATTTTTGTAGCTATCAAGACAGTATTAATATCTTGTACTGTTTCTCCTTTGTAGAGGCATGGGCTTGTCATGTCCTACTATATAAAGGAGTTCCTTTGTTATTTTGGATAACAACTTGAAGCATTTGTCATTTTACACTTTGAAATCAATATATGGATGACAAGATTGCTCTCTAGATTCTCTCTACACTTGTTCATTACTTTGTGCTAGATTTGGGATTTATCAATTGGTATCAGAGCTAAACAGAAGATTCAAGCAGATTAAAGAGCAAATTGAAGAATTTTTACACTGTTCATCAAGAATTCGGACCAAGAGAAGTTTACTGTTCATCTGAAGTCTTAACATTCAGACATGAAGATTTTCTAGATTTTGAGTTTTTGAATCATTTCTTTGCATCGTTCAACTCGGATTTGGATTCTGAACACATTTAATTCTTGCATAAACATCAAAATCTGCACAGAATTGACAGATCTGATCGATTCTTGAATTTTTTTTCAAAAACTTCAAGTTCACTGTTTGGATCTTAATTCGATTAAATTGATCGAATTGTGAATTGTGATCAACAGGAAAAGTGTGCAGATTTCAATTACGAACAATTTGATATAAGATTCATCACAATTGATCAAGAATTGAAGAAGTTATGGCAGATTAAGTGATTTTGAAGTTCGAAGTGCAGAATTCGGATCCTTCTTGGTGAATTCGGATCATTCAAAGAGAATTCGGAACATTCATAGAGAATTCGAACCCTATTACATTCGAATTGAGTGAATTCGAACCTAAGTAAATTTGAATTGAGTGAATTCGAATCCAGTTACATTCGAATTGCGTGAATTCGCACTCAACATAATCCGAATTGAGTGAATTCGAACCTTAGTATATCCGAATTGAGTGAATTTGAACGCTGTTAAGTTCGAATTGGAGGATTTCGAAATCTATCAAGTCCGAATTGATTATCCGAATTGAGTATCCGAATTGAGCATCCGAATTGATCATCCGAATTGATCATCCGAATTGAGCATCCGAATTGAGCATCCGAATTCTTAGGAATGTTGATTAAATTCTCATAAGTGTAATTTTTCTTACACTAACTGCTTTATCTTCTGAACGATCGTTTATCTAGCCAATTATCAGAAGATGTCGAGAGATATGCTGAGCATGGGTTCTAAGAATAAGCCTCCGGTATTGATAGCTGAAGAATATTCTCAATGGAAAAGGAGAATGATTCAATTTCTGAATCATCAGAACAGAGATCTTATGCTGTCCATTCAGAACGGTCCTTACAAAGCCTACATAGAGGTTGGTGGCATTGCTGCAACAGAAACAAGTCAAGAGATTCTTCCAAGAAGAATAGAAAAGGAATACAAATATTACAGTGATGCTGATAAAGCTAGAGTTGAAATTGATGAGCAAGCATTGACATACTTGACTATGGCCATTCCAAACAATATCTATAATCGCGTAGACAGCCGAAATTCAGCAAAGGATATTTGGGATGAGCTAGAAAGGCAGTTTGAAGGTTCATCAAAATCAATGAAGACCAAAAAGAATCAGAGCATCAATGCGTATGAAGGGTTTAAAGCTAGAGATGGAGAATCGTTGAAAGATACTTATGATCGTTACAACATCATTCTGAATGATTTAAGAAGGAATGGAGTTGACAAGTCTGAATCAGAGATTAATTACAAGTTTGTCAAGAATTTACTGCCGGAATGGGATTCATACTCTATTCAGCTTCAAATGTCAAGGGATATGGATGATGAAAAGTTGACCGATATTTTCAGCATTCTGGGTCAACATGAAGAAAAAGTAAAAATGGTCAAAGAAAAGGAGAAAAAGGTTGAAGAATCTTTAGCCCTTCTAAGTGAACACAAGAAAAGTGGAGCGATGAAAACAAAGGCTTTGATCTCTGGGTTAAGCAAAAAGAAGATAAGTTCTGATGATGATGATGAAAGCAGCAGTTCTGGAGATGAAATGAGTGAGATAGCTGAAAAATTAGCCTTGTTAACTACAAGATTTCAAAACAGATATGGAAAGAAGAAGTTTCATTCAAAAAGCAAACCTGATCACAACAAAGTGAACAGATACAAAAGGTTTGAGAAAAGGTATGAGAACAAGGATCAAAAGGAAGAAGAAAAAGAGGAGAAAGTTGAGAAAAAGGAGAGGGAAGAAAAGAAGGATATGGATGACCGAAACTGCTATAACTGCGGTAAGCCGGGTCATTTTGCCAGAGATTGTCAGATGAAGAAAGTTAAGGATTCTGAATACTATCAGCGTAAAGCACATCTCGCAAAAGCCAAAGAAACCGGAAAGCCAGTAAATGCTGAAGAAGAAATATGGCTGATGGATTCTTCAGATGATGAAGAAGCTCACTTCACTCAAGTGAAGCACAGTTTAATGGCTAAACTTGATGAGGAAGATCTGGAATCTGAGGTACAATCTCTATATCCTTCTCTTTATGATAACACTTCTCTTTATTCTGATAATTCTGAAAATGAATCTGAAACTGAAAATGACAAATATGAAGAAATGCAAGCTGTGATATTTGAGCTTAACGAGAAATTTAAATAGGCACAAAAGAAAATTGAAAAAGTGCAAAAGCAATATGAAGATGAGAAAAGCTCAAAGCTGAAATATCATGATGAAGCACTTCTTTATAAGTGTTTAGCTGAAGATAGAGAAAAGGAGAAAGAAATTATTAGATCAAATGTTAAAATACTTGAATCTGAAATTTCTGAGTTAAAAAAGAAAATAACTGATTTAAATGATGAAAACATAGATTTTCAGTTCAAAATCAAGGTTCTTTCTGATGAAAGAAAAGAAGCAATTGAAAAGATTAAGCAGCTTGAAGATTTAAATTACAAAAGAGGCCAATCTGAGCAAACGCTGAATTTGTTGACTAGCAACCCAAAAGATAAACGATTTTATAATCCAAAAATGGGTCTAGGATTATCTGATGACAAGAGTTTCAAAACAATAAAACCTCATGAGAAAAAGGAAGTTTTGAAGCAAACTCTGATAAAGGAGATTCCTCCAATTGCAAAAGTTTTTGTTAAACCAGCAAATGTAAAGTTGCAACAAGTCATTATAACAGAAACACCTGTTAATTCACCTGTATCTGTTAAATCAAATAATGAAGTGTTGCAACAAGTCATAATAACAAAAACACCTCCAAAGACACAAGAAAAAGCAAAGGCAAGTAATGGAATTTTGCAACAAGTTATTGTATCAGAAACATCTCCTAAATCAGAAACTCCTATCAAAGATAATGCTTCAAATTCTTCAACTCCAATTTCAAAGAAAGATGAAGCTAAAACAGACAAAGGTTCAAAAGAAAAGCCTAGATACAATATAACAAATTTTAAATATGATGAATTAAACTCCAGTTACAAAACCAAAATGTTTGAACCAACTGGATTTAGTTCATTGTTTTCCGATGAATCTATGGCTAAAACAATTGTTGACAAAATCAATGAACCTATATCTGTTAAAACTAAATCTAACGTTGAAATGGAGTCAAATAATACATCAGATTCTGACAAAAGGGAGTTTGTTCCAGAAACTTCTTCTGAATTTCCAAATTTGGACTCAGCTTTACTTAAAATTGTTGATTTAGAAAATCAAATTTCCAAATGGCAATTAGATTTTAAAAAATTAGAGGATGATCGTGATAATATTGGACTAGAATTTGATCATACAAAAAGGATCAATCTTGATCTTAAGAGTGAGATTCAAAGACTAGAATCCAAATTAGATGAAATATCAAACTCTAAGGCCTCAAAAAGTTGTGAAAAATGTTCAAAACAAGCTGAATCCAAAGATCAAAATAAATCTTCAAGTATGTTTGATCCTTTTGAAAAGCTCAAATTTTTTAAAGAAAAGAAAAATCTTGAATTAAGATGTGTAGAACTTTCGAAACAAATTTCAGATTTTGAAAAAGTTCTATTTCTAGAAAAAGAAAAGCAGAAGAAAGAAAGAACTGAATTTGAAATAGAATTAAAGTTTTGTGAAGTCTACCATAAAAAGTTTTCATCAAAGGTATCTGATTTAAAAACAGATCCAGTTTCAAAAGGAAAAGAGAAAGAAAAATCATCCGAAAATAAATCTAATTTGTTTTCAAGTGATCCTTCTACCTCTAAAGGTTCTGACAATGTTTCTTCTTCTTTCTCAGAAATGGATGAAGAAAAGTATGTGGATTTGAAGGAACAAGTTCTGAATAGCAAGAATAGAAGCACCGACTCTGAGAAATGTAGTTCTTTGAATAAAAATTGTATACATTCTTGTAATGTTTGCAATGTTTGTGGCAATAATAATTCCGCAATTTCAGATTTCAAATTATTGTCACAAGCTAAAAGAAGAATTCATTGTGCTCACTGTTGGGATAACTATTTCAAGCTAAACAGAAATGCTCCAACGAATAAGAAGTCTAAAACTTCTTCCTTCTCTTTAAAATCCTCAGCAAACAAATTTGCCAAAATGTTTGGTTTCAGATCAAACAAACAGAATAAAAAGATGAAAGAAAAGAAAACAGTTGAAGTAAATATGGATTGGAAATGGATTCCAAAAAATGAAGTTAACAAACCAAATTTACTCAATCGTTTAACTTTTAAAGGCAAAATTCAGGGGGCATCAAATGTCATTAATAAACTGATCCATACTAACAAGAAAGGACCCATGCAGATATGGGTACCTAAAATAAGATAATTGTTTCTTAACAGGACCGTCATGTGTGGGTCATTGATTCGGGAGCATCTAGACACATGACGGGGTACAAGCACTTCTTGCAAGATTTTATTGTACATCCTGGAGGATCAGTGGGATTTGGAAATGACTCAAAAGGTCACGTTCGAGGCTACGGAACGTTGAAAAATGACTCAATGCAAATTGAAAAGATTTTGTATGTTGAAGGTTTAGGGCATAACCTTTTCAGTATAAGTCAGTTCTGCGACAAGAACTGTAAGGTGTTATTTGATAAAGATTTTTGCTACATCTTGGATGCAAATTGGTCAGAAATCTTCAGAGCAAAAAGATGCGGAGACTTATACATGACTGATTTTACAACTCTTGTTGCTTCTAATCAAGTCTGTCTTGTATCAAAAGCTTCACAAGAAGAGTGTTGGTTATGGCATCGAAGGCTCTCGCATCAAAATTTTCGCAGCATCAACAAGCTTCGAATTGATGGATTAGTTTCCGGGCTTCCTGAAATGAAAATTGACAAAGTTTCTGTGTGTCCAGCTTGTGAAATGGGAAAGATGAAACATGTTTCTCACAAGACCAAGACTTTGTCTAATTGTAACAATGCCTTGGAATTAATTCATATGGATCTCTGTGGCCCAATGCGAACTCAGTCAATGGGAGGAAAGAAATATATCTTGGTTATGGTTGATGAGTTTTCGCGATATACTTGGTTGGATTTCTTACGACTCAAGTCTGAAGCACCCGAGCAGATCATTAAATTCATCAAGAAGATTCAAACTCTTCTACAACGCCCTGTTCGAAAAATCCGAAGTGACAACGGAACTGAATTCAAGAATGCAACTCTTCAATATTTTCTTGAATCCGTTGGAATAACTCATAATTTTTCTGCCCCAATTACTCCACAACAAAATGGAGTAGTTGAAAGGAAAAATCGAACTCTTGTAGAAGCTGCTAGGACGATGCTTGCTTACTCGGGTCTTCCACCAAGTCTATGGGCTGAAGCAGTATCCACAGCGTGTTTTACTCAAAACAGAACTATTATAAATAAACGCTTTAACAAAACTGCATATGAATTAATCAACAATCGCAAACCTAACATCAAATTTCTGCGTGTATTTGGATGCAGGTGTTTTGTGATGAAAGATCGTGAATATCTTACAAAGCTTCAAGTTAAAGCTGATGAGGGCATCTTTATAGGCTATTCCTTGAACTCGAAAGCATACAGGATTTATAATAATCGAACAAAATCAGTAATCGAGAGTATCAACGTTACGTTCGACGAGACTGTGACATTGACTTCTGGACAATTTAGTTCAGAACTCGTACAGAAATCTGAAGCTTCTACTAAAAATGGAGTAGAACCTGTGACGAAACAGTTTTCTAATTCAGCTTTGAATTATAATAATACTACTGATTTAGATTTACTATTTCATGATGCATTTATGGATTACTGTGCAGATATGGAACCACCAATCACATCTGTGAATGCATCTCAGAATCAGACGAGTGCAAATATCTCCGGTCCAACTGAAGATGTTGATACTAGTACTTCTGTAGAAACTAATGAGATTTCAAGTGAACACGTTCCTGTCTCTGAACCTGAAATTCAACCAGTTGTTCAGGTTTCAGAAAATCATTTATCGGAGACTTCCACATCTGAAGGATTAGAAACAGAAGTCAACATACCGGAAACGACAAATGTATCTTCAGCTGAATCGACAGAGGAGATTTTTGCAGTATTGGATGAAAATAATCCATCAAACACTCGTATGGATATACCAACTCTTC
Organism: Saussurea involucrata; assembly: GCA_033807775.1. NCBI lineage: Eukaryota > Viridiplantae > Streptophyta > Magnoliopsida > Asterales > Asteraceae > Saussurea > Saussurea involucrata. The sequence goes on from CM066316.1 coordinate 53,270,993, forward strand.
CAAGTAGTCATAAATGGACAAGAGCACATCCTCCGGCTGATATAATTAGTGATCTGAATGATGGAGTGAAAACCCGATCTGCGACTACAAACGAATGTTTGTACGTAAATTTTCTTAGCACGTTAGAACCCAAGAAAGCATCTGAAGCTTTACAAGATCCAGATTGGATCAACGCCATGCAAGAGGAATTAAATGAGTTCAAACGCAACGAAGTGTGGCACTTGGTGAAACGTCCAAAAGACAAAACCATAGTTGGAACCAAATGGGTCTTTAGAAACAAAAAGGACGAAGCGGGGATTATAGTCAGAAATAAAGCAAGACTGGTTGCTAAAGGTTACAATCAACAAGAAGGAATAGATTATGATGAAACCTATGCACCAGTAGCAAGGATTGAAGCAATAAGGATCTTTCTTGCATACGCAGCACATAAGAACATGAAGGTATTCCAAATGGACGTCAAATCTGCGTTTCTGAATGGAATACTACATGAGGAAGTGTATGTAAGTCAACCTGAAGGCTTTGTTGATCCCAAATATCCCAACCATGTCTACATTCTAGACAAAGCACTCTACGGCTTAAAGCAAGCACCGAGGGCATGGTATGAGACTCTGACTATTCACCTGCTTAAAAATGGATACACCAAAGGTACAATAGATACAACTCTTTTTCTCAAAAGAGAAGGTAAAGATTTAATGTTAGTACAAATATATGTTGACGACATTATATTTGGATCTACAAATCCAGATATGTGTAAAGATTTTGAAAAGGTGATGAAAAGCCGTTTTCAAATGAGTATGATGGGAGAGTTAAAATTTTTTCTTGGTCTCCAAGTGACACAATCAAATGAAGGCATTTTCATTAATCAATCAAAATATATAAATGATATGCTTAAGAAATTTGAATTAAATTCCTCTTCCACCATGAAAACTCCCATGGCTACCGGTAAGCTTTTGAACGCTGATTCATCTGGTATATCAGTCGATCAAAAGTTATACCGAGGCATGATTGGATCTTTACTGTATCTAACGGCAAGTAGACCGGATATTTTGTTTGCAACATCTTTTTGTGCACGTTTCCAAGCAAACCCGAAGGAATCTCATATTGTGGCTGTAAAGCGAATCCTTAGATATCTCAAAGGCACAAAAAATTTGGGTCTTTGGTATCCTAAGGATTCTGGGTTTGAACTAACTGCTTACACAGATGCAGATCATGCGGGAAATATGATGGACAGGAAAAGCACATCTGGTGCTTGTCAATTCTTGGGAGATAAACTAGTAAGCTGGTCATCAAAGAAGCAAACTTGTGTATCAACATCTACGGCTGAAGCAGAGTATGTGGCCGCCGCTAGTTGCTGTTCGCAAGTAATTTGGATGAAAACTCAGCTAAGGGATTATGGATATATCTTCAACAAGATCCCCATTTATTGTGATTCCAAAAGCGCAATTGCAATAACTGAAAATCCTGTTCAGCATTCCAAAACGAAACACATAGATGTCAGGTACCATTTTATCAAAGACCATGTTGAGAAGGGAACTATAGAAATGCACTTTGTACCAACAGAACTAGAACTTGCTGATCTTTTCACAAAACCTTTAGATGAAAAGAGGTTAAATTTTTTAATCAGCAAACTAGGAATGTTGAATCCTTAAGACATTGAGGGGGAGTTCGTGTTCTTGCTTACTTAAATCTATGATCATATCCTAACCCACTAGGACCCAAGTGCCATTGGGTACCAAAATCTGCTTAATCTGTTTTGCAGGTTCATCATGTGTTGTACTGAATTGAAATACATATCACACGCATGACTGAAAACAGAAGAGAAGCGGCGTATTTTTTGAAAAATATTTGTACCATTAAGGGGGAGACAAATATCGATGGTTTCTAAACACATCAGTTTAGAACCCGGATTTCAACGTCAATGGCTTTTGGACAAATCAGTTCAAAACCTGTTCTTCAAAGACTATGGCTTCTGAACAACTCAGTTCAGGACCCGTACTTTAAAGACTAAGACTTCTAAACAAATCAGTTTAGAACTCACACTTCTCAGGTAATATCCTTAACTGCTATATATTTTTGTTTCAAGGAACAAGTGGCAAAAGGTAACATTGGATTATATTTGTTTCTACTGATTTGAAAACTTGAAACTTTACAAATTTAATTCAATAAGATGAAATTTTCAATTTTCATTCAATGAATTAAATGTGTGCTAAAAGATGATTTTACAAGAAACTTTGTACTATCTGAGTTAGATTTGCTTCAATTTTCACCTCTAAAATAAATCGAAAGGTCAGCAAAACATGAATGAAATTATGCTGAATGCTCAAAGTTATGTGAATCTGGATATATATAGAAGATAATGCTCAAAAAGCCTATATGTCAGAATGATGGATGGAAATGAAAATATGGGCAAAGCACTATGTTTTAGAACCAAGTGATTGAGATAAAATAGTTGCACTATCATTTAGTTTGAAAGTTTGTGCCTGTGGCCTTTCTGGTTTGGGAGAGTAAGTCCTAAGGGGTGCTCGACACCTAGTCCCTAAGATCAACTGGTCTGGGATCGGCTGACCCAAATCCTGCAATAGAACCAGATAGAAAGCCATGTTCTACTGGTACAAATGGGTTTAAGATATATCGATGTGGCCTTTCTGGTTTGGGAAATTAAGTTCTAAGGGGTGCTCGTCACCTAGCACCTAAGGCCAACTGGTCTGGGATCTGCTAACCCAAATCCTGCTATAGAACCAGATAGAAAGTCATGTTTAACGGTGTATCTTATTCTTACTAAACTTTTTGATCAAAAGATGCCAATGAGCACAAAATCAAAAGATGCCAATGAGCACAAAATCAAAAGATTCAAATGTGCACAATATTAAAAGATGCCAAAGAGCACATATCTCTTGAAACTTGGGAAAATACAAAGTCGCGATAAACCCATAAATTTGTGAAAATTCTGATTTTGGACAAATAGTGTGAGTAGAGCAAAGTATTCTTATATATTGTAGAAATACATAAGCTTTATGCCAATCATATTTCGCATGCTAGCACACCAAATAGATTTGATAAAGGGGTGGACACTGAACAATTATAACTTGATAAGCAATGATGTCTTGTCCTTGAATCCAAACACATGCATTTGATTTCATCTGATTGGAATATATGTTAAATTTTATTAAGTTGAATTTCTTTTGTAAAGCTTTCAAATGATCAAATGTTAGTAGTCATAAAACAAAATTCAATGAATTTGACTTTCCTTGTGAAATGTATTTTTGATCCAATATCAAATACTGAGTTTTATGCATATTTTCAGAGGAAGAAAGCAAGTTGCTCAAGAATTCATATTTTAAGGGGGAGTTAGATTTTTACACAAAGTGATAATTTTAAAAGTTTGGACTCATGTTCTATGAGTACCAAATCTTTCTCTGTTTGTGCAGATTTCTCTGAAGAAAAGATAACAGTTTATGCAATTGTTAAGGGGGAGCAATTCGGCATAAATCTGTAAAAGTGTTATCTGTATCTGAGAGCTTACAAAGTTTTATCTGATGTGAGAATTTTAGAACAGTTGTTGGACTTTTCAGAAAAAGTTGTAAATTTTCATGCAAATATTTGAAGAATTCGATCTCTGAAGGATTCGAATTCAAAGAATTCGAACACTTAAGGATACGAATTCAATGAATTCGGACCTTTAAGGATTCGAATTCAAAGAATTCGAACACTTAAGGATTCGAATTCAATGAATTCGGACTCTTAAGGATTCGAATTCAATGAATTCGGACTCTTAAGGATTCGAATTCAATGAATTCGGAACCTTTAAGGATTCGAATTCAAAGAATTCGAACACTTAAGGATTCGAATTCAATGAATTCGGACTCTTAAGGATTCGAATTCAATGAATTCGGACTCTTAAGGATTCGAATTCAATGAATTCGGACCTTTAAGGATTCGAATTCAAAGAGTTCGAACACTTAAGGATTCGAATTCAATGAATTCGGACCCTTAAGGATTCGAATTCAATGAATTCGGACCCTTAAGGATTCGAATTCAATGAGATCAATATCAATTGTTGTACAACTTTATCTGATTCGAACTCTTTTTGAATTTTTTACATATTTGTTTATGTAAATTGTTCAGATGAACAGTGCCATATCTAATGTTTTGAAACATGCATTTTTAACTGATTGCCAAGTGGGGTACTCTAATGTGTGCCAAGTGTACAAATTTTTTTTGAGTATAAATAGGGTTCGAAACCTTATTTCCCACTTTTCACTATTTGGTATTGTTTCAAACACTCTCAAGAGAACACTGTTCATCTTCCACTTTATCGATCCTTCATCTGCTTGATTCATCCTCATCAGGTAAACATTTCTATCGAAATTACTCTTATCAGATTCGAAAATGTAATACGAATCATTCTATACGAATGGTTTGTTTGATTGTAAACATTTACTATGCTAATCTGTAAAATCAAAAAGTTTACTGTTCATCATCGTGCTCATATGGACATGAATTCGAACCATACCTGATTCGAATTCATGAACATTGTTGAATTCGAACATGATTTCGAATCGTTCTTGTTTCGAATTCATGAAACATGTTAAGAAAGAATGCCTTTAGATTCGAATTCATATGTCATAATTTGAATTAGGGCTCAAGTGTTGAATTCGAATGCCTTTAGATTCGAATTCCTTTAGATTCGAATTCACATGTTATAATCTGAATTAGGGCTCAAGTGTTGAATTCGAATGCCTTTAGATTCGAATTCCTTTAGATTCGAATTCACATGTTATAATCTGAATTAGGGCTCAACTGTTAAATTCGAATGCCTTTGGATTCGAATTGGATGAATTCGAACCCTTGTGGATTCGAATTGGATGAATTCGAACCCTTGTGGATTCGAATTGAATGAATTCGAACCCTTGTGGATTCGAATTGGATGAATTCGAACCCTTGTGGATTCGAATTGAATGAATTCGAACCCTTATGGATTCGAATTGGATGAATTCGAACCCTTGTGGATTCGAATTGGATGAATTCGAACCCTTGGGGATTCGAATTGATATTCAAAGACAAATCATGAATTCGAATGCACTATGATTCGAATTCTATACTTAGAAAATATTTTTCTTTCAAATTTTTTTCAAAGACTAATTCTGTAAGAACTATTATCAACAGGTAAAATGGTTAATCAAGAAGAACAAAGTCACATTCAAGGCTTTGATGATCATATTCCAAGTCTTCCCGAACCGACACACGATGTACCTTTACCGTCAACACGATCAGTACATCAATCCCAAGCCGGAATTCATCCAGATAATGCTATCATTCATCCGATCAACTATATTGCGATCATTCCCAACAATCATCACATTGATTTTGATCACATCAACATTCATCCAGTGATAAAGGAAGTGCTCAGGAATCATCCGTTAGCATACGCATTAACGAATACTGTCGTTGTGCCTATGCTATATTTACAGCAAGCATGGAAGACAATAACAACAACTATGGAAGATGGAAGACCAATTTTTGTATTCCAAATAGACAACTTCATCACAAAGCTTGATTTCCAAAGACTAAGAATGATTCTGAGGCTACCTGAACCTGATTCACGAGAAGGAAAGACTGAGTTTGATCCTTTTCCATCTGAAGAAGAAACGTTTGAAGGAATACGTGCTATGGGATACACTGGAAACTTAACTCGGGTGAAGGAATTCCATAAGGCGAACCTACCACCGTTATACTATACAATCTTCTCCATTATTAATAGATGCTTATCTGATAAACATGCCGGAACAGACAGTGCCAGCGTCGGATTTCTGAAGCTATTTCATGCAGTAGTGTATGATCTTCATGTAGATTATGCAGCTATTTTCTGGCATGAACTGAATGAGAAGATAGATCTTCGCCGACAAAACAAGGGAAAGCCTTATGTTCCATATATGAGGTTTCTTCAGATTATCATTCATAGCATGCTTCGTTCTAACAGAGAAATTCCAAGACGAGCAAATCATCCTTCTGTGCCCGAGAAAGCTATGCAGTATCTTCAGTTTCGTAAAACTGAATTTGATTATGAGATGCCGTTACCTGAAGGATTTCTTCGATACGCGGATCAGGACGTTGAGTGCATTATCGAGTATAGAGAGTCTATGGTCCAGCCAGAACCGGAGGGACCTACCCCAGACTCAACCCCTAGGCGAGAGGAGTCAGTGAGTGTTCAGGATGCACGGGCTACTGAACGGGGAGAGTCGAGGGAAAACACCGAGAGGGGAACTGGTGGGGATCATACATCTGTATTTGAAGATACAGGGTCATCGTCCGAGGACACACATACAGATGATCTTGTACAACACGATTCTGAGGGAGAAATTCCTAAACACATTGGGGATCCTCCTTTAGTTGAGTACTCTAGTGATAGTACAGAGTCTGATAATGCGTCTGATTCAGCGGAGGAACATCGTGATGGTGATGAAGATGACAACGATGATAATGATGATGATCAAGGGAATGCGGGAAATATTGGTGCTGATGCTACTACTGAAGAAAACTGGTTTGGTAACGTTTCTGATATCTTTGAATTTCCACAATTGAATATGTCAGATAATATTAATGTGGAAAGCTTAAACTTTGATGACATGCCTTTAATGTCGACTCAAGTTAGTGAAGGAACGGAAGGCATAAGGAGACCCGAGGGAGTATCAGTTGAAAATATATGTGAGACTGTGAGAGAAACTGAAGAAAAGAATATGGAGAGTGTGAAAGATATCCAAACTGTCTATTCCAGAAGGGCAGCCACATCCACCACCAGATCTCATTTGTTGGGATCAGGTGTTGAACAAGTCGTTACTCGCCCAGTAACGCAATTGCACACCTCTGCCAGCTATTCAGCTTCTTCTTCACAAGAAACTGTCTCATTTTCTCACGGGGTTTTAGCACAAACACTATCTGGATCTCGTTCGGAGATTCCGGATATTGAAACAGAGCGACTTCCTCCCCAGTCCTCGACCTTCTTTCCTGCACAAAGTTCGAGTCTAGTGCCTGTTCCTAATATATTTGATTCTTTGAATAGGACACTTTCAGGAACATCTGATGCGCGTCTTCGTGACTCATCCGGAACACTCAGAGTAGATTCTTTTACAGGACTACAAGGACAGAGTGGAAATCCTACCAGTGCTAACACTATGCCAACACTGAGTGTAGGTCACACAGTTGCAACAACTGTTGTGTCAACGGCAAACCTAAGTGGTGCCGGTGTTACTTTACCCGTCTTTGTGACAAGGGAAAACTTCGATGGCGCCCTAAAGGACATTGAAACTATGTTCATCCGGGAGTTACAAGGTGTGAAGAATCAGTTGAAGGGAAAAGAACCGATGACTTATGAGCCAGCTGTACGTCCACGTCCAGAAATCTATCTGGCTCCGCCTCGAATACCTCAGTCTTCTCCTATGCAACAACCACCAGTGGATCAAAGTGTTGATGAATTAAGGGATTTATTCTATGCCAAACTGATGTCTATGAGTCCTGAAGATCAGCAAAGTAAAACCTTGTTATCTCTACTTCAGAATTTCCAATCTACTCCAAATCCACTTCCACCTACACCTTCAGTTACACCCACACAGTTTCAAGCATTATCCAAAGAGTTATCTACTTTCAAGTCTGAAGTTGTGAAATCTTTAAGTGATATGAAGCAGTCAATTGTTGAGTTGAAAGCATTAATGGAACAGTCGTGTAAGACTCAAGCTCAGAGTACTAAAAGAAGACATGATCAGGATCCCGATGATCATGATCATGAGGGGGAGATGAGTAAGAAGAGAAGAGCTGAGTCAGAAAGCTCTCAAGGTCAGAAAAAGAATCCGACTGTTGCTGAAATATCTAAGATGTTTGAATCAGGTGCTATGGGTGATCAAAGCGGAAAACAGATCGTATTATATGTTGATCCGAATATAGAACCAACGGTTGAAAAGCCTGAGGTAAATGAGAAGGAGATAAGAGAAGTGGTTGATCGATTCGTGCAATCTGTGGAGTTGATTGAAATTAGTTCTGATGATGAAGAAACTGATGAAAGTGCAAGAGCTTATGATCGGTATTGGAAAGTTAAGGAGGAAGAAGAACCACTTTTGGTATTTACTTATGAACCAGAAGATCAAGGTGTTGGATTTAATGAAGAAGAGGTTGATATTTTGTCAGAGATATATGGGCCACAAACTCCTGAAGAAATAATCTTTAGCCCTGTACACTCACCCGAACATATCTCAACCACTTTGATGTCAGAACAACCTTCTGTTACACCTATAACCATCAACCTTAACCAATCTACTTCAACTCAAACCACTATACCTGTATCTGAACCACATCATTCTCATGATCCATTATCTAAAGAGCCAAAATCCGAAGAGACTGATCCTCAATCCACTACATCTTCAATACCTCCTATCATTCATAGTCATGATGAAGCTGGTCCTTCTAATCCTGCTGATCAACCTGGTCCTTCATCCTCACGGAGCAGAAAATTGACTGAACTTGAACAACGACAAAGAACTTTGTATTTGAGAACACCTTTCCTAGAAGAAGAAGAAAGAAGACTGTTTGTGCACAGAATCAGAACTTTGAATCCCTACGCTGTGTTGGGTATTACAGATCAAACAGCCGAATACAAGTTCGAATATATGTACTTTCTAAGGGACAAGTGTCAAAAGAAAAGAGAGGTGAGGAGCAAGAAGTTGATTGTGTCTATAAAGGAGGTAACAGCTAGACTGTATTACAAGTTGTGGTATCCAGAGTTTCTTGTTCAAAGGCAAGATTGCAGAGATTATAGATTTACTGAAGCTGATTTCTGTCATTTAACCATGGAAGATTTTGAGTTCTTGTATCATCATTTCAGAGATCTTCAGATCAGAAGGGAAAACGTAACTCTTGCTTTGAATGCCATTAAGAGATTTCTGAGAAGACACGTTTTATTCACACAGTGTCATGATTTGCAGATGGGTGTGGAAAGCTATCAACCAAGAATAAATCTGTTAAGACCAAATCAAGAATTGACTGGATTGATGAGGATGCCTTTATATTGTGTGATTGGAGAACCAGAGTTTGGTGTTGTGTTCAGTAATGGTGCAAACAAGATATTCATTCGGTTTAATGAGTTGGAAAAATATTCTGATGGTACGCTTAAAATTGTAAGACTTCAGTTAGTCGAAAAGCTCAAAAGACATGATGCTGAAGGAGAAGTTAATTGGATGTCTTCAAGACCTAGAAGAGTTTTGTCAAGAGCCATTGAAGAGATAGATGAAAAATTGAGCTTCAGAATGGCTATGCGAAGGATTGAAACGCATCTTGGGTTTCGAAGTAGAAGAAGACCCTTTCTGCCTTGATAGCTAAGGGGGAGATTGTTAGGGCATTTTTGTAGCTATCAAGACAGTATTAATATCTTGTACTGTTTCTCCTTTGTAGAGGCATGGGCTTGTCATGTCCTACTATATAAAGGAGTTCCTTTGTTATTTTGGATAACAACTTGAAGCATTTGTCATTTTACACTTTGAAATCAATATATGGATGACAAAATTGCTCTCTAGATTCTATCTACACTTGTTCATTACTTTGTGCTAGATTTGGGATTTATCATGGTGGAAGAAGAGGAGGCAACTATGGCCTCTAAAGCTAAATCGTTAGCTCTTTTGACAAGGGAATTCAGCAGAGGATATCAGAAGAAATCTGGTAATGAACGGTACGGAAGAGAAGGGTCAAATGACAAGAACGACAGAGGTGTAGACCAACAGAGGTCAAATGGCAGGAATGACAGAGGTGGTGACCGACAGAGGTCAGATGACAAAGCTGGCAACGCTCCACAGAACCAAGGATGTTACAATTGTGGTAAGCCAGGCCACTACGCCAATGAATGCAAGAGCAAATTAAACCGCCCACAGAGGGATTCTACTTTCTACAAAAAGAAAGCAGAATATTATGCTCAGAAGTCACTCATGGTGAATCAAGAAAACTGGCAGTCAGATACATCCTCTGACGAAGGAGAAAAGAAGAACGCCCTGTTTTGTGGCATGGCAGAGGTCAGCTCCGACTCCGATAGTGAGGTATCCACTTCTGACTCTTACACTAATCAAGCAGAAGCTGATTTGCTTAAACTAAACATTGAACACACAGAACTTAAAAAGACCTGCGAAAGTGTTCAGAAGAAGCTTACCTTCTTTGAGAGAGAAGCTAGACTTCTCACTCAAGAAAAGGCTAAAATCTTTCAAGAAAAGGAAGAAATTGAAACAAACTGGAACAAACACCTAAATCCTTTGAAAGAAAAGATTTCAAAACTTAACTCAGCCTTAAAAGCAAAAACGAAAGAAATTATGGACGTTGAATGCGACAGAATGAATATCCTAGCTCTTAAACATTATTTTCAAAAGGACAGAGAAGTCCTCTGTCAAGATTTACTCAGAAGAGATCTTTTAATCAAGAAATTTCAAGATGCACATAAGGTGTACGAGAAAATTAATACACAAATAGGAAGACGGGGAATTGGCTTCTGTGATATAGATCCATACACTGGAAATAAAAGAAACAAGTCTCTGTCCTCTCTATTTCATATTGGAAATACAAGAAAACCTGGATTTCCAAACTTACTCTCTGTAAGCAAAAGGCGAAAAGTCTCTGGGGAACCTCACCAGAGGAAACCTCTGAAGATGATAAATGTGTGGTTTGAAAACACAGATTTGTCACCTTCAATCTCTGTCAAAAGAGAATCCAAACCTAAGAAATATCTGAAAACTCAAGATCAGATAGGTATCTTCAAGTTTGGTGACCCCGAGACTCAAACACAGGTTGCCTTTGTCTGCATGATAAACTTTTAAAAGAAATGATCGGCAGAGGCACCTGAGTTCAAGCCTAAGATTTCAGAAGAAAAACTTAAAGATATCTCTTAAAAGGAGTTGATGGAAATCGGGAAAAATAACTTTTACGAAAACCTCTGTACACCCTCTATCGAACACAATCTCTCTGATGAAACCTTAAAAGATACTTCTGTTGACTTGGAAAATTATCTCACTGAAAAGGATGAAAGAGAGTATGGCACATGCTCTGAAAATCTAGCCTCTGTCGAAAGAGAACTAAGTGACTCAACCTCTGTATATGAGGACGGTTCATCCTCTGACGAATCTGAGACTGACTCTAAGTCAGAGATAGTAACTTGTGACTCAGAGGATTTTAAACTACCCTCTGGAGTTCTTAACATAACTATTCCTCCCAAGGAGAAAATCACAAGAGTTCCTATCTGTCCAGATTTTTTGGACATGGGTATACAAGCCAAAACTTCTCTTGAGCTTGAGAAAATCAAACAACAAAAGAAAACGTCCTCTCAAAATCCAAGAAGTTCAAAGACTTCAAAACCCTTTAAGGCCTACTAAAGAAAAACTAACATGGCAACAAAAGGGTAAATGGGCTGAAAATAACAAATCTTTTTCTTCTGTGACAGTGAAACCTGCAGAAGTTCACCACAGAAGGCTGCTCTCAACAAAGGATTTTGCAAACAACAATCTAGCCTACATAGGTCTTCTTGTAATAGGAAGTCAAATGTTAAGATAGAATGTAATGCTTCTGTGCCCCCATTTAATGTTTTCAATGAAAAGTTCAAGCAAATCTCTTCGCACATTCATTATTGTCATTGTTTTGATCTCATGCATCAATTAAACCAACACTTCTCAAGTCCACACCGTTTCCTCTCTGCACCCAAAAAGAACACTAAATTCAAGGGTAAGAAGAAACAAAATAGTTCTTCAAAAGAAGCTAAAACCAAACCCAAGAATGCTAAGGTAAACTTGAAGACCCCTAACAAAGCTGGATCCATTTGGATATGGGTACCTAAAACTCTCTGATTGTCTTGCAGAAGCAGTATGTACCAATCTGGTATCTTGACTCCGGATGCTCGCGGCACATGATTGGCGACAGAGGTCTATTATCCTCCTACAAAGATAAACTCGATGGAGGATCTGTGACCTTTGGTGACAACAAAAAGGGGTATATAAAAGGCCACGGAGTCATCAAAAAGGAAAACATAACCGTATGCAAAGTTGCATATGTGGATGGCCTTAAGCACAATCTTCTCAGTGTTAGCCAACTCTGCGATACGGGTTTCGACGTAATGTTCAAAAGAACCTTCTGCTCTCTACAAGGAGAGGACACAGGAGTCGAACTTCTGCGAGCCGAACGAAGAGGCGATCTTTACCTCATGAACTTTTGTGCCAGGAACAAGGAAGACAAGCTCTGCCTTGTTGCTTGTAAAAGCGAAGAAGCCTGGTTATGGCATAATAGGTTCTGCCACCTAAACTTTCATACACTAGATAAGCTTGTTAAACTTGATCTAGTCAAAGGTCTGCCAAGTGTTAAATTTAATAAAGATCATTTGTGCGCTGCTTGCGAAATGGGAAAACTCAAAAGAGCTTCCCATAAAGGCAAGACTGATGTATCTTGCCCTAGGCCTCTGTACATGCTTCATGTTGACCTCTGCGGTCCAATCGCTACACAGAGCCTAGGTGGCAAGAAATATATACTTGTTTTAATCGATGAATATTCAAGATTTACATGGGTTGAATTTGTCGGAAAGAAATTAGATGTTCCAAACATTCTGATAAATTTAATGAAAAGAATCCAAGTTCTGTATGACTGCAGGATTCAGAAACTAAGAAGCGGCAATGGCACAGAATTCAAAAACTCTGTCATTGAAGCCTATCTTACAGAAGAAGGCATTTCACAGAACTTCTCTGCTGCACGCACCCTGTTGGTCCCGAAGGGTTATACAAGTTTGTAGAAGGGGGGGGGGGGGGGGTTGAATACAAACACACGATTTTTACTTTCTAAATTGTTTATTGATAAATCAAAACAATTTACAACTTGTTGCGGAACAAGATTAAGGATTAACCTAATCTAAACAAGTTAAGAACACTAAGTTTCTTGCACAAGAATAAAGACAGAAAGGAGATAAGGAAATTACGAATAATAACCTAACACACAGTAATAAGGAAGAAGAAGATGGCCCGAGTACTTCATTTCTGAAGTAGGGTTCTTCTTATATACTGCATGCATTTAATGCATAGCAGTGTTACTTTACACGTGGCATCAGCTGAGTGGTTGCATGTTTTGACCTTTGTAGACAACCTTAGTAGCCGCATGGTGCACAGTGTAGAATCAGAGTTTGTTATACGATTCTAGACAGAAGGGGGGTCCGTTCTGACATTTCGTACGGAGACATGTAAGGGAGATAAGACAATAGTACTTTGTATGGAGACTTCATGATCAGCTTTCGTTGAATCAGTACTTTATCAGCGAATGATAAATCTCAGCGATTGCTGAAGTCTTCTACTTGATACTTCACGTTGAATGGACAATTCTGTGACTTCGCTGATATCCGCATCAGTTCATTAGTAGACTTTTCGCTGGTTCTTGGGCTTAATCTTCGACTTCAGCGTAGAACCTTTGTTGACGTGAAACTTGTCTTCAAGAATCATAAGTAAACAACTAAACTATCAGCGATCATAACAGAGACTGAACAGGCTCAGAGCTACTGGATGAACAGTGTTCGCTGAATGTCTAATCTAAGGAGCAAGAGTTCCTATAAGCGGTACTGTAAAGTCTTAGTACTTATCAGCGATAGTGAAACTCTAATACATATTGTTTACTTACAATTTTCACTAAATGTTAAAGAGAGGGTCATTATCAAATCACTGAGGGTTTGGATCAACAATCTCCCCCTATTTGATTATGACATAGCAACAAAGAAAATTGCTAAGTATGAAAACATAAGGATAAAAAGAACTCATAAAATATTTGTCCCTTTTACTGTTTTCTGGGATCTTTTAAGTACTGATGGAGTAAAGTACATTCGCTGAAAATTTTCTTTTAACTTCGTATAAGATTACAGAGGGAAGTAGAAAAATTACAAGTACAACAAATTTAAATTACAAGTACAAAAGAGGTAAGCTAATAAGGATAGAAGAAATACAAGGAAATCCTATCAGCCTTCAAGAGGTTCTTCTATAATGATAAGTTCATCAAGGGTCTTTGTTGTTGGGATCATCCAGTCAGGGACCGTTACTCCTTGATCTCGTTTATTCTTTCCTTCAGCAAAGATCAAGGGTTTGAGATATCGTGCCTGAAGATCGCGTCTAAATTCACACAAATAGATGAGTTCCCTGAGTTGTTCAATGGGAGTGATGGGAAGCTCAGAGACACGTTGAAAACGTTGTCCTTCATCGTAGTCGAGAAAAAAGATACCATAAGGTTCGCTTATGACTTTACCAGGGACGAAACGTTCACCAGGTGGCAGAGAGGTATCCAGCGCTGAGAGATCAGGATCAGGACCAAGTACTTCAGCATGTGAAAAACCAATACCTGTTTCGTTTCGGATAGGAGGACCTGAATCTGATGGTTTGGACTTTTTCTTTGTAGAGGCCCTTCTTTGTTGAGTCGCAAGAGGAGGAGGAGGAGGAATATCCACAGCAGAAGAAACCAAGTCGATCTGAGAATCTATGATTTTCTCGACATGGCTCTTATATTGTGATGTAGATCGCTGAATGGCTTTTCGATGGGAGCACTTTTCAGTTTGGGGTCATTCACCGATTCTTGGGCAAGCTGGATGGCGAGGGCCTTATCTTTTTCTTCAGCTTCCTTCTTTTCGGCGAGTAATCTTTTGGCTTTAAGATGATCAGCGAACTCTTTCTTTGATAATCTGAACTTTATGGGAACAGGGACTTTGGAGCGAGGGAGGATGATTCGCTGATCCTCGAATTTCTTGATCATTTCCTCTCTCCTTTTCTGATCCTCTTCACTTAGCTTTTGAGGAGCTAAGGAATGTCTGTTTTTGTGAGATAGAATTTGTTCTTCAGGTTCATCGGTCTCAGTGATTAAATCCAAGACCGGGATTATTTCTTCAGCTCTTGTGGCTGGGATTATTGTTGGTGCAGCAGTGAGGACTTCAGCTGGATCCTCAAACAGGGGAGAGGACTGACAAGCTGGCTTAATCTGAAGGATAGCCAGATTGCCTTCTGCAGCGAGGCCTTTGTTTTGGCCTTTGTCAGCTTCAGACGCTGCAGGCTTTGTCTTGATCGTCTCCCCTGAAGGTTCATTTATTGAAATCCCTTTCACAGGGACCTTCTTGGGCTCAACAAAGAAGAAGTCATCATCATCATCATCATCATCTTTAGGGGATGATGATGGTTCTTCATCATCGATATCGATGGGTTCTTCGTCTTCAGATTCTTCTTCTTCAGACTCGACCTCATCAGCGTAAGGTTCAGTCACATCAACAACAGATTCCTTGTGTTTCTCTTCGAGTTGCTCCCCTTCAGATACAGACGGAGGTTTCTCGGTTCCCTCAGGGTTTTCAACTCCCTGAGGTTGTGAAGTAGAAGTAGCAGCAGCATCTTCAACTTCTTCTCCCCCTCTTCCACATTATGAGTGGGGGAAGAAACAGATTGATCAGCAGCAGCAGCAGTCATAGGATTACTGTCTTCCAGGCCAGTAAGTCCCATGAAGGTTTCAATCACAACTATTCTTGCTTCTAGGCCAGAAATAGTAGGACTGATCTTTTGGAGATCATCTCGATCGGCCTGAGTAAAGTGAGACTTTGGGGCATCCAGGTGATTGAGTATCTGCAGAAGGAGATCTTTGACCGTGGTGACCTCACCCTTAAAAGTACCAACCTCTGTCTTCAAGGATGTGACTTCATTGGACAGAGTGGTGAAGTTTGTTGCCAGGGTGGTGTTGGTGACGTTGAGATTGTTGATGTTTGTGGAAGTTTCAGCGAGAGTGGTAGCAAAAGTTCTAATGCTGCCATTCACCTTCTCCATATCAGCTTTGGAGGCTTTTTCATCAACGACCTCGGTCAACTTTTTAAGGTTCTCTCCATCGTCTGTAACCGCTGAAGTGTTTGTGGAGAGAGTGGTGTTGTAAGATTCCACCTTTGTTTCCAGGGCCTTCAGGGAGGTGTTGATATCCCCCAAATTAGGACTTGAAACAGTTATTAACTTATTGATAACTCTATTTTTAGAGTTATTATTTCCATTTATTTCCCACTTTATTTTGTCAATTTTAGCCATTTCACTTCTAAAAACCCCCATTCTTGGTATGATTTACGAAAACGAGCAAAAGGAGTGAACCATGGTCTTTAATAAATTATTTGGGGAAGTTTTGGGTGTTTTCTCGATTTTTCATCCGCAGTGACGTATACAGTGCCCACTCCGGTTCCCCACTCTTCGAGCAGAACAAAAAGAAAAGAAAAAGAAACTTTTAGTTGGAATCTAATTTTCTGGAGGAGGAAGGTTCATTTGGCAGAGAAATGGCTGGAGAAGTACAAGGTAGTTCTCATTGAAGATAGCATCAAGTACACCCCTTTGTACTTGCAAAAGTTGACTTCTAAAAGACCATTGGGTAATAAGAGCTATACATGGAGGATTGAAGCATTACCCTATGGGCTGATTTCAGCATTGCCCTGCAGTCCTTACACCTTGGAAAACCCTTTTTGTGTAAAGACCAACACCTCCTCCTTAGTATAAAAAGGGGTGTTGGGTCTCATTTATTACAAGCCATCTATCTTGCAATATATCTAGCATTTTCTTTAAGTTGTAATCTTTCATTTACTGCAGTAACTTAGCATTTAATTTCAGTAATTTATTTTCTGTTGTAGTTCGAAATACACAGTGCAGGGACGACTTCTCGTTCCCCACTGTGGGCAGTTAATTTAAATCACTTTTAGTTTTATTATGTGCAAATCTTCATCTCTTGTTTTCTTTACTTCAGAAATGTTAGGCTAAACATCCTTTGGGATGTAGGAAGGAGAAGTACCTGGATTTTATCAAAAATGCTTGAGTAATCTTTATACTTAGAATATTTGTTGTTTTGGTCTTTCATTCTCGATATTTACCCAAGGATGCGAACAAGCCGATCACTTGCAAGGATCTAAAGTCTAGTTCTTAACTTAGAAATGAGTAGAACGCAGTGACACGAGCTTGAATGATGCTAGGGGATTCGAAAGAATTCTTATGACACTTACGAAAGTGAGGTCGGCACAGTGAGCTAATCTCTGCCCACTGGAGTAGTAGGCAAGCTAATTTGTGTATTAAAAACACTTAGAGTATTTGTCTCTACACATTCCATCGAGGCCTGAAAAGGTCCACTTAGAGATTACCATTGACAAAACAACAAGTACTAAGAGTATGGGATTTTTATCTAACGGTGTGAGTATTTTGTAACCGGGCTTTTCTAGCGAAAATGTCCACCACAAATACGAGGATCACTCTAAGGACCGAGTATTTGAGATAAAATTTAGGGAAAATCTAACCTACATTCCTCCTTTTTAACATTTAGTAAATCGTTGCAAGAAGCTATTTTACCAAACCAAACCAAAGTTTTATTTTCCTCTCTAGTTGAAACTTGTAAAAGGAGCTCATGAGAACCGTATTGTCTTGATTGTCCAGTCTCTGTGGATTCGATTCTGGTATTTTACCAACTATTACTTGCTGTGACGATCATAGTGGACAGTGTACACTTGCACTTCCCACTGTGGACAGTTTGCAACCCACTGCGATTAAAACACATATTTCGCACGTAACAAGTTTTTGGCGCCGTTGCCGGGGACTGGCGTGATTTTAAATCTCAAGACATTAGTTTTTGTTCGAGCCCGAGTAACTAGTTTTTCTAAGCTGTTCGTATTGTATGCCACGGCGACAACTAGAACATTTGGTTCCAATAGATCTCGAAATAGAAAAAACGTTGCGAAAAACACGAAGAAGCAAGAAAACAAATCGACAACCTCCTGTGATCCCCACTGTGAACATGGCTGCAGTACCGCCACCTATAGTGGAGACCACAATCACGATTGCCGATAACAAAGATCGAAAAATACGGGACTATGCTACTTCCGGAGTTGGTGATTTAAGCTCCGGAATTTTGAGACCCAATATTGTTACAACGCATTTTGAACTCAAACCGGTGATGTTTCAAATGATCCAAGCCATGGGTCAATTTGGAGGATCGCCATCTGAGGATCCGCACTCGCACTTAAAATCCTTTTTAGAAATGACCGATTCCTTTCAATTGCAAGGTGTTAGTGATGAGGCATTAAGACTAAGGCTTTTCCCTTTTTCATTAAGGGACAAAGCAAAATCTTGGCTGAACGCACATGCACCTCACTCGATAACCACTTGGCAAGAGCTTGCCGATAGATTTTTGCAAAAATACTTTCCTCCAACAAGGAATGTTAGATTTCGAAATGATATAATTTTATTTAGGCAAGAGGAAGATGAGGCTGTTTCGGATGCATGGGAACGATTTAAAGATTTACTTCGAAAGTGCCCACATCATGGCATCCCACATTGCATCCAATTGGAGACCTTTTACAATGGTCTTTCCAATGCAGCCAAAATCATCTTAGATGCAACAGCCGGTGGAACATTTACGAGTATGACTTACAACGAAGGATATCAAATCTTAGAAAAAGTGTCCAACAACAATACCGAATGGTCAAATCCAAGAGCACCCATGTCAAAGACCAACACCATAGATTCCGAAGCACTCAAAACCATGAATGCACAATTAGTGGCCTTGACAAAAATCGTTTTAAATCAAAATCGAGGCCAAGTCAATTCCGCAACCCATCTCGCTGATAACTGCACCCTTTGTGGAGAGGAGCATGTTTTCGACTATTGTCCAGCAAACCCCGAATCTGTTAATGTCATAGGGACCAACCAAAGGAACAACCCTTATTCGCAGACTTATAATCCAGGTTGGAGAAATCATCCGAATTTCTCTTGGTCCGGTAATCAAGGACTCCAACCCCAAGGACCGAGTCATATCCAGCAAAGACCATACAATCCCCCGGGATTTCAGCAACATCACAGTGGGTAATCCCCACATCACAGTGGGCAGTCCCCACAACCATACCAACCACGATCCAACCAACCAGCTGAAGCTCAACAATCGATCGAGTCGATTCTCAAAGGTTTTATGAATCAAACTCAAGCAGCCATTAGGAATATAGAGACCCAAGTAGGACAGCTAGCTGTTGAAGTTAAGAATAGACCACCAGGAACGTTACCGAGTGATACCGAGCAAGCTAGAGTGATAGGAAAAGGACCAGAACATGTCAAATACATAACTTTAAGGAGTGGAAAGGATCTGAAAGATATCGTTTTTGAATCTGATGATTCGCCTCAAAAACCCACTGTGAGCACCACAGTGGGCACTCCTCAAGTCACTGTGATCCCCACAGTGGGGACCGACATCCCTGACCTTCCCACTTTTGGACCTGTCCCAAAGACTACTATTCCAAAGCCAATACCACAGCAAACTCAGATTGACCCACGAAACATTCCATTTCCTCAAAGAATGAAGCCTAAAAATGTCGATGTTCAGTTTAAAAAATTCTTAGACATTTTTAAGCAACTTCACATTAACATACCCTTGGTAGAAGCTCTCGAGCAGATGCCAAGCTATGTTAAATTCTTAAAAGATATTTTGAACAAAAAGAGGAAGTTGGGTGAATTTGAGACTGTGGCTTTGACCGAAGAATGTAGTGCCCTCCTTACTAGCAAGATTCCACCTAAGTTGAAAGACCCGGGTAGTTTCACCATTCCATGCATTATAGGAGGACAAGAAGTAGGTCAAGCACTTTGTGATTTAGGAGTTAGTGTCAACTTGATGCCGCTGTCCATTTTTAACAAGTTAGGTATTGGAGAGGCTAGACCCACAACCGTGACATTACAACTAGCCGACCGGTCCATTGCCTACCCCAAAGGGAAAATAGAAGACGTTCTGGTCCAAGTAGATAAGTTTATCTTCCCTGCTGATTTTCTAGTTCTAGATTATGAGGCTGATAAAGAAATCCCAATCATCTTAGGGCGTCCGTTTCTTGCAACCGGACGTACTTTGATTGATGTGCACAAAGGAGAACTCACGATGCGGGTTAATGACCAAGAGGTAACTTTCAATGTCTTCAAGGCCCTCAAGTATATGGAAACCGAAGACTGTTTTGCTTTGAGTTCGATTTATGGATCCCACAGTTTTGACACAGTGCCCACAGTGAGAAGCACAGTGCCCACAGTGGGGAGTAAGAGTGAGCACTCCGACTCTAAAAATGATGACACTTTTGAGGATGAGTGTAACGAAATTTTGGCAGCTTTTGAGCTGCTAGATTTCAAGGAGAGACATGTCAAACTACCATATAAACATCCCCCTGACTTGAATTTGAAGTCATTGCCTTCCCACTTAAAGTATGCCTACCTCAATGAGTTAGAAGAACTCTGTCACCACTCCTACATAAATGCAAAAACCAACAAGGAGAAGATCAAGTGGTGGCCTGACCAAAAAATCACTCATGAAGAGTTTGGGGAGGGAAAAAAAGTGCTACATTTTAATTCAAGGTTAAGGATGTTTCCGGAAAATTTAAAATCACGATGGAAAGAGCCTTACACTGTGGTCAAGGTAAGTCCTTTTGGAACTCTGGACTTAATGGCTCCTCAATCCGGACAAATCTTTAAAGTCAATGGGGAGAGAGTGAAGCATTTTCTGAGTGAGAGTGCTCACATTGTACCCCACTCTCCACCTCACTTTGGTTAGAGAAAGTCAACGCTGTTTGTAAATATTTTATTTCAGTTAGTTGTTGTCTTTTTATTAAATTTGGTATTTTTAATTCTGCATGGTAGTTTATTTCGATGTGTGTAGGAGAATTTTAGCACTTTTTGGAACAAAAAGGTTCGCAGTGGGTAGAGGCTGGTCACTGCGCTCCTCGCTCTCGGTCTGACTTATGAAGAGACGGTTTGGGGGGGGGGGGGGGGCAAGGCTGACACACATCATGCTTTTTCTTACACAAAGGTCACCTTTTCATGCCACTTGTCCTTTCCCCACCTATTCCCAAGGAAAGCTATCATTGTCTCTCTCTCTCCTAAACCGTTCCCTCTCAAAAACAAAGAAAACCCTCATTTTCAAAATCAAAGCCTTTCTCTCTCCTTAAACCACCTACACTATTCATCTTCTTCTTTCTCCTTCACGAACCAAAAACCATTCCAAAACCTAGTAATGGCAAGAAGCAAGAGATTGAACACTCACCCAGAGGCGCCCACACGGCCGGCGATCCGCCGCCGCACCGCCGACGACCAACCACCGGAGGCCGTCACCGGCGATCTCAATAAAACCCCACCGATCTCCGGCGAACCTCCGGTCATCTCCAATGTTGCAGACGCGAGTTCATCCAAACCAGAGAGTCCAAAAGCCGTATCTTCATCAAGGGTCTCGGACTCTGTTCAAAACCCTTTTGATAATACAGATTTGCAGGAGGATGAAGAAATGCTGAGATTACAAGAAGAATACAACAACAGGGTCGCGGAAATTAAGATGAAGAGGAAAGAAGCCGAGAGAAAGCGCCGAGAAGAAGAGGAAAGAATCAAACGAGAGGAGGAAGAAAGATTAAAAAGAGAGGAGGAAGAGAGATTGAGGAGGGAAGAAGCCGCAAGATTGGCTAGAGAGGAGGAGGAGCGATTGAAAGAGGAAGAACGAAAGAAGGATGAGGAAGCAAGGATATTCGAGCAGAAAAAGAAACAAGCAGAGGAGGAGTGTTTGGCTCGTGAGGAAGAAGAAAGACAGAAGAAGATTAAGGAGCAGACTCAGACTATAGACATTCCCCAGAACAAAAATGCTGATAGTGTGGAGGATGTCCACACCACTGCCCACAGTGAAGAAACCCCAACCAGAGCACTCTAGAGGAACAGGGGAGTGGTTACACGATCTGGTGCATCCAAGAAGGCATCGTCTGCAAAACCGAAAAGAAAAGCGTCGAGGAAAGGTAAGGGTATCGAACCCTCTTTAAGTTCTTCTTCTAGTGATACTAATACGGGAAGTGAACAAAACCTTTCTGAAAATCCACATCTGTCCACTGTGGGGACTGCTCATGCCCCCAGTGGGATACCGAGGCAATTCACTTCCCCAGCTGCTAGAGCCCACTTTGAGTGTATTTGCACTCGGAAGTTGAATTTAGAGAGGGGTTTCGACCCCGACTTTGTAGAAGCAAATCCCTTTGTCAAAGATAAACTTGTAGCGCAAGATTGGGCAACCATTGCCACTGCCAATCGCCGCGCTAATGCATCATTAGTCCGAGAATTTTATGCTGAGGCCTCCCAAGCCAAAGAATCATTTGTTAAGATCAGAGGAAAGGTTGTGGACTTTACTCCAGGCAATATAAACCGAGTGTTAGGTAGAGGAGCTCCGGAACCTTGTGCTTTCGGATAGTTCCTGGCAAAGATGACTCCGGCTGATGAGGAATTGATTTTAAAAGAAATAGCAGTTGAGGGAAGGCCATGGAATCAAGATGGCCAAAGAAGGTGTCTATATGCTGGCAGCCTCACAACTGAGGCTGCTGTGTGGTTCCAATTCCTAAGGGCCTCGGTGGCCCCAACATCGCACGACACGACTCTCTCCATGCATAAGTGTGCCATGCTTTACTGCGTTCTCACTAAAAAGAAGATCAATCTGGGAATCATAATGCATGGTGCCATCCATCAGGCCAGAACACGAACCAAGGTAATCCTACCCCTTCCTTGCCTTATTACACTATTGCTAATAGATGCCGGAGTGCCCACAGCTGAAGAAGACCAGTGGATCATTTCCACGAAAAACATCAGTATTCAGACAATTAAGAAGATGAGAAGAGAGATAGGAGGCCCGTCTGTTGAGCCTGCCCAGGTACAGCCCAATGTGCGAATAGCCGACGAACACATAGTGGGCACTGAAGTGCCCACTGTGGAGAAGAAGGGTACCCCACTGCGACCAACAACTACGGGAGAAGCAAGCACCAGCACAGTAAGCCCAATGACCGCCATTCTGAACGCCATTTCAGCCCTCACATACAGGATCGAGTTGCTAGAAAGTGAGCAGCGATATCAGAACCGGGCCACGCAGAAATTTTGGATGTATACAAGAGAACGGGATGAGGTGACGGGCCTGATGATGCAAGAGGCCAACCCAATGCTAGCTGCTCAGCTACCAGAATTTCCGAAGGATATCTGCCCGGTTAATGACAGTGAGGATGAGTTCGATGATGATGATGCGGATCTGTCACCGCAAGCCACCCAAACCCCGTGAATGGTTTGTTTTAAAACAATGGTTTCGCTCTTTTGCTCACCAAAAACAATTTTATTTTGTTTGGTTGATCTTTTTGTGCCTATGGCTAGGCTTTGACAATGTTTGCTACATATTTCTTTTTGGCGTTTTAATGCATGAAAATCCTACCACTGGGTAGGTACTTTTGGGTACTAACGTATTTGTTGTTTGATTGCTTGTTTGATCTCGTTTCCATCTTAAGGTACAACTTTCGGCTTCCGACTTAAAAAGGTCCCTTTTGTAAGTACGAATCTCAACTTGATACCGTGAAATGATTTAGGCCATTTTTCGCATCTAAACACGACCCTTTTTGTACCCCAAACCACCACCTTTGTTCGTTATTTCTATGTCACAGTGGGGACACTGTGAGATCTTAAGTTTGAGGTGGGGAGTTCCAGAGTGACTTCCAGTTTCCTCACAGTGGGGACACTGTGAAGTCCAAGTTTGAGGTGGGTAAGCCGTACCCCCCTCCCAAAAAAAAAAAAGAGAAAATACAAAAATACAAAAGAAAAACGGAGTGTCACTAACAAAATTGATGGTGTGCCTTTTCTGGACCATCAAAGTGCTCACTCCCAGAAAAAGATGGTGTGCCTATTCTGGACCATCAGAATACCCACTCTCACAAAAAAAATAGCCATACTCCTTATTCCCAAATAAAGCCTGAAAGTGTACGTACTTATCATAGCAAAATACTAAACACCCACTTCTTGAAATAAAAATCTCAAAGCGAGATCTTCGGTCCATGTTTGGAAATTTTTGCCAAAACCCTTAGGAAAAGATTCAAAGCCATAAACCCTTCAAACCCAAGAAAGCCCTATTGATCAAAAGGTAAACAAGGGAAAGGTTTCGTCAAACACAAAAGTGAAATTTTCAAGTTTGGAACCGAAGGAAGTATCGAAGGAAGGAGATCAACGCCCATTCAAGTCAAGAAATATGTAAGTCCCTCAAAGATCTTTTATGCATTGTGTTTCATTTTATTTCTTTCTTTTTATTACTTGGGGACAAGTAATGATTTAAGTTTGAGGTTGTGATAACTCTATTTTTAGAGTTATTATTTCCATTTATTTCCCACTTTATTTTGTCAATTTTAGCCATTTCACTTCTAAAAACCCCCATTCTTGGTATGATTTACGAAAACGAGAAAAAGGAGTGAACCATGGTCTTTAATAAATTATTTGGGGAAGTTTTGGGTGTTTTCTCGATTTTTCATCCGCAGTGACGTATACAGTGCCCACTCCGGTTCCCCACTCATCGAGCAGAACAAAAAGAAAAGAAAAAGAAACTTTTAGTTGGAATCTAATTTTCTGGAGGAGGAAGGTTCATTTGGCAGAGAAATGGCTGGAGAAGTACAAGGTAGTTCTCATTGAAGATAGCATCAAGTACACCCCTTTGTACTTGCAAAAGTTGACTTCTAAAAGACCATTGGGTAATAAGAGCTATACATGGAGGATTGAAGCATTACCCTATGGGCTGATTTCAGCATTGCCCTGCAGTCCTTACACCTTGGAAAACCCTTTTTGTGTAAAGACCAACACCTCCTCCTTAGTATAAAAAGGGGTGTTGGGTCTCATTTATTACAAGCCATCTATCTTGCAATATATCTAGCATTTTCTTTAAGTTGTAAGCTTTCATTTACTGCAGTAACTTAGCATTTAATTTCAGTAATTTATTTTCTGTTGTAGTTCGAAATACACAGTGCAGGGACGACTTCTCGTTCCCCACTGTGGGCAGTTAATTTAAATCACTTTTAGTTTTATTATGTGCAAATCTTCATCTCTTGTTTTCTTTACTTCAGAAATGTTAGGCTAAACATCCTTTGTGATGTAGGAAGGAGAAGTACCTGGATTTTATCAAAAATGCTTGAGTAATCTTTATACTTAGAATATTTGTTGTTTTGGTCTTTCATTCTCGATATTTACCCAAGGATGCGAACAAGCCGATCACTTGCAAGGATCTAAAGTCTAGTTCTTAACTTAGAAATGAGTAGAACGCAGTGACACGAGCTTGAATGATGCTAGGGGATTCGAAAGAATTCTTATGACACTTACGAAAGTGAGGTCGGCACAGTGAGCTAATCTCTGCCCACTGGAGTAGTAGGCAAGCTAATTTGTGTATTAAAAACACTTAGAGTATTTGTCTCTACACATTCCATCGAGGCCTGAAAAGGTCCACTTAGAGATTACCATTGACAAAACAACAAGTACTAAGAGTATGAAATTTTTATCTAACGGTGTGAGTATTTTGTAACCGGGCTTTTCTAGCGAAAATGTCCACCACAAATACGAGGATCACTCTAAGGACCGAGTATTTGAGATAAAATTTAGGGAAAATCTAACCTACATTCCTCCTTTTTAACATTTAGTAAATCGTTGCAAGAAGCTATTTTACCAAACCAAACCAAAGTTTTATTTTCCTCTCTAGTTGAAACTTGTAAAAGGAGCTCATGAGAACCGTATTGTCTTGATTGTCCAGTCTCTGTGGATTCGATTCTGGTATTTTACCAACTATTACTTGCTGTGACGATCATAGTGGACAGTGTACACTTGCACTTCCCACTGTGGACAGTTTGCAACCCACTGCGATTAAAACACATATTTCGCACGTAACACTTATGAACAGAGAAAAGCTCAGAAGTTTGTGGTTTGGAGAGAAGAGTTGGTTGAGTTATGTGTATACCTGCAAGTGGGTTTACGAAGTTGTCGAAACCTCGTAAACCTGAGAAGTGTTCCATGTCGTCGTCGAGAGTGCCTTGGCGCATGGAGGTGCCTGCAGATCCTAAGTTTGTATCCATCATCGCATTTAGAGTATCAGCAGCTGAATTATGAATGATGACGGGTGTCCCTGAGAATGTTGGGAAAATTGGTGGAGTGTCCAAAGAAAGAGTGGGAGGAGTGAAGGATGAGAATATTGGTTGGGTGCGAGGTTCAGCGTTGGATCCGCTGACAATCACTTCAGTCTGTAGAGAGGCTGAAGGAGGTGGGTTCAGTTCCAAGTTTATAACCTCAGTGTTTAGAGACGCTGAGGTCGGAATTGAAGGGGTGGCTTTATCAGTTGTGGCAAAGCGTACCACAGAACTATCCATCAGCTCTTCAAAGTGAGCTGTGGAGTCTTCAGCATGTGAATGCTTGGAGGGTTGCTCCTTGGTTTTCTTGATCCTTTTGGAATCAAGTTGGGAAGATGATTGTTTCCTTTTTCGAGAAGGAGTGGATGGTGCAGCTTGGGTATCAGCGGTGGGGATTTCCGCTGAAGTAGCCGCAGAAGTAGAAGAATGAGGATTAAGAAGAGATAAGAGTGTGGTAAGACGTACCTCGTTTGGCATAAGCTTGAAGTCGAGCACCTTAGGGCCAACCTGAGAGAGTCTCAGATCACCCTCTTTTGGGTATTTGTCCCCAAGGCCAAGTTGAAAGATGGCACTTATGAATCGGGGATATGGAACCCATGACGGTCTATCAGCCATATCAACTCTGAACGCAAGGTCATCATAGATGACTGAGGCCCAGTCAACATGGAGACCTTTCAGCAATGCATAGCCCATTGCTTGCTGAGGTTGAGCATCTTGATCAGAGGAGCTGGACTTCGCTGTCATGCAGCTTATCAAGTGAGCGAAGATGAAGTTCATTTTGCTGGGCATTTTAGACTTCTTGATCAGGGTCAGTTTCTTCTCAATCTGCTTGTCCCTCCCTGTGTCCCATGCGTAACCCATTGCATCAAAGAATATAGTGATGGCTTCCCTATCAGCATGGTTTTTGAGGTTTGGGAGAGGGACAAAGGGTTTTTCTTTGGTAGCGACGGGGAGGCTCAGTGCACGTCGGATGATGGCAGGATTGATTTTGGTGGTGCCAAATTTGGTGTCACAGAGAATGACATCAAGGAGTTTCTTAGGGTCTTTGGTTGAAGGAACCTGAGCTCGTGTGGCAGTATACCAGAACTGAGATAGAAGGAATTTATGGGCAGGGGGTACGTAGGTTAAGGCTTTGAATAAGCAGCAGTATTGGAGAAAATTCACAGCATCATCCTGATGCCTGACTTGCTTTCGTGGAGGAAAATCAAAAAGAGCATAGAGGTTGTTTGATTTTGAAAAATTTACTTCCTCAAGCGTGAACTTGACTTGAGGAGCTTTGGGAAGAGTCAGTTTATCAGCAGCAGACGATTTCTCAGCGGTAGGAGCAGCAGTAGAGGATGCCATTTATGTTTTACATGTATAAACATGATGAAGAGATAAAGAACAATGTCTTAATGTGGAAAGATTTTCCAATAAGATGTTGTTGATTTTTGTCCATTTCATTCAGACCAAAGATGTCTTAATGAAGATTAGGGTTTTCTAGTTTGGACAAAAAGAGACAAGAACTAGTGAATGTCTTATTTTCCAGTTTCCTTTAAAGATAAGGATTCTGGAAAAAACATATGAAGAACAAGTTTAAGATTTTAAGTTTTAAACTTGAAGAACAACCATGAAGGTTGTGTTTATAAAATCATGAAAGAAAATGATTTCATTTTTTAAAAAGTTCTTTTGTCTGATCTTGTAGAAACAATGAAGAGATCAAAAACAAGTTAGAAACAGGTAAATAATAAGAATATTAACCTTGTTGTCGAAGAAGGAGATGAACAGTTTTCTGGAAAAACTCGAGTTCAAAAAGCAACAGTAGTTTATTGCTTGGAGAAAAAGATGTTCGCGTAAAGGAAAAATATAAACTCGAAAGGGTTTATATAGTGAGAGTAGAGAGAGAAAAACTATGAGCGGGAAAGTTTTTCATCATGACACGGACACGTGTTTGCATTTGATTGGATGGTAAACGAAACGTGCAAACGTGTGTCAGAAAAAGAACGTGCCAGGGTTTATCCGTTGTGATGATGTCACAAACGTCCTTTCATATTTTAAGATGTCTCTAAGGTTTTGAAAGCTCGAGGACATTTTGAAAACATGAAGCACTGAATAGAAATATCAATGTTACTTTTAGAAATTTCAAAGTATCGCTGTTAAGGAAGAAATATTCAGCGATGCAATTTGTTTTTGAAATCTTGCATTCATTTGCGAACGTCAGCGAGTAAAGAGAGAACATACCTTGATATCAGCGAATCAAGTTTGTTTAGAGAGAAGATGATAGAATGTGTTATATAAGTTGGTTTTATCCGGTCGCTGATCAAATGTGAACCGCTGAAGATTTTACTCTTCAAAGTTTAGCATTCCAAGCTCGCTGATGAGAAAGTTGAATCTTGTCTCATCAAGAGGTTTGGTGAAAAGATCAGCTAACTGAAAATCAGTTGGGATAAAATGAAGTTCTATATCACCATTCATCACATGATCTCTGATAAAATGATACCTGATTTCGATATGTTTGGTCTTTGAGTGTAGTACTGGATTGTTGGCTATAACGATGGCACTACTGATGTCGCAATAGATTGGAATTTTCGAGAGCTGAAGGTCATAGTCCAGTAGTTGATTTCTCATCCACAAGACCTAAGAACAACAGCTTCCAGCGGCTACATACTCAGCTTCAGCGGTGGAGGTGGACACTGAGTTTTGCTTTTTACTTGTCCAACTCACCAGCTTTCTGCCCAGGAGCTGACAGCCTCCTGTGGTTCTTTTCCTATCCAATTTGCAACTTGCAAAATCACTATCTGAATAGGCGATTAGATCAAACCCTGAATCTTTGGGATACCAAAGACCTAGGTTCGGAGTTCCCTTAAGGTAACGAAAGATTCGCTTTATAGCGATCATATGAGATTCCTTAGGTTCAGCTTGATATCGTGCACACAAACAGGTTGCGTACATAATATCAGGTCGGCTAGCTGTAAGATACAAAAGAGAGCCGATCATCCCACGGTATGTCGTGACATTAACAGGTATTCCAGAAGAATCCTGGTTTAGTGTCAGCGGCGGAGCCATAGGGGTTTTCATAGCTGAACTCTGAGTTAAATCAAATTTCTTCAGTATATCTTTAACATACTTTCCCTGATTAATGAAAGTTCCCTTTTCATTTTGTTTTATCTGAATACCAAGGAAATATGTTAGCTCACCCATCATACTCATTTTATACTCTGCTTTCATTCTATCAGCGAAGCGAGTACAAAGGTCAGGGTTAGTAGAACCAAATATAATGTCATCAACATATATCTGAACAAGAATAATATGACCTTTTACTTTCCTGAAGAATAGAGTCTTATCGATTTTTCCACGCTCAAATTGTTCAATATGGAGATAAGTAGAAAGAGTGTCATACCATGCACGAGGAGCTTGCTTTAAGCCGTAAAGTGACTTATCCAGTTTATAAACATAACCTGGATGCTTAGGATCTGAGAATCATGGAGGTTGTTCCATATACACTTCTTCATTCAGCTTTCCATTAAGAAACGCTGACTTAACATCCATTTGATAAACTTTGAAGTCTTTGTGTACAGCGTAGGCTAAGAATAGACGAATAGATTCTAGTCTTGCTACTGGAGCAAATGTTTCGCCGTAGTCTATACCTTCCTCTTGTCTGTATCCCTGAGCAACAAGACGAGCCTTGTTGCGGGTTACAGTTCCATGTTCGTCCAACTTGTTTCGATAGACCCATTTAGTGCCTATCACTGTCTTGTCAGTTGGTCTTCGAACAAGTTTCTAAACTTTGTTTCTTTCAAATTATGTCAGCTCTTCTTGCATAGCGCTGACCCAGTTTGGATCTTGGAGGGCATCATCTGTTTTATTTGGTTCAATCAGAGAAATAAAGTTAACAAATAAACAAATGTTACCTGCATTTGGATCACCAATTATTTGATCAATTGGGTGATTAATAGTCCATCGCTGAGCCGGAGCATGAGTCGCTGACTCAGCCTGAACTGGAGGGGCTGAAGATGAGGCTTCAGCAACTTCTGGAATATCAACCAAGAGAGGAGTAGGTGCAGATGTCATTACATTCACTGATTGCAGAGAAGTAGATGGAATGTCTGCGATAGAAGCAGGCATAGTGTTTAAAGGAATAGCTGAGACCCATGAAGTTTCAGCTTCACTAGTCTGCATGTTTGGGATGATAGTAGGACCATCATCTTCAACGGTATGAGTATGAGGAGTGGGAATATCTTCTGAATCACCAAGATGTGAAAACATCCATTGATTCAGTTCTTCAGTATCAGCAGAAGGTCGAGAATTTGCTGAACGGGATTCGTCAAAGGTGACGTGAATAGTTTCTTCAACATTCTGTCTTCTTCGATTGAAGACTCTGAAGGCTTTGGAGACTGAGGAGTATCCAAGAAAGATTCCATCATCAGCCTTAGGATCAAACTTTCCAAGGGCATCTCTGTTGTTCAGTATGAAACACTGACATCCAAAGATGTGAAGAAAGCTAATTGAAGGCTTTCTCCCATGGAAAATTTCATAGGCTGTCTTGTTGAATCTGTTGACTATCAGCGACCTGTTTTGCGTAAAACAAGCAGTGTTGACAACTTCTGCCCAAAACAGAGTAGGCAGGTGAGAATCGCTGAGCATTGAACGTGCAACTTCAATAATAGTTCTATTTCTTCTTTCAGCGACTCCGTTTTGTTGCGGTGTTCTCACTGAAGAAAAGTTTTGAGAAATACCCTTACTCTTATAGAAGGAATCAAGAGAACTGTTTTTAAATTCCGTCCCATGATCACTCCTTATTGAGCGAACGATCAAGTTGTTCAGGACTTCCATTTTCCTGACAAAGGTGATGAGTTCTTCAGGGGTGTCACTCTTAGAACGGAGAAAAATTACCCAGGTATAGCGAGAGAATTCATCAACTATGACCATTGTATATTTCTTTCCAGCGATGGATTGTTTGTTAACAGGGCCAAACAAATCCATATGGAGAAGTTGTAGAGGAGATGACACTGAGGAGATTTACTTTGATTTAAAGCTTGCTTTGGTCTGCTTCCCTTTCTCACACGCTGAACATAAGGACTCCTTGGCGTATGAGTGTTGAGGTAGACCAGTGACTAACTCTTTAGAAGAAAGAGTGTTCAGTGTCTTGAAGTTGAGATGGGAGAGCCTCTTATGCCATAACCAGTTGGCATCAGATGAGGCTTTTGAGAAGAAACATGAGTTCTCAGTGGTTGTTGAGTCCATGTTTATAACGTAAACATTTTCCAAACGATAACCACTGAGGGCTATCTTCTCTTTTTTGTCAGTGACAAAGCAGGATTCCTTAGTAAAGATTACTTTGTTATCCATGTCGCAAAGCTGACTGATGCTTAGAAGATTATGATTTAGCCCTTCAACATATGCGACTCTTCTGAAGGTTGTTGTACCATTAGAGAGTACACCAAACCCTCGGGTATGTCCTTTTCCGTTTCCACCGAAAGTTACAGAGGGACCCTTCTCTTCCTTATACTCAGTGAGCAGGTTCTTCTTACCAGTCATGTGTCTAGAGCATCCGCTATCGAGATACCAGATACCCTTCTTAACCTGCAAACAAAGGAAGAATAGTTTGACTTGGGCACTCATTTCATCATGTGTACACACTTGTCAGTGGAGGTAGATGGAATGGAAGGTTCATCATTCTTCGCAGCATTTGAAGATTCAGCTTTATCAGTCTTCACTTTGGTTAATTTCTTAACCTCAGTGGTCTTCTTTGCCTTGGGAGCAATAATCTTCACCTTAACTATTTTTTCAGCTTTGGTGGCTGTAGGGCACTTACTAGCAATATGATTTGTAAGTCCACAGTGATAACATTTCCTATAACTAAAAGTAGTTCTAGGACCATTTGCATGCTTAGCCGTTAGTTTTAAATGAGCAGGGCTAGCACAAAGTATACCTTTGGCATTGGAAATGAGAGGAACGTTCAGTTCTTCAGATTTCCTACCAGTTATATCCACTTTAAGTCTAGGAGTAGATCGCTGAATAAATGCAGGGATCTTGTTCTTAGAAGTATAGGGATAAGTCACTGACGCTTTAGAAGCATTCAGCTTAGGTACACAAGTACCCTTCTGAGGTTTTTGGTTAAAAGTAATTCCTTTACCTTTGTCTTTAGAGACTGTGGTAGGTTTTGGATAAATAATTTTCTCTTTACCTTTCGAAGTTAAGGTAGAGATTTCCTTAGGGATTAGAGGTTTTGAAGAGGAACACTGAGATGAGAAAGTGTCAGGGATTGAGGATACGAACATTCCAAACTTAAGCATGGAACGGTCAGTGGTTTGTTCTAGAGTATCAGCTTTGTAACCAAGACCACGTTTATCACTCAGGGGAATCTGAGACTTAATTATCTCAGTGATCTTTGTTGAGGAGTTATACCATCCATCAACAGTAGCTTTTTCAGCTTTTAATGCACCGATAGCTTCTTCGCGTTCGATTTTGACTAGCTGATTTAAATGAACTTGATCTTTAAAATCTTCTTCAATTTTAGAAAGCTTTTCTACTTGAAGGTGACAGTTTTTAAGCTGTTCAGCAAGGTCAAGGTTTTGATTTTCAATAACAGTTTTGCCATTCATGGCTTCATATAAACTTTTAGTCAAGAGATCAATCTTTCGAAGACTATCAGCTTCATCAATATTTAAAATATTGGTAAAAAAGGAAGGTGATACCTTAGTAGCAGAGGTTGAAGTAGAGGGAATGTCAGAATTTTCTTCCTCATCTTCAAGTTTGGCCATGAGACATAGATTGGCTTCATCATCATCTTCAGAGTCAGATGATTCTTCTTCGTCAGAGGCAGCCCAATCATAGTCAGCCATCAGGCCTTTGCCTTTCTTCTTAAAGGTTTTCAGCTTTGAATACCTTTCTTTCAGCTTTTTGTATTTTTCATCTCTAGTCCTGGGAGTAAAGTTTTTCTTGGGAAAAGCTGAGGATCTAGAGACTTTCTTTGACCTGCACTCGCTAGCAAAATGTCCTATCTTTTCACAGTTATAGCAAGTAGCAGTAGTCTTATCAACAGGGGTTGATGATCTTGGCTTGTCAGTAATAGCAAGAGGTTTGTTCTTTCTGAAATTACTCTTTCTAGCAAATCTCCGAAACTTATTAGCCAGGAATGCCAGAGTTTCATCATCATCTGAAGCGTCAGAATCTGATTAACGTTCAGAGTTAGTTTCCAACTCAGTGACAGTGATAGTAGATCGCTGAGTGGAAGGTAACTCTGAGAGTAAAGCAACAGAGGTGCTTTTGGAATCTTTTACAAGATTCTTATTAAGATGACTCGATTGCTCATGATTAAGCATCGTGCCATATAAGGTAGAAAGAGTCATGGATTTTAGATCCTTTGATAGCTTGAGACACGTTGAATAACTGTCCCAGCTTTCAGGTAAACATTCTAAGAACTTTGTCAGTACTTCAAAGTTAGAATATTCCTTACCAACGGTTTTTAGATCTATTATTAAGCAGTTAAAACGTTGGTGTACTTCAGAGAGAGATTCATTCTTACCACAAATTAAGCTTTCGTACTGTCTTACGTGAGTCCTGGACTTCAGAAGTACCTTCATACTGAACACAGATTGTGTCCCACATCGCTTTGGAGGTCTTCAGGTTCATGACGGAATGGTAGACTTCGTCAGGAAGATCCATGGAAAGAATGGATCTGGCTTTAGTGTCGAGAGCCACTTTCTTCTTATCTTCATCTGTCCACATATGAATTTCCTTGGGCACCAACCTTTCTGGAATAGCAGCTCTATTCTCAGCGGCTGGAACTTCAGGATCAATTCTTATAGGAATATATGGACCATTTTCGATGTAATAAGGTATAGTTGGGTCTACACCTTCTAAGAAGAGAATCATCCTATTTTTCCACAGATTAAAGTTATCTCTGGAGAATCTAGGGGGTTTTACAAGAGAACCGTTGTCAATATAGTTTGTGTTTGTGTTGGTAGCCATTTTAAGAAATAGCAAGGAAGAAGAGATTAGTATAGATAAGATCCTGTTTATGAGATTAAACAAATCTACTCTGATACCACTTGTTGGTCCCGAAGGGTTATACAAGTTTGTAGAGGGGGGGGGGGGGGGGGGGTTGAATACAAACACACGATTTTTACTTTCTAAATTATTTATTGAAAAATCAAAACAATTTACATCTTGTTGCGGAACAAGATTAAGGATTAACCTAATCTAAACAAGTTAAGAACACTAAGTATCTTGCACTAGAATAAAGACAGAAAGGAGATAAGGAAATTACGAATAATAACCTAACACACAGTAGTAAGGAAGAAGAAGATGGCCCGAGCACTTCATTTCTGAAGTAGGGTTCTTCTTATATACTGCATGCATTTAATGCATAGCAGTGTTACTTTACACGTGGCAGCATCTGAGTGGTTGCATGTTTTGACCTTTGTAGACAACCTTAGTAGCCGCATGGTGCACAGTGTAGAATCAGAGTTTGTTGTACGATTCTAGACAGAAGGGAGGTCCGTTCTGACATTTCGTACGGAGACGTGCAAGGGAGGTAAGACAATAGTACTTTGTATGGAGACTTCATGATCAGCTTTCGTTGAATCAGTACTTTATCAGCGAATGATAAAGCTCAGCGATTGCTGAAGTCTTCTACTTGATACTTCACGTTGAATGGACAATTCTGTGACTTCGCTGATATCCGCATCAGTTCATTAGTAGACTTGTCGCTGGTTCTTGGGCTTAATCTTCGACTTCAGCGTAGAACCTTTGTTGACGTGAAACTTGTCTTCAGGAATCATAAGTAAACAACTAAACTATCAGCGATCATCACAGAGACTGAACAGACGCATTGCTACTGGATGAACAGTGTTCGCTGAATGTCTAATCTAAGGAGCGAGAGTTCCTATCAGCGGTACTGTAAAGTCTTGGTACTTATCAGCGATAGTGAAACTCTAATACATATTGTTTACTTACAATTTTCACTAAGTGTTAAAGAGAGGGTCATTATCAAATCACTGAGGGTTTGGATCAACACACCCCACAACAGAATGGCGTGGTTGAAAGAAAGAACCGCACGCTTGTGGAGGCTGCAAGAACTATGCTGACAGCATCTGGATTACCAATGTCTTTTTGGGCAGAAGCAGTATCAATCGCTTGCTACACCCAAAATCGATCAACAATTGTAAAGAGGCACATCAAGACCCCGTATCATTTGATCAACAAAAGGCGACCAAACATCAAGTTCTTTCATGTATTTGGATGCAAGTGCTTTGTCTTAAATGATAGAGAAGCAAGAGGAAACTTTGAGGTGAAAGCAGATGAAGGCAAGTTCATTGGTTACTCTGCCACCTCTAAGGCCTACAGAGTGTACCTTCAGCGGTCACGAACCATTGTAGAAAGCATCAATGTGTCTTTTGACGACTCCTTTCAAAAGACTTCTGAACAAATCAGTTCAGAACTCGGTCTAAAGAAGGAATCATCTGGCATCTCAAAAACAAGAGAAAAAGACTTAAATCTTCTATTTGAAGAGATATTCCATGATGATATTAATCCCTCTGCTGGAGCCATCAGAGCCTCTGGAGAAACATCTTCTAGAAACCAGACTGAGTCAGGTATATCTCTAACTGGTCCATTAAATACTTCATCCGCTTCTGTGAATCATACAGATGCACATGCGGAGGGGCAGCGAACAGAATCTGAAGATAATACAACCAAGGACTCAACCACATAGGCTCCTGAAATACCTACTCCAGCGACTACAGAGGAATCAATACCAGAGGAAAACGAAGACTCTGTCTCTACTTCCTCAGAGGATCAAATTCCAACTTCAATCCCTATAGTCCCACAGGCTGAAATACCAAGCACAAGCACAGAAGTGCCATCTACAACAGAGGTTGCACCAGAACCACAGTATCCATTGTGCAACTACAGAGGTTCATCTTGATGACTCAAATGACCATCTTCCAAGAACAACACAATGGACGAAAAGCCATCCTCCAAGCCTTATAATCGGCGACCCTTCTGAAAAGATCAAGACAAGATCAGCCACTGCTAATTTTTGTTTCTTTACAAATTTTACCAGTATGATCGAGCCCAAAAGAATCTCTGAAGCCCTAGATGATCCAAACTGGGTAGATGCTATGCAAGAAGAGCTTCTACAGTTTGAGAGAAACAATGTATGGACCCTAGTTCCTCTACCACGAGGGAAACAAGCAATAGGGACAAAATGGGTCTTCAGAAACAAGACGGACGAGGATGGGGTGATCATTAGAAACAAAGCGAGATTGGTGGCCAAGGGATATCGCCAAGAAGAAGGCATTGATTACGATGAGACTTTTGCCCCTGTCGCACGGCTCAAAGCAATAAGAATCTTCTTAGCTTTCGCAACCCACAGAGGTTTCAAAGTTTTTCAAATGGATGTAAAATATGCTTTTCTGAATGGTGAAATCCAAGAAGAAGTATATGTCCAGCTATGGGTGCTCAAAAATCCGATCAACCCGACCAACCCGATCAACCCAACCCGACGTGAAATAACTCAACCCGAAGCAACCCGATGTCCAATCGAGTTGTAAAATCCTCAAACCGTATGTATTGGGTTTATATCGGGTTAGGAAAACTTGAACCCAACCTAACCCGATGAACCCGATATATATATATATATATATATATA
The DNA here is from genome assembly GCA_033807775.1 of Saussurea involucrata. Classification (NCBI taxonomy): domain Eukaryota; kingdom Viridiplantae; phylum Streptophyta; class Magnoliopsida; order Asterales; family Asteraceae; genus Saussurea; species Saussurea involucrata. Next base: position 53,307,601 of record CM066316.1, read on the forward strand.
TATATATATATATATATATATATGCAAATTGAGAAAAACAGTTGATGTTGATATATTTAAGATTTAAGAAATATGCAAATTGGAGACGTCAAATTATTTGATCATATTTGGTTTAGACATTTGTATATGTAGTATCTATATATGTGTGAATTATCGGTTGTATTTTAAAGACATGTTTTCTTTATTTTTATGTTTCTAATTTTGATTTTACCTTGTTTAAACACAACCCGACCAACTCGATCAACTCGAACGGGTTGGGTTGGGTTGTACCTTTGTTTGGGTTGGGTTGGGTTGGGTTGGGTTGGGTTGAAATGTTTTCAAACCGCCAACATTGGGTTGATGTGTCGAAATGCCTTCAACCCGATCAACCCAACCCGTGAGCACCCCTATGTCCAGCAGCCACTAGGGTTTGAAAGTTCCAAGTACCCAAAATACGTGTACTACCTCGACAAAGCTCTGTATGGACTAAAACAGGTTCCAAGAGCTTGGTACGAAAGACTTTCAACCTTTCTTCTCAATAATGAATTCGACAGATACTACTTTGTTTTACAAACGAAAAGGTGATGAGATTCTGCTTGTACATATCTATGTGGATGACATTATTTTTGGGTCTACAAATGCACAACAGTGCAAAGATTTTGAAAAACTCATGTAGAGTGAGTTTGAAATGAGTATGATGGGAGAATTAAACTTCTTCCTCGGACTCCAAGTAAAACAATCATCAGAGGGAATTTTTATAAATCAAGCTAAATATGTCTCTGACATACTTTCAAAATCCAGTCTCTCTGATGCCTCTGTAATGAAGACCCCAATGGCCACTGGAAATAAATTATTCTCAGATCCAAATGGCACATCTGTAGAGTGCAAGCTCTACAGAGGTATGATTGGGTCTCTGTTAAACTTAACAGCAAGTAGGCCTGATATAATGTATGCCACATGCCTCTGTGCAAGATATCAAGCTAACCCAAAGGAATCCCACTATATTGCTGTAAAGAGGATCTTCAGATACCTTAAAGGGACCAAAAATCTTGGGCTCTGGTATCTGAAGAACTCTGGCTTTGGTCTTAAGGCATACACAGATTCAGATTATGGAGGATGCAAGCTTGATCGAAAAAGTACCTCTGGGAGTTGTCAATTCCTGGGAGGTAAACTAGTTAGCTGGACATCGAAGAAACAGAACTGTGTGTCTACATCTACAGTATAAGCTGAATATGTTGCTGTTGCTAGCTGTTGCTCCCAAGTTCTGTGGATGAAAACTCAGCTAAAGGACTATGGCCACAACATATACAAAATACCCATCTTCTGTGATTCAAAAAGTGCCATAGCCATCTCTGCCAATCCAGTTCAGCACTAAAAAACAAAGCATATCGATATCCGTTACCACTTTCTGAAGCATCATGTTGAACATGGCACAATAGAAATGCACTTTGTGACCACTGAATACCAGTTTGCAGACTTATTCACCAAGGCACTTGATGAGAAAAGATTCCTTTTCTTGGTGGGTAAGTTGGGAATGATTAACATGAGTTGAATCCTCTGTAAGTAAGATCTGATCTTCTTGTAAATATGTGTATATTTAAAACTCTTCTGTATGTATATTCTTAATCATCAAAAGTTCTGTAACCAACAGAGCTTCTGTGGAATTGCTCAAAGCCTCTGACAATCTCCACAGAACCTCTGATGAGATTGACCTATGTCTTGTGCACTACTTATCTCATTTGATCCAAGCATAGGTCAAGGGGGAGCAGAAGGAGACGTTGAACTGATCTACAGAGGTTGATCATTCAAGGGGGAGCCAAAGAAGAGATGTCATCAATCAAATTCACAGAAGTGAAGGTTTTTGTCGAACAAGGGAGAGCCAAAAGATAAGTATCTCGTACAAATCTTTTTTGAAAACAATTTTCTAGGACATCAATTTCCAAATACGTCCTAGAAACACTGTTTAAAACATTCCAAACAAGTAATGATCAAAAAGATTTTCAAGCCTTCCGTTATGAGAAATTTAAGGTCATAGAGCCTCTGCTAAGCTCAACAGAGCTTCTGTAAACCGGATCCCCCATAACTGCACATTTCATACGGAAACTCTATCGATCAACTTCAATGTCTTAAAGAAGGTTTCTAGTCATAATGTTCACTCCACCACAGAACTTATGTTGACTAATCTAGGTATTCAAAGGCTACTCGCACAAAACCTTTTCCGAAACAGTTTTCTCGGACACTAATTTCCAAATATGTCCTAAAAACAATGCTTAAAACAATTAAAACTTTGGATGATCAAAAAGTTTTATGAATCTTTAGTTATTAGAAATTATCACTCATAGAGCCTCTGCTGGCTTTGACAGAGCCCCAAAACCTCTGTGGATGAAAATTTTGTGCTAAAGACTATCGATCCTCTCCAATGAATTTTCAAACATTTTTGGTAAAGGTGCAAGCACAGAGGAGTTATTAAAGGTAGGTTTCAGAATCACAGAACTCACTCCACTACAGAGCCTCTGTTGATTCTGACACTTTACTCTTTATGGAAACTCTGTAAAAGGGAGTTATTTACCGCGAGTAACAGACCCCCAACAGAAGAAATACCCACGCGCCAAGCATTAATGGGCCGCACTCGACGTCTAATCGTGCTCTGACACATGTGACGTGGCAGATTTTCGTTGGACGTGCGTACCACACGTTTCTTCTGAAACTTGTGCCCCGCTGTAAAACTCAAGTGCGGACCCCAAATGTTTATTGAATTCACTTTTACCACGGAATTCTATCCGTTTCTACCCTCACTATAAAACCCCGTTCCTATTCTCTCTTAAACCTTTTACGAACTTACTCTCTTCATCTTCTCCGGCGAACCTAGCAACAACCTGCAACTTCTATTTTCTACTCTCTTTTTTGAAGATAATCTCAAATGGCTTCTACTTCCAACGCTCCGGTGAACTCCCCATCTCATTCTGAGCCCTCCTAGAATCCTGAAATAGCAAGAAACCTAGAACATGATAACTCCGGCGACACAGCAGATTTTGCTCCGACAACCCATCTTCAAAACTTCATCGCACATGAACACTTTGAACGGGTTCTCCCCCTAAAACCCAATAACCAATACCTGGTTCCCTCCAAAACCGCTTTTGGGGAAGCACATGTCATCCTTATTCACATTCTAGAAAATCATTATCTTTACCCCCTACTAACCAAAACAGTCCACAAAATCCCTGCCAGATATCTCAACCAAATCTGGCAAAGCAGCAGATTTGAACCAGAAGATAGACAGATAAAGGGCTACATCTCCAAACCAGACAAATCTGAGCACCTTGAACTCAAGTTCAACAGAACCATGTTCTCACTTGAGTTTAGTCTACCAACAAGAGGTCTTCTAGGGATAAAGGCATACGCAGAGGAACCCACAGACACAGAGCTCTGCAGGTTTGTTGAGATGTTAGGGTACAACACAACCCTAAGAAAAAGGAATGATTTCAGAAGAAATCGACTTCCCCTCTGTGGAATACCCTCTTCTCCATTCTCAACAGATGCCTAACGGGAAAAGTGTGTAGTCTAGACCAGACTTCTAATCAAATATTGGCCATTATGTACATAGTGTACTACGATCTTCCTCTAGACTACGCCACCCTCATGATGCAAGAAATGGTTAACACCATCGACCGCAGAATATCCTCCCAAAAGGCCAAAGGACGCTCTGTAGAAGCTCTACCTCCTCTGCAATATAAGCGGATTTTGGATGTACTTCTAGAACCTCTACTCCTTCAACAAAAATGGCCAATGGGGGGACCAACGGCCAGAATGTATGCCATGACAAAGAACTCCCCAACAGAGCACGAAGACAAATACCCCTTCTGCAGACCTCTGCCAACCAAGCTTCTGGGATATGCTACAGACGAGACCCTTAGGTTAGAATACATACGCGATCATAGGACTCCAGAACCGAGTCCTGTGACACCCCCGCGTCTAGGAGCCTCTATAGGAGATCAGGTAGTTGAGCGAATGGCAGATGAAGAATGGGCAGTGGCCTTGGCTAAGCATCAACAAGTATAAGAGAACTTTCATGCTCTAAGAAATACAATTCTCTTCCCTGCTTCCAAGAGCAAAACCTCTGCCAAGAAGAAGAAGAAAGCTCACTAGAAAAGTAAAACGACAGAGGGAACCTCTACCAATGCTGTTAAAACCCAACAGTCCCCTCCTCATGCAACAGAAGTTGGATCCTCTGCACCTCCCCCTCCTCCAAAAGACAAAAAGAAGAGAAAACATAAGTCTTCTAAGGAGGGTGCCCCCAAACCAAAGAAAAGGAGCAAGAAGAAATCCAAGAAACCTCACACTCCTCTGCAATCCATCGCAGAGGAAGCAGAAATGGTCGAAGAAACCCAAGACCAAACTCTGCAATCACCTTCACCCATCAATTATGCAGAAGATCAAGGTGATTTTTCTGTCTTCCTCCAACAACCCGGAATTGCACACCCTCTAGACCCTTCTGGATGGACCGCAGAAGCCCTATCTCATCATTCAACAGAAGCACCAGACTTCAGAATCTCTTCTGACTTGGATGATGATGACCAAACCCCACAGAATATTCAGTCTAAGACTCCAAAAGTACCACAGAACCCCTTCACCCAACCCGGATTTGATGTGCTAAGAGCAAGCCCAGAAGATCTGGCTAAAGCTACCACCAAAACCCCACCAATCATAGTCTCAGAAGTGGATTCTGATGAAGAAGAGGTAAAGCAAGGAAACCTACACCCAGATCGTAGGCATTTGTCCTCATACCATCCCCATGTACAGCAATTGGTTGGGACTCATCTCTGCTTTGACTCTCTAGGAAAAAGCCCAGAAGCTAGAACAGAAGTCGTGAGCCATACAGTAGAAAAAGAGGTTGAGACAATTGATGGTGAAGAAGTGATAGGATGCCCAACAGAGAAAGAATCCAGAACTGATGCCTGGAATAAAAGAGGCACACAACCCCAACCAACTCCCAGTGCAACCCACACTTCTATTACCGCCAGTCTAGTGGCATAAGGTAATATTGAACAAGAGCCGCACAGCTCGAACCCACCCCAAACTGACCGGGCAGAGGAAATTCCTTCCACCTCTGTGCCACTAATAGCCGGGGAAACCATTCCAGGGGAGTCCTCTCAAAAAGGACTCACCCTTAGTTCGTGATCCATCGCCCCTGATCACAACAGAAATCCCTACAGAGGAATTCGTTTCCTCTTACAAGCACACACACATATAGGTCCAACAGGCTCTTCAGAGGAGCTTAGAGTGCACAAAGACGGAGAGACTCTAGACAAGTCTCCGAGTCAACATAAGGATACTCTTGTACCCACCTCTGGAGTGGATCAAGACAATGTCCTTAACAGAACCTCTATAGAGTCTGAGGCCGATAAAGCCTTCCGTCCTCAACATCAAAACAGGGACGAAAGAAGGTGTCCAAGGAACAGGGACTCACTCTGGGATGAATGTGTTCCCCCAGAGGTTACACCAAGTCCACATGTATCAAGGGATGAGTTCCAAACCCTTGTCACCTTTGTGGACACCACATTGAAAGAGTTGAAAACCTCTTTTGATTCTTTTGCAGATACAACTTCCAGGGCCATTACTGATCTGAACACCAAAATGGACAATCTGTCCACAGAGGTGCAAAATGCCTTAGCCCAGATGAAGTCAACTGCTACAACTTCTGCCACCTCTGCTGCTGCTAACTTCGAGAAAGCTACTACCTCGGCTTTCTAAAACTCTGTGAAAGCCCTACTTGAACAACTGAAGATAGCTCAAACGCCAACTTCTGCGGGCATTACTCCTGAAGATTTAAAGAAGGCCCTTGAGCTTGTTCAAGAACAAACAACCAGATAAACAACCAGACAAACTCTGGACATGCAGCCCTCTGACTACATGACCATAGCATATCTCACAGAACTTGGGCAAGGGATACTTAATCAGGTCACCGAATTCATCAGAGCCTTCACAGATGCCAATGCAAATTACGTCAAAGACTTTCAGAGGAGCGTCGGCAAAATGCGCTTCAACACAGAGGCAGAGGTCCATACCCTATTTAGCCTCTGTGACGACCTATGCACAAAGATGATCGGCAGGTGCCACACCGCCCAAATATCCAGAAGCTTTGTGCAGAGCAGAAGGTACGAATAATAAGGGTCATTGGATGACTCTGATGATTCATCAGATCATCCTGAGGGGGAGAAACCAAGGGAGAAAGCCGCAAGAAAAGGTCTACCAGAACCACCAATATCAGCAGAACCGCTAAACCAAGTTCCCCCAACTCAAACCCAAGGAGGAAATTAACAACAGACCACAGAGGCAACAACCACCTCTGTGGAAATACCCTCTAAAGAAACCCCGATAACAACCCAAGTACCTGAAACCAATCAAGATCAACAACAGAAGTCCACAGAGGCAACACCCACCTCTGTGGAAACAACTTCTGTATTCAGAAAAGATGTGCCAATCCCTGAAGAATTCCAAATCCTAACATCCTCCGAAGAAGATCAACCATCCCAATCACCAAAACCAAAATCACCAGAAGAACTCCCTTCCCCAACACCAGAAGCCGAAAAGACAAAACCCCCATCTCCCACACCCAAAACCAGAACCAAAACCATTGCTCACAAAAGAAAACATCTGAGCAAAACCACAAAAGCCTCACCTACAAAACCCACATCACCAACCAAGCCCTCAGAATCACAAGTGATAAAACCAACAGAGGCAACCCCATCTCTACAAGAAGATCTACAGCCGAAGGCAAAAGACAAAGGCAAAGGGATAATGACAGAGGAACCCAAGAAGAAGAAGCCAAAGCATCAACCAGCAGAAAAATTGATGAAGAGCTCTTTTGATGCATAGGTAACACCAAAGCCAGAACAAGAAGACTGGGCTTTCGGTGCTACCCCTCTGTCAAACATACCAATTATAGATCTGAAGGCAAAAGTCACAGAGGATCGAGTGGCCCAAATCCATAAACAAATTGATGCTCTGCGCAGGCCCATGCCTCCACCCGATGCACCTCCACAACAGATGGAAGAGGTGGTGTATAGATATATGTACAACAGAAGTGCCAGAGATCTTCTGCCACCAACCATTCAAGATCCCAACTTCCATGCTGACCTCGAAAATACCTTCACAAGAACAACACCCAATCCAAAACACCAAGTCTTCTCAGAGTCCAAAATCGAAAAGGTCATATACTGTAAGTTTTCTCAAACCAGAACCACTCCTAAGGTTTCCTATAACATCTATAAGGTCAAAAGGGAGGACAGAACCGTCACCCAATTCTCAGATGCTGATCTGAGAAATCTAAGTCCCTACGACCTACCCGACCATCTCAAATGGACAAAAGAGAACTTCACTACAGATGCAATTCGAAGGGCATACAGGGTGATCAGGAAATCCATGCGAGAGAAACTTCTGCTATACATCCTTGTCGACTTCCAATTAGGACGAGATCTCGGAGTAAGAAACCTAAATCTCCGACCACCAGAAAATTACTGCCCATCCTCTGCCATACCAAACTCGATCATTACATCTCCAAGAGTTGGGTTAGTTTATCAAGATCCTTCTGGGAAGTCTAGACTGTTCGTAGAGATGGACTGTCAGAAGTATGCAACAAATACTTTAACAGAGTTCAGAGCAAGCCTTGTGGAACATAGAGGAACGGAGCTCATGAATCAAGCTCTCGCAGATAGACTAATAGAGGTCATCGACCAAGTAATCAACTTCAGAACCCTCTGCATCAGTTTCTATCAAGAGCTTAGAGAATTAGGATTCGACAACAGAAGTTTCAACGACTTCAAAGAAGCCAACGTCTGATATCCTCTACCAACCTTTGCAAATCTTTTCCTTTCATAATGTAATCAAATGTAAGTGCCTCTGGCATAATTCTGTATGAAAGAAAAGTAAAATCTTTTGAGGTATTTTATTTCACCTCTTGATTATGTACTTAGCCTAGAAAACCTTGCACTTTTCAATTTTTTACTTTTCAATACTTAGGGGGAGATTGTTAGCTCCAATCTTTCTGTTTATAGAAGTATTGAAAAATAGGCTAAGTATAGAAGTCTTCGACAGAGGCTCTGCCGAGTCACCAAGAAGACCGAAGCATAAAAGTCTTCGATAGAGGCTATGCCGAGTAAACGAGAAGACCGAAGAAAAGAATCGCCAGAAGACTCTTCAATGCGGACAAGGCCACAGAGCCTCTGTCATACTTGACAGAGCCTCTGTGGTATAAAAGACTAAAGCTCTATACAAGGACAATCGTGCTTCTCAAGATTTCTGCTGTACGAAGATCCTGAAGATCATTCGTACAAGGCGTGACCTGACAACTCCACGTGTCAAACTCTGATAGGTCTTAGCCTTAGTAGAAGTCGGCGCATTTAATTAACATCGTACTTTCAAAAGTACCTGAATAGTGTCTTTGTACCTTCAGTCCTTTTTGTCTAGAGCTTGTCCCCTTTAGAAGTAGTATAAATAGAAGACTCGTGTTGAGTTCTTCTATTAAGCTTTACACAACACACACACCATTAGAACAGAATTCTTGTTATATCATCGGTGTTCTATTTATATCAATATACAGTGGGTTATTGAGCTATTTATCTGTGTTATTTACACTATACGTATTTGATATGGTGTGTTCTTCTACCTTATTATATCTTTTAGTTCGTTAAAAACGCTTCCGCATTATATCTTGTTTGAACTATTAGATAGAATCATCATTGTTAAGAAAAACAGGAACCAACAAGTTACTAACGTGTTTCTGTGTTAGTTGATTACCCCATTCTGGTTACTTAATGTTTTTATTTGGATTTTTTGCTACTCGTCACTATTGTCTTTGAACGTGCATGATGCTCCGGATGCTCCTACTCATCATGAGGGGGAGAAAGGGTACAAATTCAAAAACACCGAATATCAAGTTGTGGGGGAGTTAGCAAAAGCCGAGGGGGAGCAAAGCCGAGGGGGAGTAAAGAAGTCCCCATGCAAAAGCCAAGGGGGAGTAACAGCTCTGTTATTTGATCTGTTCTGATATCCAAAAGAGCTTCAAAGTGCATACAAGTGACCTACTTTTCTCATCGTTTATCAAGTGGTGTCCGCTAAAATCATTTCCTCCTTCGAGCATATTGGGTCTACAAGTTCTTTTAAAGCTGAAATCAAATTCAAGAGCTTTATTCAAGGGGGAGCGACGAAAGACATGAAGACATGCAACATCATTGCATTTCAAAGATTCAAAAGGAAGAGAAGATCAAGACTTGAAGGTTTCAAGACCGATTTTTATTTATATATCTTTAGGGGGAGATTGTTAGGACCATAAATGTCCTACATATTAGAAAGATATATAAATAATTATATAGAGCTTATTTAGATTAATTATTATTGTAAAAACCTTAATTACTTAATTGGGCTTAGCTTAGGCTTAATGGGCTTAAGCCTTGCTTGTGTAAAGCCTTGGTATATAAGGATTTCCTTAACCTTAGAATTAGGTTAGCGATTTAGAGCAATTGATTAGCCATTCTAGAGATTCATTAGAGCTTAATTGTTTTAGAGAGAGATAGTTGAGATTTTCATTCAAACCTTTGTAACTATCTTGAATCATGAATATGAGAGGGATGGCAAGTTGAAATCATCAATTGTTCGTGTTGTTGTTTATTGACTCTATTGTTACCTGTCAATCTGGGACTCACAGGAGATTTTTCCCATCTCCCAATATCCTCCACTAAGACTTGAATTAAATGAAGTTATCAAAACTTCCACCCCTTATTTGCCGATATATCTGTTGATGTGGGTTTATCCCACCACTTCTAATTTGACCAAATCAAAACCCACATATAGCCCTTCTACTTTAACTCTTAAGAAATATTGGTCCCCATAGTTTATTACTTTACAAATAGGCCTCTAAAATGGGGTGTTACAACTCTCCTCCCGTTACAAAAATTTCGTCCTCGAAATTTGCATTGGGTTTAAGAAAATGGGGATGATCTCTACATAAAGTTGTTAGGTCATTTCTATCTAACTCTTTATGAAAGATTCGCTTAACAAGTATAAAGGAATACTTGTATCCCTAACCACTTCATATTTTATTCTAACACTTAGATGGATTCCTCTTCCTAACTCACTGAACTTTAATTTGATATCTTCTAAACACACTCTTATCGTCTTGACGCTTACTCCCATTCTCAAATTTGACGTTTGATATGTTACTCTACCAATTAATGCAACTAACTTTACTGTCCCACATACCATGGACTTTTCTTTACAGAGAACTGCTACTATGCACATACTACTACTTTCCACATGATAACAAAATTAATTGTTTCTTTCTCATGCATGTGTGGGAATACACTGACTAAGATATCATTAAATAACAGAATAATGTTGGGATCACCCCAACAAAATATGTTGAACATGTGTTAATGTTTTTGAAATACTAATTCATAAATAATGCATATGCTGGTCATTGGAGGAACACTATCACATAACTAAGGCTTGCATTGTCCGATACTCCACTATTTCTCTATATGGTGATGACCTCTTTACTGCTTACTTATCCTCGTGAAGGCCTTGGGACCTATGAGCGTCTTACTCAGTTGACTTCTTATTTAGGCTATAAGGCATGTACTAGTCCTTATTGGAACTAGGGGCTTGCCTTGCTTACTGATACGGATCGATGTATTGGAGCCTGTGTTCCTATATACTTGCAAAAAAGAGTTTTCACATTCTTCCATATACTATCACTATCGAGGTACCACATACACATGGATTTATGCGATTTGTCTACACAGTCCATCATAGGTCTCTTATGTGGGGATCTATATTTAGTTTTGAATTCCTCAATATTTCATCTAGATCTTCTATAAACAACTCAATCTGGCCTACCATTCATTAACTCTTAAAATTGTTTTCTTGAAGAGTTTTATTGCTAGAATATCTGCTGTTAGAGTTATATAGCACATATGTAAAGTACAAGGACTAGTTTGCAATTACCTGTAACTTGCTAGTATGTATTTGTAGCTTAGTTCACATTATTAGGTTAATCAAGTCTTGTAAACATTCTCTCAATATATGAAAACTGATGCCGATTCAGCCATATCGTATCTCTCTCAATCTTCTCACTTGTTCATCACTTGATTCCTACACCAATCCTAACATGGTATCAGAGCTATAGGTACGTCTCACTTACATCTTTGATTATTCGATTTCTGATTGTCATTGTTCGATTTCTAGTCTCGCTGTTCGTCGTGGTTCAAACACGACCTAATCCGGAGTCACTCAATTCCGGACTTCACAAGCTTCAGGATCTTACTTCCGGTACGTATCTCTCCTTAATCGTTTCTCTCAATTTCTCAATTCCGGAACGTAAACTCCGGATCATTAATTTTGATCAATTCCGGATCATATTTCCCTATACCGGAACTGTTTCCCAGTTTCGGATCATAGTACTGGAACTGCCTTTCGTTCTCAACTCAGGAACCTATAACACCGAAACCGCTCTTCCGGAACTGCCTTTCGTCCTTAATTCCGGATCAGACATCTGGAACTGTCACTCTCGGATCTAAGCCTTCCGGGTCATCTCACTAATTCCGAATTTGTCTTGTCTATCTTCTGGATCATCTCACTGATTCCAGAACTTTAATTCCGGTTCCTAGCTTCCATTTCTAATTCTGGATCTTGACTCTGGATTATCCAATTCCGAAACACTTAAACTCCGGATCTCGTTTCATCAATTCCGATCGGTTTTCTTTTCTCTCATTCCGGAACTGCTTCTCTAATCCGGAACCTGTTTTGTTTTCTAATTTCTGGATCCTGTTTTTCAATTCCGGATCTTTCTTGATTCCGGAACTCACACTCCAGTACCGTAAAAAATTTCGAAACTCAACTCCGATTCTCACTTTTCTGAAATTAATTCCGAAACACTCAGTTCCTTCACTCACAACTCCGAAACTCCTCTTTTCGGTTTTCAATTCCGGAACACACAGTTTCGGTACCTCAATAGCATCCATGATCAGTTCTTTACATTCTGAAATTTCCTTCCAGTCTTCAGTTCCAGATGACTCTCAACAGCCAGTCTAAATACAGTGAATGCACGTTCTGTCACTCTAGTTCTCATCTTCTCCTCAACTGCCCAATTCAAAAATGTCGCTGGTGTGGGATCACACAACCACGACACTATGGGTCTGACTGTCCAAAGCATCCACGGAATTCAGGTAAGCAAAAGCAACAGCACACTCAGTCATTTGATGGATCAATCACTCAAGACTCCTCTACACCGGCAATTCAGGCACCGCATAGCAACAACTCATCGCCTGACCTTATGGAACTCATGCACCGAAACCAAGAGCTTATAGAGCGACTCATGACAGGTTCTATGGGTATGAATTCTCAGTGCAATATCTCAGCACCAGGTAACCCTTGGCTATTTGACTCTGGATGTTGTAACCACATGACACCTAAGGCTGACGGGTTTGTCTCTAAGCAAACCTCCAGAATGTTCTCATCAGTCCGTACAGTGGATGACACTCGCTTACCTGTATCTTTCAGTGGGACTGTCTCTACCCCCAATATACAATTACCGGATGTGATGCACATCCCTAACTTATCTCTGAGCCTGATTTCAATCACTCAGCTTATGGAATCCGGTCTAATTGTTCTGTTTCATCCTTCTGGTTGTGTTTTGCAGGATCCAAAGATCAAGCAGATCCTTGGAGTAGGGCGTAAAGTTGGTCGGATGATTGAAGTGGTCTACCTCCGTCTTCCGTTACGCTCATCAAATTTTGTTGCTTCTGTTTCCAGTACCTCTTCCTTTGAATTATGGCATAAGCGTCTAGGACATTTATCATTAGCTAGAATAAAATTGTTAGCTAGTTCAGGATTATTAGGAAACACTTCTTCTGAAAATGTTTCTTGTTTATCTTGTCAACTTGGCAAACATCATGCCTTACCCTTTCAACTAAATGAATTTAAATATGCTTCCCCTTTTGATCTCATTCACTCTGATGTTTGGGGACCAGCACCACATCCATCCATGGGAGGTTCTCGATACTTTGTTATCTTTATCGACGATCACACACGCTTTTATGGATATATCTCTTGAAACATCGCTCCAAACTACCTCAAATATATATTACCTTTGCTCGTATGATTCTGACCCAGTTTTCCAAGCCTAAAAAGATTCTTCGAGCAGATAATGCTATGGAATACAAAGAATCTTCTCTCCTCCCTTTTCTTCAATCTCAGGGTACTCTTTCTCAGTACTCCTGTCCCGATACCTCTCCGCAAAATGGACGTGCAGTACGTAAACATCGCCACATCCTCGATACTGTTCGTACTTTATTAATCTCCGCCAAGTGTCCAGAACATTTTTGGGGCGAAGCTGCCTTTCCGGCTGTCTACACCATCAACCAACACCCGACCCCCATCCCCCATCCTAAATCAAAAGTCTCCTTATGAAGTGCTCTATGGGGTCTCCCCTGCAAATGAACTCCTTAAAGTATAGGGTTGTGCCTGCTTTGTTCAGTTGCAACCTCATGAACACACCAAACTCGAACCACGTTCTCGATTATGCTGCTTTCTTGGCTATGGTATTGAACACAAAGGTTATCGTTGTTGGGATCCAGTCTCTAAGAGATTACGTATATCCCTTCATGTCACATTCTGGGAACATCTTCCCTTCTCAACAGTGTCCAAATTTCAGGACATACCCAATCCTTTTACTTCCTTCTTCACTGATAACTCTATCTCTTTGGACTCGCTCCAATTAGATCCCATACTCACCTCCATCTGATCCACCTGCTTCTGTCTCACCTCAATCTGTGACCTCATCATCTGTCCCACCTCCTTCCGTCTCGTCTCAACCTGAGCCTTCACCTATGCCATCTGTGTCATCTGATCATGATCAATCATCTGCACCACCTCCAAGGAGTACTTCTGAGCCATCTGCTGAATCTATGGATCCTAGCTCCTCTCAACCACAAGATGGAGTACGACGCTCAGACCGGGTAAGACAAGTTCCTTCTCACCTTCGTGATTATCATTGTTATGCTACACTATTGTCCAACCATGAACCCACCTCCTTCAAGGAAGCTGCTTCTAACCCTGTTTGGAAGCAGGTTATGACTGAGGAACTTCAGGCCCTTGATAAATCAAATACATGGGAGTTTGTACCTCTCCCATCGGGCAAGTCACATATTGGATCCAAATGGGTCTTCAAAATCAGAACAAAGTCTGATGGATCCATTGATCGATACAAAGCACGCCTTGTGGCGAAAGGCTTCAATCAAGAATATGGCATTGATTATGAGGATACGTTTGCTCCGGTGGCTCGTATCACCTCGGTTCGTAGTCTTCTCGTCATCACTGCCACCAAAAGATGGCCACTTTACCAGATGGATGTCAAGAATGCCTTTCTAAATGGTGATCTCGAAGAGGAAGTCTACATGAGACCCCCTCCAGGTGTGATCTCTCGTCAGGGTCATGTATGCCGACTTCGAAAAGCCCTCTATGGCCTCAAACAAGCTCCTCGTGCTTGGATTGAAAAATTTAGCAATACTGTCATTTCATTGGGGTTTTCTCCGAGTAATTATGATTCTGTCCTGTTTACTCGGACCACTGCTGCAGGTACTATCTTACTACTATTGTATGTTGATGATATGATCATTACCGGCAGTGACTCTACAGGTATCACCCATCTCAAACAGTCTCTCATCTCATGCTTTGAGATGAAAGATCTTGGCAAGCTACACTACTTCCTTGGTCTTGAAGTTATGTCAGACTCCTCCGGCATCTATCTCTGTCAAGCAAAGTACATTTCAGATCTGTTGTCCAAATCTGGGATTACAGACAACAAAGTTGCATCTACACCCATTGAGCAAAATCTGCATCTTGCTCCCAATGCCGGAACACCGCTGCAGGACCCTACACGGTACCGTCAACTAGTTGGTTCTCTGGTCTACCTGACTGTTACTCGACTGTATCTTGCATATGCAGTTCACATAGTCAACCAGTTCATGGTTGCTCCGTGCTCCGATCACTATGCCGCGGTTCTTCGTATCCTTCGGTATCTTAAAGGGACAATGTTTCATGCACTTCACTTCTCATCCACATCGTCCTTAACTCTTCGTGCATTCTCCGATGCTGACTGGGATGGAGGCATAACAGACCGTCGTTCTACCATCGGATATTATTTCTTCCTTGGAGACTCTCTTATTTCCGGGCGCATCAAGAAACAATCTCTAACAGCTCGATTTAGTACTGAAGCTGAGTATCGAGCTTTAGCTGACACTACGCAAGAACTTATATGGCTACGCTGGTTACTATCTGATATGGGTGCTCATCAGATCTCTCCAACACCATTGTGGTGTGATAACAATAGTGATATTCAGATTGCTCACCATGATATCTTTCATGAGTGTACAAAGCACATCGAGATTGACTGTCATTTCACCCGTCAACATGTTCTTCGCAAGACCGTTCGACTTCTCCCAATTTCAACCATTGATCAGACAGCGGACATCTTCACCAAAGCTCATCTTCCGGGGCGTTCTCGGGCTCTTGTTTCCAAACTCAACTTGGCTCATTCTTCACCCACTTGAGTTTGTGGGGGGGGGGGGGGGGGTGTTAGAGTTATATAACACATATGTAAAGTACAAGGACTAGTTTGCAATTACCTGTAACTTGCTAGTATATATTTGTAGCTTAGTTCACATTATTAGGTTAATCAAGTCTTGTAAACATTCTCTTAATATATGAAAACTGCTGCCGATTCAGCCATATCGCATCTCTCTCAATCTTCTCACTTGTTCATCACTTGATTCCTACACCAATCCTAACATCTGCTTAGATGCGACTCGTCACATATGTAAGCGAGAAACCGAACCCTTCCAAAAATGAAAACCACATTTCAAAGCTTACCTTACAACTTATTTTTTCTTAGCGGTTATAGGACCAACTCTAGCGCTATACACGACTGGCGTTACTTCTTGAATAACTAAGCATACCATGACAATGGTTATAACTAACTTATCTATGTGTGGTCCACAATATGCTCATTGGATCCATAATGCTACTAATACATTTTTTTCAACTCAGATCTTATAATTGAAGGATCATGCTTTCACACTATAAATATCAAAGCAAATGCTACCTAAATCATGTAACATTTAAGTTGAACTGGAACATTGAATTGACGCATGTAAACACTGTAAAATTTGGACACTTTGAAAACTGTAAATACATAGCATGATTTACATACATCTAGAATTCTGAATCAAACATATCGTTCTACCAAGCATGCAAGAAAAACACATTTGAACGGACTGAATATACTCATCATACCAAAATTGTTGAACTTCATACTACTGTATATATATATATGTATATCTAAGAACAACTTGTTAACTTTATATCAACTCAACTAAACATTAAGGTATTAGTTTAATTGGAAATAACTTATAATTTATACAAACCGTGTGGACTTAAAACGTTTAATGATGCTTTTTATATCGCTCACAACTATTTATACAAACTAACTATTTTCTAGCTGACGAACATCTTTTCTTTCTGAACTATTTCCTGATTGTTTCTACTGTCTTGCCAATTCTAATCGGACTATTCCTTCTCCTTCTTTTTTTCTATACCTTTGACTCTAGGTTAATCACAATCATCTTGGATCGTTTATTGGATCCTTCATGCTTTAGTTAACTATCGCTTCTTAACTCCGCAACCTTACCGTTGCTCGTCTCTCTTATCTTGGCTATGTAAAATAGTTTTACAAAGGTCTTGGTAGCTAGAACATCAATGTACCTCCTACAATCTAATCTTAGACTATCTAGAGTCATCTGTATTACGTTGCGTGGTTGTCACACAAAGGGAGCCCACCCATTACTTGTAACTAACTTGATTGCTTTACACTTTCTCTTGTTCCAATAGTAGAAACTTGATCTCTAGCCTCCTCACTTCTGTCATGAGACGATACTCCTCCATCATGTAATATTTCATCTGCCTGACGACTATCTCATTCTAACTTCTTACTATAACCTTGATATCCCATTAATGCAAAACTGCATCACTAATGGTGGTAATTGCAACTAGATTGACTCTCTGAGAGCGCTCACAAATACCGGAACAACTTTCTATCTTTTTAGATCATCTCATAAATGCTACTAAAGCTTTTCACTTCTAAGTTTCTTATAATGAGTGTTAGTGTGAGTCCTACGACCACACCCCTTTCTTTGTTGCACCATCACAAATTGGGCTTCTTGGACACCCTGTTTCATCTCTGGTGGCCTTGGCCAATATACTTGAGCTATAACTGGCTACTTTCTTATGAGCATTTCACCCATTAATAATTTTACCTTTTGGGTTTGCTTTCTATGTCATCCCTCAACTTTAACCTTTATCTGAACTATCTTGAGCTTATGGTTAAGCTATGCCCCTACTATGAATACTACTAGTTCAATACTTTAGCTCTGATCATGGCTAGCTAATACGATTGACTATGATTATTCTCATTTTCCTCGCTAGCTAAATGATCTTGTACTGATCTTTTAGTCATTCATTTGATCTTATTGTGGCATTCTTTACTTTAACAACTCTAAGCCACTTTCAGTAGTTACAACGATACACATTAACTGAAATTTAAACTCGTGGAACCTTGGTTCTCACAGCTATACTGAAACAAATGGAACCTTTGTTCCTTCTAACAGAATATCAAATGGAACCTTGGTTCTCACAGCTACTACATGCCATTAAAGGCAACTTTGCTACTGGCAACTAGAGCCCTTATCAAACTAGGGGTATCAACCACCTATACTAAGCTACATCAATCAGGTGTGCCACAACAACCAACTAGAGAAATATACTCACTACCGCCAAATGAAATTGAAACTATCAACTAAAAGGTGATTTCTTATATAACTCAAGCTCTAACTAAAACTGCTGGTGCTACTATGATTATAGTTGCCTTGGCGACTCCAAGTTTTCGTAGTCACATGTCTACCTCTCTTGAGTAAAATCCAACTATCTGTTATTCTACTTGACTTTGTACGGGCTTTACTTCTCTAACACCTTACGTGCACACTTAACATTTACCATCCATGAGGGAAGAAAACTATATCACTAACAACAATAATCAACTCATCACACTTCAATGCACTACTGTGTTACACCTATAGTGAGTCGCGTGTAAGATGTGATATCTTTATACTCTCACATTGACTAGTACTTAGACTTATAAATCATTCTTAAACTTAACAGTTCAAGCTTAGGTTGTAGATCATAACCTATTTCTCTTGAACTACTGCTCTGATACCAACTTGTAATACCCTCCCTAGACCCCGAAAGGCGTTACGGTAAAAGACTCATAAATAATGCTAAAAGAGTGAACTAAAACATTAACATGCTAAGAAATTTAAATAAATAAAACATAATAATTAAATTGCAAAAACTGAAACTAAACTAGTCGTGTATCATCCTCTTGGGAAAACGAGTCATGAAAACTCACCTTGATTGCTGAACAGTGGAGCTACGGTAGATTTCTGCGAGTCTGGTACGAACCGAACACCTAGATATCAAATTTAGGTTCCATGGTTACGCTAATAATTATAAACTGAATCTAACGTAAACGTCTCATCCAGCTACTTCAGATTTATGTTAACTCTACAACCATTATTAATTAAATTGATAAATTTCTACACTTTACCATTTAACTTGGACAAATATCTAAACATTAATGTTATAATTAAATGAGATATTAATGCCTTTTCTTCTTCATCTTCTCTCTAGACATATCACAGCACACACACACATGTCTTTTTCTTTTCTTCCATAAATAATTCAATCCTTAGCCTCTTGGATTTGCATGCATGCACATTACCTACATGGACCGATGCAGGGGTGGAACACAAGCCTTTCAACCACACGGGCCGGTGCATTAAACAATTTCATATAAATTTAAACCCAACGTAGCTAACTAAACAATTTTAAATAAACTTAAATAAAATGAAAAAACCTGTGATTTAGGGACCGTTGGAAGATTATTTGATGACGTTAAAGTTAAAATCAGTGGGATTTCATTTAATCGCCCCTGATTTGGTTGTTGTTCTTCCTCTTCCATTGAAGATGAGGGCTACAATTCCAACGGCTACCACTTGTGCCCTGTTTTTTAAACCAATTCAAAAGTTCAAAACAGAATGTATTCACTCAATTGAGTCAATTCATACAATCATACAGTCATACAGACAAGTTCAAAAAACAATGTATTTATTAATTTTTTAATCTATAAATTCAACAAATCAAAAAATTCAACAAATCAACAAATCAACAAATTCAACAAAATACAAATAATTAACAAATTCAACAATTCAACAAATTATCTCATGGCATGTGAATAGAAAGATTAGATATAATATTCACAAATTCAACAAAGCAACAAATGAAATCAGTGAAATCACTTACATAATCAACAAATAATCAATAAATAATTTAACAAAAAAAATAATAAATGAATACTCAACAAATAATTATCACATTACATATTCTGATATAATATTCACAATTTCAGTGTTTCACATTTTAACATATTCAGAAAATTAGGGATTAGGTTTAGGCCTTTAGGGTAAATCAAACTATGACATAGTTACCGCCGACCGAGGGATGAGGGAGTGACCGAGACACCGAGTGAGGGGCGTTCTTCGATTCTTCTTGTCTTCTTGAGTTGAGACGATCGTGAGTTGAGAGTTGAGACGGTGAGAGTTGAGAGGCGCCACTGGTCTACAGGTCTGGTCGTGAGTGTTGAGCTGTTGAGACTTGTGACGATGAGGAAGATAACAAGAATCAGGTCATGGCCTCATGGGCTGGCAGGCTGCACTGCTGTGAATTGTGATGCTAGACTCTATAGGCCCAACTATTTTTTTTTAAATTTAGCCCAACAAATCAAATACTGGTACTAAAAATTTGAAAAAGCACTCAGGCCTTGGCCTGTAAATGCCTACAGGGCCTTCCGCCCCTCGAACACCTAGATATCAAATTTAGGTTCCATGGTTACGCTAATAATTATAAACTGAATCTAACGTAAACGTCTCATCCAGCTACTTCAGATTTATGTTAACTCTACAACCATTATTAATTAAATTGATAAATTTATACACTTTACCATTTAACTTGGACAAATATCTAAACATTAATATCATAATTAAATGAGATATTAATGCCTTTTCTTCTTCATCTTCTCTCTCGACATATCACAGCACACACACACACATGTCTTTTTCTTTTCTTCCATAAATAATTCAATCCTTAGCCTCTTGGATTTGCATGCATGCACATTACCTACATGGACCGATGGGCTTGGTTTATTTGAAGGAATGTGGTTCCTTTCTATTCTTCCATTCTCGCCGTAGACATGTAAATATACACATACATATATACATACATATATAAATATATACATACATGCAACACCCATGACTGTTGCATTGCTTGGCCTTTCTCCAAACTTTCGAGTCATCTACGCCACAAAATCCTCTCCCCGTGAACGGCCAAAAGACAATGTCGGTTCTCTCTCTCTCTTTCTCTTTCCCTCTCTCTCTCTCTCTCTCTCTCTCTCTCTCTCTCTCTCTCTCACACACACACACACACACACACACACCCCGGCAAGGTTATGGTATTTAACAACCCTTCCCTGCCTTGTTTTTGCCGGCGTGGAGTCCTCACCGGAATTCCGTCCGATGGTATACTCCGACGACTACCAAGGTCGTGACCGCCACTCCCATCCCTTAGATTTCTTGCTAATTAAGGGACAAATTCTGAACTGAAAGTATTTAAAGGAACATCGATCAACAAGCATCTAGTACATACCATGATTAAGGGTTTTTATTCTAAAGTTTTCTGCACGTCATTGTGGTCCAAGAACACCCATCTTCTTCCTTTTCTTGAGAAATCTTCTTTCTCTTCTTCTGACTCTCCTGATAGAAAAATAGAGGTTTTTCCCATCACCCAATATCCTCCACTAAGACTTGAATTAAATGAAGTTATCAGAACTTCCACCCCTTATTCGCCGATATACCTGTTGATGTGGGTTTATCCCACCACTTCTAGTTTGACCAAATCAAAACCCACATATAACCCTTCTACTTTAACTCCTAAGAAATATTGGTCCCCATAGTTTATTACTTTACAAATAGGCCTCTAAAATGGAGTGTTACATCGCTTCTCGTACGTGATCCTTTAGCTGACGAGAGGCATATGCTATAACTTTCCCTTGTTGCATTAATACACAGCCAAGTCCTAACTTGGATGCGTCACTATAAACCACAAATCCTTCGGTTCCTTCTGGTAAAGTCAATATCGGTGCGGTACTCAACTTTTCTTTCAAGACTCGAAACGCCTCTTCTTGATTTGGTTTCCATTCAAACTTTACGCCCTTCTTCGTTAGTGATGTCAATGGTGTTGCGATCCGTGAAAAGTCTTGAATGAACCTTCTGTAATAACCTGCTAATCCCAAGAAACTCCGTACCTCGGACGGGGTCCTTGGTGGTTCCCACTTCTTTATAGCATCCACCTTGGCCGGATCCACTTTTATTCCTTCTTGGGTCACCACATGCCCTAGAAATTGAACCTCACGGAGCTAGAACTCGCACTTAGAAAACTTTGCATACAGTTTTTCTTGTTTTAGCAAACTCAAAACCGCTCGAAGGTGTTGCTCATGCTCCTTTTTGGTGCGTGAATAGATCAAAATGTCGTCAATGAAAACGATGACAAACTTATCTAGATAGGGTTTGCATACCCTATTCATCAGATCCATAAAAGATGCAGGTGCATTTGTCAACCCAAATGGCATTACTAAGAATTCATAATGCCCATACCTTGTCCTGAAAGCTGTCTTAGGCACATCCTCCTCTCGGACCTTCAGCTGATGGTAACTCGATCATAGATCAATATTCGTGAAATAATTGGCACCCTGAAGTTGATCGAAAAGGTCATCAATCCTTGGTAAAGGATACCTATTCTTTACCGTTACTTTGTTAAGCTCGCGATACTCGATGCACATTCGCATTGTGCCATCCTTTTCTTAACAAATAACACAGGCGCTCCCCAGGGAGAAGTACTAGGGCGTATAAAACCTTTGTCTAACAATTCTTGCAATTGGGACATCAACTCCTTCATTTCTGACGGTGCCAGACGGTAGGGTGTTCAAGCGATAGGTGCGGCTCCAGGTACGAGATCAATTTGAAACTCTACCTGTCTCTCAGGTGGTAGACTTGTCAGATCATCTAGAAAGACTTCAGGAAACTCTCTTACAACGACAATGTCTTCCATACTCTTTTTCTCCTTCTTAGCATCTATCACGTATGCTAAATAACTCTGACATCCCTTTCTTACACATCGTCTTGCCTTTGCCAAAGAAATCATGTTGGATTTCCTACTTCTTCTATCCCCGTATATAACTATGGTTCCACTATCAGGTAATTCAATTTGGATTATCTTTTTGTTGCACATAATCCTCGCCTGGTTTTCAGCTAACCAATCCATTCCAATTATTATATCAAATTCCCCCAGGGTCATAGGGAGTAGTTTTAATGGAATCGAACGGTCGTCTATCTGAATATTGCAATCATCGTATTCTTCTCTAATAATCACCCGATTAACATCGACAGTTTCTACTTCTAAGGCCGATCTTAAAGACTTAGGCACTCTATGCAAGTAATCACAGAATGTAGTAGACACAAAAGAGCGATTTGCTCTAGAATCAAACAGTACTCTAGCATGCACAGAGTTGACTATAAAAGTACTTGTCACCACATCAGGTGTCTCCTCGGCCTCTGTTGCCGTCATCTGAAAGACCCTTCCCTTTGGCTTTGTTGTTTCAGATCGTTTTTCCTCCCATTTACTATTTCGACTCCCACCCTGACCTGTGGCATATTCATTATTTTGCTGAGGACAATTTACGTGTATATGATTGGGTGACTTACAGATAAAGCATAGTCTCTCCCTCCTCTCAACTTTGCAGTCTTGAGACAGGTGTACTGGCCTTCCACACCGGTAACACACCCTTGGTTTAATCAAACATTCTCCTTTGTGCACTCGATTGCATCTAGGACATGGTTTGACAGTTTGTCCCTGCCACGACTTCCTTTCTGGACCCGAGAACTTTGACTTTTTGGTTTCATTGCTTGGACCTTCCCATTTCCTCTTTATATAGCCTCGCTCAGCCTCTTGACGATTCTTTTCTTTTTCTCTAACTTCTGCTGCGTTCACTGCAGCCTGGAACGTGGTTGGATTCATAGTGAGAACAAATTCTCGAATGGATGCTTTTAATCCCTAGGTGTACCGTTCAGCTCGCCCTTCTTCTGTCGACACATAGTGCTATGCAAATCTCGCTTTTTCTGTAAAGCTAGTTGTATACTCCCTCACTGTCGTTGTTCCCTGCTCCAACCTTAAAAATTCCTCTTTGTAACGTCCCAAAATTTCAAGGAAATTTTGATTTTTAATTAAACGCTTTATATAAAAACTCAATAAATAATCCCAACATATTAATTGCGAAATCATAATATTGTTCAAGTAATCAGAAACCAGCGGAAACAATGTTCAATAAATAAAACTAATATCAGTCAGCCCATCCCGCGTGCCAGTGTGTACCCGTCACGCCTTGGAGCCACTCGTACCTGAAACCACAGTTAATTGGGAAAGGGTAAGCACGAAGCTTAGTGAATTCAAACACATGCGCAGATAGGAATTATATACACATCACCCCTATCCGCACATAAGCAACAACATCACAGATACATAGAACGAGTAAACATCTACAGGTAATTATGTATCCAACCGAATCGTAACGTAACCAACACCTCAGTACCATCGAGGCCTCGGTCCCACCGAATTGTAATGTAACCAACACCTCAGTACCATCGAGGTCTCGGTCCCACCGAATTGTAATGTAACCAACACCTCAGTACCATCGAGGCCTCGGTCCCACCGAATTGTAATATAACCAACACCTCAGTACCATCGAGGCCTCGGTCCCACCGAATTGTAATGTAACCAACACCTCAGTACCATCGAGGTCTCGGTCCCACCGAATTGTAGTGTAACACATTTCTACCAAGCATTCAAACCAATCAAATATTACACACCACAACAACTAGTTCACACCACAAAGACAGTAGTACATACAACCCTTAACTACACAGTGAGAGAACTCACCTCAAATGCGCGCCTAGCTTAATCAACACGAATCAAGCTTCACAATTACGGTCACTTTCCAGCACCTAAACGCATGATAAAACGTGTCAATACGAGACCCGGACCCTATGACACGACACACGCTTAAACCGTCACTAAAACTAATTTCCGTTCACACAAAACAGGTCTGTTCGGGACCCGTTTCGACCCCTTTAAACCCAGAAAAATCCCAATATTATATCATGACCAGAAAGTCCTCTCAGTTAAGGTTCCAAGGACATATTATACGCCTCCTAACGATTTTTCTACAATTTATTATGAATTTTACAAAAACAGTTTCCGGAACAGCGAAATTCAGCACCTTTCAGTATAAAACGACAAAACGACCCATGCTACGTCCCGAACTGGGTTTTGCACAAAACACAGAAAGGTTTCTAGACTCAAAAAGGGAACTTTTGACACCGATTTCACTCCAAACCGAGTTACGAGCAGAAAGTTATGACCATGACAAAACAGTGGAAGATTACAACACTGTCGGCTTACCGACCTGCTGTAAAACAGAAGTTTTTCGCCTAGCTAGGGGCCGAACCAGCCTTTCGCTAAAACACGAAAAACGTGCCCGACACAGAATGTGAACCGTGGACACCGGAATCGCCTCAAACCGAGTAACGACGAGGAAGTTATGGCCGAAATACGAACTGGACAGAAAACTAATTTTCACATAAAATGATGAAACACCGAACTTGCGACCACTTTTTCGCCCAGCTAGAGACCGAACCAGTTTTCCTCTAAAACACGGAAAACGTGCTCGACCCTGAACTTGAACCGTGGGCGCCAGTTTCGGCTCAAACGGAGTTACGACGGAAAAGTTATAGTTGCGCGAAAACTGGACAGCACACTAAAATTTTCATGCAAGATAACTTATAAAAACGGTTCAAGGCTTAACGATTCGGGTCTTACGCTACGTGTGACACCCACTGCCACCACCCTCCACCTACAGCCACCGCAGCGGCGGCGTGCGGCGGTGGTGGTCTCGCCGGAAAAACGAAAAGGAAAAGAAAAGAACAAGACTAACGAGAACCACATACCTCACGACGGCGTCTCACCACCACAACCAAACCTCTCACCCTCGACTCCTCCGACGACAGCCGATGGTGGCGGTCTCCGGCGACAGCAGTAGCGGCGGCGAGGGCTGCTGCCGCTGGTCCTTTCCTCTCGTCCCTCTCCTTCTCTCGATCACTCTCCCTCTCTCTCGGTTCTTCTCTACTCGTTGCCGCACCACACAAAGCAAAGAACAATAGGGTTTTGGGGGTAGGTTTTGTTTTGCTTAGAATACAAGAAAAGAAATAAAAACGAGATAGCAAAAAGGGGGTCTCGGCCCTCCCTTTGCATGGGCCGAATCCATGTTTCAAATTTCACCAAAAGACGGAAAAGGTCCCTCGACTTCTAAGGACTTCCCTTAACTACCCAAAATGCAACCAAGTTAGCAATAAGGTCCTTTTTGACGCCAAACCACTAACCAAAACAATCAAAGGTAAACATTTTAAATTATTCAAAGATTTATTACGCATTTGGTCAAACTTGCTAACCCCATTAGTAAAGATTCGCTAAAAGAACGAAATTAAAGCAATTAATTAAAATATAAATAAACATACCGGGACACGGGCTTTACAACTCTCCCCCACTTGGATTAGACTTCGCCCCCGAAGTCTACGTCTGCAAACAGCTTCTAATAATTCTCTCGCATTATATCCCAAACTCAAACCACTTTCAAGCTCTAACCCTTCTAATGGTGCTTACCAATATACCCTACAGGATACCGGACTACGATCCTTCCTACCCTTAACTGTCGATTAACTACCACAAATTCTAATAGACTCCAAAGATTTTCAATAAATTATATCAACAAAACATCGACCCCCTGCCGAACATCGGTCCAACCGATTGCAATAACAAATATCGGCCACCCGCCGAACATCGGTCCAACCGATCACAATAACAAACATCGGCCACCCGCCGAACATCGGTCCAACCGATTTCAGTAATTCAAATAAGCGTGGCATTATCCTAGACACTAACACCAATAGATATCCCCCACTACCAAATCACTAACACACACGTAGATCGTTCCACCACAACCATTCATCACAAGTGATCATTTCAGGGTTACTATTATCATCACCATGATTATCTTAACATTGGCTACAACTTTCCGATTACTAAAGGTGTTTGGCCTCAAGCCCAAAAGTCGACACCTAAATATACCACCTACCTCGAAATGGTTGATGCACATTTATTCTCTTAATAACAAAGGGCATCAATCCCTTAACCGATACTATTCGGCCTACAGTACTAACGCGCGTGGAATACCTACCTTCCTCCGTCGACGTACCATCCACACTTGCTCTACGAAGCCAAGTCACACCGTATCGAGGATATACCTTGACGTCTACCTCCCAGGTAACGCCTCAAGACCCAGCATACCGGAACTACCTCCCAGGTAAGTGCCCACAACTATATCCTCCTAGTACCTACTGGAAAGTCTAGGTTAAAACACATGAATACCGGGGTCCCACCCCGAGATACCCAACCGACCAATACCAACGACTGACTAACGTGTCTAAGGATCCAAAGCAAACAGCCTACCAACAATATGCCTATTCCGGATTGACTCACTCACCCAAACATGTAAACACTCAACGTGCAAAGAATGCCAAACGGTGCGACAAAAACAACTCATCAACTAGACTCCACATCGAGCCATTAAACCCGGGCAATAGGCCCATGACTAACTCCAAGTCAAAACCGAGCAAAATGCTCCACGCTTGCTAGACCCATAGGTCGGAAAATGCGTTTAAACAAAGTTTAAGCAAGCAATACTCTGAAATCAACCTTAGTCCCAGTCTCAACACGGGTTAAACAAAAGAGTTTTCCAAAAGGACTCACACCCAAAAAAAAAATCTCGAAATGACACATGACGCTTAAAAGCACATTTCCCCAAATGATTTACAAAATCATTTACAAAATATTTTCAACATCAGGGTTTTCATCTCAAAAAGATCGTATATAATAAAACTACTATTACTAGATCGATAGTTACGCAAAACTGGACACGCTCGTCCCACATAGGAAAAATCACGTTGAAAATCGTTCCATTGCAGTTCGGTTTACTCACACAAAAGCAAAGCGTAATAAATAATTTCTTTAAAATGAACCGCCTCGATTCCAGTATGGATTGACTCATGACATGCACTTAAGGTAACCGCTGACCTTAAACAGGGTCCGACAAAGGTGTGCACATAATTCAAAATAAGTTTCACGACGTTTGATTCAAAAATTCCTCTTTTTAATCATAAATGACGTGGCACAGGGTTCGCCACAAATTTTTCGCGCGTCAGCTAGTCACACAAAACGATGACACGGTTTACAAATATATTTTTGTTAAAACACAATTGTCTCGTGTAAGTTGCAAACTTGAAGACAGAAACCAGTCCGCTTCTAATAATTGGAAATATCGACTAAAAACCTCGTAAAATCTCAAACTGGGGGCAGGCATGCAAGCTTGTAACACTTCCTCAAGTTTCGTACTTGGGACATATACTGTCAAAACATTATAGTTTAAAAAGTGTATTTATCGAAAATGCTCAAAATACTCGTTTCCTCCAAAGCAAAAGTTTTTAATTTCCCAAAAAAAAATGAACGGTAATTCTAAATTAACCGAATGTCAAAAATCTACGCATTTATATTTCCAAAATATAACACATTGTAATCGTATGCATGATGTTTACAACATTAAAACACTCCTTGGATCAAATGGTCTTTCATTTCGACAAAAAGGAACTAAAGCATTTTCTTGCACGACTCGTTCATCAAAATGCCGAGAACAAAGGTTACCCCAGTATACATACCCCTAAGTCGATAAATCGCATTTTCATGGAAATGTCAATAAAACCTTTAGCTGACTAAAAAAAGCGCACAAAACAACTCCTTATGAAATGTTACCAAAATTCTTCCATGCATCACTTATGTCACGCATGAATCAATCCACACACTGAACTATTTGCAATAAAACACTTAGTAAGACAAACTTTCGAACGAAAAGTTAAGCGACACTAGAATTCCAAACTCATTTTAGACAAGTCACTAAAATAGCCTTTAAACAGACATCGCGGAATGTAACTTTCCGTCTCAACTCTAACACATGTGGAGGAGTTCCAATGTTAGAGTCTCAAGCCGTAGTCACTTACCCAACATCTTAACCACCACAAAACACGAATATTCTCGTACCCGAAAGAACCGTTGGAAAATAATCAAATGAAACAATCTTTTACAAAGTTTTCAACTCCCGTGATAAAACGGTTTCAAGCATTTTCAAAACCATAATATAACATCTTGTGCGTGTGCTAAATATTTCCCAAAATTCCAAAACACAATCCATATAAGGACTGGAAACACAAAGAGTAGTTAATGCAACCCTATTTTCAAAATAGACTTTGTGCATGACTCAGTCGGCATTCGATGTCTCGACTCATATCCCTCCAAAACTCCCGATCCACAATCGCCATCCGGACATTTAAATCTCTTAAGGCAAGTTGGGAAATCACATCAAATCATCTTACGGGTTTTCCTCAAATCAAAGTCGGCTCAAAAGCCTATGATTCTAGCACAATTGCCAATTTTTGACCCGAAATGGTCTACTTAAAACAAACCACATCCTTATCGTCACCCCAAGTGATTGCTACTAGACACGTCCTTCTATCCCAACGACTGCTAGTTTAGAACCTTCGACACTACCCCAACGATCATCCCATCAAAGCAAGTCAAGTACACACATGTACCAGTGGATCTACTATATTTGTCTCTCCTCGTGACGGCTATTCAGGGTAGATAATACAACGCGTTATTAGCACATAACAACGCACACTAACAACACTCACGCCCAACTCCTTGGATTCCTCGTGACTTCCCCGACTCGAGCATTGATCTTGTGCTTCCGGTAGTAGGAGCTCTACTACTACCTTCCACACCTATCATCGCTCGTTCCGAGTCTCATCCCGAGGGTCCAAGTAGTTTCTCGCCGAAACTATACACATAAAATAATTAATCCACACATGCCAGTTCAAGAACATATCCTAAACAGGCAACTCATACAACTACTGTATATATAACACCATCGGTCTCCCCGATCAGACAGCCACAAATGTATACTTAATAAACCATCGGTCACCCCGATCATACAACAACAATTAAATATATAATTAACCATATGCCTGCACCAGCATATATATACATCCACCCTTCCTAGCTCCCTAGGAATTTCCTCTTATCCCACTACCCTTGCTACCACCGAATCCCTACTAATTATGACGAGTGACCTCGCGAATACCCGATTATATGCAGTGCGAAATAAATAGACAGTCGAATACAAGACTCTATCCTAGAACGGTTGGACTCAAACAAGAGCTGTAAAATAGAACTAAATCGAATATTCTAAGGCTATAAATCTTATACTGCATACAACCTAGAGGGCATTCACTTAGTAACCTATCATAATTAGCATAAATTCCTAATAGCAAGTAGTTCAACATACCGCATAGTGTCCACAACAGGCAATCTAGCATGCATACTCTATGATCTAGAAAGCAATAAAACACTAAGTGTTGTACCTTTCCCCTTTGGCTCCGGCTGACTGTACACACTGCGCCTCCGATCACCGTTCCTCGAACGGGTCTTTACTTTTTCTTTTATTTCCAAAAAGATTTAATAAAGAGTTTGAAAATTTCCCAGCCGCAACTTGAGACCAAACACACCGAGGTGCGTTTGATTCACTCAAGCTGTGCTCTGATACCAAGTTGTAACGTCCCAAAATTTCAAGGAAATTTTGATTTTTAATTAAACGCTTTATATAAAAACTCAATAAATAATCCCAACATATTAATTGCGAAATCATAATATTGTTCAAGTAATCAGAAACCAGCGGAAACAATGTTCAATAAATAAAACTAATATCAGTCAGCTCATCCCGCGCGCCAGTGTGTACCCGTCACGCCTTGGAGCCACTCGTACCTGAAACCACGGTTAATTGGAAAAGGGTAAGCACGAAGCTTAGTGAATTCAAACACATGCGCAGATAGGAATTATATACACATCACCCCTATCCGCACATAAGCAACAACATCACAGATACATAGAACGAGTAAACATCTACAGGTAATTATGTATCCAACCGAATCGTAACGTAACCAACACCTCAGTACCATCGAGGCCTCGGTCCCACCGAATTGTAATGTAACCAACACCTCTGTACCATCGAGGTCTCGGTCCCACCGAATTGTAATGTAACCAACACCTCAGTACCATCGAGGCCTCGGTCCCACCGAATTGTAATGTAACCAACACCTCAGTACCATCGAGGCCTCGGTCCCACCGAATTGTAATGTAACCAACACCTCAGTACCATCGAGGCCTCGGTCCCACCGAATTGTAATGTAACCAACACCTCAGTACCATCGAGGTCTCGGTCCCACCGAATTGTAATGTAACACATTTCTACCAAGCATTCAAACCAATCAAATATTACACACCACAACAACTAGTTCACACCACAAAGACAGTAGTACATACAAACTATTATGACATGCATACAACCCTTAACTACACAGTGAGAGAACTCACCTCAAATGCGCACCTAGCTTAATCAACACGAATCAAGCTTCACAATTACGGTCACTTTCCAGCACCTAAACACATGATAAAACGTGTCAATACGAGACCCGGACCCTATGACACGACACACGCTTAAACCGTCACTAAAACTAATTTCCGTTCACACAAAACAGGTCTGTTCGGGACCCGTTTCGACCCCTTTAAACCCATAAAAATCACAATATTATTTCATGACCAGAAAGTCCTCTGAGTTAAGGTTCCAAGGACATATTATACGCCTCCTAACGATTTTTCTACAATTTATTATGAATTTTACAAAAACAGTTTCCGGAACAGCGAAATTCAGCACCTTTCAGTATAAAACGACAAAACGACCCATGCTACGTCCCAAACTGGGTTTTGCATAAAACACAGAAAAGTTTCTAGACTCAAAAAGGGAACTTTTGACACCGATTTCACCCCAAACCGAGTTACGAGCAGAAAGTTATGACCATGACAATACAGTGGATGATTACAACACTGTCGGCTTACCGACCTGCTGTAAAACAGAAGTTTTCCGCCTAGCTAGGGGCCGAACCAGCCTTTCGCTAAAACACGAAAATCGTGCCCGACACAGAATGTGAACCGTGGACACCAGAA
This sequence comes from Saussurea involucrata, assembly GCA_033807775.1. Classification (NCBI taxonomy): domain Eukaryota; kingdom Viridiplantae; phylum Streptophyta; class Magnoliopsida; order Asterales; family Asteraceae; genus Saussurea; species Saussurea involucrata. The sequence continues at coordinate 53,339,077 of CM066316.1, forward strand.
TCGCCTCAAACCGAGTTACGACGAGGAAGTTATGGCCGAAATACGAACTGGACAGAAAACTAATTTTCACATAAAATGACGAAACACCGAACTTGCGACCACTTTTTCGCCCAGCTAGAGACCGAACCAGTTTTCCGCTAAAACACGGAAAACGTGCTCGAGCCTGAACTTGAACCGTGGGCGCCAGTTTCGGCTCAAACGGAGTTACGACGGAAAAGTTATGGTTGCGCGAAAACTGGACAGCACACTAAAATTTTCATGCAAGATAACTTATAAAAACGGTTCAAGGCTTAACGATTCGGGTCTTACGCTACGTGTGACACCCACTGCCACCACCCTCCACCTACAGCCACCGCAGCGGCGGCGTGCGGCGGTGGTGGTCTCGCCGGAAAAACGAAAAGGAAAAGAAAAGAACAAGACTAACGAGAACCACATACCTCACGACGGCGTCTCACCACCACAACCAAACCTCTCACCCTCGACTCCTCCGACGACAGCCGATGGTGGCGGTCTCCGACGACAGCAGTAGCGGCGGCGAGGGCTGCTGCCGCTGGTCCTTTCCTCTCGTCCCTCTCCTTCTCTCGATCACTCTCCCTCTCTCTCGGTTCTTCTCTACTCGTTGCCGCACCACACAAAGCAAAGAACAATAGGGTTTTGGGGGTAGGTTTTGTTTTGCTTAGAATACAAGAAAAGAAATAAAAACGAGATAGCAAAAAGGGGGTCTCGGCCCTCCCTTTGCATGGGCCGAATCCATGTTTCAAATTTCACCAAAAGACGGAAAAGGTCCCTCGACTTCTAAGGACTTCCCTTAACTACCCAAAATGCAACCAAGTTAGCAATAAGGTCCTTTTTGACGCCAAACCACTAACCAAAACAATCAAAGGTAAACATTTTAAATTATTCAAAGATTTATTACGCATTTGGTCAAACTTGCTAACCCCATTAGTAAAGATTCGCTAAAAGAACGAAATTAAAGCAATTAATTAAAATATAAATAAACATACCGGGACACGGGCTTTACACTCTTCCAATTGCTTCACCGCTGTGCGTGGACAAAATTTCTCGTTAAATACTACATTAAACGCATCCCATGTCATTCTTGCCATCGCCTCGTCGCCTTTTAAGTTAGCGACTATTTCCCACCAAGAAAGGGCTTCTGATTTTAGCATCGCCAACCCATATGTCACCTTGTCTTCTTCTGCGCATTTGCTGATCTTAAATACAACTTCTGTCTCTCGTATCTACCTCATCGCCTTCACTGGGTCACATTCACCTTGAAACGGTTGGGGTTTACATGCCATGAAGTTCTTATAGCTGCATCCTCTTTGTCCCGCACTCATGCTGATAGGACTCATTGGTCTTGACCTGTTGCTTGAATCATTAATATCTTCCCTTCCGTTGCCTATCACCCTATCTTAGTGATTTTTCAATTCCGCCTCTCGCACCTGAGCTATAACCATGGGTAAGGCAACTTGCAAAGCTTTTGTTACCTCTTGAGCGATGATGTCTACAGGAGTTTCCATGGTTGCTTGGGTACGCCCTCGTCCCCTTCCTCGACCTCGACCTCTTCCAGATGCAGAACTTGCTTGCATAGAGGGTCAGGTTCATTGGGCGTTGCTTGATTTCTACCTTGTCCTCTTCCCCTTCCCCGACCTCGTCCTCGTGTGCTAACGGTCCTTGTAGCTGCAACAGATATTGGTCGGGTTTCTCGTGCATTTGGGGTAGCCCCTATTGGCGGCGGGTCTACTGCATCAGGTGTAACTGATGCCGTCCTTACTGATCGACGTGACATAATTGCTGTATGGGATGAAAACTCATATTTATAATCATAATTTAATCCATGCATAACCTAATTATCCCATAAGTTCAACATTTTTATAATAATATTAAACACCAAATATTATTCTTTCAAAAGATATTTCAGTACATAAGTCTTTTGCATAATGCGCCAAACCGGCATAATCCAAAATAAGACCAAAATAGGCCAAGTTCAAACCACTAAACATTCAAAAACACGTTATTAAGACAAAAGTACTTAAAGATAAACTATTCTTCTCCTCACTCTCTCACTCAAGGCATATCCATAGGATAGTGAGTGATCCTAACAAATTCTTCATAAGTGTTCTCTGGGCGGTACTTCCAGATAAATCCCAAGCATGGACCTTGATGAAACTGACGTGCCCAGTTGGAAAAATACCCTCGGATCAAACCTACATACTCCGAGGCCGCTCTCCGATAGTAGCGAGCTCGATCCCCCAATCGCTTCTTCCAAGTCCGGGCAACTATCCTTCTCTCCCACTCCAATGCTACACATTTCCATGCCATGTCATGGTTGTCTTTCCAAAGCCCATCATTTTCATCCAACACCTTGTTCATCTCACTTCCTAACTTAATATGTTATCCTTGCAAGTTGCTCAGCCACCCTCCCACTTTGACATTTTCCTTTTGAACCCTAGTCAATTCAGTTCTTAATTCAGTAATCTCTCCACGCAAGTTTGCAACATTCTCTTCCATGTCCTCACGAGTAGGCGTGCACGGGGTGTACTCCTCATGAGGTTCCTCCGATTTGTAACGTCCCAATTTTTTTAATACATATATATAAAACATCCATATATAAATAAACCGCAAATCTAATTGTTCAATGCAACAGAAGGTTTTCAGTTACTAAATAACAAAATAAAACTGGTTCAAGTCTTGAATCATTTTTCATCATGCCTTTATTCCAACGCCAACCCAGTTCTAGATTTTCTCTTTCCCCTTGCTACTACTCCTGAGTGGGTGACGACCTGGTTGCATAGTTATTTTGAAAAGGAGTTGAGTGAGCCTAGGGCCCAGTGGTTTTATGCATGAAAATAATATCAATAATAATTTTCACAAAGCATCATAATTTAACATGCATGCGGTAAAACAATAAAATTCACAAAGCTAACGGCATCATGGGAGGGGTCTAATTCACACAGCTTTACCTGGCAGACTCACACAACATGTCCGCGCTTACGGCTTTAGACAAGCTCACACATCATGCTTGTCTTCCCATTGTACACCTCCATAGCCACATAAATTTTCACACATATATCATAAAAACATGTCATGATTTATCGCATAAACGACAGAATAAAATTCTCGAGCACATTAAGCAATTTTATTAAAGTATCACGTTACTACCTACCTAAACGCTTCAAGATGTCCTCACATTATTTTTGGGTTATAAATAAATAAATGCATAGTTATATACATAATTACATATACATATATAAATATATGTATATTTTCATAAAAAAACCCATGAGAATATTCCACATATGATTTCATCTCGATCATGTGTACTCTCTCTCACTCTCTATATATAAATATATTAATAGTTCATATCCCAAATATGGCATTAACGCATGAAGTATTTCTAATATATATATACTTAACAGTGTATATGCTAAATTGGCCGTTCGCATGCATATATATATATATATATATATATATATATATATATATATGTGTGTGTGTACTTCAGTTCACATGCCAAATTAGTATCAATTCACCATAGCTGAAGTGTATCTATAATTACGTGTGTATATATATATATATATATATATATATGTATATATACTTTCTCACAATCCAATAGTCAGTGAATATATATATATATATATATATATATATATATATATATTACATGAGATTTTAATTCTCATTTCATTAACGTGCTGTCGATCGAACCATGGGTTATTAACCGGAATGTATCCCAACCACACCGAGAGCCTCGGTTGGGGCACCATCTACGGTTGATTATTGATGTCATCGGAACCTCGGTTGAACTCGTATAAATGACTAAAACATCTATTTAAATGAAACCGAAGTTATCGGGTTAAGATATGCTTACCGAAAATACGACGAACTCTCTAGCTTCACCAAACCGTCACCGTATTCTGCCTCCCTTATACAAGCTTCCTTCCTTGAGAACTTTCTGCCTAAACTTGCAGACCTAACCTCTATATATATACACTTGATCGCATGACGGTTGTATTTTCTTTTTTTGCTAGTTGAATAGGCAAGGTCTTGAGTTATAACTCTGGCCGTTTAAAGCCTTTCACATGCCATGGTTGGATATTTGAAAACATAAATCCCACACTTCTCATGATTTACATATAAGGTCCCTAAGCATATCAAATGTTTTTTTTTTCCAAAGAAGACTTGTTTACATGAGTTATTACAGGAGAAGGTAGGGAAAACCTATTAGAAATGCTGTTGGTTAACTATAATCACCTCATCATCCATCGTCTTATGGGAGTCTTTTACAATTCTACCCATTAGGTGTTATCAGGAGATTTTTGGTAAACTGCATTTTTTTTACACCGAAACCAATCAATCATGTTTTTTATTTAACTTTTAGGAAAAAGTCTAAAAAAATCCAATGGATTTTATTGTTTGGAGTAACCAAGTCCTTGAATAATTTTTTGGAACAAAAAAATCCTTAGATATTTCAAAATTTGTTAAACAAATCATTAGACTTTTGAAAACCTGTTAAATACATATTTATTACAATTTTAAGGATGTATTTAACAAGTTTCTAAAAGTCCAATGGTTTATTTAACAAATTTTAGAATGTCTAAGGACTTATTTGTTTCAAAAAATTGTTCAAAGATTTTTTTTTCGTGTGTAATAATTGTTTTTTGCTATAAAAAGAATCGAATTAGAAAACATTTTTTATAAAAACATTACACTTTACATTCTTATACATCAAAAAAATACGTTTTTACAAGTTACACCATTATAATTGTCTCGTCAATACGTTCAAAGTGAGCTCAACATTAAGTATTTTTTTTATTTAATCTTATATTATTAAATATCTTAAATAGGTACGAATTATTTGTAATACTTACACTTTATATTCTTTAAGGTCGTTTATTTAATAATATAAGATAAATCTGTACATAATTATAAAGTTATAAAGTGTAAGTATTAAAAATAATTCTTACGAATTTTAAATATTTAATAATATAATTGATGGAATTTGTATAAAAACGTATTTTTGATATATTTTAGTTAATATACAATTATGTGTTAATATAATAAAAATGTAAAATATAAAATATAAAATATAAAATATAAAATAAAAACGTAATGGATATAAAATAAATTAAATAACTAATTTTAAGTAATCAGAATGTATTTAACAGGTTACCAAAAGTCCAACGATTTATTTAACAAGTTTTAAAATGTTTAAATACTTATTTTTTCTAAAAAATTGTCCAAAAAACTTAATCATTTCAAACATTAAAGTCTATTGAATTTTATTGAATTTTTTTCTAATTTTTATTTAATTTCAAATAGGAGTGTTTAATTGTCACTTCACTATGTACGGTTATTTGTGGGTTTTTTAAATTATTTTTTGATCTATCCATAACTATAGAAGATTATTTATGTTTGTTTTTAAATTAGTATATATCCTCAACTAAAATTTTCCATTTTTTTAAAACATGCTAATCGATTTAAGACATATTTGGAATATAAATTTATGCATTGTTCATCATGGAAGGCTTGAAGTGGACGAATGCAATTGATGAAACTGTTGATACAATTAATAAAACTGTTTCATGGTTCCATGTTTGTTATGCAATTGCTGACATTCTTAACATAAAACAACCCATGAAACACATGAAACTAAATTCATGACAGTGTCACTTCCATAGCTTGTTTGATTTATCACAAATGAAATTCATGTCCTAATTTCATTAATTAATTATATTAAATTTTTATTTTTATTAACATAAATAACTCAAATATATTAACACAAATTGAAACTCCAATTTATGATTATGCCCTTCCATCCTAATTTCATTAATAATATATTAAATTTTAAATTTTATTAATAAAAATAACTTAAATACATCTTGACCCTTGATTTATGAAATCTATGGTTAGAAAATGGGTTGCAAATTTGCAAAATAAATATGGTATATAAAAATCAAAACGAAGAAAGTATAAGAGAAAAGTAAAATTATTTTAACGTGGAGAATTCAATAAAAAACGACTGTTTAGAAAAAAAGGAATGACTTTTTTTATTGAATATGAGAGAATTTATATTATTCCTATCAATAAAAAATTCTTAAAATTAAATATTTATAATAAAAGATTTATATTTTATTAAATATAAGAATTACCCAAGAAAAATAATTATCACTATAGGAATTAGGAAGTCTGAGTCCAGGTTCCACTTCCAGCATTATGTGTTTTTGAAGCACAACCCAAACTAGGGGTGGGCATCGGTCGGGTCGGGTCGGGCCCAAAAAACCCTAACCCGATCGGGTTTCGGGTGGATGGAGGAGGCCCCGAAACCCGTCCAAAGTGTAGCTCGGGTTTCGGGCCATTTCAGGTTCGGGTTCTTCGGTCGGGTTGTTCGGGTTGGGCCGATCCCAAGCCCAGTTTTTTCAGCCCAGTTTTTTGGTATTTTCAGCCCAAATTGATGTTATATATGTTTTTTGGTGTTTTTTAACCTCAATCTTTTCGAGAAATTATAAATTATAAACAGAAAAATAGAAACAGAAATTATAAATTATTAACAGAAAAATAGAAACAGAAATTATAAATTATAAATATTTATAATATATTTACGATTTATTGAAAAAAAATATTTTTTTAAAAAGTCCGGGTTTCGGTCGGGTTCGGGGTTGGGAAAACCCAACCCAAACCGAACCGTAATACCTTGATCGGGTTTCGGGCAAGTTCGGGTTTCAGTTAATCGGGTGGCTCAAGTTCGGGTTTATCGGGTTTCGGGTCGGTCGGGTTTTGCTCACCCCTAACCCAAACCCAAAATACCGCAAAATAACCAAAATAAAAATTATGGTTTAACCCCAAAGAATTCACATCGATCAAACTTTCATCTCCTTAAGTCCCCCATCTCCATCTCCATCTCCATCTCCATCTCCATCTCCATCGTATTTCTTCCTCCTTCCTTCAATCTTCCATTTTGAGCATTCAATTTACCCAAAGTCTTTCTACTTCCTTATGCAAAATCTCGATTAGAAGCTGCAATCGGGGCCATCGAAAAGTACCACGAAGGTTTTCTTTTTCGATCTTCATATTCACTTACTTTTTACATGTTTCGGTTGGCTTAACAAATATGAATTTATATATGCCATGGAAGATGAAGGAACTCCTTCCGTCTGTATCTGTATAGGGTAGTTTTCTTTTCACAAGCCTCGTAAAAAGAGAAGATCCATGTTCTGATTGTTAGAATCGGCGGTCTCGGAAAGATAGTTGAAATCAAACGGTAAGACCTCTATCTTTTGTGCATAGATGCACTTTATTCAATTGCATAAATGCATCTACTTGGTATGTAATATAAAATTGGCATATACAAAATTAGAGTTTGGTGTCAATACGTTAATATGCAACTGAAAGATGTGCATATATGCAGTGTGATTGATGTGTACTATGTATATGTGAGGGTCACAACTGAAAGATGTGCATATATGCAGTGTGATTGATGTGTACTATGTATATGTGAGGGTCATATATGCAGTGTGATTGATGTGTACTATGTATATGTGAGGGTGCACTTTTTGGTGTACATAGTTGCAATTTTTTGTTGGGCATAAAGATAGTTATTTGGTGTGCATCTATGTGCATAAATGCACTTTATTCGAGTACATAAATGCATCTACTTGGTATGTAATTTAAAATTGGCTCATATGTGCATATATGCATAAAATTGTAGTTTACTGTCAATAACTTAATATGATCATATATGCACTTCATTGATGTTCATATATGCAACTTTTTAACTTTTTTTATTTACTAGTACTATTTAAGTTATTGATTTACGATTTATGCATTTCTGAACATTAATTAGGTTATTCATATACTAGTACAATTAATTGTGCATATATGACCTTTGTCAATATAATTTATTTACTAGTAGTATATTATACAGATGTAACATGGAAGTGCATGAATGAACACATGTTACATGGGTATTAGAAAACGTTTGAAATGAAAATCGTACGTTGAGTAGCATCAACTGTGAAATACGTAGCATATGAAGTTAAACAGATTAAACTGCTCGTTTTTTACAATCCGTCTTGACCGTTACAACATAACATGTTTGTATGTGCACTGTTTGAAATACGTAGCATATGAAGACACACACTGTATTATTTTTTCGGTGATATGGAGTTGATTTTCTGTGGTTTGTTATCATTTGAGATGCACTTCAGGTGTTCGATATAATGTCTTGTTTTGTTGTTCAGTGCATTTGCTAGAGGTTTCTATGTTTCTATTATATGACCTTATTGATCTCAGTGGTGATTCAAGTCCCTATGCCAGTGTCATTTCCATCTCTTTATTTTGGCCGTGGTAAGATCTCTATCCCTCTATTTTGGTATTGGTAAGACCGATGGCAATAAACTGATTAGGATGAGATTTTAAAGATTTCAGGAACTAGGGGATCGATTATGTAGGTTTGCTTTGATAATCCTTTTGTTTGTATGCACATATTTTGTAAGCTTGATTTGGCCGTTGATATTGGGTTCTACAACTAACCAATGAAACCATAGATGAAATGAAAGCAACAACATGGCTACACGTATGAACTATATATTTAGTATGTTTCTCACAATCTGCATTCCTGTGATCCCAGAACAAGTAATCAATCAATGTAAAACAATAAGGAAGCCATCTCTATATTCAATATTATCAAAGTAGCACACAAGATGAATTGAGAGCAAATACTAGTGTGTGGCTACTATGTGTGATGAAATGACCTAATTCCTAAAGAGGAAATAAGCAAACAATATATACCTATGATAAGTTTAACACAATGACATATTAGGTCACTCTACTTGGTACAATCATATTTAAGCACTAACAATCTCCCCCTTTGTACCAATGTAGAGGCAAAGATTTAGACGTCTACTGGGGCCACATATTTCTTCCGAATGCCGAAGATGATCTCGAATCTTCGTAAAGCATGTCGGTACTCCTTTCGGCATGAGATGGCTTCAATCACATGGTTGATCAGGTCTCTTTCTTTATCTTTGAGCTTCACATCTCCACTTTCATCCAGACGTAGCTTGCTCTTCAAATGTGCCAAGATCCTCTCGAATGTACCATCACTGAACTTGTTTACTTCAATGACACTCATAAATCTCTTCTTTGAGTCTTGATTGAGGTAGACAACTCCAAGATCTGGTTTCTTTAGTACAGTGTAGGCTGGGATACCTTGGATGTCAGGCAAACGTCGGTTTGGTACTCTCAGATTTACATTTGCTTGGTGAGACTCAAGAGCCATCTGAAAGTCCGTAAGGTAGGAGAACTTTAGAATGTTCTGCATGAATCTTTTAACACTTTGATATGCGGTAGACAGTTCTACTTTCTTCCCCAGGAGGGTGGCTAGGAGACTGTAGAGGCTTAGTAGATCATCCAGTTTCAGACTCTTGAAGTCAGACTCAGAGAACACACATTCAGAACCATCATATCTCAAAATAGTGAATTCAGGATAAAAGACGTTGAGCAGCTTCTGAGTATCAACCTTCAGCACTTTCACTATCTTGTTGTCTGATATGACAACACTTGTTTCTCTGTCTTTGTTGCTCATAACGTACAGAAACTCGATCTTCTTGAGTGATGGACAGTCCTCAATCCCGTAGACTTTCTCCAAGTTTATTCTTTGAACGTCTTTCACGAACAAATCTTTCCTAAAGCTTTCTTGGAAGGGAATTAGGATAGCCACTCTTTCGCCCGTAGCTACATATCTCGGTTCAATATCAATGACTTCTTGATATAACCGGAGTTCTGCCTCAAGTACAGGATCTCTGATCTTTCCATCATGAATTACCGGTGCTTGTGGAGCTGAAGTACCTATACCCGGATCTGTTGTTTCTGGCTGTAGAGGAGCGTCATCTTCGGATTCAATTCCCATATCCTGATCCCCAGTATTGTCAAATTCATCGTCCAGAGCTTCAACCAATTCTTCTTTGATTTTAAGGACAGTCGTCTCCGGCTCTTCTTCTGAATCAATATAGATGATGTCAACAAACATATCATCGGCCATCCGCTCGTCCGCCGTTCTATTGTCAACAGCCGAAGGCTTTTCAACCCCGGTTATGACATCAGCTAGAACTTCCATTTCAGTATCTTGTTCCTGTACCACATCAGTCGCCGTTCCACCTTCAGTTGTTTCCCGTTCACTGACTTAAGCCCCTTCATTTCCTATACCCGTACCACTTGTTTCTCTGACCCTTGCTCTCTTCTCCCCTTCATGAAGATCAGGATCATCCGGATCGTCATGTCTTCTTTTGTCTGAGGCTTGAGCTTGGACAACACATGCCTGTTCGACGACAGTGATCCGCGAGGCTAGAGATTGGTAACCGACAACGATAGCTTTTGTCATATCATGCATGGACGCGTTCAAAGATTGATATTCAGTGCTCGTGGATGTTGAGGTTTGAGATTGGGTTTGTTGGCGTAGTAATCCAACAAGATCTACCTCTTCAGCAGTATTGGAATCGCCTTGGGCTAGAAGTCGGGCTAACAGCTCTGATTTAAGCTGGTCGGTTGGTATTTGGTGTAACGGTACTGGTGGTAGTGTTTGTGGATCGGATTCCGCGCGAGATGGTTGATTCGGAGGAGTTGACGACGATTCAGCAACGCCTTTGCCTTTGATGGCTCTGCTCACTTCTTGTGATAATCGCTCAACTGTACCTTGCATGGCCCGTCGGTGTTGCAAATAGGCAGTTTCAATTGCGCCTAAAGCAGACGCCAGTAATGGGAGCGTGATATAATAAGGACGCGGTCCACGCATTTGTAAAGCCTGTTCTGGAGTAAAATTAGGAAACATGTGTCTAACAACCGGACCACTTAGGTTACCGGTTATAGTAGCGGTTGTAGCAACCGTACTGCATGTGTTCATGGCTGGCATAGTGTTGACCATGACAGGACTTCCACCCTGTCCTCGCGAGGCGCCAACGAATGGCGGCCTAACTTTGGGTGTTCCGGTTGGAGCACGCAAGCTCTCAACTTGGAAGGGTGCCATCATACGTGTCCTAGGAAATGATGTTCGTCCAAATGGCCCTAGACTCGAAGTGCGTTGAAGGAAGGTCGGTGGTCGGGGCAGGAGCCTACCTGTTTCAATACCAGCAAACACCGAATGTGTTGTCGATAGACTTTGTGCTAATTCCCCTGTGGAAAATGAAACACCGATCTGTTGAGAGACCGATGAGTGGCTTGGTGAGGCTGTGCTGTGCATGGATGGGTTCACCATGGCTGATTCAATGCACAACGGCGACAAACGCTCGTTGGCAGAAGATGTGGGTACCCGACTTCAATCGGTTTGGGGAGAGCCGATAGTTAAAACTTTTTCGGGCTCTATCACAGTTTCGCTCATTTATTTTCTCCCTCTTTCATCACCGCTAACTACATTCTCCACTTCTACTTCTACTTCTTCATTTACATTTGAAGGCCCCACGACATCAGTAGCAGTGTCGGAGAGTCCGATGTTCCGTGTGGAATCAGCATCAGAACTCACGACTCGTGGTCTCTGACCCATGTGTCTTGGAATTAAATCTGCATCGGGGTCATGGTTGGAGTCATCATCATCATCATTAGCTCCAAACGGTAGGAATGAAGCTACATCATCATCAGAAGATGATGCAGCATCGGCATCAGTTGAGTTCCAAGAGACATCATCGTCAAAGATCTTAACTGGAGGAGGTCGAGGTGGTGGTTAAACTGGTCTTGAAGAAGATGCATGACCAACAGTCCTTAATCTTCTCCTGACTCTCTTTCTTTTAGGTCTCCTCACCTCTCGTTGTTCAAGAACCCCGTGTTCTTGAACCTCCTCGACATTCTGACCCTCACCTCCTAGTAGGTTTGCATCTTGGGGAGGTCCCTCCGGCTCTGGCTGGACCACCAATGCATTTTGTGAGTTCCAGATCCGTGCAACGAACAATAATGAAATCAATAGATGTAAGACAATAGTTATGATTTCAACTGGTCATCCAATTAGCTTTCAACTTGAGAGAGTTTACAATACGAATTATGAAAGCAAATGAACAACTAGCCTAAAAACAAAGGCTAAAGAAACATTAAATATGGCGGGCCCATGGTTAACAAGCCCACGACCCGTTCACTAACTAGGCTCAATTTAAACAAATACAAACAGCCCCTTGAACTTCTATACAACCAAATATTGTCCTAACAATCTACCCCTTTGTATTGAAGTTCGAGTTCGCGCCAGTTATGACCATATCTTTTATGGAGCGCAAAGTGTACCTCGAACCATCTGATAGCACGACGATAGTCGATGCGTTCTTCAACCATTTCCAAGGCTTTTCGAGCAGTGGTTTCATTCGGATTAGGAACGTACGATAGCCTTTGATTTTCAGATTCGAAAGAGATGATTTTTCGAAGAGCATCTTGAACTTTGAAGAGAGTGCCGTCGCAGAATCTGTCTACCTGACTGAAGCACATAAATCTCTTTTCTTTCTGTTCGTTGATGTAGACAATCCCAAATTCTGGGTCCAGAAGCAGTGCGTTCTCGGGATACATCTTCAACTCAGGTGCTTTCAGATCGGGCTTTATCAGGTTTACCTTCTTCGCTCTGTTCTCGATTTCCATTTGGAAGTCCGTGAGATAAGACATCATGATGGTACGGACTAGGAATCGACGAACAGCTTCGAGCGCTTTTGTTACTTGAAGCGGTCGGATAGTCCTTGTATGGAGGTGTTTCAGTATTACCAGGAAGTCGAACGGTTGGAGGTGCTTGAAGTCGGCTTCAGAGAATATCCATTCATTTCCATCTTCGCGTCGGACGGTGAATACTGAATAAACGACTTTCATAATACAGCCTGACTGGATGTTGAGCACTTCGGTGATCTTATGCTTGGTTCGGACTTGGGTAACTGGCAGACACCGCTTCATTGCGCTTATGTACCGGCGTTGGTATTCTGGGTTGGAACTGTAGATACCAAGGCAAAAGGTAGGCTCAATGTTGCGTAACTTGTGAACAAACAACCTTTTCAGGGATTCCTCCAGGTGAGGAATGAATATTGTGATCTTCTCCCAACGGATTTGTTGCTGTTGAGGAGGAGGAAGACCAGAAGCTGTCAGTTGTTGTAGAGGAGATGTCTGAATATCGGCAGTTGTAGGGTCGGGTCTTGCAGAAGTTTCGGTGGCTTGAGCTGAGTGAACGGGAGTACCATACAAATTTTGGAGCAGAAACTGGTCGTAGTCTACGTTGTCGTCTTCATCAGTAAGGAAGATCAGGTTTACCTGGAGATTTGCGGCACTGGCGACTTTTTCATACCATGCATCTTCGGTCTCCGGGTTGATCTCGCAGTCTGGATCAATCAAATCCAGTATCGGCATATCTGATGTGTCGTCTGTGACCAGTTCCTGTGTTGTTCCCTCAGGCTTTTCAACCGTCGGGTCTTCGTCATCTGAAATATCCATATCCATTACCATCTCGGTTAAAGGCAACTCAGCTTCGGGTGCAGTTTCGGTTGTAGTTGCCACAGTTGAGGGTTCCTGTTGAACCACAGTAGCTTCATGAATGATTGGGGCAGTGGACTCAGTGAAACTTTGTCTCTTGTTCTCCCCCTCACGGTGATCAGGATCATCCTGGTCATCGTGCCTTCTTTTGAGTCCGCCAACTTGACTCTTGCACGTGTCTTCGAGTTAGGCGACTCTGTCGGACAGCATTTTGAGCTCTTGTTGAACGTCCTTCAGAGTCGTGTCCAGCTGGTCTAATCGGGATGTAACGGATGATGAAGGAGAATTGATCTGGGATTGTAACACTGAAAGCAGGTCTGCTTCGGTAGAGGCCTCGGTATCTTGGTGTTGGAGCAACTGAGCAAGAAGCATGGTCTTCAAAGTATCCACTGTATAGATAGGCTGAACTGGAGCCGGTGGTGGTGTTGGTGCAGTTTCAGGTTCGACCATCTTCTCTTTACCTTTTAGCAGAGTCTTTAGTTTGTCGAGCTCATTGGTGAAACGCTGCTCCATGGCCTCGCGGACAGCCTTTAGGGCGCCGTCCAGATATCCCTTTGACACCAAGTCTCGGAAAATAACTCTGGGATCACTTAGAGTACCCGTTGAGGCATCTACTTTAGAGGCAGAGCCACCTACGTTCACGATTGGCATATGGGTAGCCGTGGTAGGATTTCCCTCCGATCCTTGCGCTCCGCTTAAATACGGAGACACTACGGAGGTTCCGATTGGGTCACGAAGAGCCTCGATTTGTGGGATCTCATCTTGTGTCCTAGCCGAAGAATGTAATATATTAAATGGCGCTAGACTCAATAGTGCTTTGAAAGAAGTCGAGACCTGGGGCTGCTGGTCTCTTGTTTCAATACCAGTACTCTCCGATTGAGAGACCGGTATTAGTTGTGCTTGATCCCCGTGAGAAGTTGAAACACCCGTCTTTTGAGAGACGGGTGAGTGGATGAGGAGGTTGTGCAATTGCGCCGCTGGGTCCTGATAACGCCACTTTGTGGCGTTATTTTCGGTCCTCAAACCAAAGAGATTGGCATGTGTTCTAGCAAAAAGGCGGAACTTTATGGTTTATCGAGTGAAATGTGCAGCTAATCTAAAAGACGGCAATCATCGAGAAAAGAAGCGAAAAAGAACCCAAAACGAGTATAAAACGAAGCCCAACGGAAGACCGAGACCCGTGCCCAAACCATGACCCGAACCTTACCCGAAGCACAACCAGAAACTGCGCGGTTTCTGGCGCGGTTTGCAAGTCGCGGCCAAAACCGCACAACCTCCTGTTCCAGTTTTATATTTTGGTGTTTTCCGGATTTTAGGTTATCATTCACACACGACGACGGCCAGCAGCTGAGGGGCGATTTTCATAGCACTTTCACGTATTTTGGAGCCACGATAGAGGATCGATTGAGGAGCCATTCATCACGCGAAGTGGATTAGAGCCGAGAGAATGGAGTTCACCTTTACATCTAACACGTTCACGATCACTATGTTTGCACACACTTTTTCATCCCCTTTTCTTATGTTTGAGTCCACCACCAACATGAACTAATCTTTAGATGTTGGGGGTTGGAATGAATTTGGTTTAAGCTTATGAACACGTGACTTGATACTTTTATCAGTTTCCCTATTTTAATGAAGCATGTGATTTAGTTTTTAATGCTTTTGTGAATTTGGCCAATTTACATCTGATTTGTTGTGAACAATTAAGTTCGAGAGAATTAATTGTTAGCTAGAACTAGAATTTGCATGCCTAAGGTGAGAATTTGGATAGAGATATACCAAGTAAGCCTTAGTCCCGTTGAAATCTTGCTTTTAATGCGTTTTGAGTTTCATAGGTTGAGATCGAGAGATAAAACTTGTGCGTCCAAAATAAAACCCGTTGTTGCTTGAGAAAGAACAACGGTGATTTTCGAGATTGGGTATTCATTAAGGGGATTAGCTGGTAATTGTCTTGAGTCAAGCGTTTGTATGTGAAAACCTTAGGATTTCCAACCCTCAACTGTTTTCTCTATCCGAAGTCTTTAAGTTGTCTACTGTATTTTGTTTGATTTAATTACTTGCAATTGATTAGCTTAATACCACCAACTCAAAATTGCGACCGTTCAGTTAATAGATCTTATAGTCATTGTGATACTTAGTTCCTAGTTCCCTGTGTTCGATACTCGTACTTTTGTACTATTACTTGATTCGACCCGTACACTTGCGGTTAGATTTAGGGGGTTGTAAACCCGCCTATCAAGTTTTTGGCGCCGTTGCCGGGGAACTAGTTGCAACTGATAGCACTACCAGCTATAAGTGCTATTATATTGAACAATTTTTTTGTTATTTTATTTCATCACTTTCAGTTTTTGGATTGCTAATTTTGTTTACTTTCCGTTTCAGGTACTAATTGGTTTATGCCAAGGAAAACCCGAGGGGAGAAAATCGAACCGATCGATCCGGAGATTGAAAGAACCGCCCGTCGATTACGTAAAGAATCTAAAGCTAGAAGACATCTGAAGATGGGCGACGAAGCTCCTCCTAAGAGACGCCCTTTGCGATCGTTTGCCGATCCAAATGTGGCAGCCGCACGCATAGGCATCCAAGCACCCACCACTGCGGCAAATTATTTCGAAATCAAGCCGAGTACCATCGTGATGGTACAGCAGAATCAGTTTGGGGGAGCCCCAACTGAAGATCCCCATGCACACCTTCGTGCATTTGAACGGATCTGCAATACGTTCAAGATCAATGGGGTGGACGAGAATGGAATCATGCTGAGGCTATTCAGTTTTTCCCTCATGGGTAGAGCTGAAATATGGGTAGAGGGCCTACCATTGGATCAGATCACTACATGGGCAGACCTGAAAGCTGCATTCCTCCAGAAATTCTTCCCACCGGGAAGAACCGCTCAACTGATGGCTGACATTACCCACTTCGCTCAATGGGACCAAGAGACTCTATATGAGGCGTGGGAAAGGTACAAGGATATGTTAAAGAAGTTCCCTCATAATGGGTTACATGCTTGGGTAATTATCCAAACGTTCTTTGGAGGCCTTCACCCGCAGTTCAAGAATGACATCACTGCTGCAGCGGGTGGAGCTCTTATGAATATGACGTATGAAGAAGCAGTTGACTTGATCGAGAACTTAGCCGAGCATAGCTATGCCACTCCACGATCTTCTATCAGACGGGTAGCTAGTGTTCAAGAGTCAGACGAATTGAAGGTGATAAAAGCCCAATTAGCTGCTATCACGAATCATTTGAAGGAAGGCAATCCGGAAGTGTTCTCCGATGCTCAAGAACCTGAACACGTTCAGTTCTTACAGAACCGACATCACCAGCCGAGGAACGACCCTTTTTCGAACACCTATAATGAGGGGTGGAAACGACACCCTTATTTCTCATGGAGTCAACCACAAGGACAACCCGGCCAGCAACAAGGTAACCATTCTAATTTTTCCAATTCTTCTAATGCTAACAATGCTTACCGTCCTCCAGGTTTCAACCAAAGGAAATTCGACGAAGGACCATCCGTAGAGAAGAAACCGGGATTAGAGGACATGATGATGAAGTTCATGACCAAGATGGATATCACAGTTGAAGGATTGGCAAGCACGGTGAGTACAGTGAAAGCTGCAACTGATCAGAACACCGCATCCATTAAGCTTCTTGAAAGGCAAGTGGGACAAATTTCTAAAGTCCTACAAAACCGAGCTCCCGGGACATTTCCAAGTCAGACTGAGAGAAAGCCAATAGAAGAATGCAAAGACATTTATCTGAGAAGTGGCAAGGAGCTGATTAGAGACCCGACACGAGAGCCGTCATCAAAGGAAACTGAGACCAAAAGGCAAGAGGTTGAGATTTTAGACATGAAGGAGTTGGAGGTTGATGAAGAGGTTATGATTGAAGAGAACTCAGAGAGTGAAGAGAGGAAGCAAGAGTAGCCCACCATGCCAAAGCAACCACCGGTCAAGCCGGTAGTTCCGAAAGTGCCATATCCAAACAGGCTGAAAAGCCACAGGGATGATCTAAACTTTTCTAAGTTTCTTGAAGTTTTTAAGAAATTGCATATTAACATCCCTTTTGCAGATGCGTTGGCACAAATTCCTTAATACATGAAGTTTTTAAAAGAAATCCTCTCCAACAAGAGGAAGATTGAGGAGCATGCAACGGTGGCACTTACTGAAGAATGTAGCGCGATCATCCAGAACAAGCTTCCCCCGAAGCTTAAGGATCCAGGGAGTTTTTCAATTCCTATTCAAATTGGGAATATTTGTTTTGATAAAGTGTTATGTGATTTAGGGGCAAGTATTAATTTGATGCCTCTATCTATTTTCAGGAAACTCGGCTTGGGGGAAGTGAAGCCAACATACATGACAATTCAACTCGTAGATAGATCAATCGCGTATCCATATGGAGTGATAGAGGATGTGCTTATCAAAGTCGACAAGTTCTATTTTCCGGTGGACTTCGTGGTGTTGGACATTGATGAAGATATAGAGGTCCCGTTGATATTGGGAAGACCATTTCTGGCCACGAGCAAAGCGCTAATTGACATGGAAGAAGGCGAGATGACGATGAGGGTTGGCGGCGAAAAAGTAGTATTCAAGATGTTCGAGAGGGTAAAAGATAGAAGTGAAGAGGAGTCCGATGATCAAGGAAAACCAGTTGTGGAAG
Organism: Saussurea involucrata; assembly: GCA_033807775.1. NCBI lineage: Eukaryota > Viridiplantae > Streptophyta > Magnoliopsida > Asterales > Asteraceae > Saussurea > Saussurea involucrata. The sequence continues at coordinate 53,357,221 of CM066316.1, forward strand.
AAACTGCGGAAGACCGTAAGTGTGGGCGAGTCAATTCCGTGAATACCGAGCCAAGTTGAGAGCCACATACTCGTGCCACGACTTTAACTACTGCGCTGGGTGGGAGGCAACCCACCGAGGTTTGCGTGTTTTGTTTTTAAGTTATGTGTTGGAGTGATTTTATTTATAAAAAAATAAATAAATAAAATATATATTTGGGGAACAGAGACTTACGCGGGTTCCTGCGCAGTTTCCAAACCGCGGCCAAAACCGCGGGAGCCTCTGTTTGTTTTGCGAAACAGAAGGTTGCGCGGTTTATCCCGCGACTTCCAAACCGCGGCCAAAACCGCGGGGGTCCCCCTGATGTTTCTATGTGTTTTTCGTGCAGTTTTTGTTCCTTTCTTGCTTGTGTTTTCATTTTCTTTGCGTTTTTTCGTCTTTTGCTTTCTTATGTTTTTGCATGCTCTCCCTCCGTCCCCTCCGATGTCTCTCATCTGGGCACTCAAATCTTTTCAAGAGAATCTTCTCCACCCGGTCAAACAGGTATGTTCTAACTTTGTATGTTAACGAGTGGTGTATGATGTTTGTGTCCTTATTAGTTAAACGAGATGCAACAAACCTAAGTTTCACTTAGGTTTGGGGTGCCTCACTTTTCAACATCTACACACTCACTTTTAATCCTGTGCAAACCTCGGTTTTACCGAGGTTTGGGGTTGGCTTTAGTTGGCAAACCTAGGTCACGACCTAGGTTTGGGGTGCCCCTTTTTGAAAAACTTTAGGCCCGCTTTTTGATATAATATGTTAATGTTCTACCTTTCATGCTTGATGACTATAATAACTGCACAATGAGTTGTGTCGCTTCGCCTACAACTTTACTTGCACATTGGGGACAATGTGTAGGTAAGGTTTGGGGTTGCCCAATCGGGCCCACGTTTATGCAGGTAGATTTCCTGCACTTCTGAATGGTTAGATCATAGTAGCTAAATTTTTGTTTTGAATGATTGAGACCGACCATTGTGGGAAGAATCTTGTGATAGTAACGTGACCATTAGGAAAGGACCGGGAAAAGACTTGACTAGGGACATTAGTGGAAACCACCCAATAGAGAGATTTGAGCCTAAATGACGCCTTTCATTTCGAGGGATTCAAACACCTAATTCGTATACACTTTTTCGAACTCCTTGTCGTGATTATAGAGTGATCTCGCTGTAATATTGCATTGAGTAGCAAAGACGACCATCGGGATGTTGGGTAAGGGTATAGTAGACCGTATCATGTGGACCTTAAGAGATGATCCCAGGTATTGTGTGCACTTTAACATGTTTTTGTCTATCGTTCCTTTCGACCCATTATGTGTGTATCCACAACCCATTTTTGCAGCCAAACACTCACCTTGTTTATTCCAGACCTACCAATAAACCCTAGCCAAAAGCCTTAGCCAACCCTTATCCGAAAGTGTGTCAATTAGAAGCAGTACAGGCCAGTCATGAAAATAGATAGAAAAGAGGGTCAATGCAGCTCCAATCAAATAAAGAGGACCAATGAAGTCCCCAAAAAAATAAAAATTAAAAAAAATGAAATAAAAAAAATTACAAAAAGAAAATAAATACAGTTGTTTAGATAATTTTACAGCAGCTAAATAAGAGAGTCGAAGCGACTCCAGTAGCGACAAATAGGGCCAAGTGACAGAAAGTGAAGTCAAAGAGTTCAGAACTGCTAAAAATTGACACACCGAGGATTTTTGATCTGCTTACCCTTCGTTTCTCAGCCATAACCCTAGCCCCGTTACAACCCTTGTAAAGACATGGATGATCTTCTGGAAAACGTGATTAGAGTATACGACTACCTTTACCAATATTCCCTGTCTTGCTACTTGATTCCCTTCTGAGATCAACTTTTTGCACATTTGTGCGTCTTTCATTAGAGTTGTCATGTAATTTTCGAGTATTCTTGTACATAAATTCCTTATACATGAAAACATGTGCGACAACCTAGGTTTGAGTGAAATGAGAGTATCCCGTGAGGTAGGGTCGAGGCGAAATGTTTTCCCTAGTATGTTTGGACCTAGTACAACCTTAATGTAATCGGAGCAGTCACGAGTTCAACTCACAATGGAAGACCATAGATCAAACATAATAAGAATGAGGCGAGAGTGAGATAGGTATTCACGGGTATGAGAAATCACCAGTGCATTACGTGGTACCAGTTGGGAGTTGTGCAATTATTATTTCACTGATATATGCTTGTATTCTATTTTATCGCTAACTTGCTTGAGGACAAGCAACGCTCGGTTTGGGGTTGTTGATAACGCCACTTTTTGGCGTTATTTTCGGTCCTCAAACCAATGAGATTGGCATGTGTTCTAGCAAGAAGACGGAACTTTATGGTTTATCGAGTGAAATGTGCAGGTAATCTAAAAGACGACAATCATCGAGAAAAGAAGCGAAAAAGAACCCAAAACGAGTACAAAACGAAGCCCAACGGAAGCCCGAGACCCGTGCCCAAACCATGACCCGAACCTGACCCGAAGCACAACCAGAACCCGTGCGGTTTCTGGCGCGGTTTGCATGTCGCGGCCAAAACCGCGCAACCCCCTGTTCCAGTTTTATATTTTGGTGTTTTCTGGATTTTAGGTTATCATTCACACACGACGATGACCAGCAGCTGAGGGGCGATTTTCAGAGTACTTTCACGTATTTTGGAGCCACGATAGAGGATCGGTTGAGGAGCCATTCATCACGCGAAGCGGATTAGAGCCGAGATAAGGGAGTTTACCATTACATCTAACACGTTCACGATCACTATGTTTGCACACACTTTTCATCCCCTTTTCTTATGTTTGAGTCCACCACCAACATGAACTAATCTTTAGATGTTGGGGGTTGGAATGAATTTGGTTTAAGCTTATGAACATGTGACTTGATACTTTTATCAATTTTCCCTATTTTAATGAAGCATGTGATATAGTTTTTAATGTTTTTGTGAATTTGGCCAATTTACATCTGATTTGTTGTGAACAATTATGTTCGAGAGAATTAATTGTTAGCTAGAACTAGAATTTGCATTCCTAAGGTGAGAAATTGGATAGAGATATACCAAGTAAGCCTTAGTCCCGTTGAAATCTTGCTTTTAATGCGTTTTGAGTTTCATAGGTTGAGATCGATAGATAAAACTTGTGCGTCCAAAATAAAACCCGTTGTTGCTTGAGAAAGAACAACGGTGATTTTCGAGATTGGGTATTCATTAAGGGGATTAGCTGGTAATTGTCTTGAGTTAAGCGTTTGTATGTGAAAACCTTAGGATTTCCAACCCTCAACTGTTTTCTCTATCTGAAGTCTTTAAGTTGTCTACTGTCTAGTGTGTTTGATTTAATTACATGCAATTGATTAGCTTAATACCAGCAACTCATAATTGCGACCGTCCAGTTAATAGATCTTATAGTCATTGTGATACTTAGTTCCTAGTTCCCTGTGTTCGATACTCGTACTTTTGTACTATTACTTGATTCGACCCGTACACTTGCGGTTAGATTTAGGGGGGTGTAAACCCGCCTACCAGGTCCACGACGGCTTCTTCAATACCCCGTCCCAACGGATGAGACGGGATAGCAGATGTGGCTACCCGGATGACACTCGGTTGGGGTCACTCAGAAGCCTCTTTATCTTTATGGCTTAATCTTTCTTGGTTCGCTTTCGAACGCAATTCCCTCCGTCTCACATGTTTTAACTGTTCAACTAATTCTCCCTCAGGTCTCCTTGTATCTCCCGTAGTGAGCTGGGTAGTAGGAGAGTCAGAAGGGATTCCTTCGGTAAAATCTGGGTTTGGTCCGATACTGGTAGGTATTAAGGATATCCGTATGGCACGGGTCGTATCGGACTCGGTGGAGTCGGATTCCAACTCTTCAACATTACAGGTAGGTGAAGGTGGGTCAGATAAATAGGGTTCGGTGTCATGATGGAGCATCGGTCGAGATGATGTACCGGCTTGATGGGATTGGCTAGTACATGGACACGTTTCCACTGCACCGCTCACTCCAGTTCCCCTCCCACGAATTCTCAACACACCCCGCCCGATAGCCCCTGCTGCCCGGGCCCTTCCTCCTCTTGTCCTAGGACCCTCTCGTCCCTCGGTTTTATGTCCCTGGAGAGGTCCCTCCGGCGCTGGCTGGACCATGGGATTCCCTAACGCTTCCCTATATGCAACTACACTCGGTGCAGTGGGATCCGCGTGAGCCAGTAGGGCTTCAGGTATGGGCATGGCTATGGCATTGGACTGGTTACGAATCACCATATATTGCAAGTGGTGAGGAGGACATACCGGATGGTTAAGACGTCGCGGTGTTGCTGGATTCGTGTCCATATGATGTCGCACAGCCAATGAAAGGAAACGAGGGTAAGGGAGGAACTTTTTTTGTTTGGATCCACCAATCTGTCGAATAGCCTGGACTAGTTCGTGCCAGATGATCATCGCGAAGTCTACGTGGCGGTTGTAGCACATGGCATGAAATAATCGTAGGAATTCGCTGGTGCACTGGTCGATGCCCTTCCATCTGGATGAGAGACACCTGTTCAGAATCGTGAACAGTGTGTACCAGATGGGGGCCAGGTACTTGCGGTTGAACCCGGATGGACGATTGAGGTCGTGGTTGTACCCGAGAGCACGGACTAGAGCGCATAGAGTCTGGTCATTGACCGCGGGGTCGTAGCATTGATGTCCGCCGGCGTTGGCTTCTGGAAGTGACAATAGACGCCGGAAGGACTCAGGTGTGAGCGTGAAAGGTTGGTTGTCGATCTGCGCCGTGATGATCTGTGAAGTAGCAGCTGTGATGACTTGGGCAAAGATCCACACCTGGTATACGTGGAGCACTGGGACGTCAGTTGTAGCAGTGAGGGCCTCACGGAGAGGGTGACACATTAGAATATCCACAATCACACGGTGTTGTGGTTGTGGTCGGAACTCAGCGGCGTCCAATGATGATTGTTGGGCTCTATCTCAGTACCATGGTCAGGGTCGACCAAAGCGTTATCGGCTGCTTCTTCGATAAATTCCTCTTGAGGAATTTGCTCTTCCGGATTTTGTTGAGGTTGTTGATCCGCCATGGAATATTTGTAAAAGGACCAAAGTTAGTAAACCAGACGGATAAACAAGTTCCGGCGCGTACCTTTGCAATAAGTGGCTCAATCTGTAACAGATTGAGGACTGATAGTAAGGAAAATAGGTACATAACTGAAAAACCACAGAGGTGTCCGGATATTTGGAATGAAAATGAGACTTTCCGGACAAACCATAGTATCCGGACAAAAGGTGCCCGGACAGCAAAGGTTTCCGGATTGGAAGAAGGTTTCCGGATAAAATGGACATTCCGGACAAAGTGGTTTCCGAACAAATGGGAGTCCGGACACATCAACAATCCGGTAGTTGAACTTACCGGAAACCCTGAGGTTTCCGGACAACTAGGTTTTCCGGATGTCGAGTGTTACCGGACAAAATATCTAATTCATGCAAGATTCCGGACAAAACATCATAACTTGGAACGTTTCCGGACACGAAGAGTGTGTCCGGACGACATCGACAAACCATCAAATGAGCAAACCACAGTCCCAAACACTTTCTAAAACATGCAAGGAGTGTCGATGAACGCATATGAACATACTAGGTCGTTTAAATCGTCCTGTACTACACCTATTTAACCCGAAATCGAATAGACCCAAAAGGGGTTTTCAGATGCAAGAAATCGACCAAATCTGTGGTCGATAGGTGGTGTGAAGTGCGAGAAACATGACCATAAACGATCTACAGGGTGATGCGAATGACATACCTGATTGTTGAGTAAAACGCGAGTGAAAAACCGTGGATTGCGAGTGAGACCGTACGAGAGAGAAAGTTGCGAGATGTTTAGGGTTTAGACGAGGTTTCCGGATAAGTGAATGAAAAGGTTTCTGGAGCCCTTATATGTTGACCAAGTAATCCGGATGGGTCTACCCGGATACCCATCCGGTCCGGAAAGTTATCCGGATTAATGGGTATCCAGTGACTTGTCCGGACACTATGAAATTTCAAAAAAAAATTGTCCTTTCCTTCACCTTTTAAAAAAATGATACCCTTAGGATTTTGACAGAATGATCTCTCGCTCCCCCTCAAACTGAGAATGGGGAAAAAAAACTTGCTCCCCCTCGGATAGTGTAAAATTGTGCTATGGAGAGGCCGACACAAAAAAAAACTTTTGGACATTTAAAGAAAAACACTGTGCCGCTCTCCCTCAAATGATGAACATAAGTTGAAAAGACACACGGGAGTGTCCACACACACAAAAAAGCGTTTCAGCAGATAAAAAAATTGTGTATGACGCTCCCCCTCAACAATATAGTAAACTTACCCGATACCGGTTGTGCTCCCCCTGAACACATGAACACTCGTGAAAACACAAATATAATCAAATGAAATAGACGATAGTATGAAAGAGAGGAAACACACGTAGAAAGAAAGAAAACAAACGAAGTCTACCTAATAAATACAGAGACTCAATCTAACTGTGTAACTGATACAAGTAGAATACAAGTGCGAGAAAGTGTATGCTCAAACATCAGGAGTGTAAACACCGGATGATGAGTAGACAGTTACTCATATATGTATAGAACTTGTAACGGGCACACAAGCATATCAAGGCTTCAGATTTAGCATACCTAACTTGGACACTAGAGTATTAAAACGTTTTTCGTCCAAGGGTTTTGTAAATAGGTCTGCTAACTGATGCTCAGTATTTACAAAGTAGAGTTCGACTGTACCTCTTTCAACGTGATCCTTGATGAAGTGACACTGAACGTCGATGTGCTTTGTCTTAGTGTGTTGGACCGGGTTGTTGGATATGGCAATGGCTCTCTTCGAGTCGCAGTAAATGGGCACCTTGACATACGTAAATCCGTAGTCCTTGAGTTACGTCCGCATCCAGATTACCTAAGAACAGCAGCTCGCGGCGGCCACGTACTCTGCTTCGGCAGTCGACGTAGAAACGCACTGCTGCTTCTTGGACGCCCAACTCACTAGACTATCTCCCAAAAACTGCACATGCCCCGATGTGCTCTTCCGGTCTATCATGCTGCCCGCGTGATCCGCATCAAAATAAGCGGATAGCTCAAAACCTGTCTTTTTCGGGTACCACAAGCCAAGATCAGCAGTACCACGTAAATAACGAAGAATTCGTTTTACAACACTTAAATGAGACTCTTTCGGTTTTGACTGAAACCGGGCGCATAGAAAAGTTAAAAACATGATATCCGGTCTACTTGCGGTTAGATACATCAAAGAACCAATCATACCCCGATACAGTTTAGGGTTCACATCCATTCCATTAGGATCGGCGTGAAGCTTTTTACCAGGTGCCATGGGAGTTTTCATTGGCGAGGACTGTTCCATCTGGAATTTCCTAAGAATATCCCGGATGTACTTAGCCTGGTTTATGAATATCCCGGTCGAAAGTTTTTTAACTTGAAGACCAAGGAAGAAATTCATCTCACAAAGCATACTCATTTTAAAAAATCGTCCCATAAGATTGGCAAAGTTCTTTGCATATTGAGGATTAGTAGAACCGAATATTATGTCATCGACATACACTTATATTAAGACAATATGACCTTTTTCGTTCTAAATAAATAGAGTGGAATTGATCTTACCTCGCATTAATTCTGATTTTAACAAGAACTCGGACAGAGTGTTGTACCAGGCTCTTGGAGCTTGCTTGAGTCCATAAAGCGCCTTGTCTAGAACGTAGACATGATCAGGCTTCGAATCGTACACGAATCCTTCCGGTTGCGACACATATACTTCTTCCTTGATATCGCCGTAGAGAAATACGGTCTTCACATCCATTTGGAAGACCGTGAAGTTCTTGTGCGCGGCATATGCTAGGAACATACGAATAGCTTCTATCCTTGCCACCGGAGCGTAGGTCTCATCATAGTCGATCCCTTCTTGCTGACGGTATCCCTTAACTACTAGACGTGCCTTGTTGCGTACGACGATGTCGTCCTCATCCTTCTTGTTCTTGAAGATCCACTTGGTGCCGATCACTGTCTTGTGAGTTGGATGTGGGACTAGTCGCCATACCTTCAGAGCCTTGAATTAGTTGAGCTCCTCTTGCATGGCTATGATCCAGTCCGGATCTTCGAGCGCTTCGCGTACGTTTGTCGGCTCGTTCTTGCTTAAGAAGCCGGAGAAGAGGCATAAGTTGGGTGATGCGCCTCGCGTTTGAACATGAGTGGAGGGATCACCGATGATTTGATGCAGGGGATGAGCTTTCGTCCACCTGGTGGTGTGTGGAAGCGGCTGTTGAGTTGAATGGGAGGCGTCCGGATCCACATAAGCACCAGATGGAAGGTCTTGAACTGCCTATAGTGTTGCAGGCTGGTTTCTTGGAGGAGGTGGGGGAGGATTCGTCGAAGGTTGAACGACTTCTGGTTCCGAGGAATGCAGAAGCTGATCATCGATTGTAGCAGATGAAGAATCGTTAGGAGCGATCTCTGGGTTTGTTACTGGTTCCTCTGGGGGGACGATAATATCAGATGATGTCCATGATGACGGTTGAGCTGTCTCCACAGTGATGGACGACGTGCTGGTCGAAGGCAGCGAACCGTATAGATTCGCCGAATCCTCAATACGAGCAGCTTCAAGTCTAAGTTATGCTGAGACAGGAGGAGTAGAAGAATTAAATATGTCATCATAAAAATAATTAAACAGTAAATCTAAATCTGAAAGATCAGCATTCCATGAAGATGCATGATGCGGATTTACTGTCGCTTGTGCAGATCCCGAACGAGGATGTTCGGAAGCTAGCACGCCAGTTAAACCGGGTTCTAAACTGATATGTTCAGAAGCCAAATCTGCGGCTTCGTCGAATGTCACGTTTACACCTTCAATAACGGTTTTAGTCCATTTGTTGTAAACGCGATATGCCTTAGCCTGCATGGAGTATCCGATGAAAACTCCTTCGTCCGCCTTTGGGCTGAATTTGCCGAGATCGTCCTTGTCGTTTAAGACGTAGCACGTGCATCTGAATGCATGGAAGTACTTGATATTCGGAACGCATTTGCTGAAGATCTCATACGACGTCTTGTTGAACCGCTTGTTGATGATGGAGCGGTTTTGCGTGTAACAAGCCGTAGACACCGCTTCGGCCCACAGAAATAGAGGCAATTTGGATTGGGAAAGCATGGTACGAGCCGTTTCGACAAGGGTAAGGTTGCGTCTTTCCACCACTCCGATTTGTTGTGGAGTGCGTGCGGCAGAGAAGGTTTGCAAAATGCCGACAGAAGTCAGATAATCGTTCACCGTTTGGTTCTTGAATTCCGTCCCGTTGTCGGTCCTGATAGTCTGAACTGAACTTTGAAGATTTAGCTGGGTGTTCTTCAAGTGGTTAATGATCAGCTCCGGAGTTTCGTCTTTCGAACGAAGAAACTTGACCCATGTATAGCGCGAGAAGTCATCCACCATCACCAGGACGTACTTGCATTTGTTGATGCTTTGAACACGCATCGGTCCACACAAATCCATATGGATAAGTTCGAGGGACCGGGACGTGCTCAGAGCTGCCTTCGGCTGATGCGACGTCCGCTTCATCTTTCCCATCTCACATGCCCCGCAGAGTCGATCCTTCACGAATTGAAGATCGGGCATGCCTTTCACGTGTCCGCCCAGCACTAGTTTATTGATACTCATGAAGTTGAGGTGCGAAATTCGTCGATGCCAAATCCATGCTTATTCAGTATTGGCCTTTGACATCAGGCAGACAGGTTTATCAGACTTCAGGGCTGCGAGGTCGATGGTGTAGAGGTTGGTCTTGCGCTTTCCAACCAGTAGCTCCTCTCCGTTGTCATTGAGTATTCTACACCTTTTGGCTTTAAATCGGACCTCGAGATCTTTGCCGCAGAATTGGCCGATACTGAACAGATTGTGTCCCAATCTCGCGACGTGTGATACCTTCTTGATAGTGATCTTATCTTGAACAATGTCGCCGTAGCCCATAATCGGCGCCTTGTGGTCGTTCCCAAATCTCACGTCTCCGCCATATTCTTCTTTGTAGTTCGTGAGAAGCTCCCTCCTTCCGGTCATGTGCTTGGAGCATCCAGAGTCTAAGTACCACACATGACCGTGCTGCAAAAACCAGTTTAGCGGATTTTAGGTACCCATATTTTCATGGGTCCTGTAGGGTTAGATTTGACACCTCTCGGAGGAACTTGCTTTGACACAGATTTCCCCTTAGGTGTAGGTTTTACACCGTTTGAAGGAACTGTTTTTGGCACAGGTTGCCTCTTAGGTGTAGGTTTTACACCTTTGGGAGGAACTGGTTTTGTAGCAGGTTGCCTCTTGGGTGCCGGTTTAACCTTAGTAGGAGAACCCGTTTGGGAATGGGTTTTCTCTCCTGTTGTGGTTTAACCTCGGATTGGAAACCCCGTTGAGTATGTTGTTTCTTTTTATTTTTACGGGGTTTGTTTTTTGGTGTATGATTATATATGTGATATGACCTAAACCAATCATTATTATTTATGTCATCAAAGTCATTTAGAACAACACAAACAATCATGCGATAATTGAATCAACTGCTGAATGGAATAAAGCTTAATTGGAAAATTAACATCACGTTTAACAAAATCATTCCTATGATTCAAAGCACAATCGTTTTTGTTCATTCTAGGATAAAAAACAGTATTGAAATACTTTGATGTTGCATCCTCGACAGGTTCCTTAGCTAGCCACTTTGGTTTTTCTTGTTTAGCGCGACCATTTTTATCTGAAACAATAGGGACAGCACGGTCCGTGACTTTTGAGGAAGCAATATTTTTGGAAGTCAATTGCTCGGTCTTTTGCCTCGGCTGTGATTGGTTTTGAGAAATAGGCGGAGATTTAGAAATCTTGATCACAGCTGGGGCCTTTGTTTGTGAACAGTCACCCTTTAGAAAATTGACCGGTCGATTGACTACTAGAGACAAAAAATCAGTATGACTCGGAAGAGGTTTGTCGAAGGGGAACGACTCAAACTCTTCATCAGAATTTCCTTCGGAGTTCATATATTCAGAAAAATCGACATCCGGAATTACGGGACTTGGATTGGTCGAGGAAGGCGAGGAACACTTTGTGCTTGTGTGCTTTGGGGAATTTGGTGCGGAAGCTAGAAAAAAATCAGAGTTCAAATTCCTTAAAACACTCTCGTCTTGAGAATATTTATCGTCCTGTGTTGAAGAGGTTTTGCTTATGAAAGCTTTAACGAAGACGTGTCCGATGAGTTAGAGGAAGAATCGGGTGAAATCTGCTTTTCAGATTGGAGTTGGTCAATCTGCTCTTGGAGCTGACCATTTCTTGTATACTATTGCATCGCATTTGTTGCCAAGGCAGCCAGTTTTGATGTGAGCTTAGTGATTTCACATCGAAGGATTTCCTGTCCTTCATCGTACATAGTTTCGGTTTTGACCGATTTAAGATTCTCAAGTTCCTGGATTAGCACTTGCTTTTCCTTTTGAAAATTCGACCTTTCTTTCTCGAGTGACTCCTCCAACTCGACTATCTTTGCTTCCAAGATGAGAGGGGGAACATAGAGCTTGAACTCATCCGTCTCAGTCTTGGTTTTGGTTTCTTGGACCTCATCCTTTTTGGAAGAATCCTTGGGCGTTGCAACCTTATAGCAATCGAAGAAGTCATTCGAGAGGTACTTCTGGTTTTTCTCATAGGAATAATTTAAAGATCCGTAACAAAATGGAAGTTGCATTTTGGATGTGCGTGTGCGCTTGTATTCCTCAGTTTCCTCTTCCTTTTCAGGTTCCAGAGGACCAGTCCATTTAATTGCGTATTCCGGATACTCTTTGGCTATTCCAAGACAACTAAAATCATACAATATAGGTCTTTTGGAAATACCTTTTTCAAGTAGTGTGGGTTATCGTATCCGATTCCCCAGTCTTTATTAAAATAAGTGAACTCCTTTGGTTTATTCATATGGATGGTCTGATCAGTTTGACCTCTCTTGTGGAGTTTTGTTTCAAGATCAAGTATTTTAGTAACAAACTCCTTGTGCTGAATTTGAAGGGCAGAACACTGATAAACAATTTCTGCTTTCTCATTCATGCACTGATCAAACTGTGACTGAAGTTCAGATAATTTTGCCCTTAAGTCCTTAGGTGCTATCGAAAGATTTTTGCATTTGTCTTTTAAAATAGCATTTTCGGACTTATATTTCTCAGTTATTCGCTTCTGAACATCTATCTTTTCAGATAGTGATCTGTTTTCAAGCAGTTGTTCGTTAGTAGTGGCCTTATGGGAACCTAACCGATAAGTAAGAGATTGTATTTGATCTAAGAAATCCTGAGCAGTAGATTCAATTACCTGATTTGACGTTGCCTTTTCTTCTTCAGCAGGAGAGTGGTATCCCATGAAAGCATCAGCACCATCAGATTCGCTTTCATCATCCGATCGACCCAACCAGTATTCGTTTTCAACAAACATAGCTTCTTCTGCTTCCTTTTGTTCAGCTAGAGCGAGCTTAGCCTTGTAATAATGAGAGTTCTTCACAATAGGCCTTCTACAGTCTTTCGCAAAGTGACCAAGTTTCCCGCAGTTATAACAAGTCACAGGTTCTTCTTTCTTCTTTCGGTCATCTTTCTTTGTCTTCTCTTTCTTGTCAGACTGGTTGGGCTCATCAGCTTTCTTCTTTCCTTCATATATGTCCTTATAATCATGGCTCTTGTTGGAGGAGGTGGAGTAGCGCTGATTATTGGATGTCGGTTGCTTGTAGAACTTCTGCTGAAAGGATTTGGAGAGAAGGACCATTGCTTTCTTAATGGCAACTATCTCAGAATCAGAATCACTGTCTTCTTTTTCCTCAGGTTCTGACTCAGATTCACTATGCTTTTGAGTACGTTTGGAGTGTCGGCCAGAAGATTTGCCTCGTTTTGAAGACACGAGTGCTAATGGATCAGCAGTTGGCTTGGATACAGACTTCTTCTCGCTTAGAAGTTCATTCACTTCATCTTCGTCTTGAAGAAGTGTCTCATAGAGTTCGTGGATGCTAACTTTCTCTATCAAGTGGTTGTGCTTGACATGAGATGCAAATACCTTCCATTCTGGCAACAGGTTGTTAAGGAACTTGAGGGCGTTTTCCGTGTTGGAGCGAGTGATGTGGTTCTTGTTAAGTTCGTTGAGAAGGAGACAAAAGCGTTCATAGGTCTCGGAGAGGGATTCGCTAGTGTGTTGTTTGAATCCATCGGACTTGGTAATGGAGTTGTTGATCTTCAATTGATTCCCAACTTTGCTCCCGCGCATCATCCTCTCCACTTGATCCCACATACCCTTTGCTGTATCTTTGTAGCTGTCAATGGCAGTATAGATCGTGTTGGGGATAGCTTGAACAAGATACCTCTTAGCATGCTTTTCTCCCTCAAGCATGCCTTTTTCGTCATCAGACAAATCGGCAAGAGTCTTTTCCACAGTGAGTGTGTCACCGCCTTCTTGAGCTGGTGGAACAGTCTTCATTGGTGTAGGAATTGGCCCATTTTCTAAAGCTCGCCAAATGTACTCGTGGTTGTCCTTCGACTCAATGAAGATTTTGAACCTGTCCCTCCATTGGCTGTACTCACCTTGGTACAGACAAGGTGGTTTGAAGTCGGTACCGATTGCAAGAGCGTCGCGTGAAGACATCTTCAGTTGCACTGGAGTGATCGTCATACGAAGTGTTCGATTCAAAGTGATAACCTAACGCAAGGCACTACGAGTGATATCCTAACGCAGGTTCTACGACTGAGTTGTAATAGGAATAGGTAAGAATTCAACAGGAATGAACTTACCAGATAGGAATCCGGACAAGGTGTCTAATCTGGAAGTGTCCGGATCAGATTGAGTGAAAACAGTTCAAAAACACAGAAGTATCCGGATAAGAATCAAAGAATCCGGATAAACTAAGTTTCCGGATAACACTAGGTTACCGGATGCAAGAGTTTCCGAATGATAAAATTAAACACAGACTTACCGGATGAATCGAGTTTCCGGATAAAATGCTTTCCGGAAGAAATCAATTTTACCAGATACCTTGAGTTATCCGGATAAAATGTTTTACCGGAAACTTTGAGTTGTCCGGATAAAATATTTTACCGGAAACCACAATTGTACCTGGAAATATTAGGAATCAGTGAACTTACCCGGAAAGTGAGTGGTACCCGGAAAGATTGAATGCGAACTTCCAGAAAGTAGGGCTGTTATCCGGAAAGTGCTGCTGGTACCCGGAAAGTGCGGCTGGAGTTTTCAATTCGATTGAGAATCGACTAGGGTTGCTAAAAATCGTTCCAGAATTCAAAAAGAGTACTTTGAATCGATATGTCCGTCTGCTCTGATACCAATTGTGAGTTCCAGATCCGTGCAACGAACAATAATGAAATCAATAGATGTAAGACAATAGTTATGATTTCAACTGGTCATCCAATTAGCTTTCAACTTGAGAGAGTTTACAATACGAATTATGAAAGCAAATGAACAACTAGCCTAAAAACAAAGGCTAAAGAAACATTATATATGGCGGGCCCGTGGTTAACAAGCCCACGACCCGTTCACTAACTAGGCTCAATTTAAACAAATACAAACAGCCCCTTGAACTTCTATACAACCAAATATTGCCCTAACACATTTTCTAACCTATAGTGCCTAACTACCCATGACTGTTGATCAGCATATGCGAGTACGTCTTCTCGGATGACGGCGATGTGAGAAAAATCCACGTGCTTAGGCATCTTTATGTAATGCATATACTGGCTCGGGCCTCGTGGAGCATCTGCACGTCGGGGAATCTCATGATTGTCTTCCATAATCTGATGAATCAGAATCTGGAAGAATCTCTGGTATGACACGAAAGTACGGTCCTTCTTTGGGCGAGCCTTGTCCTCGACTAGCTCGATGAGCTCATTCCAGATCAGGATTGCGTAATCGATGTCTCGATTGAATGCGAAGGCATGAAACATCCGTAGGGTAGGTAGATTTGTCTTGTCTAGGCCTGTATGTTTGGAAGTCATACAACGGTTAAATATAGAACATAGTGTGTACCATATTCTCGGAAGATATGTGCGTCTGAATTGCGAAGAACCGTTGAGAACTTGGTTGTCAGGGTGTTGATAACCAAGACTTCGGATATCAGTGAATAGTTGTTCTTCTAGAACCGGATCCTCAAAGTTCTTTGAGTAAGGTAGGTTAAGTGCACGACGAAGTCCTCTTAGAGTTATTCTGGCGTCAAGGTGATCAACTCTGGCCGTGAAATGTGGTGTACGATGTGTAGGATGAAATTGAAGTGTACCCCATAACTGTTGAAGGTATATGGCCGGTACAAGTTCAACTCTGGTAAGCGCGGTTCGTAGAGGATGGCCATGGATGATTTCGATTATGATCTGGTAGTCGAATGGAGCCGCGAGATCCAGATGATGGTTATTGTCATCAAATCTCATAAACGAATCCCTTGGGAAAATCTCTTCATCCCGGTCACGAGCATTGACGGACGGGTGGGATGAACGACGCGAACAGATGATGGTGTTTTCATCCGAAGAGTTCCCATCATGTTGAGCCATCTGAACCACTTGACAATTTAGTACAGTGCCAAAATTGAATTTTCTTGAATAAAATTTTAAAAAAAATTCCCTAAGTGTTGGGCTTATCGCAGTGCACAACATAATGATATCACAAGTAAAAGCATATCGCAACTTGAAGTATGTGAGAAGAGGTTATCGCAACGCATGGGTTGCGATAAGATCTTGTCGCAACTCAAGGTTGCGATAAGTATGAATGAAAGACCGTTGCGATAGTTATGAAGATTTGAAGATTAGTTGGTTGCGATAAGTATGAACACCGAAATAAAACTAAGTGTTCATGCCCAGAAAATCTGATTTTTTCTCATTTGATGTTAAAAGCTGTACTACTAGGTTCGCAAGACCTATGACAGTGAAACCCTATGCATTTCTAACAACACAAACACATGGATTTAAATCGCAGAAACCAAAGACTTCAAACCTAAACCCTAAAAGTGACTGTAGCATGAGTTTTTATGGATAAAATCGAGAGAAGTTAGGATACAATACCTCGAGAGTGATCTGAATCGAATGCACGGAACAGAAATCGCTAAAACGTCTTGAAAATCGAAGATCACAGTAGCAGTATAGAGAGAGAGTAGAGGGTTTTGAGATGAGACAAGTTTTGGAAACCCACTACTATTTATATATTTTTTTTGAATTTCAGTGACACGTGGAAAAGAATGATTGGTCCGACTTTTGACCTGCCACGTGTCAGGTTGTCGCAATGAACAACTTGCGATAACCTTCCAATCTTATCGCAACACACGGGTTGCAACAAGATACTGTGCATCTCATCTTATCGCAATGCAAGGTTGTGATAAGAGTGCAACCTGGTTTCATCGCAACAGAGGGTTGCAATAAACCACTGTTCACCGTGTTATCTCAAGTGAAGGTTGCGATAACAGTGACATTTTGACATTTTTCAGATAAACTTTTGAAAGATTTTATCACTTTGGAAGATGTCCAACTTCCAATTGATTAAGCACTCAAGGTTTTTGAAATATTTTCACTCCCCCTTAAATGATGCAAGTATGTGTTGAAAAAATTAATTTTCATCATTTAAGAGTTTGTGGTTAAAACAAATTAGAGAACATACCTTGTGATCTTCAAGTAGCAAGCACATGAAATCAACACTTACAAGCTTAGTCAGATATGCACACTCCCCCTATTCTTGTGCATACTCTTTATATTGTACCCCCCCCCCCCCCCCCCCCTTCAGACTATGAACACACCTCATGCAGAAAAAAGTATCATAACAAGAATGTAAAGTGACAAAAAGAATAAATAATGAAAAACAACTAAGACATGAAAATAAAATATCTTATATTGAGAATAGAATGTGATGAAAATTTGAATGTATCAATCTAGATAGAAATAACTAGATTGAAATACACATATTTCCATCCATTATATGATCAATATAGAATATTAAACATTCATGTTCAACATGCCGAGCTTGGATACTAAGAAATTAAATCGTTTTTCATCCAAGGCTTTCGTAAAGAGATCGGCAAGTTGATACTCAGTTGTGACAAAGTATAATTCAATCGTACCTTTTTTGACACGATCTTTAATGAAATGGTACCTGATGTCGATGTGTTTGGTCTTTGTATGCTGAACCGGGTTAGCTGATATTGCAATTGCACTCTTGATGTCACAGTAAATGTGGATCTTCTCATACTTGAAGCCGTAATCTATCAGTTGAGTCTTCATCCACAGAACCTGTGAACAACAACTGGCAGCGGCAACATATTCTGCCTCCACAGTTGATGTTGAAACACAGTTCTGTTTCCTCGAAGACTAACTTACCAGTTTGTCTCCCAAAAACTGCACATGACCAGATGTGCTCTTCCGGTCTAACATACTACCTCCATGATCCGCATCAGAATATGCAGTGAGTTCGAATCCCGTTTCCTTTGGGTACCATAGGCCAAGGTACGATGTCCCCTTTAGATATCGAAAGATCCTTTAAACAGCACCAAGATGTGATTCTTTTGGTTGTGCCTGAAATCTTGCACATAAACATGTCGAAAACATTTTATCTGGACGACTCGCAGTCAGGTACATTAATGAGCCTATCATCCCTCTGTAATTCTTAACATCTACATCCACACCATCTGGATCCGGACCAATTTTAGATCCAGGCGCCATAGGTGTACCAATGGAGGTACAGTTTTCCATCTTGAATTTCTTCAAGATGTCAAACACATACTTAGATTGGTTGATGAAGATACCTGTTGAGAATTGCTTGACTTGTAATCCGAGAAAGAAATTAATCTCTCCCATCATACTCATCTGGAATCTAGTCATCATAATGCCTGAAAACCAAGTACATAATCCAGGGTCAGTTGAACCAAATATACTATCATCAACGTAAATTTGTACCAGAAGGATCTCACCATTTTTATGCAGAGTAAAGAGAGTTGTGTCGATTTTACCTTTCCGAAAGCCATCACCAAGTAAGTAGGTAGATAAGATTTCGTACCAGGCTCGAGGGGCTTGCTTGAGACCGTATAGATCTTTGTCAAGAATGTAGACGTGATCTGGTTTATCTTTGTCCACAAAGCCCTCTGGTTGAGAAACATATACTTCTTCTTTCAAGACACCGTTCAAGAAAGCAGTCTTCACGTCCATTTGATAGACAGTGAAGTTTTTGAAAGCGGCAAATGAAAGGAACATCCGGATTGCCTCTAAGCGAGCCACCGGTGCATACGTCTCATCGTAATCAATTCCCTCTTGTTGCCTGTACCTTTTCGCTACAAGGCGTGCTTTGTTTCTCACAACAATCCCATCTTTATCTTTCTTATTCTTCAGGACCCACTTTGTACCAATTACCGTTTTACCCTTGGGTCTTGGAACTAGTCTCCACACGTTCAATGCTTCAAAATAATTCAGCTCATCTTGCATGGCAATGATCCAATCCGGATCCTCTAAGGCTTGTCGAACAGTTGTAGGCTCGACTTGACTTAGAAAGAGAGCGTAAAGGACTTCGTTAGCCGTTGCAGATCTTGTCTTTACAGGTTCGGAGACGTCACCAATGACTTGTTCAATGGGGTGACTCTTAGTCCATCTTGTAGAGTGTGGGTGGAGAGATACAACATCTTCATTGGGATCCACTAAGGTAGGATCTTTATCAAAATTCAACTCTATTGTCAAGGTTGGTTCCGGTTGTGGGGCTGGTTCATTGACAGAAGAGTCAACAGGAACTGCCTTCGGATCTGCTTCAGAAGATGACTCAGGTATGTAAGCAGAATCAACATCATTGACGTTAGAAGTTGTACCCGACGAAGAAGCACCATTCGTAGATTCATGTTGTATTGCTTGTGGAGATGCCATATGTGTGTTACTTGAAGACGATGCAGGAGTTGTTGCACCAGTTGTAGGAGTAGTCAGTACCGGTGAAGGGCCTGACATTGTAGCATGAGCTGGTGGTGTAGCAACAATACTCCTGTTAGTGATAGAAGAAGAAGGTTTATCACTACCAAAATAATCATCATAAAAATATTCAAACAACAAATCAAGATCATTAGGTTTAGAGTTAGAAGTGGAAGCTTGATCCTTGTTTGAAGATCTAGTCATCATTGGACGGATTTGTCCAGATGATAGGATTCCAGATATTGCGGGTTCTGTACTATTTTGCACAGAAGCCATGTCTTTAGTTTCGTCGAACCTGACGTTTATGCTTTCTTTCACAGTTCTAGAAGACTTGAGATAGACTCTGTACGCTTTTGACGTGAGCGAGTATCCGATAAAGACGCCCTCAATACCCTTAGGACTGAATTTGTTCAATTTTTCCGTATCGTTAAGCACAACACACTTGCATCCAAAAACACGAAAGTAGTGTATTACATGTTTTCTATTATTAATCAGTTCATATGGAATTTTACCAAACTGTCGATGGGTAATAGAATGGTTTTGTGTATAGCATGCCGTCGAAACAGCTTCAGCCCATACAAACAGAGGTAGATCAGCATAAGACGACATCGTTCTGGCGGCTTCAACAAGTGTGCGGTTCCGTCTTTCAACGACTCCATTCTGCTGAGGTGTTCTAGTCGCATAATATTGATGAGATGTTCCTAATGATTTAAAGAAATCATCAAGAGTCTTGTTTTTGAACTCTGTCCTGTTATCTGACCTAACAGTCTGAACTGTTTGTTGACGATTCACTTGAAGCTGTTTGATTAACGAGATGATCAAGTATGGGGTTTCATCTTTTGATCGTAGAAACTAGACCCATGTGTATCTCGAATAATCATCGACAATGACTAACACGTATCGTTTGGCACTAATACTCTGAGTCTTCATCGGACCACAGAGATCCATATGAAGGATTTCCAAAGGTTTCTTTGTGCTGGGCTCTGGTTTCGGTGGGTGAGGAGCTCGCTTTATCTTCCCCTTCTCACAAGCAGTACAAAAGTTGTCTTTCTCAAACTGCAGAACCGGTAGACCTATAACTAAATCACCCAACGTAAGCTTTTGAATGTAACGAAAGTTGAGATGAGATAGTCGTCTATGCCATAACCAACTCTTTTCCATTTTTGCCTTAGACATCAGACACACGTCATTCTTCAGCTTAAGCTTTGATAGGTCAATAGTGTAAAGATTTGACTTTCTAGAACCAACTAGAAGTTCATTTCCTTCGTCAGTTAGAACTACACACCGTGTCTTCTTGAAATGGACTTCTAGATCTTTGTCACAGAATTGACCTATGCTAAACAGGTTATGCCCTAAGCCTTCAACATAATTAACTTTGGTGATCCTGACATTGTCTGTTACTATATCTCCATAACCCAAGATTGGAGAGTATTGATCATTCCCAAAATTAACTTTCCCTCCATCTTTTTCCATAAAGTTGCTCAACAACTCCTTTCTACCAGTCATGTGTTTTGAGCAACCAGAATCCAAATACCACACATGACGGAGATGCAAAATGGAGTTCAAACAGTTTTAGGCACCCATTGCCAATTGGGTCCTTTTGTGTTAGGAGAATTAATAGGTTTTTGGTTGGCATGTTTCTTTGAAGTGTTGTGGTTATAATATCTATTTGTGTAAAAACGATTGGAACCATAAAAATTATAACCAAACCATGAAGAATAATCAGACTTGCAGATAAAATCATCTATACCACATGAAGAACAAAAAATTTGATCATGTGCTAAATTAATCAGTTGTTGCATTGAAGAAATCTTGTAAGGAATAACAAGTTTTTGTTTGTTGGAAGCAACACGATTACTAACAGTATAAACAAAAGTGTTTTTCTTGGAATGAAAAGCGACATTAGATTATTTTCTCTGGGCCACATCCTGTGTGGACTCCTTTATTCTCCACTCTAACCACGAGTTGTTTCTTAAATAACGATCTGAAATGTCATCAAAATAAGAATCGTAAGCGTAGGAATTTTGAGCTCAAGAAGATTTAGATTTGCGCTTATTTTTCTTCTTTTTCTTTTTCTTTTTCTTTTTCTTTTTCTTTTTCTCAACGGTTTTAGAACATTCCCCTTCGAAGAAATTCTTCTCGGGTTCTTCTTCCTTGATCAAAAATTCAGAGTGATCCGGAAGCTTAGTATTAAAGTTGATTTGAACAACCTTATCTTTTGCATTCTTACCCTTCCCATCACAAGGAATGTCAATAACACAATCAAACTTATTGTCATCGAAAGAAGAGGTGTGGAAGATATCACAAGAGTTTTCATTAACAGGTTGTTTCTCTAGATCAAAAGGTTCAAAATCATCAAAGTCATCCACAGTCATGCTTCTGAAAAGAGTATTGCCCATGAAGGCTTTGCATGAAGAAGCATCTGAATCAGAGAAAGGTTTGCTCGCAAACTCTGTCATAGCTTCAGTGGATAAAGTTGAATATTTTCCCATAAGTCTTGAGATTTCATTCTGAAAGTACTCTCTATTAGTCTCAAAAACCTTTCTCTCTTTGATCAAAATGTTTTCTAAATCAGATATTTTCTTTGAAAATATACCACTTTCAGATTCAAGAGATTTTCTTTCAAACTTAAACCGCTCTCTTTCTTTCTCAATTTGTTCTTTTTCAAGAAATAACATTTTCTGAAAATCAGAAACTTGTTTTGAAAGATTCAAGCATCTAAGTTCAAGAGATTTCTTTTCTTCAAAGCTTTTTGTTGACGATTCAGAAACAACCTTTTCAGACTTATCTCTCTTGCTATTTATCAAAACAGTTAACATAACTTCCTTTTCAATATCAAAAGCATGTTGATCATCATTTCTGATTTCCTCAATTTTGCTTTTAATATTCAACTCAAGATCGATAAGCTTCTGTTCGAGTATCAAAGGAGGGTAATATGTTTTTCCTTCAAAAACGGGTTTTGATACAGTTTCCTTTGGTTTCTCAACAACATAGCTTTGAAAATAGTCATTAGACAATGTTTGTTTCCAATTCCAAACCAGTGCCTTCCTATTGGTCGAATCATAACAAAAAGGAAGTTGCATGGTCACAGTTGTCTTTCTTTTAATCTCTTCCTCAACCCCTTGTTCTTCCTCATTAAGCCATTTGATTCTGTATTTGGGTTCTATGGTTAGAAGCTTAAGCCATTGAAACTTGTATAGACAAGGTGCCCTTTTCAAATCTTTTTCCAAATAATGAGGATTGTCATATCCCACTCCCCATTTTGAGTTGTAATATCTGAAATTCTTAGCCATGTTTAGAAAAACGGTTTGTTCAGATTGACCAAGTTTGTACAGCTTCTTTTCCAGACCACTTGCTTTTTCAGTCAACTCGTTGTTAATATCTTTATAAGATTGCAACAATTGTTCAAGCTCATTCTTCCTTTTTCAGAAATTCTTACCTTTTCTTCCATTTCATCCATTCTGTTTCGGAAATAAGTTCGAGATTGTTCGATCTCAACTCGTTCCTTTTTCAACCCTTCACTCAACTTGTTATGTTCAGTGATTCGCTGTCTATGAGATTCCATTATTTTATGTGCATTATTGAGTTTCTCATTTAATTCATCTAGTTTTAGTTGGAAGACTTTAAACTGATTAGCATAGTGATTAACAGTGCAGAGATCTACCTCATTTGTCTCAGGCGCCGCATCAGCCTCTGAATCCTCACCTTCTCTGCTCATCAGGCACATCTTTGCTAAAGCAGCTGTCTCCTCCTCTCCTTCATCATCAGTTTGATCCAACCAGTACTCTTCCTCCACCAACAGTGCTATTCCAGACTCCTTTTGCTCTGCCAACAACGCTTTCTTCTTGTAGTAGTCGGAATCCTTTACCTTCGGTTTCCAGCACTCTTTGGAGAAATGGCCGGACTTCCCACAATTATAGAACTTTTGCTCTTCATCCTTTCTTTCACCAAACTTCTTCACCTCTGATCTTTTACCATCTTCCTTGTGATCATCAAACTGTTTCTTTGACTCAATCCGATTCTTGTGCTCAAAGTTTTTAGAACCAGATGAGTAACGTTGATTGTTTGATCCAGGAGTTTTTATAAACCTGTGCTGAAAGGTCTTGGAAAGAAGTATCATTGCCTGCCATAAGCTTTCCGCATCATCCAAATCATCCTGGTCTATCCCATAATCCTCTTTCTGAATACTCTTACCTTTTTCAGCATACTTTCTTGACATCAAAGCTATCGGTTCACTCTCAAGCTCATCCTCCTCTTCTTTCTTCTCAGACACCGCTGCCTTCTTTTCCTTCTTATCCTTTTTCATCAACTTCTTCTTTTTCAGATCAGCATCATCCTCATCTTGCTTTAATGTTTCAAACATCTGTTGTAGCAGAAGAGAATCCAGCCTAGAATTCTGTTTCATTCTATGAGCATACTTCTTGCATTCGGGCTGAAGCATGCTCAAGAACTTCACATTAGTCTCGATGATGGATTTCGATATCTTGTAACTGCTGAGTTCATTTTGGATGGTTGTGAAACGATCATATGCATCGTCTAGATTCTCACCATCCTTCTGCTTGAAATTCTCATATTTGTTGATGATGTTTGAGACTCTCATTTGATTTTCCACTTCTGAACCTTGATACAACTTGATCAGCTCATCAAACATTCCTTTCCCTGTTTCACTCAAACTGTCAACCTTCCGATATATGTTATTGGTTAAGGCTTGCATAACCAGTGATCTAGCCGCTTTATCAGCTTGGTGTCTCAACAGTTGTTGACCGGCGTAGTCTCTTGGGTCAAGAAGTCTTTCGTTGCCATCTGGGTCTGTTTCATAAACTTCTCGTTGTACCCCATTTATCAAGGAATCATGGATGAGAACGCCATTCTCTTGTCGTTCCACATAGTCAAGAAATCTGTCTTTCCATATTTTAAAGTCTTTAGGGAATAGAACTGGCGGTTTATCTTTTGAACCTATGGTCAAAATATCTCTGGTAGTCATGTTTAGATTACTTGTCGTTGATCTTTTAATATCTTTTTGATCTAATTAGGAAATAGTGATTACACAAACTTTTGTCTCAACACACTGTCTTGTCGCAGCCCAAACTTGTCGCAATAAATGGAAATCGCAACACACTGTTATCGCAACCAAAGTCTTGTCGCAATAAGAAACTTGTCGCAATAAGAAACTTGTCGCAATAAGGAAACTTGTCGCAATAAGGAACTTGTCGCAAAGGTAAAATTTAACCTTATCGCAACAGGAGGTTGCGATAAGTTACTGTTCAAACGCTGATGGTTGCGATAAAACTCTTGTCGCAAGTGACTCTTGCGATATGGAATTGTTCACTTGCGATAGTTATGAAACTTCGAGGGTTGCGATAGTTATGAAGATTCAAGTTGTTCTTGAGTCAAATCTTCAAAACAAATCGGATTTGGCTGAAATTTGGTACACAGGTTCGTGACACTATTCTGGGCAGCTTTAATTCTTCGTGTTTTGTCCAAAAGCAACAGAAAGTGGTTTTTCGATGCAAAACAGAGTGCAGAAATACAAAAGTCCGAAAATGAATAAATGCACAATCTGAGCTACAAACCTAGTGATTTTGCGGAATAAAAACACTCAGGAATAGTCTACTAACAACCCTTGATCGATTCTAATCCATTAGAAGAACTCTAATGGCTAAAATCAACCAAAAATATGAAAAATATGAAGAACACTCAATTTTTGCAAAAACCCTAACAATCCTAATCTGATCAATGTGATATACAAGCTCTGATAGCAATTGTGATCCTAGAACAAGTAATCAATCAATGCAAAACAATAAGGAAGCCATCTCTATATTCAATATGATCACAGTAGCACACAAGATGAATTGAGAGCAAATACTAGTGTGTGTGGCTACTATGTGTAATGAAATGACCTAATTCCTAAAGAGGAAATAAGCAAACAATATATACCTATGATAAGTTTAACACAATGACATATTAGGTCCCTCTACTTGGTACAATCATATTAAAGCACTAACAATTCCATATGTTTTAATCAACACAGTCTTATTTACAGAGCAGGTAGGATCCTTGTAACATATTTTTTGTTTTGTTAATGTTACTAATTTTGTTTGGATGTTTTTTCTACTTTTATCTAAATTGGATTGAAGCAGTTCAGTGCTCAATACAATCTCTAGAACTCTATCTGTTTCTCGGTATAATTCACGATCAAGCAAGCCCAATGCTCATGTTTGCACTTGATATAAATTACTGTAAGGGATGAATTTATGACTGTTAATATCGTGGAAATAATGATTTAATTATTTTTTAATGCAACCCTCATGTTGTTCCTCCACTAGAAAAATTGTTGTTGGCGTTCCAGAACCTGCACAATAATCAAACTGGTAGCTTCATTGATGATGAAACCCTTTAGTTAGTATAAGGGACTCTGCTCGATTATCGATTTGAGCCTTGAGGTACTGTATGAAATGAGAAGATTTATTTGTTTTCAAGTGATAAAGAGCTTTTTAGGTGATTGTAATGTTTAATGGGCTTGTCAGGAGGTTCAGTTCATAAGCTTTCATGTCACAGCTCTAAACCTTGTGAATTCTTTGATATGGAATTTTGTATTACATTCAGTAGCAAAACACGAAAGACTTGATCTGACATGTTCAATTACTTTATCATCAGTATTTTGCAGAGTGGGATAATCACACAATGCTGGTAGGGTTGCCGAAGATAATCTGCATCATGTTGAATTTACTGTCCAGACATCGGTCAACAATGTTATAGGTGAGGTCATGCTCTTCCACTTTGTACAATTTTCTCATTAGAAGTTGAATTTGTTAGAAAAACTTTATCGTGCCAAAAATATGAGAAGCTCACAAATGATTTCTAAGGTCCCAAAACGAGTAGAAATCCAAATGCACAATAAACCCAACAACAAATGCGGATAACAATAATCTAGATGTTGCACAATAATTCTCTAACGTAGAAAAATAAACCCACACGATATATATACGTATAGATAAAAAACGATGAAAGCGTTAGTATCTATAAATATATATATAGCGAGATACATATATATATATATATATATATAAGTGTATATATATCGACGAAATATATATATACCAATGAGATATATATATATATACCAATGAGATATATATATAGAAAGAGCAAGATCACAACAAATAACACCGAGATTTAACGTGGTTCCACTATCGATGTGATAGTGTACGTCCACCAAAGAGAGAGAGCAAGAATATTATTACCAACCGGGAGAGATTACAACGTGTTATCGAGATTTTCTCGATCAACTAATCAGCTACAAAAATCTTCCTCGAGATATATATATATATATATAGACACCACCTAGAGGAAGGAAATAAAGAAGGAAGAATAGATGAAGTCTAAGATGACTTCACCCTTTTACAAGTGTTTGAGATGTTTGGTGTAAGTGTAGTTTTTCCTCAAGCAAGCACCCCCTTTTATAGTTGAAATTCAAGAGAATATTCCATGGAATATTCTTGCAAGTTGGCAAATGGTTGGCATGCTATAGAATGTGGAAACATATGGATGCTATAGCATATGGTAGCATGCAAATGTCTTCTACTTGGAGCCCAAAGAAAGTTGTGGCTCTAATTAATCCACATTTCTCATGCATCACAACTTGTACATCGTGCTTCAAGAATTGCACAACATCTTAAATGAAAAACTTATTTGTTTTTCAACACTCCACCATGATGTGCAAATCTCCTGACGAAAACAGGGCACGAACGATCTTGAAAGAATAGCTGATAAAGATTGACACGAGGTAATAAATGCATTTTGACCGTGACGAGCTTCGGCTCGGCCATCACCCGTCAAAGCCAAAAGTAAAATCCTCAAGTGTGCAATCTCAATGAAAAAAATGACTTCAACAACTCCAAGAACATGTTCCAAGTAATAACTCCCCAAAGATGTCATTTTGTCACATGTGGTAATACCTTCTCTCTCTCTCGCAAAGTGCCCAACGACACTAACACAAACGGAGTTGGATCAAGTTTGAGCAATGCCCAAACTTAGCTGGTGGTAGCGACTTAGTGAACATATCAGCGGCATTGTCGTCTGTCAGGACTTTCTTCAAATAGACGACCTTCGCTTCATGTAATCTAACAAGATATGCATCACGCACATTTATGTGTTTTGTCCAGGAGCTGAAAGCCAAATTAGTTTCCAAATGGATGGCACTCTGATTATCACAGAGAATGCGTACGGAAGTTTGCTTGAAGCCTAAGTCATTTATCAGTTCTTTCAAATAGACCGTTTCTTTTGTAGATTCAACCGCCGCAACAAGTTCAGCTTCTGTGGTCGACAATGCAACAATAGACTGTAACTGTGATCTCCAACTGACGGCCGTTCCACCCAAGGTATATACATAACTGGAACCTACTCGATCACCAGCATAGTCAGAATCACAATATCCAACAATTTCACAGTCATTGTGCAAACCAAATATAAGACTATGTTTCTCAGTTCTCTTCAAATATCGGAATGTCGTTTTAACGGCTGCCCAATGTGATCGACCCGGATTCACGAGAAACCGACTCACCACTCTGACACAATGTGCGAGATCGGGACGGGTACACACCATGGCATACATGAGACTCCCGACCGCACTAGCATATGGAACCTTTGACATTTCGGCCTTCTCCTTGTCGTCCTTCAGACAATCTTCACTTGTAATCTTAATGTGCTTTGGTAGCGGAGTGCTAGACGTCTTGGCACCATCAAGATTGAACCGCTTCAGAAGTTTTTGAATATACGTTCGTTGTGTCAACCTGAGTGTCCAGGACTTTCTGTCTCGCACAATTTCCATACCCAAAATCTTCTGCGTCGCGCCAAGAACTTTCATTTCAAATTCTGACTTCAACTTATCTTTCAGACGTTCGATCTCTGACCGGTCCTTGCAGGCAATAAGCATGTCATCTGCATAAAGAAGTAAGTAAGTGAAAATACCACCGCTTTGTCTATGATAGACACAAGCATCTTTTTCACTGCGCTCAAATCCCAGAGTGAGCATAAACGAATCAAACTTCTTATACCATTGACGGGGCGACTGTTTAAGTCCATAGAGGGACTTCTGGAGCTTACATACATATCCTGGTTTCCTTTCAGAAACGAAACCATCAGGTTGCTTCATATAGATAGTTTCCTCCAAGTCTCCGTGTAGGAAGGCGGTCTTCACATCTAGCTGTTCTAGCTCCAAATCATGAATAGCCACGATTGCTAAAAGAACACGAATAGATGTATGTCTAACAACGCGAGCAAAAATATCGTCATAATCGATACCTTTCCGTTGTGCAAAGCCTTTAGCAATGAGACGAGCTTTGTACCGGTTGTCATCTTTGACATTGAAAACCCACTTGCAACCAATAGCACGGCTGCCCTTTGGTAATGGACATAAGTCCCAAGTGTCGTTCTTCGAGAGAGCTTCCATCTCTTCTTGCATGGCTCCAAGCCATTTCGAACTGTGGGTTGAGGCTAACGCCTCTTTTACATCAAGCGGCTCTTCTTTTCCTACATGCAAAGCAAATTCCAGCTGATCTGTAAAAGTCATGTTAGCAAAATCCCAATCTCCATACCTGTTAGGTGGACAAATAGTCCTTTGACTACGCCTGGTAGGTGCAATAAATGGGATTTTATCGCCTTGGTCTCCACCATCATTCAAAATCTCTTCTTCAGAATCACTAGTAGAAGTCACTGGTGGAATGAGTTCTTCAACGGTATCGGGTGATTTTGGAACAATATCAGGAACAAATGAACTGAGATTATTAGGACTGACTACCGGCTCCACATCATCGGCAGTAGGAGCAGCATGTGACTTTAACAGGATCGATTCATCAAACGTGACATGTCAAGAATGAATCACCTTACGAGTCAAGGGGTTCCAGATTCGGTAACCCTTGATACCACTGTATAGCTGAACAAGAATCCTTTGGTGGCTTAAGGATCCAACTTGTCCTGGCCTAAAACATGAACGTAAATAGGACAACCAAATACACGTATGTATTTGAAACAAATGTTTCTTTTACCTCTCCAAACCTCTTCCAGAATCTTTCCCCCGATGGCCGAACAAGGTAACTTGTAAACAATGTGCATCGCGGTGTAAAGTGCTTCGGCCTAGAAAGATTTGGGGAAATTCGATGTCGAAAACATACATCAGACATTTTCAAGTAAAGTCCTATTCATCCGTTTGGCTACCCCATTAGATTGAGGATCGCCCGGAGTGGTGTAGTCACGGTGGATGCCTTTACGCGAACAAAAGTCTTTGAGGTTACCACTAGTAAATTCTCCATCGTTGTCAGATCTAAGCACTCTCAACTTCTTGCCAGTCTCGACCTCTACTCGTGTCAACCAAGTCTTGAACGTATCGAAGCCTTCTGACTTGAACTTTAACACATACACCTAAAGCTTATGTGAGAAATCATCAATAAACAAAACAAAGTATTTACCTCCACTGAGGGATGGAGTACTAGATGGTCCCCAGAAGTCTATATGAACATAATCGAGGATTCCTTTAGTGTTGTGTTTACCAACACCAAAAGAAACACGTGTGTTAGGACCATAAATGTCCTACATATTAGAAAGATATATAAAAAATTATATAGAGCTTAATTAGTTTGATTAATTATTGTAAAAGCCTTAATTGTGTTAATTGAGCTTAGTTTAGCCTAATGGGCTTAGGCCTTCTTTGTCTAAAGCCTTAGTATATAAGGTTTAGTTAACCTAGTTTTAGGTTAGAGCAATTCATTAGAGCTTATTATTTAGTAATCGTTCCCTACATTGAATTATAATATTCTCTGAACGATTGATACTTTGAATGAATACGAGATGGATGACAAGTTGAAATCAACGATTGTTCTTGTTATTGTTTATTGATTTTATTGTTACGTGCCAATCTGGGATCTACACGTGGGATCGACTATGACGAGACATACGCTCCGGTGGCGAGAATCGAAGCAATACGTATGTTCCTTGCATACGCCGCGCACAAAAATTTCACGGTCTTCCAAATAGATGTGAAGACCGCATTTCTTAACGGCAAACTCATGGAAGAGGTGTACGTATCGCAACCGGACATATTCGTAGATGAGAAGAAGCCTAATCATGTCTACATACTAGACAAGGCGCTCTACGGTTTAAAGCAAGCTCCACAGGCCTGGTATGATACGTTATCCAAGTTTTTAATAAAATCGGGATTTTCACGAGGTAAAATCGATACAACTCACTTTATTAAAACGAAAAAGGTCATATAGTGCTAGTTCAAGTGTATGTCGATGACATAATTTTCGGTTCTACTAACCCACAGTTTGCTAAGAACTTTGCCAAATTAATGGGACAATTTTTTAAAATAAGTATGTTGTGTGAGATGAATTTTTTCCTTGGTCTTCAAGTTAAACAACTGTCTACCGGAATATTCATAAATCAGGCCAAGTACATCCGGGATATTCTTAAGAAATTCCAGATGGAACAGTCCTCACCGATGAAAACTCCCATGGCACCCGGTACAAAGTTACACGGCGATCCTAACGGAAAGGATGTGGACACTAAAACATACCGGGGAATGATTGGTTCATTAATGTATCTCACAGATAGTAGACCAGACAGGTTTTGAGCTTTCAGCATATTCGGACGCGGATCACGCGGGCATCATGATGGATCGGAAGAGCACATCGGGTCATGTGCAATTCTTGGGCGACAGTCTGGTTAGTTGGACATCCAAGAAGTAGCAGTGTGTCTCTACGTCGACTGCCGAGGCACGCAACTCAAGGACTATGGCTTCACATACACCAAGGTGCCCATCTACTACGACTCGAAGAGCGCTATTGCAATATCCAGCTATCCGGTCCAACATACAAAAACAAAGCACATAGACGTTCGGTACCATTTTATCAGGATCACGTTGAAAGCGGTACAACCGAACTCTACTTTGTCAATACAGAACATCAGTTAGCAGACCTATTTACAAAACCCCTGGATGAAAAACTCTTTAATTATCTAGTGTCCAGGTTAGGCATGCTAAATTTGAAGACTTGATCTGATTGTGTGCCCGATATAAGTTCCATACATCTACGAGAAATTGTCTAATCATCATCTGTTGTTCACACTCTAGATGATTGAGTATACACTTTCTCGCATCTGTATTCTACTTGTATCAGTTACATAATTAGGTTCAGTCTCTGTATTAATAAGGTAGATTTCGTTTGTTTAATTTCTTTCCACGTGTGTTTCCCTTGTTTAATACTGTCGTCTTATTCATTTTTGTTTATAACTGTGCTTTCATAAGTTGTTCATGTGTTCAGGGGGAGCACACACAAGTATCACGTAAGTAATTTCTATTGTTGAGGGGGTGTGTCACACACATTTTTTTAACTGCCACAAAGTTTTTTTGTGTGGACATTCCCGAGTGCATTTGTTGGTCCTGAGAGGGTTATACAAGTTTGTAGAAGTGGGGGGGGTTGAATACAAACACACAGATTTTTACTTTCTAAATTATTTATTGATATAATCAAACAATTTACAACTAGTTGCGGAACAAGATTAAGGACTAAGCCTAATCTAAACAAGTTAAGAACACTAAGTTTCTTGCACTAGAATTAAGACAGAAAAGAGATAAGAATACTACGAGTAATATTCTAACACTAAGATAGAAAGAAGAAGATGGCCGAGCACTTCATTTCTGAAGTAGGGTTCCTCTTATATACTGCATGCATTTAATGCATTTCAGTATTACTTTACACGTGGCAGCAGCTGATTGGTTGCATGGTTTGACCTTTGTAGACAACATAGTAGCCGCATGGTGTACAGTGTAGAATCAGAGTTGGTTGTACGATCTTGGACAGAAGGATGTCTGTTCTGACAGTTCGTACGGAGACGTATAAGGGGAAAGACAAAAGTAACTTGTAGAGTAGACATCATGATCAGCGTTCGTTGAACAGTACTTTATCAGCGAGTGATAAAGCTCAGCGATCGCTAAAGTCTTCTACTTGTAACTTCACGTTGAGTGGACAAGTCTTGGCTTTGCTGATATCCGCATCAGTTCATTAGTAGACTCTGTCGCTGGTTCTTGGCTTGATCTTCGACTTCAGCGTAGAACATATGTTGACGTGAAACTTGTCTTCAGGGATCATAAGTAAACAACTAAACTATCAGCGATCACCAATAGGTCTGAACAGACTCAGAGCTCTATTGATGAATAGTGTTCGCTGAATGTTAAAATTAAAGAGCATGAGTTTTCTATCAGCGGTACTGTAGAGACATAGTACTTATCAGCGATAGTGAAACTCTAATACATATTGTTTACTTACAATTTTCACTAAGTGTTTCTTAAAGGGTCATTATCAAATCATTGAGGGTTTGGATCAACAATCTCCCCCTATTTGATTATGACATAACAATGAAGGAAAATTGCTAAGTATGAAAACATAAGGATAAAAAGAACTTATAAAATATTTGTCCCTTTTACTGTTTTCTGGGATCTTTTCAGTACTGATGGAGTAAAGTACATTCGCTGAAATTTTTCTTTAAACTTCGTATCAGGTTACAAAGGGAAGTGGAAAAATTACAAGTACAGCAAACATATTTACAAGTATAAAAGATATAAGTTGATACAGATAAGAGAATTACAAGGAAATCTTATCAGCTAGAAGGTTTCTTCCTTAACAAGAAGTTCATCAAGGGTTTTGGTGGAGGGAATCATCCAGTCAGTGACTTCTTCTCCCCGATTTCTTCTTTCTTGTGCTTCTTTGAAGATCACGGGCTTCATGTATTGTCCGAGGAGATCATCTCTGAATCCACACCAATAGATGAGATCCCTGAGCTGTTCGATTGGAGTGATGGGTAGCTCATAGATACGTTGAAAGTGTTCTCGTCCATCGTAGTCATGAAAGAAGATACTATAAGGTTCGCTTATGACTTTACCAGGGACGAAGCGTTCACCGGGGGGCAGAGAGGTGTCGAGTGCTGAGAGATCAGGTTCTAGACCAAGTACCTCAGCGCGAGAGAAGC
Source organism: Saussurea involucrata (assembly GCA_033807775.1). Classification (NCBI taxonomy): domain Eukaryota; kingdom Viridiplantae; phylum Streptophyta; class Magnoliopsida; order Asterales; family Asteraceae; genus Saussurea; species Saussurea involucrata. The sequence goes on from CM066316.1 coordinate 53,390,181, forward strand.
CGATTCTTGTTTCATTTTTTTATGGGAGGACCTGAGTCTGAAGGTATTATCGTTTTCTTTGCAGAGGCCCTTTTTCTTTTTGGAACAGGAGCAGCTGGAGGAGGAATATCCACAGCAGAAGAAACCAAGTCGATCTGTCGATTAAGAAGTTTTTCGACATGATTTTTGAATTGAGAACGTGAATGCTGAATGGCTATTCTGATCTCCAACCATTCATAGAAACCGTACTTCGTTATAGCATCAGCATAGAATGTTTCCTTGGTACCATTTTCTCTGAATATATCGACCTCAACAACTTGAACTTTGATGGTCGATCTTCCCCTGATGTTTACTTTGTGAATTCTGGCAACCCGATATCGAAAGGTCAGCTTTTCTTTGCACCATTTCAAGGTAGAGGCAGATACCTTGGTCTTTTCTTCGATGATCTTTTGGGCGTCTTCCCATAACTGACGTTGGACTTCAATGGGGGTTCTTTTCAGTGTGGGGTCTTTCGTCGATTGTTGAGCAAGCTGGATGGCGAGGGCCTTATCTTTTTCTTCAGCTTCCCTTCGTTTGGCGAGTAACCTTTCAGCTCTGAGGTGATCAGCGAATTCTTTCTTTGAAAGTCTGAACTTAGGAGCAGGAACTTTGTCACGAGGAAGGATGATTCGCTGATCCTCAAGCTTCTTGATTATTTCTTCTCTCTTCTTATGATCCCCTTCACTTAGCTTTTGAGGAGCCAAGGAAGGTCTGTTTTTCTGAGAGAGCATCTGTTCTTCAGGTTCATCGGTCTCAGTGATTAAATCCAAGACCGGGATTATTTCTTCAGCTCTTGTGGCTGGGATTATTGGAGTTGTAGCAGGAAAGACTTCAGCAGGATCCTCAAACAGGGGAGAGGACTAGCTGAAACACAACGATCGTTTAAGTAAGATCATTTGGTAGAAAGAGATAGAGAAAAGAATGAGGGTTAAGTGTATAGAGGTTTTATGGAGAGGAGAATTAAGGTTGAGAAGGGATAGAGGAGGGATGCAGTATAAGGGAATAAAAGATATTGTACCTGACAAACTGGCTTTCTGAAGAGAATAGCTAAGTTGTCTTCAGAGGCAACACCTTTGTTCTTGCCTTTGTCAGCTTCAGATGCTTCAGGCCTTTTGGTGGTCCCCTCCCCTGATTGTTCAGTGATGACAACCCCTTTTTGAACTGGGGCGTTCTTGATAGGCTGGACGAAGAAGAAATCGTCATCATCGTCAGCATCATCATCGTTTTTAGGGGATGATGATGGTTCATCATCAGCGATGTCGATGGGTTCGTCGTCTTCAGTTTCTTCTTCAGATTCGACCTCGTCAGCATAAGGTGTAGTAACATCAGCAACAGCTTCATCATGTTGCTCGTCGAGTTGCTCCCCCTCAGATACAGAGGGAGGTTTCTCGGTTCCCTCAGGGTTTTCAACTCCCTGAGGTTGTCCAGTAGAAGTAGCAGCAGCAGCAGTTTCATGTGTCTCCCCCTCAGCATTATGGGGAAGACCTTCATCGTTCTTCTCCCCCTCTTCCTCATGATGAGGAGGGGAGGTAACCGGAATGTCAGCAGCAGCAGCATGAGAGTCACTGTCTTCTAGGCCAGTGATTCCCATGAAGGTTTCAATCACTGCGATTCTGTCTTCTAGGCCAGAAAGAGCAGGATTGAGGCTTTAAAGATCCTCTCGATCAGCCTGAGTGAAGTGAGAAGGGGCGCAAGTTGGGGCGTTCAGGCAATCGAGTACTTGTTGAAGAAGATCTTTGACCGTGGAGACCTCAGTCTTGATCGTGGAGACCTCACCCTTAAGGGAACCAACCTCTGTCTTCAATGATGTGACTTCATTGGACAGAGTGGTGAAGTTTGTTGCGAGGGTGGTGTTGGTGAGGTTGAGATCGTTGACGATTGTGGAGTTGGCAGCAAGAGTAGTAGCAAATTGACCAATGCTGCTCTCTACTTTCTCCAGATCAGCACTGGAGGCTTTCTTATCAACCACATCGGTCAGTCTGTTGAGATTCTCTCCAGCGTCTGTAACCGCTGAAGAGTTGGTGGGGAGAGTGGTGTTGTAAGAGTCCACCTTTGTCACCAGATCTTTCAGGCAGTGTTGAATATCTCCCAAATTAGGACCTGTAACAGTAAACAACTTGTGAACAAAGGAAAGCTTAGAAGTTTGGGGTTGAGAGAGAGGAGTGTTTATGGTTTTGTGTATACCTACAGGCGGGTTGGCGAAGTTGTCGAAACCTCGTAGACCTGAGTAGTGTTCCATGTCGCATTCGAGAGTGCCTTGGCGCATGGAGGTGCCTGCAGATCCTAAATTTGCATCCATCATCATATGTAGAGTATCAGCAGCTGAATCATGTATGATGACGGGTGTTCCAGAGAACGAGGGGAAAACTGGTGGAGTGTCCAAAGATTGAGTGGGAGGAATGACGGTTGAGAAGAGGGATTTGGTGCGGGGTTCAGCGATGGATTCGCTGAGAAATACTTCTTCAGTCCTTAGAGGGGCTGAAGGAGGGGGGTTCAATTCCAAGTTTATAACCTCAACGTTTAGAGACGATGAAGTTGGGATGGAAGGGGTGGCTTTATCAGCTGAGGCAGAGTGTTCCACGAAATCATCTAACGTAGTCTGTTGAGAGTCAGACGCTAGGTCTTCAGTCGTTGATGGCTTGGAGGGTTGCTCCTTGGTTTCCTTGATCCTTTCGGAGTAAAGTTGGGAAGTAGAGTGTTTCCTTTTACGAGAAGGAGTGGAGGGTGCGGCGTGGGTATCAGCGGTGGGGATTTCCGCTGAGGTGGCCGCAGAAGTAGAAGAAGGAGAATTGAGAAGAGGTAAGAGAGTAGAGAGACGTACCTCGTTTGGCATGGAGCTGAAGTCGAGCACCTTAGGGCCAACCTGAGAGAGTCTCAGATCACCCTCTTTTGGGTATTTGTCCCCGAGTCCTTTTAGAAAGACGGCGCTGATGAACCGGGGGTATGGAACGCATGTTGGTCTGTCAGCCATATCCACCTTGAACGCCAAATCGTCGTAGATGATCAATGCCCAGTCAACATGGAGACCTTTCAGCAGTGCATAGCCCATGGCTTGCTGAGGTTGAGCGGTTTGATCAGAAGAGCCGGTTTTCGCTGTCATACAACTTATCAGGTGGGCAAAGATGAAGTTCATCTCGCTTGGCATCTTGGACTTTTTGATTGCAGTCATCTTCTTCTCGGGTTGTTCATCTCTCCCTGTGTCCCACACGTACTTCATTGCATCAAAAAATGCAATGATTGTTTCCCTATCAGCATGGTTTTTGGGATTTGGGAGAGGAACAAAACGTTTTTCTTTGGTAGCGGCTGGGAGGTTCAGTGCACGCCTGATAATAGCAGGGTTGATTTTGGTGGTGCCAAATTTGGTGTCACAGAGGATGGTATCAACGAGTTTCGTTGGGTCTTTGGGTGAAGGAACCTGAGCTCGTCTGGCAGTATACCAGAACTGAGCTAAAAGGAATTTATGGGCAGGGGGTACAGTAGTTAGGGCTGTAGATAAGCAGCAGGTTTTGAGAAAATTCACAGCATTATCCAGATGTGTGACTTGCTTTCGCTGAGGAAAATCGAAAAGCGCATAGTGGTTGTTGTGTTGGAAGGTGACTTTCTCAAGTTTGAACTTGACCTGAGGAGCCTTGGTGAGAACCACTTTCTCAACAGTAGTGGGGGTTTTAGTAGAAGGAGCTTCAGAGGATGCCATTTCTGTGTAACACATGTAACCACGAAGAAAATGAACAAAATGTCTTAATGTGGAAAGATTTTCCAAACAGGTGTTTTTGAATTTTGTCCATTTCATTCAGACAAAAGATGCCTTAATGAAGATTAGGGTTTTTCTTGTTTTGAAAAAGAAATACAAAACATGGAGAGTATGTGTTTTCCAGTTTCTGTTTGAAGAAGAGATTCTGGAAAAACATATGAAGAATAAGTTTAAGATTTTTGTTTTAAACTTGAAGAACAACCATGAAGGTTGTGTTCATAAAATCATGAGAAGAAAATGATTTCATTTTAAAAAGGTTTCTTTTGTTTGATCTGTTAAAAACAAGAATAAGATCAAAAACAAGTTAAAGACAGGTAAATAATAAGAATATTAACCTTGATTGAAGAAGACGAACAATTTCTGGAAAATGAGGAGTTCGAAATGCAACAATGTTCTTGCGTGAAGAGGAAGTTGTTCGTATAAAGGTAAAAATATAAACTCGAATGGGTTTATATAGTGAGAGTAGAGAGAGACAAAACTATGAGCGGGAAAAGTTTTTCATGATTACACGGACACGTTTTTGCATATGATTGGTTGACGAAAACGAAACGTGCAAACGTGTGTCAGAAGAACGTGCCAGGGTCTATCCGTTAGGATGACGTCATAAACGTCCTTTCATATTTTAGGATGTCTCTGAGGTTTTTGAAAGACTCGGGGACATTTTGAAAATACGAAGCACTGAATAGAAGTATCAGTGTTGGTTTTAGAAATTTCAAAGTATCACTGAAAGGAAGAGATATTCAGCGATGCAATTAGTTTTGAAATCTTTCAGTTCTAGGCGAACGTCAGCTAGCAAGAGAGAACGTACCTTGATATCAGCGAATCAATTTTGTTCAGAGAGTAGATGATAGAATGGGTTGTACAAGTTGGTTTTATCCTATCACTGATCAAATGCGAACCGCTGAAGATTTTATTCTTCAAAGTTCAGCATTCCAAGCTCGCTAATGAGAAAGTTGAATCTTGTCTCATCAAGAGGCTTGGTGAACAGATCAGCTAACTGAAAATCAGTTGGGATAAAATGAAGTTCTATATCACCATTCATCACATGATCTCTGATAAAATGATACCTGATTTCGATGTGTTTGGTCTTTGAGTGTAGCACTGGATTATTGGCTATAGCGATGGCTACAAGATGATGCTTTGTTTGTAAAACATTAGGGGGAGATTGTTAGATTAAATTAGCTCCTAATTTAATTAAATGTTTTATAAAGAAAAAGTGTATGGGCTTTTCAGTTAGCTTTTTAGTTAGCTTTATGGGCTTGAGCCTTTTATTGTAAATGGACCCTTTAAAAAGAAGTTTAGGGTTTCATTTATCATTTGAGAGAGGGTTTTATAAGTAACACACAAAACCACACACAAGACTATTCTCATGAGAGTCATCGAAATGTAAAGTGTGGTGTTCTTCATATTTTCTCCTCCATATTATTCATCAATGAATATGAGATGAGTTCCTTTATGATTGTTCTTATTGTTCATCGTATCTCTACTTAAATATGGATTTTATCTTCTATTGGAAATCCAATCTTTGTGCTTATTGGAAATCCAATCTTTGATTTCAATAAGATTTGGATAAGTTTTGACAGAAAATTAGTGATTTTATTCACAAAATCTGATTCTGCACACCACATGTTTGATGAAATGCCTAAGTGAAGATTTAATTCTATTTGGATCAAATATGATCAGATTTAATACATGTGTGTGTTTTGATTCTTTCTCATTCATTGGTCTTATTTGATAAGTACTAAGTAGATGGTTGATCTATGATCTCATCCTTATGTGTGCTTAAGTCCATAGCATTTTTTTTGGCATCTTGGTAGTAAGGTTGTTGATCTTTGATCTGACCTTTATTTAAATCCAAGATTGGACTCTCTTTGATCCAGATTTTATTTATATTCCGCTGCTCATAATCATTTAAATGAAAACAAAATCATTTGGGTCTTGAAAAAGTTGATTGAGAAAGATTTGGTGTTGTGCTATGTATTCAAAGTCTGATCTGAAAAGTTTTTATAACTTTGAGTGTTTCTAATTAGTTTTCTGACCTGATCAATTAGAGATCTGAGTATTTGCACTCACGGTTCTAAAAGTTATATGGAGATCGTCTTATTTTCTTCATCAAATCAGATTTAATGACAGCATGCTGACAGATTTGCAATGTTGTAGTAACTTGATCATATCTCACTAATCAAGACACCAATTAATGCGATTCAAAAGGCCCTGGATTGAAAACACATTGATGAACAGCTTTCGTGTTTTGAGATTTCAGAGATTCAAAATGTAGAAGGGTCATATGCATCATCGAAGTAGACAACAGTGTGCTGACACAAAGCTGTTGGACAGATCTGCGCGACTATGGTACATCAATCGTATCTTATTCTTCCGAGCTCCAAAATAGGTGATTCCAGATGCTCTGAAAAGATAACAACCCAATGCACACTCTTTATGTTTTGAGTTTTTGCAAACTCCAGAGCTATCATGGTCTAACATAGTGTCAAAGTTGGTGTAAAACTGCTGTCAGAGGCTGTCCTTACGGATATGTGCAGAAGGTATAAGTTGTTGTCCAAACTCACCAGAGATACACCAGAGGTACACCACCAGAGGTAAACCACCAGAGATACACCATAGGTACACCACCAGGGGTACACCACCAGAGATGCACCATCAGAGATAGCTTCAGAGATTTCATCTTCAGAGAGGGAATCAGAGGTAGGTGGATCAGAGGTTGCACCAAAAGATAGATCAGAGGTTGCACTAGAGGGAGGATCAGAGGTTGGAGGCTCAGAGGCCGTAGCCCAACTTCTTAGTACTTGCTGTCAGCTTTGCGCACCTGTCGTATTTTCAACATAACTCCCTCCTCGAAGCTCCAAATTTCATAAGTCCAGATGAGTTGGATTCCTAAGCAAAAGAAGAACAATTTTCATGTTTTGAGCTTGGTCTGAATCAGTGTTCTTCTTGGTCAGAATCTCTGTTAAAATCAGTATATATCTGCTGGACAAAAAGTTGTGTTTCTCTGAACTCATCATCAGAGCTCTGAAGTAACCATCACAGCCTCTGTAGTCATCATCAGAGCCTCTGAACTCAATGCCCGAAGCCCGGATTTTTATTGGATTTTCTGACAACTTTGCGCTGTTTCAGAAACACGCGCGTAACTTTTGGCTCGGTGCTCCAAATTACATGAGTCCAGTTGCAATGGAAAGATAATTCACAGGTGCACGGCTTTGATGCTCTGAGTTTTCTCAAATTATGTGTGCTGATATGCCAAAATCAGCTTCAAAGTCTGCTGTAAGGTGCTGGACCGAAAGCATTGCAATTAACTCGTGCTCTTTCCGCTTTCAAGAACGGTGTTCTCTCAACGGTTCTTCACGGTTTCATGTTGCTATTGTGACATATTAAATGGCACTCCCTCCTCTGTTATTCAAGCTTAAAGATCGGTGCTGAATGCTTACTCAACGGGATCTTAAGAGTCAAAAACAACAGTGAAGTTGAGTCATGAAAACTGGACAAAATGGGGTTAATTGTCTCGGTTTTTCAAGAATATGAGCCTACATTTGAGGGGGAGCTCGTGATGCTTTGAAGACTCGAAGAACGAAATTCCAAAGTTTCTAAAGAAAGTAAGGGGGAGACTACAAGATGATGCTTTCTTTGTAAAACATTAGGGGGAGATTGTTAGATTAAATTAGTTCCTAATTTAATTAAATGTTTTATAAAGAAAAAGTGTATGGGATTTTCAGATAGATTTTTAGTTAGCTTTATGGGCTTGAGCCTTTTATTGTAAATGGACCCTTTAAAAAGAAGTTTAGGGTTTCATTTATCATTTGAGAGAGGGTTTTAGAAGTAACACACAAAAACACACACAAGACTATTCTCATGAGAGTCATCTAAATGTAAAGTGTGGTGTTCTTCATATTTTCTCCTCCATATTTTTCATCAATGAATATGAGATGAGTTCCTTTATGATTGTTCTTATTGTTCATCTTATCTCTACTTAAATATGGATTTTATCTTCTATTGTTTGCTTGTCCTAAATGGGACCAACAATGGCACTTGTGCTGTCGCAATAGATTGGAATTTTCGAGAGCTGAAGGTCATAGTCCAGTAGTTGATTTCTCATCCACAAGACTTGAGTACAACATCTTCCAGCAGCTACGTACTCAGCTTCAGCGGTTGAGGTAGACACTGAGTTTTGCTTTTTACTTGTCCAACTCACCAGCTTTCCACCCAGAAGCTGACAGCCTCCTGTGGTGCTTTTCCTATCCAATTTGCAACCTGCAAAATCACTATCTGAATAGGCGATAGGTCAAACCATGAGTCTTTGGGATACCAAATACCTAGGTTAGGAGTACCCTTAAGGTAACGAAAGATTCGCTTTACAGCGATCAAATGAGATTCCTTAGGTTCATCTTGATATCGTGCACACAAAGAGGTTGCGTACATAATATCAGGTCGGCTAGCTGTAAGATACAGGAGAGAGTCGATCATCCCACGGTATGTCGTGACATTAACAGGTTTTCCTTTATGATCCTTATTTAGTGTCAGTGGCGGTGCCATAGGGGGTTTCATAGCCGAACTATGAGTTAAATCAAATTTCTTCAGCATATCTTTAACATACTTTCCCTGATTAATGAAAGTTCCCTTTTCATTTTGTTTTATCTGAAGACCAAGGAAATATGTTAGCTCACCCATCATACTCATTTTATACTCTGCTTTCATCCTTTCAGAGAAACGAGTACAAAGGTCAGGGTTAGTAGAACCAAATATAATATCATCGACATATATTTGAACAAGAATGATATGACCTTTAACTTTCCTGAAAAATAGAGTTTTGTCGATTTTACCATGCCCAAATTTTTCGATAAGGAGATAAGAGGATAGAGTGTCATACCATGCACGAGAATCTTGCTTTAAGCCATAGAGTGCCTTATCCAGTTTATAAACATAACCTGGATGCTTAGGATCTGAGAATCCTAGAGGTTGTTCCGCGTAGACTTCTTCATTCAGCTTTCCATTTAGGAATGCTGACTTAACATCCATCTTATAAGCTTTGAAGTCTTTGTGTACAGCGTAAGCTAAGAAAAGATGAATGGCTTCTAGTCTAGCCACTGGAGCAAAGGTTTCGTCGTAATCTATACCTTCCTCTTGTCTGTATCCCTAAGCAACAAGTCGAGCCTTGTTGCGGGTTACAGTTCCATGCTCATCCAACTTGTTTCGATAGACCCATTAAGTGCATATCACTGACTTGTCGGATGGTCTAGGAACAAGCTTCCAAACTTTGTTTCTTTCAAATTCAGTCAGCTCTTCTTGCATAGCGCTGACCCAGTTCGAATCTTGGAGGGCATCATCTGTTTTCTTTGGTTCAATCAGAGAAATAAAGTTAACAAATAAACAAATATTACCTGCACTTCATCGAGTCTGAACACCAGCATTTGGATCATCAAGAATTTGTTCAATAGGGTGATTTATAGTTCATCGCTGAGCCGGAGCGAAAGTTGATGGCTCAATCTGAACTTCTGGAGGAGCTGAAGATGAGGCTTCAGCAACTTCTGGTATATCAGCCAAGAGAGGAATATGTGCAGATGTCATTTCTTCACTGATTGCTGAGAAGTAGATGGTATGTCTGAGACAGAAGGTTCAGAAGCAGGCATAGTGTTTAAAGGAACAATTGAGACCCACGATGTTTCAACTTCACTAGTCTGCATGCTTGGGATGATAGTAGGACCATCATCTTCAGCGGTATGAGTATGAGGAGTGGGAATGTCTTCTGAATCACCAAGATGAGAAAACATCCATTGATTCAGTTCTTCAGTATCAGCAGAAGGTCTAGAATTTGCTGAACGGGATTCGTCAAAAGTGACGTGAATAGTTTCTTCAACAGTCTGTCTTCGTCGATTGAAGACTCTGAAGGCTTTGGAGACTGAGGAGTATCCAAGAAAGATTCCATCATCAGCCTTAGGATCAAACTTTCCAAGGGCATCTATGTTGTTTAGTATGAAACACTGACATCCAAAGATGTGAAGAAAGCTAATTGAAGGCTTTCTCCCATGAAAAAGTTCATAGGCTGTCTTATTGAATCTTTTGACGATCGGCGACCTGTTTTGAGTGAAACAAGCAGTGTTGACAGCTTCTGCCCAAAACTGAGTAGGCAGGTGAGAATCCCTGAGCATTGAACGTGCAGCTTCAATAATAGTTCGATTTCGTCTTTCAGCGACTCCATTCTGTTGCGGTATTCTCACTGAAGAAAAGTTGTGAGAAATACCCTTACTTTCAAAGAAGGAATCAAGAGAACTGTTTTTGAATTCAGTTCCATGATCACTCCTTATTGAGTGAACGGTCATGTTGTTCAGGACTTCCATTTTCCTGACAAAGGTGATGAGTTCTTCAGAGGTGTCACTCTTAGAACGGAGAAACATTACCCAGGTATAGCGAGAGAATTCATCAACTATGACCAATGTATATTTCTTTCCAGCGATGGATTGTTTGTTAACAGGGCCAAACAAATCCATATGGAGTAATTGTAGAGGAGATGACACTGAGGAGACTTGCTTTGACTTGAAGTTTGCTTTGGTCTGCTTCCCTTTCTCACACGCTGAACATATGGACTCTTTGGCATATGAGTGTTGAGGTAGACCAGTGACTAACTCTTTAGAAGAAAGAGTGTTCAGTGTCTTGAAGTTGAGATGGGAGAGCCTCTTATGCCATAACCAGTTGGCATCAGATGAGGCTTTTGAGAAGAAACAGGAGTTCTCAGTGGTTGTAGAGTCCATGTTTATAACGTAAACATTTTCTAAACGATAACCGCTGAGAGCTATCTTCTCCTTTTTGTCAGAGACAAAACAGGATTCCTTAGTGAAAATCACTTTGTTATCCATGTCGCAAAGTTGACTGATGCTTAGAAGATTATGATTTAGTCCGTCAACATATGCGACCCTTCTGAAGATGGTTGTACCATTAGAGAGTACACCAAACCCTCGGGTATGTCCTTTTTCGTTTCCACCGAAGGTCACTGAGGGACCCTTCTCTTCCTTATACTCAGTGAGCAGGTTCTTCTTACCAGTCATGTGTCTAGAGCATCCGCTATCGAGATACTAGATACCCTTCTTAACCTGCAAACAGAGGAAGATTAGTTCGACTTAGGCACCCATTTCATTTTGGGCTTAGATTGGTCAGTGGAAGGTTCAGCAATCTTCGCAGCATTTGAAGATTCAGCTTTGTCAGTTTTCACTTTGGTTAATTTCTTAACCTCAGTGGTCTTCTTTGCCTTGGGGGCATTGATCTTCACTTTGGCTAACTTTTCAACTTTGGTGGTTGTGGGGCACTTACTAGCAACATGATTTGTAAGTCCACAGTGATAACATTTCCTATAGGTAAAAGTAGCTTTAGGACCATTTGCATGCTTACCCGTTAATTTTAAATGAGTAGGGCCAACACCAAGTATACCTTTAGCATTGGAAATGGGAGGAACGATCAGTTCTTCGGATTTCTTACCAATAACATCCACTCTGATTCTAGGAGTAGATAGCTGAATGAATCCAGGGATCTTGTTCTTAGAAGTAGAGGGATGAGTCACTGAAGCTTTAGAAGCGTTCAACTTAGGTACAAAGGTACCCTTCTGAGGTTTTGGATAAACAATTTTCTCTTTACCTTTAGAAACTAAGGTAGAGATTTCCTCAAGGATAGGAGTTTTTTAAGAGGAACACTAAGAAGATGAAGTGTCATGGATAGAAGAGACAAACATTCCAAACTTAAGCATGGAATGATCAGTGGTTGGTTTTTCAGCGTCAGCTTTATAACCAAGACCACGTTTGTCACTCAGAGGAATCTGAGACTTAATTATCTCAGTGATCGTTGTTGAGGATTTACACCATCCTTCAACAGTACCTTTTTCAGCTTTCAATGCAGCGATAGCTTCTTCGCGTTCGATTTTGACTAGCTGATTTATATGAACTTGATCTCTTAAATCTTCTTCAATTTTAGAAAGCTTTTCTATTTGAAGGTGACAGTTTTTAAGTTGTTCAGCGAGATCAAGGTTTTGATTTTCAACAATAGCTTTACCATTCATGGCATCATATAAACTCATAGTCAGGAGATCGATCTTTCGAAGACTATCAGCTTCATCAATAACTGAAATATTGGTAAAGAAAGAAGGTGATACCTTGGTAGCAGAGACTGAAGTAAAGGGAATTTCAGACTTTTCTTCCTCATCTTCGATTTTGGCCATTAGACAAGGATTGGCCTCATTGTCATCTTCAGAGTCAGATGATTCTTCTTCATCAGAAGCAACCCAATCATAGTCAGCCATTAGGCCTTTGCCTTTCTTCTTAAAGCTTTTCAGCTTTGCGTACCTTTCTTTCAGCTTTTGGTACTTGTCATCTCTAGCCCTGGGATTAGAGGATTTCTTGGAGAAAGCTGAGGTTCTAGAAACTTTCTTTGACCTGCACTCGCTAGCAAAATGTCATATCTTTTCACAGTTATAGCAAGTAGCAGTATCCTTATCAACAGGAGTTGATGATCTTGGCTTGTCAGTAATAGCAAGAGGTTTGTTCTTTCTGAAATTTTTCTTTTTGGCGAATCTCCTGAACTTATTAGAAACGAGACCCATAGATTCATCAAGATCTGAAGAGTCAGGATCTGATGAACATTCAGAGTTAGTCTCCAACTCAGTGATAGTGATAGTAGATCGCTGAGTGGAAGGTGACTCTGAGATTAAAGCAACAGGGGTGCTTTTGGAATCTTTTACAAGATTCTTCTTAAGATGACTCGACTGCTCATGATTGAGCATCGTGCCATATAAGGTAGAGAGAGTCATAGATTTAAGATCCTTTGACAGCATGAGACACATTGAATAACTGTCCCAGCTTTCAGGTAAACATTCTAAGAACTTTGTCAGAACTTCAAAGTTAGAATATTCCTTACCAACGGTTTTCAGATCTATTATTAAACAGTTAAACCGCTGATGTACTTCAGAGAGAGATTCATTCTTACCACAAATGAAGCTTTCGTACTGTCTTACCAGGTTGATCTTTCGTGAGTCATACTGAACACAGATTGTGTCCCACATGGCTTTGGAGGGTTTCAGGTTCATGAGGGAATGGTAGACTTCGTCAGGAAGAGCCATGGAAAGAATGGATCTGGCTTTGGTGTCGATAGCCACTTTCTTCTTATCTTCATCAGTCCATGTATGAATTTCCTTGGGAATCAATCTTTCAGGAATGGCAGCTCTATCAGCAGTGCCTGGAACTTCAGGATCAATTCTCACAGGATTATATGGGCCATTTTCGATGTAGTAAGGCATAGTAAGGTCTACACCTTCTAAGAAGAGTATCATCTTACTTTTCCATAGATTGAAGTTATCTCTGGAAAATCTGGGAGGTTTTGCAAGAGAACCATTATCAATATAGTTTGTGTTTGTGTTGGTAGCCATTGTGAAATCCCAAATCTAGCAAGAAATCAAGAATAATGTAGAGAGAAAATCTAGAGTTCACAAGTCATCCATATATTGATCTTCAAAGTGTAAATGACAAAATGATCAAGTTGTTACAAGAGATCTAGATTCTTTTTTAACAAAGAACTAGACATGCCTATTTATACCCATAACATACAAGGTATAAAGGCACAGCTGACTAATACAGTACATTGACTTTTACAGTAAATCTTGAATACAACAATGCTCTAACAATCTCCCCCTTTGGATTCAAGATTTAAAAAATATGACAGCAGTCTTCAGCTCTTTGTAAAGTCAATCTTCTCAAACAGACACTCTATCAAACCATCTTCAAATAGCTTTATCTCCACTAGTTCACGGCGGACTATATGCTTTGACACTCTTTAAGAAATCAGCTTTGAAGAATCTTCAGACAAACATGAAAAGTCATTGTCTTTTTCTTTGAAAAGTCAACCTTCTTCAATACAATCTTCAACAAATTGTCTTCAAGTCTTGAACATGGAACAAGATGAATCAGAAACGATTAGAGTTTGGATCAGAAAGATGTGAAACCATCCACATTGTTGAAGTTTTAGGTGTAAGCGCATTCCGATAACCACTCAGAACTAAGATAACCAAATTCAGCAACATTTGGACTTCACATGATCCTTCTCCCCAATCTTCAGTCTTTGTTCACGAATCTTTGACTTGAAATATCTTTGATTTGAAAGCTCTTTGACATGAAATTGAAATTAAACTTTTCTCCCCCTTTTTCGATGATGGTGAGCATCATAATCAACGAAAACCATTTTCAATTTCAGTCGTGTCTTTGAGTATTGCTAACAATCTCCTCCTTACAGAATAACCTTGCTCCCCCTCAAAATAAGAATTCTGGAGCAATTTATTTTCTCCCCCTGAAAGTATGCATACATTTCAATAACGTACAGTATTTGAAATTGTAGCACAAATTTTAAAACAAATTTACACAAGGAAAATAAAATTCATTGAATTTCATTTTATAACTACAAACATTTGATCATTTGAAAACTTTATAAAAGAAATTCAGCTTAATGAAATTTAACAAATTTTTCAATCAACTGAAATCAAATGCATGTGTTTGGATTCAAGAACAAGTCATCGCATATCAAGTTAAAAATGTTCAGTTTCAACCCCTTTATTAAATCTATTTGGTGTGCTAACATGCGAAATATGATTAGCATCAAGCATATGCAATTCTAAAACATATAAGAATACTTTGCTCTACTCACGCTATTTGTCCAAAATCAGAATTTTCACAAATTTACGGGTTTATCGCGACTTTGTATTTTCCCAAGTTTCAAGAGATGTGTGCTCATTGGCATCTTTTCTTTTGTGCTCATTGGCATCTTTTGATTTGTGCACATTGGCATCTTTTGATTTGTGCACATTGGCATCTTTTGATTTTGTGCTCATTGGCATCTTTTGATCAAAAAGTTTAGTAAGAATAAGATACACCGTTAAACATGACTTTCTATCTGGTTCTATAGCAGGATTTGGGTCAGCAGATCCCAGACCAGTTGGCCTTAGGTGCTAGGTGACGAGCACCCCTTAGAACTTAATTTCCCAAACCAGAAAGGCCACATCGATATATCTTAAACCCATTTGTACCAGTAAAACATGGCTTTCTATCTGGTTCTATTGCAGGATTTGGGTCAGCCGATCCCAGACCAGTTGATCTTAGGGACTAGGTGTCGAGCACCCCTTAGGACTTACTCTCCCAAACCAGAAAGGCCACAGGCACAAACTTTCAAACTAAATGATATTCTATATAAGTTCGAATTTCCATCACAAAATATGAATGATATCTCAATCACTTGGTTCTTAATCATAGTGCTTCCCCCATATTTTCGTTTCCATTCATCATTATGATAAATAGGCTTTTTGAGCATTATATTCTATATAAGTCCAGATTCACATAACTTTGAGCATTCAGCATAATTTCATTCATGTTTTGCTGACCTTTCGATTTATTTCAGAGGTGAAAGTTGAAACAAATCTAACTCAGATAATACAAAAATACTTGTAAATCATCTTTTAGCACACATTTAATTCATTGAATGAAAATTGAAAAATTTATCTCATTGAAATAAATTTGTAAAGATTCAAGTTTTCAAAGTGGTAGAAACAAAATATAATCCAATGTTACCTTTTACCACGTTCCTTGAAACAGAGAGATGTAACAGTTAAAGATATCACCTGAGAAGTGTGAGTTCTAAACTGATTTGTTTAGAAGTCTTAGTCTTTAAAGTACGGGTTTTGAACTGATATGTTCAAAAGCCAAAAACATTGAAGCACGGGTCCTGAATTGATGTATTCAGAAACCAAAATCTCTTTTAAGTGCGGGTCCTAAACTGATATGTTTAGAAACCATTAACGTTAAAGCACAGGTTCTAAACTGAGATGTTTAGAAGCCATAATTCTTTGTCTCCCCCTTAATGGTACAAATATTCTTCAAAAAACAAATCCACCGCTTCTCTTCTGTTTTCAGTCATGTGTGTGGAATGTATTTACAAATCAGTACAACACATGATAAACCTGCAAAACGGATTAAGCAGATTTTGGTACCCAATGGCACTTGGGTCCTAGTGGGTTAGGTGTAGATCTCTTTGAAGGAATACTATAAGTACCGTACCAAAAAGAAGTATAATTTTTATGCACAAAATCATTTGTTCCACAGTAAGAACAACAAATTTTCTTTTGAGCTAACCTGATTAATTGATTTATAGAATAAACCAAATCAGGTTTGACAAAAGATTTACCTTGAAATGTATTACTCTTCTTGGCATTTGATGTGGAAGAAGATGATTTTGGCACTTCTTTCTTCGGAATTGTTGTGCCTTTGACTCTCCATTCCATCTTCACCCTCTTGAAGATTAGAACTTCTTCAGATTTGGAAGTATTAACTTTAGGCACATTTGTTTTGTTATCTGATTTATCAAGCAGAGGATTATAGAAGAGATTTGTTGAACGAATCTGATCTTTTGAGAAATCATTTGATCTATTAAATTGTTTAGAAGGAATGTTTTTAAAACTTGAACTTGAAGCAGTTTTAAAAGAGCATTCAGAATCATTTGAATTAACAAATGGAGTCTGAAAGATAGAATTATGACTGGTCTGCTTTGAGACATCACATTTAAAAATGACGTCTTCAAGTTCTTTGACTTTGTTTATCAAAACATTTTTCTCTTTAGAAATTAGATCAAATTTCTTTTGGAGATCAGATTTGAACTGTTGATCCTTCATAATATCAGCTGATAAACCAGATAATCTTTTGGTAAGATTAAGAATCGTATCTTCAAAATATTCGCGTTCCGATTCAAAATCTTTTTCCAAAAACTTTCTTTTATCAGTAATCTCTTTGAAAATTTCCATATTTTTCTTTTTAAGTGTTTTACTTTCCTTTTCAAAGAGATTTTTCTTTTCCGTGAAATCTTTTCTTTCCTTTTCCAAAAGATTTTCTAATTCAGAGATTTTCACGGAAAGATCAGAACTTTTAATTTCAAAAGATTTGCATTCAGTTTTAAATTCATTTCTTTCTTTCTCTTGCTTCTCTTTTTCAAGATATAAAACTTTCTCAAAATCGGAGATTTGTTTCAAAAGTTTTATATGTTTCAAGAATTTTCTCTCTCTTGTCTTCAATGCTCTTCAGATCAGCATTTTCTTTTTGAAGAGTTGTTACTTTCTCTTGAAGTTTCTCGATTTGATCGTGCAGACTTGAGTTGTCTTTGTCTTTCTTGGTTTCAAGACCTGCAATATATACTTCAAGATCAGTAATTCTTTTAGTAAGTTCAGCATTTTGTTCTTTCAAAATAGAATTTTCATTTGAAGAAGAAATGTCAAAAATTTGTCTCTTCAGATCAGCATTTTCTTCTTCCAATGCCTTTTTACTCCCTTGAAGCTCTTTCATATTTTCTTGATGAGTTGAGATATCAAGTGTCTTGTTCTTCTCTTCAAGAACTACAATCTTGCGAATCAAATATTTCAGCTCGGATTCAAGAGAAGAGACTTTGTCTTCTAATGAAGCTTTTTCAGACTTGAGCTTTATGTTTTTCATTCCCTCCTCATCAGAATATCTCATGTATTTAGAAACCAAACAATCATGGCGCTTGATCTCATCCTTAGCTTCAAGAAGAGTCCATTTTCTCTCTTTCTCTATATGATACATTTTGAAGAATGCTAGAAGATTGATCGTTCAGAAAATCAAGCAGAAAAATTTTATATAAAATTTTTCTTGAAAAGCTTTTAAAGTGTTTGAAAAACACTATGGAAAAAATTTCGGGATAAAAAATTTTCTCAAGTTTTTTTTTTTTAAATTCACAAGAATTCGGATGAATAAGGATTCGAAATCAATGAATTCGAATGAATAAGGGTTCGAATTCAATGAATTCGGATGCTGAAGGGTTCGAATTCAATGAATTCGGATGCTGAAGGGTTCGAATTGAATGAATTCGGATGCTGAAGGATTCGAATTCAATGAATTCGGATGAAGAAGAATTCGAATTCACCCAATTCGGACTTAACTGGGTTCGAATTCTTTACTTGGAAAATTAAACCAACTCAGATGAATCCACAACTTCTCAATTCGAATCTAACAGGGTTCGAATTCAACTCAATTCGAATGCTTCTTGAGTCGAATTCTATACTTGTGATGCCAAGAACACTCCGAATTCCCTTTGAATGATCCGAATTGTGTATGAATGATCCAAATTCACCAAGAATGATCTGAATTCTGCACTTCGAACACGAAAATCACTAATTCAGCCATAACTTTTTCAAATCTTGATCAATTGTTATGAAATTTGCACAGATTTGTTCGAAATTTGATTCCACACACTTTCTTAGTTAATCACAAATCCTAATTCGATCAATTTAATTGAATTATGATCCAAAATAGTAAGAAAATGTTTTCGAACAAAAACAGATATAAAATGATCAGATCTGCAAATTCTGTGCAGATTTTGGTATAGATCCTTGAATTAAAGATGTTCAGGGATGAAAATCGAGTGCAATGATGTCAAGAATCAATCCAAAAGATCAAAAAAATGAAAAAAATGATGATTCTAGATGAACAGTAAATGAAGAAGGATAAGAAATCATCATGAACAGTGATGAATGAAGGATCCGAAATCTTCAAGAACAGTGTAAAAAATCTTCAATTTGCTCTTTGATCTGCTTGAATTTTCTGTTTAGCTCTGATACCAAATGTGAAATCCCAAATCTAGCAAGAAATCAAGAATGATGTAGAGAGAAAATCTAGAGTTCACAAGTCATCCATATATTGATCTTCAAAGTGTAAAATGACAAAATGATCAAGTTGTTACAAGAGATCTAGATTCTTTTTTAACAAAGAACTAGACATGCCTATTTATACCCATAACATACAAGGTATAAAGGCACAGTTGACTAATACAGTACAATGACTTTTACAGTAAATCTTGAATACAACAATGCTCTAACAGCCATTATGAGAAATAGCAAGGAAGAGAAAAGATTAGTATAAGCAAGATCTTCTTTATGAGATAAAACAAATCCGCTCTGATACCACTTGTTGGTCCCGAGAGGGTTATACAAGTTTGTAGAAGGGGGGGTTGAATACAAACACACAGATTTTTACTTTCTAAATTGTTTATTGATATAATCAAACAATTTACTACTAGTTGCGGAACAAGATTAAGGACTAAGCCTAATCTAAACAAGTTAAGAACACTAAGTTTCTTGCACTAGAATTAAGACAAAAAAGAGATAAGAATACTACGAGTAATATTCTAACACTAAGAGAGAAAGAAGAAGATGGTCGAGCACTTCATTTCTGAAGTAGGGTTCCTCTTATATAATGCATGCATTTAATGCATTTCAGTATTACTTTACACGTGGCAGCAGCTGATTGGTTGCATGGTTTGACCTTTGTAGACAACATAGTAGCCGCATGGTGTACAGTGTAGAATCAGAGTTGGTTGTACGATCCTGGACAGAAGGGATGTCTGTTCTGACAGTTCGTACGGAGACGTGCAAGGGGAAAGACAAAAGTAACTTGTAGAGTAGATCTCATGATCAGCGTTCGTTGAACAGTACTTTATCAGCGAGTGATAAAGCTCAGCGATCGCTAAAGTCTTCTACTTATAACTTCACGTTGAGTGGACAGGTCTTGGCTTTGCTGATATCCGCATCAGTTTATTAGTAGACTCTGTCGCTGGTTCTTGGCTTGATCTTCGACTTCAGCGTAGAACATATGTAGACGTGAAACTTGTCTTTAGGGATCATAAGTAAACAACTAAAATATCAACGATCACCAATAGGACTAAACAGGCTCAGAGCTCTATTGATGAATAGTGTTCGCTGAATGTTAAAATTAAAGAGCATGAGTTTCCTATCAGCGGTACTGTAGAGACATAGTACTTATCAGCGACAGTGAAACTCTAATACATATTGTGTACTTACAATTTTCACTAAGTGTTTATTAAAGGGTCATTATCAAATCAGTGAGGGTTTGGATCAACAGCACTTCACACCACACTCCGTGCACATTCCGAGGGGGAGCATCATCCCATTGGTTCATCATTTGAGGGGGAGCGACTATCACTTTTTTTTTTCTTTAAAAGGTTTCAAAGTACATTAAGAGTTTTCGTCTCCGTGTCTCATACACATGCACGTTCTGAGGGGGAGCAGGGAAATACCCCTGCTAAGGTCGAAGGGGAGCAGGACAATTTTTTTTAAAAGGAGGGTCAAATTTGTCAAAACTTTTAGTCTTTCCGGACAGTTACCCGGTAAGTGCCCGGGTAACCACAAGTTACCGGGTAAACTTACTGTGATCCCAGAACAAGTAATCAATCTAGATAAACAATAAAGAGGCCATCTCTATATTCAATATGATCAAGTAGCATACAATGGTGAATTGAGAGCAAATACTAGTGTGTGTGGCTACTAAGTGTAAATGGATGACCTAATTCCTAAAGAGGAAAGTAGCAAACAATATATACTAGCTACAACTATTGAACAATGATATATTAGCTCCCTCTACTTGGTACAATCATATTTAAGCACTAACAATCTCCCCCTTTGTACCAATGTAGAGGCAAAAGATTTAGACGTCTACTGGGGCCACATATTTCTTCCGAATGCCGAAGATGATTTCGAATCTTCGTAAAGCATGTCGGTACTCCTTTCGATACGAGATAGCTTCAATCACTTGGTTGATCAGGTCTCTTTCTTTATCTTTGAGATTCACCTCTCCACTTGCATCCATCTTGCTCTTCAAATGTGCCAAGATCCTCTCGAATGTACCATCGCTGAACTTGTTTACTTCAACGACTCTCATAAATCTCTTCTTTGAGTCTTGATCGAGGTAGACAACTCCAAGCTCTGGTTTCTTCAGTACAGTGTAAGCAGGGATACCTTGGATATCAGGCAGATTTCGTTTTGGTCCTCTCAGATTTACATTTGTTTGGTGAGACTCAAGAGCCATCTGAAAGTCAGTAAGGTAGGAGAACTTCAGAATGTTCAGCATGAATCTTTTAACACTTTGATATGCGGCAGACAGTTCTACTTTCTTCTCCGGGAGGGTGGCTAGGAGGTTGTAAAGTCTTAGAAGATCATCCAGTTTCAGACTCTTGAAGTCAGCCTTAGAGAACACACATTCAGAACCATCAGCTCTTAGGACAGTGAATTCACGATAGAAGAAATTGAATAGCTTTTGAGAATCAACCTTCAGCACCTTCATTATTATGTTGTCCGATCTGACAGCACTCGTTTCTCTGTCTTTATTGCTCATAACGTATAGAAACTCGATCTTCTTGAGTGATGGCCAGTCCTCAATCCCGTAGACTTTCTCCAAGTTTATTCTCTGAACGTCTTTCATGAACAAATATTTCCTTAAGCTTTCTTGGAAAGGAATTAGGATAGCCACTCTTTTGCCTGTACCTACATATCTCGGTTAAGCATCAATGACTTCTTGATACAACCGGAGTTATGCCTCAAGTATAGGATCACTGATCTTTCCATCATGAATTACCGGTGCTTGTGGAGCTGAAGTACCTATACCCAGATCTGTTGTTTCTGGCGGTGGAGGAGCATCATCTTCGGATTCAATCTCCATATCCTGATCCCCAGTAGTGTCAAAAACATCGTCCAAAGCATCAACCATTTCTTCTTTGATCTTGTGGATCAACTGCTCTGGCTCTTCCTCTGAATCAATATAGATGATGTCAATAATCATATTGTCGGCCATCCGCTCATCCGCCGTTCTATTGTCAATAGTCGAAGGCTTTTCAACCCCGGTTATGACATCGGCTAAAACTTCCATCTCAGTGTCTTGTTCCTGTACCACATCAGTCGTCGTTCCACCTTCAGTTGTTCCCGGTTCACTGACTGAACCCCCCTCATTTCCTGTACCCATGCCACTTGTTTCTCTGACCCTTGCTCTCTTATCCCCCTCATGAAGATCAGGATCATCCAGATCGTCATTTCTTCTTTGGTCTGAGGCTTGAGCTTCGACACCACACGCCTGTTCGACGACGGTGATGCACGAGGCTAGAGATTTGTAGCCGGCAACGATAGCTTTAGTCATATCTTGCATGTATGCGTTCAAAGCTAGATATTTAGCGCTCGAGGTTGTTGAGGCTTGAGGTTGTGATTGTTGACGTAGTAGTGTAACAAGATCTACCTCTTCAGCAGTATTGGAATCGCCTTGGGCTAGAAGTCGGGCTAACAGCTCTGATTTGAGCTGGTCGGTTGGTATTTGGTGTAACGGTACTGGTGGTGGTGTATGTGTATCGGATTCATCGCGGAATGGTTGATTTGGAGGAGTTGATGAAGATTCAGCAACGCCTTTTCCTTTTACTGCTCTTTTAACTTCAGCAGATAGGTCACCAACAATCTTCCTCAACTCGTCGGTGTGTTTCTTGTAAGTTGTATCAATCGATGCAAGTGCAGCTCGCAGAACCTCCAAGGTGATGTAGTGCGGATAAGGACCAAGATTCTGAGCCACCTGTGAAATAGTTAACGATGGGAAAATAGATCTAACACCCGAACCACATAGGTTTTCGGTTGTCGTGGAAGCTATAGCTGCACGGCCTGTGTTCACCGCTGGCATAGTGTTAGCAGTGACATGACTTCCACCCTGTCCTCGCGAGGCACCAACGAATGGCGGCCTAACTCGGGGTGTTCCGGTTGGAGCACGGAAGCTCTCAACTTGGTGTTGTACCATCATTTGTATCCTAGGAAAAGATGTTTTTCTGAATGGTCCTAGACTCGATGTGCGTTGAAGGAAGGTCGGTGGCCGGGGCAGGAGCCTACCACCTATTTCAATACCAACAAACACCGATTGTGTTGCCGATAGACTTTGTGCTAATTCCCATTATGAAAATGAAACACCGATCTGTTGAGAGACCGATGAGTGGCTTGGTGGGGCTGTGCTATACATGGCTGGGTCCACCACGGCTGTTTCAATGCGCAATGGCGACAAACGCTCGTTGACAGAAGATGTGGCTACCCGGCTTCGATCGGTTTGGGGAGAGCCGATAGTTAAAACTTTTTCTGGCTCTATCACATTTTCGCTCATTTCTTTTCTCCCTCTATCCTCACCACTAACTACATTTTCCACTTCTACGTCTACTTCTTCGTTTGGATTAGAAGGCCCCGTTGCGTCAGTAGCAGTGTCGGAGTGCCCGATGTTCCGTGTGGAATCAGCATCAGAACTCACGACTCGTGGTCTCCGACCCATGTGTCTTGGAATTAAATCTGCATCGGGGTCATGGTTGGAGTCATCATCATCATCAAAGGGCATGAATGAAGCTACATCATCATCAGAAGATGAAGCAGCGGCATCGGTTGAGTTCCAAGAGACATCATCGTCAAAGATCTTAACTGGAGGAGGTCGAGGTGGTGGTTGAGCTGGTCTTGAAGAAGTTGCATGACCAACAGTCCTTAATCTTCTCCCGACTCTCTTTCTTTTTGGTCTCCTCACCTCTTGTTGTTCAAGAACGCCGTGTTCTTGATCCCCCTCGACATTCTGACCCTCACCTCCTAGTAGGTTTGCATCGTGGGGAGGTCCCTCCAGTTCTGGCTGGACCACCAATGCATTTTCTAACCTATACTGCCTAACTACCCAGGACTGTTGGTCAGCATATGTGAGTACGTCTTCTCGGAGGACGGTAATGTGAGCAAAATCCACGTGCTTAGGCATCCTTATGTAATGCATGTACTGGCTCGGGCCTCGTGGAGCATCTGCATGTCGGGGAATCTCATGATTGTCTTCCATAATCTGATGAATCAGAATCTGGAAGAATCTCTGGTATGGCACGAAAGTACGGTCCTTCTTTGGGCGAGCCTTGTCCTCGACTAGCTCGATGAGCTCATTCCAGATCAGGATTGCGTAATCGATGTTTCGATTGAACGCGAAGGCATGAAACATACGTAGGGTGGGTAGATTTGTCTTGTCTAGGCCTGTGTGTTTGGAAGTCATACAACGGTTAAATATAGAACATAGTGTGTACCATATTCTTGGAAGATATGTGCGTCTGAATTGCGAAGAACCGGTAAGAACTTGGTTGTCAGGGAGTTGATATCCAAGACTTCGGATATCCGTGAATAGTTGTTCTTCTGGAACCGGATCCTCTAAGTTCTCTGAGTAAGGTAGGTTAAGTGCACGACGGAGTCCTCGTAGAGTGATTCTGGCGTCAAAGTGATCAACTATGGCCATGAAATGTGGTGTACGATGTGTCGGATGGAATTAAACTGTACCCCAGAACTGTTGAAGGTAAATGGCTGGTACAAGTTCAACTCGTGTAAGCGCGGTTCGTAGAGGATGGTTGCGGATGATCTCTATGATTATCTGATAGTCAAAAGGAACCGCTAGATCCAGATGATGGTTGTTATCATCAAACCTCATAAACGAACCCCTCGGGTAAATTTCTTCATCCCGGTCATGAGCATTGACGGACGGGTGGGATGAACGATGCGAACGGATGATGGTGTTTTCATCCGAAGAGTTCCCATCATATTGAGCCATCTGAACCACTTGACAGTTTAGTACAGTGCCAAAATTGAATTTTCTTGAAAATGTTTTGAAAAAATACCCTAAGTCTTGGGCTTATCGCAACCCACACCATCAAGATATCGCAAGTAACTAGTTATCGCAGCTTGAAGTGTGTGACAAGAGGTTATCGCAACACATTGGATGCGATAAGATCTTGTCGCAACTCAATGTTGCGATAAGTATGAACTTAGGACCATTGTGATAGTTTTGAAGATTTGAAGATGTTGGTCCCGAAGGCCTATACAAGTTTGTAGAAGGGGGGTTGAATACAAACACACAGATTTTACTTTTCTAAATTGTTTATTGATAAATCATTAACAATTTACAGCTTGTTGCGGAAACAAGATTAAGGATAAACCTAAATCTAAACAAGTTGGAACACTAAGGTTTCTTGCACTAAGAGAGATAAAGAAATTACTAATAATAACCTATCTGAGATAAGAGATTTGAACTTGTCCAGAGTTAGCAAGTTACTTCAAATGAAGTGAGTTCATCTCTTTATATACTGCATGCATTTAATGCAAGTCGGTATATACTTTACACGTGTCATCAGCTGGTTGGTTGCATGTCATTGACCTTGGTTGACAACCTTTGTAGTCGTATGGATGAATAGTGTAGTATCAGAGTGGTTGTACGATTTTAGATTTTCGGAGGTTCTTTTCTGACATTTCGTACGGAGTCGTGCAAGGGTGGTTAAGACAAAAGTACTTTGTACGGAGGACTTCATGATCAGCTTTCGTTGATTCAGCGATTATCATTTTCTATTCAGCGAATGATAAAGTTCAGCGATAGCTGAAGTCTTGTACTTGATACTTCACGTTGAGTGGACAAATCTGAGTCTTCGCTGATCCGCATCAGTTCATTAGGAGACTTGTCGCTGGTTCTTGAGCTTGATCTTCGACTTCAGCGTAGAACCTTTGTTGACGTGAAACTTGTCTTCAGGGATCATAAGTAAACAACTAACTTATCAGCGATCATCATAATGACTGAACAGACTCAGAGCATTAATGATGAACAGTGTTCGCTGAATGTTTAATTTAAAGAGCGAGAGTTCCTATCAGCGGTACTGTAAGATCTTAGTACTTATCAGCGATAGTGAAACTCTGATACACATTGTTTACTTACAATTTTCACTAAGTATATAAGAGAGGGTCATTATCAAATCACTGAGGGTTTGGATCAACAATCTCCCCCTATTTGATTATGACATAGCAACAAAGAAAACTGCTATTTAATGAAAACATAAGGATAAAAAGAACTCATAAAATATTTGTCCCTTTTACTGTTTTCTGGGATCTTTTCAGTACTGATGGAGTAAAGTACATTCGCTGAAATCTTTCTTTAAAATATTGAATCAGGTTACAATGAAGAACAGAAAGATTACAAGTACAAGCGAAATAATTTACAAGTACAGAAGGATAACTGATACAATAGAGAAAAAGGAGATTATATCAGTTTTCAAAGGGTTCTTCCTTAATGAGAAGTTCATCAAGGGTCTTTTCAGTGGGGATCATCCAGTCAGGAACCGTTACTCCTTGTTTTCTTTTGTTCAGCGCTTCTTCAAAGATCAAGGGTTTTAGGTGTCGTGCCTGAATGTCTTTTCTGAAGTCACACCAGTAGATGAGATCTCTGAGCTGTTCGATTGGAGTGATTGGAAGCTCAGCGATCCGTTGAAAACATTTACGTCCGTCGTAGTCGAGAAAGAATATTCCATAAGGATTACTGATGACTTTACCAGGGACGAAAAGTTCACATGGTGGCAAAGAAATGTCAAGGGCAGATAGATCAGGGTCAGGACCAAGCACTTCAGCGCGAGAGAAACCAATTCCAGTTTCATTTCGTATGACAGGACCTGAGTTTGAATCTTGACGTTTCTTATTTGGAGAGGCCCTTTTTCTTTTCAGCTTAAGATCAGGAAGAGGAGGAATGTCCACACAAGAAGATATCAAGTCGATCTGTCTGTTTATCAGCTTTTCGAAATGATCCTTGTACTTAGATTGTGACGAATGGATAGCTAACCTCATCTCCAGCCATTCAGAGAGACCATACCTTTTTACACTGTCAGCGCGAAAGGCTTCAGATTGGCCATCTTCTCTGAAAAGTTTGATGTCAACAATAGGTACTCCAATAGAGGTTCTTCCAGAGGTGAATACCTTGTTGATCTTCGCTGGACGATATCTGAAGTGAATTTTCTCTTTACACCAGATCAGGGTGGTCTGAGAAACTTCAGTTTTCTTTTCCACAATCTTCTGGTCTTCTTCCCAAAGCTTTCGTTGGATTTGAATGGGAACACGTTTCAGCTTGGGGTCTTTGACAGATTCTTGAGTAAGCTTGATGGCGTATTCTCTGTCTTTTTCTTCAGCTTCCTTCCTTTCAGCGATAAGGCGTTCAGCTCTAAGGTGTTCCTGGTATTCAGCTTTGGAGATTTTGAACTTTGGAGGAACTGAAGGAAGTTGATCACGCCTTAGAATGATTCGCTGATCCTCGAATCGCTTTATTATTTCCTCTCTTCTCTTTTGATCCTCTTCACTCAGCTTTTGAGGAGCTGAGGAAGGTCTATTTCTGTGCGAGAGAGGTTGTTCTTCTGGTTCATCAGTCTCAGAGATCAAATCTAAGACTGGGATTATTTCATCAGCAGCAGCTGGCTTTATTTGTGAAGTCGCAGTAGTAGAACCTTCAGCGACATCCTCAAACAGGGGAGAGGACTAGCTGAAACACAGCGATCTTACAAATAAGAACATGGGTAGAAGAACTTGGGTAGAAAGAGAAAGAGAAATATGTTCAGGTGTAGGCTAGGGTAGTAGAACTTATAGAGGAGGGATGGAGTGAGAGATGTTTAGTGTACCTGACAAATCGGCTTTTCAAGCAAGATCGTCAGATTGTCATCTTCAGCGACGCTTTTGCCTTTGCCTTTCTCAGCTCCAGAGGCTGAGGGCTTTGTCTTTGTCCGCTCCCCTGTTGGTTCATTTATTGAAATTCCCTTAAGAGCTTTAATCCTTGGGGAAGGTTTGACGATAAAGAAGTCATCGTCATCTTCGTCATCATCATCATCATTCTTCTTTGGAGAAGAAGATGGTTCATCATCAGGGATGTCGATGTCTTCATCATCTTCTGCTTCGGATTCTTCATCTTCGTCTTCGAGTTGCTCCCCCTCAGATACCGAGGCGAGCTTCTCGGTTCCCTCAGGGTTTTCATCTCCCTGAGGTCCAGCGATAAGATCTTCATTCTTCTCTCCCCTGATAGATTCATCATGGGAAAGGTCTTCAGCGCTCGTTTCCAGATCCTCAGCGCTCTTCTCATCGGTATGTTCAGCGCTCTTCTCCCCCTCTTTCTCATGATGACTGGGGGAGGAATGGGTAGACTCTTCAGCTGTGGGAGGCTCTCTGTCTTCTTGGCCAGAGATACCCACACAGCTTTCAATCTTTGCTAATCTGACTTCTAGGCCAGTTATAGCAGGATTGATCTTTTCCAGCTCTTTGCGATCCGTCGCTTTGAAAGTTACCAATACAGGGGTAGGGGTCGGTTCAGGAGCTGGAGTATTTGACTTGTTGAGTAGCTGCTGGATCATCGTTTTCATCTCACCAACGTCGGTCTTTACAGAGCCTAAGTCAGTCTTTACAGCTGACATATCACCGTCTAAGGCTCCAACCGATGTCTTCAGCGTTGTGACTTCGCCAGATATGGAGGAAACGGAGTTTTTGAGTGAGGTGTAGTCAGTGTAGATGTCAGCGAGCACTTTGGCGAAATCGCTGAGAGTCTTATCAACAATCTTGATGTCGTCTGTGGAAGCTTTCTTTTCCACCACCGTTGTCAGCTTTGTCAAATTCTCTCCAGCGTTTGTTACAGCTGAAGAGTTGTTGGAAAGAGTAGTGGTGAGATCTGTCAGCTTGGTTTCCACAGACTTCAGAGAGGCGTTGATGTCTCCCAAATTAGGACCTGTAACAGATAAGTACTTGTGAACAAAGGAAAGCTCAGAAGTTTCAGGTTTAGTTACAGTGTATAGGATTTTATTTGTACCTGCAGGAGGATTGATGAACTCGTCAAAGTTGCAAGTTCCTGAAAAATGTTCCATATCCTCTTCGAAAGTACGGTGAGGTATGGTGATCTCTGCAGGTCCTTTCTTCATCATTCTTTGAGAAGCTTCAGTTGTGGGTTCTGGAATGATGGCATCTCCAGTGTTCTTTGGAGGAGTGTCCAAGTGAGTGGAGGGAGAAGCGAAGGATAAGAATGGGGTTCGGGTTCTGAGTTCAGCGTTGGAATCGCTGAGAATCACTTCATCAGTCTTTTGAGAGACTGAGGGAGGTTGGGTAGGTTCCAAGTTTCTAACCTCAGCGTTTGGAGACGCTGAAGTCTGGATTGGATGGATGGTTTGCACGGGTGTGGCAGAGCGTACTACGAAACTTTCCTTCAGCTCTTCAGAATGAGCTGAGGAGTCTTCAGCATGGGATTGCTGGGGCTGCTCCTTGGTTTTCTTGATCCCTTTGGAACCAAGTTGGGTTGAAGAGTGTTTCCTTTTCTTAGAAGGAGAGGATTGTGTGGTCGGGGTATCAGCGATGGGTATTGTCGCTGAAGGAGCCACAGAAGTCGAGGAATTAGGGTTAAGAAGAGAGAGAAGGGTAGAGAGACGTACCTCATTGTCGACAGGTTTGAAATCGAGCACCTTAGGGCCAACCTGAGAAAGTTTCAGGTCACCCTCTTGAGGATAGCTGTCCTTCAGGCCATATTGGAAGATGGCGCTGATGAAACGGGGGTAGGGAACCCATGCAGGTCTGTCAGCAGCAGAATCTACTCTTTGTACTAGGTCATCATAAATGATAGATGCCCAGTCAATATGTAGACCTTTCAGCAGTGCGTATCCCATAGCCTGCTGAGGTTGAGCGGCTTGATCAGAGGAGCCGGTCTTCGCTGTCATGCAGCTGATCAGGTGTGCGAAGATGAAATTCATCTCGCTGGGCATTTTGGACTTCTTTATCAGCGTCAGCTTATTCTCGGGCTTCTTGTCCCTTCCAGTTTCCCAGATGTAACCCATTGCGTCGAGGAAAGCAATGATTTCTTCTCTGTCAGCATGCTTCTTATGGTCAGGGAATGGAACAAACGGTTTTTCTTTTGTAGCATTGGGAAAGTTCAGGGCTTTTCGAATGATTGCGGGGGTTATCTTTATTGTGCCATA
Source organism: Saussurea involucrata (assembly GCA_033807775.1). Taxonomy (NCBI): domain Eukaryota; kingdom Viridiplantae; phylum Streptophyta; class Magnoliopsida; order Asterales; family Asteraceae; genus Saussurea; species Saussurea involucrata. The sequence continues at coordinate 53,419,606 of CM066316.1, forward strand.
CTCAGTATCGCTGAGTATGCAATCAATAGTTTTGGAGGGATCTTTGGCGGATGGTAGCTGAGAGTGTCTGGCAGAGTACCAGAACTGGGATAGTAGCAGCTGACTTGCAGGAGGTGTGATGGTCAGGGCTGTTGAAATGCAGCAGTTTTTCAGGAAATTCACAGCATCATCCAGATGTGTGACTTGCTTTCGAGGAGGAAACTCGAGAAGCGCAGAGAGGTTGTTGACCTTGGTCCAATCTAGTTGATCCAGCTTGAACTTAACCTGAGGGGCTTTGATGATTTCCACTTCCTCAGAGTCAGCGGAGATGTTCTCAGCGGTAACATTGATCTTTGAAGTTGCCATTTCTCTGTATTATCAGTTCAACCAAAGATGTTAACAAATAAGAATTATCTTAATGTGGAAAGAATTTTCCATTAAGATGTTTCGAATTTTATCCATTTCATTCAGACAAAAATGTCTTAATGAAGATTAGGGTTTTTCATGATTTGAAACGAAATGTAAAACCCATAAAGTCTTGTATTCCAGTTTCTAAAAAAAATCTGGATACGAATGAAGAACAAGTTTAAGATTAAGATTTAAAACTTGAAGAACAACCATGAAATGGTTGTGTTCATAAAACCATGAAAGAAATGATTTTATTTTTAAGAAGTTCTTTTGTTTGATCTTGTTTAAAACAATGATAAGATCAGAAACAAGTTAAGCATTTGGTAATAAATAAGAACATATTAACCTTGATGTTTGATGAAGAAGATGATGAACAGTTCTTTGAAGATTTGAGAGCACAAATGCAACAGTAATTCTTTTCTTGCGGAGGAAGATTTGATCGCGTAAAAGATAAAATATAAACCAAGAGTTGTTTATATAGAGATTTTAGAGAGAAAAAACCTTGAGCGGGAAAAGGTTTTCATCATGACACGGACACGTGTTTGCATTTGATTGGAAGTTTGAACGAAACGTGCAAACGTGTGTCAGAAAGAAATCGTGCCGGGGTTTATCCGTTGCAATGACGTCACAACTGTCCTTTCATATTCTTGGTTGTCTCTGAGGTTTTGAAAAACTCAGGGACTCTTTGAAAACATGAAGCTTTTCCTATCCATTTTGCAACCTGCAAAATCACTGTCTGAATAGGCGGTTAGATCGAATCCTGAGTCTTTGGGATACCAAAGGCCTAGATTCGCTGTATCCTTAAGATATCAAAATATTCGCTTTACAGCTTTCATATGAGATATCATAGGTTCAGCTTGATATCGTGCACACATACATGTTGCAAACATAATATCGGGTCGGCTAGCTGTAAGATACAATAGTGAGCCGATCATCCCACGGTACAGCGTGACATTGACAGGAACACCCTTTGTGTCCTTATCAATAGTCAGCGGTGGTTCCATAGGGGTTTTCATAGCTGAACTTTCAGTTAAGTCGAATTTCTTCAGCATATCTTTAACATATTTTCCTTGATTAATGAAAGTTCCTTTTTCAGTTTGCTTAATCTGAAGACCAAGGAAATATGTTAGTTCACCCATCATGCTCATTTTATACTCATCTTTCATTCTATCAGTGAAACGAGTACAAAGCTCAGGGTTAGTAGAACCAAATATAATGTCATCAACATATATTTGAACTAGAATGATATGACCTTTCACTTTTCTAAAAAATAGAGTTTTGTCAATCTTACCTCGCTCAAATTTTTCAATATGGAGATAAGTGGAAAGAGTGTCATACCATGCACGTGGAGCTTGCTTTAAGCCATAAAGTGCCTTGTCCAGTTTATAAACATAACCTGGACGCTTAGGATCTGAGAATCCTGGAGGTTGTTCCACATAAACTTCTTCATTCAGCTTTCCATTCAGAAACGCTGACTTAACATCCATCTTATGTACAGTGAAGTTTTTGTGTACAGCATATGCTAAGAAAAGACGAATAGATTCAAGTCTTGCTACTGGAGCAAATGTTTCGTCATAATCTATGCCTTCCTCTTGTCTGTATCCCTGAGCAACAAGACGAGCTTTGTTGCGGGTTACAGTACCATGTTCGTCCAACTTGTTTCGATAGACCCATTTAGTGCCTATCACAGTTCTGCCAGTTGGTCTTCGAACAAGTTTCCAAACTTTGTTTCTTTCAAATTCAGTCAGCTCTTCTTGCATAGCGCTGACCCAGTTTGGATCTCTGAGGGCATCATCTATTTTCTTTGGTTCAGTTAGAGAAATAAAGTTAACAAATAAACAAATATTACCTGCACTTCTACGAGTCTGAATACCAGCGTTTGGATCACCAAGAATTTGATCGATTGGGTGATTTACAGTCCATCGCTGAGCCGGAGCATACGTCGTTGACTCAGTCTGAACTGGAGAAACTGAAGATGAGGCTTCGGCTACTTCTGGATTATCAGCTAAGAGAGGAATGTTTGCATTTGTCACTTCATTCACTGATTGCTGAGAAATAGATGGAATTTCTGAGACATTTGGATCAACTGCAGGTATAGTGTTTATAGGAACAGCTGAGACCCAAGATGTTTCAGCTTCACTATTATGCATATCTGGAATGATAGTAGGACCATCATTTTCTACGTTGTGAGCATGAGGAGTGGGAATATCTTCTGAATCACCAAGATGAGAAAACATCCATTGATTCAGTTCTTCTGTATCAGCGTTCGGTTTAGAGTTCGCTGAACGGGATTCGTCAAACGTGACGTGAATAGTTTCTTCTACAGTTTGTCTTCTTCGATTGAAGACTCTGAAGGCTTTGGAAACTGAGGAGTATCCAAGAAAGATTCCATCATCAGCCTTAGGATCAAACTTTCCAAGGGCATCTTTGTTGTTCAGTATGAAACACTGACATCCAAAGATGTGAAGAAAGCTGATTGAAGGCTTTCTCCCATGAAAGAGTTCATAGGCTGTCTTTTTGAATCTTTTAACTATCAGCGACCTGTTTTGCGTAAAACAAGCAGTGTTGACAGCTTCTGCCCAAAACTGAGTAGGCAGGTGAGAATCGCTGAGCGTTGAACGTGCAGCTTCAATAATTGTTCTATTTCTTCTTTCAGCGACTCCATTTTGTTGCGGTGTTCTCACTGACGAAAAGTTGTGAGAAATACCCTTACTCTCAAAGAAGGAATCAAGAGAACTGTTTTTGAATTCAGTCCCATGATCACTCCTTATTGAGCGAACAGTCATATTGTTTAGAGTTTCCATCTTCCGAACAAAGGTGATGAGTTCTTCAGGGGTGTCACTCTTAGAACGGAGAAACATTACCCAAGTGAAGCGAGAGAATTCATCAACTATGACCAACGTATATTTCTTTCCAGCGATGGATTGTTTGTTAACAGGGCCAAACAAATCCATATGGAGTAGTTGTAGAGGAGATGACACTGAGGAGACTTGCTTTGACTTGAAGCTTGCCTTGGTCTGCTTCCCTTTTTCACACGCTGAACATAAAGACTCTTTGGCGTATGAATGATGAGGTAGACCAGTGACTAACTCTTTGGAGGAAAGAGTATTCAGTGTCTTGAAATTTAGATGAGAGAGCCTCTTATGCCATAGCCAGTTGACATCAGAAGATGCCTTTGAGAAGAAACATGAGTTCTCAGTGGTTGTTGAGTCCATGTTTATTACATAAACATTTTCCAAACGATAACCGTTGAGAGCTATCTTCTCCTTTTTGTCAGAGACAAAGCAGGATTCCTTAGTAAAAATTACTTTGTTATCCATGTCGCAAAGCTGACTGATGCTTAGAAGATTATGCTTCAGCCCTTCAACATATGCGACTCTTCTGAAGGAGGTTGTACCATTTGAAAGTACACCATACCCTCGGGTATGTCCTTTTCCATTTCCACCAAAAGTCACAGAGGGACCTTTCTCTTCCTTGTATTCAGTGAGCAGGCTTTGCTTACCAGTCATGTGTCTAGAGCATCCGCTATCGAGATACCAGATACCCTTCTTAACCTGCAATACAAAGGAAGATTAGTTTTTCTTAGGTACCCACTTAACCATGTATACACGTTTGTCAGTGGAAGTAGTTGGAATGGAAGGTTCGGCAGTCTTCGCAGCATTTGAAGATTCAGCTTTGTCTTTCTTCACTTTGGTTAATTTCTTAACCTCAGTGGTAGAATTCACCTTGACCTGATTTGCACCAGGGTTGGTCTTCTTTGCTTTGGGGGCAATCTTCACCTTAGCTATCTTTTCAACTTTGGTGGCTGTGGGGAACTTACTAGCAATATGATCAGTGAGTCCACAGTGATAACATTTCCTATAGCTAAAAGTAGTTCTAGGACCATTTGAATGCTGAGCTTTTAATTTTGAATTAGAAGTACCAACACCAAGTAAACTATTGGCTTTAGAAATGGAACGAACATTCAGTTCTTCAGATTTCTTACCAAGGACATCCACTCTGAGTTTAGGAGTAGATCTCTGAATAGATCCAGAGATCAGCTTCCTTGATCCAGAGGGATGGGTCACTGAAGCTTTAGAAGCATTCAGCTTTGGTACTAAAGTACCCTTCTGAGGATTTTGATAAATAACAATTCCTTTACCTTTGTCTTTAGAGACAGAGGTAGATTTTGAATAAACCATTTTCTCCTTGCCTTTTGAGGAGGTAGGAGTTTCCTCAGGGATTGGTGTAAAGGGAGCACTGAGATGATGAAGTGTCAGCGACTGAGGATACGAACGTTCCAAATTTAAGCATTGAACGTTCAGTGGTTGGTTTTGGAGTATCATATTTATAACCCAGACCACGTTTATCACTCAGAGGAATCTGAGCCTTAATTATCTCAGTGATCTTTGTTGAAGAATTACACCATCCTTCAACAGTAGCTTTTTCAGCCTCTAATGCAGCGATAGCTTCTGCTCGTTCGATTTTGACTAGCTGATTTAAATATACTTGATCTTTAAAATCTTCTTCAATTTTAGAAAGCTTTTCTATTTGAAGATGACAGTTTTTAAGCTTTTCAGCGAGATCAAGGTTTTGGTTTTCAACCACAGTTTTGCCGTTCATGGCTTCGTATAAACTTCTAGTCAAGAGATCGATCTTACGGAGACTATCAGCTTCATCAATATTTGCAATATTGGTAAAGAAAGAAGGTGATACCTGAATAGCAGAGGTTGAAGTGGAGGGAATGTCTGAGCTTTCTTCCTCTTCTTCAATCTTGGCCATGAGACATTGATTTGCTTCATCATCTTCAGAATCAGATGATGATGCTTCTTCATCAGAAGCAGCCCAATCATAGTCAGCCATCAGGCCTTTGCCTTTCTTCTTAAAGCTTTTCAGCTTCGCATATTTGTCTTTCAGCTTTGAGTATTTGTCATCTTTATTCCTTGGAACAAAGGATTTCTTTGTAAAAGCTGAGGGTCTAAAAACTTTCTTAGACCTGCACTCGTTAGCAAAATGTCCTATCTTTTCGCAGTTAAAACAAGTAGCAGTAGCCTTATCAACAAAAACTGATGATTTAGGCTTGTCAGCTATGGAAAGAGGTTTGTTCTTTCTAAACATTTTCTTCTTGGCAAATCTTCTGAACTTTTTGGTTAGGAGAGCCAAGGATTCATCATCTGAAAAATCAGAATCTGATGAACTTTCAGAGTTACTCTCTAACTCAGTGATAGTGACCGAGGGTCGTTGAGTAGAAAGTTCCTCTGAGATTAAAGCAACAGGGGTGCTTTTGGAATCTTTTACAAGATTCTTCTTAAGATGGCTTGATTGCTCATGATTCAGCAATGTGCCATATAAGGTAGCAAGGGTCATTGATCTTAGATCCTTTGACAGCTTGAGACACATGGAATAATTGTCCCAGCTTTCAGGTAAACATTCTAGAAACTTTGTCAGCACTTCAAAGTTAGAATATTCCTTACCAACAGTTTTCAGATCTATAATTAAACAATTAAGACGTTGGTGAACTTCAGAGAGAGTTTCATTCTTACCAGAAATGAAGCTTTCGTATTGTCTTACCAAGTTGATCTTTCTTGAGTCCTGGACTTCAGACGTTCCTTCATACTGAACACATATTGTGTCCCACATGGCTTTTGATGTTTTCAGATTCATGACGGAATGGTAGACTTCGTCAGGAAGAGCCATGGATAGTATGGATCTGGCTTTTGTATCTATAGCCACTTTCTTCTTATCTTCATCAGTCCATTGATGGATTTCTTTAGGTACCAGCCTTTCTGGAATAGCAGGTCTATTCTCAGTGCCTGGAACTGCAGCATCAAATCTTACAGGGATGAATGGACCATTCTCAATATAGTAAGGCATAGTAGGGTCTACACCTTCTAAGAAGAGTGTCATCCTATTTTTCCATAAGTTGAAGTTATCTCTGGAAAATCTAGGGGGTTTTGCAAGAGAACCATTGTCTATATAATTTGTGTTTGTATTGGTGGCCATTTTCAGATAATAGCAAGGAAGAGAAATATCTTAGATTAGATCTTGTTTATGAGATTAAACAAATCTTCTCTGATACCACTTGTTGGTCCCGAAGGCCTATACAAGTTTGTAGAAGGGGGGGGGAGGTTGAATACAAACACACAGATTTTACTTTTCTAAATTGTTTATTGATAAATCATTAACAATTTACAGCTTGTTGCGGAAACAAGATTAAGGATAAACCTAAATCTAAACAAGTTGGAACACTAAGGTTTCTTGCACTAAGAGAGATAAGGAAATTACTAATAATAACCTATCTGAGATAAGAGATTTGAACTTGTCCAGAGTTAGCAAGTTACTTCAAATGAAGTGAGTTCATCTCTTTATATACTGCATGCATTTAATGCAAGTCAGTATATACTTTACACGTGTCATCAGCTGGTTGGTTGCATGTCATTGACCTTGGTTGACAACCTTAGTAGCCGTATGGATGAATAGTGTAGTATCAGAGTGGTTGTACGATTTCAGATTTTCGGAGGTTCTTTTCTGACATTTCGTACGGAGTCGTGCAAGGGTGGTTAAGACAAAAGTACTTTGTACGGAGGACTTCATGATCAGCTTTCGTTGATTCAGCGATTATCATTTTCTATTCAGCGAATGATAAAGTTCAGCGATAGCTGAAGTCTTGTACTTGATACTTCACGTTGAGTGGACAAATCTGAGTCTTCGCTGATCCGCATCAGTTCATTAGGAGACTTGTCGCTGGTTATTGAGCTTGATCTTCGACTTCAGCGTAGAACCTTTGTTGACGTGAAACTTGTCTTCAGGGATCATAAGTAAACAACTAACTTATCAGCGATCATCATAATGACTGAACAGACTCAGAGCATTAATGATGAACAGTGTTCGCTGAATGTTTAATTTAAAGAGCGAGAGTTCCTATCAGCGGTACTGTAAGATCTTAGTACTTATCAGCGATAGTGAAACTCTGATACATATTGTTTACTTACAATTTTCACTAAGTATATAAGAGAGGGTCATTATCAAATCACTGAGAGTTTGGATCAACAGAAGATAAGTGCATTGTGATAAAGATGAACATCGAAGAAAAATGAAGTGTTCAGGCCTAGATTTGTCTTTTTTGCACATTTTGATGTTAAAACCTACACTACTAGGTTTGCAATACTATCGTGAGTAAACCCTATGACTTCAAAACACAAATACATACAATACACATGGATTTCAGCAAAATATGAAAGAACTCGAACTTAAGACCCTAAAAGTGACTGTAGCATGAGATGTTATGGATAAAAACGAATGAGATTTTGGAATCTGTACCTCGATAATGATCTGAATCGAATGAATGGAGAAAAAAACACGAATCACGTCTTTGAAAATCGAAAGTATAGTAGCAGTGTGAGAGAGAATAGAGTATTTGAGATGAGATAAGTTTTTGAAAAACACTTTCCTATTTATTCGAAATTTGAATTTCAGTGACACATGGCAAAGGAAGATTGGTCCAACTTTTGACCTGCCACGTGTCAGGTTGTCGTAGCGAACAAGTTGCGATAACCTTAAAATCTTATCGCAACATACGGGTTGCGACAAGATACTGTTCCCCTCGTCTTATCGCAATGCATTGTTGCGATAAGAATTAAACTTGGTTTCATCGCAACAGAAGGTTGCGATAAACCACTGTTCACCATGTTATCGCAAGTGAAGGTTGCGATAACAGTGAAACTTTGACATTTTTCAGATAAAATTTTGAAAGATTTTATCACATTTGAAGATGTCCAACTTCCAATTGATTAAGCACTCAATGTTTTTGAAATATTTTCACTCCCCCTTAAATGATGCAAGAATGTTTTGAAATTTTGATTTTCATCATTTAAGAGTTTGTGGTTAAAACAAATTAGAGAACATACCTTGTGATCGTCAAGTAAGGAGCACATGAAATCAACACTTACAACCTTTGTCAGATATGCACACTCCCCCTATTTTTGTGCATACTCCTTATATTGTACTCCCCCTGAGACTATGGACACACCTTATGCAGACACAAGTATCATAACAAGAATGTAAAGTGACAAAAAGAATAAACATTGAAAAACAACAAAGACATGAAAATAAAATATCTTATATTGAGAATAGAATGTGATGAAAATTTGAATGTATCAATCTAGATAGAGATAACTAGATTGAAATACACATATTTCCATCCATTATATGATCAATATAGAATATTAAACTTTCATGTTCAACATGCCGAGCTTGGATACTAAGAAATTCAATCGTTTTTCATCCAAGGCTTTTGTAAAGAGATCGGCAAGTTGATACTCAGTTGTGACAAAGTATAATTCAATCGTACCTTTTTCGGCATGATCTTTAATAAAATGATACCTGATATCGATGTGTTTGGTCTTTGTATGCTGAACCGGGTTAGCTGATATGGCAATTGCACTCTTGTTGTCACAGTAAATGGGGATTTTCTCATACTTCAAGCTGTAATCCATCAGTTGAGTCTTCATCCACAGAACCTGTGAACAACAACTGGCAGCGGCAACATATTCTGCCTCCGCAGTTGATGTTGAAACACAGTTCGGTTTCCTCGAAGACCAACTTACCAGTTTGTCCCCCAAAAACTGCACATGACCAGATGTGCTCTTCCGGTCTAGCATACTACCTCCATGATCCGCATCAAAATATGCAGTGAGTTCGAATCCCGTTCCCTTTGGGTACCACAGACCAAGGTACGGTGTCCCCTTCAGATATCGAAAGATCATTTTAACAGCGCCAAGATGTGATTCTTTTGGTTGTGCCCACATAAACAAGTCGAAAACATTATATCTGGACGACTCGCAGTCAGGTACATTAATGAGCCTATCATCCCTCTGTAATTCTTAACATCTACATCCACACCATCTGGATCCGGAGCAATTTTAGATCCAGACGCCATAGGTGTACCAATGGAGGTACAGTTTTCCATCTTGAATTTCTTCAAGATGTCAAACACATACATGGATTGGTTGATGAAGATACCTATTGAGAATTGCTTGACTTGTAATCCGAGAAAGAAATTAATCTCTTCCATCATACTCATCTGGAATCTAGTCATCATAATACCCGAAAACCAAGTACATAATCTAGGGTCAATTGAACCAAAAATAATATCATCAACGTAAATTTGTACGAGAAGGATCTCACCATTTTTGTGCAAAGTGAAGAGAGTTGTGTCGATTTTACCTTTCCGAAAGGCAGCACCAAGTAAGTAGGTAGATAAAATTTCGTACCAGGATCGAGGGGCTTGCTTGAGACCGTAGAGAGCTTTGTCAAGAATGTAGACGTGATATGGTTTATCTTTGTCCACAAAGCCCTCCGGTTGAGAAACATATACTTCTTCTTTCAAGATGTCGTTCAAGAAAGCTGTCTTCACGTCCATTTGATAGTCAGTGAAGTTTCTGAAAGCGGCAAATGAAAGAAACATCTGAATTGCCTCTAAGCGAGCCACCGGTGCATACGTCTCGTCGTAATCAATTCCCTCTTGTTGCCTGTACCCTTTTGCTACAAGGTGTGCTTTGTTTCTCACAACAATCCCATCTTTATCTTTCTTATTCTTCAGGACCCACTTTGTACCAATTACCGTTTTACCCTTGGGTCTAGGAACTAGTCTCCACACGTTCAATGCTTCAAAAGAATTCCACTCATCTTGCATGGCAATAATCCAATCCGGATCTTCTAAGGCTTGTCGAACAGTTGTAGGCTCAACTTGACTTAGAAAGAGCGCGTAAAGGACTTCGTTAGCCATTGCAGATCTTGTTTTTACAGGTTCGGAGACGTCACCAATGACTTGTTCAATGGGGTGACTCTTAGTTCATCTTGTAGAGTGTGGGTGGAGAGATACAGCATCTTCATTGGGATCCACTAAGGTAGGATCTTTATCCAAATTCAACTCTATTGTCAAGGTTGGTTCCGGTTGTGGGGCTGGTTCATTGACAGAAGAGTCAACAGGAACTGCCTCCGGATCTGCTTCAGAAGATGACTCAGGTATGTTAGCAGAATCATCATCATTGACGTTAGAAGTTGTACTCGACGAAGAAACACCGTTCGTAGGATCATGTTGTGTTGCTTGTGGAGATTCCATATGTGTATTACTTGAAGACGATGCAGGAGTTGTTGCACCCGTTGTAGGAGTAGTCAGTACCGGTGAAGGCCCTGACATTGTAGCACGAGCTGGTGGTGTAGCAACATTGCTCCTGTTAGTGATAGATGAAGAAGGTTTATCACTACCAAAATAATCATCATAAAAATATTCAAACAATAAATCAAGATCATTAGGTTTAGAGTTAGAAGAGGAAGCTTGATTCTTGTTTGAAGATCTAGTTATTATTGGACTGATTTGTCCAGATGCTAGGATTCCAGATATTGCGGGTTCTGTACTATTTTGCACAGAATCCATATCTTCAGTTTCGTCGAATCTGACGTTTATGCTTTCCTTCATAGTTCTGGAGGACTTGAGATAGACCATGTACTCTTTTGACGTGAGCAAGTATCTGATAAAGATGCCCTCAATACCCTTAGGACTGAATTTGTTTAAGTTGTCCTTATCGTTCAGCACAACACACCTGCATCCAAAAACACGAAAGTAGTGTATTACAGGTTTTCTATTATTAATCAATTCATATGGAGTTTTACCAAACCGTCGATGGATAATAGAACGGTTTTGTGTGTAGCATGTCGTTGCTTCGGCCCACAGAAATAGAGGTAGATCAGCATAAGACAGCATCGTTCTGGCGGCTTCAATAAGTGCGCAGTTCCGTCTTTCAACGACTCCGTTCTGCTGAGGTGTTCTAGCCGCATAATATTGATGAGATATTCCTAATGACTTAAAGAAATCATCAAGAGTCTTGTTTTTGAACTCTGTCCCGTTATCTGACCTAACAGTCTGAACTGTTTGTTGACGATTCACTAGAAGCTGTTTGATTAACGAGATGATCAAGTCAGGGGTTACATCTTTTGATCGAAGAAACTTGACCCATGTGTATCTCGAATAATCATCGACAATGACTAACACGTATCGTTTGGCACTGATACTCTGAGTCTTCATCGGACCACAGAGATCCATATGAAGGATTTCCAAAGGTTTGTGAGTGATGGGTTCAGGTTTCGGTGGGTGAGGAGCTCGCTTTATCTTCCCCTTCTCACAAGCAGTACAGAAGTTGTCTTTCTCAAACTGCAGAACCGGTAGACCTATAACTAAATCACCCAACGTTAGCTTTTGAATGTAACGAAAGTTGAGATGAGATAGTCGTCTATGCCATAACCAACTCTTTTCCATTGTTGCCTTAGACATCAGACACATGTCATTCTTCGGCTTAAGCTTTGATAGGTCAATAGTGTAAAGATTTGACTTTCTCGAACCAACTAGAAGTTCATTTCCTTCATCGGTTAGAACTGCACATCAGGTCTTTTTGAAATGGACTTCTAGATCTTTGTCACAAAATTGACCTATGCTAAACAAGTTATGTCCTAAGCCTTCAACATAATTCACTTTGGTGATCCTGACGTTGTCTGTTACTATATCTCCATAACCCAAGATTGGAGAGTACTGATCATTCCCAAAATTAACTTTCCCTCCATCTTTTTCCACGAAGTTGCTCAACAGCTCCTTTCTACCTGTCATGTGTTTTGAGCAACCAGAATCCAAATACCACACATGACGGAGCTGCAAAATGGAGTTGAAACAGTTTTAGGTACCCATTGCCAATTGGGTCCTTTTATGTTAAAAGAATTAACAGGTTTTTGGTTGGCATGTTTCTTTGAAGTGTGGTGGTTATAATATCTATTTGTGTAAAAACGATTGGAACCATAGAAATTAAAACCAAACCATGAAGAATAATCAGACTTGCAGATAAAATCATCTACACCACATGAAGAACAACAAATTTGATCATGTGCTAAATTAATCAGTTGTTGCATTGAAAATTCTTGTAAGGAATAACAAGTTTTTGTTTGTTTGAAGCAACACGATTACTAGCAGTAGAAACAAAAGTGTTTTTCTTGGAATGAAAAGCGACATTAGATGATTTTCTCTGGGCCACATCCTGTGTGGACTCCTTTATTTTCCACTCTAACTGCGAGTTGTTTCTAAAATAACGATCTGAAATGGCATCAAAATAAGAATCGTAAGCGTAGGATTTTTGAGCTCGAGAAGATTTAGATTTGCGCTTATTTTTCTTCTTTTTCTTTTTCTTTTTCTTTTTCTTTTTCTTTTTCTCAACGGTTTTAGAAGATTCCCCTTCGAAGAATTTCTCCTTGGGTTCCTCTTCCTTGATCAAAAAATCCGAATGATCTGGAAGTTTAGCACCAAAATCAAATTGAACATCTTTTTGTTGTGCTTTCTTACCCTTCCCATCACAAGGAATGTCAATAACACAATCAACCTTAATGTCATCGGAAGAAGAGTTATGGAAGATATCATAAGAGTTTTCATTAACAGGTTGTTTCTCTAGATCAATAGGACCAAAATCATCAAAGTCATCCACGGTCATGTGATAAACCCAGATTTAGCAATCAAGAATATAGAGAGAATCTAGAGAGCAAACTTGTCATTCATATATTGAACTTGAGAGTACAAATGACAATATGCATGAAGTGTTCTAGATTGTTGTCTAACTATTGAACTAGACATGCCTATTTATACCCATAACATACAAGGTATAAAGGCATTATGAACTAATACAGTACATTGACTTTATAGTAAATCTTGAATACAATAATGCTCTAACAATCTCCCCCTTTGGATTCAAGATTTTAAAAAAATATGACAGCAGTCTTCATCTCTTTGTCTTCAAAACTTTAACTTTGACCGCTTTGAACGTTGAAGCTTTGGCACTCTTCAAACAGTTGAATCTTCACAAGGATGTGAAGCCTTCACATTTTTGAACATTTAGGTGTAAGCACAATCCGAGTCTCTCAGATCTAAGATAACCATATTCAAAAACACTTCAGACTTCACATGATCCGAAATCTTCAACTTTGAGCAATCTGAATCCATATATTAGTGATTCGAAAACATCTTTGTCTTTCACAATGTAAAGTCAATCTTCTTCAATACAATCTTCAACAAATTGTCTTCAAGTCTTGAATGCGAATTTTAGATCTTTACAGCTTTGAACTTTGTAGCTTTGAACTTTGAAGCTTTGAAAACTTTGAGGCTTTGAACTCAAACTTTGAATAATTTCTTGAACTTAGTATCTTCATCTCTTTGACCTAGAATTGTCTTCGACATGAAATTGAATTAAACATTTCTCCCCCTTTTTTGATGATAGTGAGTATCATGATCATCAAAAACTTTTTTCAATTTCAGTCGCGTCCCTGAGTATCACTAACAATCTCCTCCTTAATGAATAACCTTGTTCCCCCTCAAAATAAGAATTTTGGAGCAATTTGTTTTCTCCCCCTGAAAGTATGCATATATTTCATTAAAGATATTCATTTTAAGTACAGATTTAAAAAAATTATACAAGGAAAATAAAATTCATTGAACTACATTTTATAACTACTAACATTTGATTATTTGAAAAACTTTACAAAAGAAATCCAACTTAATGAGATTTAACATATTTTTCAATCAAATGAAATCAAATGCATGTGTTTAGATTCAAATACAAGACATCATTGCATATCAAGTTAAAAATGTTCAGTTTCAACCCCTTTATTAAATCTATTTGTTGTGCTAGCATGTGAAATATGATCAGCACCAAGCATATACAATTCTAAAACATATAAGAATACTTTGCTCAACTCACACTATTAGTCCAAAATCAGGATTTTCACAAAAATTTACGGGTTTATCGCAACTTTGTATTTTCCCAAAGTTTCAAGAGATGTGTGCTCATTGGCATCTTTTGATTTTGTGCCCATTGACATCTTTTATTTTTGTGCTCATTGGCATCTTTTAATTTTGTGCACATTGGCATCTTTTAATCAAAAAGTTAAGTAAGAATAAGATACACCGTTAAACATGACTTTCTATCTGGTTCTATAGCAGGATTTGGGTTAGCAAATCCCAGACCAGTTGGCCTTAGGTGCTAGGTGTCGAGCACCCCTTAGAACTTAATTTCCCAAACCAGAAAGGCCACATCGATATATCTTAAACCCATTTGTACCAGTAAAACATGGCTTTATATCTGGTTCTATAGCAGGATTTGGGTCAGCCGATCCCAGACCAGTTGGCCTTAGGGACTAGGTGTCTAGCACCCCTTAGGACTTACTCTCCCAAACCAGAAAGGCCACAGGTACAAACTTTCAAACTAAATGATAGTGCATAATTTTATCTCAATCACTTGGTTCTAAAACATAGTGCTTCCCCCATATTTGCGTTTCCATCCATCATTTTGACAAATAGGCTTTTTGAGCATTATATTCTATATAAGTCCAGATTTCCATAATTTTGAGCATTCAGCATAATTTCATTCATGTTTTGCTGACCTTTCGATTTATTTCAGAAGTGAAAGATGAAACAAATATAACTCAGATAATACAAAAACACTTGTAAAATCACCCTTGACACACATTTCATTCATTGAATGAAAATTGAAAAATTTCATCTCATTGAATTAAATTTGTAAAGATTCAAACATTCAAAGCAGTAGAAATAAAACATAATGCAATGTTACCTTTCATCACTTGTTCCTTGAAACAGAAAGATGTAACAGTTAAGGATATCACCTGAGAAGTATGAGTTCTAAACTGATTTGTTTAGAAGTTATAGACTTTGAAGTACGGGTCCTGAACTGAATTGTTCAGAAGCCATAGTCGTTGAAGCACGGGTTTTGAACTGATATGTTCAAAAGCCAAAAACGTTGAAGCATGGGTCCTGAACTGATGTATTCAGAAACCAATAATTTTGCTCTCCCTTAATGGCACAAGTACTCTTCTTAAAAAAATTCACCGCTTCTCTTCTGTTTTCAGTCATGTGTGTGGTATATATATTTCCAAATCAGCACAACACATGGTGAACCTGCAAAACAGATTAAGCATATTTTGGTACCCAACGGCACTTGGGTCCTAGTGTGTTAGGTTTAGATTTCTTAAAAGGAATATTGTAAGTACCGTACCAATAAGAAGTATAATCTTTATGTACAAAATCATTTGATCCACAATAAGAACAACAAATTTTCTTATGTGCTAACCTGACTAATTGATTTACAGAGTAAACTAAATCAGGTTTGACAAAAGATTTACCTTGAAATGTATTGCTCTTCTTGGCATTTGAAGTGGAAGCAGATGACTTTGGTACATCTTTTTTCGGAATTGTTGTGCCTTTGACTCTCCATTCCATCTTCACCTTCTTGAAGACTGGAACTTCTTCAGTTTTGGAAGAATTAACTTTAGGCACATTTGGTTTGTTATCTGATTTATCAAGTAGAGGATTATAGAAGAGATTTGTTGAACGAATCTGACCTTTTGAGAAATCAGTTGATCTATTAAATTGTTTAGAAGAAATGTTTTTAAAACTTGAACTTGAAGCAGTTTTAAAAGAGTATTCAGAATCATTTGATTTAACAAATAGAGTCTGAAAGATAGTATCATGACTGGCCTGCTTAGAGACATCAAATTTAAAAATGATGTCTTCAAGTTCTTTAACTTTGTTTGTCAAAACATTGTTCTCTTTAAAAATTAGATCAAATTTCTTTTGGAGATCAGATTTGATCAATTGATCCTTCATAATATCAGCTGATAAACCAGATAATCTTTTGGTAAGATTAAGAATCGCATCTTCAAAATATTCGCGTTCCGATTCAAAATCTTTTTTCAGAAACTTTCTTTTATCAGTCATCTCTTTGAAAATTTCCATATATTTCTTTTTAAGGGTTTTACTTTCCTTTTCAAATAGATTTTTCCTTTCCGCAAAATCTTTTCTTTCTTTTCCAAAAGATTTTCTAAATCAGAGATTTTCACGGAAAGTTCAGAACTTTTTATCTCAAAAGATTTTCGTTCAGTTTCAAAATCATCACTTTCTTTTTCGAGCTTCTCTTTTTCTAAAAATAAAACTTTCTCAAAGTCAGAAACTTGTTTTGAAAGATTTATACATTTCAGCTCAGTTTCGTTCTTTTCTTTAAGAACTTTCTTTGAAGAAAGAGACTCTCTTTCACGTTCAGAAAGTTTTTTCTTCAAATCAACATTTTCATCTTCCAATGTTATTCTTTTCTCTTGAACTTCTTCTAATTGCCCTCTAAGATATGAGTTCTCCTTCTCTCTCTTGTCTTTAATACTCTTCAGATCAGCATTTTCTTTTTGAAAGATTGTTACTTTCTCTTGAAGTTTCTTGATTTGATCGTACAGACTCAAGTTGTCTCTCTTTTTCTTCAAGATCTCAATATAAACGTCAAGATCAGTAACTCTTTTAATAAGTCTATCATTTGAAGAAGAAATGTCTAAAATTTGTCTCTTCAATTTAGCATTTTCTTTCTCCAATGCTTTTATACTTCCTTGAAGCTCCTTCATGTCATCTTGATGAGTTGAAGGATTTGAAATATTAGTTTTAACAAAATTTTGCTTCAAACCTTCACCACTGGATTTAACAATAGTTTGCTTCAAACTTTCATTATTAGATTTAACAAAAGTTTGTGGTGTTGAAGGTATTTCTGTTATAAGAACTTGTTGCAAAATTTCATTATTTGGTTTAACAAAAACTTGTGGAGTTGGAGGAATCTCCTTTATAAGAGTTTGTTGCAAACCCATCTCTCTTTATGGTATTGCTAGAAGTTGATCTTTCAGAAAATCAAGCAGAAAGTGTATAAAATACACTATTGAAAAAAAAAATTATATACAAATTTTTCTTGAAAAGCTCTTAAAGTGTATCAAAAAAAAAAATTTTAAATCCACACGAATTCCGATCAAGAATGGTTCGAAACCAATGGATTCGGACCAAGAAGGGTTCGAAACCAATGGATTCGGATCAATAAGGGTTCGAAACCATGATGAACAGTAAACAATGAAGGATCCTAAACCAAAACTTAAACAAATATCACTTCTCTTTGTGATCCGAAACCAAGCTTGAATGATCCGAAATCCTTATGAATGATCCGAAACCTTCACTTAAACACCAAAAATCATTAAATCAGCCATAACTTTTTCAATACTTGATCAATTGTTATGAAATTTGCACAGATTTGTTCGAAATTTGATTCCACACACTTTCTTAGTTGATTTCAAATCCCAAATCGATCAAATTAATCGACTTTTGATCCAAAAACAGTAAGAACAAGTTTTCGAACAAAAATTTATAAAATGTTCAGATTTGCAATTTTTGTGCAGAATTTGGTAGAAATCCAAGAATTAAATATGCTCAGGAATGTAAATCGAGTTCAGTGATGTAAAATTTCAATCCAAAAGATCAAAAATGGCTGAAAAGTCGAATTCTGGATGAATAGTAATCGAAGAAGGGTCAGAAATCATCATGAACTGTGATGAATGAAGGATCCGAAATCCTCAGCTACAGTGTAAAAAATCTTCAATTTGGTCTTTGATCTGCTTGAATTTTCTGTTTAGCTCTGATACCAATTGATAAACCCAGATTTAGCAATCAAGAATATAGAGAGAATCTAGAGAGCAAACTTGTCATTCATATATTGAACTTGAGAGTACAAATGACAATATGCATGAAGTGTTCTAGATTGTTGTCTAACTATTGAACTAGACATGCCTATTTATACCCATAACATACAAGGTATAAAGGCATTATGAACTAATATAGTACATTGACTTTATAGTAAATCTTGAATACAATAATGCTCTAACATCATGCTTCTTAAAAGAGTATTGCCCATGAAGGCTTTGCATGAGGAAGCATCTGAATAAGAGGAAGGTTTACTCGCAAACTCTGTCATAGCTTCAGTGGATAAAGTTGACAATTTTCCCATAAGTCTTGAGATTTCATTTTGAAAGTACTCTCTATTAGTCTCAAGATCTTCTCTCTCTTTGATCAAAACTTTTTCTAAATCTGATATTTTCTTTGCAAATATCACACTTTCAGTTTCAAGTGATTTTCTTTTGAACTTAAACCTCTCTCTTTCTTTCTCAATTTGTTCCTTTTCAAGAAATAACATTTTCTGAAAATCAGAGACTTGTTTTGAAAGATTCAAGCATCTAAGTTCAAGAGATTTCTTTTTTCAAAGCTTTTTGTTGACGATTCAGAAACAGCCTTTTCAGACTTATCTCTCTTGCTATTTATCAAAACGGTTATGTGAGTCTCAGATCCATGCAACAATAATGAAATCAAACAGATATGCAATGGTGTATACGATTTCAAATGGTCATCTCTACTAAGCTTTCAATATTGAGAGAATTACAATAAAGAGTAATGAAAGCAAATGAGACAACTAGCCTAATTTTCTAAGGCTAATCAACATTATATATGTCGGGCCCGTGGTTAACAAGCCCACGGCCCGTTCACTAACAAGGCCTAATTTAAACTATTACAAATAGCCCCTTGAACTTCTAATCAACCAATTAATTACCCTAACAATCTCCCCCTTTTATTTGAAGTTCGATTTCACGCCAGTTCTCCACGTATCTTTTACGGAGCACGAAATGAATCTCGAACCATCTGATAGCACGGCGGTAGTCGATGCGATCTTCAGCCATTTCCAAGGCACTCTGAGCAGTTATCTCATTCGAGTTCGGAACATAGGAACGTCTTTGGTTTTCAGACTCGTGTTGAATGATTTTTCGAAGAGCATCTTGAACTTTGAAGAGCGTGCCGTCACAGAATCTATTAAGCTGACTGAATCGCAGAAATCTTTTCTCTTTCAGTTCGTTGAGGTAGACGATCCCAAATTCAGGTTCTAGAAGCATAGCGTTCTCGGGATACATATTCAACTCAGGAGCTTGCAGATTCGGCTTTATCAGATTTACCTTCTTTGCCCTGTTCTCGATTGCCATTTGGAAGTCCGTTAGATAGAACATCATGATAGTACGGACAAGGAATCGACGAACAGCTTCGAGCGCCTTTGTAACAGGTAGCGGTTGGATGGTTCTTGAACGAAGGTCATTCAGAATAGCCAGGAAGTCAAACGATCGAAGGTGCTGGAAGTCGGCTTCAGAAAATTTCCATTCATTCCCATCTTCACGTTGGACAGTGAATACAGGATAGACAATTTTCATGATGCGGCTGGACTGTATGTTGTTGATGTTCGGCCCAGAGAAAGTGCGGCAGATTGGACTGAGAAAGCATGGTGCGAGCCGCTTCGACTAGGGTACGGTTGCGACGTTCCACCACTCTGTTTTGCTGAGGAGTGTGTGCGGCAGAGAAGGTGTGCGAAATGCCGACTGAAGTCAGATAGTCGTCCATCGTTTGATTCTTGAACTCCGTACCGTTGTCGGTCCTTATGGTCTGAACTTGTTGTTGCTTGTTCAGTTGGATGGTCTTTAGATGATTGATGATCAGCTCTGGAGTTTCGTCTTTCGAGTGAAGGAACTTGACCCATGTGTAGCGCGAGAAGTCATCCACCATCACTAGGCCATATTTGCGCTTGTTGATACTCTGAACACGCATCGGTCCACACAAATCCATATGGATAAGTTCGAGGGACCTGGACGTGCTCGGAGTTACCTTCGGTTGATGCGGCACCCGCTTCATCGTTCCCTTTTCACATGCCGCGCAGAGACGATCTTTCACAAATTGAAGATCGGGCATGCCTTTCACGTGTCCGCCCAGCACCAGTTTGTTGATACTTTTGAAGTTGAGGTGCGAAAGACGTCGATGCCAAAGCCAAGCTTGTTGGGAATTGGCCTTTGACATGAGGCAGACAGGGTTATCGGTCTTGAGGGCTGCGAGGTCGATTGTGTAGAGGTTGGTCTTGCGTTTTCCAACCAGTAGCTCCTCTCCGTCGTCGTTGAGGATTCTACACCGTTTAGCTTTGAATCGTACCTCGAGATCTTTGTCGCAGAACTGCCCGATGCTGAACAGATTGTGTCCCAATCCCGCGACGTGTGATACCTTCTTTATTGTGATCTTATCTTGGACAATATCGTCGTATCCCACGATCGGCGCTTTGTGGTCGTTCCCAAATCTCACGTCTCCACCATATTCTTCCTTGTAGTTCGTGAGAAGCTCCCTCCTTCCGGTCATGTGCTTGGAGCATCCAGAATCTAAGTACCACACATGACCGTGCTGCAAAATCGAGTTAACGGATTTTAGGTACCCAAATTTTTTTGGGTCCTGGAGGGTTAGGTTTGGCACCTCGTGGAGGAACTTGCTTGGACACAGCTTTCCCTTTAGGTGCAGGTTGTACACCGTTTTTGGAAACTGGTTTTGGCACAGATTGCCTCTTAGGTGTAGAATTTACACCTTTCAGAGGAGTAGGTTTCTTCTTGGGTGCCGGTTTAACCTTAGTAGGAGCAGCCCGTCTTGCAATGGGTTTGCTCTCCCGCTGTGGTTTAACCTCAGATTGGAAACCCCGTTGTTTATAGTATTTCTGTGTATTATTACGGGGTTTATTTTTTGGTTTATGATTATACATGTGATATGACCCAAACCAATCATTTAAGTTAATTTCATCAAAATCATTCCAACCACATCTAGAACAACATAAACAATCACGAAATAATTGAATCAATTGATGAACTGAATTAAGTTTAATCGGATAAGAAACTTCAAAACGATTCCAATTATTCCAAACACAATTGTCTTTGTTTATTCTAGAATTAAAAGCAGTGGGGAAGGACTTTGATGTTGCATCCTTGACAGGTTCCTTGTTTAGCCACTTGGGTTTTTCTTGTTTTGCGCGGCCATTCTTATCTGAAACAACAGGGACAGAACGGTCAGTGACTTTTAAAGAAACAGGATTTTTGACATGTAATCGCTCGGTCTTTTGCCTTGGCTGTGATTGGTTTTGAGAAACAGGTTTAGATTTGGAAGTCTCAATCACAGCTGTGGTCTTGGTGTTAGAACAGGTACCCTTTTCAAAGTTGACCGGTCGATTGACTACTGGTGACAGAAAATCAGTATGACTCGGAAGAGGTTTGTCGAAGGGGAACGACTCAAATTCTCCATCAGAATTGCCTTCGGAGTTCATATATTCTGAAAAATCGATTTCCGAAATTACTTGAGTTAGATTGGTCGAGGAAGGAGAGGAACACTTAGTGTCAGTGTGCTTTGGGGAATTCGGTGCGGAAGCGTTTGAAAAATCAGAGTGTAAATTCCGTTTAGCATACTCATCTTGAGAAACTGTACTTTTTTGTGAAGAGATATTTCCTATGAATGCCTTACACGAGGATGTGTCAGATGAGTTAGAGGAAAGTTCAGGTGAAATTTGCTTCGCAGTTTGGAGCAAGTCAAGCTGCACTTGGAGTTGACTATTTATCATGTGCTCTTTCATCGTTTCTCTTGTCACTTCAGACAGTCTCGATGAGAGCTTATTGATTTCACACTGAAGAGTTTCCTTTTCTTCATTTGACACACCTTCGGTTTTCTCATATTTGAGTTTCTCAAGTTCCTGAATTAGCGCTTTCTTTTCGTTTTGAAAAACAGACCTTTCTTTCTCAAGTGACTCCTCCAACTCGACAATCTTTGCTTCCAAGATGAGAGGGGGAACATAGAGTTTAAACTCATCCGTCTCAGTCTTGGTAGTTGTTACTTGGACCTCATCCTTTTTGGAGGAATCCTTGGGCGTAGCAACCTTGTATGGGTCGAAGTAGTCATTTGAGAGATACTTTTTGTTCTTTTGATAGGAGTAATTTAAAGGTTCATAACAAAATGGAAGTTGTATTCCTCGTTTGTGTGGGCGTTTATATTCCTCGGTTTCCTCTTCCTTTTCAGGTTCAAGAGGACCAATCCATTGAATAGCATATTCCGGATACTTTTTATCTAACTCAAAACAAGCAAAATCATACAAAGTAGGTGTTTGGTATCTACCCTTTTTCAAGTAGTGTGGGTTATCGTATCCGATTCCCCACTCTTTGTTAAAGTACGTGAACTCTTTGGGTTTATTCAGAAAGATGGTTTGATCAGTTTGACCCCTTTTGTGGAGTTTGGTTTCAAGATCAAGAATTTCAGCAACAAACTCCTTGTGTTGAATCTGAATAGAGGAACATTGATAAACAATTTCTTCTTTCTCATTCAGACACTGATCAAACTGAGACTGAAGTTCAGATAACTTGGCCCTTAAGTCCTTAGGTGCCAATGAGAGATTTTTGCATTTGTCTTTTAGATTAGCATTTTCAGACTTATATTTTTCGGTTATTTTTGTTTGAACATCTAGCTTTTCGGTTAGGGAACTAATCTCAAGCTTTTGTTCTTTAGTGGTGGCCTTAAAGGAATCTGCCTGTTCAACAAGTGATTGCATTTGATTCAATAAATCCTTTTGGCAAGAATCACATACCTGACTTGTCTTCTCTTCATCGGCTGGAGAGTGATATCCCATGAAAGCATTAGCACCATCAGTATCGCTTTCATCATTAGAACGACCCAACCAGTAGTCGTTTTCCACAAACATAGCTTCTCCAGCTTCCTTCTGCTCAGCCAATGCGAGTTTTGCCTTGTAGTAGTGACAATTCTTTACCACAGGCCTCGTACAATCTTTAGCAGAGTGACCAAGCTTTCCGCAGTTGTAACAGGTCACTGGTTCATCTTTCTTCTTCCTTTCTACTTTCTCCATCTTCTCAATCTTCTCTGACTTATCCTGCTCATCGGCTTTCTTCTATCCCTCATACTTGTCCTGATGATCGTGGCGCTTGTTGGAGGAGGTGGAGTAGCGCTGATTATTGGACGAAGGCTTCTTATAGAATTTCTGTTGTTGGAAAGATTTGGTAAGCAACGCTATCGCTTTCTTGAAGTCAGACACTTCATCATTAGAGTCACTGTCTTCCTTTTCTTCAGATTCGGAAGAGCTTTGCTTTTGGGCACGTTTGGAGTGACGGCCCAAGGATTTCCCTTGCTTGGAGGACATGAGTGCTATAGGATCAGCAGTTGGCTTTCATTCAGTCTTTTTCTCGCTCAGAAGCTCATTCACTTCATCTTCGTCTTGAAGAAGCGTCTCATAAAGTTCATTGATGCCAATGTTCTCTATCAAGTTGTTGTGCTTGACATGAGAAGCAAACACCTTCCATTCAGGCAGTAGATTGTTGAGGAACTTGAGCGCGTTCTCCGTGTTGGAGCGAGTAATCTTGTTCTTGTTCAGTTCAT
Source organism: Saussurea involucrata (assembly GCA_033807775.1). NCBI lineage: Eukaryota > Viridiplantae > Streptophyta > Magnoliopsida > Asterales > Asteraceae > Saussurea > Saussurea involucrata. The sequence continues at coordinate 53,443,145 of CM066316.1, forward strand.
TAAGAAGTGAGCAGAAACGTTCATAGGTCTGGGTGAGAGACTCGCCGGTGCGCTGCTTGAAACCATCGAACTTGGTTATTGCGCTGTTTATCTTTAGTTGATTTCCGACATCGCTCCCACGCATCATTCTGGCCACTTGATCCCACATGCCCTTTGCTGTGTCCTTGTAACTGTCGATGGCAGTATAGATCGTGTTGGGGAGAGCTTGAACAAGATATCTCTTTGCATGCTTTTCACCTTCAATCATGCCTCTTTCATCTTCAGTCAAGTCGGCAATAGTCTTGTCCGCAGTACGAGCCACAACACCTGCAGTTGCCTCTATGGTCTTCTTCGGCCAATCGATTGGACCATTATCAAGAGCTCTTTTGATATACGCATAGTTGTCCTTGGACTCTATGAAGATCATGAACCTGTCGCGCCACTGGCTGTACTCACCTTGGTAGAGGCAAGGTGGTTTGGAATCGGTACCGATTGCGAGAGCATCACGTGAAGTAGACATCTTTGGTTGCAACGGAGTGATCGTCAGACGTGTATATTGATTCAAAGTGTAAACCTAACGCAAGGTACTATGAGTGGGATCCTAACGTAGGTTCTACGACTGATATGAACTAAGAGTGATCTTACTGGATAGGAATCCGAATAAGAGACTGATCTGGATGTGTCCGGATCGGTTTGATTGAGAACAGTTCAAAATTCACAGCAGTTTCTGGATAAATTAGAAGAGTCCGGACAGCTTACAGTGTCCGGATACAGCAAAAAGTAGAACTTATCGGATGATGGGGATTCCGGATAAAGGACTTACCGGACAAGATGGAAAAGCACAAAGCTTACCGGGTGTAAAGGGAGTCCGGATAATATGTTTCCCGGATACGAAGTGTTGTCCGAATAAAAACTTTTATCGGAAACCTAGGGTTATCCGGATAAAATCTTTACCGGAAACTTTGGGTTTCCGGAAAACAATACCCGGAGAGATTAAGGAAATTGATACTTACCCGGAAAGAATGACTTACCCGGAAGACTTGATTTACTCGGAAAGAGAATGAACCCGGATGGAATAACACAATTATCCGGAGAGTTTTGAAAACGTCCGGAAAGTGCTGCTGTGGTATCCGGGAAGTGCGGCTGACTTTTCCAATTCGATCGAAACTTGATTAGGGTGGCTCAAAAACGTTCCTGAAAGATTAGAAACACTTCCAAACACAAAAATAACACTCACCCAATCGATTTTAAAGCAAAAACAACAAGTTTTGATGGTAAAAATTTGATATTTAATGAAGAACACACTCAAAACTTTTGAATTTGATTTGCTTAATTACCCACTCAAATAGTCGAATTAGGATGTGAAAACTTGTAGAATGAACAATAACAACGATACTAACACAACCCAATCAACGAAATCAATCATATTTATCAGAATCAAAGTTTTGAAATTTCAAGAATGTGACAGACGTGAAAAGTCAAAAACTTACCAGAAATCAATAGAAAGGCTTTTTCTGTCCGTCTGCTCTGATACCAATTGTGAGTCTCAGATCCGTTGAAATCAATAATGAAATCAAACAGATATGCAATGGTGTATACGATTTCAACTGGTCATCTCTATTAAGCTTTCAATATTGAGAGAATTACAATATCGAGTAATGAAAGTAAATGAGACAACTAGCCTAATTTTCTAAGGCTAATCAACATTATATATGTCGGGCCCGTGGTTAACAAGCCCACGGCCCGTTCACTAACAAGGCCTAATTTAAACTATTACAAATAGCCCCTTAAACTTCTAATCAACCAATTAATTACCCTAACAGGTTAACATAACTTCCTTTTCAATATCAAAAGCAAGTTGGTCATCATTTCTGATTTCCTCATTTTTGCTTTTCATATTCAACTCTAGATCGACAAGCTTCAGTTCGAGTACCAAAGGAGGATAATATGTTTTTCCTTTAAAAACGGGTTTCGATACAGTATCCTTTGGTGGCACAACAACATAGCTTTAAAAATAGTCATTAGACAAGGTTTGTTTCCCATTCCAAAGCAGTGCCTTCCTATTGGTCGAATCATAACAAAAAGGAAGTTGTATGGTCACAGTTGTCTTTCTTTTAATCTCTTCCTCAACCCCTTGTTCTTCCTCATTAAGCCATTTGATTATGTATTTGGGTTCTATGGTTAGAAGCTTAAGCCATTGAAACTTGTATAGACAAGGTGCCTTTTTCAAAGCATTTTCCAAATAATGAGGATTGTCATATCCCACACCCCATTTTGAGTTGTAATATCTGAAATTCTTAGGTGTGTTTAGAAAAATGGTTTGTTCAGATTGACAAAGTTTGTACAGCTTCTCTTCCAAACCACTTGCTTTTTCGGTCAACTCGTTGTTAATATCTTTATAAGATTGCAACAATTTTTCAAGCTCATTCTTCCTATTTTCAGAAATTCTTGCCTTTTCTTCCATTTCATCCCTTCTTTTTCGGAAATAAGTTCGAGATTGTTCGATCTCAACTCGTTCCTTTTTCAACCCTTCACTCAACTTGTTATGTTCAGTGATTCGCTGTCTTTGAGATTCCATTATTTTATGTGCATCTAGACAAATGAGGTAGAAAAATGGTTTGTTCAGATCTCTGCACTGTTAATCAGTATTGAGTTTCTCATTTGAATACTCTTACCCTTTTCAGCATACTTTCTTGACATCAAAGCTATCGGTTCACTCTCAAGCTCATCATTCTCTTCTTTCGTCTCAGACACTGCTGTCTTCTTTTCCTTCTTATCCTTCTTCTCCTTTTTCATCAACTTCTTCTTTTTCAGATCAGCATCATCCTCATCTTGCTTTAATGTTTCAAACATCTGTTGTAGCAGAAGAGAATCCAGTCTAGAATTCTGTTTCATTCTATGAGTATACTTCTTCCATTCGGGTTGAAGCACGCTCAAGAACTTCACATTAGTCTCGATGATAGATTTCGATATCTTGTAACTGTTGAGTTCATTTAGGATGGTTGTGAAACGATCATATGCATCGTCTAGAATCTCACCATCCTTCTGCTTCAAATTCTCATACTTGTTGATGATATTTGAGACTCTCATTTGATTTTCCACTTCTAAACCTTGATACAACTTGATCAGCTCATCAAACATTCCTTTCCCTGTTTCACTCAAACTGTCAACCTTATGATATATGTTATTGGTTAAGCTTGCATAACCAGTAATCTAGTCGCTTTATCAGCTTTGTGTCTCAACAGTGGTTGACCGGAGTAGTCTCTTGGGTCACGAAGTCTTTCGTTGCCATCTGGGTCTTTTTCATAAACTTTTGTTTGTGCCCCATTTATCAAGGAATCATAGATTAGAGCCCCATTTTCTTGTCGTTCCACATAGTCAAGAAATATGTCTTTCCATATTTTAAAGTCTTTAGGGAATAGAACTGGAGGTTTATCTTTTGAACCTATGGTCAAAATATCTCTGGCAGTCATGTTTAGATTACTTGTCGTTGATCTTTTAATATATTTTTTGATCTGATTAGGAAATAGTGATTGTTTGGGCAAAAAAATCACGTCGTACGACTACGACCAAAACAGGTAAGACGCACGTTATAATCCAAATCTTGCATTGAGATAAGGTCTCGACAAGAAACCAGAAAACATCCATCGTCGTCCCTCATAAAAGGTAAGTCGAGAGTTCCTTACGACGCTCGACCATAGCGTCGCCCGATCCGCACGACTATTACATAAGAACGTGCGACCTCGGCCAAAACTAACGTTAACCATGACTGTTACGTTTGTTAAGTGTTTAATGCAGGAGTCAAAGTCATTAAGGAGCAACGGATATAACCGACGCAACCATCAACGATCGATAGCCGTAACGGACGAAGATCATTATGGATATTCACTCCGGCAACCGTTTCCAGCCGTTGTAGCCGTTGATCAAAGCATTAATGGAGCTAATTAATGACGCAAAGACTATAAATACCAAGCTAAGCCTTCACATCAAAGGACATCAGTTAACATCCGATACACATCGAAGATCCGGCGATTAACAACCGAAGCAATATTCAAGAACACCTGAAGTGGAGAACCATTGTTCTAAGTATCGCTCTCGACGCACGTCATCAGCTTTCGACCAGCAGTTCATACTCTGTTTCGCACACGACAAACACCTATTTTTACGTTCAAACACTTGTACTTTACATTTCGAAGAATTTCCTTCATCTGTATTGTAATCTCTGTACGATCGACATCAGTATCCAAGGACATCGCCCGTGATTGGCGACCATAGTATAGCGACGACACCCACTGTCGTCCGCGGATTTTTTCCTCGTTTGAGGTTTTTCCTGCGTCATCAAATCCCTTGTCTCCTTTATTTTTATCTCCGTCGCACGTTTCGTCGAAAGATCCTTTCTTTAGTTGTTTAAGTCCACATCGACCTTAAGTTGTCCCTTTGGTGCGATTTTTGGCATTAACAGTTTGGCGCTCACCGTGGGGCTACATCTAGAGAAAATCCTCGACGAACGTGCATTCTACTAATAGTTTCTTGGAGTTTCTTCTATTTTATGTTGCAGGAAAATGGCAGCCCCTGGAAATCCTCAGCAAGCCATCGCTCAGATGTATCAGGAGCTCGAGGTTGGCAGGAATCAACTCAATGCAATTGCAGAGCAGAATCGCAGAGCAGCTGGAGAGATCGCGCGGCTAAGGAATCCTTTTGGATCCCAAAATGGTCCTAGACCATTCATCCAGAATCCAGGTCCGGAACTAGGCCCGTCCGCACAGAATCAGCATCCAGGTCCATTCATGCAGAATCAGCAGCCGGGTCCGTTCATTCCGAATCCCCAGTCTGGGCAGATTCCCCCTCAGCACATCCGACCACCACCCTTGAACAATGGATCCCAACCATTGCAAGGTGGCGCCCAGCCGTTTTAGAATGGATCCCAGCCGTTTTCCCAGCCGTTCCAAAGTGTTCTGCAACCTTTCCAGCAAGGATCGCAATCTTTCCAGCAGAGATCGCAGCCATTTCAGCATGGACCACAATCGTTTCAGAATGGACCGCAGCAATTCCACTATGGGTCACAGCCATATCTTATTCCATTCAACGGGGACACCAATGGTTCGTCGCATGGTAATGGCACTAGTCCAGGGACCAATCCCTCGACAGGGGCAAATCCTGATCTTAACGATCCTGTCGCCTAGCGTTTGAAGATGTTAGAAGACCAAAATGAGCGCGTCCTGTCCTTACTCGCCAAGTTGCCTGGGGCAGTCGTGCCTGTCGACGTCGAACCTCGCTCGGGGTATCAGGCGTCGCCCTTCATCGACGAGATTGCCACCGTCGAGGTCCCAAAGAAGTATAACATTCCTGCCTTCACTCCCAAATATTCTGGTGTGACTGATCCGACTGAGCACGTCGCGCAGTATAAGCAGCTCATGTGGACGATCTCGATTCCACACATGTACCAGGAAGTATGCATGTGCAAGAGTTTCGGCGCGACTCTCACTGGTCCAGCTCTTCAGTGGTTGATCAATCTCAAACCCAAATCTATCGGGTCGTTCGCCGAATTGGTCAACCAATTCTCCCGGCAATTTGCCAGCAGCCGTAAGATGGAAAAGCAGACTAGTGATTTGTACTATGTCGTGCAGAAGACCAATGAGTCTATTCGGAATTATTTCAATAGATTCAATGCCGAAATGATGAGTATCCGCAATTGTGACATCAAAACTGCGATCGAAGCTTATAAGTGTGGTCTAGACGATAGTTCAGGTCTATATATCGATCTGACCAAGTATCCCCCAGAGACTTTCGAAGACGTCCGAGCTCGAACCTTAGAATATATGAGGGTCGAAGATGATGCCGCCTTTTGTCGCAAGCACACTGATGACAAGAAGTCGTTAGGCGTCAAAAGCCAGAATTCAAGACAAAGGTTGTTTCAAGAATAGAGCCAGCGCGCCAAATTTCAAATGTTCGTTTCAAGACGAAAGCAGAGGCCAGGACCGCGACTAAGTTCACTCAGTACCCCAAGATATCCTCTTACGGATTCAAAGGATCTGCAAAGGACTTAGTCGGAGCTCTGAAGACCGCTCAAGCTACCATTCGATGGCCAAAGAAGTCCGACCTGGACGATGCTAAGAAAGACAAATCAAGGTGGTGCGACTTCCATGCCGATCATGGTCATACGACAGACGACTGAATCGCACTGAAGAAGGAACTAGCATATCATTTTCCAAAAGGAAATCTCAAAGATATCATCGACGATGTCGCTATTTCAGCTAACGGACATCGAACGACGACCCCCGAGCATACGAAGGTCGTCAATTGCATTACAGGTGGTTCAGATGTATGCGGTCTGACGTATTCAGCGGCCAAGCGTCATGCCAGTCAGGAACCCGATGATCGGCCTATTCCTCGCTCGTCTAGAACCAAAGGAGATTTGGAGCTAGAAGCCATGAAGATTGTGCTCGACCACGTCGACCTTGGCGACTCGTATCAGAAGCATCACGACGGGTTGATCATTCAGCTCACAGTCGGTAGCTGTCTAACGCGTCGAGTCTTGATCGATGGGGGCAACTCAGCAAATGTCATTTTTCTCAACACTATCAAAGCCATGGGAATCGATCGCTCGAAAATCACCCGACGTTCGACGACTTTGGTCGGTTTCAATGGAGAAGCGACGAGCACCTTCGGAGAGATAATCTTGCCCGTCTACGCCGGAGGAGTCAACAAGCAGACCATGTTCAGTGTCATCGATTGTGCGTCGGCCTATAACACAATCTTAGGACGACCATGGATCCATGATATGAAAGTCGTTCCCTCGACGTATCATCAAATGTTGAAATTCCCTACGCCATGGGGAATCCAAGAGATTAAGAGTGAGCCAAAAGTCGCTCGTGAGTGCTACAAGTCTACCTTGAAGCCGCGAAAATAAACCAAAGTCACAAGATCAGGCTCTCGACAGGTTCATTCCTCTATCCCTAAATTAATATCTTTTTCACAGAGATAAGTCTACTATGGTGCCCGGTCGCACGACAACATAGTCAACGCAGGACAATATTTCTCCGTGTCATTCTGTCATTTAAAACCTATCTTTTCCTCCCAAAAAGGATACGGTAATAAATGACAGGGGGCAAATAGAGAGAGTCTGAAATGGTACGTCCTCTAAATGGTACGTTCTCTAACTCTTTTTCATACAATTTTTCTCACAAAACGTTTACTGACTTAAGCATCGGAGAGTCGTTGGCTAGCCAACGACCAACCCCCGACATCATTTTATCGCAGAATCGCACGACAATAATCACTAAGTCTAATTCGCAGGGTCGCACGACATACATGATCAGGTATGTGACTTGATCATCCCTCCATAGGGGCATACGATACAAACTCATTATACGATCTAATCGTACGATCGCAGAGTCTAAACGGTTTTACCCCTAAGTCTCTTAACTTAGAAAATGCTTTAATCGCGTGTTCACATATTTGTTTTACTCATCGTATTACAATGTATGCCTCGGTCGCATGATTTCCTATGTGTCCTATGTTCAAATTCATAATTAAACATGGTTTGGATAAAGCATAAAGTTCAAACAAAAGTTGCGTTCATTATATAAACCATCGAGTACATAATCGACCACTAACGGTCGAGCAGCACAAACAAACAAATACATTTTTTCTAAGGTTGTGGAGGAGCATAGATCACAACCTTGTCCGATACCTCATCCTGAAAACCCTAGCTAGCCACCTCCTCTTCGACCTCCTTCTCGTCATCCAAGTCGAGATCTCTCTCGGTCCCGACTCTCTCATAAAAGAGACGCAGCTCATCTGACGCTGAAGCCAAAGGATCCTTGCCCTGCAGGTGACGACGCATAACTGCCGCACGCGCAGCAAGTCGAGCATAAGAAAAGAAAGACTTATTTTCGTCCTTCAACTCATCAGACTCCTTCTTCAAATTTATCACCTTAGCCTTGATTCCCTCGACTTCCTTCCTCTTCACGGTTACGGACTCCTTCATCCCCTCCAGCTTCTCTCTCTGGTCGCGCATCAAAGTCAGGAACTCCTTCAAACGCGAGTTTATCTCGTCTCTTGTATGACCGAGGGCATCCAATTCGTCCAGAGCATGGTCAAGGCGCACCGACATCGCTTTTTCATGCTCCAAAGCAGTTTTCTCTTTAGCTAACGCTGCATCTTCATCTTTGGTAACAGAAGCCATTGAAACCTCTATATTCATCGTTTTGGCCTGCAATGCCAGGGAAGCTTGGAACGCCTGAAGAATCATAATATGAGCGACATTAGTAAACAAAGACAACGACAAACGACAAGTCTTGAAAGAAAGACTTACCAAGAATAAGATTCCAGCTGCATGGAACTCTTTCTTCTCGAAAGAGAACCCGTCAAAACGCTCCCTGAAAGACGGAAGCAAATATTTTTCCAGATGGGGGAACAACTTCGTCTCGTCCAAGACATTGTCGTCCAGAAAACCCGACGGCAACGTAAAGTTGATCGTCGTTTCCCCCACAGGTCCCTTCTGCGCGCCTTTGCCCCTGTCGGCCGATGAAGGGCCGGATAGGACGACGGGAGACATCGTCGCCAGTTGCGCAGTATCCACAGATTTTGCGCCGGTCGTGTCAAACGCAACCGACGCCTTCGCCTTCCTGGACAAGGCAACCCTCGATGGGTTACCCGTCTTCAAAGACGGTTCCCTCAGAACGGACACCTTTGTCCTCTTTAAGAGGCCCGACCCGGCTATCGGGACCTCTTTTCTCTTCAGGACTCCCGACCCAGTTGTCGAAGCGTCCTTCTCACTCGCCTCGCGAGCTACTTCGATTTGGGCCATCTTCCTAGCAACAGAAGATGTCGCTTGCGCTTGAGATTCACCTGTACGGTAAAAGAAAGAAATTAGACGATTCAGAACAGAGAAAGACCAGGTCAAGCGAAAAGAAGACAAAAAAAATACTTACCAATTATCTCTACCTCTGGTTCTTCACTCTTCTCTTCCTCCTTAGTCTTCTCAGAGTCCTCCTCTTCTTCTTTCTCCTCTCGACCCAGCCTCACTCTGTCGCTCAAGAAAACAATGTCATCATCCTCGCCTATCAAATGACGCGTGACGCACAACCGGTCTTCGGTACTAAATTCCAAGAACTTTTCGATCTTAGCCCGAGAAGCATCATCCGGCTCTACCTTATCGAAATCAATATCTACGCATAAAAAAGAAGATCAGTCGAAAAAACAATCGAGCAACAGAATAACATGAAAACGTACAGTCAAAGGCTCACCCGTCATATTCCAACCCTCCCTAATCCAGTCACTATCAGTGTCCAGCGTCGACACCCGTACGAATACGTACCTCTTCTTCCATCCACGGTCGTTGACCGCAGTATTTAAAACCAGGGTACGATCACCCTTAAACCTTGAAAACAAACTATAGCGACGGTACCGGTCATTCTTGACCTTATACGCCGTCAGAAGGTCCCTCACATTCATCGGTGGATTCCAGTTGGAGGTAAGTCGTTCGATGATCAAGATAACTCGCCAGAACTGGGGCATCAATTGCCCCGGCGAAAGATCAAATTCACACATGAACTCTTTGACTAAAGGCGAATATGGCCAGTGAAAGCCTATTTTGAACGGGTATTCGTATATAACAACGTACCCCTCAGGGCACATTTCTGGTCGAACCTTACCAACCTTGCTTACGGTAATCCCCATGGGAATCCTCGCTAGACTTCTAAAGTCGTCGAGATCTTCTTCATTTTTAATGGTGCTTCTAGGCTCTGTCGACATTGCCAGCCCCGTTAAATTGATTTGCACTTCTGAAAGGCCCCAGATATCCCAGTTTTTTCTAGGCTTTCTAGCGATAGACTTGCGCCGCATACGCAAACTGGAGAGTCGTATCTTATATGATCTCAGAAAAACTTAAATTAGGTCGAAGATTCTTGCAAGTTTCAATCGAACGGAAATCACCAAGAAAAGATCCATCATAATCTTTATTTAAGCAGTCGATCATGTCAGGTCGAGCCCTTTGATGACCGTCGCGCATCCCCGTCCTTTCGCATGACCGCCCGGATCTTCGACACCTGTCCTCGACAGCTGGTAAGCATCATCGTACGTCAGCATGACGTCATAACTTTTCAACTTCTCGTTCAGTTAAAGGCGAACCGGTCTAGTTCCATGACAACCAGGTAAGTCCCTCAACCCAGGTCACAAGTCCAAGCGTTCGACAAGCAAAATTTAAAACTTAAATTTGACATTCAATTTTCAAATTTTGGGGGAAAACTGTTTGGGCAAAAAAATCACGTCGTACGACTACGACCAAAACAGGTAAGACGCACGTTATAATCCAAATCTTGCATTGAGATAAGGTCTCGACAAGAAACCAGAAAACATCCATCGTCGTCCCTCATAAAAGGTAAGTCGAGAGTTCCTTACGACGCTCGACCATAGCGTCGCCCGATCCGCACGACTATTACATAAGAACGTGCGACCTCGACCAAAACTAACGTTAACCATGACTGTTACGTTTGTTAAGTGTTTAATGCAGGAGTCAAAGTCATTAAGGAGCAACGGATATAACCGACGCAACCATCAACGATCGATAGCCGTAACGGATGAAGATCATTATGGATATTCACTCCGGCAACCGTTTCCAGCCGTTGATCAAAGCATTAATGGAGCTAATTAATGACGCGAAGACTATAAATACCAAGCTAAGCCTTCACATCAAAGGACATCAGTTAACATCCGATACACATCGAAGATCCGGCGATTAACAACCGAAGCAATATTCAAGAACACCTGAAGTGGAGAACCATTGTTCTAAGTATCGCTCTCGACGCACGTCATCAGCTTTTGACCAGCAGTTCATACTCTGTTTCGCACATGATAAACACCTATTTTTACGTTCAAACACTTGTACTTTACATTTCGAAGCATTTCCTTCATCTGTATTGTAATCTCTGTACGATCGACATCAGTATCCAAGGACATCGCCCCTGATTGGCGACCATAGTATAGCGACAACACCCACTGTCGTCCGCAGGTTTTTTCCTCGTTTGAGGTTTTTTCTGCGTCATAAAATCCCTTGTCTCCTTTATTTTTATCCTCGTCGCACGTTTCGTCGAAACATCCTTTCTTTAGTTTTTTAAGTCCACATCGACCTTAAGTTGTCCCTTTGGTGCGATTTTTGGCATTAACAGTAATTATACAAACTTTTGTCTCAACACACTGTCTTGTTGCAGCCCACACTTTGTCGCAGCCCAAACCTTGTCACAGCCCAATGCTTGTCGCAACCCAAACCTTGTCGCAATAAACGGATATCGCAACACACTGTTATCGCAACCAAAGTCTTGTCGCAATAAGAAAGTTGTCGCAATAAGAAAACTGTAGCAATAAGAAAACTTGTCGCAATAAGAAAACTTGTCGCAATAAGGAAACTTGTCGCAAAGGTAAAATTTAACCTTATCGCAACAGGAGGTTGCGATAAGTTACTGTTCAAACACTGATGATTGCGATAAAACTCTTGTCGTAAGTGAATCTTGCGATATGGAACTGTTCACTTGCGATAGTTATGAAATTTCGATGGTTGCGATAGTTATGAAGATTCAAGATGTTCTTGAGTCGAATCTTCAAAACTAATCGGATTTGGCTGAATTTGGTACGCAGGTTCATGACACTATTCTGGGCAACTTTAATACTTCGTGTTTTGTCCAAAAACCAACAGAAAGTGGTTTTTCGATGCAAAACAGAGTGTAGAAATACAAAAGTCCGAAAATGGGAAAATGCACAATCTGAGCTACAAAACTAGTGATTTTGCGAAATAAAAACACTCATGAATAGTCTACTAACAACCCTTGATCGATTCTAATCCATTAGAAGAACTCTAATGGCTAAAATCAACCAAAAAGATGAAAAATATGATGAACACTCAATTTTTGCAAAAACCCTAACAATCCTAATCTGATCAATGTGATATACAAGCTCTGATACCAATTGTGATCCCAGAACAAGTAATCAATCTAGATAAACAATAAAGAAGCCATCTCTATATTCAATATGATCAAGTAGCACACAATGGTGAATTGAGAGCAAATACTAGTGTATGTGGCTACTAGGTGTAAATGGATGACCTAATTCCTAAAGAGGAAAGTAGCAAACAATATATACTAGCTACAACTATTGAACAATGACATATTAGGTCCCTCTACTTGGTACAATCATATTTAAGCACTAACACTTACCGGCCCCGGTAAGTTACCGGGTAAAACATCCGGTAAGCGTCCCCATATACATAAGCCATTCGGACACCTTTCTATTCATTTTATCCGGATTCCTCGAAAACTCTCTCTTAAACCATCTCGACACACTCGCAGCCGGTAAATCTCGGATTTCTCTCATTCGTGCTCCGTTTTCCAAGAAATCACAGGTATGTGTTACTAATCACCCGTCGATTACTTTGTAACATTTGCGTAGACTGTTCACCGGCGATTTGGGTAGAATTTTAGGATCGACCGCGGGTTTCTAAAACCCAATTTGGGTCGACTCGCATTCGGGTCGACTTTTGCTTTCTAGACCCTGATTAATCATGGCTTGTCGCGTATATTTGAACTTCGAACTACCTAATCCAAGTAGATTTAGGTTTTGATGGTGTTTTTAGTCGATTCAGGTACCCCAGTAAGTCATCCGGGAACCCTACTTTACCTGGTAACATTCCTCGCACCCGGTAACCATCTTGTTACCCTGTAAGCTTCAAATCAACCGGTATGTGTCATCTCATCCGGTAAGTGTTAATTTTCTGATTTTTCGGACACTTTGATTCCCGGTAACCCATGTCGTCCGGATACCTCAGTATCCGGTAAGTTCGACAATCCGGTAAGGTCAATGTCCGGTAACCTTGTGTATTCGGTAACCATCATGTTTCCGGACTCTCTATTTTACCCGGTAACCGTATTTCATCCGATAAGTACATCTTATCCGGTATCCCCATCTTACCCGGTAAGTCTCACCTGTCCGGATTCCCTGTTTATCCGGACACTGCTTGACTCCAGTGCCTTTGCCATTTTTCATACATTGGCATTCCCAATGTCATGCTCCAACTGCGAGTTCTCAATCAACCTCTGATTGAGCCACTCAAATGCCAAGGTACGCATCAATATCGATTTGATCTCGCCCATATTCTAACACTGTTTTTCTCAGGCATTCTGATGGCGGATCAACAAGAGCAACCACAGCAGAACATTCCTCCTCCTGAGGAATTTATTGACGAGGCGGCCGACAATGCTTTGGTTCCCGAAGACCATGGCATTGAGATCTCACCGAACAACCACCATCTTGACGCTTCCGAATTCCGACCCACACACCGAGTGGTCGTCGATATCATGCTCGGCCACCCACTTCGCCGAGCACTAACCACCACAACTGACGTGCCCGTACTCTACATCTACCAAGTGTGGCGCACAGCCAGAGTTGTCACTGCCAACAACACCCAGACCATTTCGGCACGCATCGACAATCATCCATTCACCCTCACACCGGAGTCCTTTCGCCGACTCCTGGCTATTCCGGAACCTACTGCTGGAGGCAACGCCGCATATGCCCCCGCCGTCGATGAAGTAACACTCTGCGCTGACATTCGCGCTCTTGGGAATCATCACGAGCTCAACCGCCCCTCAGCCTTCAACCGCAAATACATTGCGCCCGTATGGTACATGTTATTCACCATGTTGAACAGATGCTTGTCCTCCTGATGGAAGGGGATAGACCAGTGCCCCATAGACTTCCTACGCTTATTTCACGCTGTGTGCTACAACCGGCACATAGACTACTCAGCAATCATTTGGCGTGAACTGGTGCAAGCCATCCGACAAATTGGCGGATCCAAAGAGAAGCGGTTCCTCCCGTTCCCTTGTTTCCTTTCTCTGGACATCCGACAACACATGGAGGCAAATCCACTTATCCCGAGATGTATCAATCATCCGGTATGTCCCCAATTTAACTTGCAGTACTTAGTGATTCGCAATCCATCGACCACCTCAGCCATGCCTATCCCAGAACACCTACTGGCACACGCGGACCCCAATGCACCAAGTGTGATAGAGTATAGGAGAGAGTTAGGGAATCCCATGGTCCAGCCAGAGCCGGAGGGACCTCCCCAGAGACACAGACCTAAGCGATGTGAGGGTCCGAGGACGAGAGGAGGAAGAGCCCGGGTAGCTGGGGCTCCCGGATGGGGTGTTTTGAGAGTACAAGGGAGGGAAACAGGCGTGGGCGGTGCATTAGATACGCGTACCGGTATTGCCCAATCCAGCCAACCCGGAACAAGCCAACAACCTCGCCCTCCAACCACCCATCCTACTGATGAGGCCGGACCGTCGACTAGATTACACGAGATCCCGGTCACTTCTGCCACCCCACTGCTCGAGGAACACCCTGGTACGGACACAACAGAGCCAATATCTTCGTACACACAGGTAGAAATTGTTGAGTCCGACAGCAACGGACACCGATACGGACCTTGCCATTCACGCATCCTTAATTCCACACCGTATCGGCCGTCACCCTCCATTAACTGAAGATTCTCCTTCTGCCTCACCCACACCCTCTACCATCCCAACAGCTGAGCCTAATATGGGAGACACAAGGAGAGAGGAGGGAATATTAGTTGAAAATCCAGAAGTGGTGAGACAGAGTGAAGTTAGGTCGAAAAAGAATCATGAGAGAGAAAGCCGTAAAAATAAAGAGGCTTTAGAGCGATTCCAGCCTAGTGTCGCCCAGGTAGCCAAATCTGCTACTTCGTCTCATTTGTTGGGACGAGGTATTGAAGAAGCCGTCGTGGACCAAGCGGCGCAATTGCACACCCCCCAAGTCACTCACCCATCTCTCAACATATGGGTGTTTCATTTGCACACGGGGATTTAGCACATAATCTACCTTTCTCTCAATCGGAGAGCTTAGGTATTGAAAACAGAGAGCAGTTGCCCCCACTCTCGACTTCTTTCAATGCACCATCGAGTATAGAGCCATTTGCTACATATTTAGAATCCTTCACTAGGACACAGGCTGAGACTCAAAACATCGGTGCTCTTCGTGGCCCGATCGGAACTTCCGTAGTGTCTCTGCTTTCGGGCGGAACACGAGGATCAGAAGGAAATCCTACCACGGCCACATCTTTGCCAAACGTGAACGTAGGTGGCTCTACCTCTAAGGTCGATGCCTCAACGGGTGCTCTAAGTGACCCCGGTGTTATATTACCCGACTTCGTGTCAAAGGGATATCTGGACAACGCCCTAAAGGTTGTCCGAGAGAAATTGACGGAGGAGTTCCGGACCGAGCTCGAAAAGGTAAAAGGTCTGCTAAAAGGAAAGGAAAAGATGGTGGAACCCGAAACCGCACCAATCCCTCCACCGACACTCGCTCAACAAACATATTCGGTGGATACCTTGAAGACCATGCTTCTAGCCCAACTTCTACAGACCACAGATACCGACTCCTCGACTGAAGTTGATCTTATCTCCGTTCTTCGTTCACAATCTTCAGCTCAGTCGTCTTCCTTCAATAGTCGTATGGATCAGCTTGACGCAACTCTCAAGGATGTCAAGAAAGCCCTATCCACGTTATCCGAAAGAGTCGCCTCCATGGAAGAAACCTGCAAAAGTCAAGTCGGTGGACTAAAGCGAAGGCACGATGATCAGGATGATCCTGATCAGCGTGAGGGGGAGAATAAAAGACTACGATTAGCCGAATCTGCCTTGATCCTTACTGAAACTACTACAATGGTTCAACCGGAACCATCAACTGTGGCAACTGCAACCGACGAACCTGAAGCCCAGTTGAGCTTAGCCGAGATGGTCATAGACATGGACATCTCTGACGACGAAGACCCAACGGTTGAAAAGCCCGAGGGAGAAACACAGGAATTGGTCACTTATGATGCATCAGTTAGGCCTGCACTTGATCTGATTGATCTAGACTCCGAGATCGACCCCGAGACAGAAAATACATGGTACGAAAAAGCCGCCAGTGCAATAAATCTCCAGGTAAACTTGATCTTTCCTACTGATGAAGATGACAACGTTGATTATGACCAGTTTCTGCTGCAAATCTGTATAGAACACCTGCCCACACTACACAGGCTCCCGAGACTTCTACGATACCCGAGACTTTAACTGCTACAAATCTGACATCTCCTAAACAACCAACTGCTTCTGATCATCCTCCTCCTCAACAGCAACAAATCTGATGGGAGAAGATCATGATCCTTATTCCTCACCTGGAGGAATCACTGAAGAAGCTATACGTTCACAGGTTACGCCTCATCGAGCCAACTTTCTACCTTGGGATTTCTCATTTCGACAAGGAATACCAAGGTCAGTACATAAATGCCATGAAGCGGTGTCTGCCAGTTAGCCAAGTCTGAACCAAGCACAAAATCTCTGAAGTGCTCAACGTTCAAATAGGCCGAATTCTTAGAGTCATGTTTCCAGTATTCACCGTCCGACGTGAAGACGGTAATGAATGGAGATTTTCCGAAGCTGACTTTAAGAACCTAAGACCGTTCGACTTCTACGCTATACTGAAAGACCTCCGAATCAGAACCGTCCGACCACTTCATGTAACCAAAGCGCTCGAGGTTGTTCGTCGATTCCTGATTCACACAATCATGATGTCCTACCTCACAGACTTCAAAATGGGAATCGAGAACAAAGCAAAGAAGGTAAACCTGCTGAAACCGAATCTGAAAGCACCCGAGCTGAAGATGTATCCCCAGAACGCACTGCTTCTAAAACCGGAATTTGGGATAGTATACCTCAACGATTAGAAAGAAAAGAGGTTTCTTCGCTTAAGCCAGGTCGACAGATTCTGCGATGGCACACTCCTCAAAGTAAGAGATGCTCTTCGTAACATCATCACTTATGAATACGAAAAGAGTTCAAAGTGCATACAAAGTGATCAAAGTGCTTACAAGTGATCAATTCTTCTCATCCTTCATCAGTGGTGTTCGCTACAAGTTATTAGTTTCTCCTTCAAGCGTTTGACAAGTTCTTAAGTTTCTGAAGTTTTTCAAAGCCAATTCAACTCGTTGTGGGATGTCACGAAACTCGCACATTATCATTCTTGTGTGCTTATCCGATGTGTTGAGTTCCTACAGTTAAAAGCTGCTTTTCGTGCACCCGGTCAAGGTTAAATTGTTCACTGAATCTGGTGATTAAGTTGAAGACATGAAGACTAAGAGATTTATTCAAGGGGGAGCATTAAAAGACATGAAGACAAGCAACACCGAAGTGTCTCAAGGATTCAAAAGGGAGAGAAGATCAAGACTTGAAGATTTCAAGACCGATTTTTCTTTATATATCTTTAGGGGGAGATTGTTAGGACCATAAATGTCCTACATATTAGAAAGATATATAAAGAATTATATAGAGCTTAATTAGTTTGATTAATTATTGTAAAAGCCTTAATTGTTGGGCTTAGTTTAGCCTAATGGGCTTAGGCCTTGTTTGTCTAAAACCTTAGTATATAAGGTTTAGTTAACCTAGTTTTAGGTTAGAGCAATTCATTAGAGCTTATTGTTTAGTAATCGTTCCCTACATTGAATTGTAATATTCTCTGAACGATTGATACTTTGAATGAATACGAGATGGATGACAAGTTGAAATCAACAATTGTTCTTGTTATTTTTTATTGATTCTATTGTTACCTGTCAATCTGGGATCTACAACGCGTCTGCTTTCCTTTGACACATCCCGAACAAAACTCCAGGCTAGCAGGAACAGAGACTTTAATGAGTTTTCGCTTGCGCAAAATCTCCAAGTTCTTCTCGGATGTGTAGCCCAAACGAAGATGCCATAAGCGAGCACTACCAAGATTCTGAGAAATATCGGCCACACACGATTCAGAAGAAATAGTCTCACCAATCAAATGGAAAAGATTATTTTCCGCCTGTTTACCTTTCATAACGATAATACTCCCTCTGGAGATGCGCAAACTCCCGTCATCGATCCGAATGTTGCAACCCAATTTGGACAGTTGTCCAACAGAGATCAAAGAACGAGTCATGGATGGAACAAATTTGACATTATTCAATGTCCGAATACACCCATCGAACATCTTGATCCGCACAGTACCGATACCCTGCGTGGCACACGAAGTATTGTTTCCTATAAAAATACTGTTACCTTCAACTTTTTCGAAGGTAGAGAAACAGTCCCGGAATGGTGTCATGTGGCAAGATGCACTGGTATCTAACACCCATCGCCTGTTACCTTGCGGTGGTGTAACTGTGGCAGAGAAGCCATCTTGCTCCTCTTCGGTTGCAACAGCTGAGGTGTCCGCATTGTCTTTGTTTTTAAGGCTCGGACAGTCCTTCACCCAATGACCTGGCTTGTGGCAATAACTACAGTTGCCACGCGTTTTTGCTTTTCCCCGAGAACCAGGTCGGCAAGACGGAGAGCGCCCACTATTTGTTTCTCTTGAAGACTGATGATCGTCTCGGCCTCTATCAGCAAATAGGCCTTGACTGTAACTGTTCTCTCTAGGATTGTTACCGATTCGCATCTGAGTTCGTTGATTTTCAGAAATCATTCCTGTTTTCACATCAGACAAAGAAAAAGTTTCTCTTCCATAAATAAAACTGTTAGTGAATTGGGAATATTTCTCGGGAAGTGGATACAACAGGATCATAGTTGGTGCTTCTTCATCTTTTGCAATAAGCGCATCTGTTGCCTTCAACTTCATGATGATGTCTTCGAATTCGGTCATGTACGCTTTAATTTTTGCGCCTTCCTTCATTTTGAAGAAATGACACGACCGCATCAGTAAAAATCTGTTGGTCAAAGTTTTCTTGAGATATAGATTCTCAAGCTTGCTCCAAATACCTGCAGCTGTCTTTTCAGACACAATCTCAGATATAACATTATCTTTCATAGCCATCTGCAAAGTAGTAAATGCCCATGCTTTCATTTCTTTAGCTTTAAGGTTAGACATATTAGGGTCTAACTCATCTTTAGAAAATACGACGGGATGGACTCCATTTTTCCTAAGTGTCGCGGATGTTGTGAACTGCCATTTACCAAAGTCACCGTCCCCATTTCAAGTCTGTATACGAATCCCAACCCCCGACAAATTAAATGTACCTTCTTGGTACGACTTTTGGGACTGGTTTGAGGAACCGACTCGAAATGGGTTTTCTACTTCAGCCATAGAGAAAACAAAATGTGCAACTAGTTTATGTATTTTTCTACACAAACCCAAATCTAGATCTGAAGCTCTGATACCAATTGTTAGGAAAAAATTACCGTACCAAAAATATGAGAAGCTGACAAATGATTTCTAAGGTCCGTCCCAAAACGAGTAGAAATCCAAATGCACAATAAACCCAACAACAAATGTGGATAACAATAATCTAGATGTTGCACAATAATTCTCTAACGTAGAAAAATAAACCCACACGAGATATATATACGTATAGATAAAAAACGATGAAAGCGTTAGTATCTATAAATATATATATATATAGCGATATATATATATATATATATATATATATAAGTGTATATATATCGACGAAATATATATATATATACCAATGATATATATATATATATAGAAAGAGCAAGATCACAACAAATAACACCAGGATTTAACGTGGTTCCACTATCGATGTGATAATGTACGTCCACCAAAGAGAGAGCAAGAATATTATTACCAACCGGGAGAGATTACAACGTGTTATAGAGATTTTCTCGATCAACTAATCAGCTACCAAAATCTTCCTCGATATATATATATATATATATATATATATATATATATATATATAGGGAAAGGTTCAATAGAGAAGTGCAAATATTTAGAGAAATAGAGAAGTAAAAAACACGGGACCGTTCATATATGAACGTTCATATATAAACAGTCATATATGAACGTTCATAAATGAACGTTCATATAACAGTCATATCTGAACATTCATATATGACTGTTTATATATGAACGTTCATATATGAACGGTCCCGTGTTTTTTTACTTCTCTATTTCTCTAAATATTTGCACTTCTCTATTGAACCTAAGGCTATATATATATATATATATATAGAGAGAGAGAGAGAGAGAGAGAGAGAGAGAGAGACCATCGAGAGGAAGAAAACAAAGGAGGAAGAAGAGATGAAGTCATAGATGACTTCATCCTTTTACAAGTGTTTGAGATGTTTGGTGTAAGTGTAGTTTTTCCTCAAGCAAACACCTCCTTTTATAGTTGAAATTCAAGAGAATATTCCATGGAATATTCTTGCAAGTTGGCAATTGGTTGGCATTGGTTGGCATGCTATAGCATGTGGAAACACATGGATGCTATAGCA
This sequence comes from Saussurea involucrata, assembly GCA_033807775.1. NCBI lineage: Eukaryota > Viridiplantae > Streptophyta > Magnoliopsida > Asterales > Asteraceae > Saussurea > Saussurea involucrata. Next base: position 53,463,448 of record CM066316.1, read on the forward strand.
TATGGTAGCATGAAAATGTCTTCTACTTGGAGCCCAAAGAAAGATGTGGCTCTAATTAATCCACATTTATCATGCATCACAACTTGTACATCGTGCTTCGAAAATTGCACAACATCTTAAATGAAAAACTTATTTGTTTTTCAACACTCCACCATGATTTGCAAAAACATGTTTATGTTTCTCCCAAAGCATCAAGGTATGTTTATCAAGGTTAAAAAGAATGAGTTTAGTATGAAACATAAACTTGGGTATTATCTGCGTACTTTATTGTTTATACTAAAAGTTAATCTCACTTCATCTTCAATTTCGTTAGTTTCCGATTTCTAGGTGTGAACAGGCCATCCATGCTCACTTCTTTCGATATGATGATTTCCAGTCGTTAGACTAAAAGATGAAGACATGATGTTATTCGGTCATTCGACATGGTAATTATTCAATTATTCATCATGCATTTGTTAATTCTTGATTTGCATAGTTGCTTTGCTTCTTAAAGTTATTGATGATCACTTGGGAGTTCGATATAGTGAGTTATGCATATGAGAACTTATGACCTAAGTGGCTAAGTTTTATGTCAAATTTAAGACATGTCGGGAGGTTAGTAAGCTTTCGGCTTCTGATGGTTTTGTCGTGTGCTTTTATATTTGATCACTTAGATTTAGCTAAATTGTGCACACGAAAAGGCTTTAAGATGTTGTGTTTGTTTGATTTTGAATCCAGCTATTTTTTGAACCATCTAATAGGGCAATGGTACGTAATGCATTTTCCTGATTTATTCGTTAATATTATTAGTTAATAATGGAGGCATTGACGAAGGTTCATTTCTATAGTCAAACGACCTTGTACAATTTTAAGACAACTACTATGATTTTTTGTTTGATTATGCAAGCATTCAAAATTTAGTGAAACATATTGATTTTGGAGTTCAAACAGATCATACAAGGCTGTATCATATTCTTGAATTATTCATCACTGGGATCTATAATAATCTTTCATACTGCAACATTTTGAATGGGATTCTGAAAACACTTAACTTTATCATTGTTATGTGTGCACTGATGAAACCACCGGTTCAAGGTTTGTGTTTGGCAATGTCAAGCTTTACATTTAAATTTTAACAATTTAAAAATATTTAAATCACCATTGCCTCCGCCAGATAAATTTTATAGGGATTCCATCTTTGAAGCGAGGTCTACAGGTTTACTGCGATTGGTTATTTATCTCTGATTCTTGATTTTTATTTCCTTTTTTCCACTGTATGTATTTGTAATTGCTGCTGGCTAGGGTTAGGGTCTTCGGTTAGGTTATCTATAAATGTTTCGTAATGAATCGAATGAGGTTCGTACCGAAAGTTGGATTGTAGATTAAAAACATTGGACATTAGAATTTATAGTTGGTTTTCTTTGTCTCATGAATCAAACCGACCTAAGGGTTGTTTTGCCATCTGTTTGGATGAACCAGAGATGTCCATGAGATGTTTAAGTTCTGTCCAATAGGTCCATCAATGACTATTTTGTAGTTCTTGCAAAAGCTCATGGGAAATTTGGATTTATATTTATAGAACCTTTGCATCCCGCCGCATTGCCACTTAATGAAAATTTAGGGGTGTTAAAAAAGCAACCGAAAAACCGAGTTGAACTGTTCGATTTGAACCGAGTAAACCAAAAAATATGAAAACCGAAAAAACCCGGGTATTCACCGGTCTGGTATGGTTTTGATTATCGGCAACCGTGATCGGCCCATATGGAACCCACCCCTAGAACCACAACTTAGGAAACATTTCAAAGTTGACTAACCGCGTGAGGCTAGCGGAAGTATTCAAGCCCATCTCTTGCATGATTCGAACTTGAACATGTTGTGTATTTGAGAAAAAAAGTCACTCAACCCCTTTGTCAAACTCGAGAGCTTTTCATTTTTCATTTTACGAAAAAAAATTCACACCTTTCTCACCCTGTGCATTGCACGGGTACACTACTAGTATATATATATATAGGCTCCGTAAAATGCAAACCTTGCATTTGTTGCACACCCTACAAACCACAGTTTGCATATGTGCACAATGTGCATAAACATATGCATATGCATATGCATACGTGCAAGAATATACATATAATGGACATACATTCATACAGGATACTGTATATATATGCATCTCAGATTATGCATATATACACATTGGTTTGTAAGGAGTGTAACAAATACATGGTTTGTATTTGATTTGTATCCTATATATATATATATATATATATATATATAGGGTCTTGTTCAGGGGAAAACCTCAAATAAACGGAAAATTAAGCAACACTCTGGTAGCCCTTCATCTGGGCGGTATGCACTTGTGCATACAGGTTATTTGTAACATACATTTGTGCATATATGCACAAATACATAATGCACTTGTGCATAAAACCAAAAAATAACATAACTTACCTATATGCACAAGTGCATTACCGTCCAGATGAAGGGCCACCAGGGTGTTCTTCAGTTTTCCGTTTTTTTGAGGTTTTCCCTTGAACCTCCCTCTCTCTCTCTCTATATATATATATATATATATAGTCTCATTCATTTGCTAACCAGTCCATTGGTACTAACCATGTTAACCAATCTCAGTCGTTGACAATTAAGATATATGCCTACCAAAGTTAAGGTATTTTATTTCACTATTTGGTTAATTCATGGGCTATTTATATTCTTGCATATGTGCACATCGGCAAAAAGGTAAAAAGACAACAAGTAAAAAAGGAATGTTAACCTTGCACCAGATATTACGGAGTACGATTCGAGATATGGAGATGGTGAAATCGAAAGAAATCCAAACTCTTCCAAGACAAATCTTCAAAACCGATTGGCTTCTAATCATTCGGATAGGAAGACGGTGAAATCTGGCGAGGCTTAGATTCTTAAGAATAAGGCGAACCACCTTACTGTCAGACTAGCATTGTACTCCCTGCCACCATTTGCAGTGGGTGGAGGTGGTGTTAACGGAATAAGGAAGCTTGTTATGGAGATCGGATTTGGATTTAAATTCCAAAATGGATAAAGCATCATTTTCCGGTGGTGAAGTGAGATCAAATGTTGTCGGAGTTAGGGTGTAAAAGGAGAGGAAAAGAATGGCAGTAAAAATGAAGATTGGACTCCTCTTAATCTTTAAAAGAACCAGAGTTTTAATGGTGAGACATGTGTGAATCAGTTAATAGTTATGGTGATGGAATATTAAGGTTTTGAGTGGAGAAGAAATAAGCAGGTATGGATGGATTTCGTGGCTTGCGTTCAGTAACTAGACTAGCTGCAGAGAATGTGCATTTGTGTGTATATGTGCATGCTTGCATATATGCATATGTGTGTATATGTATACTGTAACACCCTCAAAATTGGAAAGAGCAACTAAATAAAATTTCGATAAAATAGCCACTTAAGAAATAAAATTCTTTCTACAAACCATTCTTGGAATTACCTCAAGATAAAACATAACAATCCCCATAATTAATAACTCAGGTCATACTATGTGACCACATAAGGTGGTCGGGTGTTACTTAACACAAGTACAAGTTGCTAATCTCAAAATAAGCGCGGAAGACTTCACTAAGCAATTCACTTCTCGAGCACACTACAAGCATTCGTCTCACCACCGTGTCACTAGAACTACTTCACAACCTGAACCTGTTGCACATGCCGACAAATAAAAAGCTCAAGACTCCTCATGCTCCTTCGGTCGTCCAAAGAAAATCTGATTTTCTCTCTTGACGGAATTGTTATGGCAACTTCATGCTGACACTATCCCCAAATGCTTGCTCAGGCACAATACTCCTATATCCGAGTAACGCTCAGCTTACTAGGGTAGTTTATAACTACACCGCTTCGGTGGTCTCCCAACCTTATGTGATTCGTACCTCCCCAAACGGCAGATTTCGACTTCCAATCAGTCAAGATCTACACACTCTTAAATTCTTCCTCCAACCAATCTAAGGTTTAATCGCTTCTAAAACTGAAAAAATCTCCAAAACCAACTGTTCACGCTGTTGATTTGACACTTAACTCTAACAAGCACTATCAGACTCCAAAACGGACGATCGTCCCTAACCATCGACTCTACAACTCCCAGAATACGTCTAATTACCAATCATTCAATCGACAGATCATTTACATTTCAAGGGAAGTCATCCCACTAAATTCACTTACTACAACTGAATTTCTCAAGACCACAACAACCGATACCATTATCCCTTACGATTGGACGACCACTCCAAAATACACTAACAGTTCTTAGCTCTAAAATCCAAAAGTTGACACATAGTCTTCCACCAAGATTAAATTTACTACATAACCTCATACACGAATTTCGTCTATCAGACTAACCACCAAACAAGGTTGCCGCAACGAACAGCTTACCATAACCATTAACAGAAGATACCGCGAGCCTCACCCGACCGATTCAAAAGTACATCGATTCTGGAACCGATACCCTTTGGCCTACAGTAAAATCACGCATCGAAAACCCAACCTTCCACTAACAAGGTTTTACACATCCTCACCCTTAACCGGGGTTGTTTAATCTTCCAAAGCCTAATGAGTTCAAGGTTTTTCAAGTGTCCAACTCGACAATTATGCCAACCAAAAATTTCATAAGATTATTTTCAACACGGATTATTTTATAACAATAACTTGTACTTATAAAATCCACTACCACCTATTCGAGAGTTGTGAAAAATGGACACACTCGCCCCACATATGTAATTCGCTAAAAAAATTTTACTCGATCAACATTCGATTTACTAGAAATGCAAAAGTATGCTCAATCAAACCTTTAAAATGAACTGTTACGGTCCTAGCACGGATTTATTCATGCCATGAGTCTTAAGTAATCCCTTGCATTAAAATAGTGTGCAACCAAAATGTTTGTACGAACTTCAAGAAGTAGTTTAAACGACATCCAACTCCAAAAACTTCTTCTTTAATCATAAAATTGCACGGGATAAATTTTACCAATAAAATTCGCATGTGTCAGTTTATTTCGTAAAACGGTGAAATGATCCACATATGCACCTTGGATAAAATATAAGATGTTTTGTGTCGGTTCCAAATTTAAGGCCTAATAACAATCATGTTTTCATCATCCAAAAATACCGGATAAAATATCATAAAGAAGTCTTGTAACTCTCTCCTAGTAGTTTTTCTTGAACTAAAACATCATGCAACGGATAGTCCTTACAAAATTCCAAGGGGGGGGATTAATTAAATCAAGTTCTGAAACTTTTCGTTTAGTCATATACTGATATGAACGTAAAAATCTTCTAACAAGCCTCACACACAATAAAGCATCTTCTCAGGACTTAAGAAAACAGTAAGTGCATATAATTTGGTTGACGCGTAACATAATTTGAATAGACTCCTAGCTTTAAGATGTTCAAACGATGCACATTAAAACTTCAAAAATAGTGGCTACAATGCTATGTATACCAATAAATCGATTTAATGGATTTGCAGGAAATGATAACGAAAGTACCAATTAATTGAAAGCTCATAAAGCAACATATTAAGACGACTCGTCATAATGTTCTTAAATGCATCACTCATGCCACGTATAAATCAATTCGTACGCTAAATAAGTTGTAACGTAACGTGCTAACACAAATCTCAAAAGAGAAAACAATGTGACACCAAACCCGTAAAGAGACTCCTTTTGGTTGCTACGCTATAAAATAATACTTTTCGACAAAACCCGCATGAGACAAAATACTCACTAAAATCCATAAATTAACGCACATAATAGTTAAATTATTCATATTTAGAAGTTGTAATCACGCGACACAAAACGTCGTAAAACAAACTTCAAATTACCCAACAAAACTTCCATAAAACTCAATAAAGCTCAACGACATTCATCCAATCAAATGGTACCAAAATTTTCATTTCCCAAAGATCAAATCCCATAAACAAGGTTACGACTAAAATGTCATAATTCCACAAATTCCCACTTGTTGCAATACAACATAAAGTAATACTCTAAAGCAAACTCGCATGGGATAAAATTCCAATTAAAACTCAAACACCGAATAGCGGGAAGTAACTCTTCGTTCGACCTTAACATATGTGGAGGAGATCCAATGTTAAAGTCATATGTCGTCGTTACTTGTCCAAAATCTTAAACAACACTAATATATGGATAACATGGTATCCGAAAATAACATTGGTCAACAACAAATAAAACAAGTCCCAATAAGGTTCTCAGTTACTTGCAATAAACAATTTCATGCATGTTCAAAATCATGATTCTAAATCTTGCGTGTGCTAAACGTTTTTAATACAACCCACATGACGGTTTGGAATATAAGAAACAACTGATGCAGTTTATTTCAAAAAATAAATTTTGTGCATGAATTTAGTCGGCACTCAACGTCTCAAAATCACACTCCTCAAATTCCTCCGGCCACACTATTGTCATCCGGGTGCTCAAACATCTTAAGGCAATAATCGAAAATCTCATCGGTTCACCTTACAATTTCTCTTCGAATAAGGTCAATTTTCAATAAGCCTATGGTTCTAATCCAACCAACAATTCCGACCGAGACGGTCTACTTAATGTAATCATCGTACTTACTGTCACTCCAAGCGACCAATGCTAAAATCGTCAACCTCTTCGAACAACCACTCACTTAGGAACTCTTTCACTACCCCAACGATCCTCGCATCAAAGTAGTCCAAGTATACACATGTACTTGTAGGTTCACCATAACACTGGCCAGGTGCAATTATGAACGTATCGTACATGACCATCCTTGCTACCCTAGACGTGATTCCCGTTTCTAGTGACTCCATCGACCTCAGAATATCCCATCTTAGCGTGCCTAATGGTGCAATTCCACTCTCCTTCGCTTGAAAGAACACTAGTTTGAGTCTAGGTATCCAAAGATCAACACCTAAATCTCTCAAACTTATGCTCTGATACCAACTTGTAACACCCTCAAAATTGGAAAGAGAAACTAAATAAAATTTCGATAAAATAGCCACTTAAGAAATAAAACTCTTTCTACAAACCATTCTTGGAATTACCTCAAGATAAAACATAACAATCCCCACAATAAATAACTCAGGTCATACTATGTGACCACATAAGGTTGGGTGTTACTTAACACAAGTACAAGTTGCTAATCTCAAAATAAGCGCGAAAGACTTCACTAATCAATTCACTTCTCGAGCACACTACAAGCACTCGTCTCACCACCGTGTCACTAGAACTACTTCCCAACCTGAACCTGTTGCACATGCCGACAAATAAAAATGTTAGGCTAACGCCTAGTAAGTTCAAGAGTTTTATCATGATCATATAATTCGTAAAACGATAGAGATGCAATTTAAATCACTAGTTCAAAAAGAATTTACTTTAGATGCAAACCACCCATTTTCCAACGCACACAAATTCCGTGATGAAAGCTTTAATATAAAACGATTCTCATAATGGACTCATCCCAAAACCAACTTGAAAAGTGAAATAGCATTTGATTTCCAAAACGATTGAAACCATGAATAAATCGCTATTATTCCAAACATCCCAAACACGGATGAGGCATAACCCGCAACTCACATACCGTGGAAAACAAACCATATGAATATAATACCTCACGGAAAACATGGATAAAATAAACACTCAAAGCAACACCTTTTGGTGACGGGGGAGATCTGGTTACTTCGCACGTGACGGGACACAAAAGTGGGTGACATAGCAATGTAATAAAACAAACATGTGGACTATTCTCATAATATATCGAGCTCAACCACTCCAGATCTATTGCCCGTGGAGACTTGGGAGCCCCCAATTTCAACCACTCCAGGTCTATACATTGGGTCACTCCAAATCCACAAAAACAAGCACATTGGGATTACACCTTACTGCCTATGGGACGATGCCCGACCGTATAGGCCCACATCTTACTTACCATGAAACCCGATGCCTATCATGTGCCAAGCACATTGGAATTACACCTTACTGCTCATGGGACAATGCCCGACCATATAGGCCCACATTTTACTTACCATGAAACCCGATGCCTATTTCGTGCTACAATGAGAGAAACTAGCGTCCCCTCATTGAAAGTAAAAACTCAAGTGCCTATGGATCCATAGCAACTAAGGTCAAAACATTACATGACTCCAAACGAATGAATTAGCGCATTCAAAACATGTAATTCTCAATAATTATAAATTATGACCAAGCTCTACGTTGAGCTATCGAAACTGGACAAATGTCCCCAAAACCCAACATAGTCAAATACCGATCCACAAACTCAACAAATCAAAAGACCATTTATTAAAAGTCGTAAAATGAAATAAAACGTAATTACCCCACGTGTATGCGAAACATGCTCCATAAACGTAAATGACAACACACAACTTTAGGTTAATACAAATCATTTTCCAAAACACCCATCAAGGTGCATTTATACCAAAAGATTTATACACGTAAGATAAATCATTAAAATATTTCAATACCTAAGATTTACTCATCAAAATACTCAAAATATATCTTTTCCTCAAAACCAAAAGGTTTAGAATTTCCAAAATGTTCGCAAGGTCGGGAATGGCCAAAATCCAATGACTCACACGATCGTATTTTTAAAACTATGCATATTTCCAACAAACCCCAAAATGCATTTTTTACCAAATAACTTTCATTTATGCAATAATTCATCAAAACATTTTAATTTATGATTCATTTATCAAATTACCCAAAAATCTCAAATATGAGTGTTTTACAATGCTTATAATGTTAAACACTTCAAATAATCAAAATCCACCAAATAACTCAACATTTGCTAATTTGATGTAAAACACATAATTACTTGGAAAATAACATTTTTGACATGTACAACGTTTTCACATCAACTTGAACTCACCTTGCTAGATTTAGGCTAAATCTATATTTTTCCCCAATACGAACTCCTTTGAAGAAACTTGAATCCTCAAGTCAAATCTTCCAAAAACCTAGATCCATAAGTTTCAACCATAAATATTCACATCCAACCATAAAGAATCATTCCCAAAACATTTTACATCAAGATCTCAACTTATACCAAAACCCTAATTTCCATAGATGAAGATATGAGAAGATTACCTTAGCCATAACATGAATCCACCAACCAAAACACCTCTAGATCACCAACAAAACACCACAAGCTCCAACTCTTCGAAATGGACAAAAAGGTTGAATGAAACCCTAGAAAGCTTTGGGTGAAGAAGATGAAGTGAAAGGGTTTCAAGATTTGTTTCTCAAAACCATGGTAGATGAAGAAATCACTTCCAAATTTCGAATCTTGTGGCTAAATGGCTCAAAATCGACTTTGGGGGCTTAGGGTTTCGGTTTGGGAGAGAAAGGGTTGAAGGGAAAGAAGTGGGAAATGAAAAATGGGGTTAAAATGGTGAAAATCACGTTTTTATGCTCCAGGTACCCGACGGCTAAAGTGACGTGCGAAAATGACACAAGTGTCACTTTCGCTGAGCACTCTCGCCGTGGTCAAATAGCTCTCGGTACAAAACCGGCGAGAGTCACATGCGAGAGTGACACAAGTGTCACTTTTGCTGGTCACTTTAGCCGAGGTTGTACCGAAAGTTGTTTTGGCCATAACTTTTTCATTTTAGCTTCGTTTTCGCTCCGGAAAGGCCCGTTAGGTTCGTATTTGAATTCCCCATTCAACAAGACCACAAAATCTAGGATTTAATCCAAAATCCTATTTTTCATATTTATCTTAAAAGATCGATTTCTACACCGATTCGAAATTGTACTTATCCGAAAATTACGGGGTTACAATCCTCCCAACCTTAAAGAGATTTCGTCCTCGAAATTTAGTTTTCATACACCCAACGGTTACCGAACTCAAGACTCCTCATGCTCCTTCGGTCGTCCAAAGAAAATCCGATTTCCTCTCTTGACGGAATTGTTATGGCAACTTCATGCTGACACTCACCCCAAATGCCTGCTCAGGCACAATACTCCTATATCTGAGTAACGCTCAGCTTACTAGGGTAGTTTATAACTACACCGCTTCGGTGGTCTCCCAACCTTATGTGATTCGTACCTCCCCAAACGGCAGATTTCGACTTCCAATCAGTCAAGATCTACACACTCTTAAATTCGTCCTCCAACCAATCTAAGGTTTAATCTCTTCCGAAATGACAAAATCTCCAAATCCAACTGTTCCCGCTGCTGATTTGACACTTAACTCTAACAAGCACTATCAGACTCCAAAACGGACGATCGTCCCTGACCATCAATTCTACAACTCCAAGAATACGTCTAATTACCAATCATTCAATCGACAGATCATTTACATTTCAAGGGAAGTCATCCCACTAAATTCACTTACTACAACTGAATTTCTCAAGACCACAACAACCGATACCATTATCCCTTACGATTGGACGACCACTCCAAAATACACTAACAGTTTTTAGCTCTGAAATCCAAAAGTTGACACCTAGTCACTTCACTAAGATTCAATTTACTACATAACCTCATACACGAATTTCGTCTATCAGACTAACCACCAAACTTCGACTTTTAGAACGAGGCTTTGAAAAGTGCCTAAAAATAAATTTGGTTGATGGGATTGACTATTTTAGTTAATTTGCCCATTTTTTAATTAGTCGGCGGATAAAGAATTTCACATTTTTCTGTTTTTGTAATGTAGTGATTGAGACATTGCACAATATTTTTGGAACAATAAGTTCTTAGACATTTAAAAATTTGTTAAATAAATTATTGGACTTTTAAAAACCTGTTAAATACATCCTAAAAATTGTAATAAGGGTGTATTTAACAAGTTTCCAAAAGTTCAATGATTTATTTAACAAGTTTTGAAATGTTTAAGGACTTATTTGTTCTGAAAAATTGTTCAAGAACTTAATCACTCCAACCACTAAAGTCCACTGGTTTTTTATTACTTTTCCCTCTTATTTAGTCTAATAATTATCTAGACTTTATTAGATATTATCTAGTTACGAGTATGGACTAATTACTAGTTAGTCCCTCTATTTATTCCATATTAATTAAAACACTTTTAATTAATTAGTTGTTAAACCCTCTATAATAATTTCTTGCTTTTCATAACTAATCTTTGTGTACGATCTAGTGGGCCCATGCGTTTTTAGAACTATTACTATTTTGTTGTGTTAAATAGGCATAGGCAAAGCCTTTGGAGGGTGTAGTGAAAAATCTTATTTACCCAGGGTTCAAATCCAGGCGCTCTCAAATTCTTTGTAGCCATAGAGATTCACTTACAATAACTCCAGACCATTCATGGTCATCCGAGAATTAATCGATTCATGTAATCTGATCCGAAAATTCATGGTTACCAAAAAGGAAAATTTTACTACGTGTCCTCCTTTGAAAAGTAACCATCAACGGTGGTTGCATTATTGCATTCCTCCATCACACAAAATAACATTTTTTTTAAAAAATTCTCAAAGTAAATTATAAGAACCTTCCCAAATTCTCTTGCATCGCCTAAGCTTATACAACCCATTCATTCTTGGGTTTAGAATTCAAGTGTTATATGTCTTTTCTTATGAAGTGCTCACTACCAATAGTGGACACCTAGTAGTCCATGCTAAAAACAAGAACAAGAAAACAAAAATATTTACATAATAAGTTTTCTCACATTTGTATTCTAAGAAAGAACCTCATAGCTTATACAATATCTAAAGCCATTTTCAGGCTTGAAATCAATTAGTATTTTGCGAAAGCGGAAAACGATAAAACAACAATATATTTCACTTGTTCAATGAAACACGAAGCTGAAAACAAAAAAACAAAACCCGAGAGAATACATAAGAGGCTTTGGCTCACAGATACTAGTACTATAGCACAACAAACTCTTGTTTGGAAAATGAATTTGTTATATGCACATAAGCAATTAGTTTAGCAACAACATCTACACGAAATGACATCAACACAAGTATATGGTACCGACTTCTGATCGAGCTCAGCTGCACTTGGCAAAGCTTCCATTCTGTATATGCTTGTTCTTGCACAGCAAAAGTTGTACACATTTCTGCATACACCTTTACTGAACGGGTATACTCTTTCTGGGATCACTCTGCACGTTCAAATTTGGAAATTCATATGTGAATCATTGAAAAAATCTATTTGAAAATGCGTATGTGAACCCATATAAATAATTTGTGGTTGTCCAACATATATTTTTCTAATTGTATGATCAAGCTTTAAATTGTGTTTAAAGAATAGGTGCTTCTTGTAATTTGTTACATATGAGCTTTAATTTAGCAGCCATATTTATAGACTAAGGAGTCGTTTCCCAAACTTTTATCGGGTAAGCGCTTACCGGGTAAGGACCAAGAATCTTACCCGGTGAGGGAAAATACTCTTACCTGGTAAGCGCATACTGGGTAAAGACGCTTATCAACAATCCATTATGATGGCTGAGAATGTTACCCGATAAGATAAGATAAATAAGGGTGGTGACTTCTGCCGGTAAGCGATTGATAAAAGGCCCCTAAGAGGTCCCAATTTATCGGATATGAAATATTTTTTTATACTTAGATGAGACCATACAAAAAAAGCATAAGATTAATCAGCTAACCTCATATATGGTATACGCCGTCGTCTGACCAGCTCATAGGTGGTTTGATTCGTCACAACTAGATAGCTGAAAAGATAGAGAAGAAGCAAATTCAAGTGAATGCTTTATCAATAAATATATTAACAATAAACATGTACATTTTCAAGTTCATCAAAAAAACTAAACTCCCAATCTCTGACAAGATCATGAAACCAACATGGGACATTTTGCCTTAATTGCAGCAGAATTGGCTGTGCACGATAGATGTTATCAAATAGTTTACCTGATAATTTTGTTTGGAATAAGAATCAATATTACATCTAAATTTTCAAAATGAGATGGATGTTCTTATATCTTCGAATTAGAGGATTAGAGGATGATAATGAGATAGCACTATATATTTAAAGAGAATAACAAAACCCATCATTAACTTAATTACTCAATGGACACATACTGAGACCCAATTTACAATGCATGATTAATTCATATTCTTTGTTAGGGGACATACATGATTCATTCTTTCTGTAACATTTTTAACCTTCTATGGCAACTCAACCTAGTCATCCAGTATACATCCAATCTCACATTATGGAAAATTCCATGACAAGAAATTTCTTTGTGGCCATCAAGTATGTATTTATTTTCGACTAATTTAGCATAAACATTTAATAGTGACCTATACACTTCATGGCTATAACACAATCTCTCTGTTAAAACAAAACACTTGAAAGTTGTATAGCAGTCCAAGGATAAAAACTCACCTATGGAACAGAAGAAGAAGGAGAAGAAATATCAATGCAATTGACAATATAGATAGCAGAATGATCATGATCACATCCACCAACCTGCATCAATTGAACAAATACATGATCCATCCTTGAATATGATTGAAAAAAAAGTGGAAAATGAGTATACAACATTGGATAGAAAAAATCAACATTTTCTATTTCCGTTCCTTTTCATTGCATTTCATTATCTCCTTTAGTTATAAGGACGGTCAAAATAGAAAACATACCATGCCTTGTTAATATGAGCTTGTAGGTACTTAATATACAAAATGCCAGTCCAAATACTCAAGGCTGTTTCCTCAAGGATGTACCACCTGTCAATCATTTAACCAAAGAAAAACATATAGTGAAAAATCACAAAGAAAATGAAACTGGAAAAAATATAAAGGTATAACAGACATATAGGAAGAAAGAGAGTAATTCAACAAGTGTAATTTACAAACAAAAAAGATGTACACACCAAAATCGGCAGTGGTTTCCCTGGCCTATGCATGTTCCCAGCCAAACACAATGGTGATCAAACTGAAGAACACATCTGTCACAATCATGGCAATGCTTCGCTCTTGGAGGCTACAGTAAAGTTACACCAGAGTCATATATTTTGGCAGTGAATATATCAGTTGCTGTAATAGAATATTTGCTATTTCGAATTCTGCAATTATGTGCATGACACTAAGTAGAATTACATGCAAGTCGATAATGGACTGGATTTGGCTTGTCGGCTTGTGTACCAACAACAGACGACAACTATAGTAATACCACTAAAATGTATCCTGATAATCACAATGACAATAAACTACACTATACACAGTGCCAACTGCAAATTTATGCATCGAAATCGTGGACTTCTTGCAGAGCAGTTCCCTTCTTTCTTATTTAGCGCTGGAATAGATGTGAGCTACCAAACGAAAAAGATCATACAATGCAGTTGGTTGATTGTTATTATGAAACAATCATATTCATGGCTCATGTCGGCCTCTTTTAACTGACATGGCATATATCTCTTTTTCAACATGGACTTGAGCTTCCAATAAATTATTGCTTGAAACTTGACCAGATTTGCATTAATGAAAATGGCACTGGCTTCCGTTCCTGACATATAGTTGCTTGCTTCTATAATGTTGAATCTCTGTAGATCTGCTCTTACTTGGAGTGCTCAATCTATGGTCATCCATATCAAAATGGCACTTTGAAGTCATTTAAAGTACAAGGAGGCCTAGTCAAAAGTAGCAAATGGTTCACCAATAGCCTTTGGCCCAACGGGTACTAACTGCGTTTCTTGAACCAGTGGTTGTGGTTTGAGACTCTCCATGAACAGGGTGTGTGTGTATTTGAATAGTTTCTAAAAAAGATAGAAAATTACACAAAAATGCTAATTTTCGTAACATTTAGGAATTTTGGTCATCATGAAGTTGAGATCTCAACAACAAAATCAATTATACCGTACAAAAGAAAGATACAAACAAGAGAGCTACCTGCACAACATTACAGTAAGAGCAGGTGTAAGTCCTGAAACAAACAGAAGCTGTCAGTCAAGGGTTCTCCTCAAGTGTGTAGTACAAACAAGAAGATTACGTATATCTCCTTTTATCATCCAATTTTGTGAGCTTACCTAAAAAAAAGTTATTTTAGGACTTAATGAACAAACTTAGTAGTTCTATAATTTATATGGTATGATGAACAAACAACACCATGACTTGATGACCAAAAGTTAGTAGTTCTATAATTTGTATATGCATTTTTATAGAGCCATTGTTATTCCTATTGATTCTAAAAAGCATTGATTTCTTGGAAAGGATGTTCTTAGGTTTTGTATTTCTGGGCCCATCAAATATACACCATCGGTTTAGATATGGGATTTCAAATCTTTGAGGTAAGCAGAAACTTTCAATTAATTAAAACCAAAGCATTCAATAATTATACAATAGGTTTAACTCAATTCAAACTAATGTTTAATGTAGCTATATTCAAATTAAAATATAACTATATTATATCACATATATATACATACATATAGAGGCATGGGATCATGTGAGACAGTGAGAAGTGCCATTTTTGGTGAGAAGTGTGAGAAGTAATTTTAAACCGTTTG
Organism: Saussurea involucrata; assembly: GCA_033807775.1. NCBI lineage: Eukaryota > Viridiplantae > Streptophyta > Magnoliopsida > Asterales > Asteraceae > Saussurea > Saussurea involucrata. Next base: position 53,478,897 of record CM066316.1, read on the forward strand.
ATCACTTTTAATCAAATACCCTCCCATGAATTGTGGCTTAAAGTGGAATTTATCAGGTGCATCTCATCCTAATGTTTGTCCATTTCTCATCCAACGTTTGATAACCACTTCTCACACTTCTTACCAAATTTGGCACTTCTCACCGGAACCCAACCCTACATATAGATATATTAACTAATGGTATTGTTATAGTATTATTACTTGTATTGAATGCTATAATAGTGGTAAACAAGGTTTAATATTATAAATAAATGGTTCCCTACATTCAACTATAATCGAAATAAAATGTACGTCAAGTAACTATACATTGTGCTATTAAACTTATACATAGAACATATTATTATTTCAACTCACAGCGAGCAAAATGAAAATATCCAAACAAGGAGCATAATCCACAACCCACATATTTTAAGTTAATTCTGTAGAGGGATTGCCAGAATTGTGCACGTTGAACACACTATTTAAATTTACTAGATTTGCAATAGTTGGCTGGTCTGTGCATCCATCCAGATCTAAGAAGACTCAACCAACAAAGAGATTAATTGAGACAATACACAAAACAAGGGCAATTCTGTCATTATGAGGTGTGACAATCTGGTGAGAAGAATTTCTTGGGCTAGTTTCTTTTCCTCTCAATAGCTAGCACCATATTTTGACATGCAAAAACCCATCAATAGACATCTAACCGAAAATATCTAGCTTCTAGAAGATCCTAACTATGTTTATCAATAGTCACAAGACAGAGAACACAACTTGTATAATTATAAATGAGTCACAAGTTATTCTACCTGACAGATGTTCCAGGTGGGTACATGTCCATCACCAGCTTTGTCCAATTCATTGGGTTATTCCCTATAAGACTTTCTCCCAATTGGTTTCTGTTTACAGTCACAACTACGCTGCCATTTTTGCTTGAAGCAGGTTGTCTTTGCTTGATCATTTACAACAAAGAAAGATACCACAATTAGATCGGGAATATACTTGATACTCATTTTACCCAAGAAAGTAATTAGTAAAGGTCAACCAAGTTAAAGTTGGAATAAGTGCTTACTTTGAGATTTCTGATGCCCTTAATAAAGCTTCTGTCCTAGCAAAATCTCTCATTGCATCAAGTACATACCTAAGCAGGTATACAACTGTTATACAGAATGCTAATCTATTCTACTGCTGGCTGGGAAAGCACAAAAACTGAAGATTATATATTTTAAGTACATAATATAAGCTGATCACATACCCTGGAGAAGAACCAGAGGTAACAAAGTACTGAACTAATGTAGCAACAACCAACAACATATAGATCAATGTATACCTGTAGAAAAGAAGTGTAAGGCAAGTTAATCTAAAATAAACACATACAGAATTTAAAATAAACCAAAGGAGGAACATTTTTTCCACCAGGCATGTTGCTAAGTAGAAAAGCTGCAATTTATGAGTTGTATTCAAAACCAAGCGACACTCAGTTTTCATTTGGATTGAAAATATCTAAATGGTGAATTTGATTTAGATAGTTCAACATTGTGAAAGAGGCTGTAGATTGAGTAACCGACTTCATTGTTAAACCATTGACATGAGGTGGTAGAAACTGATTGGTTCCGGTTATCAAAGGCAATGCATGATCACATTCTTCTATAACCAATGAGTGTTACATAGCTTATGTACCATCTCCTAGGTAGCAATCAAGATTTTCTATAAAGGTTTCCTAATAGAGGTAAGTTATAGCTATGGGTGGAGTGAAAACACTATGGAGATTATAACTATAGTTTAGCTACATGATCACTTCCATTAACAAATTTCCGGATTCCAATTAAACAAACATAGTGCATAAACAAAGAGAATTAGTTAGCCTAGCCCCTAATTACCACATACAACCTTCACAAAACCAGTAACAACAATTTCAGTTGCCTAATCCCAAAACAAATCAAAATCATATGCAAAATACCAAATGTCCACACTTAGCTAATAGTAATAAAGTGAGTATCAGTAAATGCATGTGTGCTTACCAAGGCTGTTCCTTTGATTTCTCTTGCAATTCATCATCAACAATAAATAGAAAACCAACAAATACTAGATGCAGCATCACCAACGCCAATTTCAAACACATCGTAGATCTTCTAGCTGCAACAAAAACGAACACAAATTAAATTCAATGTTAGAAGAACATATAACAGAAAGCCACAAGTATTACCTGGATCGGATAAACAGGGGAAGACGTGAGAGCATCTGTCGGAGAAACGATCGGATGTGTCACGAGAGGGAACGCAAAAACCTATCATCGTCATCCAACTCAACGACCTAAAACAGAAACCCTAAGCAAGCTTTTGGTGAGCTTATGATAATCGCATATCAGAAACTGTGAGCAGAGTGTTGGAGTCTGTTGATGAAAAGAATGGGGGAAAAGCAGGCGAGGACATAGGTCGAGAAATGGAGATCGGAGGAGGAAGATGAAGATGAAGGCGACGTGTTAGTAATGGGATAATTGCATATTAGTACATGTGGTTTGGGTACACAATTTAAAGAAATTGATTTTTTTTTATTTATTTTTTTTGAACGCAAAGGGAATGAGACCACTACCGGGCTTCGGCATTGCCATCACTTGGTCGGGACTCGTTCATATCATTAAAAGAGACGTTACAAATGATGTCATTACAAGAATTAAGGAAAGCGGGCATACTATCGAAATAAACAACGCGGTCTAGAGTACAAGCGTGCCTAGCTAATAAATGAGCCGACTCGTTAGCGAGACGGTTGACCCAATGAACGGAGATGTGATCTTTCGAATTGAGAATATATCTAATCTCCTTGATGATATCCCCGAACTCCGAGTTGTCTTCATAAATGTTATATATTGCATCCACAACCAACTTGGCATCGGATTCGATTATAACATGATTATCATTGCGACTTGAAATCCAATTGAGAGCATCATGGATAGCAAGGGCTTCACATTCTCTCGTGGGCGGGACAAAAAGACATGGCGAAGCGAAAGCCGAGACGAATGCTCCCGAGTTATCACGAAGGACGGCGCCAAAACCCGTTTTATGGAACGAGGCAAAGACCACGGCGTCCACATTACATTTGAGAAAGCCTACCCGCGGTGGTTGCCAACTATGAGCGAGAAGGGGTTCGGGAGGATTAGAGAAGTGCCGAAGGGAGTTAGACGAGGCTTTCCAATCCGTGAGCATAAAATTAGCGCGAATAATTACCGAAAAAGCGTCACGAGGACCGTCGTTCCAAAGAACATCATTACGCCGAAACCAAATGCTCCATAAAATCATGAGAAAAAGGTCTCGGGATTGACCGGGGTTGTCACGGATAAAATTAAAGGCCAACTCATGGAAGGAATTGGCCGCTAAGAGTAAATCCTCAATGGCATTCCCAAGACCCGCTTCGCACCAAATTTGACTAGTTAAAGGGCATCCGACCAAAGCGTGCCACACATTTTCAAAATCATGGGAACAAAGAGGACAATTAGCCAAGGTCCTAATTCCTTTCGATTGGAGAGCAAGACGAGTAGGTAAAACATTTCTAATATCTCTCCACGCGAAAATTTTGACTTTATTCGGAATGTTGGCATTCCAAAGAGCATTCCAATCGCCATTCAAGAAGAGGTCGGGAGTCGGGGCCATGCGATCCATGATAGTGCGATAACTAGATTTGACGGAGTACTTTCCGTCATGCGACCAATGCCAAATTAAAGTGTCCTCACGATTGGAGGTTGGAGGAGGAAGGTTGGTAATTTTGATACTATCCCCATGGGAGAATAAATTATAGATGAGTGCGATATTCCAACCTTGAGAAAGCGGGTCAACAAGGTCATGAACGGTCAAATGGGGACGACTAATATCACTTGTGGTATTTATAGTGAAACCCGTGTCGTCTTTGAGCCAAGGATCTTTCCAAACGTTGATGGAGTGACCGTTACCAATCTTCCAACGGAGCCCCAACTTGAGGATAAGTTGCGAGTGCCAAATACTTCTCCAAATAAAGCTAGGAGCATTTCCCAAGTGGGTCGTCATGAAATTACCGCGCGGGTAATATTTGGCTTTGAGGAGGCGCCCAACGAGAGAAGTCGGGTTTTTAATAAGTCTCCAACCTTGTTTACCGAGCATGGCAAGATTAAAGGCGGTGAAGTCACGGAATCCAAGGCCACCGAAATTTTTCGGGGTGTAAAGCTTATCTCAAGAGAACCAATTGATGGATCGGTTGCCGTCGCGCTTACGGCCCCACAAAAAAGAATTAATCATTTTTTCGAGGTTTTGGATGATCGTGCTCGGTAAGAGAAACACATTCATATAATAGACTGGGATGGCTTGGGTGACGGCTTTAATAAGTGTGGATTTCCCGGCGGAGGAAATGGGTTTTTTTTCTCCAAGATTGAAGTTTAACCCAAAGTCTATCTCGGATATGCCGGAAAATAAAGTTTTTGGTACGACCCACAAGCGAGGGGAGGCCCAAATATCGCCCCGTATTAATTGGGTTATGAATCCCAAGGATGTGGGTAAAGGCGCGCATAAGATCGGGAGCCAAATTGCTACTTCCCATGATGCCCGATTTCGTATAATTAATGGCTTGACTGTACGCTTCCTCATAAGTCGTGAGCATGTTTTTGAGATGCCTAATTTCATCAACCGAGGCCCTGCAAAAAAAGAAAACATCATCCGCGAAAAAAGGTGGGATATAGACGGGGCACCTTTGGCCGCTTTACTGCCATGGAATCGGTCGGCTGAGTCTTCGTGATTCAAAAAGGCTGAAAGACCTTCCATGCAAATAATGAAGAGGTAAGGGGAGATAGGGTCCCCTTGACGGATACCTCTTTTCGGAAAAATAGGACCCACCATATCGTTGTTGACTTTAACGAAATACTTAACGGTTTCGACCATCATCATAATCATGTTGACCCATCGGAAAGGAAAACCCAAAGCAATTAACATGTGTCGCAAAAAGTCCCAATTCAAGCGGTCGTAGGCTTTGCTAATATCAATTTTGAGAGCAACATCCCCCATATTTTTCCGTTTATTACGATGCATGGAATGAAGCATCTCGAAGGCAATAATGATGTTATCCGTGATCAATCGATCTTTCACAAATGCCGTTTGATTTGCCGAGATGATGGAAGGGAGTAAAGGTTTGATTCGGTTAGCCAAGACGTTGGTGACCACTTTCATGATGACATTGCAAAGGGCGATGGGTCTATAATCTTTAAGCGATGACGGGTCATTCACTTTAGGAATGAGCGTGATGAAAGTGTCGTTAATGCCCGTCGGTAGAGACCCACTATCAAGCCAATGTTTTCCGGCGTTGAAAATTTCATCTCCCAAAAAGTCCCATTTCTTTTGGAAGAAGCGGGGATTAAAACCGTCCGGACCCGGTGATTTATCCGGGTGCATTTGGAAGAGAGCCGTTTTGAACTCTTCTTTGTCAAAGGGGGCCTCGAGCCAAGAAAGGTCTGTAGCCGTCAATCGATTTTTAACATATTTAGTGATACGATCCGGGCTTCCGGTGTAATAACCAGGTATTTTAATTATTATTGACCAGTATTTTAGTATTTTAGAATTCGGAAGTTTATTTATATAAGTTTTATTTTAGTTAATTATGGGAAAATAAGTTAAGGGTTAGTCTTGGATATTATAAGGAAGTTAGAGGGTTATTTTGGTCATCTTCTTTTTAAAAGAAAAAGAAATAGGGGAGTGGTTGGGGAAGGGTATGGAGGTGTTCCCTCCATACCATCCTTCTTTGGATACTTAGGAGGAGTACCTCTTTTCTTATTTATTTTTGAAAGGAAGCAAGTGTTAGAGTGTGTGTGTGTGTCTTTGATGGAAAGAGAGAAAGAGAGAGATCGAGAGAAAGATTGAAGGAAAGAAGAAGGAAAAAGCTTTAGGAATTTGTTGCTGAAATTCAAGGTAAACAATCCCTACATTGTTGTGTTCTAATTACTTAAAAGTGTTCTTGAAATGCTAGTTGAATTTTGGTGGGTTTTTGGTTAAAATGGATGTTTTGGGAATTCTAAGTTTAAGGATAGGTTATGTATATGGTCTTGAACATATCTGCACTTTTATAGTATCATACATAGAGTAAAACTGCAAAATCTTGGTTTTAGAATGAGTAGTGGGCTGAGATTCATCGAAGTCGCAGTGGTCTGAGATTCATCGAAGTCGCAATGAACGACTGCGACATTCATCGGAGTCGCAATAGTTGGTTGCGACTCGGGTATGAAGTCGCAGTGGTCGTTTGCGACTTGGGTTGAAATCGCAGTAGTTGATTGCGACTCGGGTTTGGGATCGCAATAGTGAATTGCGACTTGGAGTGGAATCGCAGTAGTGGGTTGCGATTCCAGGGTGGAATCGCAATAGAGGGTTGCGATTTGGGTACTGTTCATAACGATTTTTAGTGGGTTGCGACTTCAGATGTGAATTTTGTAAGTTTAGTTTTTAAAAGAGATATGTGGTATTTTATATTATTTCAGATTCTGTGAAGGGTGGAAATACGTGATACTAACTTGGGAAAGCTTTGTGATATACGTTTCAGGTGAGTTTTTCTTTAAAATATTTTCCAACTGGGATACATATATATATGATATATAGATGAGATGGATATGTTCGGATTGAGAATTTTTACATGATGTGATTATGTGTTCATATTGAGATGTATACATGTTTGGAATGGGATAACGTTTTTATAAAAATATGTGATGTCTTTATACATGGTTGAAATGTCATGAAAGGTTTTATAAAATGACAATATGATATATTGGTACATATATATATTGTATTTATGTGAGTATTCTACGAGAATACTTGGCCGGGATCCGAGGGGCGGACCGGTGAGTGCCGGGTTCCGGTGGGCGAACCGGTGGGTTTACCGTAGTTGTTGTACGGCAGAGTAAATTAACTAGTTGGCTTGCAACCACTAGTATGGCCATTTGGGGAGGGATAAGGCAGAATGACTTGATCATTTGTGGAGGAACAGGGTGGAATGAGTTTGATTACGATACTCTAGTCTTGGTTGGTATTTACTTACGTGTAAAATATATGTGTGTGTTTGTATAAAGAAGTTTTATATAAATGGATTTTTTTGACAGGTTTCAATTGACAGGGATTTTCTCACTAGACCTGTAGGTCTAACCCTCATTTTCTGTTTTAAAATATGTATTCCAGGTTAAGGATCGTTATTTAGTAAAAAGGGAAGAATTAAAGTTTGAGACGCAGTTGATAGCTGACGAGGATTAGGAACTGGAAATGTTATGTTTGTATAGTTTCGAGACTGCTGGACCGTACGTGATTTATTTGTATTTCTTTTTATGAATATAACGATGTGATACAATATATGTTATTTGAAGCATGTTGGGAAAACAGGTTGTTACAGATGGTATCAGAGCCTTAGTTTAAGGGATTTAGGTATTAGTATCTGTACCTAGACTTAAACTGCATGTGAAGTAGGATGTCCCTATTATTGTAGAACCTTGGGATATTAAGTATAACACGGTATAAGGAATATCATGAAAGGTAAATTCGAGTTACACCTGGCCAGTGTAATTGTGAGCTTACAGTTACATGATTGGACCGGAATACCTTATTATATGGGGTATGTGCTTATGTGTATATTAACCTAGTTGAAATCTACCGAGTGACAAGTCGGTCTCGACATGGATAGAGACGAAGACAAGTATATTTATACAAACTCTACACGTGCTAAAGTGCTATTTGACTTCGGTTCGAACCGATTAATTGTGTTTTCAATCTTTTGTTGACTTAATTGCATTAGGAAAGGAATTTGATAAATGTGTTGGTATTATAGATAAGAGTGGAGTGCCTATTAAGTTATTTTGAAAATCTTGTTGGAATTTGAGGTAGTAGCAAGTATAGGATGGTGTTGGAACTTGATTTTGTTAAACCTGTCAATTAAGTAATGATTTGTCGATTATGTAAAGTGAAGTGAATGATGATGAATTTCCTTTGCGGAACAAACTTAAGTGAATTGTATATTATTAAGTACTGCTCGTGATGATCTAGGGTGTTTAAATAGTTGATTATATTAATGATGGATGGTAGCGGGACCGTTTGTTTAGACTTAGTATAGTAAATATATTGTGGTGTAGGAGTCTGATCTTGTTAAAACCTTTGATTAAGAAATGATAAGTGATCCTTGGTATTTCGGTATGAGAAAATAAAGTTGATTTATTGGAGTAAGTGGTTATGATGAAAGAAGAGATTGTCGGGTGATTGACTTAAAGTTTTCGTTTGTTAACAAATTTTATATTAAGGATATATGAGTTACTTTTGATAAGACTTAGTAAGAGTGTAGGTTTGGAAGCATTTGGTGTGAAAAGAGATTAGTTCTAATTTAATAAGAGTGTAACAAATATTTCGGATGATATCGAAATTAGCATGGTTATTCATTAGGATTTAGCATGATAAATTTAAGTGAGAAATCAAGGATAATTGAAACTAGAAAGTAAATAGTGTTTTGGGAATGATTAGTAAGGAAAAGCTTTTAGTAATCAAAAGTGATAACCGTTGTCATGTGTGTTTGAATTTGGAAGATTGTTCAAAGTGGTAAATTAAATTTATATTTTAGGGGCGAAAGTGGTTAGTAGTTTAATTTGGGATGTTTTATCTAACGCTTGCAATTGTTAGAAATTTTCAAATTGAATTGTGCATGTTAGAATTTTGAAAAGATTTTGTGGAAGTATAGAATGTGGCATTGTGTATAAATCAGTTTTCAAACACTAAAGTTATGTCTCCAAATGTTAAAGTTTATGTTATGGATAAAAATTTCAATTGTGATAGATGATTCGTGATATACAAAAATTTTATTTATATATATATATAACTGTGTGCTGAAAGAGGCACGGGGAAATGTTGTACGTGAAAAGAGACACAATGACGTATATTTGTGCTAATTGGGGCACGATGTGAAATAAAGAGGTACGGATTTTATTAACAAAGATGTTTTTATGGTTGTTATATTTTGGGGATAGGTGTACAGTGTGGTTTCAAATCGTTTGTTATCATTTTGAAAGAATATGTATTGATTTTCGAAAATTGAGGAGGTGTGTGGGTGTTTCGATCAATGAGTGAGATTTCAAATTAACTCGGTTAATTTTTTTTTTTCTCTTCGATTTGAACTATGGTGAAATTATTGGGAAAATATAGCGATGGTTGAAATTGAGCGTGTACGATCGGTATGGAGATGAAAGAAAGCTAGCTCGTAGGATCGGTCTAGAGTGAGCACCTCCTAATGAGCTATCCTTGGGAAATTGTGTTTTATGTTGAAAGGAGAGTAGAAGAAAATAGTCGAATGAATTAATCGGGGTGAAGGGTCGTTGGTTAGAACGTGGTATTAATACGAGAGAGATGTGGTGGTGAGTATGGAAATCAATTGTAGTCTAATGTTCATAATCGGTATAATTAATGCAATAAAGTGTTGTCTGTTTTAGATGTATTTGTGGAATAGGGATGTGACTGTAGGGTTGGTGATAACCTATGGAGAAAAGTTCGACTGCGGATTAAGGTGATACTCCAAGTTGATTTTGTAATCTTTTGGGGAGAAGAGTGTCGTTATTTTTTTTTTGGAGTGTTGGATTGTTGGGACATTTTAGAAACTGTGATCGAAGGCGTGGTGTGTACAGTCAGCCGATGTCAAGGAAAAGAGTTGAGTACTTGGTGTAATTGATTGCTTACTAGAACATAAGAGTATGTAGGCTAGATTGCCTGGTGCTTATCACTTGCAGTATGACTATTACTTGCTAGTAGGAATTTATGCTAGTCCTGATAGGTTGTTAAGTGAATGCTTTACAAGTGGTACTGTGGAAACTAAATATTCTTAGAATGTTTGATTTAGTTCTATGGCGCAGCTCTTGTTTGAGTCTAACCGTTGTGGGATAGAATCCTTATTTCGAATGTCTATCTGATTTCACACTGTATGCGTTTGTGCATTCGCGAGGCGACTCGTCGTGACTAGTGGGGATTCCGTCATAGCAGTGATAGTAGGTTGAGGTGAACCTGGAGTCTAGAGGTGTGAATGATATTGGTATGATCGATCTAGAATATTATACCTTGTTCGTTGTTGGACAACCTAAAGGGGGGGGGGGGGGTAAGGTTGTATTTAAATCTTTTACTTTCAAAAATTCTTTTTATAAACAAATACGGTATAAAATACAGTCAAAATACAGCAGAGTATAAATGAATAAATATACAACAATTATATAAACAGATATAATTAAATGCACAGCGGAAATGAAAAGAGATAGGGGAAAGAGAATACTTGACACCGATATTTAAAGTGGTTCACCAATCACGTGGTTGGCTAGTCCACCTCGAGAAAACACTTCTCGGAGATCCAATAAGAACGTGTTCTTTACGGTAGAACACAAACCTTAGTACAAAAATAATCACGGATATCTCTACTTCAGTTGATGAGATTTCTATGGATCACTCACTCTATTCAAACACTTACAAGAGGTGTATAATTTTAATATGATAATCACTCTTGTATAATGTTTATCACTTGGATATTTTTAGAGAGTTTGATCACTTGAGTTGTGTTGCTGATTCAACTAATCGAGAGATTTTAATCTGCTATGAACTCAAGTTTTCTTACTCAAAAAATGTTTTATAAATTTTAATAAGTGATTAAGTGAGAGAAGAAGCAGCAGAGTATTGATCAAATGCTGGGGTATTAATTGGTAAATTGGTAATTGAAACCTTCAGCAGAACCCTCTATTTATAGCCTCGTCGAGCACTGTTCATAAACCAAGCAAGAACCAAATCTTGCAAATATTGTCTGGCACAAAATCTTGCTATCACATGGGATTTCTTCTACTGATCTTCAGTTGACAACAGAAAACAACTGTGACATTTAATGCCATATGCAGCATGCAACTAAAGTCAACAACAAACACAATCCATGAGATTTGCCACCTTTCTTCTCTTCCATAAAACCCAGATAAATAGGAATAGGAATAGTATGTAGGAAATGATGAAATCCTAAATCATATTAAACAAAAGGTTGGTGGGCCCCACAACAAAGAGCTTTCCATCTTTTATTATAAAACAAAGTTTGGTGGGTCCCACAAGAAGAATATTATATATATATATATGTAGTATGAAACGATATGTATATATATATATAATTTGATTTTTTTAATTATTTCAAAAAAATAGTATTGGGTTAAGTTTTTAAAATATCCAAGTGGTATATTATTTTAGGGTGTTTATCATTTTAAAAAATAAAATGACGTAAATCTTCAGTCTTGGATTCTTCATATAAATTTATCGAGATCATTTAAAAAGCTGCACACTCAGATAAAATATTAGATAACAAAGAATGCGGTGTGTTTTGTAATCATCAAAATAAATATGGAGATGTGATTTTATGTGTACCAAAAATATATCACAATATTAAAAGCTGGGTACACTTGCACCAACAATCTCCCCCTTTTTGATGATGACAAACACAACGCTAAACAGGAGAGCATACTCGGTTTCTCTCCCCCTTTTGTCAAAGCAAAAAGGGTTAGGAAAGACGCTATGCTCCCCCTCAAAATATGAAACATTTGAGAGTTAGCATTTTCTCAAGGATTATACTCAAGCATGCCTAAACCTAGCCTTAATTTAAAGAACGCAGTTTTGTTTAGGGCTTTAGTGAAAATATCGGCCAAATTATCTTCCGAATCAACCTTTTCAAGCACGATTTGGCCTTTTTGAACATTATCTCGTAAAAAGTGATGTCTCAATTCAATATGTTTGGTACGAGAATGTAGCACGGGATTTTTGCTTAGGTTTATGGCACTTGAGTTATCACACATAATTGGAATTTTGGTTAGGTGTACCTCAAAATCGGTAAGTGTGTGTTTCATCCAAAGGACTTGAGCACATGCTCTTGCGGCGGCTACATATTCCGCTTCGGTGGTAGACAAAGCTACGGATTGTTGTTTCTTAGAGAACCAAGATACAAGTGAGAGACCTATAAAGGCACATACCCCACTAGTACTTTTTCGGTCAACAATAGATCCACCAAGATCGGAATCGGTGAAACACGTTACTTCTAACTCGGGTTTCTTTGCATACCATAAGCCAAGATTAGTAGTACTTCGTAAATATCAAAAAATACGCTTGACAACTTCATAGTGAGTTTGTTTAGGTGAAGATTGAAAACGAGCACATAAACATACACTGAACATAATATCAGGTCTACTAGCAGTTAAATATAATAAACTACCAATCATACCACGATAAATCTTTTCATTAAAATCGTTTCCCTCCTCGTCACGAGATAATTGTAAGTTTGTGGTCATTGGAGTTTCAACGGGTTTGACATTTTCAAAGTTAAACTTTTTCAACATATCTTTACAATATTTAGATTGACTAATAAAAATACCAGTTTCACATTGTTTGATTTGCAATCCTAAGAAGTATTTTAACTCTCCCATCATGCTCATTTCAAACTCGCTTGTCATTTTCGCAGAAAATTCATTACACAGTTTTTCATTAGTGGAACCAAAAATAATATCATCAACATATACTTGCACAACTACAATATCATTTTGATCATATTTCACAAATAAAGTATTATCTATTTTACCCATAATATAACCACTTACAATTAAAAAGGTTTTTAATCTATCATACCACGCACGCGGAGCTTGCTTTAAACCATAAAGCGCCTTTTTCAATTTATAAACATGTGTCGGATTTTCAAAATTTTCAAAACCGGGAGGTTGAGAAACGTATACCTCCTCATTTATAATACCATTTAAGAAAGCACTTTTAACATCCATTTGAAATAATTTAAAATCTTTAGCATTTGCAAAAGCGAGAAGCATTCGAATAGACTCCAACCTTGCAACCGGTGCAAAGGTTTCATCATAATCTATACCTTCTTGTTGATTGTACCCCTTGGCAACTAAACGTGCCTTGTTTCGTGTGACTCCACCGTTCTCGTCTACCTTGTTACGGAAGACCCATCTTGTGCCAATAATGGTTTGACTACTAGGGCAAGGAACTAAGTCCCACACATCATTCCTAGTAAATTGGTTCAACTCTTCTTGCATGGCCATTATCCAATCCTCATCACCTAAAGCTTCATCTATGGTTTTAGGTTCTATGGTTGAGATAAAGGCATGGAAAGCACAATGGGTATGGATTTGAGATCTAGTTGTCCTTTGGTTTAGGTCACCTATAATTTGATCTACGGGATGGCCTCGAGCGGTTCTAAGGTTAGGATCATCTACACCTTGCGGAATAAAACACGGAGGGGCATCACTAGATTCAATATTATTTGTGGAAGGTTGGGTACCTAAATCCAAGGTACTAAGTTGTTGGGCTAAGACTTCTCCCTCACGGATATTGTCATTTGCTAAGGGTGCACTCGGTTTGGGAGGACTCTCGTCAAAGCTAACATTTAGGGATTCTTCTACAACCATGGTCTCCTTATTTAGGATTCTATAGGCTTTGCTATTCCAAGAATAACCTAGGAACACTCCCTCATAGGCTTTGGCATCGAATTTGGTTAGATAGGATTTGGTGTTTAAAATGAAACATTTACATCCAAAAACTTTTAGGTGGGCTAAGGAAGGTTTTCTACCACGGTAAAGCTCATAGGGTGTCTTATTTAGGATACTTCTAATTAGGACACGGTTAAGCACATAGGTCGCGGTAGCAACGGCATCACACCAAAACTTTTGGGGAACTTGATGTTCGTTTAGCATGGTTCTACTCATTTCTTGTAACGTTCTATTTTTCCTTTCAACAACCCCGTTAGATTGAGGTGTTCGAGGAGCCGAAAAATTATGAGTTATACCATGTTTATCACAAAAGGCACCAAATTGGACATCATTATCGAATTCACGTCCATGGTCCGTACGTATGGAAACAATCGTACAACATTGTTGGTTTTGAATTCGTTTTCCCAAAATTTTAAACTTTTCAAAAGCCTCATTTTTATGTCTCAAAAATAAAGTCCAAGTATAACGGGAATAATCATCCACAATAACCAAAGTGTAAAAATTTCCTCCAAAACTTTGAATCGCCATAGGGCCAAAAAGATCCATATGTAGAAGTTCTAAAACTCTTTTAGTCGAAATCATATTTTTTGATTTATGAGAAACGTGATGTTGTTTGCCGACACGACAAGCATCACAAAAATGATTATCAAACTTTAATTTTGGAAGGTCACTCACAAGCTCCTTATTTTTTAAGTTTTGAATTAATCTAAGATTAGCGTGACCCAAACGTCTATGCCATAAGGTAGAAATATCATAAAGGGATGATAAACAAACATTTTTATTTACAAGAGTTTTACAAATGTATAAATTTCCTTTTACAAGACCCGTTAAAAGAACTTTGCCATTTTTCAAGATTTTACAAGAATCTTCTTCGAAGATAACGATTATACCATTTTTACAAAGTTGACGAACACTTAGCAAGTTAAATTTTAAATTATCAACATGATTAACATTAAGAAATTTAACATTATTGCAAGAAACTGTACCTCTCCCAATTATCTCTCCTTTGGAATTTCCTCCAAAAATTACCTGTCCACCATCACATGACTCATATGATGAAAAGAGATTGCTATTTCCGGTCATGTGACGTGTGCAACCACTATCGAGAATCCAGTCCATATCAAGGTTTATCTACAATAATAAGGATGTAACTTTTATGGTCCCCATTTCTCGTGGGTCCTTCTTAATTAGTTTCAGGATGACAACAACAAAAATATATAAAGGACTTAGAGTCTTTTATATATATAAGTAAGACAAAAGAATTGAATAGAATATATATAAATATATGTATGATATACGTATATATGAGGTATATATATATAAGTAAATAGAAAGTCAAACCTAATATATAAACAATAAAAAGTTTAAACAAAACAAATATATATATATGTAATACGTATGTATGTATATATAAACAAAAAGTACATACAAAAGTATATTATCTATATATAATACATATAAGAGAATATATTATATATAGAATTAAAAAGAACTGCATATATATGTAACATATTTAAAACCATAAACGCATACCACCGGGATTATCATTATTAAACATTCCTTTTGGAATCCATTTATTTACCATTTTAATTTTGAGATTGTATTTATCATACACATAAAAAGAAGCATTTATATTCGCATTATTTTTCGGTCTAGAATATTTATCATGGTACATGCGAGCATACGGTTTTCTCGGTATATATTTTACATTATTTATTTTAGGTACATACGGAGGTTTTTGCACATATCGATTTCTTGTATTTACTTTAGGTGATTCAAAATATCTTTTAATTGGCATACAAGAACATTTTTCTTTGCAAGCATCGGAACCAATACATTTTCTACATTTTATACGGTTAGACATATTTAGCATGTTAAGAACTTTTTCATTACTACTTTGAAATGCTTTAGCTAATAGATTGTCCTTTTCATATGAATCACATTTAGCTTTTAAACATGCATTTTCATTTTTAAGAATATCACATTTTGTACATATAATATCTTCATGTGTCTTTTTATTTAAACATGCAATTTTTTTATTTAGAATATCACAAGATTTACAAAAATCATTTTCACCTAATTTAGTTTCTAATTTAGCAATTATATCCATATCATTTGCAGATTTTTGTTTACCGTCATTAATTTTCTTTTCACATGCAGATACGGTTTCTTTTAATTTTGAGATTTCATCTTGATACCTATTTGCAAGAGCGGCCATGTCATGGAATGATTCATATAATTCGTCAAGATTATTTTCATCTTCATTTTCATAATCACTAGCGTAATCTGAGTAACAAGATTTTACCTCGTCGTCGCTTTCGGCCATAAGACAAATAGCTTGATATTCGTCTTCTTCTTCGCTTCCACTCCACGAGCCTCCAACGAAGGCTTTATCCTTTTTATTTTGAAATTTGTTCTTTTTAGGACATTCGTTGGCATAGTGGTCTTTATCACCACATGAGTAACAATAACCTCTCTTTGGTTTGGCTTTTTCGTCGTCACTTGAGTCGTCATTTTTCTTCACTTTATCTTCTCTTTTATGGAAGTTGCGACTCCGGTTTTCACCGCCACGACGGTAGTTACCGTTTCTTTGAAATCTGCTATTTTTAGAAAATTTATTGTTAGTAAAAAATTTAGAGAAGTTTCTTACCAACATAGCGACTTCGTTGAGTTTATCGGATTGATCTTTTGAAGTGCTAGCTTCCTCCTTTTTCTTTTTGTCATTCGGAGTTGAGACATTAAGAGCGATCGACTTCTTTTTGACTTGCTCCCGATCTTTGTTTCTTTTAAGTGCAATTTCGTGCACTTTAAGATTGCCGACGAGATCGTCGAGCTTCATTAGGGAGAGATCACGGGAGTCTTCTAATGATGTAATCTTTGCCATCCACTCCGAAGGAAGTGCTCGGAGGATTTTCCTTACGTAATCTTCATTAGGATAAGTGCGACCTAATCCTTTCAAAGTAGTCATAATGAGGTTAAAACGTTTAAACATTGAGTCGATTGACTCATCTTTTGACATTTCAAATAATTCATAATCATGAACTAAAATGTTTATTTTAGAACTTTTAACTTGTGTGTTTCCACGATGAGTGTTGTTTAAACTTTCCCAGGTTTGATTAGCAGTTTTATATGTATACACTCTTTCAATTTCATCAGTAGTTAAAGCAGCATATAATATATTCTTAGCTTCAAAATTTAAACAGACATGAGATTCTTCAGCGGGAGTCCATTCTTTTAAAGGTTTATCAACAATAAGATCATATTTTACAATAGTAGGATTAAAATTCCCATTTTCTATAATATCCCAAATTCTTTGATTTTTGCCACGAACGTGACATTCAAATAGTTCGGCCCAAATGCCAAACTTTTCAGTATCTATCATAGGAGGTTTTGAAAACATAATATTAGTTTGTTGAGCCATTAAAAAATATTTAAGCAGAAAATTTTGAAAGCCCTGCTCTGATACCAATTGTTGGACAACCTAAAGGGGGGGGGGTAAGGTTGTATTTAAATCTTTTACTTTCAAAAATTCTTTTTATAAACAAATACGGTATAAAATACAGTAAAAATACAGCAGAGTATAAATGAATAAATATACAACAATTATATAAACAGATATAATTAAATGCACAGCGGAAATGAAAAGAGATAAGGGAAAGAGAATACTTGACACCGATATTTAAAGTGGTTCACCAATCACGTGGTTGGCTAGTCCACCTCGAGAAAACACTTCTCGGAGATCCAATAAGAACGTGTTCTTTACGGTAGAACACAAACCTTAGTACAAAAATAATCACGGATATCTCTACTTCAGTTGATGAGATTTCTATGGATCACTCACTCTATTCAAACACTTACAAGAGGTGTATAATTTTAATATGATAATCACTCTTGTATAATGTTTATCACTTGGATATTTTTAGAGAGTTTGATCACTTGAGTTGTGTTGCTGATTCAACTAATCGAGAGATTTTAATCTGCTATGAACTCAAGTTTTCTTACTCAAAAAATGTTTTATAAATTTTAATAAGTGATTAATTGAGAGAAGAAGCAGCAGAGTATTGATCAAATGCTGGGGTATTAATTGGTAAATTGGTAATTGAAACCTTCAGCAGAACCCTCTATTTATAGCCTCGTCGAGCACTGTTCATAAACCAAGCAAGAACCAAATCTTGCAAATATTGTCTGGCACAAAATCTTGCTATCACATGGGATTTCTTCTACTGATCTTCAGTTGACAACAGAAAACAGCTGTGACATTTAATGCCATATGCAGCATGCAACTAAAGTCAACAACAAACACAATCCATGAGATTTGCCACCTTTCTTCTCTTCCATAAAACCCAGATAAATAGGAATAAGAATAGTATGTAGGAAATGATGAAATCCTAAATCATATTAAACAAAAGGTTGGTGGGCCCCACAACAAAGAGCTTTCCATCTTTTATTATAAAACAAAGTTTGGTGGGTCCAACAAGAAGAATATTATATATATATATATGTAGTATGAAACGATATGTATATATATATATATATATATATATATATATATATATATATAATTTGATTTTTTTAATTATTTCAAAAAAATAGTATTGGGTTAGGTTTTTGAAATATCCAAGTGGTATATTATTTTAGGGTGTTTATCATTTTAAAAAATAAAATGACGTAAATCTTCAGTCTTGGATTCTTCATATAAATTTATCGAGATCATTTAAAAAGCTGCACACTCAGATAAAATATTAGATAACAAAGAATGCGGTGTGTTTTGTAATCATCAAAATAAATATGGAGATGTGATTTTATGTGTACCAAAAATATATCACAATATTAAAAGTTGGGTACACTTGCACCAACATTCGTATTTTGTGGGTTTTCTTCTTGGTGTAAGAGTTGTTGTAGTTAGGAGGGTATTAAATTTTTGGTATGTGCCTTGGTACCGAAGGGTTTCGCATAGTGAGAGTTCATTCGGCCTTTCCTGTGTTGAGCCTGCGGAAGGGCTTAGCCGAAGCGAGTAGGGTTGTACCGTTAGAAAACACCGGATTGGATCAGAGAAATTAAGTTGTAAAGATTTTATGGTCATGTGATGAACTTAGTGGTGTGGTTCGTAGTAGATTTATTATATCTTTGGTTGGAAATTGTTGTGGTTAAGCAAGGCAAGATTAATGTTGATAAAACTTTCTTATGGAGTTGTTTAAGTTAAAGAGATGTTTTTTTTACTTAGTGCTGGACTTTGCATGATTGAGCCGTTAATAAGTTATATTATTAGTGACATGAAATTTTAACGGAGTTGTGATGAATTCTTTCGGCTTAATTTTATAGTGAAATTATATGATGTTTTGAGTATTTGTGTTAGTGGGGTAAGGTGAGACCGGTATTGATAAATTTCAATTGCGGAGTGGTTAAAGTGAAACCAATGTCTAAAGAGATGTGAAAGTATTTTAGTGCTAAATTGGAAATGTAAGGACTTGATATGATAGCGAGTTTGTTATTTATTAAGAAATGAATTGGTATTGATATTTGGATAAAAGACGGTATGAGTTTTTGTTAATGTTACATTATCTTGTACCATGTAGTATTATAGTTGATGGACCAAATGTGACATGTTGTCAAACTTGGAATAGTATATATAGTATACTATCTGTATTTTTAGGTCAGACCACAACATAGAACATTCAACATACAAAATACACACGCCTCTATCTTCGCAGCCTCCTTCCACTTTGTAAACCTCTCAACCTTCTGTGAAGTTGTAAGCTGCAAGTTCTTCAATCATATATATAGAGGTGTACTTCTTTGATTCATATATATCGTGTATTTACTCTTATTACTTGTCATTGTGGGATCACAATTGGTATCAGAGCTTAATATCATTTTGTTCAGATTTGTTCTTAAAAGTTGTACGTATCTGTATTCTTCAAGTTCAATTTTTTTTGGTTGATTTTGGTCTCTGGAGTTCTTCTAGTGGTTGGAATCGATCAAGAAGTGAAAATAGAAATTTCCTGTGTATTTAATTCCGCATATCACCAGGAAATTAGATCAATACGTGCATCTTCTCTGTTTTTCACGAAGTCTCTGTTTTGAGTAAAACTCACTGTTTTGCTCATCAAATCAAGGTTAGGTTGGTTTTTAGACAAAACTCAAGGTTATAAAAGTGCCCAGAAATTACCCAGGAACACTCGTTCAAAATTTCAAGCATTTTTGAGTTCATTTGAACATCTGCTTAAAAATCATCATAACCATCGCAACCAACTAATATTCATATCTCTCGCAAGATTCAAACCCCTCGCAATCTTCTAGAAATTAAGACTGCGAGCCTCGCAACCTTCTAAAATTCTGGACTGCGAGCTTCGCAACTTTCAGGATCTTTGGACTGCGATCCTCGCAATTTTTAATTGCGATCTGTTTCTTGCCTCGCAATCCAATCTGTTATTGCGATTTGTTGGTTTGGTGTTTGCCTCGCAATTGTTGACTGCGAGACTTAGTTTCGATCGCAATTGTTCACTGCGATCCAATTTCATTGCGATACTTTGTTTGCCTCGCAACAGATTGTTGAGACTTTTTGTTGCATCGCAAACAGTAGCCTCGCAACCCATACAAAGGCAGAGACAGAAAGAGTTTGTTGAAAAAGAAAGCTACTGAACAAGAGATAAAACGATCAGACAAGTAATTAAATGACTACAAGAGATGTGCTATCCATTGGTTCCAAAGACAAACCTCCGGTTCTCTTTACATCAGAATTCAAAATTTGGAAAGACAAATTCCTAGACTGGGTAGATAGACAAGAGAACGGAGAATTCATTATCAATTCTCTAGATAATGGACCAATGAAGCCTATAACAAGAAGAGGGATTGCTATTGATGGTGATCCAATTCCAGATATTGTTACTGTTCTACCGATTCACTACTCTGTTGAACAGAAGAAATTGTACCAAGGAGATAAAATGGCGAAATCTCTAATTATTCAGGCCTTGACCGATAATGTCTATCGGAGGGTAGACAGCAAAAATCAATCTGGTAAAGCCATGTTTGATGAACTGATAAAGTTATTTCAAGGATCTGAAGTAGAGAATCAAATGAAAATCTCAACCATCATCAACTCATACGAATGCTTCAAACAGAAAGAAGGAGAGACTCTTGACTCTGCTTATGTACGCTTCACCACAATATTGAATGAGCTAAGCAGATTCAAAATAGAGAGGAAGGTTATTGAGCACAACGTAAAATTCCTGACCGTTCTTCAACCAGAATGGAAGAAGTACGCTCACCGAATGAAGCAGAATGCTAAGCTATCAGAATTACCTCTACAACAGATGTTTGAAACGTTGAAGCAGGATGAAGATGATGCTGAAGCGAAGAAAGTGAAGAAGAATAGGAAAGTGAAGAATGAAGATAAAAGAGGGATGAAGGATGAAGAGCAAGATCCACTTGCGTTGATTTCAAGCAGAGGATACTCCCAGGATGAGGAGAACCAGTCTGAAGGAGAAATGGAGGAAGCAAGTGGGATAGAAGAAATAGAGAGAATGAAGGATTCTCTGGCTCTGCTTACCAGTTCTTTTCAGAGAAAATTTGGGAAAAGTCCTGGTTCTAATAATCAGAGGTATGCGTCGGGCTCAAAGAACTTTGAGCATAGGGCGCATGTTGAATCAAGCAAAAGAGCAGAATACAGAAGGCCGGAAGAGTATAAAAGGCCTACTGAGTATAGACGGCCAAATGATTACAAGAGGCCAAAGGAGAAAAAGATTTTTGAGAAAAAGGAAGAACTACAGACCTGTTACAACTGTGGGAAACCTGGTCATTTCGCGAAGGAGTGCTGGAAGCAGATAGTGAAAGATACCAATTACTACAAAAACAAGTTGTTGCTTGCTGAAAAGAAGCAATCGGGTATTGCACTAAAGGTAGAAGAGGATTACTGGCTTGATCATTCTGATGATGAAGCTAATAATGAGACTACTGCTCAAACAAAGATGTGCTTCATGACCAAAGAAGCCAATGATGAAGGAACAGAGTCTACTTCAGAACAGGTATATTTCGATTTCTATAATCAATTTATTTCTAAACAAGCATGCTTAACACAAAGGTTAGAAGAATTAAAAGCTGATGAGAACATTGCTAATGAAATAATTTCAACTCAAAAGGAAAGACTAATAGAACAAGACAGTCAAATGACTGAATTGAAAAAGAAAAAGACTGAATTCGATATTGGTCATGCGTACTTTCAAGATAGAGTATCTGAACTAGGGGTGTTAACGAGTCGAGCTTTTAACGAGCTACTCGAGCTCGAGCTCGTTTATCTCGAGCTCGAGCCTAATAGTTATCGAGCTCGAGTCGATCTCGAACACAAAATAAAGCTCGCTTAAGTTAACGAGTCGAGCTTTATAACACCGATGTTCGACTCGGCTCGTTTGAAAGCTCGATTAAGCTTATACGAGTCGAGTCGAGCCGAGCCATTCGAGCATACATTTTTTCGAGCCTAACATATTTATATATGTTTACAAATTATATAATCAAAATATAAAAATTATCGATCTTGATTACATAAACGAGTTAATCGATCTCAAATTCGAGCTTATAAACGAGCATCGAGCTCGAGCTCGAACATTGAAAAAATATTCGAGCTCGAGCTCGAGCCCGACTTTGAAAAATTAATCGAGCTCGAGTCGAGCTCGAGCCAGGTAAGATTTTTTTAAGCTCGGCTCGAATAATCTACTACTCGACTCGACTCGGCTCGTTAACACCCCTAATCTGAACTATCGGAAAAATTAATGAGTTCAGAAATAAAGAATAGCGAGTTTGAAAGTCTTTTACATGCTTATAAAGAAAGAAATGAAGAGCTGAGTGAAAATATCAAAGATCTGGAAGATAAACTGTACAAAGCAGGTCAAACAGAACAAACAATTCAAATGAATAAGCCAAACAAATTCAGATACTATAACGCAAAGTGGGGTATTGGATATGACAATCCTCAGTACCTAAGGAATGCCATAACTAAAACTCCCACTCAGTATGAATTTGAATGGTTTATGCCTATTACACATCCTTGCTATCAAATCAAACAACTTCATGAGGAAGAACAAAAGGCTGAGGAAGAAACAAAAAGAAAAATCACTGTTAGAATGCAACTTCCTTTTTGGTATGGTCCAGAGAATGCCAAGGCATTAGATAATGAAAAAACCTTACCAAATGATTATTTTGAGAGTTATATTGTTAAAGAACCAGAGGAAAAAGAAAATACTCAAAATCATAATCCTGAAAAATCTGTTTTGGAAGGAAAAAGGTATTTTCCACCAATGGTTCTTGAACAAAAACTCATGGAGCTCGAAAGGAATATAATTTTTAATGTTGAAGAAATAAGAAACGAAGATCAACTTCTTTTTTATATTGAAAAAGAAGTTATCTTTACTGTTTTGTCATATAACATAAATGATGAACCTGAAAGCTTTGAAGAAAAGAAATCTCTAGAACTTAGATGTTTGGATCTTTCAGATCAACTATTTACTTTACAGAAAACGCTTTTTCTTGAAAGACAAATAATAGGGAAAGAAAGAGAGAACAGACTTGTTTTTGAGATTGAAAAGGAAGTTGTGATCACAGTTCTTTTAGAAAACTTAATTGATATGAAAAGAAAACTTGAGGAAATATCTGATGAAAAGGTTTCAAACGTAACACATTCTTCTGATTCAGATCTTTCTTCATGCAAAGCTTTCATGATAACAACTGTTTTGAAGGGTTGTAAAATAGATGACCAAGAAAAAGAAATAGATGATTTTCTTAGTAAACCAACATCTCATGGTTATGATTTTTGGAATTTAAAGGAAAAATCTGTTAAACATGCTTCAACAGAATTTAATGAATTTCATTATCCTAAGTCTTATGGTTTCTTTTATGCTTCATCTGAAAGTGATTCTGATATTGATAGTATGGATGTTGGTAAAGGCAAAGGCAAAGTTGAAAATGAATTGCCTGTTCTATTTGACTTCAGTGCAAAACTTCCAGATCACACTGATTTTTTGATAAAAGAAGAGGAACCTAAAAAGATCATTTTGGAAGGGGAATCTTCCAAGTCTTCAGAGAAAATTTCTGTCAATGATTACTATTCCAAATATAAATCAAAACAATCATTTCAGAAAAAGAAAAGAAAACCAAAACAGAAGAAGCATGCTAAATCTACTCAAACTCTATATTCAAAATCTCACAACTCTTCTTTGTCTGGTGTTTCAGATCGTAATTTAAGAACCAACAAGAAACTTGAGTGGAAGATAAAAGCATCCACACAAGAAGTGACAAAGATCAAATCATCCAAAGTTCCTTTAAATGTTTTAAATTTCAAGAAGGACAAGTTGTTTTTGAATGTAATTAATCATGCTGTTGACAATAGAAAACTTGTAACACCTTGCAAGATTTATACAATGCAACAACTGATTAACTTGTCTCATGATAAAATCTGTTGTGCTTCATGTGGTGTGGATGATTTCATTGGCAAATCTGACTATAACTGTTGGTTGTATACACCTAATTACTCTAACAATGGTAATAGAAAGAGCATTGCCAATTTGAAATGGCTACCTAGAACTACAAAGAATCCTAACCCAAAAGGACCCAATTGGCAATGGGTACCTAAAACTGTTTAAATTCCTTTTTGCAGCTCCGTCATGTGTGGTACTTGGATTCTGGTTGCTCAAAACACATGACTGGAAGAAAGGAACTCTTGAGCAACTTTGTAGAAAGAGATGGAGGGAGAGTCAAATTTGGAAATGATCAGTACTCTCCTATCTTAGGTTATGGAGACATAGTAACAGACAAGGTCAAAATAACCAAGGTTAACTATGTTGAAGGATTGGGACACAACCTGTTTAGTATAGGTCAATTCTGTGACAAAGACCTAGAAGTACATTTCAAGAAGACTCGGTGTGCAGTTCTAACCGATGACGGAAATGAACTTCTAGTTGGGTCGCGCAATTCAAATCTTTACACCATTGACCTATCCAAGCTAAACCCCAAGATGAATGTGTGTCTGATGTCAAAGGCGTCGTTTGACAAAAGCTGGTTATGGCACCGAAGACTATCTCACCTCAACTTTCGATACATTCAAAAGCTGCAGACAGGTGATTTAGTTACTGGTCTACCAGAACTGAAGTTTGAGAAAGACAACTTCTGTACTGCATGTGAAACAGGGAAGATAAAGCATGCTCCTCACCCACCAAAGCCGGAACCCAGCACAAGCAAAGCACTAGAAATTCTTCATATGGATCTCTGTGGTCCGATGAAGACTCAGAGTATCAATGCCAAACGATATGTGTTAGTTGTTGTTGATGATTTCTCAAGATATACATGGGTCAAGTTTCTTCGTTCAAAAGACGAAACTCCTGACTTGATCATCTCGTTAATCAAACAGATTCAAGTGAATCTACAACTATCAGTTCAGAATATCAGATCAGACAACGGGACAGAATTCAAAAACAGAACTCTTGATGACTTCTTTCAGTCATTAGGAATTTCACATCAATATTCTGCGGCCAGAACACCTCAGCAAAATGGTGTAGTTGAAAGACGAAACCGAACACTCGTTGAAGCGGCCAGAACGATGTTGTCTTATTCTGATCTACCTCTGTATCTGTGGGCTGAAGCTGTTGCAACGGCATGCTACACACAAAACCGTTCAATTATACATCGACGGTTTGGCAAAACACCATATGAATTAATGAATAAGAGAAAACCTGTAATACACTACTTTCGTGTGTTTGGTTGCAGGTGCGTTGTGCTGAACGATAAGGACAAATTGAACAAATTCAGTCCTAAAGGGCTGGAGGGCTTCTTTATCGGATACTCGCTCACATCAAAGGCTTACAGGATCTATCTCAAGTCTTCAAAGAATGTGAAAGAAAGTGTCAATGTCAAATTCGACGAATCTGAAGAAATGGCTTCTGTCCATAACAGTACAGAACCCGCAATATCAGGGATCCTAGCATCCGGACAAATACGTCCGATGGTGACTAGGACATCAAACAAGAATCAAGCTTCCACTTCTAACTCAAAGCCCAGTGATCTTGATTTATTGTTTGAATACTTTTATGATGACTACTTTAATAATGATAACTCTTCGTCATCTTTAAATAACAGGAGTCAGGTTGCAACACCAGCTCAGGCTTCGTTGTCGGGTCCTTCATCGGAACCCTCAACAGATGCAACGACTCAGATAACTTCTTCAAGTGACAGGCATTTGGGTTCTACACAAGAAATCATCATGAGAAGTAGACGACAACGTGAATCCACACATGGTGCTTCTTCGTCGGGTACAACTTCAAATGTCAATGATGATGGGTCTGCAAACATACCAGAGTCATCTTCTGAAGCAGAACCGGAGGCAGTTCCTGTTGACACATCTGTCAATGAACCTGTCAAAACACCGGAACCTATCTTGACAATACAGTTGAACTTCGATAAAGACCCTACCTTGGTGGATCCAAATGTAAGTGCTGCATCTCTCCCACACTCAACGAAATGGACGCAAAGTCACCCCATTACTCAGGTTATTGGTCAAGTCAACGAACCAGTCAAAACTAGATCGGCAACGGCAAACGAGGTCCTATTTGCGCTCTTTCTTAGTCAAGTTGAACCTACATCTGTTCAACATGCCTTAGAAGATCCAGATTGGATAATTGCCATGCAAGATGAGCTGAACTCATTTGAAGCTCTAAAAGTATGGAGACTTGTTCCTAGACCAAAGGGTAAAACGGTCATTGGTACAAAATGGATCCTGAAGAACAAGAAAGACAGTGAAGGGATTGTGATAAGAAACAAAGCACGCCTTGTAGCGAAAGGGTACAGGCAACAGGAGGGAATAGACTATGATGAGACATACGCACCGGTTGCTCGTTTAGAAGCAATACGGATATTTCTTTCATACGCTGCCTACAGAAACTTCACTATTTATCAAATGGACGTGAAGACAGCATTCTTGAACGGCGTTTTGAAAGAAGAAGTATACGTTTCTCAACCAGAGGGTTTTGTGGACACAGATTATCCAGATCATGTCTACATACTTGACAAAGCTCTCTATGGTCTGAAGCAAGCCCCTCGCGCCTGGTATGAAATCCTATCTACCTACTTACTTGGTGCTGGCTTTCGAAAAGGTAAAATTGACACAACTCTCTTTACTCTGGAACAAGAAGGTGATATTCTTTTGGTACAAATTTACGTCGATGACATTATTTTTGGTTCAACTAACCCTGGATTATGCACGTGGTTTTCGGGTTTAATGATGACCAGATTCCAGATGAGTATGATGGGAGAGATTAATTTCTTTCTTGGATTACAAGTCAAGCAGTTCTCGACAGGTATCTTCATCAACCAATCAAAATACGTGTTTGACATTTTGAAGAAATACAAAATGGAAAACTGTACTTCGATTGGTACACCTATGGCTCACCAATCAAAAGTTGGTCCTGATCCAAACGGTGTAGATGTCGATGTCAAGAACTACCGAGGGATGATAGGTTCATTAATGTACCTCACTGCGAGTCGTCCAGATATAATGTTCTCTACATGTTTATGTGCAAGATTTCAGGCACAACCAAAACAATCACATCGAAGTGCTGTTACAAGGATCTTTCGATATTTGAAAGGGACACCGTACCTTGGACTTTGGTACCCAAAGGGATCAGGATTCGAGCTCACTGCATACTCAGATGCAGATCATGGAGGTAGTTTGCTAGACCGGAAGAGCACTTCTGGTCATGTTCAGTTTTTAGGGGAAAAGTTGGTCAGTTGGTCTTCGAGGAAACAGAACTGTGTTTCTACATCAACTGCGGAGGCAGAGTATGTTGCTGCGGCCAGTTGTTGTTCACAAGTTCTGTGGATGAGGACTCAACTGCAGGACTACGGCTTCAGATACGAGAAGATCCCTATCAACTGTGACAGCAAAAGTGCAATTGCCATTACAGCAAATCCGGTTCAGCACACAAAGACCAAACACATAGATGTCAGGTATCACTTCATAAAAGACTATGTGGAAAAAGGTACGGTTGAATTATATTTTGTTCCAACAGAGCATCAACTTGCCGATTTGTTTACAAAAGCCTTGGATGAAAAACGCTTTAATTTCTTAATATCCAAGCTTGGCATGTTGAACATGAAAGTGTAATATCTAATTTGATCATTTAATGGATGGAAATATGTATCTTTCAATCTAGATAAATCTATCTAAATTGATACATTCATATTTTCATCACATTCTATTATCAACATAAGATATTTCAATTTCATGTATTTGTTATGTTTCAAAGTTTATTTTATCGTATCGATACAATTGTGATGATATCTATGTGTGCAAAAGACTTGTTCATAGTCTCAGGGGGAGTACAGGAATTGGAGTATGCACAAAAAGAGGGGGAGTGTGCATACATGACAGAGTAAGTAAAAGGTATTTCCAAATACTTAATGCTTGAAGATAACAAGGTAAGTGCTTCTAACGTGTATTTTTTACAAACCCTTATGCATCATTTAAGGGGGAGTGAAAAATACTCTTGGAAATTACCTAGTTTAGATAAACAATTGGAAGTTGGACATCTTCCCGTGGGCTACAATTTGGAAAAAGATCAAAAATGTCAAAATGTCAAAATTAATCAAAATTCCTCGCAATAGAAGACTGCGATGGAAAGATTCCATCGCAATAAACTGTTGCGATGCGAAGATTCCTTCGATCCAAAGATTCCCTCGCAATTGTTAACTGCGATCCAAAGATTCCCTCGCAATTGTTAACTGCGATCCAAAGATTCCCTCGCAATTGTTAACTGCGATCCAAAGATTCCCTCGCAATCTTATATTGCGAGGTTTGGGATTTTTCATTGCGATCCGTTTTTTTTAATTTTGGGCAAATCAGGTAGTGACACGTGTCACGGATTTCAAATGTTTATATATACTTGCGATCTTTGACTTAGTCTATATTTCAAAACCTCTCCATAAAAGAACCCTCGTTTTTTTTCTCTCGATACTGAACATTGCGATTTGACCAAAGGAGTATTATTTGTTGATTCTATTCCGTGTAATCGACTACATTCGATTAAGAGGTATGTATTCTCGATTCTTATTACATTTCATCCG
This sequence comes from Saussurea involucrata, assembly GCA_033807775.1. NCBI lineage: Eukaryota > Viridiplantae > Streptophyta > Magnoliopsida > Asterales > Asteraceae > Saussurea > Saussurea involucrata. The sequence goes on from CM066316.1 coordinate 53,507,503, forward strand.
ATAAAACTCCTATTTTAATCGATTTTGCATCTAGGGTTTAAAGGGTTTTAGGTTAGGTCTCTGTCACATGCTAAAACTTGATTGATTGGTGCTTGTTAGATGTTTTAAATGATTAGGGTTTACTCACAAACTAAAACCGAGCATGCTAGTATCAATTTTAACATCTATACATGCTAATTTTGAAAATCTGGAAAATCACATGGGTTTTACTGCTAATGTTCATAAGCCTCGCAATCATCTGACATTCAAACGCCTCGCAACACATACTCTTTAAGACTGCGATCCTCGCAACCTTCCAGGTTTTGCGAGCCTCGCAATCTTCTACATCTGTTGACTGCGAGCCTCGCAATCGTGCATTGCGAGGTTTCTTACACTTTGCATTTTTTTTGGATATTTTTTCGAGAAAAATACCTTTCTGTTTGAATTGCTTAAATCTGTTCTAACATGTTAAAATACCTTACAGATGGCTGAACAACCTGCTGAATATGCATCCGATGACAACACCATCATCGCCTCGCAACGCTCTTCACATCCATCCGTCAATGCTGTTGACCCGGATGAAGAAATCATGCCAAGGGCCAGCTTTCTAGCAATCCGTGAAAATAATCATCACCTGGATCTTGAAAGCAACTTCTCTCACCGGATAATTCTAGAGATCATCCGTGGTCATCCAATTCGCACTGCACTGACAAGGGTCGAGAGAGTGCCTGCCATTTATTTACAACAATTTTGGCACACACTCCGATTCAATCCTACGGCTCGACCACAGCGATTCAATGCTAATATAGACCATTTCGAAGTAAGGATCACACTACAAGGCTTACGTCGTGCTCTCGAACTTCCAAGACGCGACAACTTCGAAGATCCAGCTGTTTCTGAAGAATTATTCACGGATATCCGCAGCCTTGGATATCAAGATCCAAGAGTCCCCGTACTCACCGGTTCATCACAATTCAGAAGACAACATCTACCGCCGGTGTGGTACACCCTATGCTCAATCCTCAATCGCTGCATGACATCTAAGCATACTGGCCTAGATAAGACGAATCTAGCGATCCTAAAGATGTTTCATGCATTCGCCTTCAACCGCAATATAGACTATGCTGTCCTTATCTGGAATGAAATGGTGGAAATTGTTGCAGATCAGCTCAAACCCAAAATGAGACGCAACTTTGTGCCATTTCAACGGTTCTTCCAAATCCTGATTCATCAGGCTATGCAAGACCGACCGGAAATCCCAAGAAGAGAGGAAGCTGAGCGAGGACCAGCAAGCTGGATGCACCGCCTTGTACCGCCAGCACATGAACCATTCGTACATACCGCCGTTATTCGACCAGAGGTACTGAATTATGCCGACCAGGCTAGCTGGGTAGTGATTCAGTATAGGGAGCAAAACGCATTAATGGACCAGCCAGATCCGGTTGGACCTGCCCAAGATGCAAACCCAGTAGGTGGTGAGGGTCCTATTGTCGAGGGGGTTCAGGAACAAGGGGTTCCTGAACAACGAGTGGTGAGAAGAACAACAAGAAAGAGAGTGGGGGGTAGGACTCGAAGTACTGGTCGTGCTACATCTTCACGCTCTGGCGATCGAGCAACATCTTCTTCAAGCCAAAGAACAGAACCATTCAGTCCTCTAGTTGATTTTGGTGATTATGAATATGACTCAGATCCAGATGTAAACTTGTTACCAAGGCAAACAAGAAAAAGGCCTCGAGTTGAAACACCTGGTGCAGGTTCATCTAGACAACCAGAACCTATGGTTACTTCTACAGTTGCTGCTGTTGATACTTCACTTATACACGAAGAAGTAGACGTAGATGAAGAAAATGTACTTAGTGGTGAGGCAAGAGGGAGAAAAGAAATGAGCAAAAATGTGAAAGAGTCGGAAAAAGTTATAACTACCGACTCTTCCCAAGCCGATCCAAGCCGGGCAACCACATCTTCTGCCAACGTGCGTTCGTCGCCGTTGAGCATTGAAACAGCCATGGTCCGCCCAACCATGCAGTGCACACCCCCACCAAGCCACTCATCGGTCTCTCAACAGGCCGGTGTTTCATTCAGCACAGGGGAATATGCACAAAGTCTATCGGCAACACATTCGGTGTTCGCTGGTATTGAAACAGGTAGGCCCCTGCCCCGGCCACCGACTTCATTTCAGAGCACATCGAGTCTAGCGCCTTTTGGAACAACTTCTTTTCCTATGTCACCGCTATTTGAACAACACCTTGTTGGGAGCTTTCGTGCCCCAACCGGAACACCCAGAGTGCCACCCTTTGTTGGTGCGTCACGAGGATCGGGTGGAAGTCCTGTCATTGCTAACTCTATGCCAGCTTTGAACACAGGCAGTACGGTTGCTTCAACCGATACTTCAACCAGTAACCTAAGTGGTCTGGGTGTTAGTGCTGATCTCGAACGAGCGTTTAGTTTGGTTGGCCCTCCTCCGAATAGATTCGTGCCACTTACTCTACTAAAGCATTTTGTCAGATCTATCGACAACACATATCAGGCTCATACTGACAAAATGAAAGCAGAGTTTCAGAAATTAAGTGATGATGTAATCAGAGCGGTGAAAGGTAAAGGACCGGCTGAATCTTCTACATCTGAACCTCAACTGACTAGAGCCGAACCCGTTCAACAAGATCCAACATCGATCCCGTTAAATCTTGCTCCTGAAGATCTACTCAAGTCAGAGCTGCTTGCACGACTTCTTGCCAAACACGATCCAAGACCAGGCGAGGATGTCGATCTTATTAGCTTGCTTCGTCAACAAACCGCACCTCCACCTCCACCACCGCCTCAAGCTTCATCAACCACAAATCCACTGCTTGTTCCCCAATTTGAGCAGCTAAATACCTCAATCTCCAACATGGCAGATTCCTTTTTGGCTGGCTTTCATTCGATTGTCAAAAGGGTCGAAGTAGTCGAACTGGCTTGTGGTGTTCAAGCTGAAACCGCTCAGAAAAGAAGACATGATGATCAGGATGATCCAGATCACCATGAGGGGGAGAGTACAGGTACAGGTACAGGTACAGGTGTTGGAACAAGTACAGTTGCTGCTTCTGAGAGCACTGCAGTAGAGAAAGAAACTGAGACATCTTCCGGTAAAGCGTCCGAGGATACAAGTAAAGGAGCCACTGACTCAGAGAATCTCGATATTCTAGCTGATGTCATAGCTGGGGTTGAAAAGCCTTCGGCTAGTGACAATAGAACAGAAGATGATTGGACGACAGACGTTATAATCATAGATTCAGATGAAGAGCCCGAACGAACAACGGTGCAGATCAAGCAAGAAATTGCAAATGTGTTTGATTCTTCTGATACTATGATGGTTGCTCTAGATTCAGAGACTGAAGCTCCAGGATCTTCTATTCAACAAACAGATACTTCAATAACTCCAGCTCAAGCTCAAGTAATTCAACCGCAAGCTCTGATCGTTATCAACCTACAACCTGCTGAACATCTCAGAGATCCAAAGCTTCAAGCAGAAATCAGACTTCTCCAAGACATTATCCAGAATGAACCAGGATTTGTGGCGACTGGCCTACGAGTCAGAATTATGACTCCCTTTCAGGAAATCTTACGAAGCAATATGTTTGTAAGGGTCATGCAGCCAATCTCTTGGGAAAAAGTCTACGGGATTGAAGACTGGCCAGAAAAGCACAGAACTGAATATCTCTATTTCATGAGATATGAATCGCTGAACGCCAATGCAATAAAGTCTGACAAACCGATCAGAAGAGTACTGAAGATAGAATCGCGAAAGCTTTCAAAGGTTTGGTACCCAGTATTTACCGTTCAGAGATCAGATGATTCAGAACTAGTCTTTAATGAGGCAGATTTTCAGAAACTACAGCTCAATGACGTTTGCAACTTGTATGAAATCCTGTCTCGAGATCCTAAAAAGAAGGGAGAATGGTCAGATGCTTATCAAAGTCTGAAGAGGTACATGAAGAACATCCTGAAGTTTTCATATCTTAAGGATTTTCAAATGGCCTTGGAAGCGCGTCAAGAACGAGTCAACATCAGACCTCCGAATCTAGATCTGGCAGATATTCAGAGTGTTCAAGCTTACACCGTGCTGAGCAAACCAGATCTTGGAGTTGTGTTCATTGACTCAGCCTCAGAGAAGAAATTCATGAGAGTCACTGATGCAAATAAATTCAGCGACGGAACTTTCAAGATGATTCAGATTCATCTAGTGAGCAGATTACGATTGGATGCTAAAGGAGAAGAGAAGCTGTCGAAGAAACAAAAGGCGTTGATAAAGGAAGTAATGGATGCCGTCAAATATCGAGTAGACTACCGGAACGCGCTAAGAAGATTCGAGTTGATTTTCGGGCTTCGGAAGACACAAGTGGTTCCAATGAATGTCTAAAGCTTATGGCTCTACATTGGTACAAAGGGGGAGATTGTTAATGTTACATTATCTTGTACCATGTAGTATTATAGTTGAGGGACCAAATGTGACATGTTGTCAAACTTGGAATAGTATATATAGTATACTATCTGTATTTTTAGGTCAGACCACAACATAGAACATTCAACATACAAAATACACACGCCTCTATCTTCGCAGCCTCCTTCCACTTTGTAAACCTCTCAACCTTCTGTGAAGTTGTAAGCTGCAAGTTCTTCAATCATATATATAGAGGTGTACTTCTTTGATTCATATATATCGTGTATTTACTCTTATTACTTGTCATTGTGGGATCACAGTTTTGATGATGAGGTTATTAAGATAATTGAAGTGATTAAGGTTGTGCTTTGTTGATATTCGAGAAATTAAGTTGCTTTGTAGACCTTATTTTATTTTGATAAATGATTTGGTGTCCAGTGCAATTAAGCATTGATGTGAGATCATTTCGGTTATGCTATGCTAGTTTAAGAAATGGAAATAGTAGGATGAAGTTTACGGGTTTGATAAAAATTAAGAAATTTCCGTGATATAAAGTGATTGTGATTATGTTATGAGTATAAGTGAATTTCGAGTTAATTTGGACTTTCGTGAGATTTGAGTATTGAGTGTTTATCGTTATTTTAAGGGGGCAGATTTCTTGTGAGAAATTAAAACTCTTGATGTTTTAGGTTGAAGTATTGAAGCAAGAGCAAATGGTAAACTAGAAACAGTAAAGCGGGTGGTCTAGTAAAAGTCCTTTGAGGGTTCCGTAAACACTTGATATGTTCATGGATTTTGATATCAATTCGGTGGTAGTTACCCTAGTTCGTTGCTTGTATGAATTCCGGGACGGAATTCTTTTAAGGGGGAGATGTTGTAATAACCAGGTATTTTAATTATTATTGACCAGTATTTTAGTATTTTAGAATTCGGAAGTTTATTTATATAAGTTTTATTTTAGTTAATTATGGGAAAATAAGTTAAGGGTTAGTCTTGGATATTATAAGGAAGTTAGAGGGTTATTTTGGTCATCTTCTTTTTAAAAGAAAAAGAAATAGGGGAGTGGTTGGGGAAGGGTATGGAGGTGTTCCCTCCATACCATCCTTCTTTGGATACTTAGGAGGAGTACCTCTTTTCTTATTTATTTTTGAAAGGAAGCAAGTGTTAGAGTGTGTGTGTGTGTCTTTGATGGAAAGAGAGAAAGAGAGAGATCGAGAGAAAGATTGAAGGAAAGAAGAAGGAAAAAGCTTTAGGAATTTGTTGCTGAAATTCAAGGTAAACAATCCCTACATTGTTGTGTTCTAATTACTTAAAAGTGTTCTTGAAATGCTAGTTGAATTTTGGTGGGTTTTTGGTTAAAATGGATGTTTTGGGAATTCTAAGTTTAAGGATAGGTTATGTATATGGTCTTGAACATATCTGCACTTTTATAGTATCATACATAGAGTAAAACTGCAAAATCTTAGTTTTAGAATGAGTAGTGGGCTGAGATTCATCGAAGTCGCAGTGGTCTGAGATTCATCGAAGTCGCAATGAACGACTGCGACATTCATCGGAGTCGCAATAGTTGGTAGCGACTCGGGTATGAAGTCGCAGTGGTCGTTTGCGACTTGGGTTGAAATCGCAGTAGTTGATTGCGACTCGGGTTTGGGATCGCAATAGTGAATTGCGACTTGGAGTGGAATCGCAGTAGTGGGTTGCGATTCCAGGGTGGAATCGCAATAGAGGGTTGCGATTTGGGTACTGTTCATAACGATTTTTAGTGGGTTGCGACTTCAGATGTGAATTTTGTAAGTTTAGTTTTTAAAAGAGATATGTGGTATTTTATATGATTTCAGATTCTGTGAAGGGTGGAAATACGTGATACTAACTTGGGAAAGCTTTGTGATATACGTTTCAGGTGAGTTTTTTTTTAAAATATTTTCCAACTGGGATACATATATATGTGATATATAGATGAGATGGATATGTTCGGATTGAGAATTTTTACATGATGTGATTATGTGTTCATACTGAGATGTATACATGTTTGGAATGGGATAACGTTTTTATAAAAATATGTGATGTCTTTATACATGGTTGAAATGTCATGAAAGGTTTTATAAAATGACAATATGATATATTGGTACATATATATATTGTATTTATGTGAGTATTCTACGAGAATACTTGGCCGGGATCCGAGGGCCGGACCGGTGAGTGCCGGGTTCCGGTGGGCGGACCGGTGGGTTTACCGTAGTTGTTGTACGGCAGAGTAAATTAACTAGTTGGCTTGCAACCACTAGTATGGCCATTTGGGGAGGGATAAGGCAGAATGACTTGATCATTTGTGGAGGAACGGGGTGGAATGAGTTTGATTACGATACTCTAGTCTTGGTTGGTATTTACTTACGTGTAAAATATATGTGTGTGTGTTTGTATAAAGAAGTTTTATATAAATGGATTTTTTTTGACAGGTTTCAATTGACAGGGATTTTCTCACTAGACCTGTAGGTCTAACCCTTATTTTCTGTTTTAAAATATGTATTCCAGGTTAAGGATCGTTATTTAGTAAAAAGGGAAGAATTAAAGTTTGAGACGCAGTTGATAGCTGACGAGGATTAGGAACTGGAAATGTTATGTTTGTATAGTTTCGAGACTGCTGGACCGTACGTGATTTATTTGTATTTCTTTTTATGAATATAACGATGTGATACAATATATGTTATTTGAAGCATGTTGGGAAAACGGGTTGTTACATCCGGAACCAATCGAGAAAGTACGATTGAAGTGGTCGGTAACAAGATTGCGAGTTTCGGATGGATCATCAACCCAACGACCCCCATCATTTTTCAACTTGAGAATACGGTTTCTTTTGCGACGCCCATTCGCATAGGCATGAAAGAATTTTGTGTTCCGATCCCCTTCCTTAAGCCAATGGGATTTTGCTCTTTGTCGCCAATGAGTTTCCTCCTTAACGAGGGTGTTAATAATTCGGTGTCTTTGCTCTTCAAACGCCGCCGAGGCGCAATGATCTCTTGAATTCCGATAGGATTTCAATTTCGAATAGGCATCATTTAACTCATTTTTGAATGAGGCATTGAGGTTTCTCCCCCATTTGTTGAGGATTGTGGCGAGCTTGGAAAGCTTAGCGAGAATGTCGGGGTTTCCGGGAGATCTCCAAGCATTAATAAACGTCCTCTCAAACGACTCTTCCTGCAACCATTTATTTTCAAACCGAAAAGTTTTAAAAGAAGGGATTGAGTATCGAACCTTAGTTTGAAGAGCAATCGGCGAATGGTCCGAAATAGGGGCGATGAGGTTGTTAACCCGGAAGTCGGGGAAAAGGTTAACCCAAAGGCTATTTCCAACCGCACGGTCAAGACGTTCGGAAACTTCGTTTGGTTTTCCTTTATGTCGACTCCAAGTGAAGGGAAAACCATGCATCCTGAGATCAATCAAATTGCAATCCGATAACGTGTCCCAAAAACCACGAATACACCACTCCGGGTGTTCATTAAGACCCTTTTTCACTTTGGAGAAGAAGATCATTAAAGTCGCCTAAAACCACCCAAGGACGGCTTGGGGCGTCCGCAAGGGATCTTAAAAGGTTCCACGAGTCTCTTCGACGATTCCTTTCGGGGAATCCATAAAACCCGGTAATTCTCCAATTCCCGTTATCGGGATCCACGATCCATATCAATATGGTTTGCGAATAAGACAAAAGTGAAAGGTGATCATTTTCATTCCAAAAGACACAAATACCACCATTGTGGCCGTTACAACCAACCGCAAAGCAAAAATTAAAGCCCAAGCGAGATTTTAAACTAGTGGCTCTCACTTGGGAAACAAGAGTTTCATAAAGAAAAAGCACATCTGGCTGAGAGCTACGAATGATGTCCTGAAGAACAGGAACTGCCCGGGGGTTGGCTAGGCCCCGACAGTTCCAACTAATGATGATCATTTGTCTAGGCGAGCTTGCGAAGCAAGTCCCGCCTCTAGTACCCTTGATTGCAATGAGATGTCGCTTTGGAGTTCATCTTCCGGGTAGTCGCTCACTTCCGCCTTTAGTTTTGTTCCATTATACTTCCGAGCCTTGTCTTTGATGGAGTCCCGTTTCCGAGTCGGAGGAGTGGAGGTGATGTCTAAGCTTCCAATATCGAAGGGATGTGGGTTAGATGGGTTGTGGGTTTCCACTTTAGCATTTGCGACAGAATGCATGGTGGGAGAAGCTTCGATGACAGTTTGCATGGAAGTTAAGGCGATGGCTTGCATGGGTGTACTAGAGTTAGTGACGGAATATGTGGGAACTTTAGTGACAGTTTGCATGGGAGTAGCGACATTTGCAACAGCTTCCATGGGAGCAACGACGATGGTTTGCATGGATGGGGTTGTGTCGATGGCTTTGTTAATGGGATTATGTTGGTGATGTGAAAAGGTGGTATAGGTTGCTTGGTTATAGTAGTCATGACAAATGTCTTTTATAGGTGATGGAATGTCAGATGGTATTGGATAGTGGGATAGGAGTTTAGTAGTTTCTAAAGGTGAAGGGTATGGGAGGGGGGTATGGTTGACCGTAGAGTGGCAAAAGGAGGTTTCCAAAGATGGGGATAAAACAAAAGTCCCATCACCATTGTCATTTTTCATGGAGTTGTCTCCTAAGGGCATCCGCAATGGTCGACCTATTGCCAAAGACTTGAGGAATAAAAAAAAATAAAAAAATAAGGTGGGACCCACAATAACTTGATCTCAATTTAGAAACCCTCTCACAAGACTTCTTCAAATGACTTGGTCTGCACCAAGTCATTAGTATCAAGCTATTACTTTAATTAATAAACAAATGGTGGGGTCCACCACTCAAAGACTTGATCAAGTCTTTTTTGGTCACCATTGGAGATGCTCTAAGAGGGTATCAGTACCTATTGGTCCTTCCAAGACTTCCCATTTGGAGATTTTGTCATTGAGAGTGGTATTATCTAAGAGCATCTCCAATGGTGACCAAAAAAGACTTGATCAAGTCTTTGAGTGGTGGACCCCACCATTTGTTTATTAATTAAAGTAATAGCTTGATACTAATGACTTGGTGCAGACCAAGTCATTTGAAGAAGTCTTGTGAGAGGGTTTCTAAATTGAGATCAAGTTATTGTGGGTCCCACCTTATTTTTTTATTTTTTTTTATTCCTCAAGTCTTTGGCAATAGGTCGACCATTGCGGATGCCCTTGGGTTTGGGTAAGGTTTTAAGGGCATCCGCAATGGTCGACCTATTCAAAGACTTGATCAATTTGCCATGTCACCAAAAAGTCATCTTCAAATACCCACTCCAATGGTCAAGTCTTGCAAAAGCTTTTTTTTGCATTTTTAATTCATTTTTAATATATATACATAAACTACCCTCATCTATTTGAAATGTTTTATAAAACTCCTTCCATTATTTGTCGTTATTTAAAGCACAAATACGTTTTATAAAACAAAAGTTTCTAAAAATAATATGTAGTTTTTTTATAAATATAAACTATATATACTTAAAACTATGATTTCTAAAAACAAAAGTATTTAATTTTTGTGTTTTTTAATTTTCGATATTTACGAAAGCGTTCCATTATTTGTCGTTATTTAAAGCACAAATACGTTTTTAAAACAAATATTATACAACATAACATAAAATTTAATAAAAATATTACAAAGCGATAATGAAAAACTGAAAGTAAACCTAAATTCCATATTTCTTCTTAATTTCCTCAGTCAACATTTGTTGATACCTTAGTTGTTCGTTTCCTTGCGTATTTTCCATTAACATTTTTAGCTCGTTGATTTTTTTTGAAGACTTGTACGAATCTTTTAGCTCCTTTAAGTGTTCAGCTACACCATTTATCGTGGACATCCGTAAAGTGCTTGTTTCGTTGATTAAATCTTTTACTTCATTTATTTCGGCATTTGAGGTAGTCGATTTTCCTTTTTGTTCCCTTGTTGCCTTTTTTTTCCCCATCGGACGAACTCTGCTTTCATCATCTTCCTCCGTGAAACTTGTTTGTACATCCGTTGATGATGTGAAACTACCAGATGAGTCGGTCTTTGTTCTCTTCGTATGAACATCATTTGTGCTCCCGCCTCTCCATTTTGGCTCATCCTTAATAATTGCCCATGCATGCTCATATTTGAAGTTCTTCTTGTATGTAGAATAATACAATTTTCTTGCGGCATCCTTTACTTGGTCGTCGGACCATCCACTGTGATATTGTTTTTCAATATTAATGAATATCTGGTTAAATTCATTAACAGATGGAATTACCTGATACCAATGCCCCTTGACTTGTGATTGCGTTCTCCGATTAAATTTCTTTCTGTGGTCATTGTAGTACAGAGAAATGCGGCGCCAAAAATCTTTTGCTTGTTGGCCATTACCTGTGATGCTGTCAGTGGAAATAGTTACCCAAGCACTCATCAGTAATTCCTCTTCATCATTGGACCAAGTCTCGCTCTTCTTTCGTTTTGAATTACTGCTTAACGAAACATCAGGATCGATACTTTCAAGCCCATCTTGGGTGGAAAAGGGAGGGAATGTAGTTTCTCTAGATGGAATAGGGTGGAAAATTAAGGGATTCCCGTCATTTGATACCGGAGAACCATATTGTACAAAACCAGGTGGTGGATATTGATATTGAAAGGGATTTTGAATTTGTTGTCGTGGACGTAGATATTGTGCAAAACCATGTGGTGAAGAAGTCTCCAAATTGTATGGCATGTTTGGAGGGAGTTGGTAGTTGGGTTGGGGTGAAGAAGTATCATAGTTAAAATCATTATTTGTTGGAGAAAATTGGTTAGGATCCATTTTAATTACTGAGAGATGTTGAATTCGTTGGAGGGGGTTATTTAGGATCCATTTTATATTATTGAAGTTCAATAGGTTGAAGCTCTATGGGTTGAAGCTCTATGGGTTGAATAAAAGTTTGATATGAAACATGCAGGGAATCTATAGGACTATTTTGTTTGCTTCTTGCAAACAACAAAATATAAAAGTTTGATATGAGTGAACATGCAGGGAATCTATGGGAAATATGTATACAATGGGAATTATAAAAAAATGGAAAATACAAATACAAATATAAAAACGATACTAAATATAAATACAACATGAAATATAAAACGATACTAAATTTTAATACAACATGAAATATAAAAACGATACTAATTTTTAATACAACATGAAATATAAAAACGATACTAATTTTTTTCCCAGATATGCTCAACCAAATCCGAACGTAGTTGATTATGGACTATTTTATCACGTACTTCAGCACTCCTTTGTATGTATTCGTTGAATGCACCAACAGATCCATTTCTAAAGCGTATTGGGGGATCACCATCTTCATCCGACCAATGACTAATTGCATTTCCTTCATTCTCGACGATCATATTATGCATTATGATGCATGCATATATGATATCACTCATTGTAGTATCCATCCAAAATCTTGCCGCTCCGCGTATAATAGCCCAACGAGATTGGAGAACTCCGAATGCCCGTTCCACGTCTTTCCTTGCAGCCTCTTGCATTTCCTTGAACTTCTTCCTCTTCAAATCTTGTGGACAAGAAAAACTTTTAACAATTGTAGCCCATTCTGGATAAATACCGTCAGCAAGATAATAGCCCTTTGTGTATTCCGTTCCATTGACAGTAAATGTGACATCAGGAGAGTATCCTTGTAGAACATCGTTGAACAATGTACTTTGGTTCAATACATTGATATCATTGTTTGACCCAGCGACACCAAAAAATGCATGCCAAATCCAAAGGTCTTGAGAAGCAACTGCTTCTAACATAATTGTTGGCACACCGTGGTCACCTCGAGTGAATTGGCCATGCCAAGCAACCGGACAATTTTTCCATGCCCAATGCATACAGTCAATACTGCCTAGCATACCTGGAAACCCATGATGTTCTTCATGTAAGTGAAGTACACGTGCAACATCTTCATCATTTGGCCTTCTCAAGTATGTAGGACCAAATACTTCAATTACACCCCGACAAAAATTCTTTAGACATTCGATAGAAGTACTTTCTCCTATTCTTACATACTCGTCGTTTTGATCAGCCGGTGTTCCATATGCTAGTTGTCGAATAGCTGCAGTGCATTTTTGTAACGCCGAAAGACCTTGCTTCCCGGTTGCATCTTTCCTCAATTTGAAATAATCTGAATGGTTGGACAACGAGTTTACAATTCGGATGAATAGTTCTTTATTCATACGAAACCTTCGTCTAAAGATGTACGGTGGAAAAACGGGTTGATCTGAAAAATAATCTGCAACAAGACGATTGTGTCCCTCTTCACGACCTCGTTGAATATATCTTTTCTTCCTTTGAAATTTTTTCTCTACAAGCTTCAACATCTTTTCATGGGTATCATCTTCTAATTCATCGATGATGAATTCACTTACATCTACAAAAAGTTGTTCAATGATCTCATCAGAATCAGACATGGTGGAAGTGAAAATATGAGATTTGAAAATTTGGATGTGAGAATGAGATGATGATATAAAGAATGGGATATGAGTGTGTATATATATATATAGGGAGATTGAGAGGGTGAGAGTTGGCATTTTCAATATCAACAAAAGTTTCTTAAAATAAAATGTAGTTTTTTTATAAATATAAAACAAAAGTTTCTAAAACTATTTGGGTAATACATTTCAACCCGTTTAAGTAAACGGGTTTGGGTAATACATTTCAACCCGTTTAAGTAAACGGGTTGACACGACACGACACTCCCAACCCGTTTAACCTGTGAACCCGACACGAACCCGACACGACACGACACGTTTAACAGGTCTAATTAAAACTATGATTTCTAAAAACAAAAGTATTTAATTTTTGTGTTTTTTAATTTTCGATATTTACGAAAGCGTTCCAATAATGTATTTTGTTAATAATAATAATTATTATAATAATATATTATATATTTAATAAATGAATTATTATTAAATAAAAGTGTAAAATTAAAAATGTAAACTATTGATTGTTAAGGGACCAAATATGAAAATTTCTATTCTTTTCAAGCGTTTCCTCAAAGACTTGGTATATACCAAGCCATTCTCCAAAAAGTCTTTGACCAAGTTATTGGTCCAATGGAAAAAAATGCCAAAAAGTGTTTGATCAAGTCATTCTTTAACACCATTGGAGATGCTCTAAGATAGCTTTCTTGGGAGGGGTTTTAGTCAAAAGGTTAAATTGATGATTACGGCTATATGTAGGGTGGGTGATTTTTTCAAAATATAAAGGTAATTTTACCTTTATTTTTTCCCAAAGTTTGAAGAGGAGATCTCTGTTGCTTTGTAGTTGCCGACGAGGAGCAAGGATGGCCGGAAAAATCGCCGACGATGGGTTGACCAACATCTACCACATTTGGGACGGTTTCCTTGGGGACATTGAGCTCGTCGATTCTCCAATCTTTTTTAGCATAAAGAAGAACCCATTTTTGGTCCGATGGGGTTGAAAAGGTGAAGACAAAGAACGAGCTGGAGTCGACGGTGCCCAAAGAACGAACCTGACAGGGGGCTCTAAACTTCCACTTCCGCCCAAAGATGGTTTTGAGGAAGGAGACGGAGCAACCTTTTCTTGAGAAAACTTTAGAGACCATTGCAGATCCCGCAAAGTCCTCAAGTTGTAGCTCCTCCACGGTTTGGACGGCGAAGTCCTTCGTAGCATCTTTCAAATCGTTGGGATTTTGGTTTTGGGTTGCGTAGAGTTTGTTGGTGAGGGATGTGAGGTTGTCAATTGTTTCTTGGATTGACGCCATGGAAGATGATGTGGTGCAAGAGAACCGCAAGATGAGCGAGACGGATGAGAGCTATGCAAAGAGACGACCGGAGCTTGACCGGAAAAGGGCTCAACCCTTAGCCACACAAGAACCACTAGGGTTTTAGAGAGAGAAACTCTTTTTTCAGTGTTTCAATGAATTTTTTTTGCAGAAATTGATACAAAACTGGCCCACTGGTAGGTACAGTAGATAGGGTTATCTATATAATAATATTAAGGTATCTAGAATAGTTATGCTACAACTTTTATATAATAAGGTATTAAAGTTTAAAATTTTTAAAATTTTATGTTTATCTCTAACAATTACTTTATTTTGACAAATCTTTATATTAACTATTTTAATATAATATTTAATAAATATATAATAAAATATTGTTTCTCAATCTTACATGTTTAATTTAAAATTCTTTTATTGATGAAAAAAAAATATAAATTGAGAAAGTTTTTGTTTGAGATGGTTTTTTTATAGATAAAGGAAATGTGTTTTTTAATTGAGATAGACATGTTTGGAAGAAAAAAAACTTTTGTTTTCTGCATAAAACGTGTAGGTGAGTTTAGTGTCAACGACCATTTAAATGTGACTGGAATTAACACCAGTACCACTGGTTTTCAAACTGTGATTTAACGCAGAATTTTAGACTTGCAGTGTAATGGAAAAATATGATCAGAATGAATAAAAAAACTTAAACTCTGATTAGTTTTGAGCTTCGAAAATGTGGTCAGTTTTGAGATTTAACTCTGGACTAACTAAGACCAGAGACCATCTCTGGTTGGTCATGGCTCTGTCTCTAGTTGGTCTTGGTCCTATCTTTGGATGGACCTATCCTTAAACATGTGTTGTGAAATGTCTAGAGGGTGGATGGCTTAAGAGGCTTAGAGGGGCCATGACCTTGCGTTTTTGTTCCTCCATGGTAGGTTTGGATGCATAAGTTTTTTTTTTTGAAATAATGCATAAGTTATTACTATATTAATAAAACCTTTTTCTTGCCCTACCTCACTGTCGTATCACCGCAAGACAATTTTGATTAATTTTTTACGGCTCCTTTATTGTTTGTGGTATTTTAAGAGTAAATATTGTTTATTTTTTTACTTAGGGTTAAACATTGTTTGTTATTATAATTGAGGCTAAATATAATTATAATGAAATTATTACGGTAGAGATGTATAGTCATTCTAATAATATTAGGTTTGTAGGATGTCTAAAATGTCTAAGCATTATAATAAAATGCTTCATAGGGTTTTAAGTTTATAGGACCAAACACTAAAAATGTTATAATAGGTTTATAGAATGTTTTTAGTGTCTTATAAGGCCTTCCGTACCGGAGCGGCTTCGGGCTCGGGTTCACCACGCGGGTTGGCGGGTAGCGGGTACGGATGAAGCGGGTTCGAGCGGGTAAGGGGCGCGGGCTCGAGGCTCGGGTTCCCCAGCCCGCATACCCGAATATAATTATTTTTTTTTTCATTTTTTTTTAATTCCAAACGGTAATAATTCAAAAATCCAAACGGTCATTTTTTCTATATTTCCAAACCCTATAAATTAACCTCAAATCTCATTCATTTTTCACACCAATTCTCTCAATCCTTTAAATTCTCTCAATTCATTTTTCACTCTCAATCCTCTAAATTCTCTCATCATGAATTCAAACACCCCACCCACACCCCGTAGTAACCGATCGACGAGCTCGGGTTCACCGCAAGAAACCCAAAACGTTGGTTTCCAACCATTTCAACAAACTCCTTATTTTCCGCAACAAACTCCATATAATCCTTATTATCCGCAATATGCCCCGAACGTTGGTTTCCCACAATCTATTCATCCAATGTCTCGTGAAGGCATGATCCTACAAGGTTTTGCGCCTCCAAATTTTGAACTTCCTCAACCCGCTTTCAACACCGGAATCAATCTTGAAGAGATTGTTCCGGAAACACCACATACGATCTCCACACAACAATCATCCCCGGATCGACAACCAAGCCCAAACCCGTCACGACAAAAGAAAAAGTTTGAAAAAAGAGCCACTCGACAACAGTGGACTAGAGAGGAGGAAACGGCTTTAGCAAAGGCGTGGATCGACGTTTCGGAGGACCCAAAAACCGGTAACGCACAAAGCAGAGGTACTATTAATATTATTATTATTATTATTATTATTATTATTATTATTATTATTATTATTATCATAATTATTATTATTGTTATATAAATATAGATAGCTTCTGGGGTCGCATCGAGAATGTGTTTTATACGTTGATGTGTCGTGAAAAATATAGAACACATCATCAACTAAGCACCAAATATTCAGACTTAAACAAAAAGGTACAACAATTCGCCGCCATCTACAACAACTTGTATAATAGTAGATCAAGCGGATCGAGTGAAGCCGATATTTTAAAAGCGGCACACGTCCGGTACGAAAATGAATATCAAGCGGCCTTCAACCATCAACAAGTTTGGGATATCCTCAAATTTTCTCCAAAATGGAATACGGTTCCAACTATGACAAATACATCCCGGGGTTCAAAACGTACCCACACTTCCGATGAAGACGCTGAAGTCGAACGACCCATCGGGAGAAACAAGGGAAAAAAGGCAGCAACGAGTAGTACGGACGACAACCGCTATCACTCCGACATAAGTGACTTGCGAAATAAATTTGAAGATACGTTTGATTACAAAATGAAAAAACTTGAACTCGAACAAAAAAAGTGTGATATCGAACAAAAAAAGTATGAAATCGAGTTAGAAAGGCAATATGAAAAAGACTGCGAGTTTTTCCTTGCCCCGCACGATCACCTTACGGGAGCTGCTTTGCAGGTTACTTTGGCGAGAAAAGAGAGAATTCGACAAAAACATAATTGGCAATTTTAATTTTATTTTGTAATTTTTAATTTTATTTTGTAATTTTTAATTTTATTTTGTAATTTTTAATTTTATTTTGTAATTTTAATTTTATTTTGTAATTTTATTTTTATTTTTATGAATGTTATGATTTTTTATTAAAAAATTAGATGATGTGGCATGTGGGTTCAAAAGGTTCAAAAGGTTGGGGTACGGGATTGGAGGGTTCAAAAGGTTGAAGAGGGTTCAAAGTGGAAAGCTGATGTGGAGCTGATGTGGCATTGAGGGTTCAAAAGGTTTGAACCCATGGGTACGGATGGCCTAAGTTGTTTTATATCTAAAAGTGTTAAAATAGATTTATATGATTTTCTAAAATACAATGTCATATTAGTTGTTTTATACGATGTTGTTTGAAAAGTGTTCTATAAGCCACATATGTCCGGTAAAAAAATAGGTTTATATGAAATTTCTCAAAATTATGTTATAAAACAATTAATACGTCACATTGTTTTAAAAACGAACAGAAGTTGTTGAGACACCCAAAAACATTCTATAAACTGTAACACCCATGATTTTCGGTTGGTATAAGTCACCCCATGCATTTTTTGTGATTCCTAAGTTGCAGGTTTGAGTTAGGAATTTATTGCTTTTAGTTCCTAAGAGTATCGAGGGTGTTTCAGGTGTGAAAAGTCGAGTTTCGGGGCTTGGTACGGGTCCGGCTACAATGTCCGACGACTATGACAGTGTCATAGTCGCACTGGCAAAGTCTTAGCCAACGAGGCACTTTCGGTACACTTTGTGCGACAATGTCATGCGACTATGACATTGTCATTGTAGCATGGCATAGTCGCTGACGGGCACCAGAGCAATATTAAGTGCGTTTTTTCAGCCTTTTCTTATTTCTCACTTCTTATACTCCTTTCATTCTCTCCCAAATTGATTCCTCACCCTCTATCACAAACCCTAACTAATTTTTGGGGTTTTTTCTCTTGGAAATCAAGTGTTTCTTCATCATCCAAGTTTGTAATCACAACCCCAAGTGTTAAATCAAGAGTTCATCTTCATTCCTTGGAATTTGTAAGTTTTGAGGATTTTGCTCAAAACCTTGTGGTGAGTTCATCCTAACCTTTTTATAACCCTTCTTACAAGTTATAAATATTCCATTGTTTACTTCCTAGTGTTTCTTTTCCTCACTTTTTGGTTTGGGTGATTTTTGAGAAATTAGGGTTTTTACATCAAAGGGGGATTTTGTTGTAAATGTTTGGCGAACGATTCTAAGTGTTTGGACATGAATATTTATGATTGGAAACTTGTGGATCTAGGTTTTAGGGAGTTTTGCTTGAGGATTCAAATTTCTTCAAGGGAGCTCAAGTTTGGGAAAAATCTAGATTTGGCCTAAATCTAGCAAGGTGGGTTCAAGTGATTTGTGAAAACGTTGTATATGCCAAAAATGTTTATTTTAAAGTGTGTATGTGTTTTACATGAAATTATCAATTGTTGAGTTATTTGGTGGGTTTTGATTCTTTGAATTGTTGAGCTTTACAAATCTTGTAAAACACCCACATTTGGGATTTTTGGGTAACTTGATAAACAAATCATAAATGATAGTGTTTTGATGATTTATTGTATAAATGAAGGTTATTTGATAAACATGCACTTTTAGTGATTGTTGGAAATATGCAAAGTTTAAATTATGGGACGTTTTGAAAATACAAATGAGTGGGTCATTTAATGAGTTTGCATAATAGTACGTCTCATTCTTATAAATCTCATGAGATGTCCATGGTTGGGTTTTTGGAAACTTTGGTAAATAAATTTTGAGAGTATGTCATTTTGATGATTTACCTCATAAATGGAAATCATTTGACATTAATGCACACTTGACTCTTTTGGTTTTATAACTCACTTGAAAGAGATGCACTATCGTGTTATAAAGTATTTGAGTATATAAATGGTTTGATTTCATTTGGAAGTAAAAATGAAGGGATTTGGAGTTAGTCATGCCTTTGGAGCATGTATATGCATACTATGGGTTAAATACATTCCATTTTCATATGTTGACTTTTAACAAATGGGCATTTGATCGGTTAAGCTTATGGCTCGGGTTTTGACTCCGTTGGGTCTTGAGTAGACCTGGCAAACGGGTCGTGTCGGGTTCACGGGTTAAACGGGTTGGGAGTGTCAAACCCGAACACGACACGTTTAATAAACGGGTCAGAATATCGCAACCTGAACACGACCTGATTTAACCCGCCTAACCCGACACGACACGATTAACCCGTTTAACCTCTTAACCCATTAAACCCACAAACCCGTTAACCCGATTAACCCGTTTACTTAACCTGACACGATACGATTAACCCGTTTAACCCATTAACCCGCAAACCCGTTAACCCGATTAACCCGTTTCGTAAGAAGGAATTTTTGTTCAATATATATAGGGCTGTAAACGAACCAAACGAACACGAACAAAGACTTGTTCATGTTCGTTAGAAAAAAGATATGTTCGTGTTCATTTACGTTCGCACAAACACAAAAAAATTGCAAAATAAACTTAAAGGTACACCGAATTTAAAAGGGTGCTCCAATCAAATTTTTAACTCAGTTCAAGCCAACCGGCAAGCAAACCAGCTCAAGCCAATTGTTTCACTTAAACAAAGAAGGATGGCAATTCAAAATTTGGAAGGGATGAGGGGTATTTATAGTTGAGAGTAAGGGTTGTGGTTTGAAATTTGGGCGATGTGGGATGAAATCTGATGAGAAAAATGGGTTGGTTCACTTGAGGTATCCCACATCGGAAGTTTTATAGCAAAATTAATCTTGGAACCATGTATATAAGTGAAGCCAAACTAGTTCCTCTGATTTGTTTTATTTTTCCATAAACCAATTACTTTTAATTATAATTATAATAATAATAATTAAATTATAATTATTTTTTCTTAAACATATATTTAATTTTTAACTTATATATATAAACGGGTTACTCGGGTCATTTTCGAGTTGAAATGGTTGACCCTAACCTTACCCGTTTAATTTTCGTGTCGTGTCGTGTCAACCCGTTTACTTAAACGGGTTGAAATGTATTACCCAAACCCGTTTAATTCGTGTCGGGTTTGTGTCGAGTTAGCGTGTCGTGTCATTTTTTTCCAGGTCTAGTCTTGAGGACATTTGTCCGATTTTGATAGCTCAATGTAGAGCTTTGGTTTTGATTTTCATGTATTGCATCTTATTTGAGAATTACATGATTCGAATGCGTTGGTTATTCTTTTGGCATCATGTATTACTTTCTAAATTAAACAAACTTGTTTTGGATGGTGAGATCTCAAGGTAAAGACCCAGATAAGGTTGAACTTAGTGATTCTAGGCTAAAGACCCGGTTTGGGTTGATGCCTCAATAGACTAAAGATCCGGTTTGGACCGATGTCTTAGTAGGCTAAAGATCCGGTTTGGGTTGATGCCTCAATAGACTAAAGATCCGGTTTGGACCGATGTCTTAGTAGGCTAAAGATCCGGTTTGGGTTGATGCCTTAATAGACTAAAGATCCGGTTTGGATTGATGTCTCACTAGGCTAAAGATCTGGTTTGGGTTGATGCCTCAATAGACTAAAGATCCGGTTTGGATTGATGTCTCACTAGGCTAAAGATTCGGTTTGGGTTGTGTAACACCCTCGAATTGGGAAAGAGCAACTAAGTAAAAATTTCGATAAAACATCCAAAATAATAGGGTTTCTCCCTACATTATAATATGTGAAATACCTCAAATTAAAATCTATGATTAACCTCAAACAATAACCCAAGTCTCATTACAAATACTAAACCACATCGGGTGTTACTTAACCCAAGTACAAGTTGCTAATCCCAAAGATGAATGCGGAAAACTTCACTTAAGCTATTCACCTATCGAGCACTTTACTAGCACACGACCTTTCACAGTGTCACTAGAACTACTCCCAACCTGAACCCGTTGCACATGCCGACAAATAAAAAGGGTTAGGCTAACGCCTAGTGAGTTCAAGAGTTTATAGCATGATTTAAATAATTCTTTAAATGAAAGTTTGCGACATAGATTATGATTTCCAAAAAAGTTTACAAAAAGGATATAAACGACTCATTTTCCAACGCACCCAAAATCTATGAGAAAAGTTCCCAAAAGGTAGAAAGCGTTTTTCCAAAATGAATTTCAATCCAAACTCGCTCAACACGTGAATAAATCTATATTATGCAAAACCTTCAAATGCGGTTGACGACAAAATACTCAACCCATAAATCATGGAAGAACAATCCATTTAAATATAATACTTCATCGAAAACATGATACAAACCAATACTCACGCGAACGTAAAATGTAATGAAGTCCAAATACCATAAATATAGAGATGACCTGCTTCATTTAAACTTTAATATACATGGAGGGGAATCCAATATTAAAGGCATCAAATTGCAGTCAATCGTATAAGACCAACAATAATAAAACATGGACATTATAAAATCCCAAGTAAGGTTGGCCAACGACGGGGGAGACCCGTATCCATTGAGAGTTGATGAACACAAAAGTATGTCACTCAAACAATGTTAATCATACGACACTTCACTGCATAAAATCCCAAGTGTCCCATACGATGCCTTTCAAGACACACCCAAAGAGACAGCTGACCTTAGCGGAATATTACTAAGAATACCACCAAAGGCTCGGCACAAGCGGGGATACAACCATGACATTGCCCCGACATGGCGAAGGTCATAAACGCCCGTCAATCAACCTGACAGCTCAACCGGACTCAGCCGTCCTAGTGTACCCTCGAAAAGTAAAGGTCATAAAACATGGGGCCCGGTCAAATCCCGCGACACCCAGTAGACCATCAAATAAAGACTGACTTACGTGTCTATGGATCCAATGCAACACAGTCTACAATAATATGCCCATCCTGGAATGACTAACGCACCCGAGCATGTAAGTATCAATAATGCGCAATAATATGCGATATGTTGCAATAAATGCAAACCATAAATAAGACTCCACATCGAGCCATCAAACTGGACAAAATGTTCCTAAGACTTCCTTAAAGTCAAAACCGAGAAAATGCTCAAAACCCATTAGACCTATAAATAACGGTCCTCAAAATATAAACGCATTAAACGTCGTTTAGGTAAACGTATACCATAAAATCCTCATTGACCCAAAACTCGTCACAGATTAATAATAATGGGTTTCCCAAAATGGACTCATACTCTTATAATTCTCAAAAATGACTCATGACACTAAAATGTGCATTTCCCAAATGGTTTATAAAATCAGTTACACCAATATGATTAAACCATCAAATAAACTTCATTTTGAGCAATAAATCTTTTAAGGACATATTATGATTTCTACACATCAAAATATCCAAAAATCCCAAACATGGGTGTTTTACAACTTTATAAAGGTAGACACTTCAAAAAGGGTTAAACTCATCAAATAATCCAACAATTGATAACTTCAAGTAAAATACAAAAATACTTGGAAAATAACATTTTTGGCATGTACAAAGTTTTCATAAATCCACTTGAACTCACCTTGCTAGATTTAGGCTAAATCTAGATTTTTCCCAAATGTAAGCTCCTTTGAAGAAACTTGCATCTTCAAGCCAAATCCTCCAAAAACCTAGATCCATAAGTTTCCAACCATCAATAATTAGATCTAACCATGTAGAATCATTCTCCAACCATTTTACACCAAAAAACCCACTTATACCAAAACCCTAACTTCCATAAATGAAGAGAAGAGAAGGTTACTTTAACCATACTTGAATCCACCAACCAAAATGCCTCTAGAATTCACCAAGATGAACCACAAACTCCCAATCTTCAAAGTGGAGTGAAAAGGGTTGGATAAAATCCCTAGAAACTTGATGAAGGAGATGAAGTGAAAGGTTTCTAGAAAGCTTAAGGTTCATAACAATGGTGAGGGGTTTGATTTGGGGAAGAAGATGAAGAGGAGAGGGAAGATTTAGGGTTTCTTGGGGGAGAAATTCAGCATTAGAGAGAGAGATATATCTGATTTGGGTTTTGGGATGAAGAAAGGAATGAGAGAGAGAGAGAGAAGTCTTAAAAGGAAACCAAAATATCCCACCAGACATGTCGCGGACGTCCGACTAGCCACCATGCGGACGTCCGGACTTGATCTCATCCGAATCCAATAAATTATATGTTGCTTCCGCGGACGACCCGCAGACATTCGCCCTTCGCGGACGTCCGCAAGTCCCAAAATTCATTTTCCAATTTTTGGGGTGTTACAGGTTTGATGCCTCAATAGACTAAAGATCCGGTTTGGGTTGATGTCTCAATAGACTAACGATCCGGTTTGGATTGATGTCTCTATGGACTAAAGATCCGGTTTGGGTTGATGTCCAATATTGACTAAAGACCTCGATTGGGTTGATGTCACAGGTTATTCCATCCTTGAAACATGCTTATAATATATATTTGTGGCTTAACTTTGTGTACCCGCCACATTCGATTGAATCGTGCCTCCCCCGTCACCGAAGGGTGTTGTCTTGGGTGTTGACTTTGAGTATTCATGTTTTCGGTGACGTTTTATATTTATGGACTATTTTCCATAATTTTTGGGCTAAGTATTATGTTTCATCCGTGTTTAGATGTTTGGAATAATAGAGTTTTATTTAAATATTTATTCATGTTTTGACTGGGTTTTGGATTTGAGTTCATTTCGGGAAATGTCTTATGTTGGAGCTTTCGTCACGGAATTTGTAAGTGTTAGGAAATTGGGTTGTTGCATATTTAATATAAATCCTTTTTGGAAATCATGAGTTAAGTCGTGCTCTTTTCGTTTAACGAATTATTTAATCATGATGAAAACTCTTGAACTCACTAGACGTTAGTCTAACCTTTTTATTTGTCAGCATGCGCATCAGGTTCCGGTTGGGGAATAGTGTTAGCGACACTGTGAAGAGGTGAGTGCTAGTTGTATGCACGAGAAAGGAATAGATTGGTGAAGTCTTTAGCACCTTTGGAATAGCAATTTGTATTTCGGTTGAGTAACACCCGACGTTATTTAGTCTTGGTGTTAGGACATTTAAGTTGTCCTAATTAATTAGAAAGTTTTGTAAAGTAATGGATTTGGGCCTAATGGGCTTTGACATGTAAATGGGCTTGGGCTTACTTGTTGTAACAAGGGGGAAGGGCTATAAATAGGGCTTGTCATGTAATATTACAATCATTAGTTCATAATTCAAAATGTAGCTCTTAAATCATCTTGTGTTCTCTCTCTAGATTAGTTTACTTTTCAATAATAAATTGTTCTATCCTTCCTCATCTTGTTACAATAACTTGAAGTGTTGAAGATCATGGACTCACAATTGGTATCAGAGCCAAATCGATGAATTTTTTCTCGATACGATCATCGGATCTTGATATTTCAAGTAAATTAGCCCGATCTACATGTAAGTGTGTTCAAATCTCTTATGCTCTTGAAGATTTGCTCGTTGTTCGATTCCAGATCATCTCCAATTTTTAGAATCGAATTTCGACAAGTTTTGACGATTTTCGAAAATTTCGAGAGTTTTTCGGTGTTCTTCGCGAGTATTCTTAAGATCCGGATATTTTTGGTGCATGATTCGATTTGATCTACTCAGATCTGTTTCACTATTGTTTTTGGAGAGTGTGCATCATTCAGATCTGAAAGTCTCTTCGAATCAATGAGTTTTGATTTTTGAAAGTTGACGGTACGTGTTTTCAACGGTTTCACGAGTTGATAATCGATCTTGATTATGTGATGTTTTTGATCGACAATTCTTCCAAGAATCCATTTATCTTATGTTCTCGATCAGTCAGAAGGTTTCAGAAATGAATTTCGTTGAGAAATAAAGAAGTTTCGGCTGCTGAAAATTTATAGATCGGAAAACCGAATTCATCGGAAATTCGCCGGAGTTATTATTTTGTGTTCGCTTAAATCTTCTCGGATCTGTTCGTTTTGTTGTGTGGATCATAAAGCAAATTTTAGAAGTTAATTCCAGCAAGAAATCGTATATTTTAAGAATTGTTGGAAGTTCGCCGGAAAAACGCTAGTCGCCGGATTCTGGAAAAGTTATCGCCGAAACTTATGTTTTTCGTCAAAGTTTCGATGTAAACTCCTCACAGATCTATTCTAGTTGAGGTATCGATCATACTGCAACAGTAAGAATCAATTTCCAGCATGAATTCGTAGATTTTAGAGTTGTTGAAAATGGTGGCCGGAAAAACGTAGATCTCGCCGGAGAAAGTTGTTACTCGCCGGAAAAGTTTGTTACATCGTCGGATTGTCGCTGCTGTTTCTTTTCACGTTGCATGGATAAATCATTTGTTGGAAAACATTTATTTGATGTTTATTTAGCCATTAGATGCTACAAACAACAAATTTGATCTTGATTTTTTGAAGAAAAGAGAAGAAGAAGGTAACAGATCACGAATTTGGTTGAAATTGATGCTGTTAAAGTTTTCATGTATTGCATGGTCCATGTGTTCTCATTGAAAACATTTTTTAATGGTTTATGAGGATAATGGAACAAAATGGAGGCTTATTGGATGAAAAGCTTGGAAGATAGGTGATGAAAAATGCAACATCACGTGAGTTTGAAAGTTAATGAAGATGATGAATAGTGACTAACGATGTCCGTTAGTGGCCAGTTAGTTTTCTAACATTTTTGGTCCAAGTCCAGTTAAATTCGTCAAAATTCGTGGATTTTGCTAATGGAACTCGTGTGGCATCACTCCTACATTTCGATTGTCACACATCCTTCTTGACGACATCGATTTGTGTACGATTCCTCGAAATCCCTACCGTGTAGCGCATGTTTTTACCGTTCCTTCTTCGAGCAAATTCGGACTAAGCTCTTAAGTCGAATTCTTACTCAACTCGTGGTCCAACGACGGATTCTCTGTTATACACTAAATGCATAAACTTTGAAGATGATTTTAGTGCATTTAGTCGGGGTTATGGAGTATATTGGATCCGATTTTTCAAAGTTGAAAATATGATGAATAAGAGCAACTTTCAAGGGGGAGCCGAGCCTACATTTGAAGAATACACCGCTAAAGTTTTTCAATTTCATGTCAAAGCTTTCAAGTCAAAGATTCGATTTCATGACAGGGGGAGAAATGTTTAAAGAAGACTTCGTCTCAAGAAAGGAAAGGGGGAGATTTCTTCTTCAAGAGTTTAAGAGAAATCGATTGATCATCTTGTGATCTCTTTTTCTGAATATCCTTACTGAAGATTGAAGTTCTCAAGTCAAAGAAAGAAAAAGGGGGAGAATTCTTCAAGAGTTTAGGAAAAATCGATTGATCATCTTGGTTTCTCAAGAAGATCTCTTTTTCTTAGATTTGCGCTAAATTGTATCAAAATGCCTTGTGTGAAGAAACAAATTCTCCATATCTTTTAAAGAAAGAAAATCTCCGTCAGTTCCCCGCCTGAAGATTTTGTGACGATTTGACTTTGACAAGCCTTGATAAAGACCGAAGTTTTGAAGATTCAAGAAGCCGAAGAATGCTGTTCTCAAATGTTTAAATCTTGAATCCAAGGGGGAGATTGTTAGGACAAATATGTCTTCAAGATTTAATCTTGATTTATAGAGTCAAAGTCAATGTATTTTGTCATGTGTAGAAAGTCAAAGCTAGCTTGTTTCCTTAATAAGTCTTAGGGTATATAAGGCTTTGTTTAGACTTTCTTTGTAAGCTTTTGTATTTCTTGCTGAAAAATCTTCCTTTCAACAGAATATTCATCTTTAACACTCCTAGCCTGAAAGTCAGCTTTCTTTCTCTTTTCCAGCTCTTGTCTTTCTATATCCAATTCCTTTTGAAGCTCAGATATTTTCTCTGACAATTTCCCATTCTTTGCTTCAAACTCTTTCCTTTTATCTGCAAATTCAACCCTTTCCTTCTCCAATTTTTCTTTTTCAAGAAATAAAACTTTCTCAAAATCTAAGTTTTGTTTAGAAAGTTTTATGCATTTGAGTTCAAGAGCTTTCTTTACTTCATCTTCTTTCTTCTCATTCCTCTCATTCTTTTCAAGCTCAGAAACTTTATGAGAAAGAGACAAATTTTGCTTTTCATAGCTCTTTTTGTCATTTGTACGATTCGCTCTTTCCTCTTTTAGCAACTTTTCCGTGTCAGAAAGTCTCTTTGTAAGCTCTATAACCTTTTCCTTGAGTTCTTCATTTTCAGCATCTGATGATTTCTGTTCCACATCCTCCTTTTCAGCTTTCTTTTCTTCTTCCTTTCTCTTAAAAGCAACTTCATATCCAAGCATTTGCTTTGTTAATTCGTTCCACATCTGCATTGGGTTGTTTTTTAAACATTCAACGTGTTTGAAGATGTGTTGCGGAAGTTTGTAAAGTGCGAAGATCAAGTTGGATGAAGCTTCTTTGTCAGCTTTCATTCTGTTAATCTCTTCTTCTGTATAATCTTTGCCAGTTCTGATCACTGGGCCTTCAGTGAACGATTTTATCATGTTTACACCATTTTCTCTACTTTCAATAAAATCGATGAACGAAACTCTCCATAGTTCAAAATCAGATTCTTTGAACAGCACTAGAAGCCGCTTCATGTTTGAAGAATTAATCTGAAAAATTCAAACAATTTCTAAGTCAGAAATACGCAAGTCAAAGAGGCGCAAAGTTCACTTAGAAAAAAAAATTGAAACTCTAAAACTTTCCTGAAAATAGAGCAATTCGGTAGGAAGCAAGCAAGCAAGTAGCTTAAACTAATTAAGCAAGCAAGCAAGTAGCTTAAACTAATTAAGCAAGCAAACAAGTAGCTGAAATTAATTCAAAGCAAGCAGGCTAGTAGGTGAAACTAATTCATTTGCGTTATCGAAGCAAGCATGTAGGTGGAAGCAAGCCACATTTGCGCAAAATGGATTTAGTAGCTTGCGAATTCCTTAAGCATACACACAGCTGAATTTATCGCAAAATGGATTTAATAGCTTGCGAATTCCTTAAGCATACACACAGCTGAATTTATGTAGCTTGCGAGAAATGGACTTAAGCAAGTAAGCATGTAGGTGAATATTAAATGAGAATCTCGCAAGAAGCAAGCATGCATGTAGATGAAATTAATTTTAAGTGAGAATCTCGCAAGAAGCAAGCAAGCATGTAGGTTGCGCAAAGTGGATTTAGTGGCTTGCGCAAATTGGATCAGTGGCATGCGAATTATTTGTCCAGCAGCTTGCGAATTCTGTTTCTGCAATATCACAAACTCAACAACCAAATTAAATCTCTTGAATTATGAATCAAAACAAGTCACAAACAACTTCTAATCACATCTGAATAACAAGATGGGATCAAAATTTCAGATTTAAAAATTTTATCCAAGAACACCCAAGAACACCTCAAGAACACCTTCAACCCAAAAATTTCAAAAATGAATTTTATGCATTAAAACTTGAAATCTTTGATTGAAACATGTCTAAAACTTGTTTTTGGAAACAATTTTGCACAAAAATGAATCAAATCGACACAAAATAGTAAAATTAAGTTTCAAAAAATTTGACAGACAAGTTTTTCTCAAGAACACCAAATTTCACAAAAACTTCAAATTCCTCAAATCTTGATGTGTTTTTGAAAATCTTTTGATGCAAAACTTGATTAATATGATGGAGAAACACTTTGCAATCAAAATCAAATCAAAAAACAAACAAGAATTGTATAACCCATTTGTGTTCTTCAAATCTTCAAAAATGGTAGATTTCTCCAAAAATCTTCAAATCTTCATCAAATCTTCGAATTAATCAACCAAACTTTGCAGAAATGTTAGAAAATCAGTTTCTAACACAATGATGTGAACCAATTTCGCTGAAAATCACTGAATCAAAATCTGAAAAACTGATCAGACAGTTACGATCGAACCGAACAAAAATCTTGAAATCCTTCAAATTGACCTCCAAATCTTTGAAACTAGCTCTCGATCCTTGAACAAAAATTGTTCCTCTATCAAAAACGAATCCAACGAGCTAAGATTTGAACAAATTCGATCAAAAATCACCAAAATTTGATAAAATCTCAAGAAAACGAGATTTTCTTGAAAAAATCAAGAAAATCAATCAAATTTGCTTGTGAAATCACCAAATTCGTATGTTTGATCACTAGAATTCCATCTCTAAATCTTCTTCCAGCTCTGATACCAATTGTTAATCCAAGATCTATCAAGATTAGAGAGAAAATCTAGAGAGAGAGAGTAGAGAGAGAAAGTAGATCTATTATGTCGGCTCTCTGTGTTTACAAGATATGAGTTATGACCAAAAGCTTACAAAGAAAGTCTAAACAAAGCCTTATATACCCTAAGACTTATTAAGGAAATAAGCTAGCTTTGACTTTCTACACATGACAAAATACATTGACTTTGACTCTATAAATCAAGATTAAATCTTGAAGACATATTTGTCCTAACACTTGGTGTATGACTAAGTTAATGAATGTTGAAGTTATTTATGTTTTAAAGTTGAGGTATTTCCAAGGATGAATTTGTAGAAAAGATTTTATCCTTTATTTGGTTATTTTATCGAAGTTTTTATTTAGTTGATCTTTCCAAATTTGAGGGTGTTACATAAACCTATTACAACACTTTTAGATAGAGCGCTTTATAATTTGGTCCTATAAACTTAAGTCATATAAAGTATCATATTAGGACGTTTGACATCATATAAACCCAATTTTGTTGTAGTGGGTATAAAATTAAGATTTTATATCATTATAATTACAAAATATATTGAAATGAAGTTTTGATAATATAAGATCAAATAAAGTGATCATAATTGTAAGGTAATAAACTATTATTAAAGGAGAGGGAATAAAAGTAAATCGTCAATTAAACTAAATATGTGTTAATGTATGGGATATGAGACCAGGTATTAACGGATTGAGATAAAATTACATGAAATATAGATTGAACTCGATGAGAGGAAACGAGTTAAAATGATCAGGTTATTAGTTGTGGCAAACACATGCTCTTTTGTATGAATGGTTTGTTATAAAAATGTAAAGAAAAGGTATATTAGTTTTTTGTTTATCCAAACATCATTAAATTTTCATATTTTATGGAATTATATACCTAAAATGTACTTTCTAAAGGAAATATAACCGGTAGACTTGGAAACTGAAAAATGTGTTATTTGTTTCGGGTTTTTGGCCCCCTAGGTTTCAAGGTCCGTGTTCCGCCCCTAGAAATGTCTAAGTCTAATCTCTGACTTGTATATCCAGAGCTCTGGACTTGCTCGTTTAGAGTTCTAATCCGGTTGTAACCAAGGTTCTAAATGGCATGAGGCGTGGCGTGGCGGCGAGGCTGTAACATCCCGAATTTTCGTTATATTATGTTTTAAATATGAATAGGGGTCTATTTATAATCTGGTTTAAACTTTGGATTGTTTTGTAATTATATAATTCAATAGGATTAAAATTACAAGTAATCAAAGTTTAGGTGCTATTTTGGAAGTTTGGAACTAGAGGGTGTGTATGGTAATTACTTGAAAGTGGGTATGGCTAAATAGGCTGAAACTGAGAAATATCTCAGTTGTGTTGGTCTGAGTCGGTTTGGGATACAGAGAGGAAGAAAAGAGAGAAAGAAGGAAAAGAAGAAGAAAGCAAGAATTGGTCTTCAATTTTGGTAAGAAATTCACCATGGATTCAGACAAGACTGTTGTAAATACTCAGTTGTGAACAAACCTATTTGTTGTTTAGGTTTCAGAATCATTGATAGCAGATTGGAACAGCAGATTGTGCATAAAGTGGGTTATTTTCTTTAAAGGTGAGTTCATTCTCTATTTTGACATAAATCCGTATTTTTAGTTAAATTAAACGATAATACATGTGTATAAACTGTATTGGGACTGAATGAATGTGTTGAAACAAGCTGAATGGAACAGACACGGATTTAGATTGTAAAAATAGGCTGCAGGTCGAAGTTTCCGGGTAAAAGAATGGTATCCGGTAACCCCTGTGTGAAGGTGTCCGGACGAGGCAAGAACATCCGGTAAGTATCAATTATTTGGTAGTTTCCGGACGAATTAATTACCGGACAGTATCCGGATTTATTATGTATCCGGTAAGAATTGGAAAGGTTCGTGTACCCGGTAAGTGTAGGTATTCGGATAGTTATGTTGTTCGGATAATTGTGGTGTCCGGTCACTTTTGAGTACCCGGTAAGTTTAGTAGTATTCGGTAAGGTGTTTATTTTGGGTAGTGTCCGGATATAGTTTTCAGATGTATTATTGGATTAAGTTGTTCTGAAAACTTCCTAGGGGGGCCGCCCCCAGACCCCGCAAGGGCGTTGCCCCTTGACCCCATCCGCTAACCGGGTAGCGGAACCCCCGTGCTAAGTCGTTGAAGGGGGGGACAATTGAGGATGAGGATATGATAGGTTATCTAGTATTCTTAGAGTTGAGAATATGATATGAGATGTGACGTTATATGTTGTTAGGCATATACGCTAGTAAGTGTAATGGATCCATAGGCACGGGTATGTATTGTAACGAGGAATAGACATAAAGTAATTTGTAATTCCCGTTGACCTAAAATGTGGAATAGGCATAAAGTAATTTGTAATTCCCATTTTGTAGAGGTGTTATGAAAGAAGAAATAGGCATAAAGGAACTTGTAATTCCCTTTCACATGGAAATGGAGAATAGGCATAAAGTAAGTTGTAATTCTCATTTCGTGATATAGGAAATCGAGGAATAGGCATTAAGTAAATTGTAATTCCTGATTTCTATGGGAAGGTCAGAGATAGGCATAAAGTAAATTGTAATCTCTACTTCCAGTCCAAGAAATAGGCATAAAGTAACTTGTAATTTCTTCGATATGAGCAATGATCTAGAATCAGCAATGAATTGTAGAAGGCTCTTGATTGTGATGATATGACTTTCTGAATGTTAGTCAGATGGCATTGGATCGGGTATGTTCCCGTCATTGAGATGAGCAAGGGTACGGTAAGAATAGTGGAGAACAGGTTTGTTTATATGGTTGGATATTTTCAAGTTGTTAGTGTTTTAATTTGAATTTGAATGTTCTCACCAGGCGTAAGCCTAATTGTTCAAATTAAATGTTCTTACCAGGTACAGGCTCAAAGAAGTATTTGGGATGTGGGACGAGAGCTGCACCCATTGTGTTCAAATTAAATGTTCATACCAGGTACAGGCTCAAATGGTCTACGCTGCACCCATTGTGTTTTTATTACAAGCTTTCAAGCATCTCCTGCATTTCATCAATCAACATTTTCACAAGGTTAAGGAATTATACCTTTTGTCATCATCCATCCCACAGATTTAAGCAGCAGCCTTGGCTACATCTGCAATGGTTTTTGTGTCGAATATCTTGATCCAGTAGTCATCTGGATCTTTGATGAACGCATTCCCTTTCATTTTCCCTGCAACATTCCCATTTCCATATATATAAACACACTGATTAATCTCAGTTCCAAATTAAAAATTCATATCGAAATCAATGATGTTACCATCATTAGGCTTTTAATTTTGACAAATGAAACGCCTAATCTTTCAAATCTGCTACACACCTCGTAAACATCATCAACTGTTATACCAATATGTCCTGGAGGCATAAAACAAACATCTTAGTTGCCAGCTTATTTCATATCATTAAGAACAACAACATCCATTTTTCATATGATTCTTGTAGAATCCCATTTCACAAGTGAATTTGCATATTTGGGTACCAATTCCAACAACACAATTTGTATGTAAAATTATAAAAAAGAAAAGATAAATCAGCATTTTAGAGATTGCCATACCAAATCCTCGAGGTTCTGAGTTCCCATTATGGTAGGTTACGTTACTATTATCTTTCTCGCTGCCCCAGTTGCTAGAAAAGTGTTACCAAAAGGTTAGATTCAAATATGGGACAGGATATGAATGGAGAAAAAATGAACATGAAGGAATCTCGTACTGAGTAAGCTCAACCGTGGCCTTTTGACCAAATGTCCAGCTTATATATATATATATATATCCTCCATGTACTGCAACTGTTGTTACTAAACCATACTCTTAAATACTCTAAACCATATTATGATACTTTTCAAAATCAGATGCCAGATCCTTCTTTCTTTGAACATAACAGAACAAAACTAAGCAAAATAAACCAAACAGCCAGCAACTGTTAACGACATATAAACCAACAAATCCAATATATACAAACCATAACAATAAAAATAACAATAAAAATAAGTCAAATAACAATAAAATTCATAAACAATCTGTCAAATAACAATAAAACTAAAGACAATATGTCAAATAAAAATCAACAAATCCAATAAAAATCATACAAACCATAAACAATAATCTAATTCAATACATAAAACTGTCAAATAAAAATCATACAAACCATAAAACTAAATACAATCTGTCAAATAACAATAAAAATCAAAAACACAATCCAATCCAATACATAAACAATAATCTAATTCTAACTGTGAACTGGAAATCGATTGAGAGATGAGAGAAATCAAGTCTCCGCAGGTTGAAATTGAGCGGCTGGTGAAGGTTAGCAACATAAGAGAAGAAGAAGAAGAAACAACAAACTAAACTATGAAAAAGCCATTAACAAGATTTCGAGCAGCAACCGGAGAAAGACAGAAATTGTACCTGAAAATGGTTCGTTGCCGTCGATTTCGATATAGACAACAGATGAGAGACCTGCTCGATGGCGACGACGGTTGTTGGTGGTGGATGCTGGTGGCGATGACGATGCTCGGCTGGTGGCGGTGGATGCTGGTGGCGATGACGACGGCGGCTGGTGGTGGCTCCCGATCGCTCGGCATATATGAGAGGGTGAGAGAATGAGACGGTCTTGGGGAGGGTTATGAATTTAGGGCCAAAAGGGGGCGGGAAGACGTATAAACGAGGGGGAAAATTAGGGGGGATTTTTTAGGGAAAAAATTAGGGGGGATTCTTAGGGAACTCTAATGTTTTTAGGGAAAAAATAATGGGGAAAATTAGTGGGAACTTTTTTTTCAAGTAACTAATGTTTTTTTATATTTATAGGTATTAATATTTTAGGGAAAATCAAGTTTTTTATAATTTCCAAGTACTAATTTTTTTGATGCAATTTATTTCATTCGATTGTTGTTTATTTTTCGATTTTTATGTAATTTATTGTTTACTCATGTAATTTATTAACTTATTTTTATCAGAACTCAATCATATATATATATATATATATAATTATATTATTATATATACACACACAATTAATGATTGTAGGATCTCACTTTGGTTGGGGTTGGTTCCGGTAAGAAGAGAGGTTATGGTAATCAATCGAAAAATACAAAAAGTTACGGTAATAAGGGTAAGAGTGGATCACCACCCTGAGATCAATTCAGTTGAAGAGAATCACTAGGGCATTGTTTGGCAAAAAAACTAGCTTATTTTTCTGGTACATATTTGGATGATCATAAGCTAGCTTTTCAAAACGCTAGTGAGAGTAGCGTTTCATGAGCTTATAAAGCTTTTGATTTTTTTCTTCCAAAAATACCCTCATTAATATTAATTATTATTTATTTACTATTTTTTTAATATGTCCTTTTTGGTCATTTAAATGCTTATAAGCCACTTTTTGCCAAACGTGACTTTTTCATCAGCTAGCTTATCAGCTACCAGCTAGCTTATAAGTCATAAGCTAGCTTATCAGCTAGTTTGCTAAACATAGCCTAGATCAACACTAATGAACAGATTAAAGCCCAGTATAATTGATTAAAGCCCAATAGATCCATTGAAACCCTTTCGATGGCTTTAATGAAATGTATTGGGTCTTCATGAACTATAATGGTCTTTGACGAATCATATTTGACTCAATGCTTGTTAATGAATTTTATTGGGCCTTTGTGGGCTTCAATGACTCTTAATGATTGATCGGGTCTTGATGGACTCCAATTACTCTTAATTAACTACATTAGTCTTTGACAAAATCTATTTGACGTAGTGGTTGTTAATGGACTATATGGGCTTTTATGGGCTTGAGTGACTTTTAATGATTGATCGGGCCTTGATAGATTCCAATTACTCAGTGGTTGTTAATGGACTGTAAAGGGACTTTATGGGTTTGAGTGACTCTTAATGAACTATAATGGTCCTTGACACCAATGGTGACTTATTATGTGTTATTAGACTTGATAGGTTGTATCTGTGATTGTTAGTGAACCTCACTAACCTTAATTGGCCATCATAGGCTTAAGTGGCACTTAATAAATGTATTAGGCCTTTACGGGCTTCAAATGGATGTTAATAAACAACAATGGGCCTTGATGAGTTACAATGGCTCTTAATGAACTTATAAGCAATCACATATGTATACACACATATATACACATATACAAACATACATACGCATATAGACATGTACACACATATAGACATACATATGACATATATACAAACTTACATACACATATAGCTAGACATGTATGACATATACAAACATATGTATGTATAGTGTGTACTGTATACATATAAGCAACTACATGTGTATATATACATACATACATGTATATACATACAAACACTCATACATATATACACATATACAAACATATGTATGTATAGTATGTACTATATACACATATAGCTAGACATGTATGTATAATATGTACTTAATGACACACAAACATATATGCATGTGGTAATTACCGACGGATTACCGACGGATTGTTTAACATATACATACACACATATACTATCATCAACATAGACATACACACATACATGTATATACATACAAACATTCATACATACATATACCGACGGTTTATTTAATATATATTTTTTAAAAATAATGTAATTATTTACCGACGGATTACCGACGGATTACCGACGGATTATTTAATTTTTATTTTTTAAATTAAATAATTCGTCGGTAATCCGTCGGTACGGATTATTTAATTTTCATTTTTCATTTTTTAAATTAAATAGTCCGTCGGTAATTACCGACGGATTTAAAACCGTCGGTAATTACCGACGGATTTAAAACCGTCGGTAATTACCGACGGATTTAAAACCGTCGGTAATTACCGACGGATAATTATTTATTTATTTTTAAAAAAAATTTAAATGAAATCCGTCGGTAATTACCGACGGTTTGTATCCGTCGGTAATTTTCGTCGGAAATTTGAGTTTTTCTAGTAGTGGTATTTGGGATGTGGGACGAGAGCTTTTGGAAAGGAATCAACTTAAGAGATAAGCGGAGGAGTTAGTTAATGCATTGAGGCTTTTCGATGGATTGCTTAGATAACTTAGTTAATCTAATTATAGTGGACATGATTAGATTAATAAGTTATTGTGAGAATTCCATGTTTGTAATTATGAAACCTCATAGTTGATTCTCTTCCTATATAAAAGTTTGGATGTTGTTTTGTCATAACTTGTTACAATTGAGGTTTAAATTAGCCCTGATATTTAGGGTGTTACAATATGGTATCAGAGCATTAGTTTAAGTGAACTAGGTATGCTAGTGAGATACCTAGACTTAAGCTGAGATGAATTAAGTTATGATATGTGAGAAATGGGTAGAAGTACTAAGACGGGATAGTCTTAGAGTCAACGGAAATACGTGAAATTAGTACTGTAACGATGGTAATGAGGATTCTCATGTATGTTATGTTCACAATTCCAATTAGCTACTGTTATTATGAACATAATTGTTACACCAGCATACTTGTTTCTAAGTTGTTACAGTGACTAATGAACGGTAAAGTACGTGTTGTGTGTCTGGTTATGTGTAATCAATTCTTATAAGTTATTTCCTTGTGTCATATCAGAACAATGGTAAATACCCCACCAATGTCCCCTATTCCTTCGAAGGATAGGACCGTGACTCGAGGTGGAGTCTTGGGTGTGTTATATGCTTAATTTCATTTTATTTGAATATGTGTCGGTTTAAGTGTTGGTCTTGTGTGTGAAGACCGTTTGATGATTTTGTATTCTTAGTACCTTTGGGACTAATGAACCTTGGTAAGTTATATACATTGTTGAGTTATGAAAGAGTTACATATACGTGTACATGTAGATTCATATATGATTTGACTTCATTGGGAAGGTGGCAATGAAGGGGTTATGAAATTATCATGCCTCGGAGTGTGTGTTACATGATGTGAGTTAGATGCATTTAATTTGCATAAGTTGATGTTGATAGACGATCGTTAGATCTTTTGAGCAGAGGGCTCGGTTTTGGGACTCTGTTGAGTTTCGAGGGCATTCGCCTGGTTTTAATGAGCTCGACGTGGGCTTGGGGTTTGAATTTCATGATTTGCATTATATTTTGAAAACCATGTAAAGTGGTCGATCAGGTGGGTTGTGAAACACTTTTACAATAAGTTGTAGCAAGGGTAAGAAAGCGGTTGTTGGTCATGGTATAGTGTCGATGATGAGTTGGGATAAGTACAACGGTTGACCTGGTTAGAGCGAATAGCCTTCTAATGCATGTTGAGTTCTTGTAGTATGTCATTAAACGGGTTACACAAGTTCTTTCACGTTGAGAGCATGTACGTGCACAACAAATTTTTCTTGTTTTGGGAAATAAGTTGACACTCGCAAGCGTATATTTCTAAGAAGTAAAAGACAAACTTGTTTTTATTATACGATAAAGCTTTGAAATTAGTGATCTACGAATTATTTCACGCTTTTATTTGTGGAAGAGAACCTTCATTACGAAAATATTGAAAACGTTTTATTACGAGGTTTTGTTTTATAAACCAAATGAGTATTGAGTATTGACTCGTTATTATTATATGAACGAGTGTTGAAGTTGACAGACCCACTTTGGGTAATTGATTTCGTTCGAAAATTTTCCAGCCATATGTGAAAGGGTTTCATTGGAGACAACCGTAGTGTCGGCATCGTTTTAGATAGACAATGTTACGAATTATCATAAGAGTACATGTGAGCGATCCTTGTGATCGTTGTGTTTTACTATTCATCTTGAATGGTGTTGCATCATGCATACTCAAGTTTGTTTCATAATTTTGTATCTATTGCAAAAAAAATTAAATGTGCAAAATGATTTCAAGCGTTGTGTCATTGTGCATGAAGGCTATGATCTCGCTAGGTCTAGGAAAGTATTATGATTGAAGTTAAGGAAAAGGCTTTGGGAATTGAGTTGTCAGTTGAATAAGATGTGGTCGAGTTATGATCGTAGTGTTTCCGTTAGAGGAGGTGGGTGAATAACGAGAGCCTCGGGCAGTGAATTCGGAATGTCGGTATGATTGTAGTTTGAACTATTGCTTGGTTATATGAGAATAGTTTTAATTACGGTGGAATTTGAAATGGTCAAAGTGTTTCTATTGGTGGAATGGTAATAAGTAGCGTTACGTTACTTGATGTAATGTTATCGGCAGTGAGTCTGAGTGCTGAGATGGTGTGGTGATTAGATTTTACGCTAAGAAAGGTCTTGTGTTTCCCCAAATGAGAACGGTAGGATATAAGTGGATTATGATGCGTTGGATAAAGTGGGTTCCGTAAGGAATCCTGGATTTATGGGAAGAAATGGAATCAACATGTAGCCCATTAATATAGAGGTTTGCGACTGTTTAACATGTCCAAAGATGGAGGTTTTTTCAGTAGATTTAACTTGAGAAATAAATCCGTTGTGCGTGAACGGATGAGGTAGTCCGACAGTGTGTAAAACGATATGGTATAGGAACATCTAGTGAGGACATGAGGAGAACGGAAGATTTCCAATTGGGGATGTGATGTCCATTAAGGTTTTGATGATTCGCTTATGCGTGAAGCCTTTAGCACAACGGAGTTTGACCGCGAGGAGTTGGCGAGAAACGAGAACTTGCTCGAGGAGTTAGGAGAAGTAGATTCCTTCGGGAATCCTAGTCTGTAGTGAGGCGGCTGGACATTTTTATGTCTACTGTTGATGTTGAAATCAATGGCCGTGCTGTTAGATGGTTGTCAGGAGGCTGGTATTGGAGAAGTAACTATAGTGTGGTTATCTTGTTGTCCCTCTCTTGCAAAGATGTAAGAAGTTGTTCGGAGAAAGGTATGTATCCGGCATGACGCTTGACCACCTTGTGTGAGTGTTAAAAAAGTGAAAGATCGTGGTTGCATAAGTGATTTCTTATGGGGTTTGATAATCCATATAAGAACGAAATGTTGGGGTAATCGAAGCGGGTGTGCTTTGAATAGTTGACCTTGACATGTGGTGCGTCTAGGCCGGGAAAGACAAATGAAATGGTATTATGGGTAACATGAAGGAAGTAGTACCTTTTGTGGGGTGAAGGCACCATGAAGCCTGTTTGCAATGTGGTCGCGTGGTGCGATAAGGATGTGAGGAAGTGGTAGCACTTTGTATCGAAGAAACGAGTAAGTCATAGATGTAAAGTTGGTTTGCCGTAATATTGAAGTATTTAAAAGTAGTGAGTATGCTCGATTTAAGTGTGTGGATTTTCAGGCAGTATAAGTTAATATTGTTTTGAGATCTGTAGGTTGAGTTGCGGTTGGTGACGTGATGAAAGGATAACTCTTGTTCTTCTCAATCCCATTGGATTTTAGGTGAGTTTTTATACTTCACTTGATTGTCGAAGAGAATAATGTAACCGTTAAGCTGTGGTGCTTCGTTATGAAGCTTAGTCAAGAGTGTTAGAGTATTCCGTGTATGTAAAGAAATGCAATGAATGGGTCGATTGTGTTGGAAAGTTAGGAGCTCGTGGTAGTTCTCGGTGCTAAGTACTTTACGAGGACTTGGCAAAAGGTCTTGGTTGATGAGCTTGGAGAAACCGTTCTTTTAGACTGTAGTGTTGTGTGATGGGCGTTCCGTGTAGGCATGAGAGAAAATGATGACGGTATGGTAGATCAAGTATAGACAGGCTTGAGGTGAGAAGATGTCAAGAGACACTGGAAATGTGGACTATAATTTAGGAACTTTTATTTGTAAGGCATAAGAAAAAGGGGAAGATCGATCAGAATTTTCACATGGGTTGAAATCCTTTATTAATAACACTTATTGTGAACTAGTCAATAGCCGAATTGGTGCTCAAAATGTAAAAGTACACATTATGGTTCGTGTAGGATGAATTGGCTAGAATGTTCAAGTATGGTAAGAGTGGTCACATTATGGGAATTGTCCCATCCAAGGACCAACTTGTTATGAATGTAAGAAGCCTGGTCATTACCGAAAGGATTGCCCAACGTTGGAAGAAAGCGGGGATCAAGAAAAGAAACCTAAAAAATTTTTAACGTCAAAGAGTTGAAACTTTTATGTGATGATAGAAGACGTTAAGGAATGGATGGATAAGTTTTAATACTGTCCTTGTTTATTCTATGCATAGGTTTATGTATATTATATAAGTAACGCTAACTTATTTTTTTTGTGATATCAAAAGTTAGCTATGTCGGTTGTTATTATTGAAAGACGCTTTAATTATTGAAATAATTAAAGAAGATCAAACAATAGTGGGATAAAGATTTGATGATAATAGTTGTTTTAAGGAGACTTGCAAATCTAAGTTGGGGAGCTGGTAATGTTGAAAGATGTAAGGTTCAGAAAATGTGGAAAGTTGAGTCCCTATTCTTCCTGGACTTTTAATTGTGATAAGGTTTGGCAACGTGAGAAGTTGAGTCCTCGTTTTCTAGGACCTTTCACCATAACTAAGAGAGTTGGATTGCAAGCATATCAGTTGGATCTTCCACCAGAATTGAAAGGAATCCACAATAGTTTTCATGTTTGCTATCTTCGGAAATGTTTAGCCGAAGAGACTGATGTAATTCTACTTACTGACATAAGAGTGGATGAAAAGAGCCGTTGTATAGAATAACCAGAGGCAATTTTGGAGAGATCGGTTAGAAAGTTACGTAATGGCAAGGAAGTGGTTATGTTAAAGGTACAATGGAAACATCATCGAGGTGCTAACGTGACGTTAGAGTCGGAGGAGGATATGAAGACTAGATATCCTCACTTGTTCACCTAGCTTTGATTTCGGGGACGAAATCATTTTCAAGTTGGGGAGTATTGTAACATCCCGAATTTTCGTTATATTATGTTTTAAATACGAATAGGGGTCTATTTATAATCTGGTTTAAACTTTGGATTGTTTTGTAATTATATAATTCAATAGGATTAAAATTACAAGTAATCAAAGTTTAGGTGCTATTTTAGAAGTTTGGAACTAGAGGGTGTGTATGGTAATTACTTGAAAGTGAGTATGGCTAAATAGGCTGAAACTGAGAAATATCTCAGTTGTGTTGGTCTGAGTCGGTTTGGGATACAGAGAGGAAGAAAAGAGAGAAAGAAGGAAAAGAAGAAGAAAGCAAGAATTGGTCTTCAATTTTGGTAAGAAATTCACCATGGATTCAGACAAGACTGTTGTAAATACTCAGTTGTGAACAAACCTATTTGTTGTTTAGGTTTCAGAATCATTGATAGCAGATTGGAACAGCAGATTGTGCATAAAGTGGGTTATTTTCTTTAAAGGTGAGTTCATTCTCTATTTTGACCTAAATCCGTATTTTTTGTTAAATTAAACGATAATACATGTGTATAAACTGTATTGGGACTGAATAAATGTGTTGAAACAAGCTGAATGGAACAGACACGAATTAAGATTGTAAAAATAGGCTGCAGGTCGAAGTTTCCGGGTAAAAGAATGGTATCCGGAAACCCCTGTGTGAAGGTGTCCGGACGAGGCAAGAACATCCGGTAAGTATCAACTATTTGGTAGTTTCCGGACGAATTAATTAGCGGACAGTATCCGGATTTATTATGTATCCGGTAAGAATTGTATCCAAAAAGGTTCGTGTACCCGGTAAGTGTAGGTATTCGGATAGTTATGTTGTCCGGATAATTGTGGTGTCCGGTCACTTTTGAGTACCCGGTAAGTTTAGTAGTATTCGGTAAGGTGTTTATTTTGGGTAGTGTCCGGATATAGTTTTCAGATGTATTATTGGATTAAGTTGTTCTGAAAACTTCCTGGGGGGCCGCCCCCAGACCCCGCAAGGGCGTTGCCCCTTGACCCCATCCGCTAACCGGGTAGCGGAACCCCCGTGCTAAGTCGTTGAAGGGGGGACAATTGAGGATGAGGATATGAAAGGTTATCTAGTATTCTTAGAGTTGAGAATATGATATGAGATGTGACGTTATATGTTGTTAGGCATATACGCTAGTAAGTGTAATGGATCCATAGGCACGGGTATGTAT
Source organism: Saussurea involucrata (assembly GCA_033807775.1). Lineage (NCBI taxonomy): Eukaryota > Viridiplantae > Streptophyta > Magnoliopsida > Asterales > Asteraceae > Saussurea > Saussurea involucrata. The sequence continues at coordinate 53,549,695 of CM066316.1, forward strand.
TGTAACGAGGAATAGGCATAAAGTAATTTGTAATTCCCGTTGACCTGAAATGTGGAATAGGCATAAAGTAATTTGTAATTCCCATTTTGTAGAGGTGTTATGAAAGAAGAAATAGGCATAAAGGAACTTGTAATTCCCTTTCACATGGAAATGGAGAATAGGTATAAAGTAAGTTGTAATTCTCATTTCATGATATAGGAAATCGAGGAATAGGCATTAAGTAAATTGTAATTCCTGATTTCTATGGGAAGGTCAGAGATAGGCATAAAGTAAATTGTAATCTCTACTTCCAGTCCAAGAAATAGGCATAAAGTAACTTGTAATTTCTTGGAAAAGAGCAATGATCTAGAATCAGCAATGAATTGTAGAAGGCTTTTGATTGTGATGATATGACTTTTTGAATGTTAGTCATATGGCATTGGATCGGGTATGTTCCCGTCGTTGAGATGAGCAAGGGTACGGTAAGAATAGTGGAGAACAGGTTTGTTTATATGGTTGGATATTTTCAAGTTGTTGGTGTTTTAATTTGAATTTGAATGTTCTTACTAGGCATAAGCCTAATTGTTCAAATTAAATGTTCTTACCAGGTACAGGCTCAAAGAAGTATTTGGGATGTGGGACGAGAGCTTTTGGAAAGGAATCAACTTAAGAGATAAGTGGAGGAGTTAGTTAATGCATTGAGGCTTTTCGATGGATTGCTTAGATAACTTAGTTAATATAATTATAGTGGACATGATTAGATTAATAAGTTATTGTGAGAATTCCATGTTTGTAATTATGAAACCTCATAGTTAATTCTCTTCCTATATAAAAGTTTGGATGTTGTTTTGTCATAACTTGTTTCAATTGAGGTTTAAATTAGCCCTGATATTTAGGGTGTTACAGAGGCCAAGCCTCAAGCCTTTGGAGCGACGGCGAGGCCATGACGTTTATCAAGGCGCAACTTATGGCTGCAACTCTCTATATCACATATCCTATTATATATAAAAACATTTGTTTTGTACTATTAATCGATGAGTCAGTAACAATAAACAAGTTAAATTAGGTTATATATTAAAACTAGCAAATAAGACATTAAAAACGTAAGTAAAAATCAAATATTGTGTTATAAAAGACAGCACATTAGACCATGGCGTGCCATAGACATAACGTGGCGTGAGACATAAGCCTTGAGCCACGGCGCGCCATGGCGGCTGTCGTGGAGAGCCTTTTAGAGCAGTGGTTGTAACTAACCTTTTATTTTATTCATTTACGGTTATAACTGTCTCTAACTGTTGGTAACTTGCCAAAATTGTCATTTCAGTTATTCTCATCCATTTTCGAATGAAAGTAGTATATACATATATATACTACTTGTAATTTGGCTTTTGTTTTTATGCCTAAAATCGAAAGTATTCTTGTGGATTATCCTAGACTGAATTTCGTGATACCCAGGCATAGAGTCGAAATATCAATTGGGAAAGTGAACTTACACGATTCTCAAACAATACAAATTCCAAATTACCGTATACCCTATTTCCATAACCCTAATTTCTAACAAAACTCTCTCCTAAAAGTTTACTGAATAAGTCACTTTCTATATTATTAAGTTGTTATCAAACAATTATATATAACTCAGGGTCGTCCATTGAGGTGTTCTAGGTGGTGCCGCAACACGGGCTCCATATCTTTTAAAATTTCTTATAATAGTATAACTATATAAGAAAGAAAGTTATTTACTTAACATATTGCTTTAGTTTAGGGGGGTGTTTGGGGTCGTTGCTTTAAAACAATTTATGTTTTTATGTTAAAATGCTAATTAACTTATGTGGTATCAAAAATGAGTTTTATAAAAAGTGTTTGGATTAGCTTAGTATGGTACCAAAATGTAATAAGCTAATAAGTTGTTATTTAGGGAGTGTTTGGAATTGTTTATACATGTAAAATAACCAGAAAAACTCATAATTTGTTTCAAATAAGTTGATAAGTTAGCATGAAATGACTTATTAAAAACTGCTTATTTCCCGTGACAAAACAATATAAACAGTTTTTTTCTTTCATCTCAACACTAAAAACTACTTATCAACGGTGATAAAATGAAATAAATTAATAAGCCATTTAAATAAGCAACCCCTAACACCCCTTGGATAACACTTTATTTGGGGTGTCCTTTTGAATCTAGCAATAGGTTTTGAATAAGCAACCCCTAACACCCCTTGGATAACATTTTTATTTGATTTTAACTAATTCTAGTTTTCTAATTGAATTATTTGTTTGAGTGAATTACAGATTTGGTCCCTATGGTTATATTACAATTTTGGATTAGGTTCCGCAAACGAATTAACTATAATCATTGTCATCGTGGTTTAACTTTTGTTTCGAATTGGGTCCCTTCCCTAACTCTACTAACAATTTACTCAGTTACGTCACGAACAATATTGTATTTTTAGTTTTTCATTAAAAACATATAAAAAATCAATTAAAAAAACTTTTTTACAGAATCCCATGCATCTATAAAGAACTCTGATCCACTTATTATGCTTCTTCGTTGCTTTCTTCTCCATCACCACCCAACATGTTCACATATTGAATCTTGAATGAAACCTCATTTCTACGTGGGAACGGAATCGATGATTCTGAAATTTTCCCCATCATTCCTCAATATGGATCCCATATCATTAATGGGATTTCTTTTTTAATAATCTTTTCCAAATCCCTTTTATGATGTTTCTGGAATTGGGGTTTTCACGAAATCTGATTTTGCTTTGAAGTAGTTCAAGAAATCTGGTTTTCCGGTGAGGAGGAAGGTGGTCGGAACGGTTTTGGGAAACCAACGATGAATCTTCGGAATGGTTTTGAAGGGGTTTTGAAGGATTTGTGGTTTTTTCTTGGAATAACGAGCATAGCCCTGGACTCAAGCAGAGCCATTCTTCATCATCACTGACCTCTTTTTCAATAGTTTTTCTAGTCCATATAAAGATTGGGTAGCTGATGAATAAGAGGAGGAGAAGCCGAAGAGGATTAGAGAGGTAGAGAAGAAGCCGTAGAGGATTAGAGAGGAGGAGATGTTGTCACCAGAGATGGAGGTGAGGAGATGGAGGTCATCGGCGACGTTTCTACGAAGCAAGTTTCATCAGTGGAAATCCAAATTGCAGAGTTGAGTTTATATTAAAAAGAATTGTGTTTTTAAAGTAAAACCACAAAGACAATATTGTCCCTAATTAAATGGAGTAAATTATTAGCAGAGTTAGGGAAGGGACCTAATCCGAAACAAAAGTGAAACTACGATAACCATAACTGTAATTAGATCGTTTGGAAGACTCAATCCAAAATTCTCAATAACCATAGGGACAAAATTTGTAATTTACTCTATTTCTTATTTTTATAAAGACCTCATTATTTCTTAATTTTTATTTTTTAAGATAACTTAGTTATATATTAAATGAAAACTAATTTAATTACATAAAACACTTGTAAGCCTTTAAGATAACTTAATGATGTAAAATTGTTTAATTACTATTTTATTTCTTATCCATCTATTCATGTTTCGTGATTTCTTTATCTAAATTACTTTTTAAAAAGCCAAAATTCTCAATTTTTTTATTTGGTCCCTTTAATTGGGGAAATTGACTTAAATAGCCAAAGCCACAAAGGAAAGTGACGAAATAGCCAAAATCTCTCCCGGGTCGCCAAAATAGCCATCAGGTCCGCACTCTGACCCGACCCGGGGAGTGCGGTCCGCACTTGGGTCACTAAAAGACAAATAAAATTAACGAAAATGGTAGGTCCGTACTACCCGACACGTGGCGGGCCCCGATGAAACCGTTATCCTGATCTGCACCCGGGCCGCAATTGCGGACCCGGGATCGCAATTGCGGATCTGACGTCGCAATTACGGACATGGGTGTTTTTTTCCTGTTTTCACGTTCGTTTTGGGTGCGGCTTTCACTGTTTTTTCCAAATTAATAATGCATTGTTAATGTTCACTGGTTGAAGAGCAATTATCATTTCGTACAGTATCCCATCCCTTGAATTGTGTGTATAATAGTGGCTACTTTCAATGATGAAGAGCACCAACATTGAAATCATTTTTCTAATCTTGTAGATTTTTCTCTGTTTTCTCGTTTTTCTTAAAAATGAGTTCCTTACCTGATAGAATTAAGCTACGTATTTTGGGTGGGGGTTCTTGGCAACTGATCGAGTCGGAGTGGGAGTATTTTACCGATGTGCTGATGGTGCGAGTCATGGTGCCATCAAACATTACATATTCTAGGTTGGTTACTTATGTTCAAGGGAAATGTAAAATCAACCCGTATATTGGTATCACTAGAATGGCATACAAATATTCTGGCCAACTTTATGAGTTACGAGACACTAACGATGTTTTGTGTTTCCTGCGATCTGCTGCGGCTGTAAGAGATCCGCCAACACTTTATGTGTATGTCGATCTCACGATGTTCGGCGGAAGCAATGTTTGTTGTAGTTCGAACAACGTACGGGAGCCGGATGTGTATGTTGTTGAGCAGAGTCAATCTTCTTCTTACTCGCCTCATTTTCAGTCTGAAGATGAGCATGTGTATGGAGTTAATTCCGATTTTCTTACTGGAGATAATTATGGTGTTAGTGACTATAACCCCTAATTTGTTCCGGAGACTGAAGAACCGGTAGAAGAACGTATGCAGAAGAAGAAGAAGAAGACGAGTCCCATGTTTACCATTTGGGTATTCCGGGTATTGATAGCGATGAAGAAGACGATGAAGAAGATGAAGAAGAAGAAGAAACAAGAGAAAGTAGTCCTATTAAATCATATGGTGGAATAAATGATTTCTTTGGCCAATCTCCTCCCCTTCCAGATAGGGGAGACGATTTCATAACACCTAACCAAAATCCCGAAGCTTATAATCGTAGTACCAGAGTCAATATGGGGGATATATTCGGCACGAAAGACGACCTGACACTCGCTCTCGAAAGAAAGTTCGTTGAAGAGGGTTACGAGTTTAAAGTGGACAGATCTTCAAATACCCGATTTAAAGCGACATGTAAGGATGCTAACTGTGATTGGCGTGTGTATGCGACAAATCTCAAAGATACCACTATGTTCCAAGTATGCAAGCTGCATGACGTACATATTTGTTCAAGGACCCAGATGCATCCTAACCACCGTAACGCCAATAGAAGAGTATTGGGTAATATAATCATGCCTAAAGTGCAGGATGAAAGCCGGAAACTCCGTGAATCCGACATTGTGAAGGACATAAAAGAGCAAATTCAACGTAGATATCTCGTATTCACAAGCATGGCGTGCGAAAGCTTATGCGCTAGCCCTGGTGCGGGGCGACCCCCCACGAGTCTTTTAGCCGACTCCCTGGGTTTTTCTATAATTTGGAGCTTCAAAATCCTGGTATCTTTACCCGAACACAGACAGATATTATAGGACGTTTTGAGCTGTGTTTTTATGCCCTTGGTTGCGCAGTATATATTTTTTCCTTGTAACCTCTTAAACAGTCTACACTTTAATTATACTATAATATTCTAACATTTTCAACATAATTTTTCTAGATTCGGTCGTTTACGAGCTATTTGCGTCTGGTCATTACAATAGGCGGCGCTAATTTGAAGGCACCTTACTTGGGCACAAGGTTCATAGCTGTTGCTATGGACGCCAATAACCAAATTTTCCAGCTCGCTTTCGGAGTTGGTACGTCTGAGAGTGGAGAGGGCTGGACTTATTTTTTTTCCATGTTGAAGCAATGTATCGGCGAACCCGAAGGGTTGGTGTTCGTATCCGACATGGCGGGTTCAATACGTCAAGCTATCAATACGGTGTACCCACATGCCCATCACGCGCTTTGTTGCCGCCATCTCATGATGAACATAAAAACCAGGGATAATAGGATCGACTAGAGGAGGACTATGTTTTGGAAGGTCTATAAAGCGTACACGGTGTATGACTTCGAAGTTAGAATGGAAACTCTACAAGGCACTGTACCTTTGGGAGCTTCACTTTTGGACGAGGTTACGCCGGAAAGATGGTCTAGGGCCCATTTTCCCGAAATGCGTTACAACGTAATGACTTCAAACAGTGCCGAGTCGGTCAATGCACTGTCCCGTTACGCTCGGAGGTTACCTATAGTGTCCCTTATGGATTACTTCCGATCAATGCAACAAGACTGGTATGCAAAGCGTCGGAACAAAGCAGGTTATCATATATATATATATATCAATCTACATAGAATATACTTTTATTACAAATAACTCAAAATATTTTCAGAATTTTAACTATTTGTTTTTCTGCAGCGAAATGGGTAGATGTTCACACCCCATATGCAATGACAAAAGTTAAAAGGAGACAGATGAAGTCAGCGAGGTTTACTGTCCATGAAATTGGTCATGGTTTACACGAAGTTTGCGATATGCGTAGGGACGCCAAGGTGGCTTACAATAATCGTAGTTGCACTTGTATGAAGTGGCAGATCTCCGGTTTACCTTGCAGTCATGCAATCGCCGTTGCAAGACACCTCCGGTGTACAGATGTCACCCACCTGGCGCTTGGTTATTTAACGACGGATAACTTCAGAGCAACATACACAGAGGTCATACATCTGACTTGGGCCTCCTGACACGTGGGTTGTTCCAGACACACCACTTATGACCGTTAAACCTCCATTGTACCAGAAACGCGTTGGTAGACCGACCAACCACAATCGTATCCCATCCCATGGCTAGGATCCAACACTGAGAATATGTTCTCTATGTAAACAAAGCGGATATAATCGGTCAAGCTGTCATAATGATTTTCCAATGAATCGAGGAAGTCAAAGAGCTTCTGGTAGCCACCAACGTCAAAGAGCATCTGGTATCTGCCAAACTCAACCAGTAACTACTCATGAGACCAATTACGGAAGTTATAGACATGAGACTTTCGATCTAAACATTGATCTGAACGAGTAAACCTGTTTGTAGTCTCAAGTAATTGCTGTTATGTTCAATTGTGTTTCAAGCAACTGTTTTTATGTTCACTGCTGATTTAATCTACTTTATCGTGTTTGTGAAGTGCTCTTGTGTGTAACATACATATGGATTACAAAATGTTAAGGCTGCAAACTCATTAACAAATGTAGAAATATTTAATATTGTGGTAACTAACCTTGAACGCATGAACAAAGGTTGTCATTGTCATCTTCGACTTCTTTTCAGTACGACGCTCTATGCAACCATTCATTTGCTTAAATGTTGCCTCCCAGATGTGACTGCCCCAAGGAAATCGGTTCCAAGCCCCAAGATTCCCTATCAGGCTAAGGACGATCGCCGAAACCGGCAAATGACGTTGTCGGCCAAGGAAGAACATTTCCACCATCAACATCAAGGACACTCAGACAACATCCTCGTCCGTAAAACCATCTCTCCTTGTGAGGGACAAGGATGAAAACGCATCCAATGGTCACTTTTCTGATGGTCACTTTTCCTTCCCCAAAAATCCTAGTAAGAAAACCCTGACCACTAAATTCAGGGAGGGCCGACTCTGCTCTAAAAAGAAGTCATGTGATAAGACAACTCCTCCGGCTCATACCTGATGTGCCCTCTCCAGTCGAAAAACATCACATTCCCCTGGTTATCATCGGGGAATATCTGCTTCTATAAACGAACATGACAGAGCATAGGGTCCAAGGCAAAATCCACATATCCAACCACACACCAAAACAGGTGGTGCGAAACATATCTAGCCTACTCTGCGTTAACTTTTCTTTGATATCTTTCAGCATGGTAAGCTTTAACTTCACTGTCAAAGAAGCCCAATAAAAATCCTGTGTATATCAATTTTCAAAGTTTAGGGTCCTAAAGTGTCAATTTTCAAAGTTTAGGACCTAAACCGTAATTTTTCAAACTCTAGGGACCAAATCTGTACAATTAAAACAAAAGAGGGGCAAATAAAATTCATGGTGCTAGTTGCTTACAAAGTTGGCCGAAATTCCAAGTTTAGGGACCTAAAGTGTCAATTTTCAAAGTTTAGGGACCTAAACCATCAATTTCAAACTCTGGATACCAAATCTGTAAATTCTAACAAAAGAGGGGCAAAAAAATTCATGGTGCTAGTGTGCTTACAAAGTTTATCAATTTTCAAAGTTTAGGGACCTAAAGTGTCAATTTTCAAAGTTTAGGGACCTAAACCGTTAATTTTCAAACTCTAGGGACCAAATCTGTAAATTCTAACAAAACAGGGGCAAACAAATTCATGGTGCTAGTGTGCTTACAAAGTTTATCAATTTTCAAAGTTTAGGGACCTAAACCGTAAGTTTTCAAACTCTAGGGACCAAATCTGTAAATTCTAACAAAACAGGAGCAAACAAATTCATGGGGCTAGTGTGCTTACAAAGTTTATAAATTTTCAAAGTTTAGGGACCTAAAGTGTCAATTTTCAAAGTTTAGGGACCTTAAACGTAATTTTTCAAACTCTAGGGACCAAATCTAAAAATTATAACAAAGCACAAATTCATGGGGCTAGTTTCTTACAAAGTTTATCAATTTTCAAAGTTTAGGGACCTAAATTGTCAAATTTCAATGTTTATGGACCTAAACCGTAATTTTTCAAATTCTAGGGACCAAATCTGTAAATTCTAACAAAACAGGTGCAAACATATTCATGGGGCTAGTTGCTTACAAAGTTTATCAATTTTCAAAGTTTAGGGACCTAAAGTGTCAAATTTCAAAGTTTAGGGACCTAAAGCGTATTTTTTCAAACTCTAGGGACCAAATCTGTAAATTCTAACAAAACATGGGCAAACAAATTTATGGGGCTAGTTGCTTATAAAGTTTATCAATTTTCAAAGTTTAGGGACCTAAAGGGTCAAATTTCAAAGTTTAGGGACCTAAACCGTAATTTATCAAACTCTAGGGACCAAATCTGTAAATTCATACATGTAAATGGAGATTTAAAGTTTATAAACTATTGCTATTCTTACAAGAACAATACATAGTACAATAAAAATTACTAAATAACATAATCATCAAAAATAAATTTCAACAACACAATACATAGTACAAAACCCTAATGGGAACCAAAACCTTGTATTTCAAGAACACAATACACAGAACAAGAACACAATACATACATAAATAAATTACAAACATCGAAACAAAATTACATGAACGAAAACGAAACAAAAACCGCAAAAAACCAACGAAACCGCACCAAACCCTACGGGTCCGCAACCGCACTCGGCGGCTCCGCATCCGCACTCGCACTAGGGTGTGGGCGCGGCGCTGCTAAGTTCATTTTTTTGGAACTAAAACGACCAAAATTGACGCTTTTGGTGAGAAAAAAGCGTACCTCCTCGGCCATTGCGGTGAGGGCTTGGAACGTGTCTTTAACTGCTTTGACTTCACGTGGAGAGGAAACCGAAGGGGCGACGCGTGGGGTGGGTGGACCGTTTTAGAGACAAGGGTTTAAAAATTAGCATGCGGGGTTGAAAGGTGGGGTTTTAAGGGTTTTATTGCTGAAAACTGCCGGGTCCGCACTCGCAACCCTACGTTCGCACTCGCAATATGAGGAGTGCGAGTGCGGACCTGCCACCTGATGTAACAACCCGGTTTTCCACACATACAACAAATAACATATATTGCATAACATCATTACATTCATAAAAGAAAATTACATAATAATTCACATACGGTCCCATAGTCTCGAAACTACAAAATACATAACAGCTTCCTAATCAACATCAGTCATCAAAAAGCGTCATACTCTTTATCCTTTCCTTTGCCGCTATAATTTCCTCGACCTGGAATACATATTTTTGAAAACAAAATGAGGGTTAGACCAAACGGTCTAGTGAGATAATCCCTGTCATTTCAAAATCGTTATAAAACCCATTTATATAAAATCCTTTATATAAACACACATATATCACACTTAATTAAATACCAATCAAGACTCGTGCACCGTGTTCAACTCATCCTCTTTCTCATTCTCATTCCCCTGGCCATATCAGTTGGTTGCGAGCCAACAACACCGCTGTACAACAATTACAGCATCGCTGTACAACAACTACAGCACCGCTGTACAACAACTACAGCACCGCTGTACAACAACTACAGCAAACACCTCCACCGACTATAGTTTCGGCTAACGTATATTCGTGTAGTGTAATGCACGTATAAATACAATATATATATATGTATCAATATATCATATTGTCATTTATAAACCTTTTACCACATATATATATATCTCTTAATATATACACATAATTACACCATAAATCATTTTCTCAATCCACACATATCCATCTCATATATATATATATATATATATGTATCCCAGTTGAAAACGTTTTAAAAGTAAAACTCACCTGATCTTTTTAGCAAAGGTCCTTCAAACTTTCCTCAAAACAGATTATCTTTTAACTCTGATCCTTAGTATCTGAAACAAATTAAAGTATACATACTCTTTAACACGTAAACAGGTAATTCACACTTTTCGCAACCCACTATTACGAAAACCTAACTTTTCGCAACCCACAGTTGCGAGTTCCTTACTTTTCGCAACCAACAGATACGAAAACCTCACTTCTCGCAAACCACAGTTGCGAGTTCCCTACTTTTCGTAACCAACAGATACGAAAACTTAACTATGCGTTTTAGCTACCTGCGAAAAGTGGACTTTTCGCAACCAAGGCTTGCGAATTCCTACTTTTCGCAAAAACACTGTTCATCGTCATTTTTCCAGAAAGTTCAGTTCAAAATCAAGAATCCATCTTTTACCCAGATTTGCACAGAAACGTTCTAAACTCCATTTAACACCCTAAATTGTAACTAAAATTCACCAATTCATCTAAAATTACCTAAACCCACTTCAAAAATCATATGAAACTTAATTCTCATAAAAGAGAGTTTGAATAAGAAAATTACCTCTTTGATTTCCTGCACCAAACAAAATCCCAGCTGAGAATCTTTAATCTTCTTCTTCTCTCCTACGGTTCTTCTTCTCTCTCTTTTTCTCTCTGCCGTGAACAATTTCACACACACACACACACACACTATTTGGGTTCTGCTTTTCTGTTTCAATTTGAGATATTTCCTCTATTTAGGATACTGAGTCGGTTTGGCTAAAAAGGTTTGGGTAAAATACCCAACAACCCTAAACTTGTTTCACTTGATAAAACACACCCCTAAGCTTCTATTATACAACAAAACTTATTCCTTAATTTCTTAACTCCATAAAATACTAAAATAAAGACTTATAAAATTTCGATTTTAATTTGGATAAAAATACCTGGTTATTACACCTGATACGACTTCGGCTTTTTACTGTTGCGGGGCTTCTCGGGTACTGACACGTGGCCAAGTACGGTCCGCACTCAACGGGTCGGGTCGGAGTGCGGACCCACGGGCTATTTGACGACCCGGGGAGAGAAAATGGCTATTTTGTCACTTCCCGTTATGGCTTTGGCTATTTGAGTCAATTTCCCCTTTAATTGACCTCATCATAAAATTGCAATACTATTCTTAAGTTCCTCTATTTATTAGGTATAAATTACAGTCTTCACTCTCTATCTTTAAGATATGAAGTTCAATTTATAAGTAAATATTTAACGTCTTTCTTTCTATATTTTCATTTTCAATGCTCTTTCTTCTTTTGACTTTGTTTGATTAATTAATGATACTTAGAATTCTTCATGATCATTACTGACTATTTCTATTTTTTCTAAATTATGTTCAAAACTTTTAAAAATTCATTTGCGATCGACTATGTCTCAAGAGAGATTTAATGTTTTAAGTTAGATTTCGATTGAAAATGAGCTCCCAACAAATATTGATTATGAAATTATAAGAGATGATTTTGCTTCTATAAATGATAGAAAATCTATGTTCACAAAATAGTAATGCCTAGTTGTTTGTCTTTTTTAGGGAAATTAATCGTTTTAGTCATTTTTTATGGTGGTTTCACCTCCTAGTCACTTTATCTCTCTATTTCTACAAAAATAGCCATCAAGTCCGCAAAAAATACAAAAAAAAATCAAATTTGATCGATTTTTCTTAGTTTTTTTTTGACCTAGGTCTACAATATGCGAAAAAATATTTCGTTTTTTATTGTTATTTTTAAGGTAGGTCTGTAATTACGGACCTATTTTTGCGTACCTGATGGCTATTTCAGTAAAATAAGAGAAAGTGCCTATGAGAGGAAACCACCATAAAAAATAGCTAAAACAATTAGTTTTTCTTATTTAAAAGTGTATGTAATAGTGTTAATTTATTATTGGTATTTGTGTTTCATTTATTGTATGTTTTACATATTATATTATTACCTTTAATTTTGTAACTATTTAACTTTTTACTCTTATCACCAAATTAATCGTAGAAGATTAATAATCATTATTTTAATCGAATCTTGTTTAAAGTTATTTTATATTTCCAAGTATATTCTAAGCTAAAAGGATTTATTTTTGAGCTTACCAATAAAAAATGTAATAAATAATATAACTGAAAAAAATATAGGATCACTTTTAGATTTTTGGACAAGGCCTCTAAATTTTTAGGATCGACCCTGATATAACTTACTAAATAAGTCGTGAGTCTCATTAAGTCTATTAAGTTGCTAACAAACAAGCCATAAGATCGGTTACTACAAAATAGTATCAGAGTCTTAGTTTAAGGGATTTAGGTGACCGCTTGGGCCTAAACTTAAACTGTAGGATGAGGAACACAACCGAGATATAGGATTGCCTTTAGGAAAGATCACTCTAAATGCGCTTAGGAATAAGGTAGCAAGGACGGTCATGTAAGGTAAATTTGGGATTACACCTGGCCAGTGTAATTGTGAATTTACAGGTACATGTATGTGCTTAAATTGCCTTATGTAGCAAATCTTGTTATGCTTTGCCAAGCAAGGGTTAATCGCCGGTTTCTTTCAGTTCTCGTTATGACTGGAAGAACGCTAAGGAGCAGGTCTGTACCTGCTAGTCAGAGAATTCAGAATGAGGAGGTCCTCGCTAACGGACCGCTGGAACCCTGAGGCAGGCTGCTACTCGGGGAAGAGGTAGGGGTCGTGGTAGGGGACGGGGGAGAACGCCCCGCCGAGCCGCCACTCAAGTGGAAGGAGATGGAGGAAACCCAATCCGAAGGACGACACGAGTAAGACGTAGGGCGAGGAGTGTGGAGATCCCAGTTGATCGGGAAGTATCTCAGCAGGAGAGTTCAGCTACAGTAAGGGTACGTAACCAGCCGAGGGGACGCGGTCGTGGTCGCACATCCGCGTTTGTGACTCGGGAAAACTTGGCTACTGAGCTGGGTAAGATCCAGGAGACTCTGCAAGCTCTCCTTGCCAAAAAGGACCACTCGGCGTCTGGGAGCAAAGAGGCAAGCGAGAACAAAGAAAGTGTGGAGTTGTCAAGCCCGCTGGTATCTAGTACTGGGGATCACTCGCAATCTACCCAGCTGGTGGTGAAAGAGTCTGCAGCTAAGGGATGCAACTACAAGGCCTTTGCTTCGTGTAAACCTTCTACGTTTAAGGGAGAGTGTGACCCTGTATTGGCAATAAAATGGGTCAGAGAGATGGAGCTAGTTTTTGATACTTGTAAATGTGCGGACGGGGATAGGGTGATGTTTGCTCTATCTATGCTAAAGTTCGATGCAGTGTACTGGTGGGATGCTGAGATCGGAGGTAAGGGGTCGTCAGCGGCTAAGGAGATGACTTGGGAAACTTTTGGGGGAAGTTCAGGGCACAGTTCTGCCCGCTAGCGGCAGTAAAGAGATTGGAGGAGGAATTCCTGGGTTTGGAACAGGGGGATACGACCGTGCGGGAGTACACCTCAAAGTTCATTGAAAAATCTCGTTTTGCTGAACTGTATGTGCCGACAGAGGAGCGGCGGGTGGAAAGATACCTATACGGGTTGAAGAGCTATATTAAGGAGCTGGCTTCAACTAGGAACCCCACTACTTTTCAGGCGACCATTAATGCGGCCGAGTTAACTGATAATGCCGTTTTACGACATTATTTTGATCCCGAAATCGGTCAGTTAGTTGTGAGTTTCCAAGTAAAATAGTAGAATTTGATGGTTTTTGTGAGTAAGTACAGGTTTTATGAAAGAATGATGAAGGAAGAGTTTTTAGACCAATTGGAGCAAGTTGGCAACTGTCCTGAGCGAAAAAGAGAAAGTCAGATTTTGAGACCAAACAGTGCCCTGCACGCCTGTCTGCGCGGCTCCACACGCGCCACCAGACGCGCAACCCTCTCTGTTCATTCGCACTCCAGTCCTCTGCGCGCCTCACGGCGCGGCTCCACACGCGCTGGTCCCCTGAGCGTTTTTATTCTATTTATCGGCTAGGGTTGAGGCATTATTCATCAGTTACGGCTTGGGACTCTTTCTGGGCGATTTTGGGAGTTAAGAGGCGATTTTTGAAGGCAAGTAGAAGGCTAGAAACAACAATTAACGAGAATCACAAGGCGAATCGAGTACGTTCATCGGCAGCTTAGGCTTTTTCAGGGAGTTCTTAAATTTCATTTCTTAGTACAAGCATGTTTACTTTCATTTCCATCTTGTCATTTCTGAGTTTTGAAACCCCCAATATGAACTAATCCGTTCATGTTGGGGGGTTGGTTTGAATCATGGTTGGATAATCATTTAGCTTTACAGATAGATGTGATTGGTTTGATTTAGATGGATGAAACATTTGGGATTGTTCTTAATGCTTGTAATAGTCCGATCAACTATTATTTGATTGTATGAATCTTTTAACGTTTGAGAGAAGTTTTGAGATTTGATTAATCCTTTATGTCTTGGACGATTTTGAGATAGAAATATGATATGTCGTTCTTTGTGGCTTTTAATCACTGATTGTTCAATTATAATTCTCTAGATCGAAAGTTGATACAATGTTTTGAATGATTTTTGCTATAGCTTGATAGAGTATAGTAATGGATTTTGATTATGCTTTTCATCCTGAAGTTATTTCAATCACGTCAACCTGTTTAGCTAATTGATTGTTTTCATGAGGAAAACCAACCCTCCAACTCTTTCTCTTATCTGAATTAATTAAAGTATTTTAATTCGTGTTTTCCAACAATCAACAACTCAATTTGCATTAGTCTAATTAATAGTCTATACAGTCATTGAGGTACTTGACACCTGGTTCCTTGGTTCGATACTCGTACTTTCTAAGTACTATTACTTGATTCGACCCGTACACTTGTGGTAGATTTAGGGGGGGGGGGGGTGCAAACCCGCCTATCATTAACCAAGAAAGAGAAGAACCGTCAGGTGAGGGAGAAGAGTGGAGAGAAAAGGAAATGGGACGGACCAAGTCATGATGCGAAGAAAAGGAAGACGTTTCGACTAGAAAACCGTGGGAACCGAGAAGTGTTCAATAAACCGTGTGGGAAGTGTAACCGTGTGCATCGAGGAGAGTGTATGGCGGGCTCCAGATCTTGTTACCGGTGTGGATTACCCGGTCACATGTCCATTGTCCTAGTGGAAAATCATGCTTTCAATGTGGGTATGTAGGCCACATGCGTTATGATTGCCCGCAACTGAAGAAACGAGGACATGTTCAGTACGGTGAGCGTCATGGGGGAAAAGGGAATGACAAGGGAGCGGAGCTGGCGCGTCCGAAGGGGCGTGCATTCCACATGTGTTGGTCCCGAAGGCCTATACAAGTTTGTAGAAGGGGGGGGGGGGGGGGTTGAATACAAACACACAGATTTTACTTTTCTAAATTGTTTATTGATAAATCATTAACAATTTACAGCTTGTTGCGGAAACAAGATTAAGGATAAACCTAAATCTAAACAAGTTGGAACACTAAGGTTTCTTGCACTAAGAGAGATAAGGAAATTACTAATAATAACCTATCTTTAGATAAGAGATTGAACTTGTCCAGAGTTAGCAAGTTACTTCAAATGAAGTGGGTTCATCTATTTATATACTGCATGCATTTAATGCAAGTCAGTATACACTTTACACGTGTCATCAGCTGGTTGGTTGCATGTCATTGACCTTTGTTGACAACCTTAGTAGCCGCATGGATGAACAGTGTAGTATCAGAGTGGTTGTACGATTTCAGACAGTCGGAGGTTCTTTTCTGACATTTCGTACGGAGTCGTGCAAGGGTGGTTAAGACAAAAGTACTTTGTACGGAGGACTTCATGACCAGCTTTCGTTGATTCAGAGCATTATCATTATCTATTCAGCGAATTATAAAGTTCAGCGATAGCTGAAGTCTTGTACTTGATACTTCACGTTGAGTGGACAAATCTTGAGTCTTCGTTGATCCGCATCAGTTCATTAGGAGACTTGTCGCTGGTTCTTGAGCTTGATCTTCGACTTCAGCGTAGAACCTTTGTTGACGTAAAACTTGTCTTCAGGGATCATAAGTAAACAACTAACTTATCAGCGATCATCATAATGACTGAACATACTCAGAGCATTAATGGTGAACAATGTTCGCTGAATGTTTAATTTAAAGAGCGAGAGTTCCTATCAGCGGTACTGTAAGATCTTAGTACTTATCAGCGATAGTGAAACTCTGATACATATTGTTTACTTACAATTTTCACTAAGTATATAAGAGAGGGTCATTATCAAATCACTGAGGGTTTGGATCAACAATCTCCCCCTATTTGATTATGACATAGCAACAAAGAAAATTGCTATTTAATGAAAACATAAGGATAAAAAGAACTCATAAAATATTTGTCCCTTTTACTGTTTTCTGGGATCTTTTCAGTACTGATGGAGTAAAGTACATTCGCTGAAATCTTTTTTTAAAACTTTGAATCAGGTTACAAAGAGAAATGGAAAGATTACAAGTACAAGAGAAATAAATTACAAGTACAAAAGAATAACTGATACAATAGAGAAATAGGCGATCATATCAGTTTGTAAAGGGTTCTTCCTTAATGAGAAGTTCATCAAGGGTCATTGATGTGGTGGGAATCATCCAGTCAGGAACGGTTACACCTTGTTTTCTTTTGATCAGCGCTTCTTCAAAAATCAAGGGTTTCAGATGTCGTGCCTGAGGGTCATTCCTGAAGTCACACCAGTAGATGAGATCTCTCAGCTGTTCGATGGGAGTGATGTGAAGTTCAGAGATGCGTTGAAAATGCTTTCCACCATCGTAGTCATGGAAAAATATCCCGTAGGGTTCGCTTATGACTTTGCCAGGGATTAAAGTCTCACTAGGAGGAAGAGATGTGTCAAGCATGGAAAGATCAGGATCAGGACCAAGGACTTCAGCACGTGAAAAACCAATACCTGTTTCATTTCGTATGACAGGGCCATCAATTGAAGATTTAGAATTCTTCTTCTTCGTTGAGGCCTTTCTTTTCTGACTTTCGAGAGGAGGAGGAGGAGGAGGAATATCCACACAGGAGTAGACTAAGTCGATTTGTTTGTTTATCAGCTTTTCAACATGTTCCTTGTACTTCGACTGAGACTTCTGGATGACTAACCTGATATCCAACCATTCAGAGAGACCGTACTTCGTTATGGCTTCAACATAGAATTTTTCGTACTTCTTATCTTCTCTGAATATCTCGACTTCAGCGATTGAAACAAGGGTTGTTCTTCCAGAGATGAATACCTTGTTGATTTTGGCAGGAGAGAGTCTGTAGTTGACCTTTTCTTTGCACCAGGCTAAAGTGGACTGAGACTCAGTTCTCTTTTCTTCAGTTATCTTCTTGGCGTCTTCCCAGAGCTGACGTTGAACTTCAATAGGAACTCTTTTCAGCTTGGGGTCTTTCACTGATCGTTTAGAAAGCTGGATGGCGTATTCTCTGTCCTTTTCTTCAGCTTCCTTTCTTTCAGCGATTAATCTTTCAGCTCTGAGGTGATCCTTGTATTCCTTTTGGGAAATTTTGAACTTTGGAGGAACTGAAGGAAGTTGATCACGCCTCAGAATGATTCGCTGATCCTCGAATTGCTTTATTATCTCTTCTCTTCTTTTCTGATCCTCTTCACTTAGCTTTTGAGGAGCTAAGGAAGGTATGTGTCTGTGTGAGAGTAGCTGTTCTTCAGGTTCATCAGTCTCAGAGATTAAATCTAAGACTGGGATTATTTCTTCAGCTGCAGCTGGTATTATTGGTGAAGTCGCAGTTGTGGAACCTTCAGCGATATCCTCAAACATGGGAGAGGACTAGCTGAAACACAGCGATCTTACAAGTAAGAACTTGGGTAGAATCAGAGAGAGAAAATTTGTTCAAGTGTATAGGCTTGGGTAGTAGAACTGATAGTGTATGATAGAGGAGGGATGGAGTGAGAGATGTTTAGTGTACCTGACAAACCGGCTTTTCAAGCAAGATCGTCAGATTGTCATCTTCAGCGACACTTTTGCCTTTGCCTTTCTCAGCTCCAGAGGCTGAGGGCTTTGTCTTTATCCGCTCCCCTGAAGGTTCATTTATCGAGATTCCCTTAAGAACTTTGATCCTCGGAGCAGGTTTGACGATAAAGAAGTGATCGTCATCTTCGTCATCATCATCATCATTCTTTGGAGAAGAGGATGGTTCATCATCAGGGATGTCGACGGCTTCATCATCTTCTGCTTCGGATTCGGTTTTATCAGCTTCTTCTTCGAGTTGCTCCCCCTCAGATACAGAGGCGAGCTTCTCGGTTTCCTCAGGGTTTTCATCTCCCTGAGGTCCAGCGGTCTCGGTTTCCTCAGGGTTTTCATCTCCCTGAGGTCCAGTGGTGGTTTCTTCAGCATCCTTCTTCTCTCCCCTGATAGATTCATCACGGGAAAGGTCTTCAGCGCTCTTGGAGAGATCTTCAGCGCTCTTCTCCCCCTCTTTCTCATGATGAGTGGGGGAGGAATGGATCGAATCAGCAGCGTTGGCAGGTTTACTGTCTTCTTGGCCAGAGATACCTATACAACCTTCAATCTTTGCTATTCTGTCTTGAAGGCCAGAAATAGCAGGATTGATCTTCTCCAGCTCAGTGCGATCCGCCGCTGTGAAATTGTCAGATGCAGGGGCAGGAGTATTCGCTTTGTGTAGTAGCTGCTCGATCATCGTTTTCATCGAACTAACATCGGTCTTACAGAGCCTAAGTCAGTCTTTACAGTAGACATATCTCCCTCTAGTTGTCCAACCGATGTCTTTAGCGTTGTGACCTCGCTGGACATGGATGAAACTGACTTTTTGAGAGAGGTGTAGTCTGTGTAGATGTCAGCGAGCACCTTGGCGAAGTCGCTGAGAGTTTTATCAACCTGCTTCATGTCATCTGTGGAAGCCTTCTTCTCCACCACCGTTGTCAGCTTTGTAAGATTCTCTCCAGCGTTTGTTACAGCTGTAGAGTTATTTGAAAGAGTAGTGGTGAGACCTGTCAGCTTTGTCTCCACGGACTTCAGAGAGGCGTTGATGTCTCCCAAATTAGGACCTGTAACATATAAGAACTTGTGAACATAGGAAAGCTCAGAAGTTTGGGGTTTAGTGACAGTGTTTATGGGTTGGTGTGTATCTGCAGGAGGATTGATGAACTCGTCAAAATTACGGGTTCCTGAAAAATGTTACATGTCATCTTCAAAAGTGCCCATGGATTGTCCTGCAGGTCCTGTCTTCATCATTCCTGGAGTATCAGCTTTAGTTTCCGTAGAAATGATGGCAGCTCCAACGAAAACTGGAGGAGAGACCAAATGAGTAGAGGGAGGAGCGAAGGATAAGAATAGAGGTTGGGTTCTGAGTTCAGCGTTGGATTCGCTGAAAATCACTTCATCAGTCTTTTGAGAGAATGAAGGAGGTTGGGTAGGTTCCAAGTTTGTAACCTCAGCGTTTAGAGACGCTGAAGTTGGGATGGAATGGATGGGTTGTTCAGGTGTGGCAGAGCGTACCACTGAACGTTCCTTCAGCTCTGCAGAAAGAGCTGAGGAGTCTTCAGCATGAGATTGCTGGGGTTTCTTTTTTGTTTTCTTGATCCTTTTAGAACCAAGTGGGGTAGATGATTGTTTCCTTTTCTTAGAAGGAGAGGATTTTGTGGCTAGGGTATCAGCGATGGGTATTGTCGCTGAAGGAGCCACAAAAGTAGAAGAAGAAGGCTTGAGAAGAGTTAAAAGGGTAGAAAGACGTACCTCATTTTCAACTGGTTTGAAGTCAAGTACCTTAGGGCCAACCTGAGAGAGTTTCAGGTCACCCTCTTGCGGGTAGCTGTCCTTCAGGCCATATTGGAAGATGGCGCTGATGAATCGGGGGTAAGGAACCCATGGAGGTCTGTCAGCGGCAGAGTCTACTCTTTGCACCAAGTCATCATAGATATGAGATGCCCAGTCAATGTGTAGACCTTTCAGCAGAGCGTATCCCATTGCTTGCTGAGGTTGAGCGGCTTGGTCAGAGGAGCCGGTCTTGGCAGTCATGCAGCTGATTAAGTGAGCGAAGATGAAGTTCATCTCGCTGGGCATTTTCGACTTCTTTAGCAGGGTCAGCTTCTTCTCGGGCTTCTTGTCTCTGCCAATTTCCCATACATAGCCCATTGCATCGAAAAATGCAATAAGAGCTTCTTTGTCAGCGAGTTTCTTATGGTCAGGGAAAGGAACAAAAGGCTTTTCTTTTGTAGCGATGGGAAAGTTCAGAGCTTTGCGAATGATGGCAGGTGTGATCTTTATCGTGCCATACTCAGTATCGCTGAGGATACAATCAATTGTTTTGGAGGGATCTTTGGCGGATGGTAACTGAGAGTGTCTGGCAGAGTACCAGAACTGGGATAGTAGTAGCTGACTTGCAGGAGGTGAGATGGTCAGGGCTGTTGAAATGCAGCAATTCTTTAGGAAATTCACAACATCTTTCAGATGTGTGACTTGCTTTCGAGGAGGAAACTCGAGAAGCGCATAAAGGTTGTTCGTTTTGGTCCAATCTAGTTGTTTCAGAGTGAACTTAACCTGAGGAGCCTTGATAATTTCTACTTCCTCAGAATCAGCGGAGATGTTCTCAGCGGTAGCAGGAATGTCAGACGATGCCATTTCTCTGTATTATCAGTTCAACCAAAGATGTTAACAAATAAGAATAATCTTATTGTGGAAAGATTTTCCATTAAGATGGTTCAAATTTTATCCATTTCATTCAGACACAAATGTCTTAATGAAGATTAGGGTTTTTCTTGATTTTAAGAAACGAAATGTAAAACCCATTTATTCTTGTTATCCAGTTTTCTATGAAGAAATAGATTCTGGAAACGAATGAAGAACAAGTTTAAGATTTTTGCATTTAAACTTGAAGAACAGCCATGAAATGGTTGTGTTCATAAAACCATGAAAAAAATGATTTCATTTTTAAGAACTTCTTTTGTTTGATCTTGTTAAAACAAGGAAAAGATCGGAAACAAGTTATACGCATTCGGTAATAAATAAGAACATATTAACCTTGATGTTTGATGAAGAAGATGATGAACAGTTCTTTGAAGTTTTAGAAAGCACAAATGCAACAGTGAATTCTTTCTTGCAGAGGAAGATTGTTCCTGTAAAAGAAAAATATAAACCACGAGTTTGTTTATATAGAGAGATTAGAGAGAGAAAATCTTGAGCGGGAAAAGATTTTCATCATGACACGGACACGTGTTTGCATTTGATTGGAAGTTTGAACGAGACGTGCAAACGTGTGTCAGAAAGAGAAACGTGTCGGGGTTTATCCGTTGCAATGACGTCACAACCGTCCTTTCATATTCTTTTAGGATGTCTCTGAGGTTTTGAAAGCTCAGGGACTCTTTTACAAACATGAAGCACTGAATGAAAATATCAGTGATGGTTTTAAGAATCAAAATATCGCTGTTAAGGAAGAGATATTCAGCGATGCATTTTGTTTTGAAATCTTGCATTTCCATGCGATTGTCAGAGAGAGAAAACATACCTTGATATCAGCTTAACCAAGTTTTATTCAGAGAGAAGATGATTGAATAGGTTATACGAGTTGATTTTATCCTATCGCTGATCAATGTGAACCGTTGAGGATTTTACCCTTCAAAGTTCAGCATTCCAAGCTCGCCGATGAGAAAGTTGAATCTTGTCTCATCAAGAGGTTTGGTAAATAAATCATCTAACTGATAATCAGTTGGGATAAAATGAAGTTCTATATCACCATTCATCACATGATATCTGATAAAATGATATCTGATTTCTATGTGTTTGGTCTTTGAATGTAGTACTGGATTGTTTGCTATAGCGATGGCACTTGTGCTGTCGCAATAGATTGGATTTTTGGAGAGCTGAAGATCATAGTCTAGTAGCTGATTTCTCATCCACAAGACTTGAGAACAACAGCTTCCAACAGCTACATATTCAGCTTCAGCTGTGGAAGTGGACACTGAATTTTGCTTTTTACTAGTCCAACTTACCAGCTTTCCACCCAGGAACTGACATCCTCCTGTGGTGCTTTTCCTATCCATTTTGCAACCTGCAAAATCACTATCTGAATAGGCGGTTAGATCGAATCCTGAATCTTTGGGATACCAAAGATCTAGGTTCGCTGTACCCTTAAGGTATCGAAAGATTCGCTTTACAACTTTCATATGAGATAGCATAGGTTCAGCTTGATATCGTGCACACAAACATGTTGCATACATAATATCGGGTCGGCTAGCTGTAAGATACAAGAGAGAGCCGATCATCCCACGGTACAACGTGACATTAACAGGTATTCCCTTTGAATCCTTGTCAAGTGTCAGCGGTGGTGCCATAGGGGTTTTCATAGCTGAACTATGAGTTAAATCAATTTTCTTCAGCATATCTTTAACATACTTTCCCTGATTAATAAACGTTCCTTTTTCAGTTTGCTTAATCTGAAGACCAAGGAAATATGTTAGTTCACCCATCATGCTCATTTTATACTCATCTTTCATTCTATCAGCGAAACGAGTACAAAGCTCAGGGTTAGTAGAACCAAATATAATGTCATCAACATATATTTGAACTAGAATGATATGACCTTTCACTTTTCTAAAAAATAGAGTTTTGTCAATCTTACCTCGCTCAAATTTTTCAATATGGAGATAAGTAGAAAGAGTGTCATACCATGCACGAGGAGCTTGCTTTAAGCCATAAAGTGCCTTATCCAGTTTATAAACATAACCTGGACGCTTAGAATCTGAGAATCCTGGAGGTTGTTCCACACACACTTCTTCATTCATCTTTCCATTCAGAAACGCTGACTTAACATCCATCTGATGTACTTTGAAGTTTTTGTGTACAACATATGCTAAGAATAGACGAATAGATTCAAGTCTTGCTACTGGAGCAAATGTTTCGTCATAATCTATACCTTCCTCTTGTCTGTATCCCTGAGCAACAAGACGAACTTTGTTGCGGGTTACAGTACCATGTTCGTCCAACTTGTTTCGATAGACCCATTTAGTGCCTATTACTGTTTTATCAGTTGGTCTCCGAACAAGTTTCCAAACTTTGTTTCTTTCGAATTCAGTCAGCTCTTCTTGCATGGCGCTGACCCAGTTTGGATCTTTGAGGGCATCATCTATTTTCTTTGGTTCAGTTAGAGAAATAAAGTTAACAAATAAACAAATATTACCTGCACTTCGTCGAGTCTGAACACCAGCGTTTGGATCACCAAAAATTTGATCAATTGGGTGATTTACGGTCCATCGCTGAGCCGGAGCATAAGTCGCTGACTCATCTTGAACTGGAGGAGCTGAAGATGAGGCTACAGCTACTTCTGGAGTTTCAGCTAAGAGAGGAATACTTGCATTTGTCACATTTACTGATTGCTGAGAGATAGATGGAATGTCTGAGGCATTTGGTTCAGCGGTAGGTATAGACTATAGGAACAACTGAGACCCATGATGTTTCAGCTTCACTATTCTGCATGTTTGGAATGATAGGAGGACTATCATCTTCTACTTGATGAGCATGAGGAGTGGGAATATCTTCTGAATCACCAAGATGAAAAAACATCCATTGATTCAGTTCTTCAGTATCAGCGGACGGTTTAGAGTTCGCTGAACGGGATTCGTCAAACGTGACGTGAATAGTTTCTTCTACAGTTTGTCTTCTACGATTGAAGACTCTGAAGGCTTTGGAAACTGAGGAGTATCCAAGAAAGATTCCATCATCAGCCTTAGGATCAAACTTTCCAAGAGCATCTCTGTTGTTCAGTATGAAACACTGACATCCAAAGATGTGAAGAAAGCTGATTGAAGGCTTCCTCCCATGAAAGAGTTCATAGGCTGTCTTTTTGAATCTTTTAACTATCAGCGACCTGTTTTGCGTAAAACAAGCAGTGTTGACAGCTTCTGCCCAAAACTGAGTAGGCAAGTGAGAATCGCTGAGCATTGAACGTGCAGCTTCAATAATTGTTCTATTTCTTCTTTTAGCGACTCCATTTTGTTGCGGTGTTCTCACTGAAGAGAAGTTGTGAGAAATACCCTTACTCTCAAGGAAGGAATCAAGAGAGCTGTTTTTGAATTCAGTCCCATGATCACTCCTTATTGAGCGAACGGTCAGATTGTTCAGAGTTTCCATCTTCCGAACAAAGGTGATGAGTTCTTCAGGGGTGTCACTCTTAGAACGGAGAAACATTACCCAAGTGAAGCGAGAGAATTCATCAACTATGACCAGCGTATATTTCTTTCCAGCGATGGATTGTTTGTTAACAGGGCCAAACAAATCCATATGGAGTAGTTGTAGAGGAGATGACACTGATGAAACTTGCTTAGATTTAAAGCTTGCTTTGGTCTGCTTCCCTTTTTCACACGCTGAACGTAAAGACTCTTTGGCGTATGAATGCTGAGGTAGACCAGTGACTAACTCTTTTGAAGAAAGAGTGTTCAGTGTCTTGAAATTTAGATGAGATAGCCTATTATGCCATAGCCAGTTGACATCAGATGAGGCCTTTGAGAAGAAACAGGAGTTCTCAGTGGTTGTTGAGTCCATGTTTATTACATAAACATTTTCCAAACGATAACCGCTGAGAGCTATCTTCTCCTTTTTGTCAGTGACAAAGCAGGATTCCTTAGTAAAGATTACTTTGTTATCCATGTCGCAAAGCTGACTGATGCTTAGAAGATTATGCTTCAGCCCTTCAACATATGCGACTCTTCTGAAGGAGGTTGTACCATTTGAAGGTACACCATACCCTCGGGTATGTCCTTTTCCATTTCCACCGAAAGTTACAGAGGGACCCTTCTCTTCCTTGTATTCAGCGAGCAGGCTTTTCTTTCCAGTCATGTGTCTAGAGCATCCGCTATCGAGATACCAGATACCCTTCTTAACCTGCAATACAAAGGAAGATTAGTTTTTCTTGGGTACCCACTTGACCATGTATACACATTTGTCAGTGGAAGTAGTTGGAATGGAAGATTCAGCAGTCTTCGCAGCATTTGAAGATTCAGCTTTGTCTTTCTTCACTTTGGTTAATTTCTTAACCTCAGTGGTAGGATTCACCTTGACCTGATTTGCACCAGGGTTGGTCTTCTTTGCCTTGGTAGCAATCTTCACCTTAGCTATCTTTTCAGCTTTGGTGGTTGTGGGGCACTTACTAGCAATATGATCGGTAAGTCCACAGTGATAACATTTCCTATAACTAAAAATAGTTCTAGGACCATTTGAATGCTGAGATTTTGATTTCGAATTAGAAGTGCCAGCACCAAGTAAACTATTGGCTTTAGAAATGGGACGAACATTCAGTTCTTCAGATTTCTTACCAAGGACATCCACCCTGAGTCTAGGAGTAGATCGCTGAATAGATCCAGAGATCTGCTTCCTTGATCCAGAGGGATGAGCCACTGAAGCTTTAGAAGTATTCAGCTTTGGTACTAAGGTACCCTTCTGAGGATTCTGGTAAATAACAATTCCTTTACCTTTGTCTTTAGAGACAGAGGTAGGTTTTGAATAAACCATTTTCTCCTTGCCTTTTGAGGAGGTAGGAGTTTCCTCAGGGATTGGTGTATTGGACGAGGAGCACTGAGAAGATGAAGTATCAGCGACTGAGGATACGAACGTTCCAAATTTAAGCATTGAACGCTTAGTGGTTGGTTTTGGAGTGTCATATTTGTAACCCAGACCACGTTTATCACTTAGGGGAATCTGAGACTTTATTATCTCAGTGATCTTTGTTGAAGAATTACCCCATCCTTCAACAGTAGCTTTTTCAGCTTTTAATGCAGCAATAGCTTCTGCTCGTTCGATTTTGACTAGCTGATTTAAATATACTTGATCTTTAAAATCTTCTTCAATTTTAGAAAGCTTTTCTATTTGAAGGTGGCAGTTTTTAAGCTTTTCAGCGAGATCAAGGTTTTGGTTTTCAACCACAGTTTTGCCGTTCATGGCTTCGTATAAACTTCTAGTCAAGAGATTGATCTTACGGAGACTATCAGCTTCATCAATATTTGCAATATTGGTAAAGAAGGAAGGTGATACCTGAATAGCAGATGTTGAAGTGGAGGGAATGTCTGAACTTTCTTCCTCTTCTTCAATCTTGGCCATAAGACATAGATTTGCTTCATCATCTTCAGAGTCAGATGATGATGCTTCTTCATCAGAAGCAGCCCAATCATAGTTAGCCATCAGGCCTTTACTCTTCTTCTTAAAGCTTTTCAGCTTAGCATATTTTTCTTTCAGCTTTGAATATTTGTCATCTTTATTCCTTGGAACAAAGGATTTCTTTGTAAAAGTTGAGGGTCTAGAAACTTTCTTAGACCTGCACTCGTTAGCGAAATGTCCTGTCTTTTCACAGTTAAAACAAGTAGCAGTTGCCTTATCAACAAAAGCTGATGATCTAGGCTTGTCAGTTATGGAAAGAGGTTTGTTCTTTCTAAACATTTTCTTTTTGGCAAATCTCCTGAACTTTTTAGTTAGGAGAGCCAAAGATTCATCATCATCGGAAGAATCAGAATCTGATGACCTTTCAGAGTTACTTTCTAACTCAGTGATAGTGACCGAGGGTCGCTGAGTAGAAGGTTCCTCTGAGATTAAAGCAACAGGGGTGCTTTTGGAATCTTTTACAAGATTCTTCTTAAGATGGCTCGATTGCTCATGATTCAGCAACGTGCCATATAAGGTTGAAAGGGTCATTGATTTTAGATCCTTTGACAGCTTGAGACACATAGAATAATTGTCCCAGCTTTCAGGTAAACATTCTAGAAACTTTGTCAGAACTTCAAAGTTAGAATATTCCTTACCAACAGTTTTCAGATCTATAATTAAACAATTAAAACGTTGGTGAACTTCAGAGAGAGATTCATTCTTACCAAAAATGAAGCTTTCGTATTGTCTTACCAGGTTGATCTTTCTTGAGTCCTGGACTTAAGACGTTCCTTCATACTGAACACATATTGTGTCCCACATGGCTTTTGATGTTTTCAGATTCATGACGGAATGGTAGACTTCGTCAGGAAGAGCCATGGATAGTATGGATCTGGCTTTTGTATCTATAGCCACTTTCTTCTTATCTTCGTCGGTCCATTGAAAGATTTCCTTAGGGACTAGCCTTTCTGGAATAGTAGGTCTATTCTCAGCGGCTGGAACTGCAGCATCAATTCTTACAGGGATGAATGGACCATTCTCGAGATAGTAAGGCATAGTAGGGTCTACACCTTCTAGGAAGAGTGTCATCCTATTTTTCCATAAGTTGAAGTTATCTCTGGAAAATCTAGGGGGTTTAGCAAGAGAACCATTGTCTATATAATTTGTGTTTGTGTTGGTGGCCATTTTCAGATAATAGCAAGGAAGAGAAATATCTTAGATTATATCTTGTTTATGAGATTAAACAAATCCGCTCTGATACCACTTGTTGGTCCCGAAGGCCTATACAAGTTTGTAGAAGGGGGGGTGGGGTTGAATACAAACACACATATTTTACTTTTCTAAATTGTTTATTGATAAATCATTAACAATTTACAGCTTGTTGCGGAAACAAGATTAAGGATAAACCTAAATCTAAACAAGTTGGAACACTAAGGTTTCTTGCACTAAGAGAGATAAGGAAATTACTAATAATAACCTATCTTTAGATAAGAGATTGAACTTGTACAGAGTTAGCAAGTTACTTCAAATGAAGTGGGTTCATCTCTTTATATACTGCATGCATTTAATGCAAGTCAGTATACACTTTACACGTGTCATCAGCTGGTTGGTTGCATGTCATTGACCTTTGTTGACAACCTTAGTAGCCGCATGGATGAACAATGTAGTATCAGAGTGGTTGTACGATTTCAGACAGTCGAAGGTTCTTTTCTGACATTTCGTACGGAGTCGTGCAAGGGTGGTTAAGACAAAAGTACTTTGTACGGAGGACTTCATGATCAGCTTTCGTTGATTCAGAGCATTATCATTATCTATTCAGCGAATGATAAAGTTCAGCGATAGCTGAAGTCTTGTACTTGATACTTCACGTTGAATGGACAAATCTTGAGTCTTCGCTGATCCGCATCAGTTCATTAGGAGACTTGTCGCTGGTTCTTGAGCTTGATCTTCGACTTCAGCGTAGAACCTTTGTTGACGTGAAACTTGTCTTCAGGGATCATAAGTAAACAACTAACTTATCAGCGATCATCATAATGACTGAACAGACTCAGAGCATTAATGGTGAACAGTGTTCGCTGAATGTTTAATTTAAAGAGCGAGAGTTCCTATCAGCGGTACTGTAAGATCTTAGTACTTATCAGCGATAGTGAAACTCTGATACATATTGTTTACTTACAATTTTCACTAAGTATATAAGAGAGGGTCATTATCAAATCACTGAGGGTTTGGATCAACAACATGACCGCAAGGGAGGCGAAGGAGGTTCCGGATGTTGTGACAGGTACGTTCCTGGTGAACTCTTTGTGTGCCAAGGTGTTGTTTGACTCGGGAGCAAATCCCTCTTTTGTATCACATACTTTTATGAAATGTTTGTGGGTAAGGCCTAGGCGCTTGGAGGGAGTATTAGAAGTAGAAATTGTTGATGATAACCGAGTATGCATTAGAGATGTAGTAGAGGATTGTGTCATAGACATAGAAGGAAGTCTGGTGCCTATGCAGTTGTACCCCATGTCAATGGGAGAGTTTGATGTGGTATTGGGTATGGATTGGCTAGCTAAGAATAATGGCAGTATTGTTTGCAATAAGAAACTAGTTCAGGTTCAGTTACCCGATAAGGGTTCAGTAGCGATATATGGGAATCGTCGAGACAGGAAGACTAGCCTTATTTCGATGATTAAGGCTGCTAGATGCTTGAGAAAGGGTTATCGAGGATTTTTAGCTTATGTAGTGGACGCTGAGAAAGAAAAGCGTGGGGTAGAGGATGTGTGAGTGGTAAGTGATTACCCGAAAGTATTTTCGGATGACTTGACAAGTCTACCCCCGGATCGTCAGATCGAGTTCAGAATTGTCTTGGTACCTGGAGCCGCACCAATCGCCCGCGCACCATATATATAGGTTAGCGCCTTCCGAGATGAAAGAGATGATGACTCAGTTGCAAGAGTTACTAGACAGGGGATTCATTCGCCCGAGTACGTCGCCGTGGGGAGCTCCGGTGCGTTTCATGAAAAAGAAGGACGGGACTATACGAATGTGCATAGACTACCGTGAACTCAACAAGGTTACGATCAAGAACAAGTATCATATACCGAGAATCGACGACCTATTCGATCAGCTGCAAGGAGCCATTTATTTCTCCAAGATAGACTTGAGGTCGGGCTATCACTAACTCAAGGTAAGGGAGGAGGACATACCGAAGACTGCTTTCAGGACTAGATATGGGCACTACGAGTTCTTGGTGATGCCATTTGGGCTAACCAATGCCCCGACAACTTTTATGGATCTGATGAGCAGAGAGTGCCAACCTTATTTGGAAAAGTTCGTGATCGTGTTTATAGACGACATATTTATGTTCTCAAGATCGGAAAAGGAGCACGAGGGCCATCTCCGAACTATTTTAGAGTTATTGAAGCAAGAGAAGCTGTATGTAAAGTTCTCCAAGTGCGAATTCTGGTTGAGGGAAGTGCAGTTCCTCGGACACGTAATGTCTAAGAAGGGGATAATGGTGGATCCATCAAAGATTGAGGCCATCCGAGATTGGGAACAACCTAAGAATCCGTCAGAAGTTCGAAGCTTTCTCGGATTAGCAGGATACTATCGAAAGTTCATTAAAGACTTTTCGTGTATTGCCACACCACTGACTTTTTTGACCAAGAAGAGTGTTAAGTTCGCCTGGTCAGAGGCTCAAGAAGAAGCCTTTCAGAAGCTGAAGGATATGCTGAGTAGCGTGCCGGTGTTGTCATTATCGGACGGTTCGAACGATTTTGTGGTATATAGTGATGCATCGAAGCTGGGTTTGGGTTGTGTACTAATGCAACGTGCGAAGGTGATCGCATATGCCTCCCGGCAGTTGAAGGATCACGAAGCTCGGTACCCACCCACGATTTGGAACTGGAAGCCGTGGTTTTCGCCTTGAAAATTTGGCGGAATTACCTCTATGGGACGAAGTGCCAAATTTTCACGGATCACAAAAGTCTTTGCCACCTCTTTGATCAAAGAGTTGAATATGCGCCAAAGAAGGTGGATCGAGTTGTTGACAGATTACGATTGCAAGATTGAGTATCACCCAGGAAAGGCCAACGTGGTGGCCGACGCCTTGAGTCGAAAGGAAAGGAATGAGACTCCCAAAATTGTGGCCATAAGGGCCGAGGTGACGTTTAATTTGTTAGTGGAGATAAAGAAATGCCAAGCTAAAGCACTCGCAACGGAAAATCTCTAGAAAGAATGAATGGTAGGACAAACAACCTCCTTAGGGGAAGATAGTCGAGGGGTGAAATGTCTCCGTGGGAGGATCTGGGTCCCGAAGCTTGGAGAGCTTAGGAGCGTGATTTTGGAAGAAGCGCACAAATCTAAGTATTCGATCCATCCAGGAACTAATAAAATGTATGGGGATCTACGTCAGGATTACTGGTGGCCTGGGATGAAGAAGGACATAGTTCATTTTGTAGAAAGATGTATGACGTGTTCACGTGTAAAGATCGAGCATCAGCGTCCATATGGGAAGCTTCAGTGCTTAGAAATACCGATGTGGAAGTGATATCAGATTACGATGGACTTCGTAACCCACTTGCCTAGGACCCCAAAGGGTTATGACGTGATATGGGTGATCGTGGATCGACTTACGAAATCGGCGCACTTCTTGCCTAAGGCTTCCTACTCATTGAAACGTTTAGCAAAGTTATACATCGACGAGGTTGTAACCCGTCATGGTGTACCGTCGTCAATAGTGTCGGACCGGGATAACAGGTTTACCTCTGCATTTTGGAGGAGCTTCCAAAGGGAAATGGGGTCGCAAATCAAGATGAGTACCGCATATCATCCTCAGACTGACGGTCAGAGCGAGCAGACGATCCAAACGTTGGAAGATATGTTAAGGGCTTGCGCCATAGACTTTCAAGGCTTATGGGAGAAACATTTGCCCTTGATCGAGTTCGCCTATAACAATAGTTATCACTCGAGTATCAAGGCAGCGCCGTATGAAGTACTCTACGGTAGAAAATGTCGAACACCTTTGTGTTGGAACGAGGTTGGGGAAAGGCAGTTAGCTGGGCCAGAGATTGTGCAAATGACCTCGGACAAGATAGTCCAAGTGCGTGAAAGGCTGAAGGTTGCTCGCGACCGACAGAAGAGTTATGCAGACAAGAGACGGAAGGACATAGAATTTCAAGTCGGGGATAACGTGTTGTTAAAGGTATCCCCATGGAAGGGAGTTGTACGCTTCGGAAAAAGGGGAAAGTTGAGACCGCGTTATATCGGGCCATTTGAAACCACAGAGCGAATTGGGGAAGTGGCGTATAGGTTGAACCTACCCGAAGAGTTACGAGGCATTCACAACGCGTTCCATGTGTCTAATTTGAGGAAGTGTCTGGCAGACGTGGATAAGGCCGTGCTGCTGAAGGATGTGAGGGTAGACGAAAAATTAAATTTTGTAGAAGAGCCCGAATCCATTTCAGACTTTAAGGTGAAGAAATTGAGGAACAAGGAGATCAACCTTGGGAAGGTCCAGTGGCGATTTCACAAAGGCCAGGAAGCAACCTAGGAGTTAGAGTCAGAGATGAGAGCCAAGTACCCGTTCTTATTCGACCAAGGAATTCCGGGGACGGAGTTATTTTAAGAGGGGAGTGTTGTAATATCCGTGTCCCTAATTGTTAATAAAATGGAAGTTGTGGGTAAAGAATAAAAGATGGTGGCGATGGTGGTAAAAACCTAAAACTAGAAAAGGGAGGGACTAAAGATGCATGTTGCTGAAAGATATAAAAAGGGAAGCAATCCCTAGAAATTCCATTCCTGTGAAATTCATTGCGGCTAAAGAGAAAAAAATCGGAGGTGCAGAGAAAGAGGAGAAATCAAGTCATCGGCTAGGGACTCGTCGTTGAAGGTAAACCTCGGTTCACTTCCTTTGATTTAGTCCGTATAATGCTTCTGCTACCATGTTTTGAGTTGCAAAGCTTGGGTGGGGGGGGGGGGGGGCACCATTTTTCTCTGGAATGTTTAAATTCAAGAACTTACTAGAGACCTTTGATTTTTGAACTGATTGGAGACCATTTGGGTGAACAATCGAGCGTATTTAAACTGGGGTTTCGGTCGCAAGCTTGTAGTTGATTAGGCTTGGGAGTTAAATCGGTTTTGGTGCTCGATTCGAGAGTTTGGGTTTAGCAGTTCGCGATTCCGGAAGTCGCTCTCTCCGGAACATGACTTTCGGACTAGCAGTTGTCCGGAATTGGATACCGGATCCCGGATTGGGGGATTCCGGAATTGGATACCGGATTCCGAATTGATGACCCCAGATTCCAGAGTGAGTTTCAGATGTGAGAGTTCGGATTCCGGAAACCCTTCCTTTTTCGGGTATGTTACTGATCGAAGTGTTTGGTTTGCCTTAGGTGTTGGGTTCGACTCAGTTGTTCGTGAGAGGGGCACATGTTTAGGAAAATCACTACAATCAGGTGAGTTCCCTAAGCCATTTTTCGTGAAATAAGTTGTTAAATACTAAACTGATTATGGTATGCTTATGAGTACAAGTTTTTACGAGTTATGAAAACCCTTTCATGAAAGTATGTTTTATAAAGGCTTGTTTAACATGATTAAACTGTTTATAAAGATTTCACGTCTTATGATTTATTGCTTAACTACGTGTGCATGGAATATGGAGTCGGGTCGCGCAGTGGGATCAGTATACCTTAGGATTCGATGATCCCTTGGGAGTTTGATACGAACCGGTAGGATGGAATTCATTCCCTCCTACTCGGGCAATGGGGAGTCTGCTTGGGCCCCAACACGAGGCGAGAGGGGAGTCTGCTTGGGCCTCGATCGTGGCGCTAGCTTGTATGATCCTTGAACACTGTGCAAGTATCCATGTATGATGCTTTATGTGAGATGTATGATTTATTAATGAAATGATTTATATTTCGTGATTAAAGATCGTTTTCGGAGGGAATTCACTAGGCCGTTTGGTCTAACCCTCGCTTTTCAAAACTAAACCATTTTCAGGGAAACACACTAGTGGTGCTTCGAGCAAGGATAAGGAGACGGCTTAAGCTAGGATATGAAGGCTTTAGCAAGAAGGGGCATCTTAGTCTCATTACCGCACTGATTAGTTAGAATTCTAGGTTGTGGATATAATGCTTTTCCCGCTACCAATTTTGAATAGTTTAGGCATTCATGTTTGTTAGTAAAGATATTATGTAATTGGGACCCGTTTTGGGATTATTTATCTATGTTATGCCTATTAATGTTTTGGGTTGTTACAATTAAGTTGCTAACAAACAAGCCATAAGATTGGTTACTACAAAACCTGGTCAACCTTATTACCTTATGGGCTACCTCAAATAATAACTACAAGTTATAGGTCTTTAGTTCTCCCAAGACGACCAGGGATTTTACTGGTTGTTATGTTTAGGACCCTATGAAATTAGTCGAACTACATACAAGTTGATCCTCCTATGAAACACCCTGGTCTGACAATAAATTTAAACCTTAAATTTACAAGATCTACAACAATCTCTTCCAAAAGCTTTCATTCATAGATGGAGAAGTTATAACCAAATTCTTAATTACAAGCGGATTATCATAAACAACCTTCTAATCTAATCCATAAAATACCCGATCAGATTATAAAGGTTGTTCAGAACATCTCCAAAATCTCATATAACACAAAATTCTCTATCACATTAACAAAAGCATAGCTCTGGTACTCCTCGACACTCATCCCTCCATATCCCTTCCCGAACTATTACCTGGTAAGAAAATTTAATTTGAAACGATTAGGCTTACACCTAGTGAGAACATCAAATTTTCAAATCTTAATCTTTATAAGCTTTGAAAACATACTTTGTAAACAAAGCATATAAATTAACCTGATCCCAACTTTCTTACCGTACACATAGCATATTTCGATGACAGGAATCATACCCGATTCCATGAATATGACAAACCCTAAGTATGTCATATCATCATGTTCAAGAGCGCCACTACGAATCACCACGAATTCTTAGATTACATCTTAGGTCCAATAAATTACAATTAAACCATTCCTATTTCTTGGAGTGGAAGTAGAAATAGCAATTATATCTTGCCTATTCCTCGTCTTCCAATAGAAAGTGGAAATACCAATTATACCTTGCCAATTTCACATTTCCACGTCACTATAAGAATAGAAATTATACCTTGCCTATTCCACGTTTCCACGTCTCAATATGAATAGAAATTATACCTTGCCTATTCTATGTTTCCACGTCTCAATACGAATAACAATTATACCTTGCCTATTCTACGTTTCCACGTCTCAATATGAATAGCAATTATACCTTGCTTATTCTATGTTTCCACGTCTCAATATGAATAGCAATTATACCTTGCCTATTCCACGTTTCCACGTCTCAATATGAATAGCAATTATACCTTGCCTATTCCACGTTTCCACGTCTCAATACGAATAGCAATTATACCTTGCATATTCTACGTTTCCACGTCTCAATATGAATAGCAATTATACTTTACCTATTCCATCATTTCAATATGAATAGCATATCTACTTTGCCTATTCCATCATTTCAATATGAATAACAATTCTACTTTGCCTATTCACTTCTCAATATGAATAACAATTCTACTTTGCCTATTCATTACATTTCCTAGTATATATGAGTATCAACTCAAAGCAGATAACAACTCATCTCATACTCTCAATCGAGTTATAATTGTGTTCGTATTATTAAATGATTAAGATACTTTTCTTATTCGGAAAACACTTAATCAGGAAAAACCTCATACAGTAAGTTATCCGGAACACCTATCCGGTACTAATCCAGAATTTCAAGAATTCGATAATATCCAAAAATCGAGTAATCCGTTACAATATTCATCCGGAAGACTATTCATCCGGAAAACACTATTCATCCGGAACACTATTCATCTGGAACACTATTCATCTGTATACACTATTCATCCTGGAACACTATTCATCCAGAACACTGTTTATCCAGAACACTATTCATCTGGAAACACTATTCATCCCAGAACACTATTCATCCGGAACACTATTCATTCGGAACACTATTCATCCAGAAAATCCAAGAATCCGGTAACATCCGGAAAAGTATCCGGACTCCAAGTCTGGAACCATCCGGAATTCAATCCGGAAAACTATCTGGTATCTGGTACATCTAGGGATGGTAACGGGGCAGGTTTGGGGCGGGTATCCCCTAACCCGGCCCCGGCCCCAGTTTCGGCCTCCTACACCTGGCCCCGGGCCTGGTCCCCGACGGGTACGAGGATTAGCCACCCGACCCCGGTCAAACACGGTTAGAACCCGGTCAAACCCCGGTCAAAAACCCGGTTTATGCAACTTTTTTGTTGCTTTTTTTTCTTCCTATTTTAACATATTACAATAAATAATAAAACAAGTTTAAGTAACAGCCTAACATACTATTTGATATGGAATAATGAAATCAAAATATCTGCACACAAACAAAGCTCAACCTAAGTGCCTAACTTCTTCTTCTTTCTTTCTATGCCCAGTTGGGACTTGGGAGAAACAAGCAGAGGCAATATAAAAAATTCAAACTAAACCAAAACCAAAAGAGAGTAACCTAATTTGGGGAAAAAGTAGGAAAGGTATCTAATTAATTAATAATAAAATATATATTTAATATATAATATAATAAAACCGGGTACCGGGCGGGTCGGGGAGCAGTTCACCCGGCCTCGGTTGGAGCAAACCGGGTTTACCCGGCCCCGCAAAACCGGGTATTACCCGGACCCGGTCGGGTCGGGTGGACCGGGTTCCCCGCCGGGTCGGGTCAAATCACCATCCCTAGGTACATCTATCCGAACAATTATCCGGAATCCGGAACTATTCGGTATCCGGAATCAATCCGGACTCCGGAACTATCCGGAATCTTCATCTTCCGGATTCATCCAATTTTACCCAAAACTTCAAAAATCGCTTTATATCTATTTCTCACAGATAATATTACGCTTATTCAACCATTTCATTTCACAAATAGACTTTATTAAGCAAAACAGATAGATGAACTCACCTGATTGAGAGTTCGTACTAAGAGTATGCCAAACTCAATCGATTAATAAATCCAATCTTTCACACCAACGAACAGTACCTAATCAAATCCAGACTTCTCTTTCTCTTTCTCTCTCGACTTCTCTGGAAACCGACTTCATGAATGAACAATTGAGATAAAAATCTCAATTCAACCGCCTCTCACTTTAAAGTCCAAAACTATCAACAAATAACAAAACCATCCCCCAAAGTTTCATAAATCCACAAATAACTTAAACTTTGGTTCAATTACACTTTTGACCCTTCCATATCGTTTAAAATAATATCATACCATTATTTTAAACATTCTCCCAAAATACTTATATAATAATTTTGGAAATTTCGAGGTGTTACATTGTTACTTGATCAAACTGGGATCTACAGGATCACATTTAGATTTTTCCAGGTTGTTATGTTTAGGACCCTATGAAATTAGTCGAACTACATACAAGTTGATCCAAACACACACATTTACTAGAAAAAACCCGATTAACATTCGATTTCAACTTAAAAGAACGATCGAAGAAGATCAGTTGGGGACCGGTCAAGCACCGACCAATGGTCCAAAAGCCCCCCTAGTGCCTTCCGGTCAAGGACTCGCCTGTCATTGTCATCGTGGGGAGTCAGGGCGCGGTACACATGCCGGGACATTGCCCTGCGATAGTGCCTAGGGCACAATCGCCGGTTGTGTACCCGGGTATAAAAACCCACACTTCCACATTTCAATCATTTTCCCTCATATTGGAACTGTTGGACGCGTTTTTTGGCAAAAAAAAGAGAGAGTTCTTCACTTCCTTCTCTACCATCTTTTACTACACCTTAAGGTTTGTTGAGTTCATTCAAGGGAACATTAAAGGCTCATTCAAGACCATTTGTTGGGAAGTTCTCAAGCAATCTAAGCCTCTCCATTTCCAAGTCTTCACACTACATTTCTCTAGGGTTTGGTCAAGTTTCTAGGTTTTCTTCCAAAACCTTGTTTGTGAGTTTTCTAACCCTTGTAAAACTAGATACATGTCAATAATTTTTATTTATGTCTTTCCTACTTGTTTTCTGAAAACCCTAGTCTTGATGTTAGAAATGTTATATTTGATTAGTTTAGAGATTTTATGGGTTATGTTTATGAAAAATGACGGTTTATGGCTTAACTTCACAAATAGCCAATTTAGGGGTTTTAACCCAAGATTTAGTAATTGTTTATATAATGTTTGTACATACTCTTGGTGATCTTGGTTCAAATTATTTTGCTAATGAACATGTAAATCATGGTATTAAGTCTTGGACACTCTTATGTGGTAAATGGATAGTTGAGCATCTTGGATTATAATGTGGAAGTCTCTTATGATGTATGTGGTAGTTAAACCACATGTTGCCTATAGTGGCGTTGAAATCATGTTCCATACATCTATGTGCCTTATGGCCTACTTGAACTATTGAATGAATCAAGTTGAGTATACACTAGGAGGACATAGTCTTGGGTGCCATCGTGCAGGTATGTGCATAGACCTCCGCCATTTGGGGAAATGCGTTATTTGCAACCCCGAATGTGCCGGGCCTTTTGGTGTCGCTCATGGTAGTGACATCAATGTATCTCGACTCTTTAGGTGGAACTTGCTTGGTGTTATGGGTCTCCCACATTGACTTCAATTGTGATTGTAAAGTTTGAAATAATTGTTCTTTATGTATTGTTATTGCATATTATTTATTGTTCAAACTCACTAGGCTTTTTGTTTGGTGTCGACGTGTATCTCAGGTTCTAGCGGAGCCGTCACTAAGAAAGTTTTGGCGACTTTAGTGTGAGCATGGGGGATTGCTTTTGGTGCGCCATCCTTGGGAAGATTTGCATGGATTAGATATGACACTCATTTTGTAATCATATTTCTATTTTAGAAATTAGATTAGTTGGTTGTTATTTATTTCCATTGAATTACTCTTTGTAATTAAACAGACGTTTGTCAATTCCCCATTTTTGGGAGGCTCATGCTTTGGCATATATATACCATTACTTTTTATGGAAGTTTTGTTTATCCCAATTTTGGGGTGTTACAAGTTGGTATACGAGATTTAGTTTAAGTGAACTAGGTGTTTACTCTAGTATACCTAGACTTAAGCTGCAAATGTAAGTGTGTAATCTTTAGCTTTGGGTAGAATCCATAGGTGGGAAGAGTACTAGGACCTACGAAATTACATTTTTTGAGCGTTGTAGTGATGATGACAAGGATTCTTGTGTATGGTATATTCAAAATTTCATAAGACCCGTGTTATGGAGAATATATTATTACGTAAACGTGCTTGAATTTGATGTTATGATGATTGATGATTGTAGTAGTACGTTACAAACCGTTAATATTTAAAATAATTAATTGGTATGTATTTATCATGTGTGGCAGTTCACCATGGTAAACACGAGGAGCCGAGTGGTTAATCAAGAAGATGGTAATGAAAACAACACGACTGCACGAGAAGCTGCAAGACAACCGAATCAAGAGGGTAACCCACCTACTCCTCCAATCCCTCAAATACTCAGAAGATTTGGTGATGCAAGAGGTGGACCCTCAATATGTCATGATGGCCAGTTTTCTACCGATGATGAATTCTGCAATGGACAAGCGAGATGAAAGGCTTATGAAGTTGTTCGAGGACAGAGATGCTAGCCATAGGAGGCATGAAACGGTTGCGGATAATGCCTTGAATGGTTCAGGTGGAGTGATGCATGTTGTAGGCACCGAAGATCATGCAATAGTAGAAGAAAGAAGAAGAGAAAGGGGTTGCTTCTATAAGACTTTTCTTTGTTGTAAACCACCAGAGTTTGCTGGTTCTAACGATCCGGTAACATGCATGAACTGGATCAGGGAGATTGAACAGGCATTCAAAGCTTGTGATTGTGGTGAAAACCAAAAGGTGAAGTTTGGTTCTCAAATGCTGCGAGGTTTATCCCTCACATGGTGGAACATCTTCACTTCCACTCTAGAGGCCTCAGTATTGGCCAAGATGAAGTGGGACACATTCAAGAAGAAACCGTTGGAGGAATATTATAACGAACAAGAGATGGATCAGATTGAGGAAGAATTTCGATCGCTCAAGAAAGGAAACTCGACGGTAAGAGAGTACACTCGGCTGTTTATGGAGAAGTTAAACTTGGTGAGGCACGTGGCCCCAACGGAGAAAGAGAAGGTTATGGCATACCTCAAGGGATTGCTGGTGGACATGATGGCTATGGTCCGGAACTCCAAAGTCATCACGTTGCGAAAAACTATAAAGGAAAACAAGGTAATGGAGACTGTGTACGCTAGAGGAAAAGAAGAGAGAGTTGTAGTTTTTTTTTGAAAAGGGTGTCCTAGGCTATGCCTAGACTAATCCCTTGGCAAATTATGACTGTAAGACATCAGCCCTGATTAAAGCTCAGTGGCCACAAGTTGTGTACGCCTGGATTCGAACCCTAGGCAGATGGGATATTCCACCACATTCCCTCAGGGCCTTAACCAGTATTCCACAATTCTTGTGGTTGAGAGGGTTGTAGTTGGAGATAAGAGAAGGTGGGAAGGGTCGGCCGGACCCACTCGTCAGTTCAAACCATTTTCTGGGGGAAGAATGTTGACCCCCGCCGTGAAGTGAGGTGGTGTCATCGATGCAAAAGCAAGCATAGTGACCCATGCAACTCTAGGCCGCACTCTAATCCCACCGAATGTGCCAAGTATGGAAAGAAGGATCATGCGGTACGAGATTGCCCTATTCGGGGGCCGGTCTGTTTTGAATGTCGCAAACCGGGGACCATAAGGAGAGAATGCCCAAAGTTGACGGGAGGTAACTAGAATGCACCAAGCGGGGAGATGGCGAAGAAAGAGAACCCACCAAGGGCATCGAGCTGAGCATTCCAGATGACCGCCGAGGAGGCAAGGGAGACCGCCGACATGATGACGGGTACGTTCCTCGTAAACTCCTTGTCTACTCGTGTATTGTTTGATTCGGGTGCGAACCGATCTTTTGTATCAAGTTCTTTCTTCAAGAAATTGACTACTTCTATTAGTACCCTTCCGGATGCATTAATAGTAGAAGTAGCTAATGGGGAGCAAGTATTAATCATGAGTGTTTCGACGATTACACTTTGGAGATAGATGAAAATTCCTTTGAGACAAATCTTTTACCTATGACGATAGGAGGTTTCGATGTAGTAGTAGGCATGGATTGGTTGATTGAGAATAAGGCCGATATTCTTTGCTCTAAGAAAATGCTCTGGATACTGTCGTCAAATGGGAGTATGGTTATTATATATGGAGAGAAGGGGAAAAGGAACACTTCATAATATCTTCATTGAAAGCTCGTAAGTTCTTAGCAAAGGGATACTCTTCGTATTTAGCTTATATAGTGGATGCGAAATTGGAGAAGAAAAAGATAGAGAACGTAGAGGTGGTGCGTAACTATCTGTACGTCTTCCCAAAAGACTTACTCGGTTTATCGCCGGAACACCAAGTGGAGTTCCATATAGATCTCACTCCGAGAGCGGCTCCGAGTGCCCGTGCTCCTTACCGTCTAGCTCCAACGGAAATGCAAGAGATGATGATGCAATTGCAAGAATTATTGGAGAAAGGGTTTATAAGACCGAGTTCGTCGCTTTGGGGAGCTCTGGTGTTGTTTATAAAGAATAAGGATGGATCTATGCGGATGTGCATAGATTATCGGGAGTTGAATAAGGTTACGGTGAAGAACAAGTACCCACTTCCCCGGATTGACGATCTCTTCGACCAACTACAAGGAGCGGATGTGTCTCCAAGATCGAGTTAAGGTCCGGATATCATCAAGTAAGACTGAAGGAAGACGGCGTTTCGAAGTCGGATTTCCGGACAATTTATGGACACTACAAATTCTTAGTGATGCCATTTGGTTTAACGAATGCACCGACTGTGTTTATGGATTTGATGAATCGAGTATGCCGCCCTTTCTTGGACAAGTCGGTGATAGTCTTCATCGAGGTCATTCTAATCTACTCAAAGGCTGAGACCGAGCATGGTCAACATTTGTGGGAAGTGTTAGAGGTCCTTCGAAAAGAGAAGTTGTTTGCTAGATTCTCAAAGTGCGAGTTTTGGCTACAAGAAATCCAATTCTTGGGTCATGCGGTATCTAGAGATGGAGTAAAAGTGGACCCGACAAAGGTCGAGGCAA
Source organism: Saussurea involucrata (assembly GCA_033807775.1). Taxonomy (NCBI): domain Eukaryota; kingdom Viridiplantae; phylum Streptophyta; class Magnoliopsida; order Asterales; family Asteraceae; genus Saussurea; species Saussurea involucrata. The sequence goes on from CM066316.1 coordinate 53,591,327, forward strand.
TGATGAGTTGGGAACCACCCACGAGCCCAAAGTAAATCAAGAGCTTCTTAGGATTAGCTAGTTATTATAGAAGGTTCATTAAAGACTTCTCGAAGATCGCTTCACCGCTTATCGCATTGACAAGGAAGAAGGTCAAGTTTTTATGGACCGAGACTCAAGAGCAAGCTTTTAGGGCTCTTAAGAAGAAGTTGTGTGAAGCGCCATTTCTATCCCGACCCAAGGGATTAGACGACTTTGTAGTTTAAAGTGATGTTTTCAAGATAGGTCTTGGGTGTGTATTGATGCAAAGGGGCAAGGTGATAGCTTATACACCACGACAACTTAAAGAGCATGAAAAGAACTATCCGACTCAGGACTTGGAGTTAGCGGCGGTGGTCTTTGCTTTGAAGTTGTGGCGACATTACTTGTACGGGGCGAAGTGTACCCTTTTTCACCGATTATAAAAGTCTTAAGTACATATTTGATCAGAAAGAGCTTAACATGCGTCAACGGAGGTGGCTTGAACTACTAAAGGACTATGATTGTTAGCCACTATCCCACCCCAGAAAGGCCAACGTGGTGGCAGATGCCTTAAGTCGAAACAGTCATGGAGGTGAGACTAAGTTAATACTTACACGAATAGACGTGGTGTCGAGTCTAGTGGAAATATTAAAGCATGTCAATTGGAAGCACTTCACGAGAAAAACCTCAAGGACGAGATCATGGTGAAGCAACGTGAGTTACTAACGGAAGATACTCGAGGTCTCAAGCTCTTCCATGGTCGAATTTGGGTGCCAAAGTTAGGTGGAAGTCGTGAACTACTTCTCGAGGAAGCTCATTGTTAATGTTAAAAATCGTCCAAAGGAAGATTTAATGTCAGTGTGGAGCTTTAACAACTAAAGAAAAGGATCTCTCGACAAAATTGTACGACGGATAATAAAAAGTAAAAAAGACGACATAATTTGGTGACGCAGAAAACCCCGCCGAGGGTAAAAACCGAGGTCGACAGTTATGTCGACGGTGCACTATGATTGTCGAACAGAGACGGCGTCCTTTGGTAATAAGTGTCGGAAGTACAATTGATTACAAAGAAAATAGAAATAAACTAAGTCATGAATTTTTATCGAGCATCGTGAGTTTAAACTGGTTGTCGTGAGATCCTTTGAGAGATAGTGAAGTTTGTTTGTTGTTGATGCTTGCTAATGCTCTCTAGGAATTTCTCGAATCAGTGTCCGTGAATGAGGCCTTGAACTTGGTTTATATAGGCTTTGATGTCATTAATGATCTTCATAAATGTGGAAACGGTCTTTGTCATTTAATGTGCTTGATGGCAGTCTTCGGTTATGACAGTTATCCTTAAATGCGCGTGACTTGCATTAAATAGACACAAAGAAAATGCTTGTCGAGAGTTAGTTAATCATGGTCGCAAGGAAGCTTACGACGGTCATGAGGTTTCACTGGGAGCTGGTCGTTAGTCGTGAATAACTTACGACCAATGTGCTAAGTGACGACTATGGTCATGGTCGTGCATAGTTTATAGGACATTATCTTAATACACGACTTGTCGTTCATTAAGTGTCGTTTAATTTCTGGCGTCGGTCGTAATGTGTGATTTTTTACCCAAACACTCATAAGTACAAATATTCGAGTCACCCCAGTAGCAGGAAGATGTATAGATATTTGAAGTTGAATTATTGATGGTCGGTGATGAAAATAGATGTAGCTAAGTATGTAGAAAAACGTGTAACATGTCTTCAAGTCAAGGTGGAACACAAAAAACCATATGGGAATTTGCAATCCTTGACAATTCCAGAGTGGAAATGGGACAACATCACAATGGATTTCGGGACGAAATTACCAATGACCTTGCAAGGCCACGACACAATATGGGTAATAGTAGACCTGTTGACTAAGAGTGCACACTTCCTAGCGATGTGGGAAACCTTGCCAATGGACAAGTTGGCTAAACTCTACATCAACGAAGTGGTGTCGAGACATGAAGTACCGTTATCTATTGAGTTCGATAAAGATATTCGTTTTACTTCCAACTTTTGGGCGAGTCTACAAAAGGAATTGGGCACCAAGGTCAAATTGAGCACGTCTTACCATCCCCAAACGGACGGTCAAAGTGAAAGGACGATTCAAACTCTTGAAGATATGTTAAGGTCCCGTGTCATAGACTTTGGAGGAAGTTGGGACACGCATCTACTGCTAGTTGAATTCGTGTATAATAATAGCTAGCATTTTAGCCTTAAAGCTTCACCATTCGAAGCCTTGTATGACCGGGAATGTAGGATTCCGGTTTGCTGGCTCGAAGTGGGAGAGAAATGATTTACCGGGCTGGAGATTGTACAGGAGACCCCAGATAAGGTGAAAAAGATCCGAGAATGCTTGAAAGACAAAAGAGTTACACGAACAATAAACGAAGACCAGTGGAATTCCAAGTCGGGGACCGAGTCATGCTGATGGTGTCTCCATGGAGAGGAATTATACAATTTGGCAAGCGTGGAAAACTTAGTCCTCGATTCCTTGGACCCTTCACCATCTTAGAGAAGATCGGGCTCCAAGCCTACAAGTTAGAATTACCACCGGAGATGGACGAAATACATCCTACCTTTCACGTGTGCTACCTCCAGAAATGTCTACCCGAGAAATAAAGTATAATTCCATTGACAGAAATTCAGGTGGAAACGGAAATTGATGTGTAGAAGAGCCAGAAGCAATCTTGGAAAGTAAGACGAAGAAACTACGGCACAAGGATGTAACAATGGTCAAAGTTCAATGGAAGCACCAGCGAAGTGCAAATGTCACATGGGAACCGAAGAGGACATGAAGAGACGATATCCTCATTTGTTTGTTTATGACGAAATTTCGAGGACGAAGTCCTTTTCAAGGTGGGGAGGATTGTAACACCGGAAAATCTAAGTAAGTATTACTAAGGAATTATACCTCTTGTTTCGTAATTCGGTTGTATTTAAGTTTTAAGGAGTATTTGGAAACCTTCCTAGGATCCTTGACCGTTACGTTGTGAGTGTGAGTCGTTTAGTCAAAGAAATTCGGACCTCGGGAGCACCTAGCGAGAGTGACCAGCGATTGTGACACATGTCACAATCGCACGCCATAGTCGCCGAAAGGAGGCAGGCCTCGGTACACCTGCAATGATTATGCCCCACGACTTTGATATGGGGAATTCTCGCCCGTCATTGTCGCCGGAGGGAGTCCGGGCGCGTTACACATGCCGTGACATCGAACTGCAAGAGTGCCCAGGAACAATCGTCAGGCATAGTCTCCGGCTGTGTACCCGGGTATAAAAACTCACACTTCGACATTTCAGTCATTTTCCTCTCATATTGGAGCTGTTGGACACGTTTTTTGGAAAAAAATAAAGAGTTCTTCACTTCCTTCTCTACCATCATTTACTACGCCTTAGGGTTTGTTGAGTTCATTCAAGGGAGCATTAAAGGCATATTCAAGACCATTTGTTGGGAAGTTCTCAAGAAATCTAAGCCTCTCCATTTCCAATTCTTCACCCTACACTTTTCTAGGGTTTCGTCAAGTTTCTAGGTTTTCTTCCAAAACCTAGTTTGTGAGCTTTCTAACCCTTGTAAAACTAGATACATGTCAATCATGGCTATTTATGCCTTTCCTACTTGTTTTAAGAAAACCCTAGTTTGTACTAAAATGGTATTTTGACATATTGAGGTGAATTTATGTTTTTTTAAAGGGTATCCTAGGCTATGCCTAGACTAATCCCTTGGGAAATTATGACTGTAAGAAATTAGCCCTGATTAAACCTCAGTGACCACAATTGTTGTGTACACCTGGATTAGAACCCTGGGCAGATGGGATATTCCACCACATCCCCCAGTACGCCAAATAGCCAATTTAGGGTTTTTGACCCAATATTTAGTAATTGTTTATATATTGTTTGTACATACTCTTGGTGATCTTGGTTCAAATTATTTGGTTAATGAACATGTAAATCATGGTATTAAGTCTTGGACACTCTTATGTGGTAAATGGCTAGTTGAGCATCTTGGATTATAGTCGTCTCTTATGATGTATCTGGTAGTTAAACCACATGCTGTCTCTAATGGCATTGAAATCATGTTCCATACATCTATGTGTTATGGCCTAATTGAACTATTGAATGAATCAAGTTGAGTATACACTAGGAGGACATAGTCTTGGGTGCCACCGTGCGAGTATATGCCTAAACCTCCGCCATTTAGGGAAATGCCTTCTTTGCAACCCCGAATGTGCCGGGTCTTTTGGTGTCGCTCATGACACTAAGGTATCTCGACTCTTTGGGTGGAACTTTCTTGGTGTTATGGGTCTCCCCCATTGACTTCATTTGTGATTGTAAAGTTTAAAATAATTGTTCTTTATGTATTGTTGTTGCATATTATTTAATTGTTCAAACTCACTAGAATGTTTGGCCTAACACTTGTTTGGTGTCGACGTGTATCTCAGGTTCTAGCGGAGCCGTCACTAAGAAAGTTTTGGCGAGTTTAGTGTGAGCATGGGGGATTGCTTTTGGTGCACCATCCTTGGGAAGATTTGCATGGATCAGAGATGACACCTGTTTGGGCAAAAAATCATGTCGCTCGACCACGACCAGAACAGGTAAGACGCATGTCCTAAGCTATATCTTATAAGGTCTCAGCAAGAACCCAGAAAACATCCGTCGTCTCCCGTAAAAGGTAAGTCGTACGTTTCCACATGACGCTCGACCATAGCATCGCCCGTCCCGTACGACCGTCGCATAGAACCATGCGACCTCGACCAAACTAACGTTAACCATGAATGTTACGTTTGTTAAGTGTTTAATGCAGGAGTCAGAGTCATTAAGGAGCAACGGATATAACCGACGCAACCATCAACGATCGATAGCCGTAACGGACGAAGATCATCATGGATAATCACTCCGACAACCGTTACAAACCATTTCCAGCCGTTGTAGCCGTTGATCAAAGCATTAATGGAGCTAATTAATGACGCGAATACTATAAATACCCAGCTAAGTCTTCACATCAAGGATCATCAGTTAACATCCGATACACATCAATAATCATCAGCGAACTCAAGAACACTCGAAGAAAAGCTCAAGTCATCGCTCTCGACGCACGCCAACAGCCCTCGACCAACAGTTCGCACTTTGTTTCGTACACGACAAACACCTGATTTTACGTTCAAACACGTGTACTTTACATTTCGAAGCATTTTCTTCATCTGTATTGTAATCTCTGTACGATCGACACCAGTATCCAAGGACATCGCCCCTGATTGGCGACCATAGTGCAGCGACGACACCCCCTGTCGTCCGCAGGTTTTTTCCTCGTTTGAGGTTTTTCCTGCGTCATCAAATCCCTTGTTTCTTTATTTTTATCCTCGTCGCACGTCTCGTCGAAAGATTCTTTCTTTAGTTGTTTAAGTCCACATCGACCTTAAGTTGTCCCTTTGGTGCGATTTTTGGCATTAACAGTTTGGCGCCATCCGTGGGACTACATCTAGAGAAAATCCTCGACGAACGTGCATTCTACTAATAGTTTCTTGTAGTTTCGTCTATTTTCTGTTGCAGGAAAATGGCAGCCCCTGGAAATCCGCAGCAAGCCGTCGCTTAGATGTATCAGGAGCTCGAGGTTGCCAGGAATCAACTCAATGCAATGGCAGAGCAGAATCGCAGAGCAGCTGAAGAGATCGCGCGGCTAAGGAATCCTTTTGGACCTCAGAATGGTCCTAGACCATTCATCCAGAATCCAGGTCCGGGACCAGGGCCGTCCGCGCAGAATCAGCATCCAGGTCCATTCATGCAGAATCAGCAGCCGGGTTCGTTCATTCCGAATCCCCAGTCTGGGCAGATTCCCCCTCAGCACATCCGACCACCACCCTTGAACAATAGATCCCAACCATCGCAAGGTGGCGCCCAACATTTTCAGAATGGATCCCAGCCGTTTTCCCAGCCGTTCCAAAGTGGTCCGCAACCTTTCCAACAAGGATCGCAACCTTTTCAGCATGGACCTCGTTTCAGAATGGACCACAGGAATTCCACTATGGGTCGCAGCCATATTTTGTTCCGTTCAACGGGGACACCAATGGTTCGTCGCATGGTAATGGCACTAGTCCAGGGACCAATCCCTCGACAGGGGAAAATCCTGATCTTAACGATCCCGTCGCCCAGCGTTTGAAGATGTTGGAAGACTAAAATGAGCGTGTCCTGTCCTTGCTCGCCAAGTTGCCTGGGGCAGCCGTGCCTGTCGACGTCGAGCCTCGCTCGGGGTATCAGGCGCCGCCCTTCATCGACGAGATCGCCACCGTCGAGGTCCTAAAGAAGTATAAAATTCCTGCCTTCACTCCCAAGTATTCGGGTGTGACCGATCCAACCGAGCATGTCGCGCAGTATAAGCAGCTCATGTGGACAATCTCGATTCCACACATGTACCAGGAAGTATGCATGTGCAAGAGTTTTGGGGCGACTCTCACTGGTCCATCTCTCCAGTGGTTGATCAATCTCATACCCAAATCTATCGGGTCGTTCGCCGAATTGGTCAACCAATTCTCCCGGCAATTCACCAACAGTCGTAAGATGGAAAAGCAGACTAGTGATCTGTACTATGTCGTGCAGAAGACCAATGAGTCTATTCGAAGTTATTTTAATAGATTCAATGCCGAAATGATCAGTATCCACAATTGTGACATCAAAACTGCGATTGAAGCCTATAAGCGTGGTCTAGACGATAGTTCAGGTCTATATATCGATCTGGCCAAGTATCCCCAGAGACTTTCGAAGACGTCCGAGCGCGAACCTTAGCATATATGAGGGTCGAAGATGATGCCGCCTTTCGTCGCAAGCATACTGACGACAAGAAGTCGTTAGGTGTCAGAAAGCCAGAGTTCAAGACAAAGGCTGTTTCCAGAATTGAGCACACGCGCCAAATTTCAAATGTTCGTTTCAAGACGATAGCAGAAGCCAAGACCGCGACTAAGTTCACTCGGTACCCCAAGATATCCTCTTACGAATTCAAAGGGACCGCTAAGGACCTAGTCGAAGCTCTGAAAAGTTCCCAAGCGACCATTCGATGGCCAAAGAAGTCCGACCTGGACGATGCTAAAAAGACAAATCAAAGTGGTGCGACTTCCACGTCGATCATGGTCATGCGACAGACGATTGTATCGCATTGAAGAAGGAATTAGCGTATCATTTCCCGAAAGGAAATCTCAAGGATATCATCAACGATGTCGCTGTTCCAGCTAATAGCCATCGACCGTCGACCCCTGAGCACGCGAAAGTCGTCAATTGCATCACCGGTGGTTCAGACGTATGTGGACTGACGTATTCCGCGGCCAAGCGTCATGCCAGTCAGGCACCCGACGATCGGCCTATTCCTCGCTCGTTTAGACCCAAAGGAGATTTGGAGCTAGAAGCCATGAAGATTGTGTTCGACCACGTCGACCTGGGCGACTCGTATCAGAAGCATCACGACGGGTTGATCATTCAGCTCACAGTCGGTAACTGTCTAACGCGTCGAGTCTTGATCGACGGGGGCAGCTCAGCAAATGGCATTTTTCTCAACACCATCAAAGCCATGGGAATCGATCGCTCGGAAATCACCCGACGTTCGACGACCTTGGTCGGTTTCAACGGAGAAGCGACGAGCACCTTCAGAGAGATAATCCTGCCCGTCTACGCCGGAGGAGTCAACAAGCAGACCAAGTTCAGTGTCATCGATTGTGCGTCGGCCTATAACATCATCTTAGGACGACCATGGATCCATGATATGAAAGCCGTTCCCTCGACGTATCATCAAATGTTGAAATTCCCTACGGCATGGGGAATCCAGGAGATTAAGAGTGTGCCAAAAGTCGCTCGTGAGTGCTACAAGTCTACCTTGAAGCCGCGAAAATAAACCAAAGTCATAAGATCAGGCTCTCGACAGGTTCGCTCCTCTATCCCTAAATTAATATTTTTTTTCACAGAGATAAGTCTACTATGGTGCCCGGTCGCACGACAACGCATGACAATATTTCTCCGTGTCATTCTGTCATTTAAAACCTATCTTTTCCTCCCAAAAAGAATAAGGTAATAAATGACAGGGGGCAAATAGAGAGAGTCTGAGATGGTACGTTCTCTAACTCTTTTTCATACGATTTTTTCTCGCAAAACGTTTACTGACTTAAGCATCGGAGGGTCGTTGGCTAGCCAACGACCAACCCCCGACATCGTTTTATCGCAGAATCGCACAACAGATTATCGCAGAATCGCACGACAGTAATCATTAAGTCTACTAGATGACTTTAAATTCGCAGAATCGCACGACATAAACAATCAGGATTTTCTTCCTCGATCATCCCTCCACAAGGGCATACGATTCAAGTTCATCGTACGATCCAACCGTACAATCGCAAAGCCTGAATAGCTTACATCTAAGTTTCTTAGCTTTTATACCCTGAATGGATGCTTTAATCGCGTGTTTTTATTTGTTTTACGTTCTTATTATCATATTACAATGAGCGCCTTAGTCGCATGATTTCATATGTATCTTATGTTCGACTTTATAATCAAATGTGATTCGAATAAAGCATAAGCAAAAGATACATTCATTAAGTAAACCATTATATACATACTCGATCCCTGATTGGTCGAATGGCAAAACAAACAAGGAAAGGAAAATTCTAGACGGCAGGGGGAACATCGGTCGTATCCCTGCTCGAAGTCCCGACCCGAGGACCTTCATCTGCCACTCCTCCCGCACGAATCTCCTGCAGTTCATACTGAGCATCAAAGAGCTGGATGGCTAGCTCGTCAGCACGCTCCAAGGCAAACCTCTCCCTATCTAAAGCCGCCTTCTCTCTCTCCAACGCCGCCTCCTCCCTTTTCAAAGCAGACGCCACCAACTCCTCGGCTTTCGACATCTCGACGTACAATGCCAGAGATGATTGGAACGTCTAAAAATACACGAAAAAGTGTTAGACAGCGAACGACATCGAACGTTGAAACAAGTCATGAAAGATTGACACTTACTGAGAACGCCAGACTGGCAACCTGAGATCCTATCTCTCCGGCCGGAACCCCGTGAAAACGCTCCCTGAAAGATGGAAGCAAACACCTCTCCAAGTGAGGAAACAACGTCGTCCTGTCTAGGACACCATCCACCATAAAGTCCGACGGCAATGAAAAATTAACCGTCGCGACTTCGGCCGACGACCCCTCGCCCCTGACGGCAGATGATGGGGTTGACATCTTGAACACCGGTCTCGTCATTGTCGCCGGAAGCGCCAAACATGCCGGTGTCGCGTCCATCGCGCCAGGACGGCTGGATGACGCCTTCGCCTTTTTAGGCAGAACAACACCCGGTGAGTTATCAACCCTAGACGACGGTTCCCTCAGGACTGTCCTCCGGGTTCTCTTTTCGCTCGACCCACCTGTCAAAACATTTTCACCCCGAAGGGCACGCATAACCTGCTCCCCTCTCGCCCTAGAGACCGATTTCCTCTTGGTCGGCACTGATCAGGAAATACATGAAGCGTCAGGCAGATAGAGTAAACAAAGTAAAATAAAAACTACGGTACGTTTACCAGTCGCTTCTTCCCTTTCATCTTCCTCTCCCTCTTCTTCAGAATCTCCCATTGCGTCCTCGTCCTAAGCCGCCAGTTGCCACGTGACGAAAGATCGATAATTAATACTATAACTCAGGAATCTGTCGACCTTGGCTCGAGAACCTTCGTTTGGGTGCACGGCATCGTACTGAATCTCTGAAGACGACAAAAAGCAACGAGTAAATAGAAAGCGGAAGAACCAAACAGTGACATATATCGAAAAAGCATACCTCCTATGTTCCAGTCAGGACGAATCCATTTTCTATTGATGTCAAGCGAGTCAGTACGCACGAATACATACCTCGATTTCCACCCAAGATCATTGACGCCAGTTCCCAAAACCAGGGTGCGGTCACCCTTAAACTTGGAATACGGACTGTAACGCCAATTCTTGTATCTCTTAACATGATAAGCCAACCAGAAATCATTCAGGGTCATAGATGGATCCCACTTTGCAGACAATAACTCGATAACCAGAAAAACCCGCCAAAGTTGGGGCATCAACTGCCCTGGTGACGGACCAAAGTATCGCATGAAATTCTTAGATAAAACCGAATACGGCCACTCAAACCCTATTTTGAAGGGATACTCGTATATCACGAAGCATCCTTCGAGACAATTCTCAGGACGTATATCCCCTGGAATGGTTAACTCTACTTCCGCAGGGATCTTCGCTAAACGCCTAAAGGCATCTAAATCCTCCTGACTCACGATAGAACTCTCTGGTTCAATCGACATTGTTTATCAAACGAAGGAGACGATCGATAAAAACCAAAGCGGAAGAGCAATGCGTAATATAAACGCTCTAAACCTCGAACAATCTCTACTAGGCCGAAGATTTGCATCCCCGTCCATTCGCATGCCCGCCCGGATCATCGACACCTGTCCTCGACAGCTAGTAAGCATCATCGTACTTCAGCATGACGTCATAACTTTTCAACTTCTCGTTCAGTCAAAGGCGAACCGGTCTAGTTCCACGACAACCAGGTAAGTCCCTCAACCCAGGTCACAAGTCTAAGCGTTCGACAAGCAAAATTTAAAACTTAAATTTGACATTCAATTTTCAAATTTTGGGGGCAAACTGTTTGGGCAAAAAATCACGTCGCTCGACCACGACCAGAACAGGTAAGACGCATGTCCTAAGCTATATCTTGTAAGGTCTCAGCAAGAACCCAGAAAACATCCGTCGTCTCCCGTAAAAGGTAAGTCGTACGTCCCCCATGACGCTCGACCATAGCATCGCCCGTCCCGTACGACCGTCGCATAGAACCATGCGACCTCGACCAAACTAACGTTAACCATGACTGTTACGTTTGTTAAGTGTTTAATGCAGGAGTCAAAGTCATTAAGGAGCAACGGATATAACCGATGCAACCATCAACGATCGATAGCCGTAACGGACGAAAATCATCATGGATAATCACTCCGACAACCGTTACAAACCGTTTCCAGCCGTTGTAGCCGTTGATCAAAGCATTAATGGAGCTAATTAATGACGCGAAGACTATAAATACCCAGCTAAGTCTTCACATCAAGGATCATCAGTTAACATCCGATACACATCAATAATCATCGGCGAACTCAAGAACACTCGAAGAAAAGCTCAAGTCATCGCTCTCGACGCACGCCAACAGTCCTCGACCAGCAGTTCGCACTTTGTTTCGTACACGACAAACACCTGTTTTTACGTTCAAACACTTGTACTTTACATTTCGAAGCATTTTCTTCATCTGTATTGTAATCTCTGTACGATCGACACCAGTATCCAAGGACCTCGCCCCTGATTGGCGACCATAGTGCAGCGACGACACCCCCTGTCGTCCGCAGGTTTTTTCCTCGTTTGAGGTTTTTCCTGCGTCATCAAATCCCTTGTTTCTTTATTTTTATCCTCGTCGCACGTCTCGTCGGAATATTCTTTCTTTAGTTGTTTAAGTCCACATTGACCTTAAGTTGTCCCTTTGGTGCGATTTTTGGCATTAACAACACCCTTTTTGTAATCTTATCTCTATTTTAGAAATTAGATTAGTTGGTTGTTATTTATTTCTGTTTAGTTATTCTTTGTAATCAAACAGGCGTTTGTTAATTCCCCATTTTTGAGAGGCTCATGCTTTGGCATATATATACCATTATTCCATTTTATGGAAGTTTTTGTTTATTCCATTTTTGGGGTGTTACAAATAATATTCTTAGCCTTTGCTGCTCAGAAGGGTTTCAATGTATACTAAATGGATGAAAAGTCTGCCTTTCTGACGAGTAAGTTTCAATAAGAGGTATGTGTCCCGCAACCCCCTGGGTTTGGGAGCTCAAAGTTTCCAGACCATGTCTACTTTCGGGACAAGGTTGTGTATGACCTTAAACAAGCCTCCAAAGCATGGTAAGAGACACCATCAAACTTTTTGATTCAAAACAACATTAAAAAGGGTACCATTGATACTACTTTGTTTATAAATATGCATTAGAATGAACTTCTTCTAGTACAAATATATGTAGATGACATTATCTTTGGTTCTGCAAACCAGAAATAGTGTGACAAGTTTTTAAAGTTGATGAAGAATGAGTTTGAAATGAGCATGATGGAAGAATTAACATTTTCTTCATAGGGCTTCAAGTCAAACAAACTTCAGAAGATACAAAGTTATTCAAATCTAGTTTGCGTGCACTTTAGTAGAAACTAAAAGCTTACCGTAAATGGAGAATAAAAAAATTAATGTAATTTCTTATTAAATGAGAAAACCTAAAATATATGTTTGAACTATACAAATTAACTGGAAACCGACAAACATGTTTAAATAGGGGTACTCACTATGCACAATGCATAGGTGGCACACGTACCATTACGTTCCTCCGTTGTAGTGTAAAAATGTTTTGGGTAGTGAAAGGTGTCACCGTCTTTATTTATTGAAACTACAATAATAACACAAGTTATTTTCTTTTGGTAGAGTTGTATTGTATGGTCTTTTCTGCCTTTCAGACATAGGTTCGATTCCCATTTGTATTGATTTCTTACTTTTTAGCTATTAATTGCAAGTTAATTTCTTATGTTTCTAAAAAAACAGGATAAAAGACACGAACATAACAATACTTTTTGTAAAAATATTCGTAGTGTACGTAGTTTCTTATAAATGGTGTCACTCCTTCAAAAAAAAATTAGGTCCACCTCTAGTTCAAATTATTAATAATAAACTTAAACATTGAGTCCTACTAATAAAGTAGATAATCTATAAGTTTTGGATTTTCTTGTAAAGAATTGTATGAATTTTCCATTCTTTGTTTACATTAATGTAAAAATACATAAAACTGAAAATTAAAATACCATTTTGAAATTATTAAAACTTAATATTATAAATGATAAATGAATAGTGTTCGTATACATCAGATTTAATGTTTTATTATTCATAATTAATACTGTTTGATTTACTAACAGACATTATAATAAAATTAAATTTATAGAACGTCTAAAATATCTATGTATTCTATTAAAATACTTTATAGAGTTTACGTTTATAGTATCAAACAATAAAACGTTTTATTTAAAATTGTTACAATATGTTTATAGGACACTTTTAGGTGTATCTTATATAACACTTTTGAGAATGTCCTATAAACTCAAACAATAAAACGTTTTATTTAAATTTGTTACAATAGGTTTATAGGACACTTTTAGGTGTATCTTATATAACACTTTTGAGAATGTCCTATAAACTCATTTTTATATAATATTTTATGAAATATTATCCTATAAAATAACTAATATGACATTTATATTCAATTTATTCTAAACACCTTTGAAACATCCTATAAAGTTATTTTTAATACTTTGTTAATATGACTTTATTGTATCATCCTACAAACTTAAGGGTCGTTTATCAAACGCTTAATGTGGTAAGTGTTTATTGGCAAAATTCAACACTATCAATTAGTTATCACGTAAGATTTTAGTCCATCAAAACGGTATCGTATGCAACAAAACCCGGTAAGCGTTTACCGTGGTAAGAGTCGTCGTCCTCATTTTTTTTTGACAGCAAAAAGCACGACTCATTTACCGGGTGAGACTATCGGTCCTTGCTTTCACTCTTACCAGGTAAGATTTTTGTTCAGGTAAGATTCTTGTTCTTTACCATATTCATTGGTAAGTTAATGTGACTTGCATGGTAAGTATTTGGTAAACGTCCCCCAAGTCTTATAAAGCATTCTATTAAAATACTTAAACATATTAATCGTTCTATAAATCTGTTGGGAACTGAAGATTTGCCAAGTATGGTTAGTACTGCCAGAACAACAATACTACTGCCAGAATAACAATACTACTGCCAGAATAACAATACTACTACCAGAGCAAAGTTAGTACTGCAAGTAAAAGTTAATGCTGCTGGAACAATGTTAGTACTGCTTGTGCATAACGATGTTAATACTGCTGGTGATCATAATTATGGAATGCGAGAATGTTGGAGATAAAGATGGAATGATTGAAGATAAGCATGAAAGAATATTCTGAAGATCAATTTTGTTTTGATAGTTATCTTGTAATTATTTAGTATAAATAGATGTTGATAGATAGCTATTCGGTGAGAGATTCATCAGAATTCGTTTTTGTTTTAGAGAGAATTAACCTCAAGGTTTAGAACCCTATTTCTAGAGAAGTAGAAGTCGTCTTGTTGAGCCTGTTCAACAAGATTGAGGTTTGGTTGTAAGCTTGTGAGTTGAAGCATTGAATACAAACAGATTGTGTTTTCTGATTAGTTGTTCATTGAGTGTGTTTGAATTAAAGTTCTATTCCGAAAGATTCTTTAATTCTGATTTCTAAGTATAATTATTCTTGTTTGGAATCGATCCTGACAAGTGGTATCATAGCTTGGTTTCTTAGAAATCTACAATCATTATGGACAACACAGTTGAATCAAACAGTACTCTTGTTTCAAAGGTTCCCATGCTCAGGCCTAATGAGTTTGACATGTGGAAGATTAGAATCAAGCAGTATATTTTGCTTACTGATTATTCCATCTGGGATATTATAGAGAATGGTCCATGTGATGAAGGAAGGGCTGGACCAGATGGCAAACGACCCCCTCCAAAGACTGATGCAGAAAGAAAGGTTAGACAAACAGAGATGAAAGCCTTAAGCACTCTGCTTTTGGCTATTCCCAATGAGTATCAACACCAATTTCATCACTGCACTGATGCTCAGATTTTATGGAATGCATTGGAAAAGAGATTCACTGGTACCAAGAGCACCAAGAGGAACCAGAAGGCAATTCTTAAGCAACAATATGAAAATTTTACTTCTACAAAGAATGAGTCTATGACTCAAACTTTTGATAGATTTAATAAGTTGATTGGAGAATTGGCTACAGTTGGAGTTCGTATGGAGGCTGATGATGTAAACAGAAAGTTTCTAAGATCATTAGGTGAGGAATGGACAATGTATACTGTGTCTTTCAGACAGAATGACCAGTTAGAAGATAAAGAGCTTGATGATCTTTACAATGATCTTAGGGTATTTGAAGCAGAGGTTGAAGCCAAGAAGAAGCCCTCAGGATATGTGTATAATGCTGCACTCCTATCAGCATCAACTGATTCTACTGCTAACCCTGAATCAGTTAGTACTGCTGGTGGAGTCAATCAGGAGAAGACCAATGATTCTGTACTAGAAGCTTTCTTTTCTAGTCATGTTAACTCCTCATTAATTAATGATGACTTAGAACAGATTAATGCTGATGATCTTGAGGAGATGGATATCAAGTGGCAGATGGCTATGCTTTCTATGAGGGTGAAGAAGTTTATAAAGAGGACTGGGAGAAACAACTTTTCCCAAAGAAGAGAAGATGGTGCTGGGTTTGACAAGTCTAAGGTGGAATGCTACAAGTGTCATAAGATGGGACACTTTGCCAGAGAATGCAGAGGTGGAGTATCTCAAAACAACCATCAACAAGCTCAGACTGGAAGCTTCAACCAGAACAGAAACTCTGTTCAAGCCCTTGTTTCTCAACAAGGAATGGGATTTGATTGGAGTGATCAAGCAGAAGAGGCAATTCAGAATCATGCACTCATGGCAGAAGTCTCAGATCTTCCTACTGAGGTAAAATCTAATCTCTGTTCTCAAGCTTGTATAGACACTGTGAAAAAGTATAGAGATCACAACCAGGGAATGTGTGATGACCTTAAGAGATTAGAAAAGGATAGAAGAGATTATGTAGTGATTGTTGAGAGGTTTGAAGAACAAATTAAGGCTTTTCAAGCCAATGAACTTCAACACTCATATGATACAAACTACTGGAAGTGGGAAAAGAATGGTCTGGAGTTCCAACTGAAAGAGTCTAGGGAGTAATGTGAGAAATTAAAAGGAGAACTTGAGAAAGTAAAACTTGATGTTGAAAAGTTTTCATGTGCTTCTAAAGTCATGGACACCATAATAAATGCTCAAATCCACAGTAAGATGAAACCAGGCCTAGGGTACAATGCCACACCCCCACCCTACAACAACACATACATCCCTCCTAGGTCAGACCTGTTAGAAACCAAGGATAGGAAGGACTTACCTGAAGGAGCTACTAAAGTAGATCCATTATATGAAGTTGTTGTTGAGGATAAAACTGAAAAAGAAGAGTCTAAGAAAAGGAACAAGAATGTCAGTGGTGAGATCCCCTTAGAGAATTACATCAAGACTAATGAGGAAGGTGGAAGTCCCTGGGATAAGAACAATAAGATGAAAAGATCTGAAAAAGGAAAGGGAGTTCATTATACACAGACCACTGTTGTGAATTCCAATACTTGTGAACATTGTTCTTGCAAGAATTCTCAAAAGAATGAGCCCCAAAAACATGATAAAAAGAGGGGAAATCAAAGAAACTGGAATAATCAGTGGGCTCAAAAACAAGGATTTGATCTGCAAATGATTAACAGACCAAAACCTTGTTTTATCTGTGGCAAATTGAATCACCTTGCCAAACACTGTTATTTCAATCCTATTAACCAAAGGATAAATTTTCAAAGAACTTTTCAAAAATCAAATGGTTATAGGAAGCCTGTAAGAAACCATGTGGCTAAGAAACAAGCTAAATCCAAAAGCCACATGAGGAAAAAGACTGAAAAAGAATGTGTCACAATGTGGGTTCCTAAAAGCACTAGTGTTAGTACTGCTGCCTCAGATAGTACTGCTGCTAGCAGTGTTAGTGCTTCTAACACTGTTAGTACTTCTTCTAGAAGCAATGCTGCTGCTAGCAGTGTTAGTACTGCTAACA
Organism: Saussurea involucrata; assembly: GCA_033807775.1. NCBI lineage: Eukaryota > Viridiplantae > Streptophyta > Magnoliopsida > Asterales > Asteraceae > Saussurea > Saussurea involucrata. The sequence continues at coordinate 53,608,141 of CM066316.1, forward strand.
CTGTTAGTACTTCTTCTAAAGATAATACTGCTTCTAGTGTTTGTGCTGCTAGACCAATCATCTTGACAAAGTACTCCAGTACTGAAGTTCCTCAGGTTGAAAAACTTATCCAAACTGAATGTAAGTACTTTGATGAGCAAGGGAGACCCAAGACCACTTTGGCTTGGGTTCCCAATAAAAACTAATTGATTTATCTTATGTGCAGGGCAACCAACAGCTCAAGGGGAAGAGCATCTGGCATGTTGATAGTGGTTGCTCTAGGCACATGACAGGTAACATGGCATGCCTCAAGAATTTCAAAGGAATTGATGGAGGACATGTTGCTTTTGGGAATAATCCTGCAGGAGGTAAGATAAGTGGTAAAGGTGATGTATCAAAAGGTAAGATGACATTTGAGGATGTTTACTATGTTGAGCAATTGAGATACAACCTGTTAAGTGTATCACAGGTCTGTGACAAGAAACATAGTATATTATTTACTGATTCTGAATGCATTATTCTTGCTACTGGATTCAAAGTAGTTGATGAAAACATGATACTATTGAGAACTCCTAGAAAGGATAATGTGTATTGTTTAGATTTAGAAAGTGTTTCATCTGATTCATCCCTAAACTGTTTGGTATCAAAAGCTTCAATGGATGAATCATCACTTTGGCACAGAAGGATGTGTTACTACTGCCAGTGCATAGTTACTACTGCCAGTGCATAGTTACTACTGCCAGTACATAGTTAATACTGATTCGTACTTAATACTGCTTCGTACTTAATACTGCTTCGTACTTAATACTGCATGTGTCGTTAATACTTCTTTAAAAAAATTAGGGCTAATACTGCTATAAATACCTCTTTCAGCCCTCCAAAGTTCATAACGTCTCTTTGAATTCTATTCATCTCTCTCTCTTTCTAACTATTCTCTCCCAAGAATCTCTGTTTTCTGTCAAGAATCCTCAGGTACAATGGAGTTTATCGATGAACACAACGAGATTGCCATGCTCCAGAAGCCAAAACAGTCCACAGGTTTTCACGACATTGTGGATTTCCTCAAGTCCACGCATATATCCTATGCCCTAACGGTGACCCCGACAATCTACACCGAGCATCAGAAGCAGTTCTGGGAAAATGCCACCGTGGTGTCTGAAGATGGGCAGAAAATCATCAAAACAAGGGTGTGTGACAAACCCATGAATGTTACAGAGGAGCTTATTCGCATCACTCTTCGATTGGATGATGCCTCAGGTATGACGTCTATTCCTAATGACGATCTATACTCAAATTTAACGAGGATGGGGTATGAAGGTCCCATTGGAATCTTTAAGTTTTTCAAGTCTAAATTTTCTACACAATGGCGATTCTTTGTTCATACCTTAATGCATTGCATTTCAAAGAAAACTACTGGATGGAGTGAGTTTAGCAGTACCATTGCTTATGCCCTGGTCTGCTTGGCCACTGCCAGGAAGTTTAATTTTTCACAAATGATTTTCAATGATCTTGTGTCAAACCTGGAATCCAAAAAGAGTTTTTATATGTACCCAAGGTTTGTCCAAGCAGTGATTACTCAGGAATTGACGGATTTGCCTCAATTTACTGAGGTATATGTACCTAAACCCCCTAAAGGAAAGGTCTTCTCAAATATGAGAAGAACTTCCAGGGACTCGGAAGGAGTTGACACTCCATTGTTCTCTACAATGATGGGTGTGTCCCACACACAAGAAGGTATGGCATCAGGGTCAAGGCCCTCATGAGACCAACCCACTGATAGCCAAACCCTACCTTCAATCACCAAAGAAATTCCTCAGTCCATTCTTCAAAGACCCACTCCTCACATAACCAAAATTTTTACAAGAAGAATGGTACACAAGGATCCTTCCCTTGATGTACCTCCTACAAGCCCAAAGCCTTTAAGCCCTCTATTGGAGCATTCTCCAATAGAGAATATCGAAAGGGAAACCACAGGGGTGTCTCCCAACCCCAAGAAGGTGCTCACTAAGGAGAAGGTTGAGCATGTGAGTAGCAAGGCTGCTACTACTTCTGCTAGCACAGAGAAGGACAGTGGTAACATAACTAAGACCTTCCTCACGGCAACTCAGAATGAGAAATCATTCAGAGGTCCCAGGTGCCAAGAAACCACGGGGGTAGGCAGTGCTTTTGCTAGGCAAAAGACACCTACTAAAATTTCCAGTGATCCTTTAAAGGAAGTAAAAACTCCTAAACAAGGTGAGGATAGTTATACATATGAGGAATTGATGGAAACCATTGCCAATATCAACACAGATGTTGTAAGTCACCAAAAGGAGATAGATGGACTCAAGAAAGTGGTCCTATATCAACAAACATAGCTTGAGAAGCATAAGAAGCTGATTACAAAGTTGATGCACAGGAAGAAGAAAGCTCAGTATGTTCTTAAAAGAAGCCCCAACAATGATGCTCCCAAAAAGGGGGAGTCAGAAGCTGAATTCAACATGGAGAGTGCACAGGAAAAGGGGGAGAATGAGTGTGTTGAAGAAATTGCAAAAGAAGCAGAAACTGATCATGCAGCAGAAAAGGTTAATGCTGCTGATCATGCAGCAGAAAAGGTTAATGCTGCTGAAATTCAGAAAGAAGCAGAAACTGAACCAACAGCAGAAACGGTTAATGCTGATGAAAGTCAAAAAGCAGAAGCAGCAGAAACCATGCCAGAAGCAGTATCTACAAAGGAAGAAGCAGCAGAAACAAAGGAAGCAACAGAAACTAAAAAGCCTACTTTGGAAGAAGTTGAAGTTGCAGAGGCTTTGATTAAAGCCAAACATGACACTCTTAAAAAGCAAGAAGAAACCCTGGGTGAAAAGCTGGTGTCACTGAAAAGAGCAAGAACCAAGTCTATAGCTACCAAGAGGAAAGTTGTCAAGAAACCTAGGGTAGAACCAGTGGTAGAAGAAGAAAAAGAAGAGGATGTTCCAGAAAAGAAAGATGATACAAAGGTTGCTGAAGAAGAAGTAGCAACTCCATCAGGTCAACCAAGTAATGCTCAATGTGATATGTATATCACTATGGTTGATACTGATCCAATCAAAGTTGACCCATTATCTTCCATGCCTCCTGAGATCATCTTCTGGGATACCTTGGTAGATCAGAGAAAGGAGTACATTAGAGTCAAAAGAGCAGATGGGAAGTTTGAGGTCTGTTCTACATGGGGAAGACTTATCAGAATGTGCTCTAGATCTGACGTAGAGGAGATGTACAAGGTTGGAATGAAGCTGTATGGAAATATGCTGAATGAGAAAGGGATGTCTATCACCAAATTGGTTCTTGAATACTTGTGCCTAATGTTCAAACCAGAAGCAGTTCAGTATATGATAGAAAGAAATTTTCAAGCCATTACCAACTGGATGCTCATTGAAAAATGTGGAGTGTATGTCATCACACTGGACTATACATATCATGAGTATTATTTGGTGGATGTTGCATACAAGCACATCAAGAAAAGGTTGAATGGAATGCTACATGCTAAGTTGGCTTGCAACAAGGATTCTGAAATGGGAAGATACTTGGTGAGAAGGATTATCAATCAAAGCCTGGGTTTGAATCCTGATTTATGTGTTCATGATTAGGTTTTGGAAGCATCATCTGAAGAACTTGACTTCTCAACCTAAAAAGTCAAGTTAGGGGGAGATTGTTGGGAACTGAAGATTTGCCAAGTATGGTTAGTACTGCCAGAACAACAATACTACTGCCAGAATAACAATACTACTGCCAGAGCAAAGTTAGTACTGCAAGTAAAAGTTAATGCTGCTGGAACAATGTTAGTACTGCTTGTGCATAACGATGTTAATACTGCTGGTGATCATAATTATGGAATGCGAGAATGTTGGAGATAAAGATGGAATGATTGAAGATAATCATGAAAGAATATTCTGAAGTTCAATTTTGTTTTGATAGTTATCTTGTAATTATTTAGTATAAATAGATGTTGATAGATAGCTATTCGGTGAGAGATTCATCAGAATTCGTTTTTGTTTTAGAGAGAATTAACCTCAAGGTTTAGAACCCTATTTCTAGAGAAGTAGAAGTCGTCTTGTTGAGCCTGTTCAACAAGATTGAGGTTTGGTTGTAAACTTGTGAGTTGAAGCATTGAATACAAACAGATTGTGTTTTCTGATTAGTTGTTCATTGAGTGTGTTTGAATTAAAGTTCTATTCCGCAAGATTCTTTAATTCTGATTTCTAAGTATAATTATTCTTGTTTGGAATCGATCCTGACAAAATCCAATTTTATTGTTGTGTGAATATATCATTAAAAACGGTGTTTGGTGTACATATAATGATATAGGTGATCTCCATCTCAGGTGAATCTTGTTTGTTATACTTGTCTTTATGTTCTTGTTCATTACCAACCTGCCATGGCTGTCATGGTAACTATTGGTCTCAAACTAGTTCCATATATATGAGCTCATATGCATCGATATGATCTTCTTACACACACACACACACATATATATATATATATATATATATATATATATATAATATACGCGCATGTGTGTGTATTACCATGGTAATCTACGTACATTTCTTGATGACAATGATGAAAACAAACACAAAAATACGGTATTTAGTGGGGATTATTACTAAGGGGTAATTCTAGGTGGATACAATGATCCCATTCTTGCCATTATCTTCTTGTCCAAATACCAAACACTTTTGTTATAAATCTTCAACTTAATTCCAATCATCATATCTGCAATAATTAAGTGATACTAACTTCTTGCTTTTAATGGCGACTGCAATAGGAAAGCTTTTGCTTCTTGTGATATTTGTGGCCATTAATGGTGTAACGGTGATGACAGCAATGGCGGCCACCGGTGGTTATAAGATTGATGCAGCCATGTTCATATTTGGGGATTCCACGGCGGATGTAGGTACAAACAACCACCTGAAAAACTGCACCGCCAGGGCCGACCACCGTCACCATGGAATTGATTTTCCGTTTTCTAAACCCACCGGAAGATATAGCAATGGCAAAAACGCCGCTGATCAAATAGGTATATCTCTCATTCCCTGTTGCTATTTGCCCGTTTGCGTCTTCGTAATGTTACTATAACAAAATAGGGTTTATAGGACGTAATAAACTAATGTTCAAGTATCTTAGTAAAATGTTTTATAAGATTTGAGTTTATAATAAGACTAAACATGTAAAAGTGTTACGATAAGTTTACATGACCCTTTTTGGCGTCTTAACAAGTTTTTAGTATAATTTTGAAATGTTAATATAATATTATTTGAAATGTGTTTTATAAAAACAAGTGTCGTACAAAAAGACACATTCTTAATTAGAACACTCCTATAAAAAAACCACACTCTATTTCAAAAATATCACAAGAACTTGTCCAAACGTAAAAAACACGCCGTATAAACTTATTGCAACACTTTTTCATATGACGCACACAAGTCTTTGTTCCTACAAAACTCACGTCCTATAAAGTATTTTTAACGTCCTATTAACCCAATTTTGCTATAACAGATTTGCTTTTAATTATATTTTCATGATGTATTCCTTCTCGTGGCAAACAATTTTTTTTATCGACATGAATTTAAATTTGAATTCCCCTTGATTATATGTAGCAAAACTATTGGGGAATTACAAATTAAGTCCACCACCTTTTCTCTCTCTTCTCGCCTCCCGTAAGTCGACCTTCAAACGCAATTTACTTCGTGGAGCCAACTTTGCTTCGGCAGGATCAGGGATTCTTAGTGAAACGGGTCAACTTACCTTTGTAAGTTTTTGAATCGATCAAACGGGCCTATTATTTATTTATTTATTTATGAGGGACATTATATATTCCAATCTTTTGTTACATTCAAAGCTTTAACACATATACAATTGAAGGTCTATTCTTTAAAATCTTACATTTAACATGCTATGAAAATACATTCTCGTTTAGTAAAATTGCTATATATAAAACTATTTGAATATATAAAAAACTATTTTACATCAACTTATTTTCTTGATTGACATTTAGCAATGAACTAACTTAAAAACTAGTTTAAAAAAAAGTTATTTCAAGTAATATTTCAATAAGCTGCATGATTTTTTTTTTCTACTTATTTTTGTTCTAATTATACCCTTTATATAGTTATATGTTTCCAATTAACTTTCCTAACATATCTTTTTATGATGAACTAGCATATATAAGGTCTACTTATTTTTGTTCTAATTATACCCTTTATATAGTCATATGCTTCCAGTTAATTTTCCTAACATATCTTTCTCATGATGAAATAGCATAAGGTGATATGTTTGGAGGAACAAATCCAACAATTCGCAACAATTCGTCAGACTATTACAGACTTATTAGGTTCACGGGAGGACGCTAATAGTCTGCTTCAAAATTCAATAAACATTATCAGTATCGGTAGCAACGATCTTATAGAATTTAAACTCGCTGGTCAGCCTGGAGGCCCCGACAAATTCATAGCCAAACTCACAGAAACCTATGCCAAACATCTAGCGGTTCGTATCAATTTACTTATCCTAAACTTCATTGCTTCATTTGATCTTAACTAGGCTACGATTAGCAACCGACAATACAAGGATTTAAAAAACGTCAAAATATATAAAGTTCATGCTATTTTATAAGACTTAAAACGATAGATCAAACAATTATGTGTCTTATGTTAAACTGTTAGAGCATTTCCATCAACTTCTCCAAATAGAACAAAACAAGGTTTTTGGAGTTTTCCGTATTCCACCAAAACTTTCTCCAAAATGAAAAAGTAAGAGAGAATACAATTTTCTAAAATTTGAAGATTTCTCCATAAATTCTATTTTGTTATTTATGAGGTTATTACTTCCAACCAACCAATGAAATGGATGAAAGAAAGCTAAAGTACTTTAATATATTATTGAACATCTCTTTTGTATTGAATATATAGTTAATGACGACCTCCACAATGTAAGTTGTTGAAATTAGATGTATCTTTTTTTGAGATTTTGACATTTTTATCTGTTTAGAGCAATTATAAATAACTGTTGTTGGAGATGCTTTTACAATAAGTTTATACAACGTTTTTAGGCATATTAACAATTTTTTTCAGGACACATTTGAAATAAAGTGTCTTATTAACCTTTTCGTATAACTATTTTGAAAAATATATAATCACATCTTTTTTGTAAGACGTTTTTATATAATGTCATATAAAGATTAATAGATTTTTTACGTCCCATAAATCCGATTTTGTTGAAGTTGGGTGCTCTGTTTTCCTCAATCTAATCTGCATGTTTTCCTACGAATTTTGTTCAAGAAATATTTGTTGTGAAATTGGCAGAATCTGTACGAGCTAGGGGCAAGAAAATTTGCGATTATCGATATTCCACCAATCGGTTGTTGTCCAGCTGCACGTGTGTTTAACGTAACCGGGGGTTGTGTACAAGATTTGAACGATAACGCTAGATCATTTTACGGGTCAATGCAAACTCTCTTGGCACAATTTAGTCTGGTATTCGAAGGATTCAAGTATTCACTCGGGAATACCTACGCAATGACCATGAATGTTATCGACAATCCACGTGGAAACCGTAAGTATATCCTCTTTATGTTTATTAAAACTCTGGAAAGAACTGTTATCATCACAACAAACTTGGCGTTTTTGGACGTCCAACTGCCATTGGACGTCCTAAAAGAGTACTTAATTATACAAGGTTTATATGACCAAAATTGGCATCTTATCTAAAAGCGTTATAAATAAGTTGAGAAGACCAAGTTAGATGACATAACGAGTTCTATCAACAAAGTTGGACAACCAAATAGAATACAAAAAGTAAATCGTCTTATAAACATTTTGTGAGACACATTTGAAAATTCCTATTAGTTTTTCTTACGTACGTAGGATATTTTTCAAAAGTGTCATATAATTAAGTTAATAGGACAGATTTCATTTTTTGTATATTATTAGCTTACCCAACTTTGTAGATTAAGTTGTTAGCTCGTCTAAATATCAGCTGAAATATCTTTAAATATGAGATACAATTTTAGGTCTTATAAACCTATAAGACGGACCAACAATGACTAAACATTATAAATGACACATTTTGTTATAACGAAGAACTGTTCATATATCAGTTATTGTAACAAAAAGACGAATGAACCAATTGGTATTACTGTATTTCTAGGGTTCAAAGAAGTGAAAACAGCATGTTGTGGAAGTGGAGCATTCAATGGGGAAAGTGAATGTCGAGTAGGAGCCAATTTGTGCTCAAAAAGGGGTGATTTCTTGTTTTGGGATCAATTTCATCCAACTGAAACTGCATCCGAACTCGCAGCTCTTACACTTGTTTATGGTGAAGGAACCGAATACGTGACCCCCATGAATTTTAGTAGTTTGGCCATGGCTACTTGATGTTCTCTCGATCTTTTGCTATTTTGGATCAAACGAATTATTGATTGAAATAATCCATCTTCCATTCAAAATATAACGTATGTGTGTGATTTCTATTGTATCAACAAATTTAGAGACATAAATAATACATGCAGATTGTCTCTGGATGAGTGTTGAATAAAATCAATTTCATTGTATCTGTAACTCCACGTTTGTATCAATATGTTATATTGTTGGTTTAATATCCTTGCATGTATGTAACCATTCCAAAATTGTGACGAATAGACCAACCCTTAATGTATTTACGGTGTTTGTGACCCGGTTCGGGTGGTTTAACCCCACAAACAGCAATGGCGGTTTAGTTTAATTTTTGTTTTCAAACTGAGTGCTATGAAAATAAGTGACAAAATTGGTTAAACAGGACCACTAAAAGGCGGTATGGTCTGACTCGTTTAGACAGCTTAAGCCTATTACGGGATTTAAACTAAAAAAAATAACACGTATATCTAAAATGAAATTTTCATCAATATAACATTCTCAAAAAGATAATATACTGATTTATAAAAGAAACACTTGTTTGTGGCTATGGATTTATATATAATGGTGCTTGAAGGAACCTGGTGGTATATGGTGATCACTACAAAAAAAATTCAAATTTCCGAGGGCCAAATCCGTCGGTAATCCGTCGGTAAACAGCTAAATCCGTCGGTAATCGCCGTCGGAAATACTGTGGTAGGTAAATGATTTACCGACGGATTACCGACGTCCAGGATTACCGACGAATCACCGACGCCGGCATATACCGACGGTTATCCTTTACCGACGGATTACCGACGGCGGTTTTTACCGACGGATTACCGACGGTCCGCTTTACCGACGGATTTGCCGTCGGTAAAATTATATAAATTAAATCTAAATCAATTTAAATATTAAATTATATTATGTAAAAGTTACCGACGGAAAATCCGTCGGTTATGTTTATTTTAATTAAAAAAATACAGAACAAACTGTACAAAAAACCTGTGCCGAAAAGGTCGGTAATTCCTGGGCAAAAACCATTACAAAATACTATTGTATTTAATACAATATCATATCCGTAAACAAATTTCAATTTTATCCCAAGTACAAAACAAACTAAACTGAGGCCGCAAAGTAGAATCCAGACAACTAGCTAGCACACAGTTACCATCATTTGATAGAGAAATACAGTTGACAAGTTGCCCCAAGGGAGAGAAATGCTCACATCGTCCCTGTAATAATCTAGTTTTTTGTCTTGATCTGCATCTCTTCCCTTCCCTGACCACCTTCACTGTATTAGACCCTTTTCCAAAAGCTTGTGTACCATTTGTAGGTGAATCCCCGTCTTCCTTAATTTGGAATCTTGGCCGTTCTCTATTAAGATGAAAGGATATTGTCAATGTGGAGGGTAAAGGAAAGGACCAAGGGGCCTTTTACCAAACACTTACCCGATAAGCGCTTACCGATAAAATTCAACATTATTGCTTACTTATCAGGTAAGATTTTAGTCCACAAAAAAAGGCATCGTATGTAACAATTTACCCGGTAAGTGCTAACCGTGGTAAGAGTCGTCGTCCTCACTTACCAGGTAAGACACTTGGTCCTTGCCTCGCTCTTACCGAGTAAGATTTTTGGTCCTTACCATATTCATCCGGTAAGGTAATACAACTTGGTAAGCACTTACCCGGTAAGCATTTGGTAAACGGCCCCTAAGTATAGGCACTTCAAATATCACAGATCTATTTATGAATGGAAAAATAATAAACCGAAACTGAAAGAATGAAAATGATGTAAGCAATACACCGTATGTATTAAAGTAACCACCAGATATTGTACAGATAAACCGCGGGCTGATGGCGTTATAAAAAAGCACCTGATTCTCTCCAGAAGTCTCGGATTCTTTCTAGCATTCCTAATAAACCGGTGTTTCAGAAGTTCCTTTGCATTTGGTCTCTGAAGTATAAATTTGATAAACATCATATGCTGTATATGAGTATTCATCTAACAACACACAAAGAGTGCACAAGCACACGAGATGGAGTTAAAGAACATACTTCAGCAGGCACCTTCTTTAAGCACAATGAAACAAATTCTTTCATAGGACAAGAAAAATGTTCATATAGCTGCAAGAGAAGAGAACCATTAAAAAATGTTAGAACCCTAACTATGCTAATTTCAACTCAATTGAACAAAATGAATGAATACCCAAATTTAACCAATAATATATGTAGATGTAGAATTGAAAGGGACAGACTCGGAAATTGCACCAAATCTTAACTATTTATGTGATTGAATAACACTGATAAATTGCAATACTTACACTTTTCTAGAAAGTAGCTGAGGAGCAAGTAGTTCAAGAAACCCTGGCCCATAAAGCTCTTGCAGCCAACCAGATAATAAGCAGATGTGGTTCTAATAGAATTGCATTATGAATCCTCATATCAGTATCAATTGTAAAAAGATAAAAGATAAAAGCAAAATAAAGGGATTCTGCTGTTGCATATATGATATATCAAATCATGGGCTTCATAGATTCACTTCAAAATGCATCTCTTATCATTGGTTTTCACACATTTTCACATATTATGTGATCCTTTCGACGGTAACTGGAGTTGCAGTCGTCTATTGAACAAGTGAAAGGCCTCTGCAGCAACATAAACACCTTATTAACGAAATATTTTAATTATATTACTCGCGAATATTTCAGGAATACACGAATTAATGAATCTTTGAACCTCGTACTTCAGTGCGTGAGTGGGACTCGCTTGATAGAGCTTCATAGGAGATCCCCCCTACCTGATAATAATCCAATCAAGGTCTCGCATTTTGGAAGTTTTGTGTGTGGGTTCTAATTCTTTTCATATAATTTCAAGTTACCAAAATAACTTTATACCCTGCACAAGCGTGGATGCTTTGAAAGATTAATTATTTAAGAATCACATCAAAGAATATTAACAATAAATTCCAATATGGGTTGCAGTAGCCTATTTGTAGGTTCATTTTTTTGGTTCTTTTGCTTCTCGTTGGTGCTGTCATTCAAAGCCAATGTTTACATCAAAACTTGTGGCTTATTACGTCTGAATATTTAAATAACTCGTATATCTTTATAAGGTCTTATGTCAAAATTAATGAAACCAAAAACAAACAATTGAACCTGGCAATTCTTCTTCCATCGATCTCTTCTGCTAAAATTCCAATCAGTATATGTGAATAGAAAACTGATTGCAATAGAAAACTGAATCTACCACAAACAAACAACAAGCAACAATGTTTAAGAATATATGGAGTAAAATACTAAAATACACAAATCACATAGGGGTTTTGGTTTTACCTCTTTCACTCGTGGGACAGCGACGGTGGATGGCTGGTGGTGCGGCAACGACGACGAACTGTCTAGTGGTGGTGGCTCTCGACGGAAACGGTCTGGTGGTGGTGCGAAGACGGCAAACGGTTTGGTGTGGTTGTGGTGCGACGACGGTAAACGGTAAACAGCAAACGACGGCGAACGATTTGGTGCTGGTGGCTCTCAACAACGACGGTGGTTGGTGGTTGAAACGAGTGGTTTCTGCGGCTGGTGGTGGTGCTAGCGATGACTCTCGATGGAGACGGTATGGTGGTGGTGACTCTCGACGGGAACTGATAGTGGTAGTGGCTCTCGACTGAAACTGGTAGTGGTGGTGGCTCTCTTGCAATTAGGGAAACAATATTGGAAGCTTGACCTAGTAAAAAATGTGGAAAATTGGGGTGGGAAAGAAATTTGGGGAGGCGGGAGAACCAAAAAAATTGGGTTTTAGATTAATTTTTTTTAATTTGTAATTTTGAAAACAATATATCAAATATAAAGTTTATATATGGAATTTTAACTAAATTATTAAAATTAACTTTCTTAATTTATAACTTTATAAACAATATGGATTTTAACTAAATTATATATGGAATCTTATTTTAAAAGAATTATTAAAATTTTAACTAAATAAATAAACATGAAAACAGTCATTGTAAAGTTGTACAACGTAAAGGTTACAAAATTTTTCTTAACAGAATTATTTCATTTCATCACACATATTAATATTTAATCAATAATTTGGGTCATGGCGATATTCGTTCATTTTATGAAACTCATTAACATCACTATCAGAATATGTAAGGCGAGACAAAGTTGACTATCTTTTGTAGCAATCGGTCTTTGTATCAATCGAAATCAGACCATGATCTAACTTTGTATTTTCTTTGTCGTACCACCTACACTTAAACAACACGACCGACTTTGTACGACATATATACAAACTTACATAAACATATAGACATACACATGACATATATACAAACTTACATACACATATAGCTAGACACGTATGACATATACAAACATATGTATGTATAATATGCACTGTATACATTTAAGCAACCACTTAAGGGTATTTTAGTCATTCTAATTTTTTGTTGGGTTAATTATTGCCACCACATGGTTACATTTGAGTTTTTATTCATTGGACTTAGATTTACTATGAATAAAATGCCCGAGATATTAACTGACTTATCGAAAAAAGTTAACGGTTGTTATGAAAAGACACCAAAACCATTACAATGGGTAGTAACGGACTGTATTATGCCTTGATGGGTCATAATAGACTTATTGTTGTTAATGAATTGTATTAGGTCTTCATGGACTTTAGTGGTTTTTAATGAACTATATTGGGTCTTTTAAGGGATTAAGTGACTCTTAAATAACTTAATTAGGTTTGCAATAGGTTTTGATAGACCGTAATGGACTAACTGTTGTAAACGAACTGTAGTGGGTCTTTATGAATTTTAATGGCTCTTGATGAACTGTATTGGGCCTTTTAAGGGCTTAAGTGACTCTTAAAGAACTTGATCAGATATGTAATAAGTCGTATTGGACTTAACATTTGTTAATTAACTGTATCGGGTCTTGAACCTTGATAGGTCGTATTGGACTTAACAGTTGTTAATTAACTGTATGGGGTCTACATGGCTTTCAGCGACTATTAATAATTTGTACTCGACCTCGATTCACTATTCTCAGTGACAACTAACTGTATTGGGCCTTGATGGCTCTTCATATTCGGTATTCATGGCTTTTGATGAAATTTAATGAACTATATTTGGTCTTCATGGGCTTTTGGTGAAACTTAATGAACTATATGAGGCCCAATATGAGATTCAGTGACTGTTAATCAACTGTGTTGGGCCTTCATGGGTACATTCACTTATATGCATATGAGTCAATAGTTGTTAGTGAATCTTACTGAGCCTTTGGCTTGAGTGACTCTTAATGATTGTTCGGGTCTTGATGGATTCCACTTATTCTTAATGAACTATAGTAGTCCATGAGGAATCATCAGAATGATTAAGAGGCTTTTATGATATAGTGCAAAATGAAACATGGTTGTTTGGTAATTGTTTAGAATGAAATTAGGGTGCTGAATGGTTAAGGGAGGCCCAATATGCTGAATGGTTGTTTACAAATGGTCTTTGACGAATCATATTTGACTTAGTGGTTGTTAATGCACTGTATAGACCTTTATGGACTTCAGTGACACTTAATGAACTTGATCGGGCCTTGATGGACTCCAAGTACTCTTAATGACATATATACAAACTTACATACACATATAGCTAGACATGTATGACATATACAAACATATGTATGTATATTATGTATTGTATACATATAAGCACTTACATATGTATACACACATACATACATGTATATACATACAAACATTCATACATATATACACATAAACATATAGACATGTACACATGACATACAAATATACATGTTTTGTATATACATACGTGTATATACCATGATCCACATAAATACATACACACATATACTATCATCCACATATACATACACACATATAAAATACATATGCATATTTTAACATATGTTTGTGTTTAAGTAGTGAAAAAATATATATTTTAAGATATTTAAAAACATAAAAAATATTTCTTGAATTTTTGAATTTTTTAAAAATTTAAATAAAAATTAAATAATCCGTCGGTAATTTTTGATTTTTTTTTATTTTTAATTTTTAATTAACTAATCCGTCGATTACCTATGGATTTTTTAATTTTTAATTTTTTAATTAACTAATCCGTCGGTAATCCCCGATGGATTACCGACGGATTTTTTAGGGTTACCGACGGATTTTTTAATTTTTAATTTTTATTTTTTTAATTAGCGACGGCTTACCGACGGATAATTATTTATTTATTTTTTTAATTTTTTAAAATGAAATCCGTCGGTAATCCGTCGCTAATTACCGACGGATTTAATCCGTCGGTAATTTTCGTCGGAAATTTGAGTTTTTCTAGTAGTGGATTGATTCACCTTATGAAATACATATAAATAATGCATCTTACTCGATTCACCTTATGAAACGCTGATTGTGTTTGGGTCTGGATATGAATTTAATGGTGTTTGATTCACCTTATGAAACACAAGGTGCATTTGTTGAATCTGTATGTTTCATCTGGTGAATCTGTCTGTTTAGTGAATCTATGTCTGTTAGTGCCTTAACTATCTAATTGTACCAAGTAGAGGGACCTAATGTGTAAATGCTAAGTTACAACCTATATAATGTATTTTTCTCTTAGATATTCATTAGGTCATCTATTACTTACACACACTAGTACACACTCTTGCACTTTCTCTCTACATTCTCTAATTGTGTACTTGTGGATTGCTATCATTGATCAATATATGGATGACCATTTGATTGCTTTAATTGCTTGATTACTTGTTCTGGGATCACAATTGGTATCAGAGCACAATACATCATCTTGATCAGATTAGAATTTTGAAGTTTTTGCAAAAGTTTGAGTGTTATTCATTTTTTCATTCATTTGATCGATTTCAGCCATTTGAGTGCTTCAAATGGATTAGAATTGATCTAGGAGTGTTTGTTGGTAATCCCTGAGTGATTTGATTCCACAATTTCACTAGGATTAGACTCAGATTTGGCAAATTCTTCATTTTCGGACTTTTATTAAAAACTCACTGTTTGGGATTAAAACTCATTGTTATGTTGTTTTTTGGATGAAACTCGAAGTATTAAAGTTGTCCAGAAACTTATTGCGAACCTACGTACCAATTTTCATCCAAATTGGGTCAGTTTTGAGGAATTCACTTAAGATCGTTTGAATATTCATAACTATCGCAACCTTGAGTGTTCTTGAGTGCTCTTCAGTATCGCAACATACTTACGTGAATAGTATTTCATCGCAACTGCTTCTTGCGACAAGTCTACACTATCGCAACTTTCCAAAATGAACAGTAATATATCGCAACTGCCCTTTGCGACAATCCTTTTTTATCGCAACTCACTACATTTGAACAGTACTCTATCGCAACTCTCGTTTGCGATCAAATCTATTTTGGAGTTCATCGCAACTTCTTTGTTGCGACAAAACTATCGTTTGCGACAAAATTGCTTGCGACAAACTCTGTGCTTGCGATAATCTTAGGTTGAGACAAAGTGTTGGTTGAGATAAAATTTGTCTTGCGAAAAGAAAAGGTATTGGGTTGAGACAAACTTTGTGTTGCGAGAAGACTTGGGTTGAGACAAACTGTGACTTGAGACAAAAATAGTGCGAACCAGTTTTTTACTAATCAGATCAAAAGAGTACTTAACGATCATAAACAAGTAATCTAAATATGACGGCTAGAGACATTTTCACTATTGCGTCAAAGGACAAACCACCGGTCCTATTTCCAAAGGATTTCAAAATATGGAAAGATAGATTTCTTGACTATGTGGAACGACAAGAAAACGGTGCTCGCATTTATGATTCCTTAATGAGCGGGGTACAACCAGATGTTTATCAAACAAATCCAGATGGGACATTTACAAAAATTGATCCCAAAGATTACTCAGGTGATGAACTAATAAGACACAAAGCAGATAAAGCGGCTAGGTTACTGGTTATGCAAGCATTAACTAATGTCTTATACCAAAAGGTTTATAGTTTGAGTGAAACTGGGAAAGGGATGTTCGATGAGTTGATCAAGCTGTATCAGGGTTCAGAGGTGGAAACTCAAATGAGAGTCTCAAACATCATTAACAAATATGAGAACTTTAAACAGAAAGAGGGTGAGACTTTAGACAATGCATATGACCGTTTCACCACCATTCTGAATGAACTCAACAGATACAAGATAAAGAAATCCATCATCGAGAATAATGTGAAATTCTTAAGCGTGCTTCAGCTTGAATGGAAAAAGTATGCTCATAGAATGAAACAGAATTCTAGGTTGGATTCTCTACAGCTGTCGGAGATGTTTGAAACTCTAAAACAGGATGAGGATGATGCTGAGATTAAGCGGGAAAAGTTGATGAAAAAGGAGAAGAAGGGTAAAAAGGAGAAGAAAACAGAAGTGCCCGAGAAGAAAGAAGAAGATGAGATTGAGAGTGAACCGATAGCATTGATGTCCAGTAAGTCAAGAATTAATGTATGCTGACAAAGGTAAGAGTATTGAGACAGAGGATTATGGGATAGACAGTGATGATTTAGATGAGGCAGAAAGCTTGAAGCAGGCAATGATACTTCTAACTAAGGCCTTCTAGAAGAGATTTGTGAAAACTCCTGGATCAAACAATCAACGTTACTCATCTGGTCCAAGAAACTTTGAGCACAAGAATCGGATTGAGTCAAAGAAACAGTTTGATGATCATAAGGAAGATGGTAAGAGGTTGGAGGTCAAGAAGTTTGTTGAGAGAAAGGATGAAGAGCAAAAGTGCTATAATTGTTGGAAGTCCGGCCATTTCGCCAAAGAGTGCTCGAAACCGAAGGTAAGGGATTCCGACTACTACAAGCAGAAGATGTTGTTGGCAAAGCAAAAGGAGTCAGGAATTGCACTGCTGGTGGAAGAAGAGTACTGGTTGTACCAAACTGACGATGAAGGAGAAGAGGAGACGGCTGTTTTGGCAAAGATGTGCTTGATGAGCAAGGAAGGTGAGGATTCAGAGGCTGATGCGGCGCCTGAGACAAATGAGGTAGATCTTTGCATTATTAATCACTTTGCTAATCAGTTTAAAGTCTTCCAACTAAAACAAGACGACTTAAATGAGAAACTCAAAAATGCGCATAAGACAATAGAATCTCAAAGACAGCTAATCACTGAACATAACAAGTTAAGTGATGAGTTGAAAAAGGAACGAGTTGAGATCGAGCAATCTCGAACTTATTTTCGGAACAGAATGGATGAAATGGCTGAAAAGGTAAGAATTTCTGAAAATAGGAAGAATGAGCTTGAACAACTGCTGCAATCTTATAAAGATATTAACAACGAATTGTCTGAAAAGGTAAGTAATCTGGAAGCAAAGCTATACAAACTTGGTCAATCTGAACAAACCATTTTCCTAAACACACCAAAGAATTTCAGATATTACAATTCGAAATGGGGATTGGGATATGACAATCCTCATTAGTTGGAAAATGCTTTGAAAAGGCACCATGTCTTTACAAGTTTCAATGGCTTCACCTTCTGTCCTTGGAACCTAAATACAAAATCAACTGGCTTAATCAGGAAGAACATGGGGTCGAGGAAGAGATTAAAAGAAAGACGACTGTGACAATGCAACTTCCTTTTTGTTATGATTCTGATAATAGGAAGGCACTGGTTTGGAATTGGAAACAAACCTTGTCTAATGACTATTTCCAAAGCTATGCTGTTGAAAAACCAAAGGATACTGAAGCAAAACCCGTTTTTGAAGGAAAAACATATTATCCTCCTTTGGTACTAGAACATAAGCTTGTCGATCTTGAGTTAAATATCAAGAGCAAAATTGAATAAGTCAGAAATGACGATCAACTTTCTTTTGATATAGAAAAATAAGTTATATTCACGGTCATTTCAATTGGTATAAAAGAGATGAAAGCTAAACATAAAGAAGTATCTGAAAAGAAAATTCCCAATGAAAAACATTCTTCAGATTCAGATGCTTCCTCATGCAAAGCTTTCATGGGAAATACTGTTTTTAGGAGTTTGACAGTTGATGACCAAGATGATACTGAATCTTGGGATTTGGAAAGTCAATATGTTGAAGCTTCTCCTAAAATGCATTTTTATACAGAAGAAGAAAAAGCTTTCGAAAAAGAACAAAATAAATTCCTCTTTCCAAAGTCCTATGGTATCTTTGATACATCTCTATCATGTGATGGTCAGTCTGACTGTAATCTTGATAATTTTGGGATCTCTCGTGATAGGAAGGGTAAGAAAGCACAATAAAAAGATGTTCAATTTGACTTGGATGCTAAACTTCTGGATCATTCTGATTTTTTGATCAAAGAAGAGGAACCCAAGAATAATTTCTTCAAAGGGGAATCTTCTAAATCCATTGAGAAAAAGAATAAACGCAAGTCTAAATCTTACCGAGCTCAGAATTCCTACGCTAACAATTCATATTTTGATGGCATTTCAGATCGTTATATAAGTAACAACTCGCGCCTAGAGTGGAGAATAAAGGAGTCCACACAGGATGTGGCCCAGAGAAAATCATCTCATGTCGCTTTTCATTCCAAGAAAAACACTTTTGTTTCTACTGTTAGAAATCATGTTGTTTGCAACAAACAAAAACTTGTTATCCCTTACAAGATTTCTTCAATGCAAACAACTGATTAAATTAGCACATGATCAAATCTGTTGTTCTTCATGTGGTGTAGACGATTTTATCTGCAAGTCTGATTATTCTTCATGGTTTGGTTATAATTTCTATGGTTCTAATCGTTTTTACACAAATAGATATTATAACAACAACTCTTCAAAGAAACAAGCTAACCCAAAACTAGTTAATTCTCTTAACCCGAAAGGACCCATTTGGAAATGGGTACCTAAACCTGTTTAAATTCCATTTTGCAGCCCAGTCATGTGTGGTATTTGGATTCCGGTTGCTCAAAACACATGACTGGTAGAAAGGAGCTGCTGAGCAACTTTGTGGGAAAGTATGGAGGGAGAGTTAAATTTGGGAATGATCAGTACTCTCCAATTATGGGTTATGGAGGTATAGTGAGAGACAGTGTTCGAATTACGAAAGTCAATTACGTCGAAGATTTAGGACACAATTTATTTAGCATAGGTCAATTTTGTGATAAAGATCTAGAAGTCCATTTCAAGAAGACTCGGTGTGTAGTTCTAACCGAAGGAGGAAATGAACTTCTAGTTGGTTCGAGGAAGTCCAATCTTTATAATATTGATCTATCAAAGCTCAAACCTAAGAATGACGTATGTATGATGTCTAAAGCATTAATGGAAAAGAGTTGGCTGTGGCATAGACGACTATCTCATCTCAACTTTTGTTACATTCAAAAACTAACGTTGGGTGACTTAGTCATAGGTCTACCAGTGCTGAAGTTTGAGAAAGACAACTTATGTACCGCTTGTGAGATGGGGAAGATGAAGCGAGCTCCTCACCCACCAAAACCTGAGCCTAGCACACAGAAAGCATTGGAAATCCTTCGTATGGATCTCTGTGGTCCGATGAAGACTCAGAGCATAAGTGCCAAACGATATGTGTTAGTCGTTGTCGATGATTACTCGAGATACACATAGGTTAAGTTTCTACGATCAAAACATGAAACACCTGACTTGATCATCTCATTAATCAAACAGCTTCAAGTGAATCGTCAACAAACAGTTCAGACCGTCAGATTAGATAAAGGGACAGAGTTCAAAAACAAGACTCTTGATGATTTCTTTAAGTCATTAGGAATATCTCATCAATATTCTGCGGCTAGAACACCTCAGCAGAACGGAGTCGTTGAAAGACGAAACCGCACACTAGTTGAAGCCAGCAGAACGATGTTGTCTTATGCTGATCTACCTCTGTTTCTGTGGGCTGAAGCTGTATCGACGGCATGCTATACACAAAACCGCTCAATTATCCATCGACGGTTTGGTAAAACTCCATATGAATTGATTAACAATAGAAAACCTGTAATACACTACTTTCGTGTCTTTGGGTGCAGGTGTATCGTGTTGAACGATAAGGACAAATTGAACAAATTCAATCCTAAGGGACTTGAGGGCGTTTTTATCGGATACTCGCTCACATCAAAAGCGTACAGAGTCTATCTCAAGTCTTCCAGAACTGTGATGGAAAGCATAAATGTTAAGTTCGACGAATCTGAAGAGATGGCTTCTGTGCAAAACAGTACAGAATCCGCAATATCCGGAGTACTAGCATCTGGACAAATCCGTCCAATGATGACTAGGACGTCAAACAAGGATCTAGCTTCCACTTCTAACTCTAATCCTAACGATCTTGATTTATTGTTTGAACATTTTTATGATGATTATTTTGGTAGTGATAAACCTTCTTCATCTGTCAATAACAGGAATCAAGTTGCTACACCACTAGTACAAGCTACCATGTCGGGACCTTCACCGATGCTGACTTCTTCAAATACGGGTGCAACTACTCCTGCAACTTCTCCAAATAACACAACCATGGCATCTACACAAGCACGACAACAAGAATCTACGAGTGGTTCTTCTTCGTCTGGTACAACTTTGAATGTCAGTGATTAGAGTAATGAGGACATTCCTGAAAAATCACCTGAATTTGTTCCCGAGGCAGTGCCAATTGTCACCTCTGACAACCAACCTGCCTCACGCCCGGAACCGACATTGATGATCGAGTTGAACTTTGATAAAGATCCTACCCTTGTAGACCCCAATGAAGATGCTATTTTTCTCCATCCACATTCCAAGAAGTGGACACGCAGTCACCCGATAGATCAGGTGATTGGTGAAGTATCTGAACCAGTTAAGACAAGATCTGCATCCGCAAACGAAGTTTTATATGCACTCTTTCTAAGTCAAGTTGAGCCCTAAACAGTTCAACAAGCCTTAGAAGACCTTGATTGGTTAATTGCGATGCAAGAAGAGCTGAATCAATTTGAAGCTCTGAAAGTGTGGAGGCTAGTCCTGAGACCCAAAGGTAAAACAGTTATTGGTACGAAGTGGGTCCTGAAAAACAAGAAAGACGAAGACGGCATAATTGTGCGAAACAAAGCAAGACTAGTAGCTAAAGGGTATAGGCAACAGGAGGGGATAGACTACGATGAGACGTACGCACCGGTTGCTCGCTTAGAGGCAATTCAAATGTTCCTGTCTTTCGCCGCCTACAAGAACTTCACCGTCTATCAAATGGACGCGAAGACTGCATTCTTGAATGGTGTTCTGAAGGAGGAGGTGTACGTGTCTCAACCGGAAGTCTTTGTGGACAAAGACAAACCAGATTATGTATACATCCTTGACAAAGCTCTTTACGGTCTCAAACAAGCCCCCGCGCCTGTTATGAAGTCTTATCTACCTTTCTACTAAAAGCTGGCTTTCAAAAAGGTAAAATCGACACAACTCTGTTTACTCTGCACGAGGAAGGTGAAATTCTTTTAGTACAAATTTATGTTGATGATATTATTTTTGGCTCGACTAACCCTGGACTTTGCACATGGTTTTCTGGCATTATGATGACTCAGTTCCAAATGAGTATGATGGGAGAGATTAATTTCTTTCTTGGATTACAAGTCAAACAATTCTCTACTGGTATCTTCATCAATCAATCGAAGTACGTGTTTGACATCTTGAAGAAATTCAAAATGGAAAATTGTACGTCGATTGGTACGCCTACGGCTCCAGGATCTAAGATAGGTCCAGATCCAAATGGTATTGATGTTGATTTAAAAATTATAGAGGAATGATTGGGTCTCTAATGTATCTAACCGCTAGTCGTCCAGATATAATGTTTTCAACTTGTCTATGTGCAAGATTTCAGACCAAACCTAAGGAATCACACCTCGGCGCCGTCAAGCGGATCTTTCGCTACTTAAAGGGAACACCGTATCTAGGACTGTGGTATCCCAAGGGGACCGAATACGAACTCACCGCATATTCAGACGCGGATTATGGAGGAAGCATGTTGGATAGAAAGAGCACCTCCGGGCATGTACAGTTTTTTGGGGATAAGCTCGTGAGCTGGTCGTCCAAGAAGCAGAATTGTGTCTCAACATCAACGGCGGAGGTAGAATACAGTGCCGCGACCAGCTGTTGTTCACAAGTCCTTTGGATGAAGACCCAACTCATGGACTATGGGTTTAAATATGAGAAGATCCCCATCTACTGTGACAGTAAGAGCACAATTTCCATATCTGCTAACCCTGTCCAACACACAAAAACCAAGCATATTGACATAAGGTATCATTTCATAAAAGATCACGTTGAGAAAGGAACAGTTGAACTGTATTTTGTTACAACTGAGTTTCAGTTTGTCGATCTCTTTACAAAAGCCTTGGATGAAAAACGTTTTAATTTCCCTGTATCCAAGCTCGGCATGCTGAATATGAAAGTTTAACTTCCATATATTGATCATATAATAGATGGAAATATTTGTATCTCAATCTGGATATTGTATCTAGATTGATACACTCAAATTTTCATCATATTCTATTCTCAATATATGTTATTTAAATTTTCATATCTTAGTTGTATTTCAAATGTTTATTCAATCTGTTATTTCTTTCTCTTCCTTTAATTGCTTTATCTGTGATTTGTTATGAGACATGTATCTGCAGAAAGGTGTGTTGATGGTTTCAGGGGGAGTTTTAGTACAGATCTTATGCACAAAAATAGGGGGAGTGTGCATAACTGCCAGATCTTGTAAGTATAGATTGAACGCAACTGTTGCTTTGGAGAATACACGGTAAGTATTCTGATTTGTTTTGCACACTAACTCTTAAATGATGAAAACAATTTTTCAAATCCTTGCATCATTCAAGGGGGAGTGAAAACCGTGTTTAAAACCTTGAGTGCTTAATCAATTGGAAGTTGGACATCTTCCAATGTGATAAAATCATTTTTGAAATTACTGAAAAATGTCTAAGTGTTCATTTTATCGCAACCCTCTACTTACGATAACTAAATGAATAGTGTTTCATCGCAACCTTCTGTTGCGATTAAACATGAAAAACACCTTATCGCAACTCCTTACTTGCGATAACACCTTTCATCACAACCCTTGCTTGCGATAAAGTGGTGTGAACAGTGTTTATCGCAACTCCCTGTTGCGACTAAACACTAGGTTGTTGTCGCAGCCTGTTCTTACGATAACAAAGAGGGTTATCGCAACCTTGTACTTGCGATAACCGGACACTGTGGCGGTCAAACCCTTGGACCAATCACAATGTGCCACGTGTCCTTCTCTCAACCTTCTACAAATACAGAGAGTTTGAATCCTTTTGTCTCATTTCAAAAACCCTCTCAACTCTCTAAAATATCTGTGTTCGATTTCTGAAAGTGTTTAAGACTTTCGAGTTTTCATCCATTCATTTCCATTCAGAATCATATCGAGGTAAATATTCCTAACTTTTATTCGATTTCATCCATGATAACATGCTCTAAAGTTAATTTTAGGTCTGTTAGCATCGAACTCAAATGTGGTCTTTCATATTCTGTTAATCTATGCTTGTGTATGTGTTTGCTGGTTGATCGAATCGATAGGATAAGTTAACTGTGCACTTTGCGAAACCAGTAGAGTAGGCTTTACTAGATTTTGGGCGAAAAACCAAGTTTCTGAGTTCGAACACTTAGAAAATTTCACGTATTCAAGTTTTTCGCAACCTTAGGTGTTCTTCAGATTTATCTTTGTCGCAACCCACATTTATTCATACTATCGAAACTCACATGTTACGATAACATCTTATCGCAACCTTCATGGTGCGATAACATTTTATCGCAACACGTTTGTTGCGATAACTGTTCCTCGCAAGTCCTTCATTGCGATAAAATCTCATGTTGCGACATAATTCTTGTGTTTGTTGCGATAACTTTTGTACTTAGCTTATTTTCAATGAAAAAAATCCATACTAAGCCCTGTACTACTTTATAAATATTCAGATGGGTCATAATGACGGCCACTCCTCTGACAAAAACACCGTCTTCCCGTCGCATCGGTCGTCGCATCCATCAGTCAACGCCCGCGATCTAGACGAGGAGCTTCTACCGAGAAGTCTCCATCTTGCTCACGCCGACAACAATCATCATCTAGACCTCAGCGTGGCGTTCGACCACCGTATCATCTTGGAAATTATTCGCGACCATCCTCTACGTACAGCGCTCACAAAGGTAGTCACTGTGCCCCTCATTTACTTGCAACAATTCTGGCACACACTACGCTTTCACCCAGTAGACCGACGGGGTCCATACTTCTCTGCCAAAGTCGATCACTTTGACGTTCGACTTACCCTTGGAAGACTCCGTCGAGCCTTAGATCTACCCTTTAACCCTAACTTCGAAGACATGGTTCCTGAAGCCCAACTATTCGCTGACATCCGAAGCTTAGGATACCAAGACCCACGAAACCCTGTGCTTACCAGCTCATCTAAATTCCAAAGAAAACACCTACCACCAGTCTGGTACACCCTATGCTCCATCTTTAACCGTTGCATGACCTCCAAACACACTGGTCTTGATAAATGCAACCTTTCCATTCTCCATATGTTCCACGCCTTTGCCTTCAACCGACACATCGATTATGCTATTCTCCTATGGAACGAACTGCAAGAGCTAGTCGAAGACAAAACACGACCTGTAAAGAACCGGAACTTCGTGCCGTATCAACGCTTCTTTCAGATCATCATCCATCAAATCATGGAGGGCAACCAGGAAATCCCTAGACGCACTAATGATGTACAAGGCCAACTCAATGGATGCATTTTCTGAAAATGCCCGATCACGATGCTTTCGCCCACATCGTCGTAATACCATAACCCGTACTTGCCTATGCCGATCAGCAGTTTGAGGTAGTTAAGCAGTATAGGATAGATAATGCACTAGTGGTCCAGCCAGAACCGGCAGGACCTCCCAAGGTGCAATCCCACTAGGCGGTGAGGGTCAGAATATTGAGCAGGTTCAGGAACGTGGGGTTCCTGAACGGGAAGTGGTGAGGAGAACATTAATACAGAGAGTGGGTGGGGTGGCGAGGACTGCTGGTCAGGCATCTACATCCGGAGCTGTAAGAATTCCAATCCTCGACGACGTGTGGACGGATTCAGAGGATGATCCCGATTTTGACCCCGATGCTTCTTCATCCGACGATGAAGCATCTAACCAACCCCGACATGATGACGATGGAAACTCCGACTCCGATCCAGATCATGATCCAGATGCAGATCTTATTCCACGACATGTTGGACGGAGACCTACTTTAGAGAGTTCCGAAGCTGATTCCACCTGGAACTTCGGACTCTCCGGTGATATCGGTGACATAAGGCGGGAAGAGGGAGATGAAGTAGAAAATACTATTGTGAGCCGAGAGAATGTGAGAAAAGAAATGGGAGAGGCTGAGATAGGATCGGATAAAGTTTTAACTGCCGATCCTCCCCAAACCGTTACAAGTCGGGTTGCCACATCTACTACCAACGAGCGTTCGTCGCCGTTGCGTATTGAACAAGCCATGGTGGACCCAGCCATGCATAGCACAACCCCTCTCAGCCACTCATAGGCATCTCAATTTTCCGGTGTTTCATTTTCCACAGGGGATAAAGCTCAAACGCTATCGGCGACACGTTCGGTGTCTGCTGATATTTTACAAGGTAGGCTCCTGCCCCGGCCACCGACCTTTATTCCGAGCACGTTGAGTCTAGTGCCTTTTGGACATACATCTTTTCCTAGGCCACGAGCGTCGGTATCTCATCAATTTGAGGGCTTTCGTGCCCCAACCGGAACACCCCGAGTGCGGCCGCCATTTGTTGGTGCCCCACGAGGATCGGGTAGAAGTCCTGTCATAGTCAACACCATGCCAGCTATGAACACAGGCAGTACGGTTGCTACAACCGCTATTTCAACCGGTAACCTAAGTGGTTCGGATGTTAGTTTCATGTTTCCCAGTATTCCACGCGAGCAGGTTGTACGCATGCTAGGCCCGTATCCGCATTACATCACACTTCCACTACTAGCGTCTGCGTTAGGCTCAATTGACAATGCCTACAAGCAACATCGCAGAGCTATGCAAAATACGGTTGACCGACTCGCAAGTGAGGTCACTAGAGCGATAAAGGGAAAAGCCATTGTTGAATCGTCATCAACTCCTCAGGATCCACCATCCAGCGCTCAAACCGAAACATAACCACCACCATCAGTTCCTTTACACCAAATCCCCACCGATCAACTCAAATCTGAGTTGTTAGCCCGATTATTAGCACAAGGTGATACAAATTGTTAGCTCCAATATTCTGAAATATTAGAAGTATTGAAAAATGGCCAAGTACAGAAGAACTTCCACAGAAGCTCTGCTGAGTGCAACAGAAGCTCTGCCGGGCATCTCAGAAAAATCAAAGGAAGTTTGATCAAGAGTGATCAAAGACCGAAGAAACTACAGAAGGACGCTTTCAGAAGACCAAGACCGCAGAACCTCTGTTACCAATAACAGAGCCTCTGCGGACAACATCAGAAGACAAGGAACCCAGTGAAGACTACTCACAAAGGACCAAAGAAGGATCTACAGAAGAATGCTCACCAAGGAACCAACCACAGAACCTCTGTCACCCTTGACAGAGCCTCAGCGGTTCAGACTGAAGACTTGGAAGATATTTATAATATCTTGCCACTGTTAAAGAAATATCTTGCTACTGTTCCTGACTTGTTCATCAACTTGCATGGTAGCTTGCCCTGTCCAACTTCAACACGTGTCAAACTCTGAGTGGACTCATGAGGGCTTAGTACAACATAGACATCTGCCTCATTTAATGCAATACAGCACGTTCAACTGTTCATGCCATCCGTTCAACTGTTCATGCCATCCGTTCAACTGTTCATGCCGTCCGATCAACATAGCTCATGCTTTATGGTCCCCTTTGAGTAGTATAAAAGGAAGACTCATGTTGAGTTCTTCCTAATCAAGAATCAAGAGATAAAAACATCACAAGAACACATAGCTTATGCACATCGAGAGTCATATCTGCTTAAAGCTTTGCATACTCAACTGTTCTTAAATCTATTCTTGCTTTATATATAAAACAACAGTAATCTTCAAGATATCATCTTTATACTGTTTCTTTATATTGTGTGTTCTAAATCTATCAAACATATCTATTAGTTCTTCAAATACGCTTCCGCATCAAACATAAACTTGAACTAATAGATCTGATAATCTTGTTTAAACAAAACGGGAACCAACACAAACACTGCTGAAGAAATTGACCTTGTTGGATTACTCCGACAACATACCCAAACTCAAACCCAAACTCAAACCCAACTACCTTCTAGCAACGACTTCCAGCGTCTAACCGACTCAATGAAACACATGACGAATGCCATGATGGCAGGATTCACCTCCATCACTGAAAGGCTTAAGGTTGTCGAAGAGAAGTGTGGGATTCAAGCTCAGGCCTCACATAAACGAAGACATGATGATCAGGATCCTCCTGATCAACATGAGGGGGAGAAGAGATCCAGGGTTGGTGAGTCTAGTGGTGCAGCTGCAGAAAATGTTGGTGCTTTAGTAAACGAAGGGGAAACGGGGCAGGTGGATCAGGTACAGATGTGGTCCAGGTTGATGACACCGAAGTTCTAGCTGATGTCATAATTGGGGTTGAAAAGCCTCCGGTTGGTGACAATAGAAAAGATGAAGAAAGAATGGCGGATGATTTGATCGTTGACTACATCTACATAGATTCTGAGGAAGAACCTGAGAAAATGACCGTACAGATCAAAGAGGAAATAGATGATATATTCGACACCACCGGGGCTCTAATGGTTGCTTCGGATTCCGACAATGATACTCTAGATGATACAACTTAACCGCAAATGCCGATTGAACAGGGTGCATGTACTTCCGCTCCTCCGGCTCCAGTGGTTCAAGTGAATGCTCCGGTAATTCAAGTGCATGCTGATGGCAGAATCAGAGATCCAATACTCGAAGCTGAACTGAGACTATATCAAGAGGTAATTGATGTTGAGCCAAGGTATGTGGCTACAGGTGAAAGAGTAAGGATCCTGATTCCTTATCAAGAAAGCATAAGGAAAGATTTGTTTGTTAGGGATGTCCAAAGGATCGATCTAGAGAAGGTGTACGGGATTGAGAACTGACAGTCACTTCAGAAGATTGAGTTCATACACGTTATGAACAACGAAAACCTGAATACAGATGTGGTGAGGTTAGATAAAGCTATTATGAAGGTGTTGAAGATAGAAACCTGCAAGCTTTTCAAAGTCTGGTACCTGCAGTTCACTGTAAGAAGATCTGATGGCTCCGAACACGTCTTTTCTGAAGCAGATTTCAAGAGTCTAAAGCTTGACGGCCTCATAAGTCTATATGATATTCTGGCACGGGCTCCTGAAAAGAAGATAGAATGGTCTGCCGCATATCAGAGTGTCAAGAGGTTCATGCGGAATATCCTGAAATTTTCTTATCTTACGGATTTCCAAATGGCCTTGGAGTCACACCAAACCCGAGTAAACCTAAGAGCACCGAACCGGCGTCTGTCAGATATCCAAGGTATTCCTGCATATACTGTTCTCAAGAAACCTGAACTTGGGGTTGTTTACTGTAATCAAGACTCGAAGAAAAGATTTATGAGAGTATGTGAAGCCAACAAGTTCAGTGATGGAACCTTCAAGATGATCCAGGTCAACCTTAAGAGCAAACTTCGATTGGATGCAAGCGGTGAGGTGAAGCTTAAAGATAAGAGAAGGATCTGATCAAGCAAGTCTTGGACACTATCTTTTACAGAAGGGAGTACCGGAATGCACTGCGGAGGTTCGAGATCATTTTTGGGATTCGAAAGAAGTACGTGAACCCGGTGGACGCTTAAACTCTTTGCCTCTACCTTGGTACAAAGGGGGAGATTGTTAGTGCCTTAACTATCTAATTGTACCAAGTAGAGGGACCTAATGTGTAAATGCTAAGTTACAACCTATATAATGTATTTTTCTCTTAGATATTCATTAGGTCATCTATTACTTACACACACTAGTACACACTCTTGCACTTTCTCTCTACATTCTCTAATTGTGTACTTGTGGATTGCTATCATTGATCAATATATGGATGACCATTTGATTGCTTTAATTGCTTGATTACTTGTTCTGGGATCACAATTGGTATCAGAGCACAATACATCATCTTGATCAGATTAGAATTTTGAAGTTTTTGCAAAAGTTTGAGTGTTATTCATTTTTTCATTCATTTGATCGATTTCAGCCATTTGAGTGCTTCAAATGGATTAGAATTGATCTAGGAGTGTTTGTTGGTAATCCCTGAGTGATTTGATTCCACAATTTCACTAGGATTAGACTCAGATTTGGCAAATTCTTCATTTTCGGACTTTTATTAAAAACTCACTGTTTGGGATTAAAACTCACTGTTATGTTGTTTTTTGGATGAAACTCGAAGTATTAAAAAACCATTTTCTCTCTCATAATTAAGCATTTTTGGAGATTCCTTCAAATTTGAAGATTTTTATTGCCATTCTCTATTTTGAAGAAGATTTTAAGAAATTCTAATTTTCTAAAATTACTTTGATTCATCAATTTAATACAAATCAAATTACTTTGATTCATCAATACATGAAGCCGTTTGTGATGGTTTAAATTGTTTAATCCGACTGTATTTATCAGAACGAAATTCTATCACAAAATATTCAAATAATTCTTATTTTTTTTTCTTCAACAATGATCATTGTTCGAAATTAATAATTCTTATTTTTTTTTCATTATTTCGTTCTTATTAAATGGTATTTTAGAAACATTTGATCGATAGTTAAACCTTTTTCTTAATAGAAATATCAAAATACTAACCTTTTTTCTAACAATTTTCAAAGAATTTTGACTTTTTTTAGTTTTGACTTTCCAAAGATGGAATGGTTTCAAAAGCACACCATATATCGCTTTCTTTGTTATGATCATGCCCTCACGTTCTCTCCTACACCCTAACAACAACTATGACCAAAATCTATATGCTCACCACATCTCATCCACCCTTTAATTTACATCTACTACTAATTAATTCCATATATAATCCTTTAAAAACCATTCACCACAAATTGAACTTAGGGCTTGGGATTTTAAATGGCAAAACCCCGTAAATTAAGTTGTGTTGGCGTTGTCCGAAGAAAGTTTCTACGGTCATCTCCACGTGTTTCTAAGACAATCGTGGTCCTCCACACCATGAATACTACATTCTCCGATGAACCACCGTCGCCGCCGCCGCCACCTCCGTCAACTACCACCGCAACCAAAGATCAAGTTTGTGACACTCCACGGACGGTCAAAGAGATTGTTGCAGCCACAAAAATACAAGCTTGCTTCCGATGTCACCTTGTATGTTTATATACGAGTTATGGTGTCTTTGATCTATTAGCCTTTAATGATTTCTGCTCACTATATATTGGAATCTTTGTTCTCTCGTCAAAGGTTCTTTTGAACAATAATCTAATCGAGTTTCACGTATTTAATTCTCACATGACTGTTGGGAGCAGATCTATGAAAGGATACAATTTTAGTTGGTTTTATATTATACTCCTTCCGTCCCAAAATAAGTGTCTAAGTACTATATATTTTTGTTTGTCCCAAAATAAATGTCCACTTTTTAAAAGTAAATTTCAATTTCCCATTTTACCCTTAATTATGTGTCGAACAAATTTTCTTTTTCTATAACTAAGGGTAAAATTGTACTTTGGTTAACTAAAAAGTGTAATAATTACATACTTTTAAAACTGTGTACTTTTTTCATTATGGACATTTATTTTGAGACGGACGAAGTAAATTTTTTTATAAGTACATGTATACTTTTTTAAAAACAAGTCCTTTTATTAATGGTTTTATTGTGATTATGATTTACGGGAAACTAATGATCATCCATGTAGGCACGGAGAGCACGTAAGGCATTGAAGAGTCTCGTGAAGGTGCAAGCATTGGTACGAGGAGCATACGTGAGGAAACAATCTCGTATAGCTTTAGAATGCATGCATGCACTTGCACGGCTTCAAGTCGTGGTTCGAGCTCGCCAACTTAATCTCCTCACTTCTAATTAACTCGAGCTAGCTTCATTCTAGCCGTGTGATCATACATTAATAATGCATATGGTTTTAATCGGGTCATCGGTCTTGTTACAATTGGCAGTGGTAAAAGTAATCGATAAACCTTTTTTCTCTAATCTATTTGTAACAAAAATAAAATCACCCCCGATGAAATATCCATTCTCTAATTAATCCCAAACCCAAATTGGTGAACATTCTATCAAATGTTACAAATGGCCCCACAGAAGTATTGTATAAGAATTGTGATGACTCATGAGTACTCTTGGACTTTGTAATGACCGATATTTAAAAATTTATTCAAATTTAATTGTCAGGGATTTAAACTATATTCCTTAAAAGTGTGTTTGGAAAATATATTTTTAATATAACAATAAAATAAAAGTACGTTATATTTTTATTTATGCAATTTGAGTTAACCAAATGCGTAGTTTCTTTATCAAGACTCGTCGAAATATCACCACAAATTCGTAAACTGAGGAAGTGAAAATTTACCTTTTTTCATTTATTACAGGTAGCAATAAGCCTAATTATAAGATCTATCTGAATAGCAATATTTGTATAATTCATTTGATATCGGGCTATCATGGACCAAACTGGTTTTCTTTTAGACTTCCTCACCTCATACTCATACTGAAACCCAATAGGCATAATTTTTCGCTTTTTTTTTCAACTGAGATACTTATCTGCTCGATACAGCCCAAATGTTCATCCTCATATCCATCGTGCCTTTGGTTTTTACCATCCATAATGTCATTGTATTTTGTCACTTGAAAAATCACTACAATAAACTTAGGTTTATTAAAAGTTTAAGGGGCCGTTTTTTTACTAAATGTTTTACTGGGTAAATGAGCTTGGCAAGACGGATAATATTACACAGTAAGAGATATAGCAAGAACCGAGAGTCAGAGGTGGATCTACTAAGGACTTAGAGGGGTCCCGTGCACCCGCTCACTTGATTACCGTAAAGGAAAAAATGTAGACGTCTTGAATGTGTACCCACTTGATTTTCGAGTGCTCTTAAATATTTTAAAACTAAACTTGTAACAAAAACGAGCATCTGGCAAGATGGATTGTCTTGACCCAATTAGCGCTCACAGTTTAAGGAGGTTTAGGGTTTATTCCTAGATGTAGCACTTGTGTACTTTTTTTTGTTAACCGCTAGAGAAGACCCATAACTCCTTTTCATAATTTACATTTAATAAAACATTGAACACTATTAATTTCATATAATGTTATTTGATCATTAACTTTCTCCAAAATTATAAAATTTTCATCTTTGTATTTCTAATTTGTTTTTAGTTATGATTTGATTATTGGTACTTGAAAGTCTAAATGCATAGTTTATTTTGATTTGCAAAACATCCAATTTAATACTAAGAGTTCTAGACGTATAAGAACACGGAATTGAAAACTCATAAAAAATAGAGGACAATAAAAACCAAAAAACAAAACTTTCCCTTAACAGTGAAATTTGACTAAAAACATATCGTGTGTAAGACACAGTATTGTGTTTTGATCAAAAGGTCAAGGTTGGTTCCATATTCCCGAAATCGACAAAATTGATTTCCCTTGGGTCAAACCTGCATCGACTTTTTCCTCCTATCAAACTCACGACTTTGCGGGATTTTGATCCACCTTAAAGGTGTACCTGCTTAAGAAAATTTATGGGTCCACCACTGCTGAGAGTCCTACTCGATAAGTGAGGGAAAACACTTTTACCCCATAAGCGCTTGTCGGGTTTAAGGTGCTTACCAATTAACATCCTATTTTGATGGTCGATCTATGATTTTATATGATAAGGTAAGTGATGAGGATGTCTTTTGCCGGTAAATGTTTACCAAGTAAATGTTTGGTAATTAAGGACCCTTAAGTGTCTTAATAGACTATTTTATAGATTTTAAGTTTAAAGGATCAAAGTAAATGATGGGGATGTCTTTTGCCGGTAAACGTTTACCAAGTAAATGTTTGGTAATTAAGGACCCTTAAGTGTCTTAATACACTACTTTATAGATTTTAAGTTTAAAGGATCAAACAATAAAAGCTCATATCTAAAAGAATCATGTTAGGACACAAAATGTCCTAATTATAAGATAGTTTTGTAAAGGGGTATTAATTGTTATATGGGCTTGGGTATAGTAATATGGGCTTGGGATTAATTGTGTAACAAGGGAGTATTTAAGGTTAAATGTGTGTAATTAGGGTTAGGGATTCATTGTTGCAATGTAGGTTATGGTGTAGTGTGTGTAAACTAGAGAGAGATCCATTCTCTCTCTAGGTAGTTCTTCATTTCAATAATACACCACTTTGGTTTATATATCTCATCTTGTTACTATCTTCTACATTATGTGAATCGTTGCTTGATTTAAATGTGACTCACAAGTGGTATCAGAGCCAAAATCGAAGAAATCAATCATCGATACGATCATTCTGCAACGATTCATGATCTACAACCCATTTCTGGATGAAAAGTAAGTTCTCGCGATGAAACAGTAACTTTTTGATGCCTTTTGCGTATAATTGTGATTAGATATGTGTTGGTTGCTTAGGATTGATTGAATAGTGTTTCTAAACATCTTACGATCATCAGTTCATCATATTTAGATCGTTTTGGACATTTTTGAGCTTTCTGTTTGATCTGAGTTTAAATGTTCAATGTTATCGCAACTAGCTATGTTCATTGTTATCGCAACTTCAGCTCGTGAACAGTAAGATATCGCAACTGCCTTTTGCGACAAGCCGTTTTATCGCAACTCACTACACGTGAACAGTAACTCATCGCAACCTTCTATTGTGATAAGATCCATTTTTGAGTTTAATCGCAACCTCTTTGTTGCGACAAGATTTCCTTTTGCGACAAAGTTGCTTGCATCAAACTCTGGGTTGCGACAAGACTTGAGTTGTGTAACACTCCAATTTTCAATGTAAGTAACCACCCTTTTCGTATAATCGTATCATTAGTATTTTATTGTTTCGTGTAAGGAAACTCGACGTTTACATACATAGTATTTAGGATCGGGTCTAACCGCGAGAAAATGGACGTATCAAGCCGAAACCATGCATTGGACAGCAACCTGGTAGGAAGTAGCGACTATGACTCGTGACTTTGCCATGGGCATTGTCGCGATGTCAATGTCGCGGTGGGTATTGAGGAATCGAAAATCGAACAGAAGGTTGCATGCTGAGGGCGACAATGTCCGGCGACTTTGCCAAGGTCATTGTCGTCGTGGCAAAGTCGCGATGGTGGTGGGAACTGCTGTACTTAGTCGATTTTTGGGGGGATTTTGTTCTCACTTCTCCTTTTATTTCTCTAGCAACTAAAACCTCCGATTCTCTCTCATTTCCTTGCGATTTTCACCCTCTCTTCCTCACCCTATCTCTTTATTTAAAGCTAGGGTTCCTTAGTTAATGTAGGTGAGCTTTGGTTGGTGATCTTGCATTAATTCTTGGTAACTATCTCCTCTCCCCAAGATCCTTGGAAGGAAGATTGTTTGGAAAAGAAGAAACTAGGGTTTCCTTATTTAGAATATTCTCCATCCCCAACACTTCAAGTAAGTTTAATGTTGGTTAGATTTCTTATATCTCTATATAAGATCATCATATTGAGAACTCCTACAATTGAATATAGGGTTTCCATCTTCAAAGTCCAAGTAATCTCCATTTCTAGGGTTTTCTTGAAAGAACCCTTAGGTGAGTGTCTAAATCCCTACTAACTTATTTTATGTTTAAATGCTATTTAGAAATTATATAACATGATTTGGGCATTGATCGGAAAACTAGGGTTTTTCCCTAAAATTTGCTACTTGGGGTAAATATGTTTATTTGTTCATAATCATGAATATCATACTTGTTATGTGTCAAAAAAGGACATAGGTGTATAAATACACATATATGTACGTATATTCATATCCGTAAATGATTGTGGTTGTGACGTACTTATATTTGGTATTTTCAAAGGTAGAGGAATGGAGATGGGGTTTATATCCTTTGTGTGCCTCATGGAAAATTGTGATTTCATCATGTAGGATCAAATACCATGCTAATTATATAAATTTCTCTAGTATGCATACATGAAGGGGTTTGGGTTGTTGGATTAGTCTATTTCCTTGTGCACGAGGATTTAGACCGTTATGAAATATATGTATGTATTGGTTAAGCCATTGGTGGCTACTAGCGGGTATGCAATAAAGGACAATTGTTCTTGAGATGTAACTCGTTTAGGATGGATATGCAATATGGTCCTCGTAAGTCCTTGAGGTGTAACTCGACGTGGTATGCAATAAAGGCGATCTATTTATGGTTTGAGGTTGTGATGTCTATATGGCATGGGAACTAAGACCGGCACTTGAGTTGTAATCCATCAACATCAAGGTGACTCCACTCACGTATCCTCGTCACCTAGATGGTAACGGGTCTCCCCCGTTTTGGAGAATTGTCTCTTCTATTTCATGACAGGTGTGGATCACAATAACTTGTGAAAAATTGGTAATGTGGAAAATTATGTCGAGACGGTATGTTTACTTTTGGCATTGTTATAATTCCTCATTATTACTTGAATATTTAAATTCTAGACTCTTGGTCTAACATTTGAGTGTATATTGTGGATTACAGGTCCCACTTAGCGGCGTCTAGTTCGTTGCGTTGCCGACCATGCTTAGGAGCTTGGGAAGGTCGAGCTTTTTGGGAATCGAGAAGAGAGACATTTTTGGAGACATAGTGACACCCGGATTAATCTAGTTAATTATTGTCTAGATTAATAGGTTGTTGTGTGTTATGTCATAATACTCTTTTAAATGTACATTGGCCAAACTACCCCATTACTTTAAGGGTTTAGTTGGTTTATATTTTGAGGTTTAAATTCACCCATTTTCTGGAATTTTCCCTATATTAAATGCTTAAATTTTAAGGTGTTACAAGTTGAGACAAGACTTGAGTTGAGATAAACTGTTAGTTGAGACAAGATTTAAGTTGAGATAAAGTGTGCGGTTGCGACAAGGTTTGAGTTGCGACAAAGGATTTTATCACAGCTATAGCTTGCCCCCGTGCTTAGTCTAAGGAGGGGGGCATTGTTCATGGTGTTTAACATAAAGCGTGTGTGACATCATTCCCATATTTAGGTTGTTACATACATATCTAGCAACTGTCAATGTTTAAAAGGGCTCAAGCTTGCCAAGATTTTCAGAAGATGGGTGTTGCAATTCAGTCTTTGGTTGAATTGGATTAGACGTTTGAGCATTTGCAATCATTATTCTGGAGTTTTGTTGACGATGCTAGACCTTTGAGTGCTCTTAATCGTTCTTCTGACCTGATCAATCAGAATTGTGAGTGCTTGTAATCATTGTTCTGGTGCTTTGGTTGTGATTCAGACTCTTGAGTGCTTATAATCATCCAGCTGTTTCTTGAAGATTGAAGTTCTGGATTTTCATCATTCAGTGATCTGAAGTATTTTGGGGATGAGCATTTTACTACAGTTGATGAACAATGTTACTTGTGAAGTTATTCTAAACCCTACCTTGTAGTGTATGCTTTATTATGTTTCCTCCTTCGAGCAAATCCGAATCAAGCTCTTAAGCTGAATTCCTATTCAACTCGCGGTTATCGACGGATTTGGTGTTATAAAGTGAGATTGCACTTGGTTTGTCACGCAACAACTCGCTCATTATCTTTCTTGTAAGCTTATCGGTACGAGCTAGAGTTTCAACATTTATAAAGATGTTTTTCGTGCACTCGATCGAGGTTATGGCGCACATCGAATCCGGTTTTTCAAAGTTGAAATATAAAGAGTAAGAGCTTATTTCAAGGGGGAGCCTAGACTACAATTGAAGATTTGCATCACTATGGTTTTCTAAAGAAATCAAGGGGAGAGGAACCGAAGATCTTTCGAGAAGGGTGATTCCTTTACAAAACTACATGGGGAGATTGTTAGGACACAAAATGTCCTAATTATAAGATAGTTTTGTAAAGGGGTATTAATTGTTATATGGGCTTGGGTATAGTAATATGGGCTTGGGCTTAATTGTGTAACAAGGGAGTATATAAGGTTAAATGTGTGTAATTAGGGTTAGGGATTCATTGTTGCAATGTAGGCTATGGTGTAGTGTGTGTAAACTAGAGAGAGATCCATTCTCTCTCTAGGTAGTTCGTCATTTCAATAATACACCACTTTGGTTTATATATCTCATCTTGTTACTATCTTCTACATTATGTGAATCGTTACTTGGTTTAAATGGGACTCGCACATCCCAATAAGTTTATAGGTTGCTTTTAGATGTCATGTGGCAAATTTTCTAGTACACTTTTGAAATAAAGTATTTTCGTATTAGTTCTGTGTGATACTATTTGAAAAAAATGTCTTTTAAAAACAAGTATTTCTATAAAAAGATGTGCTCATAAAAAATTTCTCAAGTGTATCCTATAAAATAACTAATAAGACACTTTATCTTAATAATGTCATAAAAACTTACTAATAAGAGCATCTCCAACAGCTTCCTCAAAATTTCTTCAAAATGGAGAACCAAATGTTAAAATCCCTAAAAAAAATTACACTCATCTCCAACAGATTCCCCAGTTTGGAGAAAAAACAATGATTATAATATTAAAATATTGTATTTATCTATTAAAATATTATTTCTCTCTCCAAATATCATTTTTCAAAGATTCCTATTGGTGCTCTCAATAAGTAATCATTTTTGGGGTTAACTCCATATTTGGAGAAAAACCCCTTCTCTCTCCTACTTTCTCTATTTTGGGGATAGTTTTGGGGAAGTTGTTGGAGCAAAAAAACAACCCAAAATCCTCATTTTCTTCATTTTCTCCAAAATGGGAAAGCTGTTGGAGATGCTCTAAGATGTCTAAAAACATTTTTATAAAGGTACTGTAAGACTTAACTTTAGGTGTAACAATTCATTGTTTTGTCCTATAAATTAAAGTCCTGTAAAGTAATCTATCAAAATATTTAGACATTTTTAACATCTTATATAAAATTGATTTTATTGTAGTGAACATTCCAAAACGTCAAACTTATAATCAAACGAATCATTAAAACTACGTAATCAAACTTATAATCCTCATATAATTATGGGATCAAATATATATATGGAGACACATAAATTATAGACATGTATATACGATTTGGGGCAAGTCGAAGCAACTTCAAATACAAAATATTTTCAGACGACATTTAATAAATTTGCATGTTTTTTGTCACATATAATTTACAAAATATTTAGAAAAAACAATGTAGAAAACTGCTTGATTAGTTTCTTAAAACAACCTGGTCTTATGGATATATTTTGATTTTTATAGTCAAATTAAACCTTTTTAAAAGATAAACAAAAAAACTGCAAACTCACAACTTATGGAGTCTTCGTTTTCCTAGTCATATATATACATATATATATATATACGTATGTCTCTATATATATCTGTGTGCTTTGAAGAAATTAATTAGCATTTCTTACAGACGAAAGATCTTGACCTGTAGAAGGAAACCCTAATCAGAAAAGAAAGAAAATGCATCAACCACTTGTACATTGTGACCAAATCCTAATAAGAAACAAAAAAATACATCAACCAAATATGCATGAAAATTAGGGTTTTTACACATAAAAGAAACTAATTAAAACACATACCAAAAAGTGGGATCAATTAAACCTTCGATCAGTCGATTTTTAGCGACTTTTAAGAAACAAAAATGAAATTGAACTAAGATATTGGCACGGCTCAATCAGATTGTCCAAACTAAGAACAGTTTGGACATACATCTGAGTGAACCAGGCCAATATCATAGCTACAGTTTCATATGGTAGCTATGAGAGAAAAGAAGATGGAGATGAATAAGGAGGGTGAGAATGTCGTAGGTATTTAATAAGGAGAGATCGGAGCATTAATTAACCCCGGCTACCGAGTCAGTAAAAGGGGCCACTGCATTTAATTTTCCATTCCTTAATTTCTCTTCATTCATAAATAATCACTGTGTATATTATTATTCCATACGTTTGGTTAACCTGGTGTAAATTTAAAGCTAATGTACTACTTAGTTTTCGATCCTAAGGTTAATTACTACGTACCCATATGTTGCTTCTTTTGGTGTCTCATTAAGTACCGTATCTCGTTGTCGAACTGTTTAAGAGACGTGTTTATCTAGTGGTAGAGTCGGAAATTCCTCGAAGAAAAAGGAGATGGGGTTGAAATTTTTGGTTAACGGGGGTTGAAATTTTTGGTTAACAGTGTTATCTTCTACACATTATATGAATCGTTGTCTTGTTAAAATGGGACTAACAGAAGCGCTATTCTAATGTAGTGATTTTGAAGTTTTTTTTTTTAAATAGAGTAAAAAGAAAAGAAAGTAAAGGTAGAGATCTTTTAAAGTGAAGAAGTCTCTGAAACTTAATATTGGGATGACAACTTTATTAACTTAGTTGTTTTTATCAATGAGGTTGAATGTGTAATAATTTATATTTAATTATATAATATAATTAACATTATAGTACATAGTTGTACGAGTTAATGTATTTTTGTAGCCATATTGATTTTAAATATTGTACTTTAAAAAAATTATGGCACAGTTGTTGGAGCTTGATATAATTTTTTAAATGAAAAGCCCAATAAAAGTACAATAGACTTTATTTATTAGAGTGATTAAGTCATTGGACAATTTTTTAAAACAAATAAGTACTTGGACATTTCAAAACATGTTAAGCAAATCATTGAACTTTTGGAAACGAGCTAAATACATTATTATTACTTAAAAACATAAATTGCAACTTACATAGCATGTAAAACTTGTAACAACCCACTCTAAAAATAAAGCATACATAGCATTTAATAATAAACATCTCAATAAAGGGGTCCCAAAATGCATTACATTTGTTTTAAAACTTAGGTTGGCGGAAGCAACCTATACACAACTGAGAATATTACTGGTTTCTAAAAGTACAAGTGGCGCTGTCTCTAGCAGCATCCAAACTCTAATCCTGTTCTGCTCACTTACCAGAGCCTCCTACTATTTGCTTACCTGAAAAGATTTAGTTTAGAAAATGCGAGGGTTAGACTATGAGGTCTAGTGAGCTCCCTCAATCAACAGTTCTCAAAGCATTTTAAAACAGTTTATAATTATCAAAGCAAATTCACATAAAAACTTCACGAAAAATTCCGCTCCCGTAAATGGCACCCTGAAGTCACTCGGGAGTGACAACGAGTCAGTCTCACGTTGCCTTACTGGGCCACTCCCTCCCATGGCATAAACGGGACACCCCTCCGGCATGAGCACTGACGGGCCTACCCCCCGACTTAGCCAATTTACGTCTACCACAATGTATGTATACATCTCATATAAACTTTCAAACAAGTATAATCATGTAAATAAACATGGCATTTCTACTCATTTACTTTCTTTGGAAAACATGTTTAAAACACGTATCTTTAGTTAGAAAAACTCACCTGCTGCCTTGGCACGATACTTCACACTTGAACTTCAGATTCCCGAGTAGAACACCTATGGTTCAAAGGAAATAAAGTAATAAGCCTTAACTGACTTCTCACTGCTATCTACACAGACTCTAAATAAAACTGGGTCTCAAAGCACTACTAAGTCCGATGTCAGTTCCGGACTCTCACTCATATCGGGTACTCAATCCGGATTCGACCCACTCCGGGACTTGCCACGAATTCCAGATCCAAGTGGATTCCGGATCCCATTACCGAATCAGTCCCTTTTCGGATCCCCACTTCTGGGACCATAATACCGGATCTCAACTCCAATACCGGAAGCATCATTCCGGGAGCAGTCAGGATCTGAGCTATATACCAGATCTATGTTCCGGACTCCGGATCCTAAAACGATTCCGGACTAATCATCCGGTTTCGGTCCATTCCGGTTCCGATTCTTTGAATATGCGGTCAACAGAGTGACCCAAACTCGATTTCCAATCGATGCATAATGATCGAAATTGCGGAGAATGATTTGCAAGAGTCCCTAATACACTTCCAACCAACTTAATCATATTCTAGGCGACCCAAACATTAATCTGGTCCCTGATTACTCCAAGAACTCTTCAATACTAGCAATGCAACTAATCTGACTCCCTTAAAATAAATCAGGCATAAGGATTAGAAGATGAGATTACCTGAAAGAATCAGTGTAGCATTAGGCTCAATCTCCCACTTCTTCTTTGAACTTGTAGATTGATGATGTCTCCTTCTCCAATTGCAATAGAAACCCATTTCTCTCTTTCTCTGCTCTCCCTCTAGCCGCCAACAGTA
Organism: Saussurea involucrata; assembly: GCA_033807775.1. Taxonomy (NCBI): domain Eukaryota; kingdom Viridiplantae; phylum Streptophyta; class Magnoliopsida; order Asterales; family Asteraceae; genus Saussurea; species Saussurea involucrata. The sequence goes on from CM066316.1 coordinate 53,649,840, forward strand.
GGAGTAAATGTCAATCTAGGGTTTTGAGCCCAAATTTGAGGCTTTTATACCCTCTTAACAATTTACAACTCAGCCCCCTGAACTTAAAACTTTACAAAAATTCCCTCAACACTTAATCTTTTAAATAAAAGTCTCGGTCATTACAAAACTACAAATTAAAAAACCCGAAAAATATGTCACATACTTTATCCACATACAAATTAAAATAGGGAAATTGATTAAAATAGTCAATCCCATCATTTTCAAAGCCTCTTCTTCAAATTAAATAGCCAAAATTTACACATTTTTTGTGTAAGAATACTCAACCTCATCGACTGAAATGTTTCTTTATTATATTAACACACATAATCATATTAACTAAAATACATCAAAAATACGTTTTTTACTATGTACACCATTATAACTGTCTTGTCATACGTTCAAAATAAGTCCAATATCGATTTTTTTACTTATATAAGCTTATATTATTAAATATCATAAATACACATGATTTACTTTTAACACATTACACTTTCTATCCTTCAAGATTATTTATTTAATATAAGATTAATCTGTAACCACCCATAAAGTGTAAGTATTAAAAATATTTCTTACATATTTATGATATTTAATAATATATCAAAAAATATTTAATATTAAGTTAGCTTAGAACGTATTGTCGTGACGATTATAATGGTGTAATTTGTAAAAAAAATAACATATTTTTCGATATATTTTAGTTAATATGCGATAATGTGTGTGTTAATATAATAAAAATGACAATTAAAAAAGTAATGAATATAAAATAAATTAAATAACTAATTATATGGATGTAAAATGTAATTTTTTCTAAAACTTTTGCAGAAAGTGATCTTTATAATTTTTTTTTGCATAACGATGCTTTTAAAAAATTTATGTATAAATTTGGTTATTTTAGGAAAAGTCTTTGAAAAGTGGCTAAAAATGATACTGGTTGATGAAATTTACTATTTTAGTTAATTTTCTTAATTTTTACTTGTTGGTGGATTAAGTAGGTGACATATTGTCTGTTTTTATTTTTTTAATTTGTAGTTTACTTGCTATGTAGGTAGCATGTTACATTTTTAAGTAATAAAGATGTATTTAACAGGTTTTCAAAAATCAAAATATTTATTTAACTAGTTTAAAAATGTTCAAGAACTTATTTGTTCCAAAAAATTGTCCAAAGTCTTGATCAATTTAAACACTAAAATCCATTCAGGTTTTTTGGACTTTTCCCCTTTTTACGATATTGATTTTAGATATTCTATTTTATAAGTTTTTTGACGTAGATGTTGAAGATGATCATAAATACCACAATTATCATAAAAATGTTGCAATATGAACCTCATGTCAACAAAGCAGTGAACTAGCTAGTGATGAGTAATTTTTTAAGAATTTCTAGATACTGTGGATAAAAAATGAAAATTATTATGAATATTAGAGCATCCACAACAATGAAATTTCATCCCAATTGCAAATGGGTCACATCAGCGCCACATCAGCTTTGCAATTATCTTGAAATTATCCCCCACAACAATGAAATTTCACCCAATTGCAAATGTGACACCTCATCATAAAAACTATATTTTAATCAAATAGCAACAAAACTACAATTAAATACTCTTTACTATAATTTAATATGAAATATTTTATTAATTAAATAACTATAATTAAATACTTTTTACAAAACTACAATTAAATACTCTCTACAAAACATTACAAAACATGATTTGACATAAAACAATTTCTAATTTAGAAATTATTCCCTACAATTTCATATACTATTCACTGCCACATCATCAAAAAGTACTGATTTGACATTTGCAAATTACCAAAACCAATTTCTAATTTTGCAATCATACTCACAACCACTACAATTTCTAATTTTGCAATCCTACGTGTCACATTTGCAATCCATATGAAATTGTTATGAAATCCTTGTTATGGATGCTCTTACAACATTTATTTGTGAAATGTTGGAAGAGATATAAATATTTTATTCAATTGTATCGATTGAAAGCTTAAAATACCATTTTATCAAGCAAAACCATTACTTGCATGACAATAATATATAAATGGTATGAATATAATATAATATATGAGTCGGGTTCAAACGAGGAGCGTAACAATTTACGAGAAAAACGCGAGGAACATCGCCATGTACTAAATCACATGTGATTCACTATACAAAATCACATGTGATTCACTATACAAAATCACATGTGATCCGCGCGGCAAACCGTGCGACTTGCAAACCGCGGGACAAACCGTGCGGTTCCGAATTTTAATCACATATGATTTTGTATGTGAATCACATGTGATTTTGTACATGGACGGTGCTCCTCGCGTTTCTCGTAAATTGTTACGCTCCTCGTTTGAACTTAACCTTTCTCTATAATATATATATATATATAGAGGCGGGTTCAAACGAGGAGCGTACCAATTTAAGAGAACGTGAGGAGCAATTGGTAGTTATGAATCACATGTGATTGGCAGTTGTGGATCACATGTGATTCACAACTGATATGGATGAGAATCGACAGTTATGGATCACATGTGATTGGCAGTTGTGGATCATTAATGATCCGCGACTTGCACGCGTCGCGAACCAAGTCGCGCTACTTTTGCGCGAAAATTCGATTATGTCCGATTTTTTAGCGTTGTAAATCATATGTGATCAGAAGCATGGGAGTGCTCCTCACGTTCTCTTAAATTGGTACGCTCCTCGTTTGAACCTTCCTCTATATATATATATATATATATATTGTGTATATGGTTGAAAAATAGAATTTAAGATGCGTTTGGTACACTAAATAGAACAGAACATTATGAAATCTATAGTCCAAAATATAACATTGTAAAAACCTTGATATATATTTTTGAACTTTGTGCTAAAAAAATTTGTAAATGAAAAAACAATATAAAAAGTAAATATTAAAATATGTATACTCAATAGTTCTTTTTGAAACCAAAAGAATTTGATTAATAAAAATAAAAATAGAAAATAGGAAAAGCTTGATAATTAAATAAAAGTAAAGAAAAAATATGACTTAAAACCTTACGAGTCTCGAACTTGGCAAGCCGATGCCGTCGCTACCATAGAAAGTGACGGATATCAGCGACGGTAGAAAACCGTCGCTGATAGTGATGGAATAACGGCGGATTGACCACGAACACCATCCCTTGCCTATGTGTCGCTAATTAGCGACGGAACAGCTTTTGTCACTAATTACGAAAGAAACAATAAACTATGTTTTAAAATAATAATAAAGAGATGAAAATGTTTGAAAAAATTAACGGTGATTAGCGACAATTATGAATTCCATTTTTTAAAAAATTGGCGATGGAATTCATAACTTGTGCAACTAAAAATGACATTATGAAAACAAAATTTTATGTGTATATATGTTGTATATATGTTACCCAGTTAGCTGAGCAGGCCATTTTGTCGCAACACGTCAACAGGGATACATGTTGCCCCTCCCGACCCTCCCCGTAGTTAGATTGTGCATCTCCCGTATTATATTTGGAGTTGTATAAATTGGTGATTTTGAATTGTATAAAATGATATTTTTGAATTTGTTAGGCTGTTTTGGTTTGTTATTTTTGAATCGTCGCTAAAAGGTTTCGACGCTGATACAATGTGTCGCTAATCCGTTGCTGATACGGTTTTTTGTTGATGGTATATGTTACTGATATAGCCCGTTGCTAATCCGTCCCTGATGGTATCCGTCGCTGATACCATCACCCACGACCCTTTGTCTAAAGGATTATCAATGACGGATTACTGATGATTTTGTCTAATAGTGGTCATTAAGTGACCAAAGGGCCTTTGGCCTAGTGGTATCGGACCCTTTGGATGTGTGTGAGTTTATTTGTTGCATTTGCCGTATATAAATATTATATACTTAAATAAAGTGTTAAAACGGATCAAAACTATCTAGGCAACCCAAACTACATGCTAAATTTTCTTACGAATTAAATTAAGTCAAACTATCAAACTGTTGCCACGGGCTAGGCACCCGCCAACCCCCATACTGGCTTTGCCACTACAGGGAGGGATCAATTTTGGTTAATCCGGAGAATTGCAATTAGACAAGGGTTCATTTAGAATCAGTTTTGCCAAAATTGTGCACAAGTTGTTGTGCCTTACATTATGAGTTACGATGTGAGTTCTGAACTTACAATATGTATATGCGATGTATCCAAAAATTTGACGATATAATGTTTCATTTTTCTGAATCTTATTATTTTCACATAAGAGATCCCACATTTGTAAGAAGACCATGATCAAAACACTAACGGGTATCTGAAGGTTCTGTAAATCTGAATGTTATTCTAAACATCTAAATCTTTTTGAAAAGTAAAATAATCAAATTTGAGAATAAATAAGAATTTACCTTACTATCCCTAACTCTGATCGAATGATTAATTATCTTAGTCCAGTTGTCACGAGTGATTTTAAATACGCACTATTCTCTTACTCATCGGATTTATGAATAATACAAATAGACATCTGACCATAAAACACTTAGAAATATATTCTTACCCTTTGCCTGAAAAAAGGTATGTTCGATAGTATACCATCCATCAGATACAGTTTAAAAAGGCCATTATTCGAAGATTTAGAAAAGAGACAATCAAATTTCTTCGGATTTGGCCTATCAGAGTCATAACTTATAATATCTCAACTGATCATCTTCCGGTCTATACCTTTAGAATCCGATGGAAGGAGATGCATTTCTCTCATTCACCGGATTCTCAAAGAAGTTATAAAACATATTAAGGGGCTGTTTACTTTTAACTTAATGGGCTTAATGGTTTGTTGGGCTTATTCGGACAGCTATATTATGGTGTTTACTTAGAGCTTAATGAAATTTTTTGGGTCTTATTCGCACAGCTAAACAACATCACTTGTCCACATTCAGACAGCAAAATGACACATTCTACCCCTTGGTTAAACACGCACACGCTCAATAAAACCCTTGAACCTCTTTCCCCCTACAACCACTCTTCATGCTCACTCCAAAGCTGCAACCGGCGACCGTCCCTTCTTGTTCCCGACGACTGTCCTTTCTTGGTTCCCCGGCGACCGTCTCTTCTCTGTACCCCGACGACCTCGCTCCCCGAGTCATCCTCTCTCATGTCATCCCTGCTGGTTGTAGCCGGCGACGTTCTCTTCCCTACAACTGACGAACTTCTCTTCCCTACAACCGGCGAATTTATCTACTCTGCATCTGTTTCTTTTATCATTTTTTTCTCCACCATCGAAACCTGCATCACCAAGAAACTCTAATGTTTTTGGATTTTTCTTGGATTTTTTATATCATGTGGATTTTTCTTAGATTTTGTATACCTTATTGGTATTTGACATCTGAATCTCCTTCCCTCTCCTTGGTTTTTGGTATCTAGTTTTTTAGGGGTTTACATATTTTGTTGATTGTTTTGCTGTTATATTTTCAGTTTTCAGATTTGATTGGTATGCTTTTATTTTATTTTTACTGTGATTTGAGTAAAAAAAATTAAGTTGAGATTTGGGTGCTGAGAGATGTCCATAAAAAAACTTAGGGGTAAAATAGTCATTTTTATCATCAGGACAGTTGATTCAGAAAAGAAAGTAAACAATAATACATTTTTATACAGACAGACAAATTTATCCGGACAGACACATTTATCCATACAGGACTTAATAGAAAATCTGGTAAACAGCCCCTAAGTCTTTGATATCCGCTAGAAACTTTACATCATAAATGTCTATAACTAAAAACTATTGTATAACTTATAACTCGGAATAGATAAAACAAGATTTTACTTGTAAAAGTCTTGTTACTATCTGTACTAATTCAAAGTGTAAAAAACCATCAATGAAATCGAAACTAGTTGAAAAGAGGTCAATTTCAAGTGCAAACTCCAGCATGTTCGGCTCACCAACTCTCCCATGCTCTCATCCTTGTATGAGAACTTGCAAAAACATGTAACCAAAGTAAGGACTTTTTCAAACAATTAATTCATTATGTTCTACCTCTTCTTTATCCAATTTTCTCTTTATCAAAAGTAAACATAATCATTAATTTTCTAGAAATCTTTAAGATTTGTGTTTGGGTGGAAATTTAGACATTAATATCTTAACTAAATTGCAGAGACCAAGTCATACTCAAATGTGGTACATGGATAGTGGATGTTCAAAATACATGACTCGTAATGTTTCTCTACTTAAGGATTTTGTGTAAAAAAAGGGACCATCTATCACCTTTGGTGATAACTTTAAGGGTTCTACTCTTAGGTATGGAATTATGTCTAATAGTTCTGTAACACGTTCAAGGACTCAAACATAATATTTTATGTATAAGTCGACGTTGCGATAAAGGGTTTTACAGTTAAATTTTTTGAAAATAAATGCTCCATCTTTTCATCGCAAGATATAGAAATTCTTTAAGGATTTCGAAAAAATAATGTCTATGTGATAGATATGTCTTCTGCAAAATCCTCTTCTTCTCAAAGGCCACTTCTGAACAGAATTGGTTATGCCATAAGCATATTTCTCAAAAGTGACCTGTTAAGGGTCTTCCATCATTTTTTTACTCAAAACAAAAACTATGTTGAGCTTGTGAAACAGGGCAACATTTAAAATCCATTGTTCCTTAACCACATCTTCTCTTCAACTTATACACATGGATCTATGTGGATCAGTGAATGTTTTAACATTAGGAGGTAAAGATACACTCTTGTGATTGTTGATGAATTCTCAAAATACACATGATATTTTTCTTACAATAAAAGAGTGAAGTAACTACGAAGATTATCCACTTCATTAAAAAGATTGAAGTACTAAATGATACCAAAGTTAGATCACTAAGGAGTGACAATGAACTGAATTCAGGAACTTCATTCTTGAGGATTTCTGTTCAACCAAATGTATATCTCATAATTTCTCAGCTACCCACAACTAAATGATGTTGTTGAAAAAGAAACAAAACTCTATGTGAGGCTGCGGGATCAATAATTAGTGATGCATGTCTTCCCACCTACTTATGGGTTGGAGCTATAAATATTGCATGCTTTGCTCATAATAGGTCTATTATTGTAAAGAAACGTCAAAAGACTCTATGTGAACTATTTCATGGATGAAAACCCAACTTTAGTTTATTCCATACTTTCAGATGTATATGTTACATTCTTAATGATAGAGATCATCTTAGGAAATTTGATCCCAAATTTAATGAAAGAATATGTGAGTTCCAGATCAGTGCAACGAACAATAGAAATCAATAGATATGAAACAAATAGTATGATTTATATTGGTTATCCAATTCACTTTCAATATGCAGAATTACAAATAGTATGATTTATAAGTGATGATGTTACGAAGAGCATCTTTGACTTTGAGGAGCGTACCATCGCAGAATCTGTCGACCTGACTGAAGCGAAGAAACCTCTTTTCTTCTGATCGTTGGTGTAGACTAATCCAAATTCCGGTTCAAGGAGCAGTGCGTTCTCGGGATACATCTTCAGTTCGGGCGCTTTCAGATTCAGTTTCAGCAGGTTTACCTTCTTAGCTCTGTTCTCGATTGCCATTTGGAAGTCTGTGAGATAGGACATCATAATTGTCCGAATTAGGAATCGACGAACAGCTTCGAGCGCTTTGGTTACATGCAGCTGTCAGATGGTTCTGGTTCGGAGGTCTTTCAGTATAGCTTGGAAGTCGAACGGTCTAAGGTTCTTGAAGTCAGCTTCAGAAAATCTCCATTCATTTCCGTCTTCTCGTCGGACGGTGAATTCTGGAAACATGACTTTTAGAATTCGGCTTGTTTGGACATTAAGCACTTCGGTGATCTTGTGCTTAGTTCAGACTTGGCTAAATGGCAAACACCACTTCATGGCGTTTAAGTACTGGCTTTGGTATTCCGGGTCGGAACTGGAAATCCCAAGGCAAAATGAAGGCTCGATAGTGCGTAACTTGTGAACATACAGTTTTTTCAGAGATTCCTCCAGATGAGGAAAGAGGATCATGATCTTCTCCCATCGGATTTGTTGCTGTTGAGGAGGAGGATGATCAGAAGCTGTTGGTTGTTGAGGAGATGTCGGATTTGCAGCAGTTGAAGTTTCGGGTATCGTAGAAGTTTCGGCGGCCTGAGCAGTGTGATCGGGTGTACCATATAGGTTTTGCAGCAGAAACTGGTCGTAGTCAACATTATCGTCTTCATCAGTCGGAAATATCAGGTTTACCTAGAGATTTATAGCACTGACGGCTTTTTCGTACCATGCATTTTCGGTCTCCGGGTCGATCTCTGTATTTGGATCAATTAGATCAAGTGCGGGCCTAACTGATGCATCATATGTGACCAATTCCTGGGTTGTTCCCTCAGGCTTTTCAACCGTTGGGTCTTCGTCGTCGGAGATGTCCATATCTATGGCCATCTCGACTAAGCTCAACCGGGCTTCAGGTTCATCTTCAGTTGTAGTTGTCACAGTTGATGGTTCCGGTTGAACCACAGTAGTTTCAGTGAGGATCGGGGCGGTCTCAGCTAATCGTATTCTTTTATTCTCCCCCTCACGGTGATCAGGATCATCCTGATCATCGTATCTTCGCTTTAGACCGCCTGCTTGACTCTTGCAGGTTTCTTCAATAGAGGCGACTCTCTCGGTCAAGGTGGTTAGGGCTTGCTGAACATCCTTGAGAGTCGTGTCAAGCTGATCCATTCTTGTGGTGATGGATGACGAAGGAGCAGATACCTGGGATCGTAGAACAGAGATCAGGTCTGCTTCGGTAGAGGCATCGGTGTCGGTATGTTGGAGCAGCTGAGCGAGGAGCATAGTCATTAAGGTTTCCAGCGAGTAATTTGGCTGAACGGGAGCCGGTGGAGGTGTTGGTGCGGTTTCAGCTTCGACTACTTTCTCCTTTCCTTTGATCAAGCTTTTCAGTTTATCGAGCTCGTTGGTGAATCGCTGTTCCATGGCCTCATGGACAGCCTTTAGGGCGCTGTCCAGATATCCCTTTGACACAAAGTTGGGTAAAATAACTTCGGGGTCACTTAGAGGAACCCGTTGAGGCATCTACCTTAGAGATAGAGCCACCTACATTCACGGTTGGCAAAAGTGTAGCCGTGGTAGGATTTCCTTCCGATCCTCGCGTTCCGCTTAAAGGCGGAGACACTACAGAAGTTCCGATCGGGTCACGAAGAGCACCGATTTGTAGAATCTCATCTTGTGTCCTAGCCGAAAAATGTACAATTTCAAGTGGCTCTAGACTCGATGGTGCTTTGAAAGAAGGCGAGACTGGGGAGGCTGGTCTCTTGTTTCAATACCCATACTCTCCAAGTTAGAGATCGGTAGAAGTTGTGTTATGTCCCCGTGCAAAATTGAAACATCCGTCTTTTGAGAGACAAATGAGTGGCTTGGGAGGTTGTGCAATTGCGCCGCTAGGTCCACGGCGGCTTCTTCAATACCCCGTCCCAACGGATGAGACGGGATAGCAGATGTGGCTACCTAGTCGACACTGGTTTGGGGTCGCTCTGAAGCCTCTGTATTTTTATGGCTTATTCTCTCTTGATTTGTTTTCGATCTCAATTCCCTCCGTCTCACATGTTCCAATTCTTCAACTAATACTCCCTCCTCTCTCTTTGTATCTCCCGTAATAGGCTGGGTAGTAGGAATGAGTGGAGGTGTAAGTGAGTCGGATGGGGTTCCTTCGGTCAACGGTGGGTGTGTTCCGATACGGCGTGGTATTAGGGATGCGCGTATGGCACGGTCCGTATCGGAATCGGTGGAGTCAGATTCAACGTTTTCAACATGTCTGGTAGGTGAAGGAGGATCAGAAATGTAAGCTTCCGTATCACGGTGAAACATTGGGCGTTTGGTTTCAGTGACGACCTGGACCTCGTGTAGTCTAGTCGACGGTCCTGCTTCGGTCGTGGTCCGGGTGATGGGAATAGGGGGTTGTTGGCTTGTTCCGGCTTGGCTGGAGTGGGTAGTAATGGCTTGCGAATCCAATGCACCGCCCGCGCCTGTTCCCCTCCCACGTACTCTCAACACACCCCGTCCGGGAGCCCCAGCAACCCGGAACCTACCTCCTCTCGTCCTTGGACCCTCACGTCCCTCAGTTCTATGTCCCTGGGGAGGTCCCTCCGGCTCTGGTTGGACCATGGGATTCCCTAACGCTCTCCTATATTCTATCACGTCCGGTGCATTGGGGTCCGCGTGTGCCAGTAAGTGTTCAGGTATAGGCATGGCTGGGGTATCCGGTGGGTTACGAATCACCAAGTATTGCAAATTGTAATGAGGACATACCGGATTATTGATCCATATCGGGATTAGGGGATTCGCATCCATGTGTTGTCGGATGGCCAGAGAAAAGTATCTTGGAAACGGTCGGAACTTCTTCTTGGAACCGCCAGTCTGTCGGATGGCTTGCACCAGTTCATGCCAGATGATCGCTGAATAGTCTATGTGCTGGTTATAGCACACAGCGTGAAATAGGCGCAGGAAGTCGATGGTGCACTGGTCTATCCCTTTCCATCGAGAGGACAGGCATCTATTCAGGATGGTGAATAACGTGTACCATACAGGCGCGATGTATTTGCGGTTGAAAGCTGACGGGCGGTCGAGATCGTGGTGATAGCCAAGCGTGCGGATGTCAGCACAGAGAGTCACATCATCGATGGTGGGTGCGTACGCGGCATGGCCTCCGGCATTCGGTTCCGAAAGTGATAGTAGTCGTCGGAAGGAGTCCGTTGTCAGTGTGAATGGATGGTTGTCGATGGTTGTCGTGATGGTCTGGATGTTGTTGACAGTGACAACTCAAGCTGTGCGCCATACCTGGTAGAGATATAGTACGGGCACATCAGTTGTGGCAGTGAGTGCTCGGCGAAGTGGGTGGCAAAGCATGATATCAACCACCACTCGATGTGTAGTTCGGAATTCGGCGGCGTCAAGATGATGGCTGTTCGGATTGATCTCAATGCCATGGTCCTCGGGAACCAAGGCATTGTCGGCCTCGTCGTCTATAATCTCCTCCGGAGGTGGGATGTTCTGCTGAGGGTCATCTTGTTGATCCGCCATTTAGAAAACTTGTAAAACACAGTGTCAGATCATGGACGGGAGAACACCACCTTCAAAGCGTACCTTAGCATTTTAATGGCTCAATCAGCGGTTGATTGAGGACTGGCAGCAAGTGCAGGACATTGGGATTGCCAATGATTGAAAAATGCAAAGGCATTGGACTCGAGCAGTGTCTAGATAAACAGGGTATCCGGACAAGTAGAGCTTACCGGATAGATAGGGGTTACCGGGTACACAAAGGTTACCGGGTAAATGAGTCTTACCGGATGGGAAAGGTTACCGGATAAGAGATGGTTACCGGTGAAGTGTAGGTTACCGGGTAACACTAACTTACCGGATATGATAGTATTTACCGGGTAAAGTATGGTTACCAGACACGAACTTACCGGATTGCCGAACTTACCGGATACGGGAGTACCCGAACGACATGGGTTACCGGGAGTCATTGTGTCCGAGTGGAGTTACCGGGTAACAAGATGGTTACCGGGTGTGATGACTGATACCGGGAAGTATGCATGTTACCGGGTAACATGAGTGTTACCGGGTATTTAGGATTTCCGGGTGCGATACTGTGGTACCAAAATCAAACCAAACACTATGAAAAACAAATCCACTCGGTGTAAACAATTCGTAGTCCAACATTACGTTACAAACTATGTATGAAACGAAGAAACAATACTCACTCCCTACCCAGAATTCGAAGCGACCTAAAATGTGGTTTTTAAAACTTCGGTCGATTGAAATTGCGCAAATCTGACGGTGAGAAATCGATTAAAATGACTATTAGTGATCGATTAGAGAACAGAAACATGTACCTGTAGTTTGGATTGCGAAAATGATGATCTGAGCGAAAAATGATGGTTTCCTAGTGAGAGGGGTCGAGAGAGGTTTTGAGAGGGTTATGGAAACTTTCCGGGTGAAATGAGGCATTAGGGTTTTTGGATGTATTTATATGCGGAAGCACTTACCGGATGATGTACCCGGTAACTTACCTGGTCCGGTAAGTGCACCCGGTAACCATAGTTACCCGGTAAAGATCCGGAATGCCTAAACTTGAGAAATTAGAGAAATTTCCTGCTCCCCCTCGACCTTTGCATGGGTATTTCCCTGCTCCCCCTCGGAACAGGAATGTGAGTAAGTTAGGAGACGTCAACACACAAAAAAAACTTGTACTTGTTTTAAAAAAATGTGTGACGCTCCCCCTCAAATGATGAACACAAATGGTGTTGCTCCCCCTCAGAATGTGCACGGAGTGTGATGTGAAGTGTACTCGGGAATGTCCACAAAAAAAAATCTGACAGTTAAAAAAATGTCTGCGACACTCCCCCTCGACAGTAGATGTAACATACCTGATAGCTGGTCGTGCTCCCCCTGAACACATGAACACTTGTGAAAGCACAGATATAACCAAATAAACTAGACGACAATGTTAAACAAAAGAAACACACGTGGAAAGAAAATGAACAAGAGAAATCTACCTAATAAATACAGAGACTCGACCTAACTTTGTAGCTGATACAAGTAGAATACAGATGCGAGAAAATGTATGCTCAATCATCAGGAGTGTGAACAACGGATGATGAGTAGACAGTTTCTCGTAGATGTATGGAACTTGTAACGGGCACACAATCCGATCAAGTCTTCAGATTTAGCATACCTAACCTGGACACTAGATAATTAAAGCATTTTTCGTCCAGGGGTTTTGTAAACAGGTCTGCTAACTGATGTTCTGTATTTACAAAATAGAGTTCGACTGTACCTCTTTCAACGTGATCCTTGATAAAATGGTACCGAACGTCTATGTGCTTTGTTTTCATATGCTGGACCGGATTGTTGGATACTGCAATAGCACTCTTCGAGTCGTAGTAGATGGGCACCTTAACGTATATGAAACAGTACTCCTTTAGTTGCGTGTGCATCCATATCACTTGAGAATAGCAGCTTGCGGCGGCCACGTATTCCGCCTCGGCAGTCGACGTCGATACGCACTGCTGCTTCTTGGATGCCCAACTCACCAAGCTATCGCCCAAGAACTGCACATGACCCGATGTGCTCTTCCCATCCATCATGTTGTCCGCGTGGTCCGCATCAGAGTATGCAGACAGCTCAAAACCTGTCCCTTTCGGGTACCACAAGCCAAGATCAGCAGTACCACGTAAATAACGAAAAATTCGTTTGACAGCTATTAAATGAGACTCTTTCGGTTTTGACTGAAACCGGGCGCAAAGAAATGTTGAGAACATGATATCCGGTCTACTAGCAGTTAAGTACATTAGATAACCAATCATTCTACGGTACGTTTTAGTGTCCACATCCTTTCCGTTAGGATCGGCATATACCTTTGTACCGGGTGCCATGGGGGTTTTCATCAGCGAGGACTGTTCCATCTGGAATTTCTTAAGAATATCCCGGATGTACTTGGCCTGATTTATGAATATCCCGGTCGACAGTTGTTTAACTTGAAGACCGAGAAAGAAATTCATCTCACAAAGCATACTCATTTTAAAAAAAATTCCCCATTAACTTGGCAAAGTTCTTAGCAAACTGAGGATTAGTCGAGCCGAAAATTATGTCATCGACATACACCTAAACTAATACAATATGACCTTTTTCATTTTTGATAAAGAGAGTTGAATCGATTTTACCTCGTGTGAATTCCGATTTGATCAAAAACTTTGTTAACGTATCATACCAGGCCTGTGGAGTTTGCTTCAATCCGTAGAGGGCCTTGTCTATGATGTAGACATGATCAGGCTTCTTCTCATCCACGAACCCGTCCGGTTGCGAAATGTACACTTCTTCCTTGAGTTCGCCGTTAAGGAATGCAGTCTTCACATCCATTTGGAAGACCGTGAAGTTCTTGTGCGCGGCGTATGCAAGGAACATACGTATAGCTTCGATCCTCGCCACCGGAGCGTATGTCTCGTCGTAGTCAATCCCTTCTTGTTGACGGTATCCTTTAGCCACGAGACGCGCCTTATTGCGTACAATGATGCCGTCCTCGTCCTTCTTGTTCTTGAATATCCACTTAGTGCCGATCACCGTCTTGTGGGATGGACGTGGGACAAGTCGCCATACCTTGAGAGCCTCGAATTGGTTGAGCTCCTCTTGCATGACCATGACCCAGTCCGGATCTTCGAGTGCTTCGCAGACAGTGGTGGGCTCAATCTTACTCAAGAAGCCGGAGAAGAGGCAGAAATTGGCTGATGTGCCTCGCATTTGGACTGGAGTTGAGGGATCACCGATGATCTGGTGTAAGGGATGAGCTCTTGTCTATTTGGTGGTGTGTGGAAGCGGCTGCTGAGTTGAGTGTGAGGCGTCCAGATCCACGTAATCACCAGATGGAAGGTCTTGTACAGCTTCAAGTGTCGCAGGTTGGTTTCTCGGAGGAGACGGGGGAGGATTCGTCGAAGGTTGAGCAACTTCTGGTTCCGAGGAATGCAGAGGCTGATCATTGATTGTAGCAGATGACGAATCTTGAGGAACGATCTCCGGGTTTAGTACTTATTCCTCCAGGGGGATGGTAGTATCAGTTGATGTTGAGGATGATGTCTGAGGTGTCTCCACAGTGATGGATGGAGTGCTAGTCGTGGGCGGCGGACCGGAGAGATTCGCCGAATCCTCGAATTAAGCAGCTTCAAGTCTTGGTTGCGTTGAGACACGAGGAATATAAATGTTAAGCATATCATTATAAAAATATTGGAACAGTAAATCTAAATCTGAAAGATCAGCATTTGACGTAGATGCATGATTCGGATTTACTGTCGTTTGTGAAGATCCCGAACGTGGAAGTTCAAAAGCTAGCACGCCAGTTAAATCGGGTTCTGAACTGATGTGTTCAGAAGCCAAATCTGCGGCTTCGTCGAATATCACGTTTACACTCTCGGTAACGGTTTTAGTCCATTTGTTGTAAACGCGATATGCCTTAGCCTGCATGGATTATCCTATGAACACTCCCTCGTCCGCCTTTAGGCTGAATTTGCCGAGATCATCTATGTCGTTGAGGACGTAGCACGTGCATCCTAACGCATGGAAGTACTTGATGTTCGGAACGCGGTTATTCATGATCTCGTACGGCGTCTTGTTGAACCGCTTGTTGATAATGGAGCGGTTTTGCGTGTAACATGCAGTAGACACCGCTTCGGCCCAGAGAAATAACGGAAGTTTGGGCTGAGAAAGCATCATGCGAGCAGCTTCGACGAGGGTACGGTTGCGTCGTTCCACCACTCCGTTTTATTGAGGAGTACGTGCGGCCGAGAAGGTTTGCGAGAAACCGACTGAGGTCAGGTATTCGTTCACCGTTTGATTCTTGAATTCCGTCCTGTTGTCGGTCCTGATGGTCTGAACTTGTCTTTGAAGGTTCAGTTGGATGGTCTTCAAATGGTTGATGATCAGCTCCGGAGTTTCGTCCTTCGTGCGTAGGAACTTGACCCAAGTGTAGCGTGAGAAATCATCCACCATCACCAGGACGTACTTGCGCTTGTTGATGCTCTGAACACGCATCGGTCCACACAAATCCATATGGATAAGTTCGAGGGACCGGGACGTGCTCGGAGCGGCCTTCGGCTTATGCGTCGCTCGCTTCATCTTTCCCATTTCACATGCCCCACAGAGTCGGTCCTTCACGAATTGAAGGTCGGGCATGCCTTTCACGTGTCCGCCCAGCACCAGTTTGTTGATACTCTTGAAGTCCAGGTGCGAGAGACGTCGATGCCAAATCCATGCTTGTTGAGAATTGGCCTTTGACATCAGGCAGATAGAGTTATCGGTCTTCAGGGCTGCGAGGTCGATGGTGTAGAGGTTGGTCTTTCGCTTTCCAACCAGTAGATCCATTCCGTCGTCAGTGAGAATGCTACACCTTTTGGCTTTGAATCTGACCTCGAGATCTTTGTTGCAGAATTGGCCGATACTGAACAGGTTGTGTCCCAATCCCGCGATGTATGAGACTTTCTTGATGGTGATCTTGTCTTGGACAATGTCGCCGTAGCCCAAAATCGGCGCCTTGTCATCGTTCCCAAATCTCACGTCTCCGCCATATAGTTCCTTGTAGTTCGTGAGAAGCTCCCTCCTTCCGGTAATGTGCTTGGAGCATCCAGAATCTAAGTACCACACATGACTGTCCTGCAAAACGAGATTAGCGGACTTTAGGTACCCATATTTGCATGGGTCCTGGAGGGTTAGGTTTTACACCTTTCGGAGGAACCTGTTTAGAAGCAGGTTGCCTCTTGGGTGTAGGTTTAACCTCAGTAGTAGGAACCCTTTTTGAAATGGGTTTCCTTTCTTGCTGTGGTTTAACCTCTGATTGGGAACCCCGTGTAGATTTAGATTTCTTTTTGTTTTTACGGGGTTTGCGTTTGGGTGAAGAATTATACATATGATATAACCCAAACCAATCATTATTATTGATGTCATCAAAGTCATTCCAACCACAACTAGAACAACACAAACAATCATGCGATAATTGAATCAATTGCTGAATGGAATAAAGTTTAATAGGAAAATTAACATCTTGTTTAACAAAATCATTCCTATGATTCCAACCACAATCATTTTTGTTCATTCTAGGATAGAAAACGATATTAAATGACTTCGACGCAGCATTCTCGATAGATTCCTTAGCTAGCCACTTTTGTTTGTCCTTTTTAGCTCGACTGGTTTTATCTGAAACACCAATGACAACATGGTCAGTGGCTTTTGAGGAAACATGATTTTTGGTAGTCGATCGATCGGTCTTTTGCCTCGGTTGTGATGGTTTTTGAGAATCTGACTTAGTTTTAGAAACCTTAATCACAGCCGGGGACTTTGTTTTGGAACAATCGCCCTTTAGAAAATTGACCGGTCGATTAACCACTGGCGAAAGAAAGACAATGATCAGAAAGTTTAATTGTGAAGAACAAGTCACAATTATTATACCAGATTGACAAGTAACAATGTAATCAATAAGCAATAACACGAACAATTGATGATTTCAAGTTGTCATCCATCTCATATTCATTCAAAGTATCGTTCAGAGAATATTACAATTCAAAGTAAAGGAACAATTATATCTTTCTAAGCTCTAATGAATTGCTAACCTAAAACTAAAGGTTAACTAAACCTTATATACTTAGGCTTGAAACCTAAGGCCCATGGCCCATTAAGCCTAAACTAAGCCCATTTAATAATAATGGCTTTTACAAAAAGATTAAATAAACTAATTAAGCTCTATAATAAAGTTCTATAATTCTTTATATAACTTTCTATCATGTAGGACATTTATGGTCCTAACAATCTCCCCCTAAAGTTATATAAAGAAAAGACGGTCTTGAAATCTTCAAGTCATTGATCTTCTCTCCCTCTTGAATCTTTAAAACACTTTGGTGTTGCTTTTCTTCATGTCATTCGAAGCTCCCCCTTGAATAAAACTCTTATCTTCCGATCTTCACCTTAATCACCAGATTCAGTGAACAATAACCTCGACTGAGTGTACGAAAAGCAACTTTTTACTGTAGAAACTCAACACATCGGATAAGCACACAAGAATGATAATGTGCGAGTTTTGTGACATTCCACAGTGCGACTCCAGTTTAAAATCAAGAATCTATCTTTGTACCGCGAGTTGAACTGGCTTTGAAAAACTTCAGAACTTGTCAAACGCTTGCAGGATGTTAGGGTCATTTATTGTTGAATTAAAGTTCAAGGGTCTGTATTGAATTTCTTTATTTTGAGCCTTGTTAGTAAACGGGCCGTGGGCTTGTTAACCACGGGCCCGCCATATATAAAGTGTTTTAGCCTTAGAAAATAGGCTAGTCGTCTTTATTGCTTTCCTACTCTCGTATTGTAAACTCTCTCAATTGAAAGCATTATATGGATGACCAGTTGAAATCATAAACATTATTGTTCTTATCGTTTGATTTCATTGTTCGTTGCACGGATCTGAGACTCACAATTGGTATCAGAGCAGACAGATAGTATTGATTCAAAGTGCTCACATTGAATTCTGGTAAGTTTTCTAGTTTTCACGTCTGTGTTCTTGATTGCATATCAAAATTTTGATTCTGGTAAAATTGATCGATTTCGTTTATTGGGTTTTGTTAGTATCATTGCTATTAGTGATTCTGCAAATTTTCATATTCAAATTCGATCGTTTGAGTGGCTTTTTAAGCAAATCAAAGTTCAACGTTTTGAATGTGTTCTTGAGAAAAATCATATTTTTAACCATCAAAACGTGTTGTTTTTGCTTCAAAATCGATTGGGTTAGTGTTATTTTTGTGTTTGGTAGTGTTTCTAATCTTTCAGGAACATTTTTGAGCAACCCTAGTTGTTTCCCAATCGATTTCCACAATCCAGTCGCAGTTCCCGGAAAAACCAGCCGTACTTTCCGGACAACTCCCAAGTTTCCGGACGTTTGTGTTAATTCTTTCCGGGTACGTCCATCTTTTCGGGTAAGTTTTCCGGGTACGATCAGTTTCCGGGTACGATCAGTTTCCGGGTAAGTGTTTTTAATTCCAAAGTTTCCGGTAAAATAGATTGTCCGGACAACTCAGTGTTTCCGGTAACCTATTTTATCCGGACATTTTGAAGTTTCCGGTTAAATTGATATTTCCCAGACACTCCATCATCCGGAAAGTATATCATCCGGATTCTTCAATCATCCGGTAAGTGTTGTTTTTGTGTTTATCATTCGGAATCTACCGTTTTCCGGTAACTTTTGTTATCCGGAAACCTTAGACTATTCGGATTCTTTGTGTTATCCGGAAACCTTTGTGTTTTTTGAACTGCTTTCACTTAATCTGATCCGAACACTTCCAGATCAGGCCTCTTATCCGGATTCCTATCCGGTAAGTTCAGTTTGTTGAATTCTTACCTGTTCCTAGTTCAAATCTGTCATAGAACTTGCGTTAGGATACCACTCATAGTGCCTTGCGTTAGGTTTACACTTTGAATCGAACCATCGTCTGACGATCACTCTAGTGCAACATAAGTTGTCTTATTCACCTCAGTCAAAGGAAAAGACAAGTCAGGTATGTGATTCTATCCAACAAGATTTCTTGAATCAAATGCAATCACTTACTGAACAGGCAAATTCCTTTAAGGCCACCTCTAAAGAACAAAAGCTTGAGATTAGATATCTAACCGAAAAACTAGATGTTCAAAAGAGAATAACAGAAAATTATAAGTCTGAAAATGCTAATTTAAAAGACAAATGCAAAAATCTTTCATTAGCACCTAAGGACTTTAGGGCCAAGTTATCTGAACTTCAGTCTCAGTTTGATCAGTGCTTGAATGAGAAAGCAGAAATTGTTTATCAATGTTCTGCTCTTCAAATTCAGCACAAGGAGTTTGTTAATAAAATCACCGATCTTGAAACAAAACTCCACAAAAGGGGTCAAACTGATCAAACCATCTTTATGAATAAACCAAAGGAGTTCACGTACTTTAACAAAGAATGGGGAATCGGATACGATAACCCGCACTATTTGAAAAAGGGTATTTACAAAACTCCTACACTGTATGACTTTGGATATCTTGGTTTAGACAAGAAATACCCGGAATACGCCATACAATGGACTGGTCCTCTTGAACCTGAAAAGGAAGAGGAAACCGAGGAATACAAGCGCGCGCACACGTCCAAAATACAACTTCCATTTTGTTATGAACCTTTAAATTATTCTTATCAAAAGAACAAGAAGTATCTCTCGAATGACTACTTCGATTGCTATAAGGTTGGAAAGCCCAAGGATTCCTCCAAAAAGGATGAGGACCAAGCAACCAAAACCAAGACTGAGACGGATGAGTTTAAACTCTATGTTCCCCCTCTCATCTTGGAAGCAAAGATAGTCGATTTGGAGGAGTCATTCGAGAAAGAAAGGTCAACTTTTTAAATGGAAAAGCAAGCGTTAATCGAGAAACTTGAGAATCTACAACCGGTCAAAACTGAAGTTGTGTCTGATGAAGGACAGGAAATCCTTCGGGGTGAAATTAATATGCTCACATCAAAACTGACTGCTTTGGCGACAGATGCGATGAAAGAGTATACAAGAAATGGTCAGCTTCAAGAGCAAATTGACCAACTCCAATCTGAAAAGCAGATTTCACCCGAACTTTCCTCAAGTTCATCTGATATGTCTTCGTGCAAAGCTTTCATAGGCAAGATTCTTACTTCACAAGACGATAAAGATTCTCAAGACGAGAGTGTTTTACGGAATTTGAACTCTGATTTTTTCTTAGCTTCCGCACCAAATTCCCCAAAGCACACAAGCACAAAGTGTTCCTCGCCTTCCTCAACTAATCCAAGTCCTGAAATTACGGAGATAGATTTTTCAGAATACATGAACTCCAAAGGTAATTCTAAGGGAGAGTTTGAGTCGTTCCCCTTCGACAAACCTCTTCCGAGTCATACTGATTTTTTGTCACCAGTAGTAAATCGACCGGTCAATTTTCTAAAAGGTGATAGTTCTCAATCAAAGACTCCAGCTGTGATTAAGATTTCCAAAAATGCTCCAAATTCTCAAAAACAATCACAGCCAAAGCAACAGACCGGTCAACCACCTGCTAAGATTCCTGTTTCCTTAAAGGTCACTGACCGCACTGTCCCTGTTGTTTCGGATAAAACCGGTCGCGCTAAACAAACAAAACCAAAGTGGCCAGCCAAGGAATCTGTCGTGGATGCTGCATCAAAGTTGTTCAATACTGTCTTTTTCCCTAGAATGAACAAAAACGATTGTGTCTGGAATCATAGGAATGATTTTTTTAAAAGAGATGTTAATTTTCCGATGAAAATCTATTCCACTCAGCAATTGATTCAATTGTCACATGATTGTTTGTATTGTTCTAGTTGTGGTTGGAATGACTTTGATAATATCAATAATAATGAGTGGTTTGGGTCATATCACATATATAATCATACACCCAAACGCAAACCCCGTAAAACAAAAAGAAACACCATTTTCAATGGGGTTCCTATTCAGAGGTTAAACCAAAGCAGGAGAGGAATCCTAATTCAAAGCAGGTTCCACCTACTGAGGTTAAACCGGTACCCAAGAGGCAACATGTGCCAAAACAAGCTCCTCCAAAGGGTATAAATCCTACCCCCAAGAGGCACCCTGTTTCAAAGCAAGTTCCTATGAAAGGTGTCAAACCTAACCCTCCGGGACCCATGTAAATATGGGTACCCAAAATCCGCTAAAATTGTTTTGCAGGACGGTCATGTGTGGTACTTACACACTGGATGCTCCACACACATGACCGGAAGGAGGGAGCTGCTCACGATCTTCAAGGAACAATATTACGAAGACGTGAGGTTTGTCTATACCTGTGCTTTCACAAGCTGCTCATGTGTTTAGGGGGAGCATGATCAGCTATCAGGTATGTTACTCTACTGTTAAGGGGGAGCGTCACACACAATTTTTTTTAATGCTGAAAAGTTTTTTTTGTGTGTGGATACTCCCGTGTGCACTTCACTCTACGCGCACATTCTGAGGGGGAGCATGTCATCTAATGCTCATCATTTGAGGGGGAGCGACACAAGTTTTTCTTTAAATGTATAAAAGTTTTTGTGTGTCGGACTCTCCATTGCACAATGTTTGCAATATTCGAGGGGGAGAAAAGCCATCCCTATGCTCAGCTTGAGGGGGAGCGAGAGAAAGTTTTGCCCAATTCCTAAGGTAATTTTTTGAAAAAGTGAGAATTTTTTTTGTCATAGTGTCCGGATAGCTTTCCGGACCGGATGGTTATCCGGGTGGAACTAGGTGTCCGGACCCCTATTTGTCCGGTAACTATAGTCATCCGGTAAGTTCTGTAATTCATCATCTTGTCCGGACACCCCTGTGTTTAATCAGTCCAGTACCTGTTTTCCTACTGCCAGTCCTCAATCTGTCTCAGATTGATCCATTTACAACAAAGGTACACACCAGAACTTGTTTATCCGTCTTGTTTACTAACTTTGGGTCTTTTACAGATATTCCATGGCGGATCAACAACCTCAACAAAATCCGAGGGGAAGCGTCACACTGTTTTTCTTAAAAGTCTAAATGTTTCTTCCTTGTGTTGATGTCTCCCAAGTAAATAACACTCTCACTCCGAGGGGGAGCAAGTCAATCCCCATGTATGTTTTGAGGGGGAGCAGGATAATATCCGTGCTATGTATATGCCTGAAGCCCTACCTGTGATACCATATAGACGAGAGTTAGGGAATCCCATGGTCCAGCCAGCGCCGGAGGGACCTTACCCGAGACATAGAACATGTGAGAAGGAGGTAGTTAAGGTCGAAAGCGAACCAAGAAAGATTGAGCCGTAAAGATAACGAGGCTCCTGAGCGAACCCGGCCACGTGTCACCCGGGTAGCCACATCTGCTATCCCGTCTCATCTGTTGGGACGGGGTATTGAAGTAGCCTCCGTGGACCCAGCGGAGCAATTGCACAACCCCCTTATCCACTCATCCGGCTCTCAAAAGACGGATGTTTCAGTCTCTCACGGGGATCAAGCACAACTTCCACCGGTCTCTCACTCGGAGAGTACTGGTGTTGAAATAAGAGACCAGCAACCCCCGGTCTCGACTTCGTTTCGTGTGCCATCGAGTCTAGAGCCATTTGAAATTGAACATTCTTCGGCTAGGACACATGATGAGGAACACCAAATCGAGACTCTTTGTGACTCGATCGGAACGTCTGTAGTGTCTCCGTCTGGCGGAACACGAGGATCAGACAGAAATCCTACCACGGCTATCCCTACGCCAACCGTGAACGTAGGTGGCTCTATCTCTTAGGTAGATGCCTCAACGGGCAATCTAAGTGATCCCGGAGTTACGTTACCCGACTTTGTGTCTCAAGGGTCCCTGGACAGCACCCTCAAGGCTGTCCGCGAGGCAATGGAGCAGTACATCGCCGCCGAGCTCATCAAAATCAAGAGCTTAATCAAAGGTAAAGAGAAGCTCGTCGACTCTGAAACCGCACCTACACCTCCACTGGCTCCTGCTCAGTGGACACCCTAAAGACGATGCTTCTAGTACAACTGTTCCAACAATCTGAAACCAACGCCTCAACCGAAGCAGACCTGCTATCCGTTCTGAAATCATAGGTCACTGCTCCTTCGTCATCCATTACCACTCGCTTGGATACAATTGACTCGACTCTCAAAGACTTCAACCAAGTGCTCACAACGCTGACCGAGAGAGTCCGTTCACTCGAAGATACCTGCAAGAGTCAAGCAGGCGGTCTAAAGTGCAAGCACGATGACCAGGATGATCCTGATCACCGTGGGGGGGAGAAAAGACAAAGACTAACCGAGACCGCCCTGATCCTCTCTGAAACTACAACCGTGGTTCAACAGGAACCCTCAACTGCGACTACTACAATAGAAGCACCCGAAGCCGAGTTACCTTTAGCCGTGATGGTAATTGACATGGATATCTCGGATGATGAAGACCCGACGGTTGAAAAGCCTGAGGGAACAGAACAAGAAGTGGTTATTTTTGACACATCAGTTGAGTCTACAATCAACCTGATAGATCCAGACAGCGAGACCAACCCGGAAACCGAAGATACATGGTATGAAAAAGCCGCCAGTGCCGCAAATTTCCAGGTTAATTTGGTCTTTCCTACTGATGAAGATGACAACATAGACTACGACCAGTTTCTGCTCCAGAATTTGTATAATACCCCCGTTCACTCTGCTCAACCCGCTGAAACGTCAACAAGACCTGGAACCACAACTGCCGATATTCCGACATCTCCTCAGCAACCGACAGCTTCTGATCTCCCACCACTTCAACAGCAACAAATCCGTTGGGAGAAGATCCCAATATTTATTCCTCACCTGGAGGAATCTCTGAAGAAGTTGTTCGTCCACAAGCTACGCCCAATCGAGCCGACCTTCTGCCTTGGTATTTACAGTTCCAACCCCGAATACCAACGGAGGTACGTAAGTGCAATGAAGCGGTGTCTACCAGTTAGCCAAGTCCGAACCAAGCTTCAGATCATAGAAGTGCTCAACATCGAGTCAGTCCGAATTATGAAAATTGTTTATCCTGTATTCACCGTCGGACACGAAGATGGGAATGAATGGAGATTTTCTGAAGCCGACTTCCAGCACCTTCGACCGTTCGACTTCTACGCTATTCTGAAAGACCTTCGTTCAAGAACTATCCGACCGCTTCCAGTTACAAAGGCGCTCGAAGCTGTTCGTCGATTCCTAGTCCGTACTATTATGATGTCATATCTCTCGGACTTCCAAATGGCAATCGAGAACAGGGCAAAGAAGGTAAATCTGATAAAGCCGGATCTGCAAGCTCCTGAATTGAAGATGTATCCCAAGAATGCTCTGCTTCTAGAACCTAAATTTGGGATTGTCTACTTCAACGAACTGAAAGAGAAAAGATTTCTGCGTTTCAGTCAGGTAGACAGATTCTGCGACGACACGCTCTTCAAAGTTCAAGATGCTCTTCGAAAGATCATATCTTACGAGTCTGAAACTCGAAGGCTTTCGTATGTTCCCAATCCAGAAGAAACAATTGCTCGGAAAGCCTTGTAAATGGTCGAAGAACCCATCGACTATCGCCGTGCTATAAGAATGTTCGAGGTACACTTCGCGCTACGAAAAAGATATGTTGCAAACTGGCGCTAACTCGAACTTCAATTCAAATGGGGAGATTGTTAGGGTCATTTATTGTTGAATTAAAGTTCAAGGGTCTATATTGTATTTCTTTATTTTGAGCCTTGTTAGTGAACGGGCCGTGGGCTTGTTAACCACGGGCCCGCCATATATAAAGTGTTTTAGCCTTAGAAAATAGGCTAGTCGTCTTTATTGCTTTCCTATTCTCGTATTGTAAACTCTCTCAATTGAAAGCATTATATGGATGACCAGTTGAAATCATAAACATTATTGTTCTTATCGTTTGATTTCATTGTTCGTTCCACGGATCTGAGACTCACACAGGAGAAACTAATAACTTGTAGCGAACACCACTTGATGAAGGATAAGAAGAACTTGTCAACCTGTAGGCGCTTTGAACTTTGATAAAACCTCGGAACTGATCAAACGACTGTTACTCCCGCTCAACTTTTGCTAACTCCCCCTCAACTTGATATTCGGTGTCTTTTAGTTTGAACCCTTTCTCCCCCTCATGATGAGTAGGAGCATCCGGAGCATCATGCACGTTCAAAGACAATAGTGACAAGTAGCCAAAATTCCAGATCAAAACATTAAGTAACCAGAATGGGGTAAACAACTAACACAGAAACACGTTAGTAACTGTTATCACAACAATTTAAAAAATTGTGTGGCCTATGTTCAGAGTTGGCAATGGGGTATCTCTGATAGGACTTCCAGTTATCACTAAAGTAAAATTTAAAAATTACTTCTCAAACTGTTCCGACAATATCACGAAGATATGCGAGTGGAATTACGAAGATATGCGAGTGGAATCACAAAGACTCGTGCATGTGTGAAAGAAATAATTCATATCTGTTTGGCTCAAATAATTCATATCTGTTAGGACTTAAGTTAAATATCAATAGACACAGTGAATAGAATATGAAGTTCGGAGACCGGAGCTGATGTCTTCCTTTTTCAATATCTAAGACCTCCGAGTGAGGAATAGATAGATTATGTGTTAATTCTCCGTGAATATATGAAACAAGCATCTGTTGTGAGATACTTGAGTGGCTAGGTGGGGTGACACGAGTTATCGACACTGGGTCCACGTCTGTTTCAATATTCATCTCTAAAGAACGAGAATGAATAGATTGTTTGGTTACCCGGATAACTGACTCGGTTTGGTAAGGACCAATAAATCTTTTAAGTCCTGTCACAGCCTCACCATATTCTTTTCACTCCGAACTCATCTATCAATCTAGACCCCTCACTGATGTCTATAAGTGGATGTGTTTCTTGGGTAGGTCCTTCCGGTTCTGGATAGACCATAGAAACGATGTAATTCCTAACACTCCTTTCATGCATCGAGTAGAACAATTTAGTAAAATAGTGAAGAACGAGTTCAAAACTGAAATGTTTAGAAGTCAAAACTTTTAAGATCGAGTCCTGATCTAAGATGATCAGAAGTCATAGTTGAAATACCAGGATTTCAAAAATCAAAATCAAGCGCTAAACAGAATGACTCAGTAAGCACAATATTTGCAATAAATGAGACAATGATCAGAAAGTTTAATTGTGAAGAACAAGTCACAATTATATCAGATAAGAATGGAATCATCTGCAAGAAATAGCGAACTTTGAAAACAACTAGGAATTCAATCGAGTGTATTTCCATCGAAAAATCAACGAATATGTGAGACATGGAAATAACTAAGTCAATGAAACATAACACGTGGCAATCATGGAAGTTAAAATTGGAGAATAACAAACACAAGTTAGTTATTCAGAATGAATTACCACGGTCTTTGAATTCAGTTGAAGTTCACTTACCTTTCATAGAATAGTACTCCCCCTCAAATGTGGCATAACCTTCGAATGCAGTCATGTGAAAAGAATTTTCTGGGCTAAGTGCACATGACGTTCCTGCAAAATAGATTAGAAAGATTTTGGTATCCATCCTTTGATGGATCCTTGATGGTTAGTTGCCCTATGATAGTAAGGACCAGGGATACTATAGGTACCATACCAATGAGATTCATATTTACGATCAACAAAATCATTCGAACCACATGTAGAACAACGGATACAATCATGAGAAAGTTGAAGCAACTGTTGAACTGAATAAAGTCTCAAAGGAAACTTTACACTTTGTTCAACAGAAGTTCGAGAATTAAACGCATCATGATTGTGATTGTATGTCCTAGCATGCGAAACTGCTTAAATGACTTCGTATTTGTCTTGCTTTCATTAGACTTTTTCACAACCCAAACTTGTTTGAACCCTTTTCTTCGGCCAATATTATATGAATTTTCGTTAAAGGTATGACCAGTAGAGTTTGAGTAGGATGGACGTTTATCAGTCGATCGACCGGTCTTTTGCCGGGGCTGTGATTGTTTTTGAGAACAAGAATCAGTTTTAGGAACCTTGATCACAGCCGGGGTCTTAGGTTTTGTAGAACATTCGCCTTTTTGAAATATGACCAGGCGATTTACCGCCTTTGAAAGAAAGTCGGTATGACTTGGAAGAGGTTTGTCAAATGGAAACGATTCAAACTCTTCATCTGAACTACCCTCGGAATTCATAACTTTGGAAAAATCTATATCCGGAATCGATGGACTAGGATTGGTCGAGGGAGGTGAGGAACACTTTGCGTCTGTGTGCTTCGGGGAATATGGTGCGGAAGCAAGAAAAAAATCAGAGTTTAAATTCCTTAAAACACACTCATCTTGAGACCCTTTACCGTTTGGTGAAGATGTTTTTCCCATGAAAGCTTTACACGAGGATGTGTCAGACGAGTTGGAGGAAAGTTTGGGTGAAATCAGCTTTTCAGTTTGGAGTAGGTCAACCTTCTCTTGGAGTTGACCATTTCTCGTATACTCCTTCATCGTTTCTATTGCCAAGGCAGACAGTTTTGATGTGAGTTTATTGATTTCACACCGAAGGATTTTCTGTCCTTCATCCGACACAGCTTCGGTTTTTACGGATTTAAGATTCTCAAGTTCTGTGATAAGCGCTTGTCTTTCCTTTTGAAAACTTGACCTTTCCTTCTCGAGTGACTCCTCTAACTCGACTATTTTTGCTTCCAAGATGAGAGGGGGAACATAGAGTTTGAACTCATTCGTCTCAGTCTTGGGTTCGGTTGCTTGGACCTCATCCTTTTTGGAGGAATCCTTGGGTGTTACAACCTTATAGCAGTCAAAGTAGTCATTCGAGAGGTATTTCTTTTGATTTTTCTCATAATAATAGTTCAAAGGCTCATAACAAAAAGGAAGTTGCATTTTTGTCGTGTATTTGCGCTTATATTCCTCATTTTTCTCTTCTTTCTCAGGTTCAAGAGGACCAGTCCATCTTATCCTATATTCTGGATACTTTTTGTCTTTTCCAAAACAGCCAAAGTCATAAAGTGTCGGTGTTTTGAATATACCCTTTTTCAAGTAATGTGGGTTATCATATCCGATTCCCCATTCCTTGTTGAAGTAAGTGAACTCCTTGGGTTTATTTATATGAATGGTTTGGTCAGTTTGGCCTCTTTTGTAGAGTTTTGTTTCAAGATCAGTTATTTTAGCAATAAACTCCTTGTGCTGAATTTGAAGAGCAGAGCATTGATAGACAATCTCTACTTTCTCACTCTCACACTGATCAAGCTTTAAGGTCAGATCATATATTTTGTCCCTTAATTCCTTTGGTGCTATTGAAAGATTAGCACACTTTTCTTTAAGATTGGCATTTTCGGACTTGTATTTCTCAGTGATTCTCTTTTGGACATCTAGCTTTTCTTTTAAAGAGTTAATTTCAAGCAAATGTTCATTAGAGGTAAACATATAGGACTCTACCTTTTGACCAAGCACTTGAATCTTATCAACTAAAGCGTTATGAGCTGGTAGACATACCTGACAAGCTGCTGCAGATTGAGATGAATAAGACATTTGTTACCTGAAAAATTATGATCGTTAATCGGTGTTGTTTTGAAGAATCGAAAAATGCGGAAGAAAATCAAAAAATTAAATTTGAAAAACAAATCTAAAAATAAATTCATTTCCAAAAATTAAGATCTAATTATTGAATCTAAAAGAACCAAATCAAGCTTCGAGAATAAAACCTGCAAGATAAACGCAAACGGTTAGATCAATAATGGTGAAGTAAATCACATAAAATGATAATCGTCGTAAGATCAAAGTCTCAAACCGTCACAAAAAAATCTCAAATTAACGGGAAAAGTTCCACAAAACGTTACAAAGAATCGCAAACCGAACCTTAAAACTTTGCAACTTACCGTTAAAATTCTCAATCATGGGACGTGCGGTAACTCGGGTACCGAAAATAACGTGTGATAAACCTTCAAATATGAGATGAGTTCATGCAATATATAGATGCAAAAAGAATTCAAACCTTTCCACGTACGATTAACCGAAGATTTATGAAAGATGTATGCAAGCAACATCGAAAAAAAATGGCAAGAGTATGTAAATATTCGATGTATGCATGCAATGTATGGATATATGCAAAGTATGTATGAAAGTGATGGCTTCTTGAAAGTTAAATAAATAACAGACAAAGCAAAAAAAACAAATTTCACGTGATGCGTAAATTTGTAGTAAGAGATATGAATGTGAAAATATGGTCAAACAGAAAATCTAGAAAGTCAAAAGTGGAAGCTCAAAGAAGCGGACACGCAGCAGCAACAACAATTCTCAATCAAATTATGAGAGTAACCGGGAGGAATTGGGTGTTCGGAAACAAATTTCACCTGGAAACAAATTTCATCCGGAAAGGTTGGTTTGTCCGGTAACTTGAAAATAAAAAAAACTTATCCGATAACTTGGGGAAAAATCATTTATCCGGTAACCCAAAAAACATTTGTTTCATCCGGTAACCTAAAAAAAATTCATCCGGTAAGTGGAAGGCGTCCAGTAACTTTGAGTTACCAGGTAAGTGTAGGTACCCGGTAACTTTGAGTTACCCGAAAAGTAACAGAGAAATTGACTTACTCGGATTGTTTTAAGAAACTTCCGGTAACCACGGTTGATTGAGAAATTCGGATCAGGTTTCGATAGGATTGCTTGATTTCACTCTTGTGGGGTTAGATGTTGACCAAAAACACAAAAACAAACAAATCCAAATCGATTTCTAAGCAAAATATATCCTATTTTTCAATAATCACCACAAAAATTTAAGAACACCAAAAACTCAAGAATTGATTTTTAAATTGAAGAATTAATACCTTTGAGAATCGATGTAGACGCAGATTATCACCAGATTAAGAACGATTAAACAATCGAGAATTAACAAGCGAATTTTTAAATCAACGAAAAGCTTTGCAAACCCGATTGATGATCGTTTCACCCAAAAGGTTACTGCACTACGACGAACAACAAACGAGTGTCTTCTGGACCTCAAACGATTAATCCCACCGTTCAGAATGTGGAACAGGATGTCGTGAAGCTACTGTCCAAAAATCGCGACGATCCGACAGTTCAAACTCCAGGAATAGGCAAAACGGCTGACTGCGTTTTCCAAAAAATTCAATACGAATTTTATTGCTTTTTATTGGCCTTTTCTGTTTCTTCAAATCACCGATTCTGCTCTGATGCCACTTGTGAGTTCCAGATCAGTGCACCGAACAATAGAAATCAATAGATAAGAAACAGATAGTATGATTTCAACTGGTCATCCAATTCACTTTCAATATGCAGAGAGAATTACAATAGAGTTCAGAAAGTGTAAAAGACAACTAGCTTATTTTTCTAAGCTAATGAACATTAAATACATTGGGCTAATGGCATGGAAGCCCACGGCCCGTTACACTATTAAGGCCAAATTACAAGATTAACAAAATATCCCTTGAACTTCTATTCAACCAAATTTGACCCTAACAGAATATTTATGGGATATACTACTGTCTCAAAAGCTTTTAGAGTATATAATCAAAGAAGAAAATGTATTGATGAGTTAATAAATGTTCACTTTGATGAAAAGGGAACTGCACCATCATCTTCTTCTAATACCTTTAATGAAGATGAAATCAATGAATGGATCTATATGTAACTTTTGAGATCCAATCATCATTCTTCGTAGATACTTCCTCTAATCCTTCTTAACATCATCATTATCTCTTAACCAAACTAATGATCAACTTGTTCTACCCACCTCATCATAAGCTAAAAATAACACACTAGATCATACTTCTACAATCGATGACTTTATATCACATCCAATAGAAGACTCTCCTCCAATATATGACTCATAGGATATATGCAACAATTCCTCAATATCTTTTCCACCGTCCACCAAATGGATAAAAAGTCATCCAATTGAGCCAATAATAGGGGTGCATCATGCTGGTGTGAAAACCAAAAGGTCAACTAACACGTGTCTTTATGTTAATTTCCTTTCTTTCAAAGAACCCAAGAAGATTGAAGAGGTCATTCAAGATTCTAGTTAGGTAAATGCCATGCAAGAAGAACTACTTCAATTTGAGCAAAACAAACTGTGGAAGCTCGTTCCTAAACCCATGGGTGAATCCATCATTGGAACAAAATTGATCTTTCGAAACATAGTGGATGAAGATGGCATCGTCATCTTGAACAAAGCCAGACTTGTGGCTCAATATTATAATCAAGAGTAAGGAAATGACTATGATGAGACATTTTTTCTTGTAACAAGACTTGAAGCCATCAGAATTATCCGAGCTTATGCATCTCACAAAACTGCAAAGTTTTTCAATAGATGTCATAAGTGCTTTTATTAATGGAAAATTATCAGAAGAAGTTACGCAAAGCAACCTCCATGATTTGAAGATCCAAATAAATCTTATATATGTATACAACTGGATAAAGCACCTTATGGTCTCAACCAAGACCCGCGTGCATGGTATGACTCTATGGTACGTGCAGATATGTGTAATAGTAGTGGGATGCAAACAATCCACAGTGGACAACGCAAGTGTACATTTGCCACTATGATCGTCACAACAAGTAACAGCTGGTAAGCTACCATAATCGTAATCAACAGGGATTGGACTATCAAGACATTGTTGTTTTCATGAACTTCCTTTTACAAGTTTCGATTAGAGAGGAAGCAATAAGTTGGTTGGTTTGGTGAAACACCGTTTTTAACGAAGTACTTCGGTTTTAAAAGAAGGGATGTAGGTGTAGATTTTCCCAGATTTTATATTAAATACCTGATCTAGAATAATGTTCACTGTACTGTGTAGAGTGGGCACTCCCATTATGAAAGCTGCCAAAAATCTCGTCACACTCATCCTCAAAAACATCATCACTCTCAAAATTGCAATGACCACTAAGACTGTCCACTGCATCTAAAATCAGGTCATCACTTAATGAGCTAACCGCTAAACAATCCTCAGAGTCATGGAACTTGAGAGATTTAAAGACTTTGAAAGTCACCTCCTGGTCATGGACTCTCATGGTGAGCTCTCCTTTATGGACATCGATTATAGTTTGTCCGGTCGCAAGGAATTTCCTAAGATGATTGGTATATTTTTATCGGCCTCATAATCTAAAATAAGAAAATCAACCAGAAAAATAAAGTTGTCCACTTGGACCAAAACATCTTCTATTTTTCCCTTGGGGTAAGCTATGGATCGATCGACTAGTTGTAATGTCACGGTTGTGGGTCTAACCTCTCCAATACCTAACTTAGTGAATATAGACAATGGCATCAAGTATATACTAGCCCCCAAATCACAAAGTGCATGGCCTACTTTTTGTCCTCCAATAGTGCACCGAATAGTAAAACTACCCGGATCTTTCTTCTTATGTGGAATCTTATTGGTAAGGAGGGCACTACACTCCTTAGTTAATGCCACAGTTTAAAATTCTCCCAAATTCCTTTTCTTGTTCAAAATATCTTTTAAAAACTTAACATAGCTTGCCATTTGCTCAAGAGCCTCTACCAAGGGTATGATAATATGAAGTTGCTTAAACATGTCTAAAAACATTTTGAATTGAGCATCGACATTTTTGCTCTTCACTCTTTCAGGAAAGGGAATATTACGCGGATCAATTTGAATCTGTTGTGGTATTGACCTTGGATGCCCCTCCTTGGGTGGAATATTGGTAGGATTCTCTTTTTGGACATGCTTTTGAGGAACTACTGGAATAGGATACTCAAAAAATGGATTTCTCACTCCAACAGGGGAAGTAAGGTTTTCAGTGCTTGGTAGAGTGGGTGCTATGGTCTCGGGCATTGTGGGCAGTCTTGGTTTATGACTACTTAAAACTCATTTAAGTCTATACCACTCCTAAGTGTTATGGCTTTGACTTGCTCTTTCCCTACTCCTTTAGGATGTTTGATGTCACTAGGTGAGGTACCCGATGGTATATTCTTAACCTCAATGGCTAATTGTCCTACTTGGGTCTCAATGTTCCTTATGGTTGTTTGGGTTTGATTCATGAAACCTTTGATAATGATTCAAGTGGAAATGGTGCATCAGGTGCATGTTGTTGTCTTTGATGAAATTATTGTGGGTACTGCCCACTGTCAAGGTTTTGTGGGGAGTGCCTATTGTGAAGTTGACTATGCTGATGAAATCCAGGTGTATTGTGTGGCCTATTCTGTCCTTGACTCGCCCCAAGGGTGATTTCTCTAATTGGGATTGTAAGTCTGTGAAAATGGGTTATTTCTAGATTGAGTTCCCATCATATTAACAGCCTCAGGGTTTCTCGGACAATAGTCAAAAGTATGTTCTTCTCCACAAAAAGAACAACTCTCAGGGATATGTGGAGTGGTCACTGACGAATTCACTTGATTTTTATTTCCGTTTAAAACCCGTTTTGTTAGAGCAACTAGTTGTGTATTAATAGATTTTAGTACATCTGATTCTGCAGTAAGAGATTTTTATGGGATAGCCCGTGGATTTGACCATTCGGTGTTATTGTTGGAGGCTATTTCCAAGATTTGATATCCTTCATTGTAAGTTTCAGTTGTAAAAGCTCCACCAGCTGTGGCATCTAGGATGATTTTGGCATCATTGGAGAGACCATTGTAAAAGGTCTCCAATTGGATGTAATGCGAGATGCCATTATGTGGGCACTTTCGTAAAAGTTCCTTAAAACGATCCCATGCATCAGAAACTGCCTCATCCCTGATAACGCCATTTTCTGGCGTTATTTTCAATCCATAAACCAATGAGATTGGCTTGGAATTAAGCAAAAAGGTGGGATTTTATGGGTTATCTAGTGAAATGTGCAGGCTATTTGAAAGAAGACAGACATCGAGAAACGGAGCGAAACAGAGCCAAAAGAGAGCCCAATTCGAAGCCCAACGGAAGCCCAAGACCCATGACCGAACCAGGACCCGAACCGCGATCCAGAAAACGACCCACGCGGCCAAAAGGACACGCGCGGCTTACCACGCGACTTGCAAGTCGTGTGGCAAACCGCGTAAGCCACTGTTTGTCGAATTTCAGCTTTGTTAATCGGGTTTTAGGTCATTATTCGGTATCCAGTTTTCGAGACACGACGGTAGGCAGTCCAGGGGTGATTTTCAGAGCACTTGCACGTATTTTGGAGCAGCGAGAGAGGATTGATTGAGGAGAGTTCGCTACACAACGTGGATTAGAGCCGAGTGAGAAGGGATTCATCGTACTTTTGTTACGATTACCATCACCATGAATTCACACGCCACTCTATTCCTTGTTGCTTACGTTTTTATCCACTCCAACATGAACTAATCTTTAGATGTTGGGGGTTGGATTGACTATGGATTTTACGATGGATGACGTGTAACCGGATGATTAACTTTACTTGATTAGATCTATGAAGTACTTGATTTCCGTTTTTACTATCAGTTGTAGTTTGATCACCTTCAATTGAATATCATTGTTTTTAATTAAGTTTGGGAAAAGTAATTAGAAACTAGATCAAGAAAGCAAGTACCGGAAAGGAGATTCGGGCTGAGATAGCCGAATCCCTTTCTGCTCTGAATAGTTGACCTAAAATATTTTCAAACCCTAGGTTTAATTCGAGAGATAAAACCTACAAGTTTCGAAATAAAAGTTGTTTTGCTTGAAAAAGACTAACAGTGATTGTCAACTAGGGTTCGTAGGGATAATCAGTAATCAACATCGTTCGGGTCTTCGTTCCTCAGTAGTATAACCATAGAAAGTCCAACCCTCGACCTTTTCTCTATCAAAGTTTTCCAAAAACCTCCCGTTAGTCGATTTTAGTTTTATTGTAGTTTTACTAAGTTTTTAAAACAATTCTCAAACCAACATCCGATTTCGACAGCTCAGTTAATAGGGTTAATAGTCATTGTGATACTTAGTTCCTAGTTCCCTTGGTTCGATACGTACTTCCGTACTATTACTTGATTTCGACACCGTACACTTGCGGTTAGATTTAGGGGGGTGTAAACCCGCCTATCAAGTTTTTGGCGCCGTTTCCGGGGAACTAGTTGAAACTAATAGCACTACCTGCTATACGCGCTATTAGATTGAGCATTTTCTTTTCTTGTTATTTCATTTTGTCACGTTCAATTTTTGGGTTGCTGATTTTGTTCCTTTTTCATTTCAGGTACTAATTGGTTTATGCCAAGGAAGACCCGAGGGGAAGAGCTCGAGAAATTTGATCCGGAAATTGAACTAACCGCCCGTTGTCTACGTAAAGAAGCGAAAGCTAGAAAAAATCTGAAAGTCGAGATGTCTGACGACGAGAGACCTCCACGTAATGATCCTCCTCGCAACAACCCACCACCACCTCATGCGAGACGTCCTATGCGGTCGTTTGCCGATCCGAATGTGGCGGCGGCACGCATAGGCATTCAGCCACCCAGAACTGCGGCTAATTATTTCGAGATCAAGCCGAGTGCCATTGTCATGGTACAACAGAATCGGTTCGGAGGAGCGCCAACTGAAGACCCCCATGCACATCTTCGTGCATTTGAACGAATCTGCAATACGTTCAAAATCAATGGGGTGGAGGAGGATGCAATCAAGCTGAGGCTGTTCAGCTTCTCTCTCAAAGGCCGAGCCGAGACTTGGACGGAAAGTATCCAACCAGATTCGATCACCACCTGGGCGCAGTTCAAAGCTGCATTTCTTCAAAAGTTTTTCCCACCAAGCAGAACTGCTCAACTCATGGCTGAAATCACCCATTTCGCTCAATGGGATCAAGAAACGCTGTATGAAGCTTGGGAGCGGTATAAAGACATGCTAAAGAAGTGCCCTCATCATGGATTACACGGTTGGGTCATCATCCAGACGTTCTTTAGTGGTCTCCACCCGCAGTTTAAAAATGATATTACAGCTGCAGCGGGTGGAGCTCTAATGGACAAATCTTATGAAGAAGCATGCGAACTGATTGAGAACCTGGCCGAGCACAGTTTTTCTACTCCAAGATCAGCCGTAAGAAGGGTTGCAAATGTGCAAGATAATGACGAGCTAAAGGCCATAGAAGCTCAGTTAGCCGCACTCACTAATAAGATGAATGGAGCTTCTATGCAATCAGCATTCATGATGGACGAAGGTATGTCGGATATAGCTCCACCCGTGATTGAGCCGGAGCAAGTTCAATTTTTGCAAAATCGGAACAACCGGCCAAGGAACGATCCGTTTTCAAATACATACAATGAGGGTTGGAAAAAGCACCCTAATTTGTCTTGGAGCCAACCGCAAGGGCAACCCGGCAAACAACAAGGTAACCATCCTAATTTTTCTAATTCTGCTAACACTAACAATGTTTATCGTCCTCCAGGTTACAACCAGCGGAAGTTTGATGAAGGACAATCCGGAGAGAGGAAGCCAGGATTAGAGGACATGATGATGAAGTTCATGTCTAAGATGGACAACACGGTCGAGGGTTTAGCCAGTACAATGAACACAGTCAAAGCGGCTACCGATCAAAACACGACATCCATAAAAATCCTTGAAAGGCAAATGGGGAAGCTCTCTGACGCCCTACAAAACCGAGCCCCAGGGAAATTTCCAAGTCAACCCGAAAGGACTAACCGGGAAGATTGCAAGGCCATTCATCTGAGGAGTGGTAAGGACCCAACTCGAGAACCGGCATCAAAGGGAACTGAATCCAAAGGGGAGGATTTCGAGATGGTAGATATGGAGGAATTAGAGGCCGAGGAAGAGGTTGTGACTGAGGAAAGCACGAAGAATACCGAGAAGAAACGAGAGCAGCCAATGCAAGTACCGGTCAAGCCGGTAACGCCTAAAGTGCCATATCCGAACAGGCTTAAGGCCCACAGGGAGGATCTTAACTATTCTAAATTTCTTGAAGTTTTTAAGAAATTACATATTAACATCCCTTTTGCAGATGCTTTAGCACAGATGCCCTCGTACGTGAAGTTCTTGAAAGACATCCTTTCTAACAAAAGGAAGATCGAGGAGCACGCAACGGTTGCACTCACTGAGGAGTGCAGCGCTATCATCCAACATAAGCTTCCCCCGAAGCTTAAGGATCCAGGGAGTTTCACTATCCCTGTTAATATAGGAAATTCTGAATTTAGTAAGGCCCTATGCGATCTTGGTGCAAGTATTAACCTAATGCCATTGTCTATTTTCAGGAAACTCGGGCTTGGAGAGGTACAACCAACCAGTGTCACTTTGCAGCTAGCTGACAGATCCATTAAGTACCCGTATGGAGTAATTGAAGACGTGCTGGTCAAAGTAGACAAATTCTATCTTCCAGTTGACTTTGTGATCCTCGACATGGATGAGGACAAGGAGATACCGCTGATACTTGGCCGACCATTTTTGGCCACGGGAGGAGCACTGATCGATGTTAAAGGAGGAAAGCTCACTTTGAGAGTGGGTGACGAAGAAGCGGTCTTCGATGTTTTCCGGGCAGCCAAGCAAAGCATGGGATCAAACGAATGTTATCGGGTAGATGTGATGGACGCATTAATTGAAGAAACAAGTGTGGTACAAGTTTCCGGAGATCAATTGAATAATGCATTGACGGGTATCGACGATGATCCGGAAAGCGTTAGTGTGATGCAATTGAATGCATCATCATCATACCGAGGGTCCCGACGACCCGTGATTGAGGATTTGGGGGAGCCGATCCCTAAATCTCAACCATCTTCGCATACACCACCAAAGTTTAAACTCAAACCGCTACCCGACCATCTCGAGTATGCATACTTGGGAGAAAAAGACACGCTTCCGGTTATCATATCGTCTAAGTTGAGTGCCGAGAATAAAGAGAAGCTACTCCGGGTTCTTAGAGAACATCAAACGGCAATTGGATGGACAATAGCTGACCTAAAAGGATTGAGCCCTACATTTTGCTCACATAGAATCAACCTCGAAGAAGGGCATAGACCGGTTGTCCAACACCAACGCCGGCTCAACCCGAATATGAAAGAAGTGGTCCGGAAGGAGGTTTTAAAACTCCTTGATGCTGGAATTATTTACCCGGTTCCGGATAGTCCATGGGTGAGCCCGGTCCAAGTGGTGCCGAAGAAGGGTGGTATAACAGTTGTTTGAAACAATAATAATGAGCTGATCCCGTCCCGAACAGTTACCGGTTGGAGGGTGTGTATTGACTATCGAAAGCTGAATGACGCGACAAAGAAAGACCATTTCCCTCTTCCCTTCATTGATCAGATGTTAGAGCGGTTATCTGGGCATGAGTATTATTGCTTTTTGGACGGATATTCGGGGTATAATCAGATACCAATATCCCCCGAAGACCAAGACAAGACAACATTCACATGTCCTTATGGTACGTTTGCTTACCGGAGGATGCCTTTTGGTTTATGCAACGCTCCAGCTACCTTTCAGAGATGTATGATGGCGATCTTCTCAGACATGGTAGAGCGGACGATTGAGATTTTTATGGACGACTTTTCCGTGTTCGGGCCTTCATTTGATACATGTTTGGAACACTTGAGAGCTGTCTTGCAAAGATGTGAAGAGACAAGTCTGGTACTGAACTGGGAGAAATGTCACTTCATGGTGACTGAAGGGATCGTACTCGGCCACAAAGTATCAAAAGCTGGAATTGAATTGGACAAGGCAAAGGTGGCGGTGATCGAGAATCATCCTTACCCGAACTCCGTCAAGAGAGTCCGAAGCTTCTTGGGGCATGTCGGGTTCTACCGGCGGTTTATACAGGATTTTTATAAAATCACTAAACCCTTATGTTCATTATTGCTTAAAGATGCTAAATTCGAGTTCACTAACGATTGTATTTCTGCTTTTGACAGGTTAAAGACAGAGTTGATATCCGCACCGATTCTCACAGCTCCCGATTGGAGTTTACCTTTTATTTTGATGTGTGATGCGAGTGACACCGCTGTTGGAGCGGTATTGGGCCAAAAGAAGGATAAGCGGATGCATGTGATCTACTATGCGAGTAAGACTCTGGATGATGCCCAGCTCAATTACGCAACTACCGAGAAGGAACTGTTGGCGGTTGTCTATGCTTGCGAGAAGTTCCGGTCATATCTAGTGGGGTCTAAGGTAATTGTCTACACCGACCACTCCGCTTTAAAGCATCTCATGGCCAAGAAGGATGCTAAACCGAGACTCATTCGATGGGTATTATTACTCCAAGAATTTGACTTGGAAATCTTGGATAAGAAGGGTTCAGAGAATACGGTAGCGGATCACCTCTCGAGACTTGAGGGAGGTGAGGATCAAAGCAAAGATAAGACCGTCATTAACGACTCGTTTCCGGACGAACAACTTTTCAAGGTTAGCCACACCGAGCCCTGGTTTGCGGACATGGTCAACTACTTGGTGGGAGGAGTAATTCCGTATCAGATGAACTCCCACCAAAAGAAGAAATTTCTATTTGAGGCCAAAAGGTACTATTGGGACGAGCCTTATTTGTACAAATCATGTGCTGATGGGATGATCCGGAGATGTGTTCCGGAGGAAGAAAAGACCGAGATTTTGAACCATTGCCACGCCTTGGGATGCGGAGGCCATTTTAGCACCGATAGAAGAGTGGCAAAGATCCTTCAATCGGGCTTCTTTTGGCCATCCATGTTTAAAGAGACTCGTGAATTCATCACTAAGTGCGACCGATGCCAAAGAACGGGGAACATGACCAAGAGGGATGAGATGCCAATGCAGATCTTCATGGAAGTCGAACTCTTCGACGTATGGGGCATCAATTTCATGGGACCGTTCCCAAACTCACACCAAAATGAGTATATCTTGGTCGCGGTGGACTACGTGTCCAAGTGGGTAGAGGCAATCGCGACTCCGACAAATGATTCTAAAGTAGTGATTAATTTCCTACGGAAGAATATCTTCGCGAGATTTGGAGTCCCTAGAGCACTGATCAGTGATGGCGGTAGCCACTTTTGTAATCGGTGCCTGGATGCTGTACTAAAGAAGTACTCGGTAAAGCACAAGGTTACGACACCATATCACCTACAAGCAAATGGTCTAGCGGAGGTGTCCAATCGAGAACTCAAACAGATTTTAGAGAAGACAGTGAATTCGTCCCGGAAGGATTGGTCATTGAAGTTAGACGACGCACTGTGGGCGTACCGGACGGCATTCAAAACCCCTCTTGGTACCACTCCCTATCGGTTGGTATTTGGCAAGTCATGCCATTTACTGGTAGAACTCGAATGTAGAGCATTCTGGGCGATAAAGAAGTTGAACATGGAACTGGATAAAGCCGTAAGGAAGAGATTACTGCAACTGTGTGAGTTAGAAGAACTCCGACTGGATGCATTCGAGAACGCGGTTATCTACAAGGAGAGAACGAAAAGATTCCACGATCAGCGACTCCGTGAAAAGGTACTCACTCCTGGAATGAATGTTTTGTTATTTAACTCTCGTTTACGTCTTTTTCCAGGTAAACTAAAATCCAAGTGGTCTGGACCGTTCACCGTCAAGGAGGTATACCCGCATGGAGCAGTGGAGCTACAAGGACAAGACGGGGCGACCTTCAAAGTGAACGGTCAGCGAGTCAAACCATATTATGGAGGAGAGACGAGGGCATCTGAAGCCATGTACCTGGATGAGCCGAAGGAGTGATCGGAAGGAAGGTCGAGCCACGACCGAAACCAAGGCGCTGGGTGGGAGGCAACCCACCGAGGTTTGCTTTCTGTTTCAATTTCATTTTTTTTTTCTCTTTGAGTGTGATTTTAGATACGAAAAACACAAAAACAACGAAAAATTCAAAAAAAAAAAACAAACAGGCCCTTACGCGGTTTATCCCGTGGTTTGCATACCGCGTGATAAGCCGCGGGATACCTTCGAGTAATTCTGAAACAGAGACATACGCGGTATGTTACGCGGTTTACATACCGCGTGGTAAACCGCACGTGTCCCTGGACGATTAGGGTTTGGTTTGTCCTCTTGTGTGCAGCCTTTTGTTCTTTATTTCATTTCATGTATTTCTTTTTCTTCATTTCCCTGCACATCTCTCTCTCTAGCTCGAAAATACCTCTCTCTCTCACGAAATCTCCTCTCCATTGCTAAGGGTTTCATCCCCAAATTTCAGTTTTTGTGCTCTCCATCTTTACAAGACCAAGGTATGTTTTCTTTTCTGATTTTCTTGTTGGTCTTCATGTGCGATTTTGGGTAAAGGTTGTTCTATTGTCTCTCATTTCATGTTTCCATGTGCCACTATCCTTGCTTCTCCATGGTTACATCCTTTCTCACAAAAATGTTTGCTTTTACGGATGAATGCTTAGATCTTGATCACATGCTTGTTATTTATGCTTATAATGATGTGATTTTTTTATGCAACTGGGTTTGTGAATTTTGTGAGCTTATGTGCATAATATCCATGATGGGGAATTTGTGGGAAGTAAAATGGGAGAAATGTAGCTGGATCTGTGGTTTATGGGTATTTCCACTTGTGTGCATAAAACAATATGACGGGGTTTATGGCAACATAAACCCTTAAGTTATTTTTGTGGGTTGCCTATTAAGTATAGACATAGCCAAACCTAAGTTTTACTTAGGTTTGGGGTTCCTTTCAGTATCCAACAGTGTAAATTGTCGAAGAATTTTAGATGTTGCACTAAGGAATTGTGGTAGTTTTGTGGTCACGTAGCTGTTGGTAAATCTGCATGAGCTGAACAGTATTTTATTGGTAATCTGCATGCTTGGGATTTTGTGAATTTTAGCTGTACGTACAAGTAAGAAAAAGGAGATACAACAAACCTAAGTTTCACTTAGGTTTGGGGTGCCTCCCTTTTCATCTGGCACAATCACGTTTGACCCCTTGCAAACCTCAGTTTTACCGAGGTTTGGGGTGGCAATGAGCACGACAACTCACTTGAGTTCATTTACTTTGCAGGTCATGAGGCACCATCCTAGCACATACCTCTCGTTCCCCGAATATGAGCGGATCCATCACAGCAATAGACGGGCTATGTTTGACCGGGAGAATCCGGATAAGAGAACTCGGCACCGCCAGATGCGCGCAAATAAATGTATTCCCTTCGGGGAAAGGGGCATCAAGATCACAACTCTTCCGGCCGGCTCAAGGGTGCCGGAAATCATTGGCCAACACTCATGGGAGGGGTTCATCCGAACCCGGCCCGGGTACTGCGAAGAGATGGTGAAAGAATTATTTGCCTGCATGATCCCTGCCGTATATCATGATCGGTGTGCGGTGCGTATGGGCAACATTGAGGTCCGGATCTCTCCGGCCGACATCGACGCATACTTCCACGCCCCTCGCCGAGCAGAGCTGAGCGCCACATACGGTTTATCTCCCCATCCGGCGTTTCAAGAGCAGCTGGGTTCATCTATTGCCGCCTCGCTAAGGAGGAATGGACACGCTGGGTGGAATAAAAGGGACCAGTACATCTTGAAAAGTGAAATGCATACTGATATTGCATTTCTCATGCTCTTCCTCAAGGCCTCCTTGAAGCCGTCGACTCACAACACTACCGCCGATAGTCAAGTAGCCGAAGTCCTCTATTCTCTCCACAACAATCTTCCGATGGATATCGGACATATCATTTGGATGGAGATCTTGGACGCAGGTATGACCCTAGACGGTGTTCTACCGTTCCCAAACTTAATTACTCATTTTTGTAGGGAAGCGGGTGTCCCAATCGGACAACTCAAGGCGTCAAAAGGGGACTTCACGGTAACGCAGTATAGGCACCAAATCACAGCGGCGAACAAATTGGAGGCAATCATATCTTAAGACACACTTTCGTAAAAGTTCCTTAAAACGTTCCCATGCATCAGAAACTGCCTCATCCCCACCTTGCTAAAATAAAATGATATCATTTCGAAACTTGACATTCCTTGTTTGAGGAAAGTATTTTTTATAAAAACCTTTCAGCAAGCTTCGCCCATATACTTATTGAGTTTGGTGGTTGTAAATTTAGCCAAGCACTGGATCTATCACTCAATATAATAGGGAAGAGTTTCAGCCTTAAGGCCTCATCAGACACATCTTGAAGCTGAAAAGAGTCTAACATTTCCAAAAATGATCTTAAGTGCGAGTGTGGATCCTCAGATTGTAATCCTCCAAACTGACCCATGGCTTGGATCATTTGGAACATCACAAGTTTGAGTTCAAAGTGTGGTGCAATAATACGGGGCCTTAGAATCCCGGAGTTTAATTCATTAAGCCCTAGAGTAGCATAGTTTCGTATCTTTCGATCTTTGCTATCGGCAATAGTCACTGTAGTCTCCACTGGTGGTGGTGGATTGAGGGGTATATCACCTCCAGCACCTGCCATGTTCATAGTAGGGTTCACAGGGGGTTGTCGATTTGTATTTCTATCTCTACGTCTTCTTCTAAAAGTTTTTTCTATTTCAAGATCGATTGGTAAAAGTGGTATGTATTGTTGCTTTGGCATGCAACACAAAAAACTTAGAAAAACAAGTTACTCGGGCTCGAATGAAAACTAATGTCTTGAGATTAAAAATCACGCCAGTCCCCGGCAACAGTGCCAAAATCTTGGTACGTGCGAAATATGTGTAATCGCAGTGGGATGCAAACAATCTACAGTGGACAACGCAAGTGTACACTGGCCACTATGATCGTCACAATAAGTAATAGTTGGTATGATACCATAATCGTAATCCACATAGACTGGGCTATCAAGACACTATTGTTTTCATGAACTTCATTTTACAAGTTTAATTAGAGAGGAAGCAATAAGTTGGTTGGTTTGGTGAAATATCGTTTTTAATGAAGTACTTAAGTTTTAATAGAAGGGATGTAGGTGTAGATTTTCCCTAGACTTTATATTAAATACCTGATCCAGAATAGTGCTCATTGTACTGTGTAGAGTGGGCACTCCCGTTTAGGAAGCCCGATTACAATAAATACTCACACCTCTTGGTCAAAATCCTATATGTTTAGCCTTTACTGTTTTTTCAATGGTGACCCCGTGGTGAAACCTCTCGGGTTTCGATGGAATGTGTAGAGACAAATACTCTAAAGTGTTTCTAGATACACAAGCTAGCTTGCCTACTACTCTAGTGGGTTGATGTCATCTCACTGTGCAAACCCAACTTTCGTTGGCGTTATAAGAACTCTTTCGAATCCCCTAGCATCATACAAGCTCGTGTCACTACATCCTACCCATTTCTGAGTTGAGGACTAGACTTTAGACACTCTCAAGTGATCAGCTTGTTCGCATCATTGGGCAATAATCGAGTAATGAACGACCGAAACAATAAAGTTTCAACATATAAATACTACTCCAACATTTTTCATAAAATCTGGGTACTTTTCCTTTCTACATCCAAAGGATGCTTAGCTCATGTTAAACTAAGTAAAGAAAATAGAAGACAAGAGCTTGCAAGAAAACATACTAAAAATACGAATTTGAATAAAAATATCACCGTGCCCACCATGGGGACAATGGAGTTACAAAGCGGGAAGTACGAAATTGCTGAAAATTAAATGCTACACTAGAAATTAATTGGTGAACAAGGGAGAATCAAATGCAATAGAAAATGTAGAGCAAAGTTCCTAAGTTAAGATGAGCTAAAATCTATGTTGTCTAACTTATTGAAATTAAATGCCCCAAGCTTCTTTATATACTAGAAGCAAAAGTTGTGTAATTTAAAAGTAGAAATATTATCTAATAGTCAAAAGCAAGAGTGGATGTACGTGAGTCATCGTCCACCATGCAAGGATTACTTCCAATGTATTGTAGACAAAATCCCTTGGTTTCTTTTAACCAAAAAGTTTCTTTAAGTACCATGTGATTC
Organism: Saussurea involucrata; assembly: GCA_033807775.1. Lineage (NCBI taxonomy): Eukaryota > Viridiplantae > Streptophyta > Magnoliopsida > Asterales > Asteraceae > Saussurea > Saussurea involucrata. The sequence goes on from CM066316.1 coordinate 53,694,608, forward strand.
ATAACATACTATATTTTGCCATGCATTTTAGGAGGCATGCCTTACATGCTTTTCACCATGCCTTCCTGGTGGACTTTTGAATATCTTTACAGATTTTTGGGTCCCTTTTTGACTCTCTGAAATATTTTCACCATTTTGTCTTCTTCTCAGCACATGAGTGGGCACTCCTGAAGTCACTGCGGATAACTTCGTGAAAGTGCAGAAAAAGCCACTAAATGGTTTAAAAACACTATAATGCACTCTCTTTGCTCAAAGATGGATGTTAGACTAAAAATGGGTGATTAAGAAGCAAAATGACTAATTTTTGACAAAAGAAAATTAAAATAAAGAAAATAAAAGGTATATAATAACTCTAAAAATTAGAGTTATCACTCTCTCTCCACCTTTCTTCTTGATGACAAATTCATCTGTGGAAAGATTGATAACACTCTATTTTTTAAGAAAATTTGTTTTGATATAATCCTTGTTCAAATTTATGTGGATGCCATCATATTTGGTGCAACTAATGTTTCTTCTTGTGAGTGTTTTGTTAATCTCATGCATAGTAAATATGAAATGAGTATGATCGGCAAATTAACTTTTTTCTTGGGTTTACAAGTCAAAACAATGAATGATGAAATTTTATTAAATCAAAGTAAATATGTTTTTTACCAATGAAATTAATTTTGAACAGTGTTCTCCCATGAAAACCCCAATGGATCCTCCGATCAAGTTACATTATGATTCGAATGGAAAATTTGTTGATGTAACCATATATCGAGGAATGATTGGATCTATTTTTTTTTATCTTACTACAATTCAACCAGATATAATGTTCTCCACATATCTTTGTGCCATGTATCAAACCAACCCAAAAGAATCTCGTTTTCTAGTTGTAAAAAGAATCTTTAGATACCGAAAAGAAACTTCTAATGATCGTTTTTGGCACCCCAAAGATATATGTTTTAAGTTAATTGGGTATTCAAATTCTGATTAAGCAGGATGCCTATTAGACAGAAGAAGCACTCCAAGAAGTTGCGAACTTCTAGGTGGAAAACTGGTAGGTTGGTCAAACAAATAAGAAAACCCAATCTCTAGCTCCACTGCTGAAGGTGGGTATGTAGTTGCTGAAAGTTGTACAACACAAATATTATGGATGAAAAATCAACTTTTTGATTAAGACATATGTTATCCCAAGATTCAAGTATACGATTAACAAGAATAAGATCAAGATCAAGAAACCAACAACAACAACAATCTGTCATGTGTATTTAGAGAGAGAAAGTGTTTACACTATAAATCTCACATAGTTAAGCTCTTAGAATGAATGCAAAGATAACAAAAACAACTAAATCACAACTAGTTATACCCAAGGGTATTTACACTTTTAGCCCATCTACTTGAATACAACAAAATAAGCTCTAACATTCTCCCTTTTTGGATTCAAACAACAAATCAAACAAATCTTCTTTTTCTCTTCCGTAATCCAAAATAGGTTTCACACCTTCTGATCGCATTTCTATAACTTGGTATCTCTTGAATTGTGTCAAGGGATATGATGATCAACTTTCTATCTCTTTTATCCATCTTCACTTTCTCTTACTTGTCAAAATCAAGCTTGTTATTCCACTTGAGTTTGATCGTCGTCAAAGTACCATCTGAATACTTTTTGTCTCACCAAATCTTACAAATCACCTTTTACCTCTGGCATTCTAATAAATCACCCCAAATTCAGGTTCTTCTAATATCATCATCACTAGAGAGTTCTCTATGTCGGGAATACCCTGGTTTGGCTTTAACAGGTTTACCTTCCTTTGATAGCTTTCACACCCAATTTGTAAATATGTGATGTAAGAATATTTCACTTGTATTCTCATAAATCTTATGACAACATTCAAGGCAATCATGATATCTTCAGGTCTGATGGTTCTTTGTCGGAGTTTAATATAGAGATATTCAAGGTCTTCCAACTCCAAGATTGAAAAAATCTACTTTTGAGAACATCCAAACTTTCCTGTCTTGTCTTGTAACATGGAAAATTGGATACCACACATGAATGAGCTTCTTGGTGTAGACTTATTTGATGGATACAATTCTTTGTTTGGTCTTCACTAACCATTCAGGTTGGCTCTGAGATTTCATCATGTGAAGATACTCAATCTGTAAACTTTTATTGAACTCAGTTATCCCTAAAACTTTGACAATATCTAGCTCCTTTATTCTTCTTACAAAAATCTTCTTCTCAGTGTCCTCAAGAAATGCAACTCTTATAACAGTGTGCTCCACCTTGTAACATACTCTGATTGTGCTGTTTGCATTGTCAAATCTTCTATTAGATGATTCAGCATGTGGTTCTGCCATAGGAGGTTGAGGATGTAGTTGCTTTTTTGCTTGTGACTCTGGAACTAGTTCAGTGATCAAATTTAGCATATCAAAGCCACCTTCTTCAAACTCATTATCCGAGAACGTGAAGATTTCCTCTATCTTTTTTTAGCTTAGTAGACTATGACTCATATTCATCTGATTCAATGTAAATCATATCTACAAACATGTTGTCTGGAATTTTCACATCTTTTACCCTTGTATCTATAACCCCAGGCTTTTCAACCGTCAGTTCAACATTCGGACCAACATACACAACCAACTGCATGTTGTTCTTAACAAAACTTGTATCAGATTCTCTTACAAACTCAGCTTCTTGTACATCTCCAGATCCTTGCACATTTTCAACATTTTTATTTATATCCCCACTTTCAACATATTCGACCCTAATCACTTGTACCTTTAGTCATTTTCTGTCGCTTGTTCTCCCCCTCATGATGGTCTGGATCTTCGTGATCATCATGATTTCTCTTTAGACTTTTGGCTTGTGTTTTACATGTATCCTCCAAGATTTGCACCCTTTCGAATAATGTCAATAAAGTATACCACAATGAATCAACTGAAGACTTCACAAGATCTGTCAGACTAGAAAAGTTGTACTTAACTTCTTCTTTAAATGAATTAAACTCTAACTTTGATACAACATTTGCTAAAGCTTTATTTTGTCTTCTCAAACACCAATTAGATCAACATCTGTAGACTCTACCTCTTCAGCTTGAGATAAAAGCTTGGCATAGAGTAATGACTTGAGTTTATCCAGCAAAAGATCGTCATATTGTATTTATGGAGGTGATGAAGGAGGTGGTGTAGGCAGATTTGAGGCTTTGTCGTTGCCCTTCAGAAGTCTCTTCACAACATCCAAATGGTTTGTGAACGTTTGATGGACAACCTTCAGAGCGATTCCAAACATTATCTGGAAACATATTTCGGGAGATCACCACCTGGTCCACATCGGATACCAGTTGACACAATGGTTGAATCTACTGTGTGAACTACGTTCAGCGTCGGCATAGTTTTAGCACTGGTAGGATTTCCACCCGGTCCTCGTGAAATACCAAAAGATGGTATCACTCGGGGTGAATAGACAATGTCACTTAGACATGTGGTAGACATAGATAGTATCCTAGTGTGTATGTTTGGCTCTTGACTAGAAAGTGAAACAATTAAAGTCAGCAACCAGAGCTGATGTTTGTCTTTTTCAATATCAACATTCTCCGAATGAGAGTCCGATAGATTATGTGTTATGTCTCCGTGAATTTGTGAAACAATCATCTATTGGGAGATGATTGAGTGGCTAGGAGGGATTAGTATATGTGTCACTGGTCCATGAAGTCTTGTTCAATACCAGATCCCAACACATGGGATCCGATAGCACAAGTGGCAACCCGGGTGATTGACTCAATGTGAATAGGATCTTCTTTTTCTTTTGATCATTTCTTGCTTCTCCATATATTTTAATGTCCCAATGCATTCCCTCTAAAAAATTTCAACTAAATCTTTCTCATTCTCCCCTTCAATAGTAATTCTATTGACTACTTGGTCTAGATGCATGTCAGATACATGCAAATTTGAATCAGAACCATCATTATTGTCATCGTCATCAGATGATTCATCAAAATTTGCATCTCCAGCTTCAGGGCTTTCATCATCATTATTATCTTCCTCTGAGAATTTTGAATGCACATTAAGATTTTCCTCAAGTATATGTTGCTCATCAATCATATCAAGATGAGCTACACATTCAGTTACAGGAGCAAGATTAGTAGCACCCCCAACTCCTTTCGTTCCCTTCCCAGTTTCATTTTCCCTTGTCTCTCCCTAATCAGGACCCCCACGTACCTGATCCTGCTCAGCTAGACCTAATGAACCCCCACTCCTCTCAACCGAGATATGGACTGCTCCTTGGATAGGTCTCTCTGGCTATGATGGACTATTGGAGCTATATTTTGCCTTAGTCTAACACACATGGTGCATCCTAATCTCCGTACGATAGAAGAGCTTCCGGATTTGGCAAAGTATTCAGAAACTTACTTTTATCTTGAGTTTTCTTCAGATATTGCATGAAGAAATCAGGACCAATAGGTGCATTAAGAGTACAAGCTACATTAGGTATCTTTCCACGTGGGATGGTGCATCCTGAATTCCTGATCGAACGCCTCTATCTTTGCTAGTGTCTTATCTGAGAACGATCTCTCATTCTCAGTAGATGATCTTCCTTAAGTCCTTCATCTACCTTGTTCTAAAGATCAGGAGTTGGAGAACTTTCCTTCTGACTTTGATTTTGAAGACGTACTAACAATAATCGAATACAGGAAGGTAGTCAAGAAAGCTCCAGCAACATGAACACTCCTTTGTAGAAACACGAGCAACGTATGGTACTTCTTCTTCTCCCTAATTACCTACTGCTTGAGTGGAAAAACCAACGGTTATCAATAAGTCCTTATACTCCCTACTCCGTAGTCTTTCAAAGAAATATAAACTTTTCTCTTTATTACTTTAACGACCTAATGAAGAAGATCACTACGAGTCACAAGCAAAAACAAATCCCCTGCACCAGATTCCTATCCCTTATCAATTTGAAGAAGCTTGGAAAAAAATATTCCAAACAATATATCTTTTGATATATATGCAAGCCATTTTAGCTTTCAAACAGTAAATACCATAGTATACCCATCCGATCCATCAATTCACATAGGTATGCTTGCTTTTGCTCATCATTCGGGTCTTCAATGGAATGATGTCTCTTGTCGGAATGCAACCATGATTTTTATTGAAGAAAAGGTTGCATCCCTAATAAGAACCATCTCCAACGGAGACTCTTCTTCTTCACTCTACCGAACTCCAATTATAGATTGAGATCTCCTTCCGACAGACTTGAAATCCTTGATCAGATTGAATCTTTGTCGGATTTGAACATTGATTCAAATAGTCAAAGTCAATTTCCCATATCTCTTTCCTAGATATTGATGCCAACTGAACCATCGACATATTCCCATATCTCAACACCTCTTTCAAACATAAATTGGGAAAATGACTTTGCATTATTCGCCCTCTATGATACACCGATGATGTATACAGAATCTCCAGGTTTAGCTTCGCACCATCTGAGATAGACTTTCTCACCAAAGTATTTTCTCCATGCCACATCCGACCCGTGGCATTTGAACCCTACACCAACCCCTCAATATTCTCTTCACATAATATTGTTAACTTTTTGGATCATTTCCTCAAATCCACGTCTATATCTCAATGATAGTGTTGAATCGAACTTTAAGAAGTCATCTGAGTCGAATATGTCATTGCAAATCTCAATCCTTCTCCATTATTTGAGCCAAACCCGACTCTCACACCCTTCATTTTTCTAGTACAAATAATTCATCCTTGCCATGACTATTAGGTATTCATTCATCATCAATCATTGTTAGCCTAGAAGATTGCAGAGAATGAGAAAATGAAAAATGAGATTGCCTCAAATCTTAAACACTCTTTTGTCACTTCTCTACATGAATTGCACGTCAAAGTCAATCAACGAATCCAAACATATCAAAATCCTTTTTGAAAGCAATACAACCTAAGGATCTAATTCGAACACATTCACTACTGAGGATAAATCTTGCATCATCAAGATAGAGAGATTTCAAGATTCAATTGACTCATCTCTTCGGATACTCTCCTTAAGGTTGATGATCTACTTGTTTCCTCTAGCGTTGTTGAGGAGGATGAGAAATACAAACCTTCCAGCAACATTGAGAAAACAATAGATTCCTCAACTCATGGAGAGAAAAAAAGAACTCAACATTGCAAGGTGTGCAAATAAGTGAATCAACAATTGAGGCAGAGAGGAGATGAGAGAAAGGAAAAGGAAAACTAACTCCAGAAGAAGACAAGATTCAAAGAATGAAAATGAAAGAAACCGTGAAGAGAAGCAAAATAATGAACTACTTATACCTTCAATCTCCAAAGCCAAACTTTGATCTAAAGTTTTTGTAAATTTTGTAAAACATCTTTTGATTATATCTTATGTCGACATAAAAGAGAGTTTTATTTACCTTTACTATGTTACTGCTTTATCACACATTTTGAAATGAAAAGAGAAAAAAAAAGAGGAATAGAAAAATAAAAGAGAAGAAAAGGAAAGAAAAAGGATAGAAGAAAACAAAACAAAAAGCCTTAGAAAAAGCAAAAACAAAAAAAGGAATAATAATCCAAAAATGGATTAACATAATTTATGAGTTCAGATTCTTTCGCTTATGAGTTTTGGTACCATTTTAATTCTAAGTGTTTTTACAAAAAGACATCTATTTGTACTATAGAAAAATAGAGGGAGATTGTTTGTCTCAACCATCGTATTTGTGAATAATACCAATAGACATACAACCATAAAACACTTAGAAATATATATTCTTACTCTTTGCCTTAAAAAGAGTATATCTGATATTATACCATCCATCAGATAGAGTTTAAACAAAGCCATTATTCAAAGATTTAGAAAAGAGGCAATCAAATGTCTTCGAATTTGGCTCATCGGATTCATAACTTAGAACATCTCAACTGATCATCTGTCGATCTATACCCTTGGAATACCGTAGAGGAAAAATCATTTCTCTAGCTCCTTAGATTCTCAAAGCACGTATAAAATATTTGAGAGTAAATTGCATTTTTGGTCCCTGTGGTTGTGCGATTTCTTTGAAAGGAGTACCTGAACTTCAATAATTCAAATAATGGTCCCTGAGTTATGCGATTTTGTTCTAAATCCAGTCCCTAGTCACTAACCCCGTTAAACGGCCATTACTGTTGAATATATTAATGATTTTCAAAGTTACATTTCAAGCCCCTGTAATTATTTACTTTGTTTACTTTATATCTTTTACTTTTCTAAATTTAATTTTACACCTTCATCGTATTAACACATATAATCGTATATTAACTAAAATACGTTAAAAAATACGTTTTAATTTTAACAAGTTACACCATTGTACTCGTCTCTTCGATACCTTCGAAATAAGCCAAAAATTGAATATTTTTGGATTTATTTATTTTATTATATATCATATATACTACATAAAAATATTTTTAATATTTACAATTCATACCCTTATAGGTAATTATTTAATTTATGGTACATTTCTTACTTTTTCAATTTTCGTTTTACACTCCTATCGCATTAACATAATAATCATATATTAACTAATTGATTAAATCGTTTTAAATTATTCGTTTTAAAAAATACGTTTTAACATATCACATTAATATACATAATTACGTTAAAATATGTTAAGGAGTTTGATAAATATATATACGTTTTAAAAAATACGTCTTAACATATCATATTAACATACATAATTACGTTAAAATATGTTAAGGAGTTCGATATATATATATATATATATATATATACGTTTTAAAAAATCGTTTTAAAAAATACGTCTTAACATATCAAATTAACATACATAATTACGTTAAAATATATTAAGGAGTTCGATATATATATATATATATATATATATATGTTTTAAAAAATCGTTTTGACGTAACAAGTCACGTTTTAAAAAATCGCTATAACAAGTCAATTATGCAATGCAGCGAGACGTATAATCCAAATAATTTGACGATTTAATCATTTAAATCAAAAAATATTCTATATTGGGCTCATTTCGAAGGTATCGGCGAGACGATTATAATGGTGTAACTTGTTGAAATTAAAAAAAAGTATTTTTTAACGTATTTTTTAAAAATCGTTTTAAAAAATCGTTTTGACGTAATAAGTCACGTTTTAAAAAATCGTTGTAAATTTGACGATTTAATCAATTATGTATGTTAATGTGATATGTAACAAGTCAATTATGCAATGCAGCGAGACGTATAATCCAAATAATTTTACGTTTTAATCATTTAAATTAAAAAATATTCTATATTGGGCTCATTTCGAATAATCAATTATGTATGTTAATGTGATATGTAACAAGTCAATTATGCAATGCAGCGAGACGTATAATCCAAATAATTTGACGATTTAATCATTTAAATCAAAAAATATTCTATATTGGGCTCATTTCGAAGGTATCGACGAGACGATTATAATGGTGTAACTTGTAAAAACTAAAAAGTATTTTTAATGTAATGATGTATGTTAATGCGATATGTTAAAACGTATTTTTTAACATATTTTAGTTAATATAAGATTATTATGTTAATTTGATAAGAGTGTAAAACAAATTGAAAAAAATAAGAGATGTACCATAAATTAAATAGGGTATGAATACGTTAAAAAAACACTTTTAATTTCAACAAGTTACACCATTATAATCGTCTCGTCGATACCTTCGAAATGAGCCCAATATAGAATATTTTTTGATTTAATTGTTAAATCGTCAAGTTATTTGGATTAAACGTCTCGCTGCATGGCAGCGGGTAAATAACTAGTATATATATATATATATATATATATATATATATATATATATATATATATATATATATATATATATATATTGTAAAGCCCGTACCCCGGTATGTAATTTCTTTTATTAATTCTTTTCTTTTAAGTTGGATTTAATGTGGTTTCCATTAGCGGGGTTAGTCGAACCGGACCAAAAAGTTAAATGAGTCAACCTTTTTGGGTTTTTGCAAGGAAAAGAAAGTTGAGGGGCTAATTGGGGCATTTCACCAAAGTTTGGCAAGGGATCAGCCAAGAGACCCTCCCTTCCTCTTCCCTTTCGGTTTCATGCTAGTAACTCCCCAAGAACCCTTTAGTCATTCCCCCCTCCCCCTTTTGGTGGTGTTCGGCCGAGAGAGAGGGAAACCGGAGAGAGAGAGAGGGAAATCGAGAGGGAAAGGGAGTGTGGTCGCCGGCGAGAGGAGAGAGAGGGAGAGTGTTCGCCGGGGAGTGAGAGACGCCGGGAAGGAGAGGAACGCCGCTGCTTGCTACCGGAATCGAGAAGAAGGAGGAGTTGCAGCGAGGTAATCGTTCGTTTTCCTTTCCGTGTCTTTTCGTTTTGTTCGTCGTGAGAATACCGCCAGCCACCACCACCGCCGGAGGCGGCAGTGGGTGGTGCATGGTTTTGTTCAGCCCATGTTAACCCTAATTCAGTAAGTCATGTTTCTTCGTGGGTCTGTTTGGATTAAGATAACTTATTGGGTTCAAGTTCAAAAGTTATCATTTTATGTAAATCGTGCAGTTTCTGCCCTGTTTTGTATAAGCTATATCTTCTGTTAGGAATGTCGGATTGGGATGGAACTGGTGCCAAAAGTTCCCATTCTGAGTCTAGTAACGTTTATATGTTTTGTGGAAAAACTAGTTCGGGCCATAGCTAGTGTCAAATTGCCATTTTATACGGACAGGTCCTGTTTTAGCTGCTCTGAGAGGTGTTTTTGTAAAATTCATATAGAGTGCTAGGAATATCGTTAGGATGCGTGTGATACGTCCCTGGAACCGTAAGACATTGAACTTCCTGAATGTGGAATTAGATTTTTGGTTTGATCAGTTTAGCAGGGGTAAAATGGGTCCCGAACAGACCTGCGTTTTTAGTATAAAAGCTGGATTTTTAGTTTTGTTAAACTAGTAAGCGTGTCGTGCGTTGGGACTTTCCGTTGACATTTTTAGTGCGTAATTAGGTGGGAAAAAGTGAGGAAGGTTGACATACTGGTGTTGCGGCTCGGGAGCGCGTCGCGTTGTTTTGAGGTGAGTTCTCTCACCGCGTAGTTAGGAATTTCATGCATATCGTTATTTTGTGTTACGTGTTATTATGTGTTATTACGTGTTTAGGTGAATTAGTTGGGATGTGATATCTAGTTGTGATCTGTTGAATGTGTATGTGAATTATGTATGCTTGTGTACACCTCAGTGGGACTGGGGGGCTCGGTGGGACCGAGGGCTCGGTGGGACCGAGGGCTCGGTGGGACTGAGCTAGTACAATTGTATCAATGTCTTTACTCGGTGGGACCGAGGGCTCGGTGGGACTGAGCTAGTACAATTGTATCAATGTCTTTACTCGGTGGGACCAAGGGCTCGGTGGGACTGAGCTTGTATCAATGTCTTTACTCGGTGGGACCGAGGGCTCGGTGGGACCGAGGGCTCGGTAGGACCGAGGGCTCGGTGGGACTGAGCTTGTATCGATATATTTTTGGTGTGCTCGGTGGGACCGAGGTTCGTATTTATACGCTAATTGTTATGTGGATTTATATCCGTGGTGATGGTGATGTTGCCTACTGGCGAGTAGGGACGATATACGTGGGGTTGCTACCTGCGTGTGTGATAGGATTCACTAAGCGTTTAGCTTACCCTTTTCCCAATATGTTGTGATTTCAGGTGCGAGCGGCAGTCGGGCTTGACGGTACACACACTAGGCGCGGAGTGTCAAGAATTGTTTAAGTTTCATTTCCAAACCTTTGGATTTTATTTTATGAAATTTCCGCTGCATAAACTTTATTGACTGTTCGAGTTAACGACGTTAACTTCATTTGAGTTACGAATTATTAAATTGTGATTGTTTTATAATGAAATGCATTTTTTTAAAATTTAAAATTCCTTGTAATTTTTGGGACGTTACAACTTGGTATCAGAGCACAGCTTGAGTGAATCAAACACATCTCGGTGTGTTTGGTCTCAAGTTGCGGCTATGAAGTTTTTTAAACTCTCTTATTAAAATCTTTGAAAATAAATGAACGGAGAAAGCCCGTTTGGGAAACGGTGATCGTGGGCGCAGTGTGTACAGTCATCGACGCCAATTGGGAAGGTACAACACTTAGTGTATTTATTGCTTTCTAGGCATAGGGTATGCATGCTAGATTGCTGAGGTTGTTTACACTGTACTGTACGATGAGTGCTTGCTAGTAGGAATCAATGCTAGTTATAGTAGGTTGTCAAGTGAAGGCCCTATAGGTTGCATGCAGTAAGAATCATATAGCCTTAGAATATTTGATTTAGTTCTATTGCGCAACTCTTGTTTGAGTCCAACCGTTCTAGGATAGAATCTTGTATTCAAATGTCTATTTGATTCACGCTGCGTGCGACTGGGTATTCGCGAGGCAACTCGTTATAGCTAACAGGGATTCCGTTGTAGCAAGAGTAGTGGGATGAGATGAAATTCCTAGTGAGCTGGGAATAGCGTTTACATATGAGTACGTATGCTAGATTGCTTTCTAAGAACATAGGAGTATGTATGCTAGATTGCTTACGTGGATTTTGTGGTACTGTATACTTGTTACTTGCTATTAGGAACTTATGCTAACTTTGATAGGTCGTTAAGTGAATGCACTATAGGTTGTATGCAGTAGGAACTGAATAGCCTTAGAATGTTGGATTTAGTTCTATTGCGCAGCTCTTGTTTGAGTCCAACCGTTGTAGGATAGAATCTTATATTCGAATGTCTATCTGGTTTCCACTGTATACGACTGTGCGTTCACGAGGCGACTCGTCAGGGCTAGTGGGGGTTCCGTTCTAGCAAGGGTGGTGGGGTATTACGACTTTTCTAGGGAGCTAGGAAAAGTGTTTGCATATGCCGGAATGGGCATATGTGTTTGTTTGTGGTAAGCAACTACTTGGACGTCCCAGAACAGGACTCGAAACGAGTAAGGATAGGTGTGAAGGGTAGTAGCAGAGCTCCTACTATCTGAAGCACAGGATCCGTGCTCGAGTCGGGGAAAGTCACGGAGAATCCGAAGAGTTGAGTGTGAGCGTAGTTAGCAGGTTTTAATGTGTGCTAGTAGCTCGTTAAGGAGGAACAACAATGTTGATCCAGATGCTGATGCTGGAATTATTGCTGATCAGATTCGTGAGATGTTTGCGGTCGAGGTGACGCATATTTTGAGGAGGCGATCCCCGAAATTATTACCGCCATTCGTGATGAGGTAATAGTGTCGATGGAGGAGCGCATCGCGGCGATTCCACCCCCTGCGGGTGGGCAGCCCCGAACAAGAGGGTCGGGATCGGTTATAGAGTGCACATTCCTTACTGGTGGTTGTCCTGCGAACTAGAAGGTTCGCTTCGCGGTGAATCTGTTACGAGACGGAGTGAAGGATTGGTGTGCTATTGCTTTGATGCTTAACGGGCGCACTACTTGACCTGGGAGGAGTTCGTCGTATGTTTCGTGTAGAGCATGTGCCTCTAGTGGAGATGGAGAGGAGTGCCAAAGAGTTCTTGGAGCTCTATCAGACTGCGGAGGCCATAAAGGAGGTGAACCGAAAGTTTACGGAAATGACATTATTCTATCCTTAGCATGCTGCTTTTGAGGACATGAAGAGGACACGGTGCAAGGATATGTTACGTACCAAGATCAGGGAGTTCGTGAGTACCGCGCAGTATGCTTCACTTGCTGTAGTGATGGAGGCGGCCTGAGGTAGAGTTCGTCAACTGGGAGTAGAGGAGGCACAAGCTACGTATAAAGTGGTGACAGGTACGTTCTTGGTTAACTCGGTGCTTACTGTGGTGACGATTGATAGCGGGGCTACTCATCCTTCCGTGTCTCACATAGTCAGTGAGTGGTTGGGGCCGAGTTGTAGGACGGTTAGGCTGTCCACTTGTGGTTGCAGTTGCTGAAGACAGGACCTTGACGGTTACTGACGTGTACCGGGGATGCACTTTGGAGATCTCTGGTGTGAGGTTCCCGATTGATTTGATTCCGATCGCTATGCGGGAGTTGTGCGTGACTGTGGGCATGGATTGGATGGATGCGTATGATGCGGAGATTGTTTGTCGTCGCAAACAAGTACGAGTTCGAACCCCAAGCGGGGGAGAAATGCTAGTTCAGGGTGGCTTGCCCAGGCGGACCTCAGCGATATGTTCGGCTGCGAGGGCTCGGAGGTACTTGCAGCACAGTGGTCAGGGATTTTTGGCGTATGTGATCGACACGCGCGTCGACGGAGAGAAGAAGTCTGTGGAGGATGTGCTAGTTGTACGGGAGTTTGCTGACGTATTTTCCCGAGGAGTTAACGGGTATACCTCCCGAGCGACAGGTAGAGTTCCACGTTGATGTGTTTCCGGGTGCTGCTCCGGTGGCCAAGGCACCTTACCGCCTGACTCCACCGGAAATGAAGGGGTTGTACACTTCGTTGCAGGAACTTATAAAAAAGGAGTTCATCAAGCCAAGTTGTCCACCGTGGGGAGCCCCGATTCTGTTTGTGAAAAAGAAAGACGGGTCCCAACGGATGTGTATAGACTACCGTGAGTTGAATAAGCTTACGGTGAAGAATCGTTATCCTCCGCCAAGGATCGATGACTTGTTCGATCAGCTTTAGGGAGCCTCGTGGTTCTCTAAGGTTGATTTGAGATCGGGGTATCATCGGATGCGGGTGAGGAGAGAGGATACGGAGTAGACGGCCTTCGTTCACGTTATGGCCATTTACAAGTTGGTGGTGATGCCTCTCGGGCTCACCAATGCACCCGCAGCGTTCATGGACCTCATGAACCGGGTATGTAGCCCTATGTGGGATCGATCGGTGATCGTGTTCATCGACGATATTCTTGTGTAATCGAAGTCGAAGGAAGAGCATGAGATGCATTTGCGAGAAGTTTTGGAAGTTTGAGGCGGGAGAAGCCGTATGCTAAGCTCTCCAAGTGTGAGTTCTGGTTACGAGAGGACCACTTTCGAGGGCATGTCGTGAACCAGAATGGTATTATGGTGGATCCGGCCAAGATTACGACTGTGATGCGGTGGGAAGTGGCAAAGACTCTCACTGAAGTACGGAGTTTTCTTGGGTTAGCAGGGTACTTCCGGAGATCCATTCAGGATTTCTCCAAGATTGCTTTACCGATGACCCGATTGACGAAGAAATCTGCGACTTTTAGTTGGGGTGAAGAGCAGCAGAGGGCTTTGAGGAGCTATGCAGGCGTTATGCGAGGCTCCGATGTTGACTTTGCCGGAGGGTATGTAAGATTTGGTGGTGTTTGCTCTCAAGATTTGGAGGCACTATTTGTATGGCGTCAAGTGTATACACTAACCATAAAAGCCTCCAGTACTTGATGACAGGTAAAACCTCAACATGCGTCAGAGGAGGTGGCTTGACGTGGTCAAGGATTAGGATGGTGAGATACTTTACCACCCCGGTAAAGCGGATGTTGTTACGGACGCACTTAGTCGACATCTGGATGGTGAGCCACTGTGGGGCTTGTGTCAACGGTTAACAGTGGTTGCACCTCTTCTCGAGTCGATAGGTAGTGCTCAGGAGGTGGAAGTTTTGGAGGAAAATGCCAAACGCGAGAGAGTTTCGGGGGAAATTCCGAATTTTGTCCGTGATAGTCATGGGTCAATTGCTCGGTCTTAATGGTCGGTTGGGTATCTCGGGGTGGGACTCCGGTATTCATGTGTTATGACCTTGACTTTCCAGTAGGCACTAAGAGGATACAGTCTTGGGCACTTACCTGAGAGGTCGCTCCGATGTGCCGGGACTTGAGACGTACCTGAGAGGTAGGCGTTGGGGTGTAACTAGGCTTCGTAGAGCGAGTGTGAAAGATACGTCGATGGTGGAGGGTTGGGTATCCCACGCGGGTGGGTACTGTAGGCCGAATAGTATCGGTTAGGGAATGATGCCCTTTGTAATAAAGAGGATAAATGCGTAGAATTTTTGAGGTAAATAGTATACTTAGGTGTCGACTTTTGGGCTTGAGGCCAAATGCCTTAGTGTAATTGGGGAATTGTAGTCGATTTTAAGGAAATTATGTTGATGGTAGTAGTAATCCTGAGATGTTTGCTTGTGGTGAATGGTTATGGTGGAATGACCTTCTTGGATGATTATAAGTTTATTGGTTTGATGACCCGTGTGAAATAAATTTTGGGAGTCTATTAGAACTCGTTGAAGTTAATCGGCAGTAATGGTAGGAATGATCGGATTCGAGTATCCGGTAGGGTATATTGGTGAGCACCTTCAGAATGGTTAGAGCTTGAAAGTTGAATCGGGATGTGCGGAACATCTAAGGATGGGAGTCAACCGAAGTCGTTTGACTAGGAATGAATCCAGTTGTTGGAGTGTTCTTCCGATCATAATTTCGGTGTCCTTGAAGGAGTTTTGTTAGTAAGAAAAGTATTCGAGAACTATTCCGAGTTATTCGCCAGTCTAGACTTCGAGGACGAAGTCTAATCCAAGTGGGGGAGAGTTGTAAAGCCCGTACCCCGGTATGTAATTTCTTTTATTAATTCTTTTCTTTTAAGTTGGATTTAATGTGGTTTCCATTAGCGGGGTTAGTCGAACCGGACCAAAAAGTTAAATGAGTCAACCTTTTTGGGTTTTTGCAAGGAAAGGAAAGTTGAGGGGCTAATTGGGGGCATTTCACCAAAGTTTGGCAAGGGATCAGCCAAGAGACCCTCCCTTCCTCTTCCCCTTCGGTTTCATGCTAGTAACTCCCCAAGAACCCTTTAGTCATTCCCCCCTCCCCCTTTTGGTGGTGTTCGGCCGAGAGAGAGGGAAACCGGAGAGAGAGAGAGGGAAATCGAGAGGGAAAGGGAGTGTGGTCGCTGGCGAGAGGAGAGAGAGGGAGAGGGTTCTCCGGAGAGTGAGAGACGCCGGGAAGGAGAGGAACGCCGCTGCTTGCTACCGGAATCGAGAAGAAGGAGGAGTTGCAGCGAGGTAATCGTTCGTTTTCCTTTCCGTGTCTTTTCGTTTTGTTCGTCGCGAGAATACCGCCAGCCACCACCACCGCCGGAGGCGGCAGTGGGTGGTGCATGGTTTTTTTCAGCCCATGTTAACCCTAATTCAGTAAGTCATGTTTCTTCGTGGGTCTGTTTGGATTAAGATAACTTATTGGGTTCAAGTTCAAAAGTTATCATTTTATGTAAATCGTGCAGTTTCTGCCCTGTTTTGTATAAGCTATATCTTCTGTTAGGAATGTCGGATTGGGATGGAACTGGTGCCAAAAGTTCCCATTCTGAGTCTAGTAACTTTTATATGTTTTGTGTAAAAACTAGTTCGGGCCATAGCTAGTGTCAAATTGCCATTTTATACGGACAGGTCCTGTTTTAGCTGCTCTGAGAGGTGTTTTTGTAAAATTCATATAGAGTGCTAGGAATATCGTTAGGACGCGTGCGATACGTCCCTGGAACCGTAAGACATTGAACTTCCTGAATGTGGAATTAGATTTTTGGTTTGATCAGTTTAGCAGGGGTAAAATGGGTCCCGAACAGACCTGCGTTTTTAGTATAAAAGCTGGATTTTTAGTTTTGTTAAACTAGTAAGCGTGTCGTGCGTTGGGACTTTCCGTTGACATTTTTAGTGCGTAATTAGGTGGGAAAAAGTGAGGAAGGTTGACGTACTGGTGTTGCGGCTCGGGAGCGCGTCGCGTTGTTTTGAGGTGAGTTCTCTCACCGCGTAGTTAGGAATTTCATGCATATCGTTATTTTGTGTTACGTGTTATTATGTGTTATTACGTGTTTAGGTGAATTAGTTGGGATGTGATATCTAGTTGTGATCTGTTGAATGTGTATGTGAATTATGTATGCTTGTGTACACCTCAGTGGGACTGGGGGCTCGGTGGGACCGAGGGCTCGGTGGGACCGAGGGCTCGGTGGGACTGAGCTAGTACAATTGTATCAATGTCTTTACTCGGTGGGACCGAGGGCTCGGCGGGACTGAGCTAGTACAATTGTATCAATGTCTTTACTCGGTGGGACCGAGGGCTCGGTGGGACTGAGCTTGTATCAATGTCTTTACTCGGTGGGACCGAGGGCTCGGTGGGACCGAGGGCTCGGTGGGACTGAGCTTGTATCGATATATTTTTGGTGTGCTCGGTGGGACCGAGGTTCGTATTTATACGCTAATTGTTATGTGGATTTATATCCGTGGTGATGGTGATGTTGCCTACTGGCGAGTAGGGGCGATATACGTGGGGTTGCTATCTGCGTGTGTGATAGGATTCACTAAGCGTTTAGCTTACCCTTTTCCCAATATGTTGTGATTTCAGGTGCGAGCGGCAGTCGGGCTTGACGGTACACACACTAGGCGCGGAGTGTCAAGAATTGTTTAAGTTTCATTTCCAAACCTTTGGATTTTATTTTATGAAATTTCCGCTGCATAAACTTTATTGACTGTTCGAGTTAACGACGTTAACTTCATTTGAGTTACAAATTATTAAATTGTGATTGTTTTATAATGAAATGCATGTTTTTAAAATTTAAAATTCCTTGTAATTTTTGGGACGTTACATATATATATATATATATATATATATATATATATATATATATATATATATAGCGAACTCCTTAACATATTTTAACGTAATTATGTATGTTAATGTGATATGTTAAAACGTATTTTTAACATAATTAAATCAAAAAATGTTCAATATTGGCTCATTTCGAAGGTATCGAAGAGACGAGTACAATGGTGTAACTTGTTAAAATTAAAACGTATTTTTTTAACGTATTTTAGTTAATATACGATTATATGTGTTAATATAATAAAAGTGTAAAATTAAATTTATAAAAGTAAAAGATATAAAGTAAACAAAGTAAATAATTACAGGGGTATGAAATGTAACTTTGAAAATCAAAATATATTCAATAGTAACGGCCGTTTAACGGGGTTAGTGACCAGGGACTGGATTTGGAACAAAATCGCATAACTCAGGGACCACTATTTGAGTTATTGAAGTTCAGGTACTCCTTTCAAAGAAATCGGATAAACACAGGGACCAATAATGCGATTTACTCAATATTTGAAGTCCTTGATATCCGATGGACACTTTATTTCATAAATGTTTATAACTGTAAACTATTGTATAGCTTATACTTCAGAATAGACAAAAATAGGATTTTTACTTATAAAAGTCTTGTTACTATCTGTAGTGATTCAAAGTGTAAAAAGCCTTCAACGAAATCAAAGAGTAGTTGAAGAGAGGTCTAGATAGTCATCAAAGCGGATTGGTTTGTCATCTAGCCGAAAAAAGATCAATACAAGATACAGTCAACTAGTAGTTCGACAAATACTACTACTAGCATGCCATATTTTGAAGTGCATACTTGTCCAACAAGTTTGGCTCACCAACTCCCCAAAACTCTCACCCTAGTATGGGAACATGTAAAAGCATGTCAGCCAAAGTAAGTTATAAAACACTATTTTATTAGTGTCATACTTCATTTATTGTTCCCTTTGCATACAAAATGATGAGATGAGTTAACAAGTGTCCACATCAACTTAAAAGACTGGAGTGAAATGTACAAGCATGCATAAATCAACAAGTTAGATACAGAAACATGTTAAAGTTGAAGGAAAACATTTAATGCAATGGAGGTCATAAAAGGTCTTCATTATCATTGTTTGCAAATCACCCGTTTTGAAAGAACTTCTATGTGAAAGCTTCAAAGTAAATTCGGCGTCACCATCTGAAAACTATCTTAGTTCTTATAATCTGCTTCTTCTTCTTCTC
The DNA here is from genome assembly GCA_033807775.1 of Saussurea involucrata. Taxonomy (NCBI): domain Eukaryota; kingdom Viridiplantae; phylum Streptophyta; class Magnoliopsida; order Asterales; family Asteraceae; genus Saussurea; species Saussurea involucrata. The sequence goes on from CM066316.1 coordinate 53,713,326, forward strand.
TCTATAAGGCCGTGCGTACCGCCATCGGGTACCACGGCCGGGTTCGAATGCGGGTAGCAGCGGGTAGGGTGGGTTTGTGGTACGGGGGTGGGCGGGTTCCGATCGGGTAGGGGGTAGCGGGTAGGGCGGGTTCGTGAACTAGATTAGCACCATTCGGGTTCATGGTTTTTGTTGCAGATTTTTGGGTAGCGGGTAGGAGTGGGTTCGTGGGTTGGCGGTACTCCACTTTAGGGTAAGGAGGGTAGGAAAGAGAAAAGCTGATGTGGCGCTGAGGTGGCATTCGGGTTCAGTGGGTTCGTGGATAGGCGATACTCATGACCTAAGTGTTAGTAAATTGTCACCAATCAGATAGGTTTTTTGTTATCACATGTCTTACCTTCCTAGTTTCCGCAACATATCTGTAATTTTATGTTTTGAATAAAATATAAAATTAAAATTAAAAATTGGTTGTATTTGTATTCAACCTCTTTTACAAACATCTTATGTGAAAGTCATTATGGTGTAGGACCAACACACACATCGCTATTAAATTCCCCAAATGTTTAAAATTGCGTGAAACGTGACGTGACGACGAGCTCAATCCTTACATGCCACAACGAGGGCACAACGTTTTTTAAAACATGATATAATTAATGCCACAAATTTGTATATATAAAATTATATATATATATATATATATAAACACATATGTATGTATTCTATATATTATTTCATCAATAAAATGATATTAAAAACTTTAACATTCATATAAATGAACTAGTCTTATAAAAAGGTTGTGATATTTAAAATAGAATCAACTCATGTGGATAACTAAGTTTGTAAAAATATAAAATATAAAGTTAAATGTGTAAAACACATAAGTTAAAAAAAATTAATCACGTATTGTGAAGAAAAAAAATGCGCGCATCAAGGCGCCATGACGTGGGTCACACCTTACCGGCTTACACAAACGCTAGACTTTATCGCAATAGCAAAGAAACATCTTATGCCATGACGTGCCTTTTTGAACACCGATTTCCTTCAAACATATCAAAATCATTACTTTTTTAACTTTTTCAATGTATTATTTTGAAGTAAAAAAATGTGCATATAACAACACTTTAGACGTCTCATGAAAACATAATGAGACAAGACCTTGAATAAACGAGTCATGCCGATGACTTGTCATGTATAGTCGTATTTATTAAATATTTGGGACAACTGTTTGTTTTCTCTTTCTATTAGAACACCCATAGAATAAAATGACCGAATGTGAATAACAAATAGATGGGGAATTATATCCAACAATTCTCCAATCGTTACTTAAGAATGAAGTAAAAAACAAATTAACGACCGATCATCAAATGCTTAATCTACATTATCAGGGTTTTTACGTATATATTATTGTTCATCTTATATGACCAAATAATTAAACGACGTCGATGACGAAAATGAACTAGCAAACAAGGGAGGAGGAAAGTCGGTATCGGGGTTCGAAAACCGAGGATATAAATGTAAATTGAGAAAGAGGGTATGGGTAGGGGGTGAAGAAAGAGAAGTGTGGGGTGGGGTGGGTCTGAACAACACAAAATTAACGTATCGCCCATGATCGTGAATTCGTGATACTCGCTGTCCTACCAAACTTGTAAACCCTTTTTTCATAAATGCTATGGGAATCTCTCTCCCCTCTCTCTTATTCATTATTATTATTATTATTATTATTATTATTATTATTATTATTATTATTATTCATTTTTCGAACCACCGCATTTATTAACATCCATTCCATTCCCTTCTCTAACTTTAATCAAATAATCAAATCTCATATATACAACATATATTCGTACATATAAATAAACACTTAGGGTCTGTTTGACAGTTGCTGAATTATTTGGTGTTGAATGATTAGGTGGTCAGAATAATTAAGAAGCTTTTATGATATAGTGCAAAATGAAATATGGTTGTTTCGTATTAGTTTAGTATGAAATCACGGTGCTGAATGGTTAAGGAGACCCAAGATACTAAATCATTCAGAGGATTTTAGAACCATTAAGAGCCATATTTTTTTTTGCCAAACAAGATTCACCTCTAGCTAGAACATATATTTGTACATATATAGAACATATATTCGTTTATAAATACACACTTAGGGTCTGTTTGGCAGTTGTTCTGAATGGTTTGGTGCAGAATGATTAGGTGATCTGAAGGATTCAGAGGTTGCCTTTTAATGGACATATTAAGAGGAAAACAAACAACCCTTGTACATACATGAAAATATATATTATGATTTTTTTCATATATACATACATATAGATCTCAATATATTCAAATGAAATCATAAATATTTTAGAATTTAAAAAACGGATATTCATGTATTGATATTATATGCTGTGAATGATACATATCATGAAGATTATTAATAATGAAAATTAATGAGATGAATATATTCATGAATGTTTGAGTTATTACATCAAAGATGATACAAGAAATAGTTGGTTTTTAAAATATTTATTGTTTTTATTTAAATTTTCCTTCCTATACATATAGATATATAAGGTTATCTATACGTATACACATATAAATCATCTATAGAAAAGTTCTCCATGATATGCTAGCACCTGCATGCAATGCACGGTATTAACTCTATACATGTATATATAGGTCATTTTCAAATGATAAGGAGGTCAATATACGAGAAATTCTGATTAAATACACGTTGAACAGTATACATATATAGAGATTCAAACGAAGACACCATATATATTTTTTGAAAATGAGCGAATACATACATCACATATGATACAATGGGTCATCCATCACATGCAATACTACATTAGAAAGTCAAACAATTTGGTCCAAGTCGGTCCTCCCGCATAGTATCATATAATGGCCTATATATAGTCAGGGATGGAGGCACGAATTTATATCAAAATGAGCACCAGTTAAAATATAAATAAATACTTATCTTTAAACGTTAACTAAACTTAGTATAGAATTAGGGGTTTATGCAAGTTGGATTGGACGGCTTACAGTATTTATATAATCCAACCCAATTATAGATACCGGAAAAACCTCAATCCAAGTCAACCCATATAACCCAGGGTTAATACCTTAAGTCCTATAAATTATCTTTGTTCTATTGAGGAAGTCTTTGGATTGATAGATTCCACAACCACATATCTATTAACATCATTCATATTCTTAATCCTTGTCACATCTATTTGTGGTAGATGCAAAAACGATTTCAATAATTTTCTCTCATTAGAATCTTTGCAATCATTCTTTGGTGGTAAATTTCTTTCGATAACCTATGCATATATCTAAAAAGAAATACAAACATACACTCAACAAACATTGTATAAAATCTTACACTTTATTAATATATATATATATATATATATATATAATAGACTAGGACGGAGGTCTAGGGAAAAACCTCAAAAAAATGAAAAACTGATAAACACTCTGGTAGCTTTTCATCTGAACGGTATGCACTTGTACATACAAGTAATTATGTGTTTTTTGTTTTGTTTTTATGCACTTGTGCATATGCACGTGTGCATGTTACAAATTACATGTATGCACAAGTGTATATCGTCCGGATGAAGGGCTACTATCAGGATGTTTCTCAATTTTTCGTTTTTTTAAGATTTTTCCTTGAACTTGACCCAATATAGTATTATATCATATATAGATATAAACAAAACTTTATTAAAGTCATACGTTAATAGTGGTATGATGGGTTGGGTTATTAGCAATTTAGTTGAATAATAGGGACGAATCCTATGAAACTAGTGTTCAAGAAATTATGGTCATATGTAAATGGGTAAAATCCTAAGAAGGACACAATAAATAATACATAAAAAATTACCTTAGCTTGGAATTATAGCCTTATAGGTGCGCTCTAAATAATTATAATATTATATATTCTCGTACTTTCGAGAGACTATGTTTTTGGATCTTTACTTGTGTATCTATATGAGTTTATATTTGAAGCTCCATCTGTGTGTATATATATATATATATATATATATGTATGTATTAATGTTATGTATATGTGTATATATGCAGATGGGGATAGGATAGGAGCAGGCAGGAGGTAGTAAATGTGGTAGCAGATAGAGCAGGGGAATCAAACAGTTAGAAGAAATAAGTGTGTGTGTCTGGTCAGTACAGTGTGCCCATTTGAAGAAGAAGATGAAAACCAAATGGGTTGCTCTTCACACAACACAAACATTTAATAATTTATTGCCATCAATATAATTTATTATTATTTCTTCTTTTTTAACTTTTAATTATTTATTTCTTCTTTTTCAACTTTTAATTAATTATTTCTTCTTTTTAACTTTTAATTAATTGCCTTATGCTACAACAAATATTAGTCCATATAAATGGAGTAATAAATTTGTGGTTATAGCTGTCTCTAACAAAATATTTGAGATGACTTTTAAGTTAACAGGATTAATAACTCTTTTTTACTAGACATATCAGATAATTTGATTATTGAAGTTTTGACCCGACTAACCTAACCTAACCTAACACACACACATTTGGATTGGGTTAGGTTGTATTTTTGCTTGAATTGGATTGACTTGGAGATTTTTCAGACTGTTAATATTGGGTTCGTTTATTGGATTTTTCAAATGTTTTCAACCCGATAATCCATGTTTACTCTTAGCTAGTTGAGCTTTCTAGTATACCCACTTTCTTGTAATGTATGTTTAAAGGTACAATAAATATCAACAATAATGAGTTGGATCCCTCAAACAAAATAATTGCACTCATTTTATAAATATACATATAGGTTGTTTAGGTAGGACAAATTTACAAGTACCCAAAATGTAAAAAGATTATTAATGATGGATCATGCCCTAATTTGGTCATTTTCAAAGGGTTAATTATTTAAAAGAGTTTTTATAGAGTGAAGGACTTGCTAAATCTGGCCTAAGCAAAATGTGATTCAACAACCATTTCTGAAAAATAAGCAAGACTAGCCTGTTAAACTTAATGAACGAACATATATATTGTAAAATTAATTTTTAACATGTCTTCACTAAATCAAATTTGAGTTTATAAGTAAATAAGCATCCCAATATTAAAATGTTTTATAAGACATTAGTTAATAGGACAAAATAAAAGTTTTAGCTAAAAGTTTTACAATAAATTTATAGGATGCTTTTGAACGTCGTAACAAAGTTTTTAGAACATTTTCTAAATAAAGTGTCATATTAACTAATTTTATAGAAAACTTTTGAAAAATGTCCTATAAACTCATCTTTTTAGAGGACACTTGTGTTTATAGGACACTCTTAGCTCCAACAGTTTATCATTTAGAAGTATTGAAATATAAGCTAAGTTCAAGAATGGCAGAAGACCTCTGCCGACTACACCAAGGCATTGGAAGCCTCTGTCGGTCATCTTCCGAGAAGAACAAGTTCAACCCGTAGATCAAGACCACAGAGCCTCTGTGAAACTTCACAGAGCCTCTGTGGAACTGAAGTTCTTGAAGATGAAGACTTGAGTTATCTTGAAGACCAAGAAACACGTGCCTCTCACATGCCTCTACTGTACGAAGGTTCTGAAGATCAATAGTACACCCACGTTTCTCTACTTTCCAGGTGTCACCTTCTTAGCGGTGACAACCTTTTATATGTACTATTCATCGGCGCACCACCTCGTCTTTGTACTATGCAACGTCCCACGATAGTGTCCCCTGTACTGTTTTGTCTCCTTCCTTACTATAAGTAGAGGGCACTACCTGCCTTTTCAGGTAACGAAGCACAACCCACACACACCAGTAGAGAGAGAGAGAGAGAGAGAGAATATTCTTAAGAGAAACACACACTACTACGTGTTCTTGGTGTTCTTAGTGTAACTCACTTTGAGATAAATGAAGATGAATCATTGAGCATTTTTACTGTTGTTACCTCTTGCCAGGCAGTTGCAGCGGCAGAAGACAAGTCCAACCCCAACAACAAGAAGAATGATGGCACTAGGCCCTCTGGTCATCACGAGGGGGAGAACAGAGCCGAAAAGACTACAGAAGCACAGCCTTCATCAACAACCCAACCCTTAGCCGCAACCCTAATACAACAAATCCAACCCCAACAACAAAAGGAAACCCCACAACAGACCACATAGGCAATACCCACCTCTATGGAATCCAATCTTAACCAAGATCTACCTTCACTAACACCCCAATCTGAAGACCTACCCTCCCCAACACCCAAAGAAGATCAGCCTAGACCCAAAACCCCAAGAATCAAATCCATAGCAACAAAACCCCAAAAACCAAGGTCTTACCTGAATATAAACCCAACAGAGGCACACCCAACAAAAGATCAACTTCAGAAGCAACCACAACAAACTCAACAAACCCCAACTCAAAATCCTCAGAGCAAACAAGTAAAATCTACAGAGGTACCCCCACCCATCACCAAAACTAAAACAACAGAAGTTCCCAGGGCTAAACCATCAAAACAAGATAAGGGCAAAGGAATTGCCACAAAGGACCCTAAACCCAAACCCAAACCCAAACTTCAACCCACAGTGAAGATGATGAAGAGTGATTTTCACTCTTTCATCACCCCAAAGCCCGAAGAAGAGGACTGGGTATATGGTCTCCCTCTGTCAGCCATACCTCCTCTTGATCCAAGTGCCAAACCATCAGAGGACAGAGTGGATCAAGTTCTGAAGGAAATGGATTCCTTAAGAAGACCCATACCCCCACCTGCACCCAAGAAAGACATGGAAGAGGTCGTTTACAACTACCTCTACAGCCGAGGAATAAATGACCCTATGCCCAAGCCTACATTGAATGAAGAGATCATCGGGGAGCTTACTGACATAATCTACAGAGACAAGGCCCAGAAGGTTGAACATGTGTATTCAAACTCGAAAATAATCAAGTCCTTGGAGTCAAACTTCTGCACATGGTCAGAAGGTTTATATGGTCAACGACAAGAGTACAGAAGAGCACATTCAGTCGTCAGAACTTTCATGCGAGAGAGGCTACTGTACTTTAGTGTCATTGACTTCCAAGTCGGTATGGACCTTGGAGTCAAGAAAATCACACTTACAACCCCGGAATGATCACTGCCCTCCCTCTGCTGAAATCCAACCCAACTCGATCATAAGACATCCCAGATTTGGCTATGTTTTCCTTGACCCTCAAGGAAGGAAAAATTTGTTCGTCGAGTATGACTTCCAGAAGTATGCAACCGAAACCCTCCTTCAATTCAAACAAGATCTACTAAACCTCAGAGGCTCTGAATTTGTGAATCTTGAGGCCGCAGATCAACTCATAGAAGCAGGGTGGATGGGGTAAGAAGATTGATGACTTCCTAGATGCAAAAATATAGGCTCTGATGTTTTGTACCTTTACTATCTTTTAAATTCAAGTCGTGTAATTTTCCTTTCAACTTCTGTAAATGCCTCTGAATGAAAAATATTTCTTTTACAGAGATTGAGACTTTCACCTCTTGTTCTTTTAGCCTAAACACTTATCTAGTTCTGTAAAATTTTATTTTTCAATGCTTAGGGGGAGATTGTTAGTCCCAATAGTTTATCATTTAGAAGTATTGAAAAATAGGCTAAGTTCAAGAATGGCAGAAGACCTCTGCCGAGTACACCAAGACACTAGAAGCCTCTGTCGATCATCTTCCGAGAATAACAAGTTCAACCCGAAAATCAAGACCACTGAGCCTCTGTGGAACTGAAGTTCTTGAAGATGAAGACTTGAGCTATCTTGAAGACCAAGAAACACGTGCCTCTCACATGCCTCTGCTGTACGAAGATTCTAAAGATCAATAGTACGCCCACGTTTCTCTACTTTCCAGGTGTCACCTTCTTAGAGGTGACAACCTTTTATATGTACTATTCATCGTCGCACCACCTTATCTTTGTACTATGCAGCGTCCCACGATAGTGTCCCCTATACTGTTTTGTCCCCTTCCTTACTATAAGTAGAGGGAACCTACCTTTTTAGGTAACAAAGCACGACCCACACACACACCAGTAGAGAGAGAGAGAGAGAGAGAGAGAGAGAGAGAGAGAGAGAGAGAGAGAGAGAATATTCTTAAGAGAAACACACACAACTACGTGTTCTTGGTGTAACTCACTTTGAGATAAATGAAAATGAATCATTGAGCATTGTTTGGGTAAAAATCCACACCTTATGACCGACGATAAATAATACATATGACATTTATGTAAGACCATTCTTATATTAAGATAAGGTCCCACAGGTTATTTACAATCGTATATTTAGTCGTACATTTCTACGATGGTCATAAGTTTCATACGACCGACGTCCGAGACTTAAGACGGTCGTATGACTGTATTAACCGTTTATGGTCAACAACCGTTTTCTTTGTTTCATTAATGCAGGTCCACAAGCAATCATGGTAAAACGGTACGTAAGGGATGGGCACTTAATGACATTAAAGACCCGACGACGGTTACAAACAAGTCATCAAGACACATTCAATGCTTCCAAGATCTATATAAAGGCCAACTCCACATTCGAACGGGACACATCTGAACATCGCAACATCCAACATCTGACATATGAACATCGCAACATCCAACATCTGATATCTAAACATCACAACATTTCTACATTTCTACATCAAAGAGTTTGAACGAATATCGCTCACGCAAGTTTCGCACGACGAACAGTTCATTTTGCACGACAACAGTCTATTTCGCACGATTTACGCACGACGCACAACTTTAGCTTACGATTAAGTTTATTTTTACTCATATTGTAATCTGTTGTACACAAGACACTTGTTACCAAAGGATTTCGCCCCTGTTTGGCTACCATAGTGCACTGTCGACTCTCATAAGTCGGCCACGATTTTTTCCCTCGTTTGGGTTTTCCATGTCACCAATTCTCCTGTCTTATTTACTTTTTATTTGCGATTATGTGGTTTGTATTGAGATCCTTTTCTTTAGTTGTTAAAAGTTCCACATCAACCTTAAGTTATCCTTTGGGTGATTTTTGGCATTAACAGTTTGGCTCCATCCGTGGGACCCCATCTAGAGAAAATCTCAAGCCCAACATACATCGCTCTAACGATCTTGTGAAGTTTTTGTTGTTTCCAGGAAAATGGCAACTCACCAAGATCCCATGGCTCAGCTTCACGCAGAATTGAACGCAGCCCGGAGTCAGATTCAAACTCTGAACGAGCAGAACCAAAAGGCAGCTGCTGAAATTGCTTCCCTGAGGAATCCAGCGACTGGCAATTCCTTTGGACCTCAGAACGATCCCCGACCTTCAGGTGTACCTTTCAGAAGGCCACCATTCCAAGCAGGTCTAGGGCCATTTGTCAGGAATCCCACCTTGGGACAGTTTCCTTCGCAGCATTTAAGGCCTCCCCTACTGTACAATGGAGCGATGCCATATCATATCCTGACAATCTCGCAACCAGCAATGACGATCCCCATGAACTTCCCCTTTAACGGAGCAGCCAATGGTTCATCGTACGGGAATGACTTTCACACGACAATCGGCATGACAACTCAAGGCTCAGGAGTCATTCCCCCGATAGATGCAGTCGCCGATCGCAACGACCCCGTCACCCGACGACTAAGGTTATTGGAGGATCAGAACGAAAAGATGTTGTCGCTACTTTCAAAATTGCCTGGTGCTGTCGTCCCCGTCGACGTCGAGCCCCTTACAGGATTTCAAGCATCACCCTTCGTCGATGAGATAGCAAACGTCAACGTCCCGAAGAAATACAACATTCCTGCTTTTACGCCCAAGTATTCAGGAATAACCGACCCAACGGAGCACATTGCCCAGTATAAACAACTAATGTGGACCGCGTCGATCCCACGTCAGTATCAAGAAGTATGCATGTGCAAATACTTTGGCGCAACTCTCACAAGTACTGCTCTCCAATGGTTGATCAATCTCAAACCTAAGTCCATCGGCAATTTCGCGGAGTTGGTCAACCAGTTTTCACAACAATTCGCCAGTAGTCGCAAGATGGAGAAACAGACCAGCGACCTATACTATGTCGTCCAAAAATCTGGAGAATCCATCCGCGGTTACTTCAACCGTTTCAACGCAGAAATGATCAGCATCCGAAACTGTGATGTCAAGACCGCCATCGAGGCCTACAAGCGTGGTCTCGATGACAACACTTCAGGACTGTACGTCGATCTTACGAAGTACCCGCCAGAGAACTTTGAAGACGTCCGAGCTAGGACGTTGGCTTACATGAGAGTGTAAGATGACATGACTTTCCGTCGTAAGCATTCTACTGACAAAAAGTCACTCGGGATCAAGAAACCGGATTTCAAGTCCAAGACGAGCGTCAGGACAGAGCCAACGCGCCAGATATTGAACGTCCGGTTCAACAAGAAAAAGAGCAATACCGCACCCAGATTTCCTCAATATCCTAAGATCTCCTCTTATAGATTCAAGGGGACATCGAAAGATTTGGTCAAAGCTCTCAAGAATATTCCATCGTCGATACGATGGCCTAAGAAAAGCGACAAAAACGATGACAAGAAAGACAAGACCAAATGGTGCGACTTCCATAGTGACCATGGTCATACGACAGATAATTGCCTCGCCTTGCAAAAGGAGTTAGCCTGGATCGTCCCCAGGGGTCATCTCCAAGATTTGATTGATAAAGAATCTGCACCAGTCGAAAACGTGTAACACCCTAAAATCAGGGCCAGTTTGAACCTCAAATTTTAACAAGGAATAACAGGATAACATCCAAACTTTTATATAAATATAAGAAGAGAACTAACTCTGAGGGTTCATATACAAATATTGAATTCTTCAAATAACCTATTAATCTAATCATGTCATCTATAATCAGAATAACTGGGTTATCTAAGCAATTCATCAAAAAGCCTCATCGCATTAGCTAAGTTCTCCGCTTATCTCAAAAGTTGAATACTTCAAGAGCTCTCATCCCACATCCCATTACTTCCCTAAACTCGTACCTGGTAAGAAGATTGAATTTGAACAATTAGGCTTACGCCTAGTGAGAACATCCAAATTCAAATTAAAACATTAACAGCTTGAAAACGCAGATATTCAAGCATATAATCAAACCTGGTTCGCTACCATTCTTACCGTACTCGTACTTGTATTATAACGATGGGAACATACCCGATCCCATTAATATGACTTACATTCAGAAAGTGATATCATCATGTTCAAAAGTCTACTATGAATCATCACCGATTCTAGATCATTATTCAAGCCTAGGGAATTTCAATCAGTCGCCATACCTCTTTCTTGGAATGAAAGCAGAAATAGCTCTTATATATTGCCTATCTCTAATCCACCGAAAGCATACAGAAACAACAATCACACTTTGTCTATTTCACGTTTTCACGTCTTAATCACGAATGGCAGTTATGTTTGCCTATTCACTACAGTCAATACGAATAACAACTATATTTTGCCTATTCCACTTCTCAACAAGAATAGCAATTATACTTTGCCTATTCAATCATTCCAACTTGAATATCAATTCTACTTTGCCTATTTAATCATTCCAAGTCAACGGGAATTACAAATTACTTTATGCCTATTCCTCGTTATTAATCACCTCTCGAAATGGGAATTACAAATTACTTTATGCCTATTCCTCGTTATTAAGCACCTCTCGAAATGGGAATTACAAATTACTTTATGCCTATTCCGCATTATAGGTTATCGCCTTCCGAAATGGGATTAACAATCCACATTATAGGCCAACGGGAATAATACACGTTAATAATCACCTCTCGAAATGGGAATTACAAATTACTTTATGCCTATTCTGCATTATAGGTTATCTCCTCCCGAAATGGGATTAACAATCCACATTATAGGCTATCGCCTCCTGAAATGGGATTAACAATCCACATTATAGGCTATCGCCTCCCGAAATGGGATTAACAATCCACATTATAGGCTATCGCCTCCCGAAATGGGATTAACAATCCACATTATAGGCCAACGGGAATAACGGTTAGCGCCCCGCCTATTCCATGTTCATCCAATCATAAAACAAAATGGGAATTACCTTTCAGCGCCCGACCTATTCCGCATTTATCAAATCAATGGGAATTACCTTTAAGAGCCCGATCTATTCCACATGATCACATACTACTAGTGTCTATGCATAGTAACATATCACATTACTTCTCATAACATATTCTTAACTCTAAGAATATTAACAATTTATCGATATTTCGTTCTTACTTGTTTCTCTTTCAACTATTATAATTAAAAGTATCCCAAACTCAATTAACGGAATTATCCTAATAAGGATTCTAACAGAAATCGGATCCTAAATCCAAATCCATAATCATTTAATAACAGACTCAACAAGCCCATCTTTGAAATCAATTAAATCCAGGCCCAACAAACCCATTTTTTAGAATTAAGTTATGCCTGGCCCAAGCCCAAAAACCTTCCGGAATTAAATAACACCCGATCCAAGATCGAGACCCACTTCCGGTAATTTAACACCGGATCCTAATAACTAAAGGTCCATATTATGGAAATAAAACAACAATACAGGACTTTGGCCCAATTACCGGAATAATAAAACAATACCGGATCTTCGGCGACGTTCCGGAATAAACAACAATATCGGGCTTTGGCCCAAATTCCGGACTTCAAAACAATTAATGATACCGGATCTCCACAAAAGCCCAATTCCAGTTTGTAATTCCGGATCCAACCAAATCGTAAGGTCTATTCCGGGACTTCTCTTTGTTCCTGGCCCAACTTCCTCAATTCCGGAACCCATGTACCGGGAGTCCAATTCCGGAACTCTTGTACCGGAAGTCCAATTCCGGAATATAATACCGGAAGTCCAATTCCGGAATATAATACTGGAAGTCCAATCCCATACCGGAACCTCGATACGGGATTTTCTATAATCACGTTGGTTTTGCTTAAAACTCATCTCAATTCATCTAGAAAACATTTCATCATAAAATGTACCATACCATAATTTAAATACATTTTTAAAAGGTAAGGTATGAATGAACTCACCTGGTAGCAATAACGTCACTTCTTAAGTTTGTATTGATTTCCGCCACCAAACTTCCAAAAGTCTGAAATATCCAAATACATATTGTATTTGTATCAATCTACTGAATAGGACTTTTTAAAATACTAAAAAAATCCTAAATAACCAAAATTCTCGTTACTTATCGCAACCCAAAGGAAATGCACCTTCACTTGTCGCAACCCACTATTTGCGACATCACACTTATCGCAACCAACTGTTGCGATATATTCTCTTATCGCAACCAACTGTTGCGACATAAATTCTTATCGCAACTAACTGTTGCGACATTCATACTTATCGCAACTATCATGATGCGACATACTCACTTTATCGCAACCAATTGTTGTGACAATCATCCTTATCGCACCTATCATGTTGCGATGTTGATACTTGTCTCAACTAACAGTATCCGAAATTAAACTAGAAATGGTACCTTTAAGCCATATCTAATTCTATAAATTTGCAGATATGCTTAAGATAACTATTAATTAGAAGAGACTTATGAACTCATTTTTCTCATATCTTCCAAAAACATTAAAACCCAATTTCTAAACCGATAGAAGGCTACATAATCATAGTAGGAATAATTCTTGTGAAGAACATTCTTAAATTTCCTGCTAAAAATTTTACTTTCTTCTTCCTCTTTCTTTCTTGTTACCGTGAGCATCCAACAAAGACCAAAAATGAGAATATCTCACTTTCTATCTCAATTAAAGTGAGGCGGTGGAGGATTAAGTGGGTTTCACCACTTGACCAAAACAACCCCCATACTTCATCGCTTGGCAACTTTCACCCTCCAACTTATAAATTAACATTAAAGTTTACCCCTTAATCTAAAACTCCGAAAATAAATCACGAAACTTACTCGGGGATAAACTCTAAAATTAATATATAAAATAATAATACTTAGTTTATCAATAACACCAATCATAACACTTTATAAAAATCGAGGTGTTACAAAACGTAAGACCAGCATCCCCAGCCCATGCAAAAGTTGTCAATTGCGTGATCGGTGGATCAGACGTCTGTGGTTTAACATATTCGGCAACCAAGCGGCAAGCCAGTCAATCATCGGGAGAATATCCCATTCCTCGGTCGTCTTGACCAAAGCAAGAGTTAGAACTGGAGGCGATGCCAATAACGTTCGATCAGGACAACCTCCAGGACAATTGGCAAAAACATCACGACGGATTGATTATCCAGCTCACTATTGGCAACTGCTCGACCAAAAGAGTACTGGTCGACGGAGGCAGTTCGTCTAACATTATTTTCCTGAGCACGATCAAAGCTATGGGCATCGATAAGTCAGAGATCACTCGTCGATCGACGACTCTGATAGGATTTAATGGCGATTCTACCAACACCTTAGGAGAAATCATCCTCCCAGTGTACGCTAAAGGGGTCAACAAGCAGACAAAATTTAACGTTATCGACTGTTCGTCAGCCTACAACGTTATACTTGGTCGACCATGGATCCATGATATGAAGGCGGTCCCCTCGACCTATCACCAGACGATCAAATTCCTGATGCCATGGGGAGTACAAGAAATCAAAAGTGAACAAAAGACCGCACGTGATTGCTACAAGACAACATTGAAACCTCAAAAAAGGGACATCTAGTAATTACAGGCCCAGGATGTTATTGAATCCTCAGATGATTATCACCTAGAAGAAGTCGTCTTGAACCAGGACAAGCCTGATCAAATTGCCTTTGTGGGGGCATCGTTAGATCCCACCATAAAGGAGCAGCTAATCTCCTTTCTGCAGGAACATGCCGATTGTTTCGCTTGGACGCACGAAGACATGGTCGGCATAGATCCCGACGTCATCTCCCATAAGTTGAACGTCGGTCCATCGTTCAAACCAATAAAGCAAAAACGCCGTAAGTTCGCTCCTGAAAGGAACAAGCTGATCAACGATGAGGTCGACAACTTACTTAAGACTGGGAAGATTAGAGAAGTGAAATACCCCGACTGGTTAGCCAACGTCGTGGTCGTACAAAAGAAGAATGGGAATTGGCGAGTGTGTATTGACTTCACAGACCTTAACAAGGCCTGTCCTAAAGATCCATTTCCACTACCCCACATCGACGCTATGGTCGATGCAACCGCAGGACATGAACTCTTGATGTTCATGGATGCTTATTCTGGATACAATCAGATACTGATGCACAACGATGACTAGGAGAAGACTGCTTTCATGACAGACAAGGGCATATACTGCTACAAAGTCATGCCTTCCGGCTTAAAAAATGCAGCTTCAACCTACCAACGATTGGTTAACAATATGTTCAAACAGGCGACCAACCATATCGATCACTTGAAGAAATCCTTCGACGTCCTTCGACAATATCAGATGAAGCTGAATCCTACGAAATGTTCCTTCGGAGTCAGCGCCGGGAAATTTCTTGGGTACATGGTCACAAGACGAGGCATAGAGGCAAATCCCGATCCAATCAAAGCCTTGACAAACATCAAGTCGCCCAGAAACTTTAAGGAGGTCCAACAACTCACAGGTCGAGTGGCAGCGCTAAATCGCTTCATCTCACAATCGTCGGATAAATGTCATTTATTCTATAACGTCTTGAAGAAGAACAAAGGTTTTGACTGGACGAACGATCACGAGCAGGCTCTACAACGATTAAAAGAATACATGGCTGTTTCACCCCTGCTCTAGAAACCAAAGGACCACGAGGTCCTGCAATTATATCTCGCCGTAAGTCCCCACTTAGTGAGTGCCGTCTTGACTAGAGAAGACGACGGGCAACAACTACCGATTTACTACGTCAGTAAGTCTCTGCTGGACGCTGAAACACGATATACGTCTATGGAAAAGTTACTTTTATCGCTGGTCAGAGCAGCAAAGAAATTACGACACTACTTTGAATCCCATCCCATTACCGTCGTAACAAATTTTCCTCTCAAATTAGTCTTGAGAAAGCCCGATTGCTAACAGGACGACTAGCAAAATGGAGCATCTACCTCAGTGGCTATGATCTTGACTTTAAGCCTCGTACAACTATTAAATCGCAAGTCCTAGCCGACTTCATCGCTGATTTTAGTCCTGAGCTGGAAAGAGAAGCGCAGGATGAGACCTATACTGTGGCGACTACAAACGACATGACCTGGGTACTCTATGTCGACGGTTCTTCAAACGCCAGAGGAACAGGTCTTGGCGTCGTCTTAAAGTCCCTACAGGGGGTCAAGATGGTGTACTCCATACGATGCAGTTTCAAAGCTACCAACAAACGAAACAGAATACGAAGCTCTGATCGTGGGCATGAATATGGCTCACGACTTGGGGGCAATCGGACATCACGTCAGAAGCGATTCCCTATTGTTCGTAAACCAAATGAACGGGGAATTCGCAGCAAAAGATTCCAAGATGACGGCCTATCTCAGAATAGCCAAAGAGAAGTTAAAGATGTTTGATCCGTTGTCAATCGAACAGATCCCCAGAGATCAAAACACTCAAACCGACGCGCTAGCCAACCTTGGATCAGCACTCAATAAGTCGTCGTACAACGCTATTCCTATGATCCATCTTACGACCTCGTCCATCCAGGACTCTGAAAAATTTGTGTTCTTAACGCAAAAAACGGTTGGTCGTACGATATCAAGAATTATCTTATACACGATAAACTACTTGAGGACAGAATGGAAGCTCGAAAGATTCGATTTAAAGCTTAGAAATACATTATCATTGGTGGCAGACTTTATCGACGATCATCGACAGGTCTAAACCTAAGATGCATTGATAATCCAGAACAGGTACAAGACATTCTGAAAGAAATGCACGGCGGCGAATGTGGCAACCATTCTGGTGGTCGCAGTCTTGCAAATCGTATATCGCGACAAGACTACTATTGGCCGACATTAAGGCAAGATGGCACCAGGCACGTCCAAAGCTGCGACGCATGCCAACGACACTCATGTATGATACACCAGCCTTCTGAACCTCTACATACGTCTTTGGTCCCTTGGCCCTTCATGAGGTGGGGAATGGACATTGTTAGTAAATTACCTCCTGCCCCAGGGCAGAAAGTCTTTCTGTTAGTCCTTACAGATTATTTTTCTAAGTGGATAGAAGCAGCTGCCTACTCCCAGATTCGGGACAAAGAGGTCATCTCTTTTATCCAGACTAACATTATATGCAGGTTCGGAACTCCTTCCGAAATCGTATGCGACAACGGGTCACAATTCATAAGTGATCGTACGCAACAGTTTTGTGAGGATTGTAACATCAAACTTACGACCTCAACCCCACGTTATCCCCAATCCAACGGTCTTGCAGAATTAAGAAATAAAGTTATTATCAATTCGATCAAGAAAAGACTCAAGGCCGCAAAGGGAAGGTGGGTCGAAGAACTTCCATCGGTCCTATGGGTGAATTGCACGACACCTCAAACATTGATAGGACATACACCATTTTCATTGGTTTACGGTTGTGAAGCCGTCTTACCTATTGAAGTGCAGCTCCAAACATCGATACATACATCCGTCGATCATAACTTGGTGGACTTAAGCTACGACCTCGACGCTCTCGAAGAGCTAAGACAGTCTGCTTTGGTCAAAATGGCATCTCAGCGACAGGTGGTTGAACGACATTTCAACAAAGTTGTTAAGGCCAAGATCTTTCAGGAAGGTGACTACGTTTTACGAAGAGTATTCCAAAACACCAAGGAGCCAAACGCAGGTAAGTTATCCACTAAGTGGGAAGGACTTTATCGAATATCTGAAGTCGTAGGGAAGGGTGCTTACAGACTTCAAACCCTCGACGACCAAAACATCCCACGTAGCTGTAACGCAGTACACTTGAAGAAATATTTATTTTGAAATTTTCCTTACGATCTATTTTTCCAAACGATTACTGACTTAAGCATCAGAGGGTCGTTGGTCTTACCAACGACCACCCTTGAATCTTACATTCCAGGCTCGCATGATCGCATGAACGCCAGTCTTAAGATTTACATCGTGAGAAACAAAGTCTCCATGGCTAAAATGCCACGAATGTTATGTCACGACTATCGAATTAAGACCCATACGTCGTAAGCGAAATCTTATGATTCATCTCATGGATCTTACGATCACAATAGGCACTTTTTAATCTAAGTTTCGGAGTCAAAGTCTGATGACTTGAATTCCATACTTAGAATATTCTTTTCGGCCCCAGTCGCTCAGTTACTTTGAAAGTTATAAGTACCTTAGTCATACAAGTTTACATCCGTCTCACTACCTTAAACACTTGCTCTTGTTTTCTTTCGTTTGTTGTTCATTTACGACAAAATAAAGTAAAACGATAATGGAACAAAAGCACACTTGCATTAAATCTAAAGAAAGTACAAGACGAAGGCGCGACCACCAACGATCGCCCTTAAACAAAACAAAATTACAAAAGAAGAAGAAAAACAGAAGCGTACTAAGGGCCCTGGGCGACTCCAGCGTCGTCTTCCGCATCGCCCGACTTGGCCTCTGCGGAGTTGGTGTCGTCAACCCTATCCTCCTGGTCAAGATCCTCTTCGGTCATGACGTTCTCCAGATAGGACGCGACCTTGGCCTCAGCGTCAACCAAGGGATTATTCCCCTGCGCATTATTGCCGCCCTAACCTTTAGACGGGTAAGCGCCACAAAAGAGAGGAGATTCTCCTCAAGGGCCACCGTCTTGGCCTAAACCGCCTTGAACGACGACCTTAGCTCCCTCACCTGTTTTTCGTGCACGGTGAGAGAAGCTTTGGTCGCCAGAACCTCCGCCTCATAGGTGGAGGTCTTCTCCAATGCCTCCCGGAGGCGACCCCAGAGCTCTTCCTTCTCATGCAACGAAGTCTCCAAGCTGTTACGGAGATCGTCCACTTGAACGGAGAGAGCTTCCACCTTGGCCTTTGCTGCCCGTTTCTCCTCTCGAGCTATACGCTCACGCTTCTGTGTTCGCTGAAGCTCCTCAGCGACGGAACGGTTGACCTTCTAGAGTTCCTCCAGTTGGCCAAAAAGGCACAAAGACGCCTGAAACACCTGCAGTCGCACGAAAACATAAGGTAAGTCTATCTTATCAGAGAGAAAAAATCTTACGACGAAAGGTAAAAGGGACATACCAGAAAGGACAGTCCCGCAACATGAGACCCCATCTCATCCACGGAAACACCCCGATAGCGTTCCTTGAAGGCTGGCAGGAGGAATTTTCCCAAGTGTGGGAAAATCTTCGCCCTGTCCAAAACACCGTCCACCAGGAAGTTAGACGGCAACAAAAAATTGACCGTCGTAACTTCAGGGGACTCCTCGACTTAAGGACCTTTCCCCTTATCCCCTGTAGCGGACGACCCAGGGGGCAACGACCTCACCCCAGGCACGTCAAAAGACATCTTCGCCTTCTCAGGAGTGTAGACCGTCGTAGGTTTACCACCCGTCGACGACGGTTCCCTCAGGGGAACCAACCTTGTCTTCTTCGAAACCCAGACCTGCTTCTCTGGAGTTTGAAGAACCTTCGACATGGAGCACCTAGGTCGTGTCGTTTGTAGTCGCCACAGTATAAGTCTCATCATGCGCTTCTCTTTCTAGCTCAGGACTAAAATTGGCTACGAAGTCGGCTAAGACTTGCGATTTAAATGTCGTACGAGGCTTAAAGTCAATATCATAGCCGCTGAGGTAGATACTCCATTTCGCTAGTCCTCCTGTTAGCTCGGGCTTTCTCAAGACTGCCTTGAGAGGAAAATTTGTTACGACGGTAATTGAATGAGATTCAAAGTAGTGTCGTAACTTCTTTGCTGTTGTAACTAGCGATAAAAGTAACTTCTCCATAGACGTATATCGTGTTTCAGCATCCAACAGGGACTTACTGATGTAGTAAATCGGTAATTGTCGCTCGTCGTCTTCTCTAGTCAAGACGGCACTCATTGAGTGGGGACTTACGGAAATATATAATTGCATGACCTCATGGTCCTTTGGTTTCGAGAGCAGGGGTGGAACAACCATGTATTCTTTTAATCGTTGTAACGCCTGCTCATGATCGTCCGTCCATTCGAAACCTTTGTTCTTCCTCAAGACATTATAGAACAAATGACATTTATCCGACGATCGTGAGATGAAGCGATTTAGCGCTGCCACTCGACCTGTGAGTCGCTGGACCTCCTTGAAGTTTCTGTGCGACTTGATGTTTGTCACGGCTTTGATTTGATCGGGGTTTGCCTCTATTCCTCGTCTTATGACCATGTACCCCAGAAATTTCCCGACGCTGACTCCGAAGGAACATTTCGTAGGATTCAGCTTCATCTGATATTGTCGAAGGACGTCGAAGGATTTCTTCAGATGATCGATATAGTCGGTCACTTGTTTGGACTTGACAAGAATGTCGTCAATGTAGACCTCCATGGTGTCGCCAAAGTGTTCTTTGAACATCTTGTTAACCAATCGTTGGTAGGTTGATCTTGCATTCTTTAAGCCGAAAGGCATGACTTTGTAGCAGTATATGCCTTTGTCTGTCATGAAAGCAGTCTTCTCTTGGTCTTCGATGTGCATCAGTATCTGGTTGTATCCAGAATAAGCATCCATGAACGTGAAGAGTTCATGTCCTGCGGTTGCATCGACCATAGCGTCAATGTGGGGTAGTGGAAATGGATCTTTAGGACAGGCCTTGTAAAGGTCTGTGAAGTCGATACACACTCGCCACATCCCATTCTTCTTTTGTACGACCACGACGT
Organism: Saussurea involucrata; assembly: GCA_033807775.1. Taxonomy (NCBI): domain Eukaryota; kingdom Viridiplantae; phylum Streptophyta; class Magnoliopsida; order Asterales; family Asteraceae; genus Saussurea; species Saussurea involucrata. The sequence continues at coordinate 53,734,035 of CM066316.1, forward strand.
TGGCTAACCAGTTGGGTATTTCACTTCTATGATCTTCCCAGTCTTAAGTAAGTTGTTGTAACACCCTAAAAACAGGGCTAATTTAAACCTCAAATTATAACAAGATTTAAACATAAACTTTCTAAACTTTATATCTGAGCAGATAAATATCTATGAGGTCATAATTACAAACATTGAATTCTTCAAATAACCTATTAATCTAATTATGTCACTATAATCAGATTAACTAGATTATCTAAGCAATCTATTCAAAAACCTCCAAAATCACTTCTCCGCTATTCCCAAAAAGCTCTCGTCCCACATCCCTTTATCTTCCCGAACTAGTACCTGGTAAGAAAACATCATTTGAAACAATTAGGCTAATGCCTAGTGAGAACATTCAGTTTCAAAATAATATTTAATCAAATTAATGTAAACAAGGCATAACCAACCTGGTTTACCCTTTTTCTTACCACATGTGAAACCATCCTTAATCACGAGTTAAACCTGGTTCCATGACTACGATCTGACATTACATCAATCATTTCGCAGGGTCCAGAGCTACACTACGAATCCTCCCAGATTCTAGATAATTGCTCTAATCCAATAAATCGCAATAACACATGCCCATTTATTGAAAAGGAAGTAGAGATTACAAATTCTTATGTCAATCCCTTTTTCTTCCTTAGAAATCAGGAATTACGTTTATTCCACGATCTCTTACACACATCAGAATAATGATTAATCTTCATCTATTCCACGTGTACATAATCACTAGTGCCTATGGATCCATATCACCTATTTTTACTCATGCAGGTTCTTGCTTAATTAAAACCATATTCAACAATGAGTTTAAGCAAAACCATAATTTAAAGAAATCAATTTTACTATATAAAATCATTTCAAAACAGTTCATTTATAAATATACCTTACCATACTTTAAAACATTTATAAAAGGTTAAGGTAAGAATGAACTCAACTGATAGCTGAAATGCTACTTTTACTTTCTCAAAGTTGTAGGAACTTCTGTCTCCAATTTACAATTAACTGAAAAAATCCAAATACATAATGTACAGATATTAATCTACTATTTAGGATCATTAAAGATTAAAATCCTAAAGTTCTCATCTCTTATCGCGACTAACTAACTTGATAACCTATTATCGCAATCAACTACTCTTGTCGCAACCAACTACTGCGACACCTCACTCTATCGCAACCAACTGCCGCGATACACCACACTATCGCAACCAACTGCTGCGATACACCACACTATCGCAACCAACTACTGCGATACACCACACTATCGCAACCAACTGCTGCGATACACTCCACTATCGCAACCAACTTCTGCGATACTTATGATGTTCATAACTATCTCAGTTAACTACATTCGTCCTAAACCCAGAAATTAGCAGATTTAAGCCATGAATGTTTCTGATATTTTGCAGTTATGTTCAATACCACTACTAGAACATTATCATCAGCCCAGATTTCTCATAATCATCAAAATATCAAAAACCCAATCTTAAACCCAAAGAATTCATCTTTATGCATCTTATTTATAAACACAATTGTGATTAGCAACATACCTTTGGTTTTCACAGATTGTTCCTTAAATGTCCAGCTGCAATATTCTTGTTTTCTTCTTCTTCTTTCCTTTTCGGTTCCCTCCCTCTCTTTTCTCTTTGTTTTCACCGAAACACACACATACACTTATAAAATGTTAAGTGTCTAATTAAGAGACACCTCACCCTCCATAAACCAAATGGGGTGGTGATGGTGTTAGATTTAATCACATTTACCAAATAACCCCTCCAAGTATCAACACTTAACGAGTTTAATCCCTCCACTTATAAATTAAAATTAAAGTTTACCCATTACCTTATTATTCCACAAAACAAACAATTTAACTTAATCGGGGATAAACTCTAAAATTAATCTATCAAATAATCACTCCTACCTTATCAAATAATTATACTCAAATTATTTAATAAACCAAACATATTTCTTTATACAAAAATCGAGGTGTTATAATACTCCCCAACTTGAAAATGATTTCGTCCTCGAAATCTAAGCTAGGTGAACAAGTGAGGATATCTAACCTTCATATCCTCTTCTGACTCTAAAGTCACATTAGCACCTCAATGGTGTTTCCATTGAATCTTTAAAATAACCACTTCCTTACCGCTACGTAACTTTCTAATCGATCTTTCTAAAATTGCCTCCGGTTCTTCCACACAATGACTCTTTTCATCCACTCTTACATCAGTAAGTGGAATCACATCATCCTCTTCGGCTAAACATTTCCGAAGGTAACAAACATGAAACGTATTGTGAATTCCTTCCAATTCTGGTGGAAGATTCAACTGATATGCTTGCAATCCAACTCTCTTAGTGATGGTGAAAGGTCCTAGAAAACGAGGACTCAACTTCCCACGTTTACCAAACCTTATCACACCTTTCCATGGGGATACTTTAAGCATTAATCGCTCCCCAACTTGGAATTCTTTTGGTCTTTTTTTTGGATCAGCATAACTCTTTTGTCTATCTTGAGCCGCACTCATATGCTTCCGAATTTCTTTCACCTTATCAGCCGTTTGTTGCACGAGTTCCGGACCAACAAACTGCTTTACTCCAGCTTCTAGCCAACACACCGGAGTTCTACATTTCCGACCATACAAAGCTTCGAAAGGGGCTCTTCCAATACTGGAATGGTAACTATTGTTATATGCAAATTCTACTAACGGTAGATGCGTATCCCAGTTACCTACAAAGTCTAACACACACGACCTGAGCATATCTTCCCAAGTTTGAATGGTTCTTTCACTTTGCCCATCAGTTTGCGGATGATAAGCAGTGCTCAAGTTAACCCTTGTACCTAATTCATCTTGTAATGATTGCCAAAATCTTGAAGTGAACCGACTATCACGGTCTGACACTATAAACACCGGTATACCATGCCTTGACACCACTTCATCAATATAAAACTTCGCCAATTTCTCTATTGATGACGCTTCTTTCATAGCTAGAAAATGAGCACTCTTGGTCAGTCTATCAACAATTACCCAAATAGTGTCATTACCTTTTTGCGTTCTCGGTAACTTCGTCACGAAATCCATGGTAATCTTGTCCCATTCCCACTCCGGAATTTCCAAAGATTGAAAACTTCCGTAGGGCCTTTGATGTTCCGCTTTGACTAACGAACACGTTCCACACTTTTCTACAATTTATGCCACGTCTAACTTCATAGATGGCCACCAATAATGCAGTTTCAAATCCCTATACATTTTCGTACTTCCCGGGTGTATAGAATATTTGGATTTGTGAGCATCTTCGAGAATTAACTCTCGATTTCCTCCAATCTTTGGTACCTAAACACGCCCTTGAAACAATTTAATCCCACGGTTATCTTCAGTCAATTGTAGACGCTGCTTAGTCATGACCTCTTCTTTTAGATTTTCTTCTAGTAATGCTTCCACTTGTGCCACTTTTATTCTTTCGATCAAACTTGACGTCACGTCAATTCTGGCATTAGTGGCTCTCAAACACCCACGATATTCCTTTCTACTTAAAGCATCAGCTACAACATTTGCCTTACCGGGATGGTAATGCAATTCACAATCGTAATCTTTAAGTAATTCCAGCCAACGCCTTTGCCTCATATTTAACTCTTTTTGATCCAAGACATGTTTCAAGCTCTTGTGATCAGTATAAAGAGTACACTTTGTTCCATATAAATAATGTCGCCACAACTTCAAAGTAAATACAACTGCTGCTAATTCTAAATCATGAGTAGGATAATTCTTTTCGTGCTCTTTCAGTTGTCTTGATGCATAAGCAATCACTTTGCCTCGTTGCATCAACACACATCCCAAACCCATGCATCGCTATACACTACCAAATCCTCCGTTCCTTCCGGCAATGTTAAAACAGGAGCTTCACACAGTTTCTGACGTAAAATTCTGAAAGCCGATTCTTGTTTTTCTGTCCAAACAAACTTCACGTTCTTTCGAGTTAACACAGTCAAAATAGAAGCAATCTTTGAAAAGTCTTTAATAAACCTTCGATAGTAACCTGCTAGACCCAAGAAACTTCTTATTTCGGACGCACTCTTCGTTGTCTCCCAGTTCGTCATTGCTTCTATCTTTGCTGGGTCTACCTTAACTCCTTCTGAAGTTATTACATGCCCTAGAAACTGTAACTCTTTTAACCAGAATTCACATTTCGAGAATTTTGCGTACAATTTCTCCTTTCTCAATACTTCTAAAACTTCACGAAGATGGCATTCATGATCATCTTCATTCTTTGAATAAACAAGCATGTCATCAATAAATACAATCACACACTTGTCTAGAAATGGTCGACATACTCTGTTCATCAGATCCATGAACACAGCTGGAGCGTTTGTCAACCCAAATGGCATTACAAGAAATTCATAATGTCTGTACCTTGTTCTGAATGCTGTCTTTGGAGTATCTTCATCTCTTACTCGAACTTGATGGTACCCCGACCTCAAATCAATCTTAGAAAAGCATCCCGCACCTTGGAGTTGATCAAACAGGTCATCAATCCTAGGAAGCGGATACTTGTTCTTAATCATCACCTTATTCAACTCACGGTAATCGATGCACATCTCATGGTGCCATCCTTCTTTTTAACAAATAAAACCGGAGCTCCCCAAGGTGAAGAACTCGGTCTAATAAAACCTTTATCCAACAGCTCTTCAAGTTGAGTCATCATTTCCTTCATTTCGGCCGGCGCTAGGCGATATGGTGCACGCGCAATCGGTGCTGCTTCCGGAATGAGATCAATTCGGAATTCAACTTGTCGCTCAGCCGGTAGACCTTGAAGATCATCAGGGAATACGTCCGGAAATTCACGTACCACATTAATGTCTTCCATTTGTTTCCTTTCTGACTTCGTATCTTGTATATATGCTAGATAGGACGAACATCCTTTCATCAAGCATTTACGAGCTTTAACAACAGAAATTAACGGAATTTCTCCTTTCTGATTTTCCCCAAAAATGAGTACATCATCCTTATCGGCCATCGGGATCCGGATTAATTTCTTTGCACAAAGTATCTCTGTCTGGTTGACTGACAGCCAATCCATACCCACAATTATATCGAATCCCCCAATTTCCATCAACAACAAGTCGATCGGAAATTGTGTTTCACCTACTGAAATTAAACAACCCTCAAGTCTTTCGCGGACTAAGGATTGACCCCCGTTAGCTACCTCAACTACTAAAGCATCTTCTAAAGTAATTATAGGCATAGCTAACTTGGGAAAGAATGACTTAGACACAAACGATAAACTTACACCACAGTCAAATAAAATACGTGCAGGAAGAGAGTTAACAAGGAATGTACCCGAGACGACGTCTTTCGATTCTTTAGACTCTTCAGCTGTCATTTGGAATGCTCGACCCGTCGGCTTTGGAATATTTGGTTTCTTACTTTGATCCCCTTCCTTCTTCCGCTTTGGGCAGTCCCGACGGAAGTGGCCTGGTTGTTTACACTCGAAGCATAACGATCCTTGTACAGGACAATTACTCATAAGATGCCCACTTTTACCACACTTGTAACATTCTACCGCTGTCACCCGGCATGGTCCATAGTGTTTGATTCTACACTTTGAACACCAATTCGGCTCACGACGTGATTCATAATGAGCACCTTTACCGACTTCCCTTGATTTCTGAGAAGACTCTGACCGACCTTCCCACTTTCGTTTTTCTCCAACCTGGGTCTTTTCTTGCTTGTCTTTAGCGTAGACTTCTTCCATCACTTTAGCTTCCTCAATGGTCTCTCTCAGCGTTGTTACCTTAGCATTTCAGACACGAGACATCATATCCGCGGGCAAACCCTTCAGGTATGCTTTAATTTTATCCTTTTCGTTTGGAGCCACATGCCCCACCAAATTCATCTTTTCCATAAAGATTTCAGTATACTTCCTGACAGTTGAATTTCCTTTCTTTAGATTTCGAAATTCTTCCTCTATTCGATCCATTTCATTTTCATTGCAGTATTCTTCTAAAATCTTTTTCTTGAATGACTCCCAAGTCATGGCAGTCAAAACTAGAGTCGAAATTGCAGATGTCATAACATTCCACTACGTTAGCGCATTGCCTCTTAGCATTTGAGATGCAAATCTGACTTTTGACTTCTCATCACATTCACAAGCTCGAAAAGCTTGTTCCATTTCACTGATCCAGTTCATGCAAGCTACTAGATTATCTTCTCCTTTAAATTCTGGTGGTTTACAGCTTATGAATACTTTGTATGAACAAACTCTTTCAACTCTCCTTTCCGTCTCTGACCCCGGGTTACCAACTGGATTTATAACCCCATTATCCGTTCTCATTCGACGTAGCTCCGTACTTCGATCGTTCAGAGCTTTCATAAACATTTCGGTTTGTTAAGCCATTGCGTTAGTCATCATTCTCGTCATGTTTTCCATCATTCGGACTTCCATAGTTTCTTCCGGTGTTGCTTGGTCAGCAGTACTTGTACTCGTTCGGTGTACTTGACTATCAGCTCCTCCCGGAAAATGCAACCTCGGTGGACTTTCATGAGTTCCACCCATTCCGGGTTGTTCTCCCCAATCAGTTACTACTTTGTCCTCCGAAGAATTAGAGGACCTTGGTGGTGTATTCACCATTGTTCTGATATAACACAAAGGAATAACCATCAGAAATGGTGATACATAACTTAGACACACGAAACGTACTTTACCGATCATTAGTTACTGTAACAATTTAGAAATAAGCATGCTTGCGTAACAATATACTCATAATAACAGTAGCTAATTGAAATTGTGAATATACTATACATGAGAATCCTCATTACCATCGTTACAGTACTAACTTCACGTATTTACGTCGACTCTAAGACTATCCCGTCTTAGTACTTCTACCCATTTCTCACATATCATAACTTAATTCATCTCAGCTTAAGTCTAAGTATCTCCTCAGCATACTTAGTTCACTTAAACTAAAGCTCAGATACCAATTTGTAACACCCTAAAAACATGGCTAATTTAAACCTCAAATTATAACAAGATTTAAACATAAACTTTCTAAACTTTATATCTGAGAAGATAAATATCTATGAGGTCATAATTACAAACATAGAATTATTCAAATAACCTATTAATCTAATTATGTCACTATAATCAGATTAACTAGATTATCTAAGCAATCTATTCAAAAACCTCCAAAATCACTTCTCCGCTATTCCCAAAAAGCTCTCGTCCCACATCCCTTTATCTTCCCGAACTAGTACCTGGTAAGAAAACATCATTTGAAACAATTAGGCTAATGCCTAGTGAGAACATTCAGTTTCAAAATAATATTTAATCAAATTAATGTAAACAAGGCATAACCAACCTGGTTTACCCTTTTTCTTACCACATGTGAAACCATCCTTAATCACGAGTTAAACCTGGTTCCATGACTACGATCTGACATTACATCAATCATTTCGCAGGGTCCAGAGCCACACTACGAATCCTCCCAGATTCTAGATAATTGCTCTAATCCAATAAATCGCAATAACACATGCCCATTTATTGAAAGGAAGTAGAGATTACAAATTCTTATGTCAATCCCTTTTTCTTCCTTAGAAATCAGGAATTACGTTTATTCCACGATCTCTTACACACATCAGAATAATGATTAATCTTCATCTATTCTATGTGTACATAACCACTAGTGCCTATGGATCCATATCACCTATTTTTACTCATGCAGGTTCTTGCTTAATTAAAACCATATTCAACAATGAGTTTAAGCAAAACCATAATTTAAAGAAATCAATTTTACTATATAAAATCATTTCAAAACAATTCATTTATAAATATACCTTACCATACTTTAAAACATTTATAAAAGGTTAAGGTAAGAATGAACTCAACTGATAGCTGAAATGCTACTTTTCTTTTCTCAAAGTTGTAGGAACTTCTGTCTCCAACTTTACAATTAACTGAAATACCCAAATACATAATGTACAGATATTAATCTACTATTTAGGATCCTTAAAGATTAAAATCCTAAAATTCTCATCTCTTATCGCAACTAACTAACTTCATAACCTATTATCGCAATCAACAACTCTTGTCGCAACCAGCTACTGCGACACCTCACTCTGTCGCAACCAACTGCTGCGATACACCACACTATCGCAACCAACTGCTGCGATACACCACACTATCGCAACCAACTGCTGCGATACACTCCACTATCACAACCAACTGCTGCGATACACTCCACTATCGTAACCAACTGCTGCGATACTTATGATGTTCATAACTACCTCAGTTAACTAAATTCGTCCTAAACCCAGAAATTAGCAGATTTAAGCCATGAATGTTTCTGATATTTTGCAGTTATGTTCAATACCACTACTAGAACATTATCATCAGCCCAGATTTCTCATAATCATCAAAATATCAAAAACCCAATCTTAAACCCAAAGAATTCATCTTTATGCATCTTATTTATAAACAAAATTGTGATTAGCAACATACCTTTTGTTTTCACAGATTGTTCCTTAAATGTCCAGCTGCAATATTCTTGTTTTTTTCTTCTTCTTTCCTTTTCGGTTCCCTCTCTCTCTTTTCTCTTTGTTTTCACCGAAACAAACGCACACTTATAAAATGTTAAGTGTCTAATTAAGAGACACCTCACCCTCCATAAACCAAATGGGGCGGTGATGGTGTTAGATTTAATCACATTTACCAAATAACCCCTCCAAGTATCAACACTTAACGAGTTTAATCCCTCCACTTATAAATTAAAATTAAAGTTTACCCCTTACCTTATTATTCCACAAAACAAATAATTTAACTTAATCGGGGATAAACTCTAAAATTAATCTATCAAATAATCACTCCTACCTTATCAAATAATTATACTCAAATTATTTAATAAACCAAACATAATTCTTTATACAACAATCGAGGTGTTACAGTTGTCGACCTCATCGTTGATCACCTTGTTTCTTTCAGGAGCGAACTTACGACGTTTTTGCTTTATTTGTTTGAACGATGGGTCGACGTTCAAGTTATGGGAGATGACGTCGGGATCTATGCCGACTATATCTTCGTGCGTCCAAGCGAAACAATCAGCGTATTCCTGCAGAAAGGAGATTAGCTGCTCCTTTATGGTGGGATCTAACGATGCCCTCACAAAGACAATTTGATCAGGCTTGTCCTGGTCCAAGACGACTTCTTCTAGGCGATAATCATCTGAGGACTCAGGAACATCATGGACCTGTAATTGCTAGATGTTCCTTTTTCTAAGGTTTCAACGTTGCTTTGTAGCAATCACGTGCGGTCTTTTGTTCACTTTTGATTTCTTGTACTCCCAGTGGTGTCGGGAATTTGATCGTCTGGTGATAGGTCGAGGGGACCGCCTTCATATCATGGATCAAGGGTCGACCAAGTATAACGTTGTAGGATGACGAACAGTCGATAACGTTAAATTTTGTATGTTTGTTGACCCCTTTAGCGTACACTGGGAGGATGATTTCTCCCAAAGTGTTGGTAGAATCGTCATTAAATCCTATCAGAGTTGTCTATCGACGAGTGATCTCTGACTTATCGATGCCCATAGCTTTGATCGTGCTCAGGAAAATAATGTTAGCCAAACTGCCTCCGTCGACCAGTACTCTCTTGGTCGAGCAGTTGCCAATAGTGAGTTGGATAATCAATCCGTCGTGATGTTTTTGCCAGTTGTCCTGGAGGTCGTCCTGATCGAACGTTATTGGCATCGCCTCCAGTTCTAACGCTTGTTTTGGTCGAGACGATCGAGGAATGGGATATTCTCCCGATGATTGACTGGCGTGCTGCTTGGCTGCCGAATATGTTAAACCACAGACGTCTGATCCACCGGTCACGCAGTTGGCAACTTTTGCGTGGGCTGGGGATGCTGGTCTTACGTTATCGACTGGTGCGGATTCTTTATCCATCAACCCCTGGAGATGACCCTTGGGGACGATCCAGGCTAACTCCTTTTGCAAGGTGAGGCAGTTATCTGTCGTATGACCATGGTCACTATGGAAGTCGCACTATTTGGTCTTGTCCTTCTTGTCATCGTCTTTGTCGCTTTTCTTGGGCCATCATACCGACGATTGAATGTTCTTGAGAGCTTTGACCAAATCTTTCGATGTCCACTTGAATCCATAAGAGGAGATCTTAGGATATTGAGAAAATCTAGGTGTAGGATTTCTCTTTTCCTTGTCGAACCGGACGTTCGATATCTGGCGCATCGGCTCTGTCTTGACGCTCGTCTTGAACTTGAAATCTGGTTTCTTGATCCCGAGCGACTTTTTGTCAGTAGAATGCTTACGATGGAAAGTCTTGTCATCTTCTACTCTTATGTAGGCCAACGTCCTAGCTTGGACGTCTTCAAAGATCTCAGGCGGGTACTTCATAAGATCGACGTATAATCCTGAAGTGTTGTCATCTAGACCACGCTTGTAGGCCTCGATGGCGGTCTTGACATCACAGCTTCGTATGCTGATCATTTCTGCGTTTAAACGGTTGAAGTAACCGCGGATGGATTCTCCAGATTTCTGGACAACGTAGTACACGTCGCTGGTCTGCTTCTCCATCTTGCGACTACTGGCGAATTGTTGTGAAAACTGGTTGACCAACTCCGCGAAGTTGCTGATGCACTTAGGTTTGAGGTTGGTCAACCATTGGAGAGCAGCACCTGTAAGAGTTGCTCCAAAGCTTTTGCACATGCATACTTCTTGATACTGATGAGGGATCGACGCGGTCCACATTAGTTGTTTATACTGGGCAATGCGCTCCGTTAGATCGGTTATTCCTGAATACTTGGGCGTAAAAGTAGGAATGTTGTATTTCTTTGGGACGTCGATGTTTTCTATCTCATCGATGAAGGGTGATGCTTGAAATCCAGTAAGGGACTCAACGTGGACGGGGACGGTAACACCAGGCAACTTTGAAAGTAGCGACAGCTTTTTTTCATTCTGATCCTCCAATAACCTTAGTCGTCGGGTGATGGGGTCGTGGGGATTGGCGACTGCACCTGTAGGGGGGGATGACTCTTGAGCCTTGAGCTGTCATGTTGACTGTCTTATGAAAGCCATTTCCATACGACGAACCATTGGCCTCTCCGTTAAAGGGGAAGTTCATGGGGATCGTCATTGCTGGTTGCGAGATTGTCGGGATATGATACGGTATGGCCCCATTGTACAGCGGTGGAGGCCTCAGATGCTGCGGAGAAAATTGTCCCAAGAGAGGATTGCTGACAAATGGCCCTAGACCTGCTTGAAATGGTGGCCTTATGAAAGGTACACCTGAAGGTCGGGGTCCGTTCTGAGGTCCAAAGAAATTGCCAATCGCTGGATTCCTGAGGGAAGCAATTTCTGCAGCTGCCTTTTGGTTCTACTCGTTCAGAGCTTAAATCTGATTAAGGGTTGCATTTAATTCTGCGTGAAGCTGAGCCATGGGATCTTGGTGAGTTGCCATTTTCCTGGAAACAATAAAAACTTCACAAGATCGTTAGAGCGATGTATGCTTGGCTTGAGATTTTCTCTTGATGGGATCCCACGGATGGCACCAAACTGTTAATGCCAAAAATCACCCAAAGGATAACTTAAGGTTGATGTGGAACTTTTAACAACTAAAGAAAAGAATCTCAAGACAAAGAACACAATCGCAAATAAAAAGTAAATGAGATAGGAGAATTGGTGACGCGGAAAACCCAAACGAGGGAAAAAACCGCGGTCGACTTGTGAGAGTCGACGATGCACTATGATCGCCAAACAGGGGCGAAATCCTTTGGTAACAAGTGTCTTGTGTACTATAGATTACAATATGAGTAAAAATAAACTTGATCGTAAGCTAATGTTGTGCGTCGTGCGTAAATCGTGCGAAGTGAACTGTTGTCGTGCGAATTGAACTGCTCGTCATGCGAAACTTGCGTGAGCGATGATGGTTCAAATGCTTTGTTAATCATTGTTGTATTGCGTAAGAAATGTAGAAGTGAGTGCCGAAGTGTTGAGTTAAGATGTTAGATGTTGCGGTGTTCAGATGTCAGGTGTCAGATGTCAGATGTCTCGTTCGAATGTCGAGCAGGCTTTTATATAGCTCTTGGCAGCATTGAATGTGACTTGATGACTTGTTTGTAACCGCCGCCGGGTCTTTAATTTCATTAAGAGCTCGTCCGTTACTGACCGTTGTTCCATAACTGCTTTTGGACCTGCATTAATGGAACAAAGAAAACGGCTGTTGACCGTCAACGGTTAGTATAATCGTACGACCATCTTAAGTCTTGGATGTCGGTCGTATGAGAATTACGACCATCGTAGAAATGTACGACCAAATATACGATTGTAAATAACCTGTAGGACCTTGTCTTAATACAAGAATCGTCTTATGTATTTTTCATCGTCGGTCGTGAGGTGTGGATTTTTACCCAAACAGTATGCATGTGCAAAAGTTTTGGCGCGACTCTTACAGGTGCTGCTCTCCAGTGGTTGGTCAACCTCAAACCCAAGTCCATCAGCAACATTGCAGAGTTGGTCAACCAATTTTCAAAACAATTCGCCAGTAGTCGCAAGATGGAGAAGCAGACTAGTGACCTATACTACGTCACCCAAAAATCTAGAGAATCCATCCGCAAATATTTCAACCGCTTCAATGCAGAAATGACCAGCATACGAAATTGTGATGTCACGACCTCCATCGAGGCCTACAAGCGAGGTCTGGACGACAACACTTCAGGATTGTACGTCGATCTTACGAAATACCCGCTAGAGAACTTTGAAGACGTCTGAGCCAGGACATTGGCTTACATGAGAGTGGAAGACGATACAACTTTTCGTCGTAAACACTCTACTGACAAAAAATCGCTTGGAATTAAAAAACCTGATTTCAAATCCAAGTCGAACGTTAAGACATAACCTACGCGTAAAATATCGAACGTCCGGTTCGACAAGAAAAAGAACAATCCCGTGTCTAATTTTCCTCAGTATCCTAAGATCTCTTCTTACGGATTTAAAGGAACATCAAAAGATTTGGTCGAAGCTCTCAGAAATATCCAATCGTCAATACAATGGCCTAAGAAAAGCGATAAAGACGACGACAAGAAGGATAAGACCAAGTGGTACGACTTCCACAGTGACCACGGTCATACGACAGACAATTGCCTTGCATTACAGAAGGAGTTGGACTGGCTTATTCCCAAGGTTCACCTCCATGGTTTGATTGATAAAGAATCAGCGCCAGTTGACAACGTAAAACCAACATCTCCTGTTCATGCAAAGATCGTTAATTGCGTGACAGGCGGATCAGACGTCTGTGGTTTAACTATTTCGGCAGCCAAGCGGCACGCCAATCAAACATCGGGCGAATATCCCATTCCTCGGTCGTGTCGACCGAAGCAAGAGCTGGAACTGGAGGCGATGCCCATAACGTTCGATCAAGACGATCTCCAGGACAGCTGGCAAAAACATAATGACAGATTGATTATCCAGCTTACTATTGGCAACTGCTCGGCCAAAAGAGTCTTGGTCGACGGAGGCAATTCGGCTAACATCATTTTCCTGAGCACCATCAAAGCAATGAGCATCGATAAGTCAGAGATCACTCGTCGTTCGACGACTCTGATATGCTAAAGGAGTCAACAAGCGGACAAAGTTTAACGTTATCGACTGTTCGTCAGCTTACAACGTTATACTTGGTCGACCATGGATCCACGACATGAAAGTGGTCCCCTGGACCTATCATCAGACTATCAAATTCCCAACATCGTGGGGAGTGCAAGAAATTAAAAGTGTACAAAAGACCGCTCGTGATTGCTACAAGGCGACATTAAAACCTCGGAAGAGAGACATCTAGCAATTACAGGTCCAGGACGTCCCCGAGTTCTCTGATGATTATCGCCTAGAAGAAGTCATCCTGGACCGGGACAAGCCTGATCAAATCGTCTCTGTAGGGGCATCACTAGATGCCATCATAAAGAGAGAATTAATTTCCTTTCTACAGGAGCATGCCTATTGTTTCGCTTAAACGCACGAAGACATGGTCGACATAGATCCCGACGTCATCTCCCATAAGTTAAACGTTGACCCGTCATTCAAACCTATAAAGCAAAAATGTCGCAAGTTTGCTCCTGAGCGCAACAGGGTGATCAACGACGAGGTCAACAACTTGCTTAAGACTGGGAAAATCAGAGAAGTAAAATACCCCGACTGGTTAGCCAATGTCGTGGTCGTACAGAAGAAAAACGAGAAGTGGCGAGTGTGTATCGACTTCACATACCTTAATAAGGCCTGCCCCAAAGATCCATTCCCACTACCCCACATCGATGCTATGGTCGACGCAACTGCAAGACATGAACTCTTAACGTTCATGGATGCTTGCTCCGGATACAACCAGATATTGATGCACATCGATGACCAGGAGAAAACTGCTTTAATGACAGATAAAGGCATCTACTGCTACAAAGTCATGCCTTTCGGCTTAAAAAACGTAGGGTCGACCTACCAGAGATTGGTTACCAAGATGTTTGAGGAACACCTTGGCAATACAATGGAAGTTTACATCGATGATATGCTTGTCAAGTCTAAGCAGGTGACCGACCAAGTCGATCACCTAAGAAAATCATTCGACATCCTTCGACAATATCAAATGAAGTTGAACCCCATGAAATGTTCCTTTGGAGTGAGCGCCGGGAAATTTATAGGATACATGGTCACACGACGAGGCATAGAAGCGAATCCTGATCAAATCAAAACCTTGGTAAACATCAAGTCGCCCAGAAACTTCAAAGAGGTCCAACGACTCACAGGATGTGTGGCAACATTGAATCGGTTTATATCCCGATCGTCTAATAAATGTCATTTGTTCTACAACGTCTTGAGAAAGAATAAAAGTTTCAACTAGACGGACGATCATGAGCACGCGCTACAACAATTGAAAGAATACATGGCCGCCCCGCCCCTGCTGTCAAAGCCGAAGGACCCAGAGGTCCTACAGCTATATCTCGCCGTAAGTCCTCACTCTGTAAGCGTCGTCTTAACTAGAGAGGAAGACAAGCAACAACTTCTGATTTACTACGTTAGTAAGTCTTTGCTAGACGCCGAGACACGATATACGTCTATGGAGAAGTGACTTCTGTCGCTGGTTACTGCCGCTAAAAAGTTACGACACTACTTCGAATCTCACCTCATTACCGTCGTGACTAACTTTCCTCTCAAGTCTGTTTTGAGAAAACCTGAATTAACAGGACGACTAGCGAAATGGAGCATCTACCTCAGCAGCTACGACATCGATTTTAAGCCTCATACGACAATTAAATCACAAGTTCTAGGTGACTTCATCGCCGATTTCAGCCTTGAACTGGAAAAAGAAGCGCAAAATGAATCCTATATTGTGGCGACTACAAACGACACGACCTGGGTACTCCACATCGATGGTTCTTCAAACGCCAGAGGAGCATTTCTTGATGTCGTCTTAAAGTCTCCATGGGGGGCAAGATGGTGTACTCCATACGATGTGATTTCAAAGCCACCAACAACGAATCAGAATACGAAGCCCTAATCGTAGGCATGGGCATGGCTCATTACTTGGGGGCAACCAGACTCACGTCAGAAGCGATTCCCTATTGGTTGTAAACCAAATGAATGGAGAATTTGCAGCAAAAGATTCCAAGATGACAACCTATCTCAAATAGCCAGAGAAAAAACAAAAATATTTGATCCGTTCTCAATCGAACAGATCCCTAGGGATCAAAACTCTCAAGCCGACGCGCTAGCCAACCTTGGATCAACACTTAATAAGCCATCGTTCGACACTATTCCTATGATCCATCTAGTAACCTCGTCCATCGAGGACTCTGAAAAAATTTATGTTCTTGACGCAGAAAATGGTTGGTCGTACGACATCAAGAATTATCTTATGCACGGCCTACTACCTGAAGATAGAATGAAAGCTTGAAAAATTCGATTTAAAGCTTCGAAATATCTTATCATCGGCGACAGACTTTATCGACGATCATCGACATGTCTAAACCTAAGATGCATCGATAATCCATAACAGGTACAAAACATTCTGAAAGAAATGCACGGTGGTGAATGTGGCAACCATTTTGGTGGCCGCAGTCTCCCAAATCGTATATCTCGACAAGGCTACTATTGGCCAACCTTAAGACAAGATGCCATAAGGTACGTCCAAAGCTGCGACGCATGTCAACGACACTCAGGTATGATACACCAGCCTTCTAAACCTCTAAATACGTCTTTGGTCCCATGTCCCTTCATGAGATGGGGGATGGACATCGTCGGTAAATTACCTTCTGCCCCATGGCAGAAAGTCTTTTTGTTAGTCCTTACAAATTATTTTTCTAAATGGATAGAAGCAGCTGCCTACTTCCAGGTTCTGGACAAAGAGGTCATCCCTTTTATCCAGACTAACATTATATGTGTTTGGGCAAAAATTCACACCTCACGACCGACGATGAAAAACACATGTGACATTTATGTAAGACCATTCTTGTATTAAGATGAGGTCTTGCGAGTTATTTATAATGGAATATTTGGTCGTACATTTCCACGTTGGTCGTATGTTCCATACGACCGACGTCCGAGACTCAAGACGGTCGTACGATAACACTAACCGTTAACAGACAACATCTGTTTCTTTTGTTCATTAATACAGGTCCACGAGCAATCATGGTACAACGACCAGTAACGGACGAGCTCTTAATGACATCAAAGACCCAGCAGCAGTTACAAATAAGTCATTAAGACACAATTAATGCCGACAGAAGCTATATAAAGGCCTATTCCACATTCGAAAAGACACACATTGATATACAGCTACATATATCGATTACACCACAGATATACACAGCTACACAGAACGAATCAAGCTGAACATTACAACATCCAATATCTAAACTCAACTCTCCTACTTTTCTGCGCAATACAACAGTGCCAACTCAAGCATTCGAACACATATCGCTAACGCAAGTTTCGCACGACAGCAGTTCAAATCGCACGACCACAGTTTATTTCGCACGATTTACGCACGGCGTACAACTTTATCTTATGATTAAGTTTGTTTTACTCTTATTGTAATCTGTTGTACACTAAACACTTGTTACCAAAGGACTTTCGCCCCTGTTTGGCGATCATAGTGCACCGTCGACCGCAGTTTTTCCCTCGTTTGGGTTTTCCGCGTCACCAATTCTCTTGTCTTATTTACCTTTTATCGCGATTGTGTTGTTTGTCTTGAGATCCCTTTCTTTAGTTGTTAAAAGTTCCACATCAACCTTAAGTTATCTTTTGGGTGATATTTGGCATTAACAGTTTGGCGCCATCCGTGGGACCCCATCTAGAGAAAATCTCAAGCCAAGCATACATCGCTCTAACGATCTTGTGAAGTTTTTGTTGTTTTTAGGTAAATGGAAAATTACCAAGATCTTATGGCTTAACTTCATGCAGAATTGAATGCAGCTCGGAGTCAGATTCAAGCCCTGAACGAGCAGAACCAAAAGGCAGCTGCTAAAATTGCTTCCCTGAGGAATCCAGCGATTGGCAATTCCTTTGGACCTCAGAACGGTCCCCGACCTATAGGTGGACCTTTCGCAAGGCCACCATTCCAGGCGTGTCCAGGGCCATTTGTCAACAATCCTCCCTTTGGACAATTTCCTCCATAGCATCTGAGGCCTCCGCCACTGTACAATGGAGCAATACCACATCAGATCCCAATGAACTTCCCCTTTAATGGAGAAGCCAACAGTTCGTCACAGGGAAATGGCTCCCACCCGACAGTCGGCATGACAACTCAAAACTCAGGAATAACAATGGCAGCCCCTGGAAATCCGCAAAAAGGATAACCGATCCAACGGAGCAAATCGCCCAATATAAACAATTGATGTGGACAGCGTCTGTTAATGCCAAAAATCACCCAAAAGGATAACTTGAGGTTGATGTGGAATTTAACAACTAAAGAAAGAGATCTCAAGACCAATCAACACAATCGCGATAAAAAGTAAATAAGACAGGAGATTTGGTGACGTGGAAAACCCAAACGAGGGAAAAACCGCGGTCGATTTGTGAGAGTTGACGGTGCACTATGATCGCCAAACTATAACATCTTAAAATCAGGGCTAATTTCAACCTTAAGTTGTAACAAGTTATGATAAAATAAAATCCAAACTTTTATTTAAGAAGAGAATTAACTATGAGGTTTCATAATTACAAACATGGAATTCTCCCAATAACTTATTAATTTAATCATGTCCACTATAATTAGATTAACTAAGTTATCAAAGCAATCCATCAAAAAGCCTCAACGCATTAGCTAACTCCTCCGCTTATCTCTTAAGTTGGATACTTCAAAAGCTCTCGACCCACATCCTAATTACTTCCTGATTGGGCAAAAAATCACGTCGTACGACCACGACCAGAGCAGGTAAGACGCGCGTTATAATCCAAATCTTGTATTAAGATAAGGTCTCGACAAGAACCCAGAAAACATCTGTCGTCTCCCGTAAAAGGTAAGTCGTACGTCTCCCATGACGCTCGACCATAGCATCGCCCGTACCGTACGACCATCGCGTAAGATCATTGCACCTTCGACCAAAGCTAACGTTAACCTTGACTGTTACGTTTGTTAAGTATTTAATGCAGGAGTCAAAGCCATTAACAACAAGCAGCCGTAACGGACGTAGAGCATTATGGATAATCACTCCGACGACCGTTTCCAGCCATTGTAGCCATTGATCAAATCATTAATGGAGCTAATTAATGACGCGAAGACTATAAAAGCCAAGCTAAAGGCTCATTTCAAAGGACATCAGAAAACATCCAGCATACATCAGCGAACATCACCAAACAACAGAGAAAATCATCCAAACTCATAGCAAAGAACATTCAAACTCTGGAGATCAAGTGCTGAAAGCCAGGACCTTACAGCGAACTCAAGAACACTCGAAGGAAAGCTCAAGTATCGCTCTCGACGCACTACAACAGCCCTCGACCAGCAGTTTACACTTTGTATTCACACACGATAAACACCTGTTTTTACATTTATACACTTGTACTTTACATTTCGAAGTATTTCCTTCATTTGTATTGTAATCATCGTACGACCGACGCCAGTACCAAGGACGTCGCCCCTGATTGGCGACCATAGTGCAGTGACTACACCTCTTGTCGTCCAAAGGTTTTTTCCTCGCTTGAGGTTTTTCCTGCGTCATCAAATCCCTTGTCTCGTTTATTTTTTCCCTCGTCGCGCGTCTCGTCGAAAGATCCTTTCTTTAGTTTATTAAGTCCACATCGACCTTAAGTTGTCCCTTTGGTGCGATTTTTGGCATTAACAGTTTGGCACCATCCGTGGGACCTCATCCAGAGAAAATCCTCGAAAAACGTGCACCCTACTAACAGTTTCTTGGAGTTTTTTTCTGTTCTCTATTGCAGGAACAATGGCAGCCCCTGGAAATCCGCAAAAAGTTGTTGCTCAGATGTATCAGGAGCTCGAAGTCGCCAGGAATCAGCTCAATGCAATGGCAGAGCAGAATCGCAGAGCAGCTGAGGAGATCGCGCGGTTAAGAAATCCTCTTGGGCCTCAAAATGGTCCTAGGCCGTTCGTGCAGAACCCAATTCCAAGATCGTTTGACCAGAATGGCTCTAGACCATTTGTCCCGAATCCAGGTTCATCCGTGCAGAATCAACAGCCAGGGCCGTTCAACCCAAATCCTCAGTTTGGGACAGTTCCTCCTCAGCACATAAGGCCATCACCCGTGAATAATGGGTCTCAGCCATTACAAGGGTCGCAGCCTTTCCAGCAGGGGTCGCAACCATTTCAGCAGCCATTTCAGAATGGACCTCAAGGTGGATCTCAGCCACTCCATGGTAAATCGCAGCCTTTTCAGCAGGGACCACAATCGTTTCAGAACGGACCGCAATAATTCCAATATGGGTCGTAGCCATATTCTGTTCTGTTCAACGGGGACACCAATGGTTCGTCGCATGGTAATGGCACTAGCCCATGGACCAATCCCTCGACAGGGGCAAATCCTGATCTTAACGATCCCATCGCCCAGTGTTTGAAGATGTTAGAAGACCAAAATGAGCGCGTCCTGTCCTTGCTCGCCAAGTTGCCTGGGGCAGCCGTGCCTGTCGACGTCGAGCCTCGCTCGGGGTATCAGGCATCGCCCTTTATCGACGAGATTGCCACCGTCGAGGTCCCAAAGAAGTATAACATTCCTGCCTTCACTACCAAATATTCTGGTGTGACTGAGCACGTCGCGCAGTACAAGCAGCTCATGTGGACAATATCGATCCCATTTATGTACCAGGAATTATGCATGTGTAAGAGTTTCGGAGCAACTCTCACTGTTCCAGCTCTCCAATGGTTAATCAATCTCAAACCCAAGTCCATCGGGTCATTTGCTTAGTTGGTTAATCAGTTCTCCCAGCAATTCGCCAGCAGTCGTAAGATGGAGAAGCAGACCAGCGACCTATATTACATCGTGCAGAAAGCTAATGAGTCTATTCGAAGTTATTTCAATAGATTCAATGCCGAAATGATCAGCATCCGCAATTGTGACGTCAAAACTGCGATCAAAGCCTATAAGCGTGGTCTGGACGATAGTTCGGGTCTATACACCGACCTGAAAAAATATCCCCCGAAGAATTTCAAAGACGTCCGAGCTCGAACCTTAGCATATATGAGAGTAGAAGATGATGCCGCCTTTCGTCGCAAGCACACTGACGACAAGAAGTCGTTAGGCGTTGTTAATGCCAAAAATCGCACCAAAGGGACAACTTAAGGTCGATGTGGACTTAATCAACTAAAGAAAGGATCTTTCGACGAGACGTGCGATAAGGGAAAAAATAAACGAGACAAGGGATTTGATGACGCAGGAAAAACCTCAAGCGAGGAAAAAACTTGCGGACGACAGTGGGTGTCGTCGCTGCACTATGGTCGCCAATCAGGGGCGACGTCCTTGGTACTAGCATCGGTCATACGATGATTACAATACAAATGAAGGAAATACTTCGAAATGTAAAGTACAAGTGTTTGAACGTAAAAACAGGTGTTTGTCGTGTGCGAATACAAAGTGTGAACTTCTGGTTGAGGGCTATTGTCGTGCGTCGAGAGCGATACATGAGCTTTCCTTCGAGTGTTCTTGAGTTCGCTGTAAGGTTTTGGCTTTCAGTACTTGATCTCCAGAGTTCGAATGTTCTTTGTTATGAGTTTTGATGATTTTCTCTGCTGTTTGGTGATGTTCACTGATGTATATTGGATGTTAATTGATGTCCCTTGATGTGAAGACTTAGCTTGGTATTTATAGTCTTCGTGCCATTGATTAGCTCCATTAATGATTTGATCAACGGCTACAACGGCTGGAAACGGTCGCCGGAGTGATTATCCATAATGCTCTTCGTCCGTTACGGCTGCTTGCTGTTAATAGCTTTGACTCCGGCATTAAATACTTAACAAACGTAACAGTCAAGGTTAACGTTAGCTTTGGTCGAAGGTGCAATGATCTTACGCGATGGTCGTACGGGACGGGCGATGCTATGGTCGAGCGTCATGGGGGACGTACGACTTACCTTTTACGGGAGACGACGGATGTTTTCTGGGTTCTTGTCGAGACCTTATCTTAATATAAGATTTGGATTATAAAGTGCGTCTTACCTGCTCTGGTCGTGGTCGTACGACGTGATTTTTTGCCCAAATAGTTTGCCCCCAAAATTTGAAAGAAGGATAGCAAATCCGAGTTTTAAATTTTGTCAGTCGAAAAAATATGACAAGTGATGGAAATTACCTTAGTTACCTTGGAACTAGGTTGGTCCGCTCTTAACTGAACGAGAAGTCGAAAGGAGAACGAGATCGTGACATCATGCTGACGTACGATGATGCTTACCAGCTGTCGATGCCAGGCGTCGGTGATTTACTGGGGCATATGAAAGTCGGGGATGCGTGTCGATATTTTGAAGGGCTCGACCTGTCACGATTTCCTGCATAAATAAAGATCAAAATGGATTGTTCTCTTCAAGCTTTCGAAATGTCATCTTTTCTAGAATCTCGACTTTTTCCAAATTTTCGGTGACTGATGATCTACCGTGGGCTATGATACCCAAATCGATGACGATGTTGGTTGCGATAGACGCGATGTCCGTGGATTCTGTGCATCTGGCGATGATGTCTTCTGCTACCACGTCGACCCTTTCGTCAGCCGACATGGGCGAGGGTGTAAAGACGGGAGAGAGTGATGGGGATTTTATGGAGATCAACTTTGCGTTGTCTTCATCCCTCTTGAGTGACTATGTCCTCGTCAGGACGAAGTCGCTTCCGCTTCTGGGGAAATATGAGCTCTTATATTTCAAGGAGCTTTTTCCAGGGATCTCTATTGAAGAGATTAGACTGTGTTTAGCCGTACTGGCGTCTTTCGTAAGTTTTTCTTTCGAAACTTGTGTTACCGGTGTTTATTCTTTCGATGAGAGTTTTGCTAATACGTTCCTTTTGTAATCGTGCAGATGTTTTTATTTTCCTTCTCAAAACACGTGAGGAAGCTGGAGGTGTTGGAGTGGAGGTCGATTGTCGGAGAGAAGATATTCCTTCCTCCAACCTTAACATTAATCTTAAGAGCCACATTCTCGGAATGCCATGGCGCGAAAGGTTGGGAGACAACTCTGGCGATACTCGTTTGATCCTTGCATTAGTTCTTCAGGATTGTCAGGATTCCGAAAGCTGAGTTTTCTTTGGGCAGAGTTTGTGATTGCTACGTTTCCTTAAATCTTAGGGTAGTTTCTTCTTTTTTTTGCTGAACTCGTGTTTTTAATTACATATGTCGCGGATGAATGTAATATTGTTCATAAAAGTATGAAATAAACGGAGGATCGTGCGACTTAGGCTCTTATTGCAATATAACGGTTGAAACATAAATCATGTATTTGGACTGTAATAATAAACACAAATATATATCATCGATGTGTTTGAACATACAAAGTTTTTCTAAGTTCCAGAAACTTAGATCGAGGGATAGTTTAGACCTGACATGTGACTGTATCGTATGATGAAACTTTAGAATATATGCCCCTGTGATCAAACAATCGATTCAGGTACTTGGATACTCATGTCGTGCGCTCTTGCGATAAATTTCGTTAGAGGTTGGTTGTGGTTTTACCAACGATTTTGCGATGCTTACCGTCGTGCTGAAAACTTTGTATGATAGGAAGGCGATTTTAAAAGAAATATTTTTTCAAATGCGTCGCATTCCAACTTCGTGGGATTTCCTGATTGTCGAGGGTTCGAAGTCGATAGGCTCCTTTACCCACGACTTTGGAGATACGATAGGGACCTTCCCACTTGGTAGAAAGTTTACCTGCGTTGAGCTCCTGGGTATTCGGGAATACTCGACGGAGGACGTAATCGCCTTCTTGAAAGATTTTAACTTTGACGTGCTTATTGAAATGTCGCTCGACTGCCTGCTTCTCTTACGCCATTCTGATCAAGGCCGATTCTTTGAGCTCTTCAAGGGCGTCGAGGTCATAACTCAAATCAACCAAGTTGTGGTCGACGGATGTGTGCCTCGAAGTTGGGAGATGAACTTCGATCGGTAGGACGGCTTTGCAACCATAGACGAGAGAGAAGGGGGTTTGCCCAGTGGACGTGCGTGGCATCGTGCGATTTGCCCATAGGACCGAAGGGAGTTCTTCAACCCACCTTCCCTTTGCAGCTTTTAATCGTTTCTTGATCGAAGCTATAATAGTCTTATTGCTTGACTCGACAAGTCCATTAGCTTGGGGATATCTGGGAGTCGAGGTTGTTAGTCTGATATTCCTGTCATCGCAGAACTGTTGGGTCCTGTCGCTTATGAATTGGGATCCATTGTCGCAGACAATTTCGGATGGAATCCCAAACCTGCATGTGATGTTAGTCTGGATAAAGAAGATAACTTCTTTATCCCTAATTTGGGAGAAGGTAGCCGCTTCGATCCATTTAGAAAAGTAATCCGTGAGTACGAGGAGGAATACTTTTCCCCCGGAGCAGGTGGTAGTTTGCCAACAATATCCATTCCCCACCTCATGAAAGGCCATGGGACAAGCGTTGAGTGCAAAGGCTCCGAGGGTTTATGAGACATACCTGAGTGTCGTTGACAGGGGTCACAATTTTGGACGTACTTGACAGCATCTTGTCGCAGTGTCGGCCAAAAATACCCTTGGCGGGAGATACGATTAGCCAAGCTACGACCTCCTAAGTGATTACCACATTCGCCGTCGTGCATCTCTTGGAGGATTTTCTAGGCTTGATTTTTGCTGATGACACACCTTAAATTTAAGCCCGTCGATGATCGCCGATAAAGCTTATTTTCGATCATGACGTACCTAGATGCTTTGAATCTAATCTTTCGAGCCTCCATTTTGTCTTCGGGGAGTTGGTCGTGCACGAGGAAATTTCGAATGTCGCGTGACCAATCATCTTCTTCGTCTTCGATCTGGATGACGTCTGTGTTTCCAATGGACGGCGTTGCCAGGTGAATCATAGGAATAACATCAAATATTGGTTCAACTAAAGCTGACCAAAGGTTCGCCAATGCGTCGGCTTGAGTGTTCTGGTCTCGCGGAATCTGTTCAATAGAAAAAGATTTAAATTTTTTGGAAATTTCTTTTGCCACGCTTAGATATGCTGTCATTTTTGAATCCTTGCCTGCGAATTCTCCATTGATTTGATTTACTACCAGCAGGGAATCGCTTTTGACATGCAGTGCGGTTGCCCTCGAGTCGTGGGCCATATTCATTCCCACGATCAGGGCTTCATATTCGGCTTCGTTGTTGGTGGCCTTGAAGTCGCATCGGACCGAGTATACCATCTTACCCCCCTGTGGAGACTTTAAGACGACACCCAGTCCAGAGCCTCTAATGTTGGATGATCCGTCGACATGTAGGATCCAAAGCACGTCGTCGTGAGTCGCCACAGTGGACACTTCGAGCTCTGCTTCTTTCTCCAACTCAGGGCTGAAATCGGCGATAAAGTCTGCCAAGGCTTGTGATTTGATCGCGGTCCTGGGTTTGAAATCAATGTCGTAACTGCTGAGATATATGCTCCACTTTGCTAAGCGACCTGTCAACTCAGGTTTCCTTAAAACAGACTGGTTTCTGCGTCCAAGAGAGATTTACTTACGTAGTAGATTGGCAATTGTTGTTTATCGTCCTCTCGTGTGAGTACGGCGCTTACCGCATTTGGACTAACAGCTAAATACAATTGTAAGACCTCATGATCGTGAGGTTTTGACAACATAGGAGGCGACGCCATATATTCCTTGAGTTTTTGCAATGCTTGCTCATGATCGTTGGTCCAGTTGAAACCTTTATTTTTCCTGAGGACGTTATAAAACAGATGACATCTATCTGAAGATCGGGAGATAAACCTGTTTAGGGCCGCTACTCGACCAGTAAGCCTTTGGACCTCCTTGAAATTTCGAGGGGATTTGATGTCGATGATGGCTTTGATTTGGTCGGGGTTAGCTTCGATTCCTCGGCGAGTGACCATGTGGCCTAAGAACTTTCCAGCACTGACTCCGAAGGAACATTTGGTAGGGTTGAGTTTCATGCTATACTCCCGAAGGATGTTGAACGATTGTCTTAGATGCTCGACATGATCGACCGCTTGCTTTGACTTGACGAGCATGTCATCAATATATACCTCCATTGTGTCGCCGAGATGGTCTTTGAACATTTTATTCACTAGACGTTGATAGGTGGATCCTGCATTTTTTAGTCCGAAAGGCATAACTTTATAACAGTAAATACCTCGGTCCGTCATAAAAGCGGTTTTCTCCTGGTCCTCGACGTGCATTAAGATTTGGTTATACCCTGAATAGGCATCCATGAAGGTCAATAGTTCATTTCCTGCGGTTGCGTCGACCATGGCGTCGATATGCGGTAATGGGAAAGGATCTTTCGGGCAAGCCTTATTGAGATCGGTGAAGTCGATACAGACCCTCCATTTTCCATTCTTCTTAGCCACGACCACGGCATTAGCAAGCCAGTCGGGATACTTTACTTCTCGGATCTTTCCAGTCTTGAGGAGGTTATCGACCTCATCGTTTATTACCTTATTTCTTTCAGGAGCGAATTTACGGCGCTTTTGCTTGACGGGTTTAAACGATGGATCAATATTGAGCTTGTGAGAAATGATGTTTGGGTCAATGCCAACCATATCTTCATGCGACCAGGCGAAGCCGTCAGCATATTCCTTCAAGAAAGATGTTATCCTTTGCCTAAGGTGGGGATCGAGAGATGATCCTATCAAGACTTTTTGTTCGGGCTTGCTTGGGTCTAAGATAACTTCTTCTAGGCAATAATCACCGATGGCTTTAGGAACATCTTGCACCTTTTCAAGCTTTCCATGCGCTGGGTCAGCGGTTCGTTCTGAGTTTCCGCCATCTGCCATTTTCCTGTGATAGAGAACAGAAGAAACTCCAAGAAACTATTAGTAGAGTGCACGTTCGTCGAGGATTTTCTCTAGATGTAGTCCCACGGATGGCGACAAACTGTTAATGCCAAAAATCGCACCAAAGGGACAACTTAAGGTCGAGGTGGACTTAATCAACTAAAGAAAGGATCTTTCGACGAGACGTGCGACGAGGGAAAAAATAAACGAGACAAGGGATTTGATGACGCAGGAAAAACCTCAAGTGAGGAAAAAACCTGCGGACGACAGTGGGTGTCGTCGCTGCACTATGGTCGCCAATCAGGGGCGACGTCCTTGGTACTGGCGTCGGTCGTACAATGATTACAATACAAATGATGGAAATACTTCGAAATGTAAAGTACAAGTGTTTGAACGTAAAAACAGGTGTTTGTCGTGTGCGAATACAAAGTGTGAACTTCTGGTCGAGGGCTATTGTCGTGCGTCGAGAGCGATACTTGAGCTTTCCTTCGAGTGTTCTTGAGTTCGCTGTAAGGTTCTGGCTTTCAGTACTTGATCTCCAGAGTTCGAATGTTCTTTGCTATGAGTTTTGATGATTTTCTCAGTTGTTTGGTGATGTTCGCTGATGTATACTGGATGTTAACTGATGTCCCTTGATGTGAAGACTTAGCTTGGTATTTATAATCTTCGTGCCATTGATTAGCTCCATTAATGATTTGATCAACGGCTACAACGGCTGGAAACGGTCACCGGAGTGATTATCCATAATGCTCTTCGTCCGTTACGGCTGCTTGCTGTTAATGGCTTTGACTCCTGCATTAAATACCTAACAAACGTAACAGTCAAGGTTAACGTTATCTTTGGTCGAAGGTGCAATGATCTTACGTGATGGTCGTATGGGACGGGCGATACTATGGTCGAGCGTCATGGGGGACGTACGACTTACCTTTTACGGGAGACGACGGATGTTTTCTGGGTTCTTGTCGAGACCTTTTCTTAATATAAGATTTGGATTATAACGTGCGTCTTACCTGCTCTGGTCGTGGTCGTACGACGTGATTTTTTTCCCAAACAGGCGTCAGAAAGCCAGAGTTCAAGACAAAGGTTGTTTCTAGAATAGAGCCAGCGCGCCAAACTTCAAATGTTCGTTTCAAGACGAAAGCAGAGGCCAAGACCGCGACTAAGTTCACTCAGTACCCCAAGATATCATCTTACGGATTCAAAGGATCTGTAAAGGACTTAGTCGAAGCTCTGAAGACCGCTCAAACTACCATTTGATGGCCAAAAAAGTCCGACCTGGACGATGCTAAGAAAGACAAATCAAAGTTGTGCGACTTCCATGCCGATCATGGTCATGCGACAGACGACTGTATCGCATTGAAGAAGGAACTAGCATATCATTTCCCGAAAGGAAATCTCAAGGACATCATCGACGTTGTCGCTGTTCCAGCTAATGGCCATCGACCGTCGACTCCTGAGCATGCAAAAGTTGTCAATTAAAATTCCCTACGCCATGGGGAATCTAGGAGTCGCTCGTGAGTGCTACAAAGTCTACCTTGAAGCCGCGAGAATAAACTGAAGTCGCAAGATCAAGCTCTCGACAGGTTCATTCTTCTATCCCTAAATTAATATCTTTTCCACAGGGATAAATCTACTATGGTGCCTTGTCGCACGACAACATAGTCGACCGCAGGACAATATTTCTCCGTGTCATTCTGTCATTTAAAACCTACCTTTTCCTCCCAAAAAGGATACGGTAATAAATGACAGGGGGCAAATAGAGAGAGTCTGAAATGGTACGTTCTCTAGCTCTTCCTAGCTCTTTCTCATACGATTTTTCTCACAAAATGTTTACTGACTTAAGCATCGGAGGGTCGTTGGTGAGCCAACGACCAACCCCCGACATCGTTTTATCGCAGAATCGCACAACAGATTATCGCAGAATCACACGGCAGTAATCATTAAGTCTACTATTTGACTTTAGTATCGCAAGGCCGAACGACATAAACGATCAGGTCTCTAACTTGATCATTTCTCCACAGGGGCATACGGCACAAACTCACTGTACGATCTGGTCGTACGATCACAGGGTCTAAACGACTTTACCCCTAAGTTTCTTAACTTTCATACACTGAATGGATGCTTTAATCGCGTGTTTTTATATTTGTTTTACGTTCTAACCATCGTATTACAATAAATACCTTAGTCGCATGATTTCATATGTATTTTATGATCAAATTCATAACCAATATGATTTGAATAAAGCACAAGTTCAAACAAAAAGTGCATTTAAAAAAAATCGTCAGGTACACGCTCGACCACCAACGATCGAGCAGCAAAGCAAACAAGATAAAATTCTTAAATTAAAGGAGGAGTATCCGTCGCATTCATGCCCGAAGTCCCGTCCTGAAGGCTTTCGCCTGCCACCTCCTCCTCAGCATCCTTCTCATCGTCCGAGTCAAGATCCCTCTCGGTCCCAACACCATTCAGATAGATGTCCAGCTCCTCCTTCGCCGAAGCAAGAGGGTCTTTCCCCAGCAAATGTCGTCGCATGATCGCCGCCCGAGCAGTCAGACGAGCTATGGCAAAAACCGACTTACCCTCGTCCTTTGCAGCTTGCACTTCTTTCTCCAAACTCTCTACCTTGGATTTATAATCCTCAGCCTCTTTTGAAACAGCGACCAAGGATTCCTTAATTTTTTCCGTCTCCTCCCTTTGTTCAGCAGTCATGGACAAGGATTGCGTCAGACGATGACTAAGATCTTCCTTGGAAAGATGAACGATCTTCAAATGTTCTAAAGCATCGTCAAGCCGCTTCGAAAAATCCTCAGCACGACTTATAGAGGCACTCGCTCTGTCCAGCGCCGCTTTCTCTCTTTCACGTGCAACATACAATAGATCTTTCACCTTCGCCGTTCCACTTCGCGAGGCCAAGGAAGCCTGAAGTGCCTGTGAAAATATAAAAAATAGACATCATCAATGGACAACGACAACGACAACGAAGTCTGGGCCTAGACAAACTAAGTCTTGAAAGAAAGACTTACCATGAACGACAAGCCGGCTACATGGGCACCCGTCTCCTCGATAGGAAACCCCTCAAAACACTCCCTGAAAGATGGAAGCAGGAATTTATCCAGGTGAGGGAACAGGTTCGTCCCGTCTAGGACATCACATGTCATAAAGTCCGATGGAAGCGAAAAGTTGAACGTCGTGACCTTCTCCCTTCCCGTCGAGTGATCTTTGCCCTTGTCGGCTGACAAAGGATTCGACGCGGCAGACGGGGACTTCACCGTTTCCGCCGGAGGCGCAAAATTGATGGGTATCGCTGCAATCACCTTCTTAGGTGATCCGACCCCTACCTTCTCAGGTGAAGCGACTCTCGACGAGTCATTGACCCCAGCCGACGACTCCCTCGGAGTTGTCGTCCTCGTCTTCTTCGGAATTTCAGGGCCAACAGACATGGCTTTTAGCCTCCTCTCCCTGCCCTGACGAGCACACTCCAGCTCAGCTGCTCTCATAGCAGAAACCTTCAACACTTTAGGTTGAGACTCTCCTGGAAAAAAGGAATGTCATAAAGCACGCAAAGGAAAAAGACTCGAGGTAACATAGGAAGAAAAGGAAAGTAAAACTTACCCGTCATCCCTCTCCTTCCTCTCGACTTATCTTCTTCCTCTTCTCTTCCTTTCTCTTCACACTTCTCCCCCTGATTCTCTCCTGAAGATTCTAAAACGTCGTCATCCGCCGAGTGTCGCACGACAAAAGACCTCTCGGCGACGCTAAATTCTAAAAACGAATTGATCTTCGCTTGAGAGTTAGCGTCTGGCTTCACGACCTCGAATTTTATGGCTGTCAACATACAAAAAACAAGTTAAAAATCATATGTAAATCATCTACAGCGCACGCCAGATGAAATAACGAGGCTCACCCGACGTATTTCGGCTCGTCCTAATTCACTCACTCTCAGAGTCAAGGGACAACTTACGCACGAAAACATATCGAGACTTCCACCCACGGTCGTTCACACCCGTTCCTAAGACCAAAACGCGACCGCCCTTGAATCTAGAATGTAAACTACATCGATGACATCCGTCCATCTTGGCTTGATAAGCCGAGAGGAGGTCGTGTACATTCATGGGAGAATCCCATTTCTTAGTAGCACGCTCGATCACTCGTACGACTCGCCAGAACTGGGGCATCAACTGACTCGGTGCCAAGTCAAACTCTAACATAAACGCCTTGGCTAGAGGAGAAAAAGGCCATTCGAAACCTATCTTAAAAGGGTATTCATAGATTACGATGTACCCCTCGGGACACTCGTTTGATCGGATCTGGCCTGGACGGATCAATTCGACCCACACAGGAATTTTCGCTAACTTTCTAAAGTCCCGGAGGTCCGATGACTCTTGAATAACACTCTCAGGATCCCTCGACATTTCTAAACAAAATTTGCAGAAGTAAGAGAAATCGTACCTTACTTATAGGCGCGTTAACCCTCGAAGAAACCTAACCAAGTCAGAGATTTTCACAAGTTCGGAAGATATCAGACAAAGAATGGCAAGGAAATCACAGCACAAACTCTTCAAGGGCAAAAATAAGGAAATGATCCGTCAAAATCCCTATTTAGGCCGAAAAACGGGGTTGGATCGAATCACTGGATAACCGCCGCGCATCCCCGTCTATTCGTATGACAACAGGGATCGTCGACACCTGTCCTCGACAGCTGGTAAGCATCATCGTACGTCAGCATGACGTCACGACCTCGTTCCTCTTCCGACTTATCATTCAGTTAGAAGCAGACTGGTCTAGTTCCACCACAACCATGTAAGTCCCTCAACCTAGATCACGAGCCTAAGCGTTCGACAAGCAAAATTTAAAACTTAAATTTGACATTCAATTTTCAAATTTTGGGGGAAAACTGTTTGGGCAAAAAATCACGTCGTACGACCACGACCAGAGCAGGTAAGACGCGCGTTATAATCCAAATCTTGTATTAAGATAAGGTCTCGACAAGAACCCAGAAAACATCCGTCGTCTCCCGTAAAAGGTAAGTCGTACGTCTCCCATGACGCTAGACCATAGCATCGCCCGTCCCGTACGACCATCGCGTAAGATCATTGCACCTTCGACCAAAGCTAACGTTAACCTTGACTGTTACGTTTGTTAAGTATTTAATGCAGGAGTCAAAGCCATTAACAGCAAGCAGCCGTAACGGACGAAGAGCATTATGGATAATCACTCCGGCGACCGTTTCCAGCCGTTGTAGCCATTGATCAAATCATTAATGGAGCTAATTAATGACGCGAAGACTATAAAAGACAAGCTAAAGCCTCATTTCAAAGGACATCAGAAAACATACAGCATACATCAGCGAACATCACCGAACAACAGAGAAAATCATCCAAACTCATAGCAAAGAACATTCAAACTCTGGAGTTCAAGTACTGAAAGCCAGGACCTTACAGCGAACTCAAGAACACTCGAAGGAAAGCTCATGTATCGCTCTCGACGCACTACAACAACCCTCGACCAGCAGTTTACACTTTGTATTCACACACGACAAACACCTGTTTTTACATTTAAACACTTGTACTTTACATTTCGAAGTATTTCCTTCATTTGTATTGTAATCATCGTACGACCGACGCCAGTACCAAGGACGTCGCCCCTGATTGGCGACCATAGTGCAGTGACGACACCTCTTGTCTTCCGCAGGTTTTTTCCTCGCTTGAGGTTTTTCCTGCGTCATCAAATCCCTTGTCTCGTTTATTTTTTCCCTCGTCGCGCGTCTCGTCGAAAGATCCTTTCTTTAGTTGATTAAGTCCACATCGACCTTAAGTTGTCCCTTTGGTGCGATTTTTGGCATTAACACTTCCCTGAGCCTGTATCTGGTAAGAAAATTTAATTTGAACAATTAGGCTTACGCCTAGTGAGAACATCCAAATTCAATTTAAAACGTTAACAGTTTGAACATATCCAATACATATAAACAAACATGTTCTTCACCATTCTTACCGTACTCGTGCTCACCTCAATGATGGGAACATACTCAATCCCGTGAATATGACTAACATTCAGTAAGTCATATTATCACAATCAAGAGCCTACTACAAATCATTACAGATTCTAAATTACTGCTCTTATCTAAGAAATTACAATTTGCTTTATGCCTATTTCTTAGCCTGGAAGTAGAGATTACAAGTTACTTTATGACTATCTCTGGTCTTCCCCTAGAAATCAGGAATTACAATTTACTTTATGCCTATTCCTCAATTTATATACTATGAAATAGAAATTACAATTTCCTTTATGCCTATTTCTCATTTCATAACACCTTTACGAAATGGGAATTACAAATTACTTTATGCCTAAATAGCATTTCAGGTAAACGGGAATTACAAATTACTTTATGCCTATTCCACGTTAAAATAGAACAGTGCCTATGGATCCATTACACTTACTAGCGTATGTGCATAATAACATATCACACCACCACTCGTATCATATTCTTAATTCTAAGAATACTAGATACAGGTACGAAAACAACACCAAAATCATCCAATTTTATGGTTTATAAAAATCGAATAGGATGAACTCACCTTACAGAAGATAAACCCACTTCTCTGCACAATCTGACTACAAATCAAAACAGCACCTAGATGAAATCAGATTAAGATATGGATACTATCTTGTAACTGATATCAAGCTTGCAAGATCTTTTGTATACTTACCAAGATTTCAGGTTAATTTCTTCTTTTTCTCTCTTCCTTTCTTCTTCTTTCTCTCATCTTTCTCTCTATTCTTTCTCTCTGCCCTTTGCTGACTCCAACAGCTGAATTGAGATAATATCTCAATTTAGCCTAACCCATCCCTTAAGTATCTCCAACTTTCCAAAATAACAAACCACACCCTCAAGTTTCAACTTTCCAAAATACATCAAACTTTGGTTACTTAGCATTTAACCCCATTGATTTATATAATTGCAAAATAACACAAAACTTAAATCCCAATTACAAATCAACTTCATTCATATTAAAACGTTATAACGAAAATTCGAGGTGTTACAATACTCTCCAACTTGAAAATGATTTCGTCCCCGAAATCAAAGCTAAGTAAACAAGTGAGGATATCTAGTCTTCATATCCTCTTCTGACTCTAATGTGACGTTAGCACCTCGATGATGTTTCCATTGTACTTTTAACATAACTACTTCCTTATTATTTCGTAACTTTCTAACCGATCTTTCTAAAATCGCTTCCGGTTTATCCACACACCAGTTCTTTTCATCCACCCTTACATCAGTAAGTGGAATCACATCATTCTCTTTGGCTAAACATTTCCGAAGATAGCAAACATGGAAAGTACTGTGGATTCCTTCCAATTCAGGTGGAAGATCCAACTGATATGCTTGCAATCCAACTCTCTTAGTAATGGTGAAAGGTCCTAGAAAACGAGGACTCAACTTTCCATGTTTACCAAACCTTATCACACCTTTCCACGGGGATACCTTAAGCATTACGCGCTCCCCAACTTGGAATTCTTTTGGTCTTCTTTTCGAATCAGCATAACTCTTTTGTCGATCTTGAGCTGCTTTCATATGCTTCCGAATCTCTTTTACTTTGTCAGCCGTTTGCTGTACAAGTTCAGGACCAACAAACTGCTTTTCTCCAGCTTCTAACCAACACACCGGAGTTCTACATTTCCGACCATACAAAGCTTCGAAAGGTGCTCTTCCAATACTGGAATGGTAACTATTGTTATACGCAAATTCTACTAACGGTAGATGCGTATCCCAGTTACCTCCAAAGTCTAACACACACGACCTAAGCATATCTTCCAAAGTTTGAATGGTTCTTTCACTTTGTCTGTCAGTTTGTGGATGGTAAGTAGTGCTCAAATTAATTCTCATACCTAATTCTTCTTGTAGTGATTGCCAAAACCTCGGGGTAAACCGACTATCACGATCAGAAACTATAGACACCGGTATACCATGCCTTGACACTACTTCATCAATATATAGCTTCGCCAAATTATCTATCGGTGACGCTTCTTTCATAGCTAGAAAATGAGCACTCTTAGTCAAGCGA
Organism: Saussurea involucrata; assembly: GCA_033807775.1. Lineage (NCBI taxonomy): Eukaryota > Viridiplantae > Streptophyta > Magnoliopsida > Asterales > Asteraceae > Saussurea > Saussurea involucrata. Next base: position 53,768,531 of record CM066316.1, read on the forward strand.
TCCACGATTACCCATATAGTGTCGTTACCCTTTTGCGTTCTCGGTAACTTCATCACGAAATCCATGGTAATCTTGTCCCATTTCCATTCTGGTATCTCCAAAGATTGAAAACTTCCATAAGGCTTTTGATGTTCCGCTTTTACTAACGAACATGTCGTACACTTTTCTACTATTCGTGTCACGTCTACTTTCATAGCTGGCCACCAATAGTGTAACTTCAGATCCCTATACATCTTAGTACTCCTAGGATGTATAGAATACTTATATTTATGGGCGTCTTCGAGAATCAACTCTCGATTTCCTCCAATCTTTGGTACACAAACACGACCTTGGAACAACTTAATTCCACGGCTATCTTCAGTCAGTTGAAGATGCTGCTTGCTCATGACTTCATCTTTCAGATTTCCTTCCAATAAAGCTTCCGCTTGTGCCTCCTTTATTCTTCCAATCAAACTTGTCGTCACGTTAATCCCGGCGTTAGTCGTTTTCAAGCACCCATTGTATTCTTTTCTACTTAAGGCATCGGCTACAACATTTGCCTTACTGGGATGGTAATGCAATTTACAATCATAGTCTTTGAGTAGTTCCAACCAACGCCGCTGCCTCATATTCAACTCCTTCTGATCAAAGACATGTTGTAAGCTCTTATGATCAGTGAAGAGAGTACACTTTGTTCCATATAGATAATGACGCCATAGCTTTAATGCAAACACGACCGCAACCGATTCCAAATCATGGGTAGGGTAATTCTTCTCATGTTCTTTGAGTTGTCTTGATGCGTAAGCAATCACCTTGCCGCGTTGCATCAACACACACCCCAAACCCATCTTTGATACGTCACTATATACAACCAAATCTTCCGTTCCTTCTGGTAATGCAAGAATAGGAGCTTCACACAACTTCTGACGTAAAGTTCTAAAAGCTGACTCTTGTTTCTCAGTCCAAACAAACTTTACATTCTTCCGAGTCAACACGGTCAAAGCATAATCAATCTTTAAGAAGTCTTTAATAAATCTCCGATAATAACCTGCTAGACCCAAGAAACTTCTTATTTCAGACGCACTCTTTGGTGTCACCCAGTTCGTCATTGCTTCTATCTTTGCTGGATCTACTTTGACTCCTTCCGAAGTTATCACGTGTCCTAGGAATTGTACCTCTTTTAACCAGAATTCACATTTTGAAAATTTCGCGTACAATTTCTCCTTCCTCAGAACTTCTAAGACTTCATGAAGGTGGCATTCGTGATCATCTTCATTCTTTGAATAGACAAGTATGTCATCAATGAACACGATGACAAACTTATCTAAAAATGGTCGACATACTCTGTTCATCAGATCCATGAACACGGCTGGAGCATTTGTCAACCCAAATAGCATTACAAGAAATTCATAATGCCCGTACCTTGTTCTGAATGCCGTCTTGGGAATATCTTCATCTCTTACTCGAACTTGATGGTACCCCGACCTTAAATCAATCTTTAAAAATCATCCCGCACCTTGGAGTTGATCAAACAAATCATCAATCCTTGGAAGCGGATACTTGTTCTTAGTTGTCACCTTATTTAGCTCGCGGTAGTCGATGCACATTCTCATAGTGCCATCATTTTTCTTAACAAACAATACCGGAGCTCTCCAGGGTGAAGAACTTGGTCTAATAAAACCTTTGTCCAACAGTTCTTGTAGTTGAGACATCATTTCTTTCATTTCGGCTGGCGCTAAACGATACGGTGCATGCGCGATCGGTGCCGCTCCCGGAATGAGATCAATTCTAAATTCAACTTGTCGTTCAGCCGGTAAACCCGGAAGATCATCGGGAAATACGTCCGGAAATTCACGTACCACTTTAATGTTGGTTTTATATGCTCAAGAATGATTATAAAATAATATTACCGGTAATATATGATCCTATAGGGTCACACCATATAGCAAGTAAACACCGAATTGATATTTATAAGAATTTGATTCTTTATAAATACTAATTATATTCTTGATAAATATTATTAATTATATTATTGAATATAATTTATAATATTAGATGCAAATAATAAATTTTAATTTGTTAATACATATGATGGATTTATTATGTAACTAAAATTGTTAGGAGGGACTTGAGGAGAAAATTTTAAGATAGTTAAAATATGATTTTAACCATCTTAATACTAGAAGGGTTACATTGTAATATTGCATGGCTAGGTGATTTTCTATTGGCCCTCTTGGGTGGCAAAAGGAAGAGATCATGTGCTTATATTTTAAACTTAGTCATACATGTAAACCACTTGTGAAAAACAACTAGCAATCACTCTCCTCTCTTCCTCTCTCCCATTTTTGGCCGAAACCACCATTGGTGGTGGTGTTTTTGTTCTTCTTTTGAAGTCTATTGTAGTCTCGAAGAAGAAGTTCACTTTTACTTTTTTTTATCAAGAAAGTACTAGCATACAAAGGTGTTGGAGCTTGTTGGTGGACTTCTCTAGAGGAACTCTAACTTGAGTTCTTGCCATCTTCTCCAACAAGAAGTCATATACAAAGGTCTACAAAGGTTGTAATTTCTTAAAACCCCGTATGTATGGTTTTTAATCTTTCATGTTCATGCAAATGGATCCTTGGTGGGTGTTAAAATGCATTAATGTTGTTCAAAGTTTTTAAGCTTCCATTGCAAATATTTTGATTTTTGAAATCGATTTTTGAACAAAACCCTACAAGTGGTATCAGAGCCTCTTTTGCATGCATGTTTAGATTTTTGTCTTTATGAAAAATACTTGGTTTTTGGAAGCCATGGGTGATTTTTCATTTTGTATGAAGAAGTTCATACATGGCATCTTTGGAATTTTTTTTAAATTGTTATTTTATGTGACCAAAATTTACATGCATTTTTTGTCATAAAAGTTGCCTTAGAAAAACAAAGTGTTTGTTAAATGTATATAAGTGTATAAACAAGCCAAAGACCCCTTTTTTTGTGGTTGTAATATTTACTTATTCATAAAGTATGTAATAGTAAATAGGCATTCTTTCTTTTTGTTAATTTTTATATATAAATAGATTTATGTTAGATTAGATTTATTTATATAAAATGTAACAAGTTTGAAGAATGAAGATCTTTTGAAGACTTTCAAGAAGCCATGGAGTTCCTAGAAGTTTTGCATGCATTTGGATGTTCTTGCAAGTGGGAGCTTGAAGACCTCATATTTGGGTTTTTTGGTCATCTTGTCCCTTAGGAATGGACTTGACATTCTTGTTTGGTTCACAAGAATTGTCACTAGATTTTTGGCTTGGTTTATACATTTTTACATTTTTGTTGATAATTTATGTTGATATTATCATGTGTGGTTGAAATAGGATTTTGCATGCTAGATAATATTTTGAACATAAAATTAAATCATCTTTTGGAGTTTGGCTTTTCAAAGTAACATTTTATTGTAGAATGATAACATTGAGGTTTTAAAACAAAAGGAGTTTTATTCTAAAACTCTTGAATTTTTTTGAAATGGTACATCGAGTTAAAAATTGTGATTTTAAAACTCATCCAAACTCCATGTCTAAATAATTAAAGGTTGTTTTTATTAAAAAGATTATAATTGATTCTAATGCAATCAACTCTAAATTTAATATATGATATTAATTTAAATTGACCGCATCAAAATAGTTAATAAAATGGAGATTTTATTTAGACTAAAAGAACCAATAATTTTTTTAAGTACCATGTGTTATTGGATGCATGCAATAATATGGTACTATGAATTTTAAAATTAAAATTGAGATTTTGAATTTTATCAAAAGAGTTTAAATGGAGATTTTGAAATCAATACAAACTCATAGTCTAATAATAAAAGTGTTTATTGAAAGACTATAAATGGTTCTTATTATGATCAAACTCAAACGATAATATATGATATTAACAAATGATCATATATAATTAGTTGATAAAATAGAGATTTTATTTAACTAAAAGGAACCATTTAATGAGAAATAAGATTTTAAATATAGTACCATATCTTATTGAATACTAACACATGATACTAAAATGTTTTTTTTTGGATAAGGTTCATATAGGCTTTGCCTAGACTACATCCTTGGCAATTTGGAAACAAACAAACAAAGCGGCCGTCTGAGACTAAGCCTGGCCACAGAATGCTGACGCCTGGACTCGAATCCGGGGTGGATGGGATATTCCACCACATCCCCCCAAGCCCTTGCCAACACGCCACCACCCTTGTGGTTTACTAAAATGTTTACAAAACTAGAATTGTAATACATCTAAAATCCCTTTTAATAAACGCAAGTCTATGTCGTCCTTTTGAAAAACACTCAATACGTCACTATGACATCCTTGTGGGATAAAGGTCACCTAACCACTTGGATTGTCTTGAGATGGATGAGGTGATTCTTATGTCTTTGTGGGATAAAGGTCACCTAACCACATGGATGTGAGTTTCACATGTTGTTTCAAGCAGTATGACTTGATTGGGAATCTTTTGTGATAAAGGTCACCTAAGCATTAGAAACCCAAGGTATAGATAGGATCAAACATGCCAATAAACAAACAAGTTGTTAAGGATCCCATAACGCTAGGAATTACATTCGATGTAATCGATAAACGTTATCTACCTTGTTGGATTAAATGGACGGGATAAAGGTCACCTAACAGTTTCATTTGTTTTGCAACGTTGGATCCTAGATTATATGCAAATTAATGTTTTTAGAAAACGAAAGGGTAATTAATTTGCTTAATAATTAATATTGAAAATACTATATTAAGTTTGTTAAATTTTGTAGATGGCCAAAATGCAAACACTACAATTAACGCATCCCTAAGACCTTTTCTTTTGGAAGAGAAGTTAACAACTCAGAACTTCCCAATTTGTTTTCAAAACATTGAGACGCGTTCTCAGACATGAAAACAAATCATACGTACTCCTTGTACCTATTCCTCAAGAACCTCCTCTTACCTCCATAGAAGCTAACGATACTTGATTGAAACATAATGATGATTCAATCGATGTATCACGTCTTATGCTTGAAACCATGGTTCCATCCTTACTAGAAAGAATGGAAACGTTTCCACTGAGGGCATTTGACATGATAAACCAATTATGGGAATGTTACCAAATATATATGGTCCATGAACGCTTCAATACTATTGGGGTACTTCACAGGACAAAGATGGAGGAAGACCAAGAAGTAAGCTCTTATATTCACAAAATGAGGACGCACCTTGACTATTTGGATAGATTTGGCAATCCTTATGGGAGAGCCGTAGATGTGATCCACAAATCTCTGACCAACGCATTTGATGTTTTTGTCGAGAATCTGAATATAGACCTCGAGAAGATTTCAGTCCCAGAATTGCATACGATGCTAGAAACTGCTGAACGGAATCTTCCCATGGTAACAGTTACATGTGATAGATGAGGCAACATTGGTCATAGAAGAGGAGATTGTCCTTCTGAGAAATAAATGTTTTCTAACGAAGGAAAGTCCTTCAGGTATCAATATTTAAGATAGAACTTTTACCTTTCTATCTTACACTTGTGTATTTGATACTAAGTGTAGAACTCACTTTTGTAATATGTTACAGATAATCAAGAAAGGTAAATGACTGAAAGACAAGCAAAATTGTGATCCATATAAGCAAGGAAGCAAGATTGCGTACCAAGCTTATAGGAGATTTTATTATGAAACCATATGGCTTGTATTGTTAAACAAGTTTGTTTCGAGCAATGTTTAAATTTAGTTTGACTAAATTATTATTGTTTTACAGTCACATGTTTATTGATTGAATGAAATTCACTTAACCGTTTTGGAAACAATTATATTCATATTCAAAATGAATTATTCTATTTCGAGAACTAGTCTTCTTAATTGAATAACTAAGTGAATCTCAAAAGCCTTCTAAAACATAGTTCTATATAAACACCATAAGACTCAAATCTGATTTGAATCAAGTCTACACATGAAATAGTCAACTTAATCAAGAAAAAATTAAACGCATATCTCAACTTCAAAAAAGGTCAAATGAAAATGTTTTATTTTGATATATGCGATCTTGATAAGTTGAATATAGCTCATTTCTCTAGTTATAGAAAAAGGAGAAAAAGGTTTTGTTAGAATTGATACATGTTGATGTATGTGGTTTTTCAAAACCAAGTATAGACATGGTGATAGGTAATACAAAGTCTTCACTGACGAATTTCAAACGTTGAAGTTATGTTTATGAAACATAAGCATGAAGCATTTGATATGATTCAAACTGTTTCAAAGTGAAATTTAAGAAAACAACTCAGCAGGACCATTAAAGTCTTTTCTGATACAGGAGGATAGTATCTAAACCAAGAACTCTTGAATCATCATAGAAAGTTCGCTCTATGATGAGTAGTAGTACTATTCCTATATCAATTCGGAATTTTGCCCTTAATTAAAGTAAACCGTACTTTTTGCAACCAACCAAAAGGTAGACAAGACACCTTATAAGATTTTGTATGAGTTTTTCATCCTTAGTCTTAGTTGAAGGTATGAGTTTATGAAGCTCATGTAAAACAAGAAGCTTCAAGTAAACTCGACCCATCATCTACTAAGGGCATATATTGTAGAATATTCTATAAAATTGTTTTATATACCGATTCTACAATCCTACAAACAATAAAATTGTTTATTGTTCCAATGCCAAGTTCTTAGAAAGCAAGTTTTTTTAATGGGCAAGGCAAGTGGGAGATTTAAGGAACTTGAAGGAAATCAAGTACCTCATGCACTTATTGGTTGGCACTAGTTATAAAACAAAGGTTATTGAAACTGAACAATTTGATTGATCAGAAACTTAGTAAAAACCCCAAGTGTTCGCAAATCTAGTAGAATCATTCAGAAATCCGAGAAATACAGACTTCTCATGACTAATGAAGAATGATGAATGATAGGGTTCTAGTAAACCTATCAACTACTAAAGTGCTATGTCAGATTCTGAATCTAATAAGTGGCTTAGAGTCATGAACACTGACATACAATCCACTCATGGATCAGTACAAGTATCACAAAGCAGAAGTCTTCATTTTGACAGGAAAACTAAAGGTTTAATTTTGTTGGTCCCGAGAGGGTTATACAAGTTTGTAGAAGGGGGGGGGGGGGTTGAATACAAATACACAGATTTTACTTTTCTAAATTGTTTATTGATAAATCATTAACAATTTACAGCTTGTCGCGGAACAAGATTAAGGATAAATCCTAATCTAAACAAGTTGGAACACTAAGTTTCTTGCACTAAGAAAGAGTAAGGAAATTACTAATAATAACCTATCTCAAGATAAGAAGATGACTTGACCAGAGTTTATGAGTGATAAGTCCGAGTGCTTCAAAAATGAAGCCGGAGGTATTCTTATATACTGCATGCATTAAATGCATGGCAGTCTATACTTTACACGTGGCACCAGCTCATTGGTTGTTGGATTCTGACTTTTGTAGACAACCTTAGTAGCCGCATGGTGAACAGTGTAGTAGCAGAGTGGTTGTACGATTTCAGACAATAAGGATGTTCTTTTCTGACATTTCGTACGGAGTCGTACAAGGGTGGTTAAGACAAAAGTACTTTGTACGGAAGACTTCATGATCAACTTTCGTTGAATCAGAGCTTTATCATTCTTTATCAGTGAATGACAAAGTTCAGCGATAGCTGAAGTCTTGTACTTGATACTCCACGTTGAGTGGACAAATCTGAGTCTTCGCTGATCCGCATCAGTTCATTAGGAGACTTGTCGCTGGTTTTTGAGCTTGATCTTCGACTTCAGCGTAGAACCTATGTTAACGTGAAACTTGTCTTCAGAGATCATAATTAAACAACTATGATTTTCATCGATCACCAAATAGGTCTGAACAGGCTCAGAGCTATATTCCTAAGAATATATGGTGAACAGTTATGCTGAACAATGTATGAGATCATCAGCGATCATCAACAAGACTGAACAGACTCAGAGCTTGCTGATGAACAGGGTTCGCTGAGTGTCTATTCTAAAGAACGAGAGTTCCTATCAGCGGTACTGAAAACAGTCTTAGTACTTATCAGCGATAGTGAAACTCTTATACATTGTTTACTTACAATTTTCACTAAGTATAATGGAGAGGGTCATTATCAAATCACTGAGGGTTTGGATCAACAATCTCCCCCTATTTGATATTGACATAGCAACAGAGAAAATTGCTAAGTTTGAAAAACATAAGGATAAAAAGAACTCATAAAATATTTGTCCCTTTTACTGTTTTCTGGCATCTTTTCTGTACTGATGGAGTAAAGTACTTTCGCTGAAACATTTCTTTAAACTTCGTATCAGATTACAAAGGGAAGTAGAAAATTATAAGTACAAGCGAAATAAATTACAAGTACAAAAGATTAACTGATAAAATAGAAGAATGGGGCGATCCTATCAGCTTATAGAGGTTCTTCCTTAATGAGAAGTTCTTCAAGGGTCTGGGTTGTAGGAATCATCCAGTCAGGGACTTTTTCTCCCTGATTTCTTCTTTATTTGGGCTTCCTTGAAGATCAGCGGCTTCATGAAGTGTCCGAGAAGGTCTTGTCTGAATTCACACCAGTATACGAGATCTCTAAGCTGTTCGATTGGAGTGATGGGTAGCTCAGCGATACGTTGAAAACATTCTCGTTCCTCATAGTCACGAAAGAAAATACCGTAAGGATTACTTATGACTTTACTAGGGATGAAACGTTCACCGGGTGGCAGAGATATGTCGAGGGCAGAAAGATCAGGGTCAGGACCAAGCACTTCAGCGCGAGAGAAACCAATACCAGCTTCATTTCGTATGGGAGGACCTGAATCTGATTCTTGTAGCTTCTTTTTTGCAGAGGCCTTTTTTCTTTTCATCTTGGGAGCAGGAGGAGGAGTAATATCCACAGCAGATGAGACCAAGTCGATCTGTCGATTTATAAGTTTTTCGACATGATCCTTGTACTTTGAACGTGAGTGCTGAATGGCTATCCTCATCTCCAACCATTCAGAGAGGCCATACCTTGTGACAGCTTCAGCGCCAAAGGTTTCAGTTTTGCCATTCTCTCTGAACAATTGGATATCAACAATAGGTACTCCGATAGTTGTTCTTCCAGTGATGTGTACCTTGTTGATCCTAGCTGGAAAATATCTGAAGTGTATCTTCTCTTTACACCATTTGAGGGTGGATTGAGATACACTTGTCTTCTTCTCGACAATCTTTCGGGCATCTTCCCAAAGCTGACGTTGGACTTAAATGGGAATTCGTTTCAGCTTGGGGTCTTCCCCTGATTCTTGGACGAGCTGGATGGCGAGAGCCTTGTCTTTTTCTTCAGCTTCCTTTCTTTCAGCGAGTAGACGTTCAGCTCTAAGGTGATCAGTGTATTCTTGCTGTGAAAGTCTGAATTTAGGAGTTTTGACTTTGGCACGCGGCAAGACAATTCGCTGAGCCTCAAGCTTCTTTATCATCTCTTCTCTTCTTCTCTGATCCTCTTCACTTGGTTTTTGAAGAACCAAGGAAGGTCTGTTTGTGTGAGAGAGCGTTTGTTCTTCAGGTTCATCAGTCTCGGTGATTAAATCCAAGACTGGGATTATTTCTCCAGCTTTAGTTGTTGCAGCTAGTTGTACTTCAGAATCCTCAAGCGGGGGAGAGGACTAGCTGAAACACAGCGATCTTACGAATAAGAACTTGGGTAGAACAGAGAGAAAATAAATGGGTTTATGTGTATAGGCTTTTTGTGGAGAGTAGAGATGATAAATGTGTATAGATAGAGGAGGGATGTAGTGTAAGGAAATAAGATGTGATGTACCTGACGAACTGGCTTTTGAAGCAAGATCATTAGATTGTCTTCTTCAGCGACACCTTTTCCTTTTCCTTTAGCTTCAGACGCTGAAGGCTTTGTCCGCTCCCCTGTAAGTTCTTTTATTGTGATCCCTTTAAGCGCTGTAGGTTTCTTTGGAGAGACGAAGAAGGAATCATCATCATCATCATCATCAAAGTCATCATCACCCTTATCACTGGATGATGGTTCATCGTCAGAAATGTCGACGGCTTCCTCGTCTTCAGCTTTGGATTCTTCAGCAGCTTTTTCGAGTTGCGCCCCCTCAGATACAGAGGTAAGCTTCGCGGTTCCCTCAGGGTTTTCAACTCGCTGAGGTCCAGTAGTTGTTTCTTCATTTATCTTCTCCCCCTCTTAAGTAAGGGTAAGGTCTTCAGTCTTCTCCCCCTCGATAGATTCATCATGGGGAAGGTCTTTAGAGCTCTTCTCCCCCTCTTCCTCGTGATGAGGGGGAGGAATGCGAAGACTCAGCAGATGGGATATCAGCAGATGGTGTTGGTTCCCTGTCTTCTTGGCCAGGGACTCCGACACAATTTTCAATCTCCCCTAATCTGGCTTCCAGACCAGTTATAGCCGGAGTGATCTTTAGAAGTTCAGCTCGATCCGCCGGAGTAAAATGTGAAGGTGCAAGGGCAGGGGCGTTCATTCGATCGAGGATCTGTTGTACCATCGTCTTTACTGAACTTACGTCAGTCTTTACTGAACTCACGTCAGTCTTTACAGCGGACACCTCTCCCTAAAGATTTCCAACCGAGGTCTTCAGCGTTATGACCTCGCTGGACATGGTGTTAACTCTTGAGGAGAGAGAGTTGTAGTCGGTGTAGATATCAGCAAGAACTTTGGCAAAGTCACCGAGAGTACTATCAACCTTCTCCAAATCAGCTTTGGAGGCATTCTGTTCAACCACTTTTGTCAGCTTCTTGAGATTCTCTCCAGCGTTTGTTACAGCTGAAGAGTTGACTGAGAGAGTAGTGGTGAGACCTGTCAGCTTTGTATCCAGGTTCTTTAGAGAGGAGTTGGTGTCTCCTAAATTAGGACCTGTAACAGATAAGAACTTAAGAACAGAGGAAAGCTCAGAAGTTTGGGGTTTAGATACAGTGTATATGGTTTGGTGTATACCTGCAGGAGGGTTGGTGAAGTCGTCATAACTTCTGTGTCCTGAAAATAGTTCCATGTCGTCAGCTAGAGTGTGTGTACGCATGGAAATTCTTGCAGGTCCTGCATCCATCATTCCTTGTATAGTATAAGCTTTAGCTTCTGGAAGAATGACGGGTGCTCCAGTGATCGTGGTGAAAACTGGATTAGAGTCCAAAAAAGTAGAGAGAGAAGCGAAAGTTGAGAAGGTTGGTTGTGGTGCTGATTTAGTGTTGGATCCACTGAGAATCATTTCTTCAGTCCTTTGAGGGGCTGAAGGAGGTTGGGTAGATTCCAAGTCTATAACTCCAGCGTGTAGAGACGCTGAGGTTTGGATAAAAGGGGTGGCTTGTTCAGCTGTGGCACATCGTACCACGAACGTATCCAGCGACTCTTGTGTAGGCTGAGTCATGGCATCTTCAGCATGAGATTGTTGGGAGGGTTGCTCCTTGGTTTTCTTGATCCTTTTGGAATCATGGGGGGTAGTGGAGTGTTTCCTTTTACGAGGAATGGATTTTGTGGCCTGGGTATCAGCCAGGGGTATTGTCGCTGAAGTAGCCACAAAAATAGAAGAAGAAGGATTAAGAAGAGATAAGAGAGTAGAGAGACGTACCTCGTTTGGAAGTGGCTTGAAGTCAAGAACTTTTGGGCCGACTTGGGATAGTTTCAGGTCTCCTACCTTTGGATACTTATCCTTCAGTCCTTGTGCTAATAGAGCACTGATAAATCTTGGATATGGAACCCATGAAGGACGATCAGCAACAGTTACTCTAATCAGCATGTCATCGAAAATGATCTGAGCCCAGTCTATATGGAGACCCTTCAGCAAGGAGTACCCCATGGATTGTTGAGATTGTGAGGCTTGATCAGATGATCCAGATTTGGCGGTGAGGCAGCTGATAAGATGAGCGAATATGAAATTCATTTCGCTGGGCATCTTGGATTTTTTCATTATTGTCAGCTTCTTTTCAGGACGACCATCTCTTCCCAAGTCCCAAGCATAGTTCATAGCATTGAAAAATGCTATCAGGGCATCCCTGTCTGAGGAGTTCTTCTTGGGGTCAGGGAATGGGACGAAGGGTTTTTCTTTGGAGGCTGCGGGGAGGTTCAGGGTATACCTAAGATTACAAGATGTAATCTTTGAAGTTCCATGGTCAGTGTAAAAGAGAATGACACTGATGGTCTTTTTAGGGTTTCGAGTGGAGGGGATCTGAGCACTTCTGGCAGAATACCAGAACTGACTCAGTAGGTGTTTATCAGCTAAAGGAGAAATGGTTAGGGCTGTGGAGATAGGGCAATTCTTCAGGATTGTAACAGCATCATCCGAATGATTGAGCCATTTCTTTTCAGGGAATTCAAGTAAGGCGTAAGGATTGTTGCTCTGAAAAGTAACATTCTTCAGAAGGAATTTTACTTGTGGAGCCCTTGGGAGTTCAGCAGCAATCTGAGTATCAGTGGATGCCATTTTTGCTATAAACACATACACGAAGAGTATGAACAACAAAATATTAATTTGAAGATTTTTTCCATTTCATTGAGCATTTTGTCCATTTCATTCAGCCAAAAATGACTTAATGAAGAAGATATGATTTCCAGTTTAAGAGAGGATTCTGGAAAAACATATGAAGAACAAGTTTAAGATTTGAAATATAAACTTGAAGAACAACCATGAAGGTTGTATTCATAAAACCATGAAAGAATATGATTTCATTTTAAGAATGGTTTCTTTTGTTTGATCTTTTAAAAACAATGATAAGATCCAAAACAAGTTAAAACAGTAGATAATATAAGAATATTAACCTTGTGTTCTTTGTAGAAGATGAATAGTTTTATGGGAAAACTTTGAATGTTCAAGATGCAACAGTATTTTCTTTTCTTGAAGCAGAAGTAACTTTTTCGCGAGAGAGAAAAAAATATACACTCAAGAAGTATATATAGTGAGAAGAAGAGAGAGAAAAACTATGAGCGGGAAAGCTTTTCATCATGACACGGACACGTGTTGGCATTTGATTGGACGATAGAACGAAACGTGCCTAACGTGTGTCAGAAGAACGTGCCAGGGGTTTATCCTGTAAGGATGATGTCATAAACGTCCTTTCATATTTTAAAATGTCTCTGAGGTTTTGAAAAACTCAGGGATGTTTTGAAAACATGAAGCACTGAATAGAAACATCAGTTAGGTTTAAGAAATTTCAAAAGTATCGCTGATAAGGAAAAGATTTTCAGCGACATAAGTTGTTTTGAAATCTTGCATGAAAATGCGAGTGTCAGAGAGAAAAACATACCTGGTTATCAGCGAATCAGTTTGTTCAGAGAGTTGATGATAGAATGGGTTATACAAGTTCATTTTTATCACTGAACCACTTGTCGTTATACAAATTTACTTACAATTTTCACTAAGTAGAATGGAGAGGGTCATTATCAAATCACTGAGGGTTTAGATCAACAAATTTTCATCAAAATATAAGATGACTTATGCATTTACTAAAACTAGTGGGAGCGCAGTAAAATTCTTAATCGTGTATGTGCAAGACATACTAGTATTTGGAAATTAACTTTCCGACTTAGCAAAACATCATGTTTTTGCTCGGACAGTATTTCCTTAATAAAAGACTTAGAAAAGACTTAGAAAAGACTAATTTTATTCTTGAAATAGACATCTTTAAAGATTGGATCAAGACGACTTATAGGTTTAAGTTAAAATGCATATGTTGACATGATCTTGAAAGGTTCAAGATGCAAGGCTCTAAAGGTAGTTTCTTGCAAATATGATATGACATCATTTTGAGCATGTCCAAATGTTCTAGCACAAAGGCTGATCTAGATGAAATGATTGGTATTCCATATGCTTCGGCAATTGGATCTATCATATATGCCATGAAATGCACTAGATCGAGTGTATCATAATGCTTTAGAGCATTAAAAGAAGATACCATCGAAATACGAGGGAAGGTCATTGGATGACTATAAAAAACATTTTAAGGTACTTACGAAGAACCAACAAAGTGTTCCTTAATTGAGGGTTGGAAGAAGATCATAGAAAAATGTCACACTGATGATGCCTTCCATAAAGATCGAGAAGGTTCCCGATCACAAAAGGGAAAAGTCTTCATTATGAATGAAGAAGTAGTTCGTTTGAAAAGGTTCCAAGCGAAGTTAAAATTGCACAATACACTACAAAACAAGAATACACTGCTGCTTAAGAAGTTGCAAAAGAAAGATGCTTGGATGAAAGAATTCATTGAAAAGCTAGGTAGATGCCTCCCATTCAGGATCACCTAGAAATTTTTTGTCAGAATGTGGGTGCCATTACGCAAGCTAAAGGACCCAATGTCACATCAGATTACCATGCACCTACTCTAAACTTTAACTATATTCGGAATAAAGTTAAAAATAGAGAAGTTAGTATTCACAAAGTTCACACAAATCAATTTGATTTGGAATTAGTATTTGGATATTAGAACAGTTAAGCAACAAGTATATTATTTAGTTAGATATATAGGATATGATCTTTTTCTTACTCGTTGTGTTCTATATTAGCATGTTTTAATCCTTGAATAAACCAGTTATTCTAAATGTCCATAGTCAATCATAGTTGTGGGAACAACCATGAAGTAAGACTAATATGAATTGGATTGGTTGACTTTTAAGAGTAAAAGTGGCAAAGTGTTGCAACCAAGTTCATAGGTACTTGTTCGGGAATAAGTACTGGACCTGACCCGCTTCAAGATCACTTCATGGATCGTAGTCACAAGTGATTCTTGAATAAAGGTAGTATCTTTGTATCCTTCGACCTGAGATGCATATTTGGGACTCAAGTGTAGGGAGTGTTATGCTTTGATGTGGTTAACCGTTGTTCTTGAAAGAGGCAGCTATAAAGGCCATCATTAGGCATGGCATGAACTGCATAAGAGGCGTATGTATTCAAGAGGGGATTTGTTCCTCTTAATGTTTTAAGAGTGAGACATCTAAGGCACCTTACCAAAAGTTGAACAACAGATGAGAATGATAGTGATCCATGTCTCATGTTCAACATGATGTCCAAACAAAGGGATAACTGATACCACACCTTATACGTCAATTGAAGCTATGAGCTTATAGGAATTGGATGTTGTTGAATGGCACTTACAGTCATACATTACTGGGGGCAGTGAGATGTTGCTAGACGTCCACCACTGTCTATATCATTCTATAATCCAATCTTGGGAGATTGTTGGTTTTATATGCTCAAGAATGATTATAAAACAATATTACCGGTAATATATGATCCTATAGGGTCACAACATATAGCAAGTAAACACCGAATTGATATTTATAAGAATTTGATTCTTTATAAATATTAATTATATTCTTGTTAAATATTATTAATTATATTATTGAATATAATTTATAATATTAGATGCAAATAATAAATTTTAGTTTGTTAATACATATGATGGATTTATTATGTAACTAAAATTGTTAGGAGGGACTTGAGGAGAAAATTTTAAGATAGTTAAAATATGATTTTAACCATCTTAATACTAGAAGGGTTACATTGTAATATTGCATGGCTAGGTGATTTTCTATTGGCCCTCTTGGGTGGCAAAAGGAAGAGATCATGTGCTTATATTTTAAACTTAGTCATACATGCAAACCACTTGTGAAAAACAACTAGCAATCACTCTCCTCTCTTCCTCTCTCCCATTTTTGGCAGAAACCACCAATGGTGGTGGTGTTTTTGTTCTTCTTTTCAAGTCTATTGTAGTCTTGAAGAAGAAGTTCACTTTTTCTTTTTTTATCAAGAAAGTACTAGCATACAAAGGTGTTGGAGCTTGTTGGTGGACTTCTCTAGAGGAACTCTAACTTGAGTTCTTGCCATCTTCTCCAACAAGAAGTCATATACAAATGTCTACAAAGGTTGTAATTTCTTAAAACCCCCTATGCATGGTTTTTAATCTTTCATGTTCATGCAAATGGATCCTTGGTGGGTGTTAAAATGCATTAATGTTGTTCAAAGTTTTTAAACTTCCGTTGCAAATATTTTGATTTTTGAAATCGATTTTTGAACAAAACCCAACATTTAATGTCTTCCACTTGTTTCTCTTCTGATTTTATGTCTAGAACATAAGCTAGATATGATGAACATTCTTTAACCAAACACCTACGCGCTTTAGCAACAGAAATCAACGAAATTTCCCCCTTCCTCTTTTCTCCATAGATAAATACATCGTTCTAATCAGCCATCGGAATCCGAACTAATTTCTTTGCATAAAGTATTTCTGCTTGGTTGACTGTTAGCCAGTCCATACCCACAATCACATCAAATCCCCCAATTTCCATTAACAACAAGTCAATCGGAAATTTCGTTTCCCCTATAGAAATTAAACAACCTTCAAGTCTTTCATGAACTATGACTTTACCTCCGTTAGCTATCTCGACTACTAAGGCATCTTCCAAAGTAGTGACATGCATAGCTAACTTTTGATAAAACGGCTTGGACACAAACGACAAATTTGCACCACAGTCAAATAAAATGCGTGCGGGAATAGAATTAATGAGGAATGTACCGGAAACGACTTCTTTAGACTCCTTCGCCTCTTCCACCGTCATATGAAATGCCCGGCCCGTCGGTTTAGGAGCAATCGGTTTCTTTTCTTGATCTCCGCCCTTCTTTAACTTCAGACAATCTCTTCGGAAGTGTCCGGGCTGTTTACACTCGAAATAGATCGGTCCTAGAATAGGATAGTTTGCCGCTATATGCCCAGACTTCCCGCATTTGAAGCACTCATTCCTGACTATCCGACACTGACCAAAATGTTTACTTCGGCATTTCGAACACCAACTTGGTTCCCGGCGAGACTCATAATGAACGTTCTTGCCAAATGATTTGAATTTCTGAGAAGACTCCGACCGGCCTTCCCACTTTCGTTTCTCTCCCACGTGTGTCTTTTCTTCTTTATCCTTAGCATACACTTCCTCTATAACTTTGGCTTCTTCGATCGTCTCCCTCAACGTTGAAGCTTTTGAACTCCGCACCCTCGACATCATATCCGCTGGCAAACCCTTCAAATAAGCTTTAACTTTATCTTTCTCAGTTGGAGCCACATGCCCCACTAAGTTCAGCTTCTCCATGAAAGACTCAGTATACTTCCTCACAGTAGAAGTACCCTTCTTCAGAGTCCGAAACTCTTCTTCAATCCTATCCATTTCATTTTCATTACAGTATTCTTCCAAAATCTTTTTCTTGAATGATTCCCATGTCATAGCTGCTAAGACTGGAGCCATCACAGTAGACGTCACTATATTCCACCAGGTAAAAGTGTTACCTTGTAACATTTGAGACCCAAATCTGACCTTCGACTTTTCATCACACTCACAAGCTCGGAAAGCTTGTTCCATTTCTCTGAGCCAATTCATGCATACCACCGGATTGTCTGCTCCGATAAACTCTGGCGGTTTACAGCTTAGAAATGTCTTATATGAGCAGACTCTTTCCACCCTCCTTTCAACCTTTGTTACAGGATTACGAATTTGATTTATTACTCTACCATCAGTCTCCGTTCGACTTAACTCCGAACTTCGATCATTCAACGCTTTCATAAACATTTCAGTTTGTTGTTCCATTTCTTTATTCATCATTTGCGTCATGTTCTCCATCATACGAGACTCCACCGTCAATTCAGGCATTTCCTGGTTGGCGGTACTGGTACTCGTTCTATGAATCCGACTGTCCGCTCCTCCCATAGAAGGTAACCTCAGCGGACTCTCATGAGTTTCACCTATTTCAGGTCGCTTTTCTCCCCAGTCCATCACTGCCCTATTCTCTGAAGAATTAGGGGACCTTGGTGGTGTATTCACCATTGTTCTGACATAACACAAGAAATAACCATAAAAAATGGTTACACATATCCAGACACACGAAACGTACTTTACCGATCATTAGTCACTGTAACAATTTAGAAACAAGTATGCTTATGTAACAATATATCCACAATGACAGTAGCTAATTGAAATTGCGAACATACCATACATAAGAATCCTCGTTACCATCGTTACAGTACTAATTTCACGTATTTCCGTCGACTCTAAGACTATCCCGTCTTAGTACTTCTACCCATATCTAATGAATCATAACTTAATTCATCTCACCTTAAGTCTAGGTATCTCACTTAGCATACCTAGTTCACTTAAACTAATGCTCTGATACCATATTGTAACACCCTAAATCAGGGCTAATTTAAACCTTAAGTTGTAACAAGTTATGATAAAATAACATCCAAACTTTTATTTAAGAAAAGAATTAACTATGAGGTTTCATAATTACAAACATGGAATTCTCCCAATAACTTATTAATCTAATCATGTCCACTATAATTAGATTAACTAAGTTATCTAAGCAATCCATCAAAAAGTCTCAACACATTAGCTAACTCCTCCGCTTATCTCTTAAGTTTGATACTTCAAAAGCTCTCGACCCACATCCCAATTACTTCCCTGAGCCTGTACCTGGTAAGAAAATTTAATTTGAACAATTAGGCTTACGCCTAGTGAGAACATCCAAATTCAATTTAAAACGTTAACAGTTTGAAAATATCCAATACATTTAAACAAACCTGTTCTTCACCATTCTTACCGTACACGTGCTCACCTCAATGACGGGAACATACTCAATCCCGTGAATATGACTAACATTCAGTAAGTCATATTATCACAATCAAGAGCCTACTACAAATCATTACAGATTCTAGATTATTGCTCTTATCCAAGAAATTACAATTTGCTTTACGCCTATTTCTTGGCCTGGAAGTAGAGATTACAAGTTACTTGATGCCTATCTCTAGTCTTCCCCTAGAAATCAGGAATTACAATTTACTTTATGCCTATTCCTCAATTTCTATACTATGAAATAGAAATTACAATTTCCTTTTTGCCTATTTCTCATTTCATAACACCTTTACGAAATGGGAATTACAAATTACTTTATGCCTATTCCGCATTTCAGGTCAACGGGAATTACAAATTACTTTATGCCTATTCCACGTTAAAATAGAACAATGCCTATGGATCCATTACACTTACTAGCGTATATGAATAATAACATATCACGCCACCTCTCGTATCATATTCCTAATTCTAAGAATACTAGATAACCTAAAGCATCCTTATCCTCAAATGCCCCCCCTTCGGCGACTTAGCACGGGGGTTCTGCTACCCGGTTAGCGGATGGGGTCAAGGGGCAACGCCCTTGCGGGGTCTGGGGCAATGCCCCTAGAATGTTTTTAGAAAACTTAACCAGATAACACATCCGGAAACTGCAACCGGACATCAAAAGTTTCCGGACACCACAGCTATCCGGACGTCATCACTTACCGGACAACATAACTTACCGGACAACATAACTTTTCGGACAACATATTCAATCCGGATGACATAACTTTCCGAACAACATATTCAATCCGGATGACATCCGGAAACCAAGGTAATCTGGATACCATCCGGTATCTAGTTCATCCAGAAACTACAGAATAAACAAAACTTACCGGATATCTTTACTCGTCCGGATACCTTCGCACAGGGGTTTCCGGATACTTCATTTTATCCTGAAGCTACGGCTGTTCTTCAATTTTACCATCAATTAGCCCCAATAATTTCATTCTTAGTTCGACCCATATCATTCTAACACTTGTAAAGTATACATGTACGAAAACAACACCAAAATCATCCAATTTTATGGTTTATAAAAATCGAATAGGATGAACTCACCTTAAAGAAGATAAACCCACTTCTCTGCACAATCTGATTCCAAATCAAAACAGCACCTAGATGAAATCAGATTAAGATAAGGATACTATCTTGCAACTGATATCAAGCTTGCAAGATCTTTTGTATACTTACCAAGATTTCAGGTTAATTTCTTCTTTTTCTCTCTTCCTTTCTTTTTCTTTCTCTCTTCTTTCTCTCTATTCTTTCTCTCTGCCTTTTGCCGACTCCAACAGCTGAATTGAGATAATATCTCAATTCAGCCTAACCCATCCCTTAAGTATCTCCAACTTTCCAAAATAACAAACCACACCCTCAAGTTTCAACTTTCCAAAATACATCAAACTTTGGTTACTAAACATTTAACCCCGTTGATTTATATAATTGCAAAATAACACAAAACTTAAAACCCAATTACAAATCAACTTCATTCAACTGGGGCGAAAGTCCTTTTGTAACAAGTGTTTTGTGTGCAACAGATTACAATAAGAGAAAAAGTAATCTTAATCGTAAGAAAAAGTTGTACGTCGTGCGTAAATCGTGCGAAATCAACTGTTGTCGTGTGGTTCGAACTACTGTCGTGCGAAACTTGCGTCAGCGATGTGTGTTCGAATGCTCAGATTGTTACAGTTGTATTGCGCAGAAAATGTAGAAATGAGTGCAAATGTGTCGAATTCAGATGTATTTCGATGTGTAATGGATTGATCACAAATGTCTTTTTCGGATGTAGAGCAGGTCTTTATATAGCTTTCGTTGGCAATAAATGTGTCTTGATGACTTGTTTTGTAACCGTTGTAGGGTCTTTAATGCCATTAAAAGCTCGTCCATTACTGGCCGTTATACCAAGATTGCTCGTGGACCGGCATTAATGAACAAAAGAAACGGGTGTTGACTGTTAACGGTTAGTGTAATCGTACGACCGTCTTAAGTCTCGGACGTCGGTCGTATGTTCCATACGACCAACATAGAAATGTATGACCGAATGTTCGTTTGTAAATAACCTGCAAGACCTTACCTTAATACAAGAGTGGTCTTATGTAAATGTTATTATCGTCGGTCGTAAGATGTGATTTTTTACCCAAACAGTCTGCCCCCAAAATTTGAATTTAGGCGTGAAATTCAAATTTTAATTCCGACGAAGTGGTTTGACACGTGTCAGATGGGGAAAGGGTCTGGTCGAATCCCAACCGTCTTGGTTTGATTTGGACCAGAGGAGACGAAGAGGTCGTGACGTCACAATGACGTGTGAGAGGCGTGGAGCCGTTAGAGGACAGGTGTCGCCCATCGGCATGATGCATGCGAAAAGGTGGCGGACAACTGTCGACCATCCACTGGGGCGACCTGACACGACGTTGCTATAAATACCGTGATCGTTGAGATCACTTCCTTTTTAGGTTTGTGATATTTTTAGAGAGAGATTTTCGAAAGATTTAGTTGCCTTTTCGTGTATTGGCTATAAATCAAGAGAAAAGTTTGCTAATATTCTCATCGTTTTCACAATGTCGATAGAGCCTGCAAGCACCATTATTGGCCAAGAGGGTCTATCGGCTTTTTGGACGTTATCAGGCGTCCCTGATGCTGTGCAGTTGTACTCGCCGGATCAGTTTCGGCCGTCTGAATGCCCGAATGGGCACTTCGTTTTGTACGAATACCCTTTTAAGGTGGGTTTTAAGTGGCCATTCTCCCCATTAGTTAGGGAGTTTCTGGAAAAGTTCCATCTTTCTCCTGCTCAAATGATGCCATAATTCTGGCTAATAGTCCGTGTGATCGATAGGATCACCGGTTAGTGGACGACCCCGTTCAAGGTGGAGGACCTTCTAGCATCCCATATGGTCAAGGTGGACAGCTACCACCGGTACAGCTTATTTTCCATGTACAGAGGAGCTCAGGTTCTGGTGTTGAATACCCAGGTAAACGACTGTGGGTGGAAGGCTTGATACGTCTTTGGCAAGACACAGTCGCTCGAGCTTCTGCAAGAGGACACGACATGGGTTGTGGCTGGATGGAACACCAACAATAAGTTTTCATTTTCGTTTGTCACGTACTACCTTTTGAGTCGTGTACTTAAGCTCGATCGTGCATTTTTGTTTTAGGCCTTACGTTCCAGGATGTTAGCGTGTCCAAGGAGATGGAGGCGAAGATCGAAAAATTCCGGATCTACAATCTGGAAGACAGATCTTTCTTCGTCCAACGTGGCCTCAGGGACGAGGGCCGGATGACGAGGTCGTCGAGCTTACAGGGACAAAAATCCCTGTAAGAGAGGAAGCAGAAAGAGAAGAGGAAGAAGAGGAGTCAGCAGGTAATTTATCATACATTTTACCCGGTATGTAGTACGTTTTGCTTATGCGTCTTCCCTCTTATCGTATCTCTGTCGTTTTGCTGGTAGGTCGGGCGATGTGCCTACCCCTGATATGCAGAAGAAGGAGGCCCAACTCCTTTTGGCTTGTAAGGCCAAGGAGTTGAAGCGAAAGGTTCACCCACCCCCGTCGTCGGGGGTAAAGAAGTCCAAGACGGTTCTCTAGAGGGAACTGTCGTCGAAGGTTGGTGATCCGTCTAGGGTCGCCACTGCTGAGAAGACGAAGACGCCACCGGGAGTTATAGATGCGACTCCGGTGAGCGTGGCTCCTCCTCTGATTGAGGAGGTCGCCCCTTCCTACTCGTCGACCGACAAAGGTAAGGGAAAGAAGACGGAGGAGTCCACCGAGACGGTGACAGAGAATTTTACACTGCCGTCGAACTTCATGGCGGGGGAAGAGATGGATAGCAATAAGATCTTCCCCGACTTGGAGAAGTTTCTTCTGTCGTCCTTTAAAGAGCGACTTCAGGAGACTACTGTCGATGAGATGGGGTCGCACATCGTAGGGTTGACCTTTAAGGTACGTACAATCTATATGCTTAATGTTTTTTGTCGTTCTATCGCGTGTTTTTCTGACGTTTGTGTATTCGTGCGTTGCAGGCGCTGCAGGCGTTCCAGAATTCTCTTTGTTTGTATGCCCATATGGATAAGATCCATATGGTTGCTCCCGTTGCCTTGGAGAAAATGCGCAAGGCGCAAGAGGAAGCTCGTGTGGCAAGGGAGCAGGAGAAGCTGGTGATGGAAAGGGTCGAGTACCTTTCCGTGAAGTTTGCCGAAGTCCAAGACTTTTACGCGACGTCGATGAGTGCGAAGGAAGACCTTCAGCGTCATGTGAGGGAAGCCCTTGAAAAGTCCTCTGCGATAGAGGCGGAGTTAGGAGCGATTAAGGGCTCCTTGGCCGAGAGCGAAAAATAGGTCAAGGACCTTAAGTCGCTCGTCGAGGCGAAAGAGGGGGAGATCGCGTCCTTAGAGGAGCGACTCCAGTCGTTTGAAGCTCTGACCCGTCTGAGGGTCCGAGCGGCGATCTTGCGTCGCCATTTACGGGGGTTAAACCCTATGGCCGGAGCCGAAGAGGAGGTCACCACTTTCTTGGAGCAAGTCGGGGATGAGGAAGAACTCAACTAGGAGGACAAGATCGAAGAAGGGGACCCGACGGACGTTGAGGTCGATGTGACTGGCGACGAGGAGTCGCTAAGGAGCAGGACCCTCCTCTGCCTTGACTTTTGTATTTTGTTTATTTTTGATGTGGGGCGACTATAATCGGTCGTGCCCTTTTACTTGTAATTTTTTGACAATGTGAATACAAGTAAAATTTTTGCTATATCATCGTGTTACTTTACTTTGTTGTAAATTAACAAAATAAACGAGACATAACAGAATGATAAAACGTACATATAAGGCAGTAAGACGGATGTAAAACTGTACGACATAAGTACAAGTAATTTCCTGGAGTGGTCTGTCGACTGGGCCAAAGTAATATTCTAAGTATGGAATTCAAGTCATAAGACTTTGACTCCGAAACTCAAATTAGAAAGCACCTGCTTGTGATCATAAGATCCATGAGATGAATCATGAGATTCTGTTTATGTTGTGTGAGTCATGAGTTATTGGTCATGACTTATTGGTCGTGACATATTAGTCATTGACCTTATAGCCTCAAAGACTTTGTTTCTTATGATATAGATCATAAGACTGGCGTTCGTGAGATCCTGCGAGCCTGTAATGTAAGATTCAGGGGTGGTCGTTGGTTTGACCAATGACCCTCCGATGCTTAAGTTAGTAATCGTTTGTCGAAGTAAAATGTTAAAAGAAATACTTCTTTATATGTACTGCAGCCCAGCTACGTGGGGTTGAGGTCGTAGGTTTGATACTACGATCCTAGACGTACGATCACATGTGGACCATTGTCGTACATGATTTCGGAAGGGATTCCGAACCTGCATAGAATGTTAGTCTGGATAAAGGAGATGACCTCTATGTCCCGAATCTGGGAGTAGGCATCTACTTCTGTCCGTTTAGAGGAATGATTTGTAAAGACTAACCGGAAAATTTACTAGTGATGTCCATTCCCTACCTTATGAAGGGTCATGAGATTAAGGACGTATGTAAAGCTTGAGAAGGTTGGTATATTATACCTGAGTGTCGCTGACGTGCGTTACGTACCTGGTGGCGTTTAATGTCGGTTAGTAGAGAATCACTTCTGACGTAAGGTCCGACTGCCCCCCAAGTCGTGACATATTCACGCCTACAATCAGTAGCTTTGAAACTGGAATTCGTATAGAGTACATCATCCTACCCCCCCCCCCCCTGTGGCGATTTTAAGATGATAGCAAGACCTGCCTCTTTGGCGTATAGAAAACTGTCGACATGGACCGGTCGGGTCGGGTCGCTTATAGTCGCCACAATACAGGTCTCGATTTGTGCTTCTTTTTCCAGTTCGGGAATGAAGTCAGCACCGGAATCGGTTAGGACCTGCGGTGCAACTGTCGTGTGAGGCTTGTGTAATTGCTAGATGTCCTTTTTCTGAGGCTTCAATGTTGCCTTGTAACAATCACGGGCGGTCTTCTTTTTACTTTTGATTTCTTGTACTCCCTGTGGCGTCGGAAATTTGATCGCCTGGTGATAGGTCGAGGGGACCGCTTTCATATCATGTATCCATGGTCGACCAAGTACAACATTATAAGCTGACGAACAGTCGATAACGTTAAACTTTGTTTGCTTGTTGACCCCTTTAGCATATACTGGGAGGATGATCTCTCCTAAAGTATTGGTAGAGTCGTCATTGAATCCTATCAGAGTTGTCGATAGACGGGTGATCTCTGACTTATCGATTCTCATAGCTTTGATCGTGCTTAGGAAAATGATATTAGCCGAACTGCCCCCATCGACCAATACTCTTTTGGTCGAGCAGTTGCCAATAGTGAGCTGGATAATCAAGCCATCGTGATGTTTCTGCCAACTGTCCTAGAGGTCGTCCTGATCGAACGTTATTGGCATAGCTTCTAGTTCTAATTCTTGTTTTGGTCGGGACGACCGAGGAATGGGGTATTCTTCCGATGATTGACTGGCGTGCCGCTTGGCTGTCGAATAGGTTAAACCACAGACGTCTGATCCACCCATCACACAGTTGACGACTTTTTCATGGACGGGGGATTCTGGTCTTACGTTTTCAACTAGCGTATATTCTTTATCAATCAAGCCTTGTAGATGACCCTTGGGGACGATCCAGGCTAACTCCTTCTGCAAAGCAAGGCAATTATCTGTCGTATGACCATGGTCTCTATGGAAGTCGCACCATTTGGTCTTGTCCTTCTTGTCATCATTTGTATCACTTTTCTTAGGCCATCGAACTGACGACTGAATGGTTTTAAGAGCTTCGACCAATTTTTCGATGTCCCCTTGAATCCATAAGCGGAGATCTTAGGATGTTGAGGGAATCGGGGCGTGGGATTGCTTCTTTTCTTATCGAACCGAACGTTCGATATCTGGCGCGTTGGCTCTGTCTTGACGCTCGTCTTGGACTTAAAATCTGGTTTCTTAATTCCGAGCGACTTTTTGTCGGTGGAATGCTTACGGCGGAAGGCTAGGTCGTCTTCGACCCTCATGTAAGCCAAAGTCCTAGCTCGGACGTCTTCAAAATTCTCTGGTGGATACTTCGTAAGATCGACGTACAATCCGGTAGTGTCATCGTCTAGACTACGCTTATAGGCCTCGATGGCAGTCTTGACGTCACAATTTCGAATGCTGATCATTTCTGTGTTAATGATTGAAATAACCACAGATGGATTCTCCAGATTTTTGGACGACGTAGTACAGGTCGCTGGTCTGCTTCTCCATCTTGCGACTACTGGCGAATTGTTGTGAAAACTGGTTGACCAACTCCGCGAAGTTACTGATGGACTTGGGTTTGAGATTGATCAACCACTGGAGAGCAGGACATGTAAGAGTCACGCCAAAGCGTTTGCATATGCACATCTCTTGATACTGATGTGGGATTGATATTGTCCACATCAATTGTTTATATTGGGCGATATGCTCCGTTGGATCGGTTATTCCTGAATATTTGGGTGTAAAAGCAGTAATGTTGTACGTCTTCGGAACGTCAACACTTGCTATCGTGTAGATGAAAGGCGACACCTGGAATCCTTTGAGAGGTTCGACGTCGACAGGGACGGCGGCGCCAGGTAATTTCGAAAGTAGCGACAGCATCTTTTCGTTCTGATCTTCCAATAACCTTAGTCGCTGAGCGACTGGGTCGTTAGGATCGGGGATTGTACCTGTCGGAGGAATGATTCCTGAGTTTTGGGCTACTGTGCCGACTGTCGGGTGGGAACCATTTCCGTGCGACGACCCGTTGGCTTCTCCGGTAAAGGGGAAGTTCATCGGGATCTGATGAGGTATGGCTCCATTGTACAGTGGCGGAGGTCTCAAATGTTGCGGAGGAAATTGTCCGAAGGGATGATTATTGACAAAAGGCCATGGACCTGCTTGGAATGGTGGCCTTACGAAAGGTGCACCTATAGGTTGGGGACCGTTCTGAGTTCCAAAGGAGTTACCAATCGCCGGATTCCTCAGGGAGGCAATTTCTGCGGCTGCCTTCTTGTTCTGCTAGTGTAGGGCTTGAATCTGACTTCGAGCCGCGTTCAATTCTGATTGAAGTTGAACCATGGGATCCTGGTAATTTGCCATCTACCTGAAAGCAATGAAAACTTCACAATATCGTTAGAGAGATGTATGCGTTGGCTTGAGACTTTCTCTAGATGGCGTCCCACGGATGGCGCCAAACTGTTAATGCCAAAAATCACCCAAAAGGATAACTTGAGGTTGATGTGGACTTTAACAACTAAATAAAGAGATCTCAAGACCAATCAACACAATCGCGATAAAAAATAAATAAGACAGGATATTTGGTGACGCGGAAAACCCAAACGAGGGAAAAAACCGCGGTCGACTTGTGAGAGTCGACGGTGCACTATGATCGCCAAACAGGGGCGAAAGTCCTTTTGTAACAAGTGTTTTGTGTACAACAGATTACAATAAGAGAAAAAGTAATCTTAATCGTAAGAAAAAGTTGTGCATTGTGCGTAAATCGTGCGAAATCAGCTGTTGTCGTGCGGTTCGAACTGCTGTCGTGCGAAACTTGCGTCAGAGATGTGTGTTCGAATGCTCAGATTGTTACAGTTGTATTGCGTAGAAAATGTAGAAATGAGTGCAGATGTGTCGAATTCAGATGTGTTTTGATGTGTAATGGATTGATCACAGATGTCTTTTTCGGATGTAGAACAGGTCTTTATATAGCTTCTGTTGGCAATAAATGTGTCTTGATGACTTGTTTTGTAACCGCTGTCGGTCTTTACTTCCATTAAGAGCTCGTCTGTTACTGGCCTTTGTACCATGATTTCTCGTGGACCTGCATTAATGAACAAAAGAAACAGGTGTTGACTGTTAATGGTTAGTGTAATCGTACGACCGTCTTGAGTCTCGGACATCGGTCGTATGTTCCATACGACCAACATAGAAATGTATGACCGAATGTTCGTTTGTAAATAACCTGCAAGACCTTACCTTAATACAAGAGTGGTCTTATGTAATTGTTATTATCGTCGGTCGTAAGGTGTGATTTTTTTACCCAAACAGCGTCAATCCTACATCAATATCAAGAAGTTTGCATGTGCAAAAGCTTTGGTGTGAATCTTACAGGTGTTGCTCTCCAATGGTTGATCAATCTCAAACCCAAGTCCATCAGCAACTTTGTGGAGTTGGTCAACCAATTTTCGCAACAATTCGCCAGTAGTCGAAAGATGGAAAACCAGACCCGCGACCTGTACTACGTCGTCCAAAGATCTGGAGAATCCATCCGCGGTTATTTCAACCGTTTCAATGCAGAAATGATCAACATCCGAAATTGTGATGTCAAGATCGCCATCGAAGCCTATAAGCGCGGTCTAGACGACAACACTACAGGGTTGTATGTCGATCTTACGAAGTACCCGCCGGAGAATTTCGAAGACGTATGAGCTAGGACTCTGGATTACATGAGAGTCGAAGACGATATGGCTTTCCGTCGTAAGCATTCTACCGACAAAAAGTCTCTCGGGATTAAGAAACCGGATTTTAAGTCCAAGACGAGCGTCAAGACGGAGCCAGTGCGCCCGATATCGAACGTTCGGTTCGACAAGAAAAAGAGCAATCCTACGCCCAGATTCCCTCAATATCCTAAGATCTCCTCTTATGGATTTACGGGGACATCGAAAGATTTGGTCGAAGCTCTCAGAAACATTCAGCCAGCCGTACGGTGGCCTAAGAAAAGCGACCAAGACGATGACAAGAAGGACAAGACCAAATAGTGTGACTTCCATAGCGACCATGGTCATACAACAGATAACTGCCTTGCTTTGCAGATAGAGTTAGCCTGGATTGTCCCCAAGGGCCATCTCTAAAATTTGATTGATAAAGAATTTGCGCCAGTCGACAGTGTAAGACCAGCATCCCCCATCCATGAAAAAGTCGTCAACTGTGTGATGGGTGGATCAGACGTCTTTGTGTTAACATATTCGGCAGCCAAGCGGCACGCCAGTCAATCATCGGGAGAATATCCCATTCCTCGGTCGTCCCAACCAAAGCAAGAGTTGGAACTGGAGGCGATGCCAATAACGTTCGACCAAGACGACCTCCAGGACAGCTGGCAGAGACATCACTATGGATTGATTATCCAGCTTACTATCGGCAACTGCTCGACCAAAAGAGTACTGGTCGGCGGAGGAAGTTCGGCTAACATCATTTTCCTAAGTACGATAAAAGCTATGGGCATCGATAAATTAGAAATCACTCGTCGATCGATGACTCTGTTAGGATTCAATGGCGATTCTACCAACACGTTGGGAGAAATCATCCTCCCAGTGTACGGTAAAGGGGTCAACAAGCAAACCAAGTTTAATATTATCGACTGTTTGTCAGCTCACAACGTTATACTTGGTCGGCCGTGGATACACGACATGAAGGCGGTCCCCTCGACCTATCATCAGACGATCAAATTTCCGACGCCATGGGTAGTACAAGAAATCAAAAGTGAACAAAAGACCGCTCGTGATTGTTACAAGGCGACGTTAAAGCCTCAGAAAAAAGACATCTAGCAATTACACGATATTGACTTCAAACCTCGCACGGCGATTAAGTCACAGGTTCTAGCTGGTTTCGTCGCTGACTTCAGTCCTGAACTGGAAAAAGAAGCACAAAACAAAACCCATACTGTGGCGACTATATACGACACGTCCTGGCTAGTCCATGTCGACGGTCCTCCAAATGACAGAGGAACGGGTCTTGGTGTCGTCTCAAAGTCCCCACAAGGGGCAAGATGGTGTACTCCATACAATGCGCCCATGACTTGGGGGCAGTCGGACTTCACGTCAGGAACGATTCTTTACTGGCCGACATTAAGGCAAGATGCCATCAGGTATGTCATAAAGCTGTGACGCATGTCAACGATGCTCAGGTATGATACACCAACCTTTGGAACTTTTACATACGTACTTAGCCCCATGACCTTTCATAAGGTGGGGAATGAGCGTCGTTGGTAAATTACCTCCTTCCTCAGGGCAAAAAAAATTCTGTTAGTCCTTACAGATTATTTTTCTAAGTAGATAAAAGTAGATGCTTACTCCCAGATTCGGGACAGAGAGGTCATCTCTTTTATCCAAACTAACATTCTATGCAGGACACACGCCATTTTCACTGGTTCACGGTTGTGAAGCCGTCTTACCTATTGAAGCGCAACTCTCGACATAGACACATACATCCGTCGATCATAACTTGTTAGACTTGAGCTACGAACTCGACGCTCTCGAAGAACTAATAGAGTCTGCTTTGGTCAAAATCGCATCCTAGCAACAGGTTGTTGAACGACATTTCAACAGAAATGTTAAAGCCTAGATCTTTCAGAAAGGTGACTACGTCTTACGACAAGTATTCCAAAACACCAAAGAACCAAACGCAAGTAAGCTATCCACTAAGTGGGAAGGACCTTACTGAATATCTGAAGTCGTTGGGAAGTGTGCTTACAGGCTTCAAACCCTCGACGACCAAGACATCCCACGTAGTTGGAACGCAGTACATTTGAAGAAGTATTTCTTTTAAAATTTCACTTTCGATTTATTTCAACAATCGATTACTGACTTAAGCATCGGAGGGTCGTTGGTCGAACCAACGACCGCCCCTGAATCTCACATTGCAGGCTCGCAGGATCGCACGAACGCCAGTCTTACGATTTATATCGTAAGAAATAAAGTCTTCAAGACCATAAGGTCACGACTAATATGTCAAGACCGATAAGTCATGACTCATACGTCATAAGCAGAATCTTATGATTCATCTCATGGATCTTACGATCACAAACAGGTGCTTTTTAATCTGAGTTTTGGAGTCAAAGTCTTATGACTTAAATTCCATACTTAGAATATTTA
The DNA here is from genome assembly GCA_033807775.1 of Saussurea involucrata. Classification (NCBI taxonomy): domain Eukaryota; kingdom Viridiplantae; phylum Streptophyta; class Magnoliopsida; order Asterales; family Asteraceae; genus Saussurea; species Saussurea involucrata. The sequence continues at coordinate 53,799,038 of CM066316.1, forward strand.
TTCGGCCCAGTCGCCCGGTTACTTCAAAAGTTACATGTACCTATGTCGTACGATTTTACATACGTCTTTCTGCTTTGTACGCTCGTTTTATGATTTTTTTATCTCTCGTTTATTACAACAAAGTAAAGTAGCACGATGGTATAGCAAAAATTTACTTGTATTCACATCATCCAAAAGTTACAAGTAAAAAGGGCACGACCGATTATAGCCGCCCCGTATCAAAAGAAATAAACAAAAGATCAAGGCAGAGGGGGTTCCTGCTCCTTAGCGACCTCCTCATCGCCAGCGACTCAGCGTCCGACGGGTCCCCTTCTTCGAGCTTGTCTTCTTGGTCGAGTTCTTCCTCGTCCCCGACTTGCTCTAGGAAAGTGGCGACCTCCTCCGCGGCTCCGGCCATAGGGTTTAACCCCCGCAAATGGCGACGCATAATCGCCGCTCGGACCCTCAGACGGGTCAGAGCTTCAAACGATTGGAGTCGCTGCTCTAAGGACGCGATCTCCCCCTCTTTCGCCTCGACGAACGACTTAAGGTCCTTGACCTGTTTTTTGCTCTCGGCCAAGGAGCCCTTAGTTGCTCCTAACTCCACCTCAGTCGCAGAGGACTTCTCAAGGGCTTCCCTCAGATGACGCTGAAGGTCTTCTTTCGCACTCATCGATGCCGCGTAGAAGTCTTGGACTTCGTCGAGCCTCGCCGAGAGGCACTCGGCCCTTTCCATCGCTAGCTTCTCCTGTCCCCTTGCGAAGTGAGCCTCCTCTTGCGCCTTGTGCATTTTCTCCAAGGAAACGGGGGTAACCCTATAGATCTTCTCCATATGGGTATACAAACAGAGAGACGTCTGGAACGCCTGTAGTCGCACGATTATACACACAAACGTCAGAAAATCAAACGTTAGAAAATAAACAATGGAAACATATAAGACAGAGGGGTCGTGTATACCTTAAAGGTCAGCCTTGTGACCTGCGATCCCATCTCGTCGACCGTGACCTCCCGAAGTCGTTCCTCAAAGGACGGCAGGAGGAATTTCCCCAGGTCGGGGAAGATCTTTTTGCTATCCATGTCTTCTCCAGACATGAAGTTGGACGGCAGCGTAAAGTTCACCGTCATTGTACCGGTGGACTCCAAAGTCATCTTCCCTTTCTTTTTGTCGGCCGACGAGGGAGAAGGGGCGACCTCCCTAGTCATAGAGGGGCCACACTCACCGGAGTCGCATGTATGACTCTCAGTGGTGTCTTCGTCTTTTTAGTAGTGGCGACCCTAGACGGATCACCACCCTTCGACGATGGTTCCCTCCAGAGAACCGTCTTGGATTTCTTCACCCCCGACGACAGGAGTGGGGGAGCCTTGCGCTTCAACTCCTTGGCATGATGGGCCAGGAGGAGTTGAGCCTCCTTCTTAGACACACCGTGAGTAGGCAAATCGCCTGACCCACCTGCAAAATAAAAGAAATACAGTAAGAATGGAGACATATAAGCAAAACGTACGACAAACCAGGTAAAACGTAAGACTAATTACCTGTTATCTCCTCTTCTTCCTTTTCTCTCTCTACCTCTTCTTCGGCAGAGGTCTCCGCCTCCCCAAGAATTTAGACCTCGTTGTCCGAACCCTCGTCCCTAAGATTGTGCTGGACAAAGAAAGATCTGTCTTCCGGATTATACATCCATAATTTCTCGATCTTCGCCAACGTGTCCTTGGAGATGCTGACCTCAGGGAACGTGCTGGCTGAAACAAAAAACATACGATCACCAAAAATGTACGATTCAAAAGATAGTATACGACAAATGAAAAAAACGACTTACTATTGGTGTTCTACCCGGCAGAGACCCACGTCGTGTCCTCCTCCAGGAGCTCCAGTGATTGCGTTTTGCCAAAGACGTACCTGGCCTTCCACCCACGATCGTTCACTTAGGTGTTCAACACCAGGACCTGAGCTCCCCTATACTTGGAGAACAGACTATATCGATGGTAGTTATCCACCTTAACAATGTAGGAGGCCAGAAGCTCCTCTACCGTGAACGGAGTCGTCCACTCGCCGGTGATCCTATCGATCACACGAATGATTCACCAAAATTGTGGCATCATCTGAGCAGGAGAAAGATGGAACTTCTCCAGAAACTCCCTGACCAGTGGGGAGAACGGCCACTTGAAACCCACCTTGAATGGATATTCGTATAAAACGAAATGCCCATTCGGGCACTCGGACGGCCGGAACTGATCCGGCGAGTATAGCTGCACAACATCTGGGATGCCTGATAACATCCGGAAAGCCGACAAACCTTCTTGGCTGGTAATGGTGCTTGCAGGTTCAATCGACATCGTGAAAATGATGGAAGATTAAGCAAATTTCTCTCTCGATTTATAGCAAACACATGAAAAGGCAACTGCATCTCTCTAAAAAACATCTCTCCGAAAATATCGCAAGCGTAAAAACGGAAGTGATCTCCGGAATCGCGATATTTATAGCAACGTCGTGTCAGGTCGACCTGGTGGATGGTCGACAACTGTCCACCACCTTTTCGCATGCATCGTGTCGATGAATGACACCTGTCCTCTAACGGCTCCACGCCTCTGACACGTCACCATGACGTAACGACCACTTCGTCTCCCTTGGTCCGAATCGAACCAAGATAGCTGGGATTCGACCAGACTCTCTCCCCGTGCGACACACGTCAAACCACTTCGTCGGATTTAAAATTCAAATTTCACGCCTAACTTCGAATTTTGGGGGCAAACTGTTTGGGCAAAAATTCACACCTCACGACTGACGATAAAAAAACACATGTGACATTTATGTAAGACCATTCTTGTATTAAGATGAGGTCTTGCGAGTTATTTACAATCGAATATTTGGTCGTACATTTCCACGTTGGCCGTATGTTCCATACGACCAACGTCCGAGACTCCAGACGGTCGTACGATTACACTAACCGTTAACAGTCAACATCTGTTTCTATTGTTCATTAATGCAGGTCCACGAGCAATCATGGTACAATGGCCAGTAACGGACGAACTCTTAATGACATTAAAAACCCATCAGTAGTTACAAACAAGTCATCAAGACACAATTAATGCCGACAGAAGCTATATAAAGGTCTATTCCACATTCGAAAAGACACGCATTGATATACAGCTACATATATCACTTTACACCATAGATATACATAGCTACACAAACCGAATCAAGCTGAACATTACAACATCCAATATCTAAACTCAACTCTCCTACGTTTCTATGCAATACAACAGTGACAACTCAAGCATTCGAACACATATCGCTAACGCAAGTTTCGCACGACAGCAGTTCAAATCGTACGACAACAGTTTATTTCGAACGATTTACGCACGACGCACAACTTTATCTTACGATTAAGTTTGTTTTTACTCTTATTGTAATCTGTTGTACACAAAACACTTGTTACCAAAGGACTTTCGCCCCTGTTTGGCGATCATAGTGCACCGTCGACTCTCACAAGTCGATCGCGGTTTTTTCCCTCGTTTGGGTTTTCCGCGTCACCAATTCTCTTGTCTTATTTACCTTTTATCGCGATTGTGTTGTTTGTCTTGAGATCCCTTTCTTTAGTTGTTAAAAGTTCCACATCAACCTTATGTTATCCTTTGGGTGATTTTTGGCATTAACAATATGCAGGTTCGGAATTCCTTCCGAAATCGTATGTGATAATGGGTCACAATTTATAAGTGATCGTACGCAATAGTTTTGTGAGGATCATAACATCAAACTTACGACCTCAACCCCACGATATCCCCAGTCTAATGGACTTGAAGAGTCGAGCAACAAGGTTATCATCAATTCGATAAAGAAAAGACTCAAGACCGCGAAAGGAAGATGGGTCGAAGAACTCCCATCGGTCATATGGGCTAATCGTATGACACCATGGACATCGACAAGACAAATACCATTCTCATTGGTCTACGGCTGTGAAGCGGTCTTACCTATTGAGGTACAACTCCCGACATCGAGGCACACGTCTGTCGACCATAACTTGGTAGACTTGAGGTACGATATTGACGCTCTCGAAGAGTTAAGAGAATCTGCTTTGGTCAAAATGGCATCTCAACGACAAGTTGTCGAGCGACATTTTAACAATAATGTTAAGGCCAAGATCTTTCAGGAAGGTGACTACGTATTACGACGGGTATTCCAAAACACCAAGGAACCAAACGCAGGTAAGTTATCCACTAAGTTGGAAGGACCTTATCGAATATCCGAAGTCGTTGGAAAAGGTGCTTACAGGCTTTGAACCCTCGACGATCAAGACATCCCACGTAGTTGGAACGCAGTACATCTAAAGAAATACTTCTTTTAATTTTTTCCTACGATTTATTTTCCTCAATGATTACTGACTTAAGCATCGGAGGGTCGTTGGTCTTACCAACGACCACCCCCGAATTTTACATCGCATGCTCGCATGGTCGCACGAACGCCAGTCTTATGATCTATATCGTAAGAAACAAAGTCTTTGTGACTGAAATGTCACGATTGTGACATATGTGACGACCGTTAAATCATGACTCATACGTTATGAACAAAATCTTACGATTCATATCATGGATCTTACGATTCCAACAGGTGCTTTTTAATCTAAGTTTCGGAGTTGAAGTCTTATGACTTGAACTCCACACTTGGAACAACTCATCGGCCTTAGTCTCCCGATTACTATAAAATTTACAAGTACCTTTATCGTACAATTTTACATATATCTTATTGCTTTAAGCGCTCGTTTCTTCAGTTATGTTATCTTTAGTTTATTTTGTTTGATTACAACAAAGTAAAAAACACGACGATAGCAAACATGGTACGGTACCATGTTCTTTTTCTGAATACCGTGTACCATCCAATTATAATTGGTACGCTAAAAATTATACAGTGTACCAACCAAATATACTTGGTACCAACTTAATTGGTACCAACATTTTTCGGTTGGTACATGTTGGTACGGTTTTGTACCAGCATCTCAATTTGATTACAATCAAATGAAATAAATCGATAATACAAACCTGTTATTGAAAGAAATATGATATTCAAAAACAAACATGTTGTCCCAAATTAATAAACCTGCTGTTGAAACAAACCTGATGTTCAAAAACACCTGTCCCAAATCAATAGACCTGTTGTCCCAAACTACTAAAACAAACATGTTATACAAAACTTCAAATTGATAAAACAAACTTGTTGTATTTATGTAGTCTGTAGTGGACTAGTGGTAGTGTAGAGAAAAGGGAATTGTAACTTGTTGTGTTACCGTAAGGGAAGGGTCCAAGAGTATCACATTGCTAATTTCTTGTTGAGCCTAAAAGGCCTAGTCCACTGTCCAATTGGTTGAGGCCCGTAAAACAAATTAGATCAAACATGAATAGATGAAAGTCATTAAATATATACAGCAGCTGAATCAAATATAATTTAATTTATTTTCTATTTAATAAATTAATAAAATAATATATATATATAGATATATATATATATAAGGCGGTACGGTACGGTACAACCGTGGTATTCGATTTTCAATACCACGTACCAACCAAGTGTGTGAAGTTGGTACGGTAGTACCAACCAATTTAGTTGGTACGGTTGGTATTGAATTGGTTGGTTTGTCGTGGTACAATATTGACACCCCTAGATAGCATGACAAAAATTTACTTGTATTCATACGATTCGAAAATTACAAGTAAGAAGGGCACGACCGATTATAGTCGCCCAACACAAAATCAAAAATTCAAGGCTGAGGAGGATCCTGCTCCTGAGCGACCTCCTCATCGCCACCTCCGACGACCTCAGCGTCCGCAGAGTCTGCTTCTTCGAGCTTGTGTTCCTGGTCGAGTTCTTCCTCGTCCCCGACCTGCTCCAAGAAAGTCGCAACCTCCGCTTCGGCTCCGACCATAGGGTTTAACCCCCGCAGATAGCGATGCATGATTGCCGCTTGGACCCTTAGACGAGTCAGAGCCTCAAACGACAGGAGTCGCTCCTCTAAGGAGGCGACCTCCTTCTCCTTCGCCTCGACGAGCGACTTAAGGTCCCCGACCTGTTTTTCACTCTCGATCAAGGAAGCCTTAGTTGCTCCTAATTTCGCCTCAGTCGCAGAGGACTTCTCAAGGGCTTCCTTCAAGCGGCTCTGAAGGTCTTCCTTAGCGAGTTTCATCTTGCGCCTTGCGCATTTTCTCCAAGGCAACGGGTACGACCCTCCGGATCTTCTCCATATGGGAATATAAGCAGGGTGATGTCTGGAACGCATGTAGTCGCACGATCAAACAAACGTAAGTCAAAACAAACGACAGGAATTACAAAAGATAAATGGGTCGTACGTACCTTAAAAGTCAGCCCTACGACCCCATTTCGTCGACCGTAACCTCCTGGAAACGCTCCTGGAAGGAAGGCAGAAGGAATTTCTCCGGGTCTGGGAAAATCTTATCGCTGTCTATCTCGTCGCCAGCCATGAAGTCTCTCAGCAACGAGAAGTTGACCGACATGGCACCGACAGAACTTTCCGTCGCCTGTCCCTTCCCCTTGTCGACCGACGAAGGGATAGAGCGACCGTCTGGGGCCCGGTTTCCTCGACCCCAGGTACCGACGGAGGAGCCACGCTCACCGGGGTAGCGTCAATCACGCCTGATGGCGCCTTCGCCTTCTCAACAGTGGTGGCCCCGGATGGACCACCACTCCCCGATGACGGTTCCCTCCGGAGAACCGTCCTGGATTTCTTCATCCCCGATGACGAGGGTGGAGGAGCCTTGCGCTTCAACCCCTTGGCCTTACGGGCCAAAATGAGTTAAGCCTCCTTCTTCAGCATGCCGTGAGTGAGCATTGCGCCCGACCCACCTGCAAAAAAATATAAAGGGTAAGACAAATGTACGATACAGACAAACGCAAGTATGTCATACGACGAGATAAGATAAGGGTCGTTACCTAGAGTCTCTTCTTCATCTCCCTCTCTCTCTCTTGTCCCTCCTTTGTAAGGACGTCAGGACCCTTGACAGAGAGGACCTCGACATCCGAGTCCTCATACATCAAAGAGCGTTGGACGAAGAAAGATCGGTCTTCTAGACTGTATGTCCGGAACTTCTCAATCTTTACCTGCGACTCCTTGGGATCATCGGCCTCGGGGAACGTGACGGCTAAAGCAAAAAATAAAGACGATTATTAGCTGAAACGCACGATAAAAACAAAAATACACGACAAAACAGGAAACAAGTACTGTCTGTATTCCACCCGGCAACGACCCACGTCGTGTCCCCCTCTAGGAGGTCGAATGATTGGACCTTCCCGAAGACATACTTGGCCTTCCACCCGCGGTCGTTCTCCTGGGTATTCAGCACAAGTACTTGGGTACCCCTGTGCTTTGAGAAGAGGCTATACCGGTGCTAGCCATCTACTTTGACCAAATAGGCCTTCAGAAGGTCATCCACGTTGAAAGGCGTCGCCCAGTCAGCAGTGATCCTATCGATCACGTGGATGATTCGCCAGAACTGTGGCATCATATGTGCAGGGGATAAAGAAAACGTGCTCAAGAACTCCCTGACTAAGGGAGAGAACGGCCATTTGAAACCCACTTTAAATGGGTACTCATAAAGTACAAAATGCCCGTTCGGACATTCCGACGGCTGGAATTGGTCCGGTGAATACAACTGCAAAGCATCAGGGACACCGGACAATGCCCTGAAAGCGTCCAAACCCTCTTGGTTGTCCACCGCCTTTTCACATGCAACATCAGGATGAGCGACACCTGTCCTGCAACGGCTCCACGCCTCCTCCACGTCCCCATGACGTCATCGACCATTTTTGTCTCCTTGGTTCAAATCGAACCAGAATGGTTGGGATTCGATCAGATCTTTTCACCGCGCGACACCTATCACTCCAGTTGCTCAGATTTAAAATTTGAATTTCACGCCAAAATTCAAATTTTGGAGGCAAACTGTTTGGGTAAAAATTCACACCTCACGATCGACGATAAAAAATACATGTGACGTTTATGTTAGACCATTCTTGTATTAAGATAAGGTCTTGCAGTTTAATTACAATCGTTTATAACGTCGTACACTTCTATGGCAGTCGTAAGTTTCATACGAGCGACGTCCGAGACTCAAGACGGTCGTACGACCATACGAACTATTAACAGTCAACAGTCGTTTTCTTTGTCTCATTAATGCAGGTCCAATAGCAATCATTGCACAACGGTCATAACGGACGAACTCTTAATGGCAATTAAAGGCCTAACAGTGGTTACAACAATCATCAAGTCGCATTCAATGCTACCAAAAGCTATATAAAGGCTTGTTCCACATTTCAACGGACATCTACATTCACTTCTACATTTTCTACGCAACACAAGATAAATCATCAGAGCATTTTCGCAAGCACCACCTACGCAAGTCTCGCACGACAACAGTTCATTACACACGATTTAAGCGCAATTTTGCACGACGCACGACTTTAGTTTACGATTAAGTTTATTTATATTCTTATTGTAATCTATTGTACTCACGACACTTGTTACCAAAGGATATCGTCCCTGTTTGGCGATCATAGTGAACTGTCGACTTCCCCAACTCGGTCGCGGTTTTTTCCCTCGTTTGGGTTTTCTGCGTCACCAATTCCCTTGTCTTATTTATTTTCTATTTTGCGATTGTGTTGTTTGTCTCGAGATCCCTTTGTTTAGTTGTTAAAGCTCCACATCAACCTTAAGTTATCCTTTGGGTGATTTTGGGCACTAACACTGGCCGCACAAAGAAGTTACATAGTCCAGACTAAAGCCCAGTTGAGTAGTCCTCTGGCACTAGTAGGAAAGGCCATAGAGGTTTATAACAAGCCACATAAGGAAAATGCTCAGGAGGAGAAAGGAAAGAAGAAGAAGAAGAAGAAGAAGAAGAAGAAGAAGGTTTTGGTAGCTGACAGTGAGGAAGAGGAGATGACAGAAGAGGATGAGGCAACCATGGCCTCCATAGATAAATCTTTAGCTTTGCTCACCAAAGAGTTTGGTAACAGAGGCTTCAAGAATAAGCCTAACTTCAATAGAGGTACTGATGAAAGAGATGGAAGAAGTGGCCGATATCAGAATTTTGGACCACAGATTGAGCGAGTTCTATGATCAATAGAGGATCTATGACAACAGAAGCTATGAGCAGAAAGGAGGAGGTGAATACCAGCAGAGACAGGTTGAATACCCATAGAGGGGTATGCCTAGAGCTCAAGAAAACGCCACAGCACCAACTCCACAGAACAATGGGTGCTTCAAGTGTGGAAAGCCAGGGCACTATGCAGCTGAATGCCGAAGCCAACCCAACAGACCCCAACCATACAGAGATTTTGCCTTTTACAAGAAAAAGGCAGAATACTATGCGCAAAAGTCTTTTATGGTAGAATAGGAGAATTGGCTGTCTGATGAGTCTTCTGATGAAGGAGAAAAGAAGAACGCACTGTTCTGTGGCATGACAGAAGTAAGCAGCTCAGACTCCGACAATGAGGTATCCACTTCTAACTCATCCACTGATGACACAGAAGCAAAATTGCTTAAACTTACAGAAGAATTTAATGATCTTGAAAAGACTTGTGGTGATATAAAGAAAAAACTTGCCTTTTATGAAAGAGAAGCCAGAATTCTCACTCAGGAAAAGGCAAAGATTACATTGGAAAAGGAAAATCTTGAATTAGAATGGTTCAAATAAATTAATCCTTTAAAAGAAAATATTTCTAATCTTGATCTAGCCTTAAAAGCTAAAACCAAAGAGCTTCAAGACAGTATGGACCACCACAGGCTTACGAACCAAGAACTCAAGGGAGAGATGAGTTCTATGATCAATAGAGGATCTATGACAACAGAAGCTATGAGCAGAAAGGAGGAGGTGAATACCAGCAGAGACAGGCTGAATACCCATAGAGGGGTATGCCTAGAGCTCAAGAAAACGCCACAGCACCAACTCCATAGAACAATGGGTGCTTCAAGTGTGGCAAGCCAGGGCACTATGCAGCTGAATGCCGAAGCCAACCCAACAGACCCCAACCACACAGAGATTTTTCCTTTTACAAGAAAAAGGCAGAATACTATGCGCAAAAGTCTCTTATGGTAGAACAGGAGAATTGGCTGTCTGATGAGTCTTCTGATGAAGGAGAAAAGAAGAACGCACTGTTCTGTGGCATGACAGAAGTAAGCAGCTCAGACTCTGACAATGAGGTATCCACTTCTAACTCATCCACTGATGACACAGAACCAAAATTGCTTAAACTTACAGAAGAATTTAATGATCTTGAAAAGACTTGTGGTGATATAAAGAAAAAACTTGCCTTTTATGAAAGAGAACTCAGACTTCTCACTCAGGAAAAGGCAAAGATTACTTTGGAAAAGGAAAATCTTGAATTAGAATGGTTAGAATAAATTAATCCTTTCAAAGAAAATATTTCTAATCTTGATCTAGCCTTAAAAGCTAAAACCAAAGAGCTTATGTATAATAAGAGTGGCAGAATGAATATTCTCGCCCTTAAAAACATTTTCCAAAAAGGGAGAGAAATTCTTCACCAAGACCTGCTCGACAGAGACCTTGTAATAAGAAAATATCAAGACGCACAGAAGGTGCATGAAAAGGTTAACACACAAATCGACAGAAAAGGAATTGGGTTCTGTGACTTGGATCCCTATGCAGGAACCAAAAGGAACAAATCCTTATCTTCCTTATTCTGCGTTGGAGATGTTATAAAACCTGGTTTTCCTAACCTACTTTCTGTACACAAAAGATGAAAAACCTCTGGAGAACCTCACAAGAGATATCCTCTGAGGATGGTAAATGTGTGGTATCACACCACATATTTGCTATCTTTAGACTCTGTCAAAAGAGCTTCCAAACCAAAGAAATATCTGAAAACTAAAGATCAGATAGGACTCTTCAAGTTTGGGGATCTAGAGACACAAGCCCAAGTTGCCTTTGAATGCATAGTAAACCCTGAAAAGGAGTTGTGCGCGGAGGCATCTGAGTTTGTGCCTTCGTCTACAGAGGTCGGTAAGCAAGAATTTTCTGAAAACGATTTAAAGGAAACCTGTGAAAGTCAATGTGAAACAACCTCTGTCGAACATAGTCTATGTGAGAAAGACTCCGTGGATACTTTTAAAACCACAGAAGTTGTTCCTTGTATTTCAAAAGATTCTAATATTTCAAAGGACAAGGAAGAAAGTAAATGTGACACATGAACATAAAATTTTGCCTTTGTCGACAGAGATTTCATTGACTCAGACTCAGAATATGATGATGACTCAACCTCTGTCGACTCAGAGACTAACTCTATTGATTCAGGGATAGTGCCTTGCAAACTAGAAGGAATTAAACTTCCTTCTGGCATTCTTAACAGAACAATTCCTCCTACGGAAAACTTTGCAAGAATTCCTATCTGTCCTGATTTTATGGACATGTATATACAAGCTAAAACTTCTCTTGAGCTTGATAAGATTAAGGAACAAAAGGAAAAGTCTTCTCAAAGTCCAAAGGCTTCAATACCTTTTAGGCCAAATCAAGAAAAGCTCACATAGCAACAAAAAGGCAAATGGATTCAAAATAACAAGTCTTTTTCTTCTGTGGCAGTGAAACCAACAGAAGGTCACCACATAAGATGAGTACAGTCGATGGTTCTTCCGGAGAGGAATTTTTATAAAAATAAATCTATCCTAGATAGGTCTTTCTGTAAAAGAAAGTCTGATGCTAGGAGAGATTGTCATCATAAAGCCTCTGTACCCATTTTTATTGATTTTAATGAAAAGTTTAAGCAAGTTGCATCTTATGTTCATTATTGTCATTGCTTTGATCTTATGTTCCAATTGAATCAACATTTCTCTAGTCCACATTGCTTCCTCTCTCGACCCAAAGCTAAGAATGACAAATTCAAGGCTCAGAAGAAGCAAAATGGTTCTTCTAAAGAAGTTAAAACCAAAACTAAGGATGCTAAGGCAACCTTAAAACCCCTAACAAAATTGGACCCATTTGGAAATGGGTACCTAAAACTCTCTAATTGTGTTGCAGAAGTAGTATTTTCCCATATGGTACCTAGACTCCGGGTGCTCTAGGCACATGACTGATGACAGAGGTCTCCTATCCTCATATAAAAAAACTTGGAGGAGGATCAGTGACCTTTAGAGATAATAAAAAGGGGTATATTAGAGGCTATGGAGTTATTAAAAAGGAAGATGTGACTGTGTGCAAATTTGCATATGTGGATGGCCTCAAGCACAACCAACTCAGTATTAGCCAACTTTGCGACACGGGTTTTGATGTGAAGTTTAAAAGAACATATTGCTCTCTGCTAGGTGAAGATACATACATTGAACTGCTAAGAGCCGAAAGAAAAGGTGATCTTTACCTCATGAACTTCAAGGCAAAGGGCCAAAAATACAAGCTATGTCTTGTGTCAAGTAAGAATGAAGAAGTTTGGCTCTGGCACAACAGGTTTTCCCATTTGAACTTTCATACACTTGATAAGCTGGTAAAACTTAATCTGGTGACTGGTTTACCAAATAGTAGATTCGACAGAGATAATCTTTGTTATGCTTGTGAGATGGGCAAACTCAAGAGATCTTCCCATAAAGGCAAGTCATATGTGTCTTGCACTAAGCCTCTGTACATGCTTTACGTTGACCTCTGTGGTCCAATCTTTGTACAGAGCTTAGGAGGCAAGAAGTATATACTTGTTCTAATATGTAACAACCCAAATCCCATATACATAACAACTCACATATGTAGCATAACATTGACATAACAAACGAACATCATATTACAAATACGGTCCCGTAGTCTTTTACAATCAAAAGAAGTCATTCTACTATAAACTTCATACTAAATACATACATGACATTTAACCATTATAATACAACTGCTAAACATGCCAAATTCTTCAACATATATCCCTTCTCAAAAGCCATGCCTCGATTACTCTAATTACTTGCCCTTACCCTATCCGCCACCTGGAATACATATTTTAAAACAAAATGAGGGTTAGACCTAATGGTCTAAGTGAGAAAATCCCTGTTAATTTGAAACCATTTATATAACTTTATTCATATAAATCACACAGTACAATCAAATATATCAATTTGAACTCACACATCCTGTACCTTCCCTTCTCATTTCTCCTGGCCATATTAGTTGGTAGCAAGCCAACTAATAATTTACAACGTTGTACAACATCTGCAGCCAAGCAACGCTATACAGATTATATAGCCAAACACACCGGTCCTATGTCCGGCCAACGTATTATAACATAGTATAATACTCATGTAAATATAATACCTCAATATATTATAATTCACATATATCACACATGTAAACCAATAACCACCAATTATCACATTTCCAAACCATACGTATATGTATTCCAGTTGAAAATACTTTTAAAGTAAAACTCACCTGTTTTGATTATTACACACGCTCGCAAGCTCCTTTCAAACTGATCTTATCTCTTACCACGACTTCCACCGAATCTGAAACAATTTAAGGTACATATACTGCTTTACTAGCCAACCTATAAAGCTTAGCAGTTCCTGTTCTCAACTGTATCACTAAACTTAACAACTACCGGGACTATACAGAGTACCGGGCTTCTCAGTACCGGGACTACACAGTACCGGGACTCTTTGGTACCGGGAGTTAGCAATACCGGGAGTTCACTATACCGGAAGTCGACACTACCGGGAGTCGACTATACCGGGACTCCACACTACCGGGAGTCGACCATACCGGGAGTCCATACTACCGGAGTCGACCATACCGGGAGTCTACCGGGACTTCCCCGGGACTATAAGAACACAATCGGTTCATTTTCTCAGAAATCGATTGAGACTAACACTAATCCATGAAATCGACGTTTCTAAACCGATAGCTATCTTCTACTCATGATTATAAACACAAAATATAAAGGGACTAACCTCAAAATCGTTTCTAACCCAATCGATTGATGCTCAAACCGTAACTTTCTTCTTTCGCTTTCTTCTCCTCCAAAACTCCCGCACACACACACTCTTTCTAATTTTGGTATATGAAAACTATCTGAAGACTTAAGAGGTAATATTAAACCACAACTTACCAAATAGACCTTGAACTTCTCAAACTTAACCCAAACACCCCTAAACTCATAGTTTTTCCCAAACATACTCTAAACATCTAACCTTAAAGTTATCTTTATTTAACGGAAAGAGGATTTAACTAACGGACATACCCGGGGTATTACATCATCTCCCCCTTAGAAGAATTCCGTCCCGGAATTCAGTTAAGTAAAAAGATAAGGGTATTTGGCTCTCATTTCCGTCTCTGACTCCCATGTAGCATCCTGACCTCTATGATGTCTCCACTGAACTTTCACTTGCCTGATTTCTTTATTCCGTAGCACTTTAACTTTACGATCCACTATAGCTTCTGGCTCTTCCACATAATTCAGTTTTTCGTCGACTCGGATATCTGGTAGAGAGACTGCCTGGTCTGGAGTAACCAAACACTTTCGGAAGTTCGATACATGAAACGCATTATGGATTCTGCTCAATTCTGGTGGAAGATCTAATCGGTAAGCAACTTCACCGATCCTTTCTGTTATTGCAAATGGTCCAATATACCTAGGGCTAAGTTTACCTTGTCGTCCAAATCTGATGACTCCTTTCCACGGCGAAACCTTTAACATCACGTAATCCCCAACTTGAAATTCCGATGGCTTTCGGCGTCGGTCAGCGTAGCTTTTCTGTCTGTCTTGAGCCACTTTCAATCGTTCACGGATCTGAGTAACCTTATCGGTGGTTAACTGAACTATTTCCGGCCCCGCTAACTGTTTCTCTCCCACTTCGTTCCAACATAGAGGCGTTCGGCATTTCCTACCATACAGTACTTCGAACGGTGCCGCTTGTATGCTGGAATGATAACTGTTGTTGTAAGCGAATTCAATCAATGGTAAATGCTTATCCCACGATCCCCCAAAATCAACAATGCAAGCCCGGAGCATATCTTCTAGGGTCTGTATTGTTCGTTCACTCTGCCCATCTGTTTGGGGATGATACGTCGTACTTAACTTTATCTGTGTCCCCATTTCCCTTTGAAAACTTCACCAAAATCTTGAAGTAAAACTACTATCACGATCAGAAATGATAGAGATTGGAACTCCATGTCGAGTTACTATTTCGTCAATGTATAACTTAGCCAATCGCTCCATCGAATCGGTTTCCTTTATCGGTAGAAAGTGTGCAGACTTTGTCAATCTGTCGACGATCACCCAAATAGAATCAAATCCCTTAGGAGTCCTTGGTAGTTTGGTGATGAAATCTGTGGTAATCTGCTCCCACTTCCACATAGGTATTTCTAGCCGTTGTAGTTGACCAAACGGCTTTTGGTGTTCGATCTTTACTTTCCTACAAGTAT
This sequence comes from Saussurea involucrata, assembly GCA_033807775.1. NCBI lineage: Eukaryota > Viridiplantae > Streptophyta > Magnoliopsida > Asterales > Asteraceae > Saussurea > Saussurea involucrata. The sequence goes on from CM066316.1 coordinate 53,814,419, forward strand.
CGCATCTTTCCACATACTGTGCAATCCCTCTTTTTATCCCCGGCCACCAATAGAATTGCTTTAAGTCTTTATACATCTTGTTTGTACCTGGGTGAATAGAGAAATGGGATTGATGGGCTTCTTGTAGAACACGATCACGTAACCCACCCAAACGAGGTACCCACACTCTGTTTCCCAGACACAATAACCCACGATCATCTTTTACTAACAATGCTGACATCCCCGCTAACCGTTCTGATTTCAGATGTTCATCCTGATATGCCTCCACTTGACACTTCTGCAATTCGTAGAATATGTTGGGTAGGAGTTCAGTTCGTAGCGAAATAACCTTTATTGTCCCACTCCTTTCTTGACGACTCAATGCATCAGCTACCACATTTGCGTTTCCCGGATGATACAAGATTTCACAGTCGTAATCATTCAGCAATTCTAACCATCTTCTTTGTCTCATATTTAGTTCCTTCTGATCAAAGAGATGTTGGAGACTTTTATGATCGGTATAAATCTGACATTTGGACCCATACAGATAATGTCTCCAAATCTTTAATGCAAAAACGAATGCAGCAAGCTCCATGTCGTGCGTAGGATATTGCCTTTCATGATCCTTTAATTGACGAGAAGCATAAGCAATAACCTTTCCCCGCTGCATAAGTACACATCCCAAACCCAGTTTTGACGCATCACTATAAACAACAAAATCTTCCTAACCTTCAGGTAGTGATAGAATCGGCGCGCTGCACAGTTTCTCTTTCAATATCCGGAATGCCTCGTCTTGTTCTGCTTTCCATTCAAACTTCAGGTTCTTCCGGGTCAGCTTAGTCAAAGGCGTTGCGATACGAGAGAAGTCTTTTATAATGTTCCGATAGTAGCCGGCTAAACCCAGAAAACTACGTACTTCGGTTGTTGTCTTCGGCGGTTCCCACTTTTCAACTGCTTCCACTTTCATCGGATCAACTTGTATACCTTTCTCAGAAACGACATGCCCCAGAAACTGAACTTCTCGCAACCAGAATTTACATTTAGAGAACTTAGCGTATAACTTTTCTTTCTTCAGTAACTCTAAAACCAAACGAAGATGTTGTGCGTGGTCCTATTTGGATCGGGAATAGATAAGGATATCATCAATAAATACAATAACGAATTTATCAAGATACGGCTTACATACCCGATTCATTAAATCCATAAAGGCAGCTGGAGCATTTGTCAGTCCAAACGGCATTACTAAGAATTCGTAGTGGCCATACCTTGTACGAAAAGTAGTCTTTAGAACGTCTTCTTCTTTAACTTTCAACTGGTGATAACCGGATCTTAGATCAATCTTGGAGAAATAGCAAGCTCCAACTAACTGATCGAAGAGGTCATCAATTCAGGGTAACGGATACTTGTTCTTTATCGTGCGCTTATTCAATTCTCGGTAGTCGATACACATTCTCATCGAACCATCCTTCTTTTTCACAAATAACACTGGTGCTCCCCACGGTGAAGAACTAGGTCTGATGAAGCCTTTATCGGATAGGTCTTGTAATTGTGCCATCATCTCTTTCATCTCTGGAGGTGCCAGACGATAAGGTGCACGAGCAATAGGAGTGGCTCCAGGAACTAAGTTGATACCAAATTCCACTTGTCTAACCGGAGGAAGACTATTCAAGTCTTCAGGGAAAACTTCAGGGAATTCACTAACAATAGGAATATCTTCCATCCTATTCTTTTCAGGCCTACTATCTATCACATAGGCTAAGTAACTCTGACAACCCTTGCTAACACATTTACGGGCTTTTATCATAGATATTAGGCTAGACTGATGATTCCTACGATCACCATAAATCACTACTGGTCCCTTCTCAGGTAATACCACATTTATTAACTTCTTATCACACACTATGTTAGCCTGATTCTCGGCTAACCAGTCCATTCCCACCACGACGTCAAACTCTATCAAAGTTATAGGAAACAATTTTATCGGCACTCTACACTCCTCTATATTTATCACACAGTCATCAAATACTTCTTTAACTGACACTTGATTATCATTTGCCGTATCTACTGATAGAGCATGTTCTAGCATTTTAGGTTTCAAACACAGGCAAGCAGCAAATGCAGGAGACACAAACGATCGGTTTGCATCTGAATCAAATAACACCTTAATACGTGTAGAGTTTATTAAAAATGTACCTGTGATCACATCTGGAGTTTCCTCCGCTTCTTTCTCAGTCATTTGAAATGTGCGACCCCTGGTTACTGGCGGTTCCAGTCTTGGTATTACTGGTTTAACAATCGATGGCCTGGCTGAAGATCCACCTTGCTGTATCCTTCCCCTCGGACAGTCTGACTGAAGGTGATCTGGTGAATTGCATAAGAAACATAGCCGCGTTACCTTACAATCTTTGATGACGTGTCCGGTCTTCCCACACTTATAACATGCTCGTAAATCACCTCGGCAATTTCCTTGGTGGACACGATTACACTTCTGACATGGTCTTTCCGCTGGTCGAAACGGCGGACGGTTATCATACCTCTGAAATCGGGACTTCTTCGGATCGTATTGTGGTCCTTCCCACTTTCTCTTCCCGATACTTTTATCGCCAGCATCTCTTCTCATATCTCGTTCAACATTCTCCGTGGCATCAACTGCAGCTGAGAAGGTATCGGGTCCTTTTGCAGTCACTAGCCTTCTAACCTCTGAGTTCAGCCCGAAGATAAACCTTTCCGTCTTCATCGCCTCCGTAGCAACGTAGTATTCTGCGAACCGAGACTTTTCCAGGAAGCTAGCGGTGTAGTCTCGAACGGATAAGTTTCCTTGTTGTAAGTTCATAAATTCCCCTTCCAGTTGTTTGACGGCTGCTTGGGGACAAAATGCGTTCCTGTAGGCTATCACAAATTCTTCCCAAGAGAGGGTAGAATAAACATCAGATTCCTTAGAATGAATAAAGGATTCCCACCAATACAAAGCATCCCCCTTTAACATTGCTGTTCCATACAATACTCTATCTTCGTCAGCGCACTTACTCGTCTTGAAGATAACTTCTATTTCCTTCATCCATCTCATTGCTTTCACTGGATCCCTGTCTCCTGAGTAGGTCGGAGGTCTACAGCTTAAAAACATTTTGTAGTCGCACCTCCTTTGTACTGGTACAATAGTCGATGTGATTGGCATTTCATCTTCCGGTCCGGGATCCGGTATTCCAGTTTCATTATGACGGTTCCGATCAAACATTGTTTGTATGCTAGCCTGCAATCTTCCTATTTCTGCCATTAGATCATCCCTGGTAACAAATTCTGTACCCTGTTGCTGGACTCTGCCTCCGGCTCGACCTCCAGCTCTACCTCCGGTTCTACCCCCGACTCTGCCCCCAGTTCTGCCTCCCCTGTCCCCCGTTCCTATCGGCGGATTCGTACTATTCGGATTTCTTCCTCCTCCTCGATTCGAATTTCGTGTACCGCTTGCCATTCTGTAGATTTAAACAAGGTTAATATACACATAAGCACATACCCCATATAACAAGGTATTCCAGTTCAAACATGTACCTGTAAGATCACAATTACACTGGCCAGGTGTAATATGAAATTACCTTACATGATGTTCCTTCTACCTTTTATACTTCATCATCCCAAGGTTCTATAATGATAAGGACATCCTACTTCACATGCAGTTTAAGTCTAGGTACAGATACAAATACCTAAATCCCTTAAACTAAGGCTCTGATACCATTTGTAACAACCCAAATCCCATATACACAACAACTCACATATGTAGCATAACATTGACATAACAAACGAACATCATATTACAAATACGGTCCCGTAGTCTTTTACAATCAGAAGAAGTCATTCTACTATAAACTTCATACTAAATACATACATGACATTTAACCATTATAATACAACTGCTAAACATGCCAAATTCTTCAACATATATCCCTTCTCAAAAGCCATGCCTCGATTACTCTAATTACTTGCCCTTACCCGATCCGCCACCTAGAATACATATTTTAAAACAAAATGAGGGTTAGACCTAATGGTCTAAGTGAGAAAATCCATGTTAATTTGAAACCATTTATATAACTTCATTCATATAAATCACACAACACAATCAAATATATCAATTTGAACTCACACATCCTGTACCTTCCCTTCTCATTTCTCCTGGCCATATTAGTTGGTAGCAAGCCAACTAATAATTTACAACGCTGTACAACATCTACAGCCAAGCAACGCTATACATATTCTATAGCCAAACACACCGGTCCTATGTCCGGCCAACGTATTATAACATAGTATAATACTCATGTAAATATAATACCTCAATATATTATAATTCACATATATCACACATGTAAACCAATAACCACCAATTATCACATTTCCAAACCATACGTATATGTATTCCAGTTGAAAATACTTTTAAAGTAAAACTCACATGTTTTGATTATTACACACGCTCGCAAGCTCCTTTCAAACTGGTCTTATCTCTTACCACGACTTCCACCGAATCTGAAACAATTTAAGGTACATATACTGCTTTACTAGCCAACCTATAAAGCTTAGCAGTTCCTGTTCTCAACTGTATCACTAAACTTAACAACTACCGGGACTATACAGAGTACCGGGACTACACAGTACCGGGACTCTTTGGTACCGGGAGTTAGCAATACCGGGAGTTCACTATACCGGAAGTCGACACTACCGGGAGTCGACTATACCGGGACTCCACACTACCGGGAGTCGACCATACCGGGAGTCCATACTACCGGACTCGACCATACCGGGAGTCTACCGGGACTTCCCCGGGACTATAAGAACACAGTCGGTTCATTTTCTCAGAAATCGATTGAGACTAACACTAATCCATGAAATCGACGTTTCTAAACCGATAGCTATCTTCTACTCATGATTATAAACACAAAATATAAAGGGACTAACCTCAAAATCGTTTCTAACCCAATCGATTGATGCTCAAACCGTAACTTTCTTCTTTCGCTTTCTTCTCCTCCAAAACTCCCGCACACACACACACTCTTTCTAATTTTGGTATATGAAAACTATCTGAAGACTTAAGAGGTAATATTAAACCACAACTTACCAAATAGACCTTGAACTTCTCAAACTTAACCCAAACACCCCTAAACTCATAGTTTTTCCCAAACATACTCTAAACATCTAACTTTAAAGTTATCTTTATTTAACGGAAAGAGGATTTAACTAACGGACATACCCGGGGTATTACATAATAGATGAATATTCAATATATACTTGGGTTGAGTTTGTTTGAAAGAAGTCAGATGCTCCTTAAATATTAATCAATCTAATGAGAAAAATCCAAGTCTTGTTTGGGTGTAAGGTGCAGAAGTTAAGGAGTTACAATGGCACAGAGTTCAGAAACTCTACCATTGAAACATACCTCACAGAAGAAGGAATCTCTCAGAACTTCTCTGTCGCACGAACTCCACAATAGAATGGCGTGGTTGAAAGGAAGAATCGCACGCTAGTGGAGGCCGCAAGAACTATGCTCACTGCATCTGGATTACCTACTTCTTTCAGGGCAGAAGCAATCTCAACCGTCTGCTTCACTCAAAATCGATCCATCATAGTGAAGAGACACACGAAGACTCCTTACCATTTGATCAACCAGAGGAAACCAAATATCAAGTACTTCCACGTGTTCGGGTGCAGATGCTTTGTTTTAAACGACAGAGAGCACCTTGGGAAGTTTGATTGAAATGCAGATGAAGGAAAGTTCATTGGATACTCTGCCACATCCAAAGCCTACAGAGTGTATGTTCTGAGATCGAGAACGACAGTGGAAAGCATAAATGTCTCTTTTGACGATTCATTTCAAAAGACTTCTGAGCAAATTAGATCAGAACTCGGGCTAAACAATCAAGCCACTGGCGTCTCAGTATCTCGAGAAACAGAGTTAAATTTGTTGTTCGAAGATGTGTTCAACGACGAAGATGATCCCTCTGCAAATGGTCACAGAGCTTCTGGAGACCCAACCTCTGCGGACAAAGCAACTCAAGGTATATATCTAACTGGTCCTTCTAATACTTCACCCTCTTCAACTACTTGTGTAGGTACAACAATCGAGGGGGAGCTAGCAGAGGATACAATTAACAAGGACTCCACGACAGAGCAACAGGAAAATCCTTCTCCAGTGACCATAGAGGAATCAAAACCAGAGCAGAATGAGGACTCAATCTCAACATCATCAGAGGATTCAATTCCAACTCCCATAGACATACCAGCTGAAACTTCAAATCCAGCAACAAGTGCAAGTGAAGTACCATCAACGACAGAGGATGTGCATGAACCATCATGCATACCCACAGAAGTTCAACTTGATGCTACTAATGACCATCTTCCCAGAATCACCAAGTGGACAAAGAGTCATCCACATATCCAAATCATTGGCAGTCCTTCTGACAAAGTGAAAACTTGATCAACCACTGCTAACTTTTGTTTCTTTACAAATTTTATCAGTATGATCGAACCAAAGAGAGTTTTTGAGGCCCTAGATGATCCAAATTGGGTGGATGCTATGCAAGAAGAGCTTCTCCAATTTGAGCGCAACAAAGTATGGTCCCTTGTACCTCTGCTAAGAGGAATAACAGCTATAGGGAACAAATGGGTGTTCAGGAACTATAAGAATGAAGATGGGGTGGTCATTAGAAACAAGGCAACATTGGTGGCCAAGGGATACTGCCAAGAGGAAGGGATTGACCACGAGGAAACCTTTGCCCCTGTCGCACGGCTCAAGGCAATCATGATTTTTCTAGCCTTCGTAGCCCACAAAGGTTTCAAGGTGTACTGGATGGATGTCAAGTCTGCTTTCCTCAACGGCCAAATCCAAGAAGAAGATTATGTCCAACAGCCACTATATTTGGGAGTTTAAAATATCCAAATCATGTCTACCATCTAGACAAGGCCCTTTACGGACTCAAACAGGCCCCAGAGCTTGGTACGAACGACTCTCAAACTTCTTTCTTGTTAATCATTTCGAAAGAGGTACCACTGATACCACTTTGTTTTATAAGAGAATAGGTGATGAGATTCTTCTTGTCCAAATATATGTGTATGACATCATATTTGGTTCTACTAATGAAAAATATTGCAAAAAGTTTGAAAAACTCATGGAGAGTGAGTTTGAAATGAGCATGATGGGAGAGTTAAATTTCTTCCTCGGGCTCCAAGTCAAATAATCATCAGAGGGTATTTTCATAAACCAATCCAAATATGTCTTCACATACTTTCAAAATTTAAACTCTCTGATTCTTTTGCAATGAAGACCCCCATGGCCACTGGATCTAAGTTACACCCAGATCCAGAGGGTAAATCTGTCGAGTGCAAGCTCTACAGAGGCATAATTGGGTCTCTCCTATACCTAACTGCAAGTTAACCATATATCATGTATGTCACATGTCTTTGTGCAAGATATCAGGCAAATCCTAAAGAATCACACCTCTATGCTGTAAAGAGGATCTTTAGATACCCTAAAAGGAACCAAAAATCTTGGTCTTTGGTATCCAAAGAACTCTGGCTTTAATCTAACGACTTACACAGATTCAGATTATGGAGGATGCAAATTAGTCAGGAAAAGTACCTCTGGAAGTTGTCAATTCCTAGGTGGGAAATTAGTGAGCTGGACTTCAAATAAGCAAAACTGTGTGTCTACATCTACGGCAGAAGCTGAATATGTTGCTGCTGCTAGTTGTTGCTCACAAGTTCTGTGGATGAGAACTCAGCTCAGAGACTATGGTCTAAGTATCGAGAAGATACCTATCCTATGTGACTCCAAAAGTGCCATAGCTATCTCTGCCAATCCAGTACAGCACTCGAAAACAAAGCACATTGATATAAGGTACCACTTTCTGAAGCATCATGTCGAACAAGGTACGATCAAAATGTACTTTGTGCCCACAGAATATCAACTTGCCGACCTATTCACAAAGGCACTAGATGAGAATAGATTCTTATTGTTGGTTGGTAAGTTGGGTATGTTGAACATGAGATGATCCAAAGAACCTCTGTAAGTAGAGTCTCTCTTGTATATATGTAAATACTTTTACCCTTCAGTATGTAAATACCTTCCCTTTTAAGGTTTCTATGATCCACGGAGCTTCTGTGACATGTCTTGTGCATTACTTATCTCATTTGATCCAAGCATAGATCAAGGGGGAGAAGAGGGAAGATGAATTTATGCAACAGAGGTTAATCATTCAAGGGGGAACAACAGAAGCCATTTGTTCGAGTAAGTTCCGAAGAAGGTGATCATGCAGAATGCAGTAATCTATTTTTGGGTAAGCACACAGCACAAAACAATTTTCAAAACACTTTTCTCAGACACCACTTTCCAAATATGTCCCAAAATACCTATTTAAACAATCCAAAACTTTGAATGATCAAAAGCTTTTGAGGTCTTTCCATAAATAGAAATTTTTGGTCAAAGAGCCTCTGTGACAATTCATAGAGCCTCTGTGCCACATAAGTCTCTGCAACTACTGATTTCCTTGTGGAAACTCTCTCGATCATTTCAATGCTTTCCAAATGATTTAGGTAAAGAAAAGGTGCAATCTTGTGCGTGTTCAGGCAGACCCCAGGCCACAGAAGCTCATTCCACCACAGAGCTTCTGTGATTTTCTACACTTATGTGTTTTGGATACATTCTGGGGTGCGGGATCTTTTGAGGGTCACAAGCATTTGTCTTTAGCAAGTGCCACGCGCTTAGAGATAATGAGAGGCGCACGACCTGACATCGTGTACCACCCAAGCTGACGTGGCATCATCTTATTGGGGAGTACTATACTGTCGTTTCTGAAGAGTCGCCAAACGGCTATGTACTAGATTACGGATGTGAAAACTTATGTAAATAAGTTTTTACCATTCAAATCTTATCCCTTTCACCCCCAATATAAAAGGCAAAGTTACCTTTCTTCCTCATTTTTCCAAACTTTCTCTCTCAAGAACTCCGGTGACCTGCAAATTTTTGTGCAAAACCTTTGAAATCTCACATGTTTCTTCAAAAACACCAACCCAAGGTATCATCAATGGCTTCCAACAACTCCCCTGCTCAATCTCGGAATTTCCAAAACCCTGTTCCACCAAGAAACAACGATGAACACTCAAACAGTGAGGCGTCTATTCATCATCTTCCATCTATAAACCTCTAGAATTTCATAGACCACGAATGGTATGAAACCCCACTCCCCTTGAAACCAAATAATCATTTTGTGATTTTAAACACCCAAATTTTGGTCAAGAACAGGCCATTTTGATAAATATTCTTCAAAACCATCTCTTAAACAACATTCTAACAAGTAAAGTAAAGAACATCCCAAGCACATACCTACACCAGTACTGGCAGAGCTGTAGGTTTGATAAAGAAATCAACTCTGTGGTAGGCTACATGTCCAGTCCTAACAACTCTGAAAACCTAACCATCGGCATCAACAGAGCCATGATCTCACAAGAGTTTGAGATCCCCACCAAAAGCCTACTGGGAATAAAGATGTATGCTGAAGAACCCTCTGACAAAGATTTGGTGAAGTTTGTAATGATGTTGTGGTATAATTAACCCCTGGCCAAAAGGAATGATTTCAGGAGAAGTAGGCTACCTTCTCTGTGGAACACCTTCTTCTCGATCCTAAACCGTTGCCTCACGGGTAAAACTGGAAGCCCAGACCAAAGTTCTCACCAAGTTCGGGCAATCATGTACGGGGTGTACTATGACCTGCCCCTAGACTATAGTCGTTTAATTCTGCAGGAAATGGTCTCTACAGTAGAGAAAAAGAGAGGAACCCAGAAAGCAGGAGGAGCTCTGTCAGCACTCCAATTCCAGAGGATTCTAGGAATCATCTTGGACCCAATTGTAAAAAAGGAGGGTTGGAGCTTGGAAGGACAAACAATCAAGACATATCCTCTGCAGAAGATGACCCCCACCGTACACCCATCTGGATACCCCCACTGCAGACCCCTGACCGAAAAGATGCTATCATATGTCAGAGTATGTGCGTGTACACAAGACTCCCGAACCGAGTCCTGCGACCCCCCATGCTTAGGAGTACCCATAGGAACAGAAGTAGTTGAGAGGATGACATAAGCTTAATGGAGTGTTGCTTTAGAGAAGTATAGGCTGAAACTTGAGAACGCTCAGAGAGGAAAGAAAAACGATGAAGGAGCCTCTACAGCAGAAGCCACAGAACAATATTCCCTATCCAAGAAAAAGTCGAAGAAGAAGAAGAAGACTAAACAAGCTACAGAGGAACCTATTCTTGACACCCAAATCCCAGAGGAAACAAATCCTCAAACTATTCATGCTGAAACCTCTGCACCCTCAACTCTAAAGGAAAAGAAAAAGAAAAAGAAGAGGAAATCCAAATCAACAGAGGATGGTGCACCCAAACCCAAGAGGAAGAAGGCCAAGAAGCCCAAATCACCTATGCAAACCATCATAGAGGGTGCAGAACAAACCCAAGAAGAAGTTTGAGCCCCACCCCTCTAAACTACGCAGAAGCTGAATCAAGCCAACCTGAAACCTCTACCATTCTAGAGGAAACTCCACAAATGGAAGAGGAACAACAAGAATCCTTTGGCATATTTCTTGAAACCGCTAGCCTAAATGAGTTTGTGGACACTTCTGGTTGGACACAGTGAATAAATTTAGAAACCTTTCAGGTAGCAGATTACGACTCCGACCTTGAGGTGACAGAGGATGTCAATATCACAGAGGGTTTAGAGGACGAAGAAGTAGTGTCCTATAGAGAAGATGAGTGGATAGGAGCAGCAGAAGTACTAGGAACCTGAAAACATAGATAAGTGTAAAAGATGTCGTAGAAGCAGAAGGCACATACCCAAAACTCCATCCTTCTGCAACCCACATGTCTATTCCCGCCAGTCTAGTGGCAGAGGGGGATATTGAAAAAGTGCAGCACATCTCGATCCCAACCCTACCCAGTCGGGCAGAAGAAACTCCTTCATCTTCTGTACCAATTTTAAATCGGGATTCCCCACTTTAGGTTGTGTCCTCTCCAAAGGACACAAACCTTTCTAGTGACCATTCACCCAAGGTCACATTAGACGTCCCCACAGAGGCATTTGTTGCCTCTCCCATGCACAACTTAGGAATCCACCGTTCTTCAGAGGAACGTAGAATGCACCATGACAATGAGACTAGACAAGTCTTAAAGTCAACCCAAAGTCCCCTTTGTGCCCATCTCTGAAGTGGCACAGAGTAAGGACTTTGGCAGAACTTCTGTAGAAGTGGATACTTCTAAAGACTCCCTTTGAGGATCAGAAGGAAGTTCTGTCAACCTCGATGTACAAACAGGGTTGAACACAGGCGCCTCAGGAACAGAGGCTAAATCTGCGGAAGAATGTGTTCCCGCAGATGTTACCTCTGGATCACATGTATCGAAGGATGAATTCCAAACCTTCATCACCTCTGTGACCAATGAAATCTTTTGCAGAGAACTCTGAGAAGGCTTTTCATTCCTTATCATTAAAGCTCGATTCCCTGACCACAGAGGTGAAGGCCAACATCACCAAGCTTGCAGAACTTTAACCAACAGCCCCACAGAGCTCTGCTACAATTACTCCTGAAACTCAAATGGTCATCACAAGCCTTACCGCAGAACTCAAGGTTGTACGAGACATAGCAGAGGCTTTAACCCGATCAACCTCTGCAACTACCTCTCTAACCTTAACCACATAGGACCTCCAAAAGGCTTTGGAGAAGGTTAAGAGTCTACCACTATTCAGATGAATGCTCTGCGACCAACAGACTACATTACAAGGGCTCAACTAACAGACATTGGGAAGCAGGTAATGGACGACATCACATGCTTCATCAAGGCTTTCACCACTGCGAATGCCTCTTACGTCAAGCAATTCAAGGCCGACGTGGGCATGTTCCGTTTCAAATCAGAGGCATAGGTCGCGTATATATTGGGAATTACGACGATATCTGCGACAAGCTCAAAATCGTCGGCAGAAACCTCCCACGTACAAGACCACCTAAGACCTCTTTCCAGGCAGTTGTAGCGACAGAAGACAAGTCCAACCCCAACAACAACAAAAACGATGGGGAGAACATAGCTGAAAAGACTACAGAAGCACAACCTTCATCAACAACGCAACCCTTAGCCGCAACCCCAATACAACAAGTCCAACCCCAATAACAAGAAGAAACCCCACAACAGACCACAGAGGCAACACCCACCTCTGTGGAATCCAATCTTAACCAATATCTACCTTTACCAACACCCCAATCTGAAGACCTACCCTCCCCAACACCCAAAGAAGATCATCCTAGACCCAAAACCCCAAGGATCAAATCCATAGCAACAAAACCCCAAAAACCAAGGTCTTACCTGAAGATAAACCCAACAAAGGCAAACCTAACAAAACATCAACCTCAGAACCAACCACAACAAACTCAACAAACCCCAACTCAAAATCCTCAGAGCCAACAAGTAAAATCTACAGAGGTACCCCCACCCATCACCAAAACCAAAACAATAGAGGTTCCCAGGGCTAAACCATCAAAACAAGATAAGGTCAAAGGAATTGCCACAGAGGACCCTAAACCCAAACCCAAACTTCAACCCACAAAGAAGCTGATGAAGAGTGCTTTTGACTCTTTCATCACCCCAAAGCCCGAAGAAGAGAACTGGGCATATGGTCCCCCTCTGTCAGCCATACCTCCTCTTGATCCAAGTGCCAAACCCTCAGAGGACAGAGTGGCTCAAGTTTTGAAGGAAATGGATGCCTTAAGAAGACCCATGCCCCCACCTGCACCCAAGAAAGACATAGAAGAGTTTGTTTACAACTACCTCTACAACCTAGGAATAAATGACCCTCTGCCCAAGCCTACATTGAATGAAGAGATCATTGGGGAGCTGACTGACAGATTCTATAGAGACAAGGCACATAAGGTTGAACATGTGTATTCAAACTCAAAAATCAAACAAGTCCTTGGAGTCAAACATCTGCACACACATTGTCGAAACTTCTGGTATAATCAATACTATGTGCAAAGAGAGGATAGAACCAAGATGAAGTTCACCGATGCAGATCTCAGAAACCTCCACCCGTTCGATCTGACAGAACTCTTTACATGGTTAGAAGGTTTATATGGTCAAAGGCAAGAGTACAGAAGAGCACATTCGGTCGTCAGAACCTTCATGCGAGAGAGGCTACTGTACTTCAGTGTCATTGACTTCCAAGTCGCTATGGACCTTGGAGTCAAGAAAATCTCACTTACAGCCCAGATGACCACTGCCCTCCCTCTGCTGAAATCCAACCCAACTCGATCATAAGACATCCTAGATTTGGCTATGTTTTCCTTGACCCTCAAGGAAAGAAAAAGTTGTTCGTCGAGAATTACTGCCAGAAGTATGCAACCGAAACCCTCCTTCAATTCAAACAAGATCTACTAAACCTTAGAGGCTCTAAATTTGTGAATCTTGAGGCCGCGGATCAACTCATAGAAACCATCGATGAAACCTTGCGCTTCAGGGATATGTGCACATTCTTCTATAAGCAACTAAAGAAGCAGGGTGGATGGGGTAAGAAGATTGATGACTTCCTAGATGCAAAAATATAGGTTTTGATGTTTTGTACCTTTACTATCTTTTAAATTCAAGTCATGTAATTTTCCTTTCAACTTCTGTAAATGCCTCTGAATGAAAAATATTTCTTTTACAGAGGATGAGACTTTCACCTCTTGTTCTTTTAGCCTAAGCACTTATCTAGTTCTGTAAATTTTTATTTTTCAATACTTAGGGGGAGATTGTTAGCTCCAATAGTTTATCATTTAGAAGTATTTAAAAATAGGCTATGTTCAAGAATGGCAGAAGACCTCTGCCGAGTACACCAAGGCACTAGAAGTCTCTGTCGGTCATCTTTCGAGAAGAACAAGTTCAACCCGAAAATCAAGACCATAGAGCCTATGTGAAACTTCACAAAGCCTCTGTGAAACTTCATAGAGCCTCTGTGGAACTGAAGTTCTTGAAGATGAAGACTTGAGCTATCTTGAAGACCAAGAAACACATGGCTCTCACATGCCTTTGTTGTACGAAGATTCTGAAGATCAAAAGTACACCCACGTTTCTCTACTTTCCAGGTGTCACCTTCTTAGAGGTGACAGCCTTTTATATGTATTATTCATCGGCGCACCACCTTGTCTTTGTACTATAAAGCGTCCCACGATAGTGTCCCTGTACTGTTTTGTCCCCTTCCTTACTATAAGTAGAGGGCACTACCTGCCTTTTCAGGTAACGAAGCACAACCCACACACCACCTGTAGAGAGAGAGAGAGAATATTCTTAAGAGAAACACACACTACTACCTGTTCTTGGTGTAACTCACTTTGAGATAAATGAAGATGAATCATTGAGCAGTTTTACTGTTGTTATTCTATTGATCTTCTTTATTTTCGTGTGTGATTCTACCAAATCTTTAAACCAATCTATTTGTTAAACGCTTCCGCATACAAGTTATTATACTCAGTTTTTTTTATATATTGGTTTAAAACTTCATTGTTGAGTCAAACTGGGATCAACAGACACTTTTATAAATGGCGTCATATAAAATAGTTATTAGGACGCATTATTTGAAAAATGATCTAAAAAACTTGTTATGACGTCCAAAGGCGTTCTATAAACTTTTTGTAACGCTTTTAGATAGAATGTTTTTTTATTTGTTCCTATAAAACACTCTATTAAAACGCTTATCTATTTTAGGCGTCCTATTGTAATACTTTCTTGTCTCTTTTTATGAAAAAATCACAAAATATAATTAATTAGGCTTATAATCAATTTTTTAAGAGTAAATACTAATTTCGGCCTTGTGGTTTGAAAAAAATTGTATTTTTTCATGATTTAATATTGTGATTTCCGTCCTTATGATTTGTAATTCATTGCTATTTTCATTTATATGGTTTTTAATTTATTGTTGTTTTCGTTCAGTCTGACTTATAAAAAATCATCCATTTGAATTAGGAGTATTCTGGTCTTTTTGATTTTTTGATTTTTATTAAACCTTTTTAATTTGGTTTATTAAATATCTTTTTATTTGTTTCTTTTTGGTTTCTTAGTCTTTTTAATTTAATAAAACTACATATATTTTGATAAAGTAACTAATACATAAAAAATATATTAATTTGTTATTATTTATGGTAAAATGATTAAAGAATTTTTTTAATAAAATTCGTCCTTTTCATAATTTTGGTCATTATAATTTTTAGCTTCTTATTAGTTCGATTTCTATTCTAACATCATTCAAGTGCAAATCGTTGAGTGCCACTCACATAATAATACTTCAATTTAGTAAAAAAAAAACTAAAATATTCTTAACCTAAAGAATGATTTTTAGGATAATTATTTTTAAGGATGAAAACGATAATAAATTAAAGAAACGAAAATGGCAATTACAAAATCATATGGACAAAAATCACAATCTTTTTCAAACCACACATGAAAATAGTAGTTTACTCTTATTTTTAATAAAAAAAACTTAGGTGACGTTTGGTTCGCAAAAAGTTTTTGGATATAATGGAATCAGTCAAAAGAATTTAAGTTTGAAGGAAATTGAATGGAATGTTGTCAGGTTAGACCACATGTTTGGTTAACATATTGGAATGGAATCTGTTAAATAATTGTAATATGTCTGTTTGATTCACAAAATTTGACTTTGCAATTGAAATGAAATATTGATAAATGATCAAAATGCCCTTTTTTAAAAATTTAAATTTTTTTAAAACAAAAAATATTCTGAAAAAATAAAATTAAATAATAGAGAATATTAAATATTTCAAAAATTTAATATAAAATATATTTAAAAAATTTAAATTAAATAGAAAATAAAATAAAAAACATAAGTATTAAATCAAATTAAAAATAAAAATATTAAATTAAATTAATTAATTAGATTATATTTTGGTTAAAGGGTATGTTTGGGATTATCAAAATATAATACATTTCATTCTATCAAAATCCTAATATATCGTGAATGAATGTTAAAGTCCATTATTTGTAAAATCTGGTAGAATTTAGAGATTTCTTTTTTAAAAAAGAATGAACCAAACAAATGATTGTAATTTGATCAAATGATTTTAATATTTCAATTTTAACAAATTTCTTCAGAATCTTCAAATCAAACGTAAGCTCTAAGAGCTCATACTATATGTTACATCAAATTTCAAAAATAGTGTAAATTTTAGTATTAATAGTAAATTTTCTCCGATCGGTAACACTATTTTCTAAAGTGATATAAAAAGTAGTGTAAATGAATAGTGTTATACCAAATTTAGTGTGAAAAATAGAGACCCCATTAAAGATGTGAATAGTGTCATTTACACCAAACTTAATGTTTAGTGTAAGATTTAGTGACCTTATTGAAGATGGTCTTACATTGTATGTATTATCCTAATTAACTAATACCTTTTTAGCTATCCGAATTTCGAAGAAGGCATATAGCAATGAATTATCTAATTTTTAATGATCAAGTTTTTGACCTATTTTTTTATTGAAAAAACAATTTAAGTTTTTGATTTCGAATTACCAGGTCCTTAAACTGCTTTTTAAATGAAAAACATCATTAAACTTTTTTATATTAAATGATTAAGTCTATAAATATTTTTCTTTAAATAAATAAATTATCGAACTTTTAGAAATTGGGTATCTACATTCTTTTAACAAAAAAGTACATGTAACCAATTAGGAAGGTTAAAATGTAAATTAAAAACTTATATTCATTTTATCTATCAAAAGAGGTATAATCAAAAGATAAAAAAATATAAAAAAGAGGGAGATCGAAGGCTGAGGCCAACAGCGTGATAGGCGTTGTAGAGAACAAACAACGATGGGAAGACGGGAAATGGCGAGGGAGAGTGATATCGATGTTTGCGTGAGGTTTGAATAACTTAAGGTTTGGAAACGGTAAAATTGATTTAGATTTCTTTTTTTACATTAAACATTCTTTGCCAATTACAGGTATTTTTTAGGGGGTTAAGAGAATGTAAGTAATCAATTTGTAAAAGTTTGTTGGTTTAATTTATTGAAAAAAAAAATATTTAAGGACTTAATCATTCGTAACAGAGTTTAATGATTTGTTCATTTAAAAAATAATTCAGGTTCTTAATCAGATAAATAAGAAAATTATATAATTTCTTCATTTAAACCAATAGTTTAGAAAAATAATATGAGATGATTGTTTGAGTTTTCCGAAAACTTTAAAAATAGGTAAGACTGCCTCTTCGTATGTGAGTATGAAACATAAGGTTTTCATATGAATTGCAAATGCGCCATGTAGAATTTTTATTTTAAAAATTATGGTGGCTGTGAGTATGATTTCTAAATTAGAAATTGGTTCTTGGTAAATCAGTATTTTTTACGATGTGGCAGTGAATAGTATAAGAAATTGTTTTATGTCACATCATGTTTTGTGATGTTTTGTAGAGTATGTTTATGAAAAAATTTATGAATAATTTTTGTTTGTTAATAAATATTAAAAAATGAAAAATATAATTTATATTAAAATACAATAAAATAAATTACATATTAAAAAATACAAACTTAACACATAGAAATACATCATTGTTCGTTTAGAAGTTCTTGAACTTGATGTTCGTACAATCTCCTGTGTGGTTCGCTCATTGTTTTGGTATCTATTTCCATCAACCCACTTTCCCGGCGTATTTGAATCTGCTCAAAATAACCAACAAACTTTGAAACACCATGATTCATTCGTTGCCAACGATTTATAGGTGCTTGACGATTTCTTGGCGTTTGAGAAGTATTGTCATGATAGATATCATAGTTTTCTCTTATCGTCGAAGATGAACGTCATATTTATATTCGTCAATTTGATGATATAAACGATGATGTTAATTTTACTATAACTACGTCTCAAATCTCTTATAGCATACTTCTTGAGTACGAAAACTATCTCCAAAATCACATACAAGTACGTAATCGGTCAACGAATCATTGTTTACAATCAGATTTGGTTGAAGAGATTTGTTAAAGATTTAGAGAAGAATAAAATGACGATTAATATAATATTTTTACTTTGTATTTTAGTTTAATGTTTTATAAATTAAATATTTTATTAATTTTATTAAATTATAATTATTTAATTAATAAAATATTTCGTGTTAAGTTATAGTAAAGAATATTTAATTGTAGTTTTGTTGTTATTTGATTAAAATATAGTTTTTTTATGATCACATGTCACTTTAAAAATTAATTGAATAGTATTGTTGTGAAGCATAATTTCAAAATAATTACAAACTTGACACTTTACATATTGTGTTAGAAATTTCATTGTTTGTAGTATGTGAGTATGCAACCTAAGAGGCCTAAAAGGCTTGCTTTTCTTATATCAAGTCTTTTTTGAACAAAATAAGTTGGGCTCCACTCATGTCCGATCCAAGCCAAGAAGATATGATCCTCTCTATTTTACAATAATAACGACAAATGATTTGACATGTTAAGTAATTAATGTGTCCATGTTATGAACTACTATCAAATAAACAAATGCTAATATAAACAAAACTTCTAAATAAATTAAAGATGACAAGTAACTACGGTAATCATTTATATGTCTTGTGAGAGTGATTCATAACGATGATCATCTTTATTATCATCATTATCTTTTAAGAGGTTAATTGTGAACATGATAAATTCTATAACTCTTGCACCAACTTTTTAAAACTCTAGCTCAAAATGTAATATGATACAACATTGTAGGAGACATTATGATATTGTACGAAAATCGCATAAAAGAGTAACAACCATTATGATATAGCACGAGATAGTACAAATGGTACAATAGGATTGTACAAAAACGATATGAAACAACATGAAATGGTATGATACGACATGAAAGCAGACACCAGATATTAATGCTATGAACCAACGATGTTGTAGCCCAGTGGCCGGTTCGAGTCCCGTGGTGATCACTTCTGCGGTATCCCGATCGTGGGTCTGCCCAATTGGGTCGGGTCGTGGATCGAGGGGGATTAGTCTGGGTGGCACCCTTAAGTGGGAGCCCAGGATACCCCCGGAAAGCGTGTGTGTGTGTTGCCTTTCAAAAAAAATATTAATGCTACGAAATGTTACATAACAATATATTTTAATAAGATATTGTTGGTTCTAGAATGCATGAATTACACATGAAGTGTTGTACAAGAAGTTGAATACCAATACAACGGATTTTCAGTTTTAATTATTCTTCTATATTTTTATATAAAAACAAGAATTATAGATTTGTTACGAAAGTTAGTAAGGTAAGAGATGTGATCCTAAACAATATGACTTGTGACAAATTTGCTAACTAGAAGACAGGGAGGGAGGATGACTCTCTTCGAGATCCGATGAACTAAGATAGTTCTTCGGAAGGTGACGCCAAGTTAACTTCAGAAACACTCCAAGGATGTTCTTATGATGAAATCGGGTGATTTGCATTGAATGACAAAAGCATTAAATGCACTTTGTCCAACTTCTATGTGTGTCTTCATTTAGGTGGTTGGTCTATGTCTCATAGTACTCTTCATTTCAACTTATGTCCATTGATGTACAAACCATTTTGTCTTACTTAATCCTTAATATGTCGATGGAACACTAAAGCAAATAAAGTACAAAGTGAATGGAATCTTTTTGCTTTAGTTGACATGTTGTACATGTTCTCATATTTAGAGATGAGAGGTAAGCTAGTTGGTGAGCCAAATTTGCTTGCCAAGTTTTTACTTCAAGATTCGGCTTGCCATTAGTAATATTTTTCATACTACTATATGAGTTCTTACCATGTATTGCTATTCTTTTTTCTAGATGACAAACCAATCCTTTTTTATGACGATAATAAACACACTTCAACTTATCTTCGATTTTCCTGAAGGCTTTTTAAATTTTGATCAGTATAGATATAGATGAGTGTACAAAGATGGTGACCCTTTAAAGTCCTTACAAGATAATCACTAAGAAACTATACTAAGGATATTAAGGGGCTGTTTGCCTGTTTTACATTAAGTCCTGTATGGATAAAGTCAGTTGAATGGATAAAGTTGATTATATGAGTTAGATAAAAATTTTGTTTGTTTGTTCAGCTGAACAGTCTATCTGAATGATGAAAATGACTATTTTATCCTTCTATTTGTTTTTGGTCTATTCATCTCCAAACATCTTTACAGGTTGAATCTTAAGCATTCGTCTTGGGGAAACATAGGATTGAATCTCAACAAAAAATCAGAAGATTGAATCTCAAAAAACAAAAACAAAAAAACAGAAGATGGAAGCTGAAACATTCCTCTTGGAGAACACCATCATCTTTGTCTTTCGGAACCTATCAGATGATTGAATCTCTACAAAAATAACCCATCCCTTTAGAAAATATCCTTAATTAGTTTTCCCTTTAGAAAAAGTTCACTTGAAACATTTCTCACGATAACACCATGTTTAATCCAATGGTACTTCATTCTGATTACTACATTCAACTACCTTTCTCAATATCTTCTCGAAAACATCATCCATGCCTCCAAAGAATGGCTCACCAGAAGGTGCATGCTTTTGACCAATCACATGAGTTAGCTTTCCACGACCCTCGAACCATAACATATATACAACTCCTCTTTCGTACTCTCCCTAGGAGTTCAGGTACCCACTACTGACAATAACAACCTGTAAACATTGCTTCACAATTTCGGTGTCACTTATCAAACTTCATAGTTCTAGTTTGCTCACTTATTTCAACATACCTTCTCTACCACCTTCGGCTAGTATGGAACATTGCCCAGTCTATTTTTCCGACCACATCAAACACGTCGATAGCACATATACATGGTTACGCCTAATCAAACGGTTTCACCACCACTCTCACTCGAGAAATTCAACTACGTCATCCCGAAATAACACCAGTGTTTGAAGCCACCACCCACTTCTTATTCCCCAAACTGTTACCTTCTCAGAGAATTCCTTCATACTTCACATTCCTTAAAGATTCCGTATCTACTGCACCACATCGTAAACTAACCAATCCAACATCTTCATCAATCCTTCAATGATCCCAAAAATATACTCACTCAACGACTCACGCAACCAAAAAGCACATGGTTCCTCTTTTGGGTAACCACCAACTACCACTCCACCATTTTATTCTAAAAATAGCCATATCATCACGCCAACTTATAATCCATACGTCCCAACAGCATGCTTAACACTTTATATAACTCATCTGAAATCTTCAAAAAGGGCTTCCATTTGTTGCTTATCCTCTTTTAACAACACATTACCATATCATTGGCTTGCACATCTACCGTGGCAAAAGATGCCACTAACTTATCCACACATTCTCCACCCACAACATCATACCGCAAACCAGGTTCTCACGGTCATTTGTACACATAATCAGTCTTGCCTTCATATTCACCTGCATAAATATAACCAAGTCTATCTCACGACTTTGTCTCTCCCCGAATCTAGGTGAACTACAACTCACGATTTCCCAATTTACTCAAAAATATTTTTTCCTTGTTGGTTCATTGCGATCTCCAAGAAACCATTCCAAATGACAAGGCACATTCCCTTACAGATCGATACTTGGGTTGTTTTAATTACCTCATCCTTTTACGAACCGTCCAAACCTCGTAGGGAAAACACTCATCCAATTAGCAATCTTCCCCAATAATAACGCCCACACAAGGTGGTCCAACGCCATGCAATTATACATCTTTCCTGAACGACCTCCCACGTCTACACACACAGGGTGATTTTCTCAAATTTCAACCTCTTGACAATGCCTTCAACTTCAGACATCTTAAACAGTTGTTCACTTCAACAT
This sequence comes from Saussurea involucrata, assembly GCA_033807775.1. Classification (NCBI taxonomy): domain Eukaryota; kingdom Viridiplantae; phylum Streptophyta; class Magnoliopsida; order Asterales; family Asteraceae; genus Saussurea; species Saussurea involucrata. The sequence continues at coordinate 53,836,247 of CM066316.1, forward strand.
CAATAGACGACATGTTGATGCTTCCATAACCTTCCTAACAACAAGGGTTCCTAACGGAACCCACTTCTTCCAACGTATCATAATCAACTTTATACCCCGCCGTCCTTACTTAAACAAAATTCAAGACTTACTTGAGGCGAGGTCAAAATTACAAGACCACCCCTAGATTCTCAGGCTCAACGCTGACAATATTTCATTGATGTATCTCAACGCTACATAAAATGAGTTACTAAGATCAATACCTTGACGACTTCAAGTCCTTCCCCCAGACATAACCGTCCACCGACAACCGCATCTCAAGATACCGAACAAGAGTACAAACTACCATAATACAATCATTACCAAAGTCCCTTTCTGACATTTCCTTTATTTACCTCTCTTCCTTAATAAGAATACCAAGATCACAAATCATCCGCCACCGGCTTGACCGGCACATCTCCACTCTCGGAACCCTTCCTTATCTTTAAATGCAATAATCTCCACGACCAAATGAGTTCATAGCCTTCATGCATGATGACACGATAATTTAAATCATTTCACACGTTTGAACATTCAAAAAGTACAACACTTAAAAATAACTTGAGTACACCTAACCCAACACTCTCATAACTTCAATGTCGTGCACAACGATCTCTAGAATCGTTCGCACGTAACTTTTCGGTAAAACAAAACCTTAACCAACCAAAACGATGTCGTTACATAAAAAACATATTGAATGAAACCTTTCCTATATGACTAGAAAAGTTCTGAACGAAATCACTTACATAAAGTGAATCAGTCGGCTCCCACACTCATTTATATGATATCAATGTGTCAATACTCATTTTGGTTATAAAAGCTTTGCAGTCAAACCTTTTCATGATTTTTGCAACGAAGATTATCTCATCATGAAAAAGGGCGATATAATTCGCAAATCACTAAGTTCAAATTTTTTATTGTGCAACGTAATAGGTTTGTCTTTTTCTTTAAACACACGCTTGCACGCGTCGACTTATTTCCAAAACAAGAAATTCGTTATTTAAGCATCTACTTTTAATCATGAAATAGTTCATGTAACACATTTAAAGACACAATGCATGAAACTCAACTTGCAATTGAAGGCTATCAAATAATTCAATCCAATCCCGATATCTTCTCTCCAACATCCTTGCCACTCTACCGTTTGATTGGAGAGTCATAGGCTCACTTCCTTTACCCACACAACTATCATTGGCACTCTACTTTTTACCAACGATCGCTCTCTCGTCCTTGCAACAACTTGTTGTACATGTGTTTCATAGCCTACCTGTTTGACCACCTCACCCAGTTCTCGTCTTGAGCAACGATATACAATTCATACAGTTTCAATCTTTGACCCCTACAGGCCGATAAACCACCAATTTTCTTCACAATATGCTCTTCCAATAATTCAATCCAATCCCGATATCTTCTCTCCAACATCCTTGCCACTCTACCGTTTGATTGGAGAGTCATAGGCTCACTTCCTTTACCCGATCTTTGGGTTAAAGCTTTCAAAACCCTAAGCCAATCCTCTTCTCCAGTCTGAAATGATCATCACCTCAACTCCAAAAATGGGGACTCACTAGAAACTATGAGTTTACCCTTAATCAGTCATTCATCACCTTCAAACCCAAGAAGTTCTACCTCTAGACGACTCATAACATTCCGAACAACACTTCTTCTAAAATATATAAACATTATATCGTACGCGATCTCTCATGATACGTCAACCCTTTGCTATCATTGATGGGTCAAAACTCACTACATACTTACACACCCATCGATCTTCTCAACAGGAGCAATTGAGCACGCTCATGTACCTGTAAATTCGCGATTACATTGGCCAGGCATAATTTCAAATTTACTTTACATGATGGTCCTCACTACCTATCATTAGTGCACGTAAAGTGATATTTCCTAAAAGCATCCTATATCTCAGCTGTGTTCCCCTCTACTCCACAGTTTAAGTTTAGGCCTATTCGGTCACCTAAATCCCTTAAACTATGGCTCTGTACCAATTGTAACAACCCAGATTTCCAAAATAGAGCATAAACATTCAAATATAATGTAACCAGCCATAACGGCCCCAAAATTCAACTGTAACCAACCACTACAAATTAGGTTTGCGGAAACAACCTATACACAGCTGAGAGATTTCTAAACAAGACTTGAATTAATAAAAACAATACAAGTATAAGCTATTCCTCGACTCACGCTTAGGCCTTTTCCTTGCCCTTGCCCGAACCTCCTACTAAATGCTTTCCTGAAAATGGGTTTAGTTTGAAAATGCGAGGGTTAGACCATAAGGTCTAGTGAGTTCCCTCTAGAATCACTTTCTCACAATAAAACAATTTAAAGCAGTTTATAAACATCCGTAAACAATTTAATGCTTTAAAACGATAATCTTTCAATAGTAAGACAACAACACATGAAATGACACACTGAAGTCCCATACATCGGTGACAACGTGTCACTCTCACACTACCTTAATTGGAACACACCCTCCATGGCATAAACGGGACACACCCCCTAGTATGAGCACTGGCGGGACACCCCCCCCCCCCCCCCGAATTAGTCGTATCATGTCCACTTTCAGATGTATGTATACATAATAATTTAACTTTCTTAAACATAGCACATATGCAGTTTCATATACGAAAGATAAAACTTGCAGTTTCATAATATGTCATGCGTTTAAAATAGCATATCAGTCTACTCATTTTCAGTTAGAAAGACTCACTTGCTCTTGTTCCATACTTCTCACTTACGCTTCAAACCTTTAAGCTGAACACCTATGATAAATACAGAAAACGAGAGTGATAAGTCACTCGCCCCGACCTTCCCGCAATACCCGGATAACAAAACAGACTGACTATTCGGTCACCTCCCCCTCATCCGGAAACAAGTTATCCGGACACACATTGTCCGGGCATGATCCGAAAACAACCCTATCCGGACTCGATCCGGAGACCTTACCCGGAAACTTCAGTTCCGGACACCACTATCGGAAACCTCCCATCCAGACTCTATCGGAAACACTCCTCCGGACTCCTCTTACCGGAAACCAAACATCCGGAAACCAAACATCCGGATACCAAGCTTTGTCAGGAAACTTCACCCAGACATGGGCGACATCCGGACACGCTGGGTTTACCGAACAGTGCCTCGATTCCTTAATCAAACTATTACACTTAATTTCAAATCGACTAAGACTTCAACTTCACAAATGAGCATACCAAAACACCTTAAAGAGCACTTTAATCCAACATAATTTCTCCCTCACAAGAATTAACTCTTTGATTGAATGCAAAATCCCAAAAAGGGTCGACTTACAACAAAATCTCAAGACCCTTCAACACTCTCTAATAAACAATGAATCAACAAGGAATAGGGTTAGAGATTACCTTTTGATGATGAATTTCTCCTCCAATCGACCTTCTTTTCCCCAAAATCATAGTATCAAACTTTGTTCTCTTTCTTCTTTCCTAAAAACGCAGCTGCTAGAAAGACAATCAATAATAGGGTTTTGCCAATCATTGTGGGTATTTATACCCTCTTCCCACTTGTTTCAAAACAGCCCGTGAAGTTCAAAAAACTTCACCCTTTTCCATAAAAAAGCTTATTCCATTGAATTAAAACCTTGGTTATTACATCTTCTTTGTGTGATATATGTCAACAAATCGATCTGGAACATGGAAGAGGTTCTATCGATCTGCATTATCTTCGTTTTTCAAATAGGGATATTTGAAAGGATGGGTATGGGTGGGAAATGTGGTGGCTATATGCAGAAAGGTAACCCCAAAAAGCTTATTCGGTAAGCTCCTCCCTAAATCATTAAGTTGTTTCCAAACACCATAAAATGGCTGAGCGAATAAACTAAAAGGCCCATTAAACTCATTAAGTTATTTCCAAACAAGCCGTAAATGTACCATATGACATAGAGACCATCTGGAAACACATCCGATCTTCTTAGGATCAGATTATAATTAAATGGTAAATTCGAAGATGTTAAGTGGGTGACAAACTTTGACATCATATTCCTTTATTTGGCACATATTATTTTCGAAGTGTTTAATCAGAATATTTTGGTATTATGTAAAAATCTGATTGTTGAGACCAACAATCTCCCTCTATTTGTTAATAATAAAAATAGAAGATCCGAGAAAACATTTAGAAAAAATGGTACAAAAACTCAAAAAATCGAACTCATAATTTCAGTGATCCATTTTGGATTCTCTTTGCCGTATTTGTAATCTTTTTTTTTTCTTTTCTAAGGCTTTCTCTTTTTGTTTCTGTTTGGTTTTCTTCCATTTTATTTGTTTTTGTTTTCTTTCATCTCCTTTTTCTTTTGTTTTCTTTAGATCGGATTTACATACACAACATGCAGTTTTACAAAGTAAATGCGTAAATTTAAACTACTACAAAAGGAAGTACCGAGAAATGCAATCTTTAATTAATACTGTTGATCCAAACCCTCAGTGATTTGATAATGACCCTCTCTTAAATACTTAGTGAAAATTGTAAGTAAACAATATGTATCAGAGTTTCACTATCGCTGATAAGTACTATGATCTTACAGTACCGCTGATAGGAACTCTCGCTCTTTAAATTAAACATTCAGCGAACACTGTTCACCATAATGCTCTGAGCCTGTTCAGTCCTTATGGTGATCGCTGATAAGTTAGTTGTTTACTTATGATCCCTGAAGACAAGTTTCACGTCAACAAAGGTTCTACGCTGAAGTCGAAGATCAAGCTCAAGAACCAGCGACAAGTCTACTAATGAACGGATGTGGATCAGCGAAGACTCAGATTTGTCCAACTCAACGTGAAGTATCAAGTACAAGACTTCAGCTATCGCTGAACTTTATCATCTGCTGAATAGTAAATGATAATCGCTGAATCAACGAAAGCTGATCATGAAGTCCTCCGTACAAAGTACTTTTTGTCTTAACCTCCCTTGCACGCCACCGTACGAAATGTCAGAAAAGAACCTCCGAATATCTGAAATCGTACAAACACTCTGATACTACACTGTTCATCTTTACGGCTACTAAGGTTGTCAACCAAGGTCAATGACATGCAACCAACCAGCTGATGACACGTGTAAAGTGTATACTGACTTGCATTAAATGCATGCAGTATATAAAGAGATGAACTCACTTCTTTTGAAGTAACTTGCTAACTCTGGACAAGTTCAAATCTCTCTCAAGATAGGATTTTATTAGTAATCTCTATATCTTTCTTAGAAATCTTAGTGTTCCAACTTGTTTAGATTTAGGTTTATCCTTAATCTTGTTTCCGCAACAAGCTGTAAATTGTTAATGATTTATCAATAAACAATTTAGAAAAGTAAAATAGTGTGTTTGTATTCAACCCCCCCTTCTACAAACTTGTATAGGCCTTTCGGGACCAACAAGTGGTATCAGAGCAGATTTGTTTAATCTCATAAACAAGATCTAATCTAAGATATTTCTCTTCCTTGCTATTATCTGAAAATGGACTCCCACACAAACACAAATTATATAGACAATGGTTCTCTTGCAAAACCCCCTAGATTTTCCAGAGACAACTTCAACTTGTGGAAAAATAGGATGACACTCTTCTTAGAAGGTGTAGACCCTACTATACCTTACTATCTTGAGAACGGCCCACACATCCATGTAACAATTGATCCTTTAGTTCCAGCCACTGCAACTAGAGTTGCTATTCCAGAAAGGCCGATTCCTAAAGAAATCCATCAGTGGACCGACGAAGATAAGAAGAAAGTGGCTATAGATACAAAAGCCAGATCCATACTATCCATGGCCCTTCCTGACGAAGTCTACCATTCCGTCATGAACCTGAAATCATCAAAAGCCATGTGGGACACAATATGTGTTCAGTATGAAGGAACGTCTGAAGTCCAGGACTCAAGAAAGATCAACCTGGTAAGACAATACGAAAGCTTCATTTCTGGTAAGAATGAAACTCTCTCTGAAGTTCACCAACGTTTTAATTGCTTAATTATAGATCTGAAAACTGTTGGTAAGGAATATTCTAACTTTGAAGTACTGACAAAGTTTCTAGAATGTTTACCTGAAAGCTGGGACAATTATTCCATGTGTCTCAAGCTGTCAAAGGATCTAAGATCAATGACCCTTGCTACCTTATATGGCACATTGCTGAATCATGAGCAATCTAGCCATCTTAAGAAGAATCTTGTAAAAGATTCCAAAAGCACCCCTGTTGCTTTAATCTCAGAGGAACCTTCTACTCAGCGACCCTCGGTCACTATCACTGAGTTAGAAAGTAACTCTGAAAGGTCATCAGACTCTGATTCTTCAGATGATAATGAATCCTTGGCTCTCCTAACTAAAAAGTTCAGGAGATTCGCCAAGAAGAAAATGTTTAGAAAGAACAAAACTCTTTCCATAGCTGACAAGCCTAAGTCATCAGCTTTTGTTGACAAGGCTATTGCTACTTGTTTCAACTGCGAAAAGACAGGTCATTTCGCTAACGAGTGCAGGTCAAAGAAAATCATGAGACCTTCAGCTTTTACAAAGAAATCCTTTGTTCCAAGGAATAAAGATGACAAATACTCAAAGCTGAAGGAGAAGTATGCAAAGCTGAAAAGCTTTAAAAAGAAAGGAAAAGGCCTGATGGCTGACTATGATTGGGCTGCTTCTGATGAAGAAGCCTCATCATCTGATTCTGAAGATAATGAAGCAAATCAATGTCTCATGGCTAAGATTGAAGAAGAGGAAGAAAGTTCAGACATTCCCTCCACTTCAACATCTGCCATTCAGGTATCACCTTCCTTCTTTACCAATATTGCAAATATTGATGAAGCTGATAGTCTCCGTAAAATCGATCTATTGACTAGAAGTTTATACGAAGCCATGAACGGCAAAGCTGTGGTTGAAAACCAAAATCTTGATCTCGCTGAAAAGCTTAAAAACTGCCACCTTTAAATAGAAAAGCTTTCTAAAATTGAAGATGATTTTAAAGATCAAGTCTATTTAAATCAGCTAGTCAAAATCGAACGAGCAGAAGCTATCGCTGCATTAAAAGCTGAACAAGCTACTGTTGAAGGATGGTGTAATTCTTCAACAAAGATCACTGAGATAATTAAGGCTCAGATTCCTCTGAGTGATAAACGTGGTCTGGGTTATAAATATGATACTCCAAAACCAACCACTGAACGTTCAATGCTTAAATTTGGAACGTTCGTATCCTCAGTAGCTGATACTTCATCATCTCAGTACTCCTCGTCGGTTACACCAATCCCTGAGGAAACTCCTACCTCCTCAAAAGGCAAGGAGAAAATGGTTTATTCAAAACCTACCTCTGTCTCTAAAGACAAAGGTAAAGGAATTGTTATTTATCAAAATCCTCATAAGGGTACCTTAGTACCAAAGCTGAATGCTTTCAAAGCCTTAGTGATTCATTCATCTGGTTCTAGAAATCAGACCTCTGGATCAGTTCAGCGACCTACTCCTAGACTCAGAGTAGATGTCCTTGGTAAGAAATCTGAAGAACTGAATGTTCGTCCTATTTCAAAAACCAATAGTGTACTTGGTGCTGGCACTTCTAATTCCAAATTAAAAGCTCAGCACTCAAGTGGTCCTAGAACTAATTTTAGTTATAGGAAATGTTATCACTGTGGACTTACCGATCATATTGCAAGTAAGTGCCCCACAGCCACCAAAGCTGATAAGATAGCACCCAAGAAGACCAAACCAGTTGCAATTCAGGTCAAGGTGACTCCTACCGCTGAGGTCAAGAAATTGACCAAAGTGAAGAAAGACAAAGCTGAATCTTCAAATGCTGCAAAGACTGCTGAACCCATTCCAACTTCTTCCACTGACAAACGCGTATACATGGTGAAGTGGGTACCCAAGCAAAAATAATCTTCCTTTGTATTGCAGGTTAAGAAGGGTATCTGGTATCTCGATAGCGGATGCTCTAGACACATGACTGGAAAGAAAAGCCTGCTCGCTGAATACAAGGAAGAGAAGGGTCCCTCTGTGACTTTCGGTGGAAATGGAAAAGGACACACCCGAGGGTATGGTGTAATTTCAAATGGTACAACATCCTTCAGAAGAGTCGCATATGTTGAAGGGCTGAAGCATAATCTTCTGAGCATCAGTCAGCTTTGCGACATGGATAACAAAGTGATTTTCACTAAGGAATCCTGCTTTGTCTCTGACAAAAAGGAGAAGATAGCTCTCAGCGGTTATCGTTTGGAAAATGTTTACGTTATAAACATGGACTCAACGACCACTGAGAACTCCTGTTTCTTCTCAAAAGCATCTTCTGATGTTAACTGGCTATGGCACAAAAGGCTCTCACATCTCAACTTCAAGACGCTGAATACTCTTTCCTCCAAAGAGTTAGTCACTGGTCTACCTCAACATTCATACGCCAAAGAGTCTTTATGTTCAGCGTGTGAAAAAGGGAAGCAGACCAAGGCAAGCTTTAAGTCAAAGCAAGTTTCCTCAGTGTCATCTCCTCTACAACTACTCCATATGGATTTGTTTGGTCCTGTTAACAAACAATCCATCGCTGGAAAGAAATATACGCTGGTCATAGTTGATGAATTCTCTCGTTACACATGGGTAATGTTTCTCCGTTCTAAGAGTGACACCCCTGAAGAACTCATCACCTTTGTTCGGAAGATGGAAACTCTGAATAATATGATTGTTCGCTCAATAAGGAGTGATCATGGAACTGAATTCAAAAACAGTTCTCTTGATTCCTTCCTTGAGAGCAAGGGTATTTCTCACAACTTTTCGTCAGTGAGAACACCACAACAAAATGGAGTCGCTGGAAGAAGAAATAGAACAATTATTGAAGCTGCACGTTCAATGCTCAGCGATTCTCACCTGCCTACTCAGTTTTGGGCAGAAGCTGTCAACACCGCTTGTTTTACGCAAAACAGGTCGCTGATAGTTAAAAGATTCAAAAAGACAGCCTATGAACTTTTTCATGGGAGAAAGCCTTAAATCAGCTTTCTTCACATCTTTGGATGTCAGTGTTTCATACTGAACAACAGAGATGCCCTTGGAAAGTTTGATCCTAAGACTGATGATGTAATCTTGCTTGGATACTCCTCAGTTTCCAAAGCCTTCAGAGTCTTCAACCGAAGAAGACAAACTGTAGAAGAAACTATTCACGTCACGTTTGACGAATCCCGTTCAGCGAACTCTAAACCGAACGCTGATACAGAAGAACTGAATCAATGGATGTTTTCTCATCTTGGTGATTCAGAAGATATTCCCACTCCTCATGCTCACACCGTAGAAAATGATGGTCCTACTATCATTCCAGATATGCAGAATAGTGAAGCTGAAACATCTTGGGTCTCAGCTGTTCCTATAAACACTATACCTGCAGTTGATCCAAATATCTCAGAAATTCCATCTATTTCTCAGCAATCAGTGAATGAAGTGACAAATGCAAACATTCCTCTCTTAGCTGATAATCCAGAAGTAGCTGAAGCCTCATCTTCAGTTTCTCCAGTTCAGACTGAGTCAGCGACGTATGCTCCGGCTCAGCGATGGACTGTAAATCACCCAATCGATCAAATTCTTGGTGATCCCAACGCTGGTATTCAGACCCGTAGAAGTGCAGGTAATATTTGTTTATTTGTTAACTTTATTTCTCTAACTGAACCAAAGAAAATAGATGATGCCCTCAGAGATCCAAACTGGGTCAGCGCTATGCAAGAAGAGCTGACTGAATTCGAAAGAAACAAAGTTTGGAAACTTGTTCGTAGACCAACTGACAAAACGGTGATAGGCACTAAATGGGTCTATCGAAACAAGTTGGACGAACATGGTACTGTAACTCGCAACAAAGCTCGTCTTGTTGCTCAGGGATACAGACAAGAGGAAGGCATAGATTATGACGAAACTTTTGCTCCAGTAGCAAGACTTGAATCTATTCGTCTTTTCTTAGCATATGTTGTACACAAAAACTTCACTGTACATCAGATGGATGTTAAGTCAGCATTTCTGAATGGAAAGCTGAATGAAGAAGTGTATGTGGAACAACCTCCAGGGTTCTCAGATCCTAAGCGTCCAGGTTATGTTTATAAACTGGACAAGACACTTTATGGCTTAAAGCAAGCTCCTCGTGAATGGTATGATACTCTCTCTACTTATCTCCATATTGAAAATTTTGAGCGAGGTAAGATTGACAAAAGTTTATTTTTTAGAAAAGTGAAAGGTCATATCATTTTAGTTCAAATATATGTTGATGACATTATATTTGGTTCTACTAACCCTGAGCTTTGTACTCGTTTCGCTGATAGAATGAAAGATGAGTATAAAATGAGCATGATGGGTGAACTAACATATTTCCTTGGTCTTCAGATTAAGCAAACTGAAAAAGGAACTTTTATAAATCAGGGAAAGTATGTTAAAGATATGCTGAAGAAATTCGACTTAACTGAAAGTTCAGCTATGAAAACCCCTATGGCACCACCGCTGATACTTGATAAGGACACAAAGGGTGTTCCTGTCAATGTCACGCTGTACCGTGGGATGATCGGCTCACTATTGTATCTTACAGCTAGCCGACCCGATATTATGTTTGCAACATGTCTGTGCGCACGATATCAAGCTGAACCTAAGATATCCCATAAGAAAGCTGTAAAGCGAATCTTTCGATATCTTAAGGGTACAGCGAATCTAGGTCTTTGGTATCCCAAAGACTCAGGATTCGATCTAACCGCCTATTCAGACAGTGATTTTGCAGGTTGCAAAATGGATAGGAAAAGCACCACAGGAGGATGTCAGCTCCTAGGTGGAAAGCTGGTAAGTTGGACAAGTAAGAAGCAAAACTCAGTGTCCACTTCCACAGCTGAAGCTGAATATGTAGCCGCTGGAAGCTGTTGTTCTCAGGTCTTGTGGATGAGAAATCAGCTACTAGACTATGATCTTCAGCTCTCCAAAATTCCCATCTATTGCGACAGCACAAGTGCCATCGCTATAGCCAACAATCCAGTGCTACACTAAAAGACAAAACACATAGAAATCAGATATCATTTTATCAGAGATCATGTGATGAATGGTGATATAGAACTTCATTTTATCCCAACTGATTATCAGTTAGCTGATTTGTTTACCAAACCTCTTGATGAGACAAGATTCAACTTTCTCATCAGCGAGCTTGGAATGCTGAACTTTGAAGGGTAAAATCTTCAGCGGTTCACATTCGATCAGCGATACGTTTATACTTTCATGTATAACCTTCGGGATAAAATCAACTTGTATAATCCATTTCATCATCTTCTCTCTGAATAAACTTGGTTAAACTGATATCCAGGTATGTTTTCTCTCTCTGACAATCGCATGTAAATGCAAGATTTCAAAATAAATTGCATCGCTGAATATCTCTTCCTTAACAGCGATATTTTGAAAGTTCCTTGAACCTTCACTGATATTCTCTATTCAGTGCTTCATGTTTTTCAAAAGAGTCCCTGAGATTTCAAAACCTCAGAGACATCCTAAAAGAATGTGAAAGGATAGTTGTGACGTCATTACAACGGATTACACTCGGCACGATTTCTTTCTGACACACGTTTGCACGTTTTGTTCAAACTCCCAATCAAATGCAAACACGTGTCCGTGTCATGATGAAAACCTTTTCCCGCTCAAGGTTTTCTCTCTCTAAAAATCCCTATATAAACAACTCTTGGTTTATATTTGTCTTTTACGCGAACAATCTTTCTCCGCAAGAAAAGAATCCTCTGTTGCATTTGTGCTCTCAAAAACCTCAAGAACTGTTTATCATCTTCTTCATCAAAACTTCAAGGTTAATATGTTCTTATCTTTTATCAAATGCGTATAACTTGTTTTCGATCTTCTCTTTGTTTTAACAAGATCAAACAAAAGAACTTTGTAAAATAAAATCATTTCTTTCATGGTTTTATGAACACAACCATTTCATGGTTGTTCTTCAAGTTTTAAATTTAAATCTTAAACTTGTTCTTCATTCGTATCCATTTTTCTTTTAGAAACTGGAATACAAGACTTTATGGGTTTTACTTTTCTTTTAAAAATCAAGAAAAACCCTAATCTTCATTCGAAAAATCTTAACGGAAATTTCTTTCCACATTAAGATAATTCTTATTTGTTAACATCTTTGGTTGAACTGATAATACAGTGAAATGGCAACTTCAAAGCTGAATGTTACCGCTGAGTCCATCTCCACTGACTCTGAGGAAATGGACATCTTCAAAGCCCCTCAGGTTAAGTTCGAGCTGGATCAACTCGATTGGACTAAGGCCAACAACCTCTCAGCTCTTCTCGAATTTCCTCCTCGGAAGCAAGTATCACATCTGGACGATGCTGTGAGTTTTCTAAAGAACAACCCCATCTACACAGCCCTGACCATAACACCTCCTGCCAATCAGCGGCTCTTATCCCAGTTCTGGTACTCTGCCAGACACACTGAGCTACCCTCTGCCAAAGATCCATCCAAAACCATAGACTGCATACTCAGCGATACTGAGTATGGCACCATCAAGATCACACCCGCTATAATCCGCAAAGCCCTGAACTTCCCAAATGCTACCAAAGAAAAACCCTTCATTCCATTCCCTGACCATAAAAAGCATGCTGACAGAGAAGCAATCATTGCTTTCCTTGACGCAATGGGTTATATCTGGGATATTGGAAGGGACAAGAAGCCTGAGAAGAAACTGACGCTGATAAAGAAATCCAAGATGCCCAGCGAGATGAATTTTATCTTCGCTCACCTGATCAGCTGCATGACAGCAAAATCCGGATCTTCTGATCAAGCCGCCCAACCTCAGCAGTCCATGGGATACGCACTGCTGAAAGGTCTAAACATTGACTGGGCCTCCATTATTTATGATGATCTGATTCAACGTGTCGATTCTGCCGCTGACAGACCAGCATGGGTTCCTTACCCACGATTCATCAGCGCCATCTTTCAATATGGCCTGAAGGACAGCTATCCTGAAGAGGGTGATCTGAAACTTTCTCAGATTGGCCCTAAGGTTCTCGACTTCAAGCCTGTCGCCAATGAGGTACGTCTCTCTACTCTTCTCACTCTTCTAAATTCTTCGCTTTCTGTGGCTCCTTCAGCGACAATACCCATCGCTGATACCCCGGCCACAAAATCCTCTCCTTCTAAGAAAAGGAAACCCTCACACACCCAACTTGATTCCAAAAGGATCAAGAAAACCAAGGAGCAACCCCAGCAATTCCATGCTGAAGACTCCTCAGCTCATTCTGAAGAGCTGAAGGAAAGTTCCGTGGTACGCTCTGCCACACCCGTGCAAGCCATCCCTCCAATCCAGACTTCAGCGTCTCTAAACGCTAAGGTTAGAAACTTGGAAACTACCCAACCTCCCTCAGTCTCTCAAAAGACTGATGAAGTGATTGTCAGCGATTCCAACGCTGAACTCAGAACCCGAACCCCAATCTTAACCTTCGCTTCTCCCTCCACTCACTTGGACACTCCTCCAGCGAACACTGGAGATGCCATCATTCCCGAAGCTACCGCTGACGTTTCTCAACAAATGATGAAGAAGGGACCTGTAGAGATCACCATTCCTCACCGTACTTTCGAAGAGGATATGGAACATTATTCAGGAACTTGCAACTTTGACGAGTTCATCAATCCTCCTGCAGGTACAAATCCCACCTTAAACACTGTAACTAAACCTGAAACTTCTGAGCTTTCCTTTGTTCACAAGTACTTATATGTTACAGGTCCTAATTTGGGAGACATCAACGCCTCTCTGAAGTCCGTGGAAACAAAGCTGACCAGTCTCACCACCACACTTTCCAACAACTCAACAGCTGTAACAAACGCTGGAGAGAATTTGACAAAGCTGACAACGGTGGTGGAGAAGAAAGCTTCCACTGAAGACATCAAGAGTCTTGATAAGACGCTCAGCGATTTTGCCAAGGTGCTCTCTGACATCTACACTGACTACACAAGCCTCAAAACATCAGTTTCGACCATGTCCAGCGAAGTAACTACGCTGAAGACATCGGTTGAAAAACTCGAGGGTGATATGTCAGAGGTCAAGACTGACTTAGGCTCTGTAAAGACCGACGTTGGTTCTATGAAGACGATGATCGAGACGCTGGTAAACAAGGCAAATAGTCCAGCTTCTGCTCCTGCCCCTGTCCCTATTTTGGAATCTTTCACAGAGGAGGATCGCACAAAGCTGAAGAAAATCACGCCTGCTATTTCTGGCCTAGAAGACAGAATAGCAAAGCTTGAAGGTTGTGTGAAAATCTCTGGCCCAGAAGACAGAGATAACACCAATGCTGAGTCTGCCCATTCCTCCCCCAGTCATCATGAGAAAGAGGGGGAGAAGAGCGCTGAACATACCGGAGAGAAGAGCGCTGAAAATCTTGAGAAAAGCGCTGAAGATCTGAACAAAAGCGCTGAAGACCTTTCCCATGATGAATCTATCAGGGGAGAGAGGAATGAAGATCTGACCGCTGGACCTCAGGGAGATGAAAACCCTGAGGGAACCGAGAAGCTCGCCTCTGTATTTGAGGGGGAGCAACTCGAAGAAGATGCTGAGGAATCCGAGGCAGAAGAAGAAGAAGACATCTACATCCCTGAAGATGAACCATCCTCCTCTCCAAGGAAGGATGATGATGATGATGATGATGATGAAGATGACGATGATTTCTTTATCGTCAAACCTGCCCCAAGGATCAAAGCTCTTAAAGGAATCTCAATAAAAGAACCATCAGGGGAGAAGACAAAGACAAAGCCCTCAGCATCTGGCGCTGAGAAAAGCAAAGACAAAGGCCTCGCTGAAGATGAAAATCTGGCGATCTTGTTTGAAAATCCGGTTTGTCAGGTACACTAAAACTTTACTTATTCCTTCCCTGAATACTCAATCAGTTCTCTACTCAACAACCTCTCTACACATCCACATTCTTTTTCTATCTTTTCTACCCAAGTTCTTCTACCCAGTTCTTATCTGTAAGATCGCTGCGTTTCAACTAGTCCTCTCCCCTGTTTGAGGATGTCGCTGAAGGTTCTACTATTGCGACTTCACAGATAAAGCCAGCTGCTGCTGATGAAATAATCCCAGTCTTGGATTTGATCTCTGAGACTGATGAACCAGAAGAACAACCTCTCTCGCACAATAAGAGACCTTCCTCAGCTCCTCAAAGGCTGAGTGAAGAGGATCAAAAGAGAAGAGAAGAAATAATAAAGCGATTCGAGGATCAGCGAATCATTCTAAGGCCTGATCAACTGCCTTCAGTTCCTCCTAAGTTCAGAATTTCAAAAGCTGAATACCAGGAACACCTTAGAGCTGAACGCCTAATTGCTGAAAGGAAGGAAGCTGAAGAGAAAGACAGAGAATACGCCATCAAGCTCACTCAAGAATCTGTCAAAGACCCCAAGCTGAAGCGTGTTCCCATTCAAATCCAACGAAAGCTGTGGGAAGAAGCCCAGAAGATCGTGGAAAAGAAAACTGAAGTTTCTCAGACCACCCTGATCTGGTGTAAAGAGAAAATTCACTTCAGATATCGTCCAGCGAAGATCAACAAGGTATTCATCTCTGGAAGAACCTCTATCGGAGTACCTATTGTTGACATCAAACTGTTCAGAGAAGATGGCAAATCTGAAACCTTTCGTGCTGACACTGTAAAAAGGTATGGTCTCTCTGAATGGCTGGAGATGAGGTTAGCTATCCAATCATCACAATCTAAGTACAAGGATCATTTCGAAAAGCTGATAAACAGACATATCGACTTGATATCTTCTTGTGTGGATATTCCTCCTGTTCCTGATCTAAAGCCGAAAAGAAAAAGGGGCTCTCCAAGGAAGAAATGTCAAGATTCAAACTCAGGACCTGTCATACGAAATGAAACTGGAATTGGTTTCTCTCGCGCTGAAGTGCTTGGTCCTGATCCTGATCTATCTGCCCTTGACATCTCTTTGCCACCATGTGAACTTTTCGTCCCTGGTAAAGTCATCAGTAATCCTTATGGAATATTCTTTCTTGACTACGATGGACGTAAATGCTTTCAACGGATTGCTGAGCTTCAAATCACTCCAATCGAACAACTCAGAGATCTCATCTACTGGTGTGACTTCAGAAAGGACATTCAGGCACGACACCTAAAACCCTTGACTTTTCAAGAAGCGCTGAACAAAAGAAAACGAGGTGTAACGGTTCCTGACTGGATGATCCCCACTGAAAAGACGACCCTTGATGAACTTCTCATTAAGGAAGAACCTTTTGAAAACTGATATAATCTCCTTTTTCTCTATTGTATCAGTTATCCTTCTGTACTTGTAATTTATTTCGCTTGTACTTGTAATCTTTTTGTTCTTCATTGTAACCTGATTCAAAGATTTAAAGAAAGATTTCAGCGAATTTACTTTACCCCATCAGTACTGAAAAGATCCCAGAAAACAGTAAAAGGGACAAATATTTTATGAGTTCTTTTTATCCTTGTGTTTTCATTAAATAGCAATTTTCTTTGTTGCTATGTCATAATCAAATAGGGGGAGATTGTTGATCCAAACCCTCAGTGATTTGATAATGACCCTCTCTTAAATACTTAGTGAAAATTGTAAGTAAACAATATATATCAGAGTTTCACTATCGCTGATAAGTACTAAGATCTTACAGTACCGCTGATAGGAACTCTCGCTCTTTAAATTAAACATTCAGCGAACACTGTTCACCATAATGCTCTGAGCCTGTTCAGTCCTTATGGTGATCGCTGATAAGTTAGTTGTTTACTTATGATCCCTGAAGACAAGTTTCACGTCAATAAAGGTTCTACGCTGAAGTCAAAGATCAAACTCAAGAACCAGCGACAAGTCTACTAATGAACCGATGCGGATCAGCGAAGACTCAGATTTGTCCAACTCAACGTGAAGTATCAAGTACAAGACTTCAGCTATCGCTGAACTTTATCATCTGCTGAATAGTAAATGATAATCGCTGAATCAACGAAAGCTGATCATGAAGTCCTCCGTACAAAGTACTTTTTGTCTTAACCTCCCTTGCACGCCACCGTACGAAATGTCAGAAAAGAACCTCCGAATATCTGAAATCGTACAAACACTCTGATACTACACTGTTCATCTTTACGGCTACTAAGGTTGTCAACCAAGGTCAATGACATGCAACCAACCAGCTGATGACACGTGTAAAGTGTATACTGACTTGCATTAAATGCATGCAGTATATAAAGAGATGAACTCACTTCTTTTGAAGTAACTTGCTAACTCTGGACAAGTTCAAATCTCTCTCAAGATAGGATTTTATTAGTAATCTCCATATCTTTCTTAGTGCAAGAAATATTAGTGTTCCAACTTGTTTAGATTTAGGTTTATCCTTAATCTTGTTTCCGCAACAAGCTGTAAATTGTTAATGATTTATCAATAAACAATTTAGAAAAGTAAAATAGTGTGTTTGTATTCAACCCCCCCTTCTACAATCTTGTATAGGCCTTTCGGGACCAACAAATACATATTTTTATTGAGAAAGATTTTCATGGAAAGAGACTATTTATTCCTAAAACACTAGATCTTCAAGCTTGACATCTCTGATACCTCTGTCATATGGGTTCACTCGGTTCTGGAGGAATGCTCGTACTCCATCAGCAAAGGCTCTTCTGAGCTCATTGTTTGGATCGAGTTAGATAAGTGCTCGGAGGTGTCGATGATCAACAATATGGAATTCTGATGACATTTAAAACCTCGTATATATCGTAGAAGTACATCCCAATGATGGATTAGAGAAGTATTGTTCCATGTGACATCAAATTTCCTAGTGGTAGAGATAAATCAAGACTGGAATTAATAGGCAGATTACCAGTAGAGCTAGTTGTTCGAGAGCGCTTGAATCCGTGGGAATCTTTAGTGGAACATTTGGACACTTAGATGTTATAATGGTTGGAGCGGTTCGAATAAAGGTCTAAAATTATTTATCAAATATTAAAGGAGTGGGAAAGTTGAATTTCTCTTTGAGTTCATTTACCTTTTTCGAGATTCAATTCGTTTAATCACCACTAATTTGTACTTACTTTGGTTGTTTTGAATAACAGTGATGATTTTCATCCATTTTATATATCCATAGAGAATAAGCCAGTGAGTGTCTTTATATATTCTTGAGAAGTTCTCATGATCAATCCTGAGTTTCATAAGAGGATCCTTGTAACTACTCTTATGGCAACCATGATTACTCCATGGGTAATCTTCTCTTTTCGGCTTCTTCTAAAGAAGGTATCGTTGAATTCTTTTTTGCTTTTCTTCTCTTTCAATCTGAAGAGTTTTGGCTACCACCAACTCCTCTTCAGATAACTCTAAATTTTCATTAGAGGTCTGAGGTGGAAGAAGTGGCATTCGAAGAAAGTCATAGTCAACTTTTCTTTGCAATTTTCTGCCTTTCTCTTCTTTGTTGAGTCTTCATCTTTTTCAGGAGTAATTATTATTTTGCCTTTGTCGAGAATTATTGAGGTAGGCTGAATAGTAGTGATGGGTTCAGATAGAGTGGGATGTATGGTGCTGATAGTGACATCTGGCAGAGGTGATAGGATGAGAATCAATGTGGATGCTTGATGAGAGACTTCAAATTCAAACATGGTGTTAGAGGGAGTAGTTAATGCAAAACTTTCGGATGGAGGTTGTTCGGATTCTAGAAGTGGGGAAGTGTCAAATGTGGCATGATCTTGACTTTCCCCCTCAATAGTTTTCTCAGCTTGATTCTCTCTCTCAATGGTTTGCTCATTTTCTTGAGATTTCTTCCCAACTGACATTTA
The DNA here is from genome assembly GCA_033807775.1 of Saussurea involucrata. Taxonomy (NCBI): domain Eukaryota; kingdom Viridiplantae; phylum Streptophyta; class Magnoliopsida; order Asterales; family Asteraceae; genus Saussurea; species Saussurea involucrata. The sequence continues at coordinate 53,855,022 of CM066316.1, forward strand.
CGGTTCTTTTGTCAACAAGAGTGATCATATCTTCTTCTTGAATAATATCTTGGAAGTTTGTAGAGGAGGAATCCATATGAGATTGTGATGGAACAAATGAGCTGTCATTTTCATCCTCAAGTCATGTGCTAGTGGATGCATAATCATTCTCGCCATCACTAGCATCAGGAATTGAGTCTATCAAGTCATAAAGTTCTAGAATCAATTCACTAACTCGTTCCCCAAGCTTTGTATTGTGACGTTCACTACTGTATAGGAGTTCCCTGCCTCGTGTTGTGAACGAGTAATTGGATCTGGAGCTTGAAGGACGTGAATTGAGTTTTTGAAGAAGAACTTCACTAGCCTATGAATGTTTATCCATCTTTCCATGAAGATCTAGAAGAGATTGTTTGATCTCGTCTGTATCGGATTTCTAAGGTAGTTTTTGAAGTTCTTTTACTACCGATCTGTCACACCCTGCTAAAGCGAAAACACGAGATGTCACAGTTCAAGGTCTCAATGCGTAGGTACAAAATACACCAAATCACCATGGCATAAAAATAGAGTACAAATATTACATATTGTCTTGAAAACATAATTTGTCCGAAGCGTAAATTGTCTAAAAAGTAAAATGTCCGAAACATAAAATGACATATGAAAACACGTGCAAGATGCAGCTACTATGGTGCCTTCATAATGTTCAACCTTACTAAAGATTTCCTGAAAAGCATGTAAATGAGAGGGTCAACTATTGAATAGTTGGTGAGTTCACAGGTTTTTCGTATGAACTAAAAGTTTTAATCCAGGTTGATAAAATTCGCACTTTCAAGAGAATGTAATTCAATTCCCGGTTGTACAATTTCCATTTGCTCAAGGTATATTATGTGTTGCCTCAGAGGTAGCATGCTAAGCCCATTACCCAAACCTACTGACCATAATAATAATACGCCCCAAATCATCATGTTTTATCGTCAACATGGCACAAACAACAATAACTATGCACTCACATCACAGTAAGTGGGCGGTCAACCAAATAACGTTATCCATAATTACCAACGGCTCAATAAATGAGTTAAATGGGTAATGTAAAATAAACGGGGACTTTTGAACGATAGCAAAACTCAGGATCTTTAACATGTGCACACATACCATAGAGCATCGAACATCCATAGCATTTTAATAAACAAAACAACCGGTGCGAAATAAAAATCGTAACATGCTTTCCACCCCAAAATATACAAAAATAGTAAAAAGGGGTTGTGAAAACTCACAATGATATGCGAAGATGTTTCCAAGAGGTTCCCAATGCAACCCGTATAACGATCCTATTTCGATCCTACGAACGTAAGGACACTAGTAAGATTCTATGCTTAAACCTTAGGCCTTGATAACGCTTAGTTACCCAACTCATCATAAAATGCCTTTGTTGTGATTAAAAAAATTATAGATTATATGGAATTAACTGAAGTTAGTAATCAAAACATATATACTTTATACCTGTTAGATTGATGTTACCGCAATTTCGCCACAACAAGTGACGAAAAGGGTCTAAAATTAAAAGTTATATATAGTATATATATACCGCAATTTCACCACAAGAAATGATGAAAAGGGTTCAAAATGCAAAGTTAAAATATATAAATTGCATATACATATAGTATATAGGTTATATTAACTTAAATATGTTAGTATCACGGCAATTTCATCACAAGAAGTGATGAAAAGGGTCCAAGAGTTAGTTTCTAACTATAGTAAGAAAATTGTCCTTTGCTGACCAGAATTTATTGTCTTTTTCTTTCCAAATTCCGATGTCCTCCAATGTTCCTTTAGTCATGAATTTTTTACTCGATTTAATATATTGAGTTAGGAAACTTTTGGCATAAAAATCATAACTTTTGGATGTATATAAGTCCATTAAAACAGTTCATAATCAGGTGTATAACAGAAAGTTTGGCTGTTTGCGTACTTGTTTTGTAACCACTGATTGGTGGTCTAAATCTTAATATTTTTCAGTGATTCTAGTTGGGTTCGAATTCTAACACATAAAATTTAATTCCAGAAAAATTTCCCCTTATTTGGATAATCTTTGAGTGAGATATGGCCTTGCAAAGTCAGTGGGAAATTCTGACAGAGTGCTGTTGAAAATCATCTTTAAATAAATGCATCATTTCCATTGGTTCTTTGTAGGATTTTATTCTTTTTGCTTGATCACGTTTTTGACAACATCAAATCCAACATTTTCAGATGAAAAACTTTCTTTTAACTTACACAAGCTACATGCATGCAAGCTAGACAAGTTATCTTGCCAAAACATTTCAAAAATTGACCCTTTGAAACTTTTTGTGAAACTTCCTTTAAATCCCAGCTTTTAGCTTGATTTTTGCTACATAAAATGAAATGTTTAACCCACATGCATTAAGTTTAAAGTAGGTACTTTGATATATAAAATGGTTTCATGCATCTTTTGAAGAATCTATGTAAGAAAATGTTTGTATAAAACATGCAAGTATACTAGAACTTTCAAAAGTTCTTTCTTTGATCATTAACTTTGGTTTGATCATGGATTCATCACCTTTTTAATAACAAGCAAAGTGTTATGGTGATGAATCTACAAACATTAAGATTCAAAGATATGTTTAGCAAAAGCAAATGTAAAACTAGTGTAGAAGAAGGAAAACTTAAAGAAAATGAAAAAAAAACTTAACAAGAAGGTGTGTAGGTTTCATCCTACACACATGCATACCTCAAAAGTACTTGAACACTTGAACTCTCTTGAGTTTTTGTGGCTGAATTGGGAGGGTTTTTAGTGTGTGAAATGAGAGAGTTTAGAGAGAAGAAGAGATAATTTCTCTAGAGAGAGAAGTTAGAGAGAGAGAGAGAGAGATGAGAGAATGAGTGTGAATTGCATGCAAATGAAATAAGAAGGGGGGTTGGGGAGGGGAGGGGATGGGATGGGATGGCCAGCCATGGAAGAGAGGGAGAGAGTGTGGAGTGGAGTGTAAAATTGGTGATAATCATGTTGTCTTTTGAAGTTTTATTTTTATTTATTTTTAGCCCTTTTTTTAAAAAATTTGAATTATTAAGAAGCAATTTGCTATAACAATAATACTTGTCTTATTACAAGTATAAATTGCAAAATACTTATATATATATATATATATATATATATATGTGTGTGTGTGTGTGTGTGTGTGTGTGTGTTTAAAGCATTTTGAATTGGCATTTTATGAGATTTATGGATAATTCACCTATTTAGGCAAATGCTAGGCAAAATTCTCAAATTTTCCAAACAATATTGTTTTTACTGCTAAATTCGACTGTGTCACCTATAACATGAACAACTGAAACGTTCAGTGTAGTTCTAACTTGAAACGTGATCACCCCTAGTTTTTCTTAGAAACATGATCACAACCTGTATGAGTTACAACAGATGGATGAGGCTGATCTATTTGTTGGATCTGAGTCACAACATCCGAAGAGGTAAGGATTGGTGGTGCCACTGCTGTGATTTGAAGAGAGGCAGTGGGAGTGGCTAGAATATGTTGTGGTGAGCTAGTGCCAACCAATATCTGAGTTATTTGAACAGTAGTGATCATTCCTGAAGATGAACCAGATACATGGTGATCCTATGGTTTGGATGAGGGGGATAGTGCAATAACATGTAGAGAAGTGAAAGGTGAATCTGATGTTGGTTGAGTTTTTTGCCAATATCACAAATCTCGGATGGAAGCTGTGAACCATGTATTGCTTGCAAAAATGACATTAGATGTGTGTTTTCCTCCCCCGTAGTTGAAGCTACGGGATGATCGGATGGGATGACGGGGTCGTTAATCATAGTGGTTTGGATCTAGCTTGGATCTGAGAGTGTTCCCATATGTCCAACAATATCCTTTTCAGAGGGTACTGAGGAATCGACTAGTAATCAGATGTCATGGACTCAGATTGGCGAAGTTCAATATCCTGAGAATTTTGAGAGTCTTTGGATAGTATGGAAGTTTTAGTCATTTAGGAACACTGGTCTTCTTTGAAATTCCCAATTTGGCTAGTGATTGCAACTTCCATTTTGTTTTGAGATGGTAGAGACATGGGTGAGTTTTAAAGGATCTTTTGAAGCCATGGTCTTAGGGGGATGTACAAAAGTGGTCTCCAAGGAAGGTGATGGAGAATCCGACACAGGCTTTTGCCGAGTATCGGATTTCCTACTTTTCTTGGATTGTCGAGAAGTGGGAGATAAATAGGAGACCAATTTAGTTCTTTTTGCAGATAAGGAGGCATTTTTATTTAGTAAAAATTTCCTAGTTCCCTCCTTATCCGAATGAGAGTTCCAAATAGGCCTAGGAGATTGGGCAAATGAAAGCATACAAGTGGGCATTGGCGATATTGAAGTATGAACCTTCTTTCGGAAGATGTTTGTTATGATGTGGTTGATTTCCAGAGAGGTTCCTTTAGATGGACTTGGAATTTTGTTTCCAAGTTTGTTAACAATTAACAAATCCAACAAATGAACAAAAGCAACATGCAACTTGTTCTTGTTTCTGAGAGTGATTTTTCTCACTAATTTATCAAAGAAGTACTTGCCAAATTTGATGTTCTTTTGGAAGATGGGCTAAGCTAGTGATATTACTAGGAGATTGATATAGCCACTGACTTTAGAGCTAAGACATTGCACCAAATGGTGAAGAAAAAGTGTCAGACTCGAGACGTGTTATTGAGAAGAATGGTTCCATTAGCTTTTACCTCTGTGGCATTTGGGTTTTCTTTTCTTAAGTCATACTACAATATGTGAAGAACATCTTCGGGCTCTTCATCTGCACACAAATCCTCATAGATACTTGAAGACGAGGAGGGAAGATTCAAAACCTTGGTGATGTCATCGACATTGATGATTACATCCTTGTATGATGGTACAAAGGTTATGATGGTGTTGTCTAATTCCAAGAAGAAACGTACTCATCTATGATAGTGGAGAAGAAATAGTAAGTGCGTGTTTGAGGGGGATTTTGACCAAGAAATCAATCATGTTATGGTAATCAGGTGGTCATCGTATTTTTCAAGATATCCAACAAAGCATGATAAGGAAAATATCACATCTTTGAAGAATATAGTAGATCCAGAGCCTTTTGGAGCAATTTGTGATTTTGAGAGAAAGTGATTATTGGCAACAGAGAAGAAGATGAAGTGTGTTTTAGAGTTTTGAGTGTGATGAAAAGGGTGAGGGGAAAGAGGGATATTTATAACGCGAAGATAGAGAAGTTTATCAAAAATAAAATCAAAAAAATGAGAAAGATTCGTCAAATTGTGGAAGAAAAGACAATCAATTTTAAAACCGCTTCCCACGATTGATTTGATAGGTGGACAGAGAGAGTTTTCCAGGGTGATAGTTGGACATTGGATGTTTTAGTTAAAGGGATGTAAATTCGGGAGAATGCGAGACTTTGACAGTAAAGGTCTCAGATTTGTAGAGAGTAATTGAACCCGGTGAATTATTGATAAGGGTGATGGTCTTTGTATATAGGTACATAGGATTCATCAGATGAGGAGAATCCGATGATATAGATAAAAATCGGACGGAAAAACAGATTAGGGAGTAGGACAAAATAGATCTTTTGACTTATATACTTATTTTAGCAGGGAATAATAATTTGTCAAAAAGAGGAGAGTGGTACCTACTATTTTTAAGAAATTAGCTTCTTGGTACCCATCTTTTGATGGGTTCCCTTTAATCTTAGAAGAATCTTTTAGATTGGAGCAAGTTTTGGCAGAGTGAGGCTTTTCCACAATTGAAACAGTTTTTATAAGAGGGCCTTTCAAACTTGTTAACTTTATTTTGATACTAAGGAATTCTTTTTATAAAATGAGCAGGAGGTGTTAAGGATAGTGTTGGTCTCATAATATCTTTTTCTTTAGCTCTTTTTGGAATAGAGCAAAATTTATAATTCTTTTCTTTTTCGATAGTGAGAGTTTGTGAGGGAAGAGAAGAAGATCCGATGGATTAACATTGACACTCTATACTTTTTTAGTCACAAGCTCAGTCACTTTCTGACAGAAAGCTTGAAAAAATGCATTAACACTTTCTTTTCAGAGCTACTTGACGATTTGCATGAGGGATGTTGAGAAAAAAAACGATATTTCAGTGAGAGAGAAGTTATTCGAGGTATTTTCTTGTGAAGAGGACCAGGAGAAGCCCAATCCTTGACCACATTTAGGAATTTGATAGTACAAAACTTTCACGTGATCTAGTGAGGCTTGGTTCCAGCTTCTCATGATAGATTTCTCTTTTGCCAGGTCTTGTAGAAGAAGGCGTTTTTCATTATTGATGGACCTGCAGATGATCTTAAGATCTTCTACCTCATGTTAAAGTTTGTCAAAGTGGTTAAGTTTTTCATGACAATTTGATACTTCAACAATTAGTTCTTTTAATTTCAACTCAACTTTCCCTTTTGATTCAAGAGTGTAGATCCCAGTTTGAACAAGTAACAATGTAAACAATGAAACGATTAATCCTTTTACTGAATGAATGTAGAGAGTTACAAGATTGGATTGAAATACATAACCCTCTTTCTCTGTCTAAACTCAATTAGCCGTCTAAACTATTATGATCAATCTAGCCTAATTTCTAACACAAATCAACTATTTAAACCAAGGCTTTAAGCCTTAGGCCCATGGCCCATAAACTCTAATTAAGCCCATATTATCTATTAAAGGCTTTTACAAACCAATAAATAAAACTATTGTTTTCTTTATATCACTTTCTATTTTATAGGACTTTTAGTCCTAACAATCTCCCCCTAAAGTTATATAAAGAAAAAATACGATCTTGAAATCTTCAGCACTTGATCTTCTCTTCGTCTTGAATCTTTGAAACACTTTAGTGTTGCTTGTCTTCATGTTTTTCACGCTCCCCCTTGAAATATGCTCTTAGTCTTTATAGTATCACGAGTTGAACCATAAGTTGAATTAGCTTTGAAAAACTTCAGAACTTGTTGATACAATATGCTCGAAGGAGGAATCAACTTGTTGCGAACACTTCTTGATAAGGGATGAGAAGAACCATGCACTTGTATTCTTTTCTGCACATATCATAACAGTTACTCCCCCTCAACTTTTGCTTACTCCCCCTCAACTTGATAATCTGGGTCTTTGAATTTTTAAAACGTTTCTCCCCTCATGATGACGATTCATGTCTTTGAATCTGTATCAGTTCTCCCCCTCATGATGATTAGGAGCATCCTGAGCATCATGTAACTTCAAAGACAACACCACTGAGTAGCAAAATACCAGATAAGACGTTAAGTAACCAAAATGGGGTAATCAACTAACACATAAACACAATAGTAATTGTTATCACAACAATTAAAATAATTGTGTGGCCTATGTTCAGAGTTGGCATTGGAGAATCTCTGATAGGACTTCTAGTTATCACTGAAGTAAAATATTAAAATTACTTGTCAAACTATTCCGACAATATCACGAAGATATGCAATGGAAATCACAAAGACTCGTACATGTGTGAAAGAAATAAATCATATATGTTTGCCTCAAAAATTGATTTAACTTGGGACGCAAGTTAAAAATCAATTGATACAGTGATTAGAATATGAAGTTCGGAGGCCGGAGCTGATGTCATCCTTTTTCAATATCTAAGACCTCCGAGTGAAGAATAGATAGATTATGTGCTAAATCTCCGTGCATTTATGAAACAAGCATCTTTTGTGAGATGCTTAGGTCAGGTGACACGAGTTATCGACACTGGGTCCATGTCTGTTCCAATATTCATCTCCAAAGAACGAGAATGAATAGATTGTGTGGTTACCCGGATAACTGACTCGGTTTGGTAAGGACCAATAATTCTTTTAAGTCCTATCACAGACTCACCATATTCTTTCTCTCCAAACTCATCTATGCATCTAGACCCCTCACTGATGTCTATAATGGATGTGTTTCTTTGGTAGGTCCTTCCGGTTCTTGATAGACCATAGAAACAAAATAAATCCTATCACTCCTTTCACACATTTTTTTTCACCAAATAAAACAGTTTGGTAAACATTGAAGTACACAAAGAAGTACGAGTCCTGAACTGATTTGTTCAGAAGTCATAAAAATGTGGACGAATATCCAAAAACAAGTTCAAGCGCGACTAGAATGACTCAATAAGCATAGTATTTGCAATAACATAAAACAATTGATCAGAAAGTTTAATTGTGAAGAGCATGTCACAATTAATGTGTCAGATAAGAACTAAATCATTAACAAGAAATGACGAGCTTTGAAAACAAATAGGAATTCAAGCGAGTGTATTTCCATCGAAAAATAAACAAACATATGAGACATGGAAATAACTAAGTCAAGAAAATATAACATGTGGCGTTCATGGAAGTTAACATTGGAGAATAACAAACACAAGTAAGTTATCCGGAATGAATTACCACGGCTCTTTGAATTCACTTAAAAATTCATGTATATGTCAAATACCTGATGCTCCCCCTCAAATGTGGCATAACCTTCGAATGAAGTCATGTGAAAATAAAATTCTGAATGTTATCACACATGACATCCCTGCAAAAACATATCAGAAAGATTTTGGTATCCATGCTTTGATGGATCCTTGATGGTTAGATGCCTTGGCTTTAAAATGAGGATTAGGGATACTATAAGTACCGTACCAACACTTATCATACTTTTTATTCACAAAGTCACTTGTTCCACAGTAAGAACAACATAGCTTATGTGTAGATAACCTGATCAGCTGATTAACAGAGTAAACAATGATCAGGTTTCACAAAAGGTTTAGCGTGGAAAGCTTTTTTGTTCTTGTCACTCTTAACAGAGACAAATGACTTTGGAGCAGGAACGAAGCCTTTAGCTCTCCAAACCATGTTTACTTTCTTAAAAGATTGATTATCTGATTTGTCAATAGTAGGGTCATAAAACAGATTAGAAATACGGATCTGATCTTTTGAAGAGCTAGTTGATCTAATGCAGGTCTTTGAAGAAACATTTTTGTGGATAGAACTTGGAGCAGTCTTAGAAAAGCAAACTGAATTTGTAGGTTCCCAGATTCAAGTTGTCTCGTATAAATAGCATAAACACAGATAGCGGAAGCATAATATAAAGCTATTAAATATGAGTGATTGTGTGAACGATTATGTAATAGTGAGAGTATAAATATCAACGAACAGTGAACAGTAAATGATAACAAGATCAATAAATAAGCTGCTCGTATATTGATATATTTGAATAACACCAAGAACACGTTCAAGTGTGTGTATTCTGAAATCTCTCAGGAAACAAATCGTACAGTGGTAGTGGAATGGAATGTTGCAGTGTGTGCTCTCACAATTGTGGAAAACAATTCTTCCAAAAGCTTACAAATATGTGTTCCACTACCCTTCTATTTATAGCCTGATAAAGTGAAAGACAGTGTACTATCTAACCATGGAATGACACGTGGAAAGTGTGTCTCCGTCCTTTTAGGGATATCGTGGAAAGTACGGACACGTGTCTGACACTTAGAGATTTCTACGAGACTTAAGCTTCACATAGGTCTTCATTCACCAGAGCTCTTACGCCAGAGCTCTGATGGTCTTCTGGTGTGAACAGTTCTTCTGGTGGAACAGAAGAAGTCTTCTGCCAGAGCTCTGTCGAGCTCTGATGGTCTTCTGGTTGATTTTCTTCTAAGTCTTCTGTTGGATCTCTGGTGGTCTTCTGACTTGTGATATTTTCAATACTTTTACATCTTGTATACTTGGGGCTAACAATCTCCCACTAAGTATTGAAAATACAAATAATTCTAAGTATAGAGATGTAAACAAAAGACAAAGAGGAGAAAGTCATCCTCTGTGAAACTTGATACTATTCTTTAAAATAGTTACATTACAATACAAAGAAGTAGTATACTAAGTATAGTAATTTCCTCTTAGAATTATGTCAAATCTTCTTATCAGATCTCGGAATTCTAACATGAGATTTATCTGGTTGATGTAACTCCTCAGCTGTTCTTCTAGATACTTTTCCCTTGGAAGATTCATAATGACGTTTTTGAGATACTGCAGCGATTCACTTGAGTACTTGTGGGTTTCAGCAGATCTGATGGCCTTCTTGATGCCATTCTGTCGGCAGATAAAGATTGGAGGATTTCCAACCACAGTTCCAGTTCTGTAATGGCCATAACCCTCAAGGTTTTCATTTGGAGGTGCAATCGCCAGTCTCTCAACTTCAAACTCTATGCCTAGCTGAAAATCAATCTGTGTTCGGAAGTTGATGTGCTCTTGCATAGCATACTGAATTTCGGGCACAGCTGTTCGTGATCATTTAAGCAATAGCCAAGAAGAGTTATGAGATCGTAGGGATTCAAAAGTACAAGATCATTGTCGTTGAAGGTTTCGATCTTGTTATCTTTTGATTCCACAGTGTACAGATGGTATATAATTCTGTCGTAGGCAAATTTTCTTTCTTCTACCTTCATAATTCTGTTGATCCCAAACGAGGAGTTGATAGCTTTGTTTAGATGTGACTTCTTTTTAATGAACCTTCGCCTATCGTCGTTAACTATGTTTGCTCTGATCGGGTTAAGATATGGATTGATGTGTACAGCACTTATTGGGATTATATCTCTGTCGGCGTAGAGATAGGCAAACACTACTTCTAGGGAAGGGTTTTCGGTGTGTCGGGGTGTAGATTCTGGGTTCTGCTCTGGTTGGTTTTGGGTTGGGTTCTGATCATCATGAGTTTCATCCATAAGGATGTCAACTAGGTTTTCGGGCTCTTATGCAGTTTGGGTTTGGACTTGGGTTTGGTTTTGGTTTATTTGTTCATCAGCAGAGAATGGTTATGTTCTCTCTGGTTCAGTCGGGGATTGGGGAGGAGTGTCAAGGATAATAATCATTGGTGGTTGAGATGTCGACGCTTCTGGTATTCTGATAGTTCTGTCTTTGAACATGTAGTCGAACTCTACCATCACCATCTCTGTTGGAGTTTCCTCTGTCTCTTTCTCCCCCTGTGTTTATTTTTCTTTCTATGCCTCTGTCTCTTTCTCTATCTCTTTCTCATTCCCCTTTTCTGTCTCCCCCTTTTGTTGCTCTGAGGACTCTACTGCTATATTATCTGAAGGCCCTGCGGCATCTCCGTGGGTGTCATCATTATCATCATCAGCATCATCATCGTCAGAGGTTGCCACAGCACGTTTGGGAGAGTCCGGGCCAACAAACTTACCCTTTTTCTTTGAGGGTTCTCCCTCTGGGGTCCAATCTGCAGGCCTCTTGTGTGACACAGTCTGTAGAATCGTGTTTGTGAAGGTAAAGACCACCTTTTTCAGAACCTCTTCCACCTCTATCGCAGCAGCTCTGACTTCATCTACTTGACTCTCAAAGTTGAATTTGTGAGAGTCAAGAGATGTTTGGACGTGATGCTCTATTGCTTGAGCTTTCATGACGAATTTGGACGAGATGGTAATCATTTTGCTCAAAATATTTCTTCGGAATTCTCCCATCTGGCCGACTGTCATTGGTAGTTCGTTGGGGTGTGGACTGAATGCGTTGAGTGGAGTGGCAGAAGATGTAGTGGGCTCTTTGATTGCATCCTTGACAAAGTTGTTGATCATCTCTGTCAAGGTTCTGATGTTGGAGTCAGAGAGGAGAATGGAAGGAATGGGCAGAGTTCTGTTCATTGTGGCAGTGTGGTTCTCTGCCATGGTTCTCTTCAGATCAGCGAGCTCTGTTGTCAGTTTCTGTGTCTCCTCTGCTCTGGCCCTTTCAGAATCAGCAAATTTCTGAGAAGTCTCTGCATATTTTCTTGTAATCTGTTGCAGCTCTTCTTTGAGAGAAGCATTCTCCTTGCAGATCAACTCCTCTTTTCCATCATTGATAAGTTTATACTCATTCAAGGAGTTGCTAATACTGTCACAGAAGCTTTTGAACTCTGCTCTGGTGACAGTGTCAGCGGGGGTATTCTTGGTTCCAACACATAGATCCAAGTCAGTCTCGAGCTCAGAGACGCCTCCCTCAAGAGTTTGGATGTCGGCTCTTGGAGGACTTCCACCCGATCCTTGATGTTCCTTTTCAGGGGATACATCTCTGGGCGTTCTGATCATAGTTTTCTCTTCCAGCTTAAGTTCTGGAGAAGGAAATCTGATGTGTTGGGAGGACCTGGGATCAAGACAGGTCTTCCCTTGTGATACTAAGTCATCCCACTGCCCCTGAGTTGGACAGAGCCTACGTGAGATTCTAAAGATCTCAAGACTAGTTTGTGTCAAATTTATGCAAGCCACAGAGGCTTCAGCGTGTGTTTCTGTCCTATTGATGTCCTGGGGCGATGGGACCTCATTTCCAAAAATGGATTCCCTGGTTTCGTGCATACCAGAGGCATGAAGAGTTGCCTCTGGTGGTTCAGTCTGGTTAGGGTTCGAGGTGTGCACCTCTGTTTCAATTTCCATTTGGTCTTGATCACCAAGGATAGGTTGTGTGGTAGCACTGGGAGTTGGGCTAGGGAAACGCACATGTGTGTTCATTCGAACATCTTCTGCTAAACTCACATTTCCCTCGGCTCTTAGGGATTCAGAAGACTCAGATGTCTCTCCATCACTCTCCTCTTCCTCACTACTGCCAGAGGAGGAGGAACTCTCTGCTACCTCCTCTGCAGTTTCTCGTACTTCCTCTTGGACAGCCTCCAGAGGGGATGCTTTGTCCACTACTTCGTCCTACTCCTCATGATTTGCAGAGGAAGACCCCACTTCGGATACTCTTACCTCTGGTCTTTGTACTTCTTCCTCTTCTCTTACCACACTCACAGACTCTAACGATGGCTCAAGACCTAAGTATGCTAGGGATCTCACCTCAGGTTCTTGAGGTTGAGCAGCATGTCTATAGTTTTGTAGAGAAATATGGGTTGGGTTTATCAGAGATAGCATGGTTCGTGGTACCCTTCTGGTGTTGGGATACTCACCTCTGGTTGTAGGACTGAATCTGGACATTACCTAAACAGGGGTTGGATTGCCCTGTTGAACTAGTTGCAGAGTTGGGAAGGCTTCTCTGATGACAAGGCTAATGAACCTTGGAAATCTGATGTGCTTCAGATTCCTGTGGTCTCCCACAACACCTCCTCTCGCCAGAGTCGTTGTTTTGGTATTTACAGCAGTCATAAGTTCTTTGAAGAGGATGTTGGCATAGTCGAAAATCCTGTGGAAGTATAAGTCTACATGATTTGAAGGATTTCAGTGCTAGCTTGGTCTTGGCTACCACTTTTGCAGGTTAGGGTTCTATTGAGTGTGGAAAACATGAAGTTTCACACAGAGGGTAGATTTCCTCTCTTGAAATTACCAATCTTGTTTAGGGTTTTGTTGTAGCCCAAAAAACGAATAAAGTCAAGAAGAACAGGGACCTTTGGGGGTTTTTCATATGCAGGAATACCCAACTGTCTAGTGCTCTGCATTCCAAAAATTCTTCTTAAGGTCTTGTCCTGAATGCGAATAGTTCCTGCTCCTCCTTGTCTTCCCGAATCTACGTTCCCAATAATACCGTTCATCTCTGGAATGTACTGACAAGTTGTCCACCATTGTTGGACATATATCTCTGGAAGATCATCGTCAAATCTTGTAAGGGCTTGGAAGATTTCAGAGTTTCTGAAAAACTCGATGAACACATGTTAATGGGCAAATAGTTGGCTGGATTTGATCTACAGGCACTATTCTGCTTGATTCTGCGGAGTTTGCTTGTTCTGCCATTGTTGCAGGTTTTAGGTTTTTGAAGAACACGAAGAATGTTTGAACAAAGGAGGGAAAGTTTTAATGTTTGAATCGTTAGAAAGCGTAAGAAATGAAATGGGTCATGGAAATGGGTATTTATACTCGAAATATCTGGCTGGATAATCATCGTAGGTACTGTAGGTACTCGAGTTTCAGATAGTGGAGTGGCCTCTACAGTAGAACGTGGGAACAGCTAACGGTTGGTCTTTCAATCAGAAGTTGCCACGTGGGATTTAGTTCTGACAAACTTTTGGCTATAGAACCGTCACGGTTAGAGATGTGTGGGTGACCTGCGGTTGACGCTCAGAAATAACCCGTACCTCTGATGACAGCACTTCTGATGACGTGGCAGAAAACTGGCAGAGCTCTGGTGGAACTCAGCACAATTTTGCCTCTGTTGAGTGACCATGTTCATTCTTTTCAAGTAACCCAAAGTGTTTCACCTTTACCCTAAAATTATTTACAAATCCTGATTCTGATGTGAGAATAGTCAAAGAACAAAAGCAGAACTGACTCAGAGATTTCACAGAGTTCTGGTGAACATCATTAGAGACTCTGGTGAAATGTCAGAGTTCTGGTAAGTTCTTGACTATCAAAAAAAATGTTTTTATAAGAACAGATTTTCACTTCCTCAAAAAGATTTTCCTTTTTGTTCAACGAGCAAAGTCAATTAGATTTGAAATTGTTTGATTTGCTCCCCCTTAAACCATGCTTTATCTTTCTTTTAAGTTCCTCAAAACAAATCGCCATTGATAAGGAAACAAAGAAGAAGGTTTCATAGAGAGTAAAACACTTGAGAAAAAAACTTCGTTTCCTCCCCCTATAATGATGAGCTTTATTGAAGGATTTATCTTTTCAGCTTTTTCAAAAAAAAAATTACAAAGGGAAACAAAGTATATACAGATTTGAAATTCACAGAAGAAAATATTGAAAAAGTATGCTGGCAGAGCTCTAAGGTGATCATCAGAGGCTCTGGTGAGGTATCCTACCCAACTATTTTGACAGAGCTCTAGTATGATCATCAGAAGCTCTGGTGAATTTTAAACTGAGTTAGGAGGACATGTTCAGCATATCCATCTTGCTGATTCAGAAGTTAAATCTCCTTTCATCAAGGGCTTTTGTAAACAAATCAGCAAGTTGGAAGTCGGTTGAAACAAAGTACATTTCAATCGTCCCTTTTTCAACATGATCCTTTATAAAATGGTACCTTATGTCGATATGCTTTGTCTTTGAGTGCTGGACTGGATTAGCTGTAATTGCTATTGCACTCTTGGAATCACACAGAATTGGGACTTTGTTGAACTCCAGGACATAGTCCTTGAGCTGTGTCTTCATCCAGATTACTTGGGAACAACAACTAGCAGCAGCAACATATTCTGCTTCTGTTGTAGAAGTTGATACACAGTTCTGTTTCTTGGATGTCCAGCTGACTAGCTTATCTCCAAGCAATTGGCAGCTACCAGAAGTACTCTTTCTGTCATTCCTGCATCCTCCATAATCTGAATCTGTATATGCTACAAGCTCAAAACCAGAATTAAGAGGATACCAGAGACCCAAAAATTGAGTCCCTTTGAGATATTTAAAGATGCGTTTGACAGCAGACAAATGGGATTCTTTAGGATTTTCTTGAAATCTGGCACAAAGACATGTTGCAAACATTATATCAGGTATGCTTGCAGTTAAATATAAGAGTGACCCTATCATGCCTCTGTAGTTCTTGACATCCACAGATTGACCTTGAGGATCATGGTCAAGTTTAACTTCAGTGGCAATAGGAGTTTTCATGGGATTTGAATTATTGAGCTTATACTTTTTCAAAATATCAGAGATATATTTGGATTGACTTATAAAAGTGCCTCTGATGGTTTGTTTAACTTGTAAACCAAGGAAGAAAGAAAGTTCTCCCATCATGCTCATTTTGAATTCACTTTTCATCAAATCCTGAAACCTGTCACAATATTCCTGCCTAGTAGACCCAAAGATAATGTCATCAACATATATCTGGACCAGAAGAATGTCATTCTTATACCTCCTAATGAATAAGGTTGTATCGACAGTACCTTTCTCGAAATGGTTAGTCAACAGAAAATTTGACAGAGTTTCATACCAGGCTCTGGGAGCTTGTTTAAGGCCATACAGAGCTTTGTCTAGCTTGTATACGTGGTCTGGAAACTCTAGACTTTCAAAACCTGGTGGTTGCTGGACATAGACTTCTTCTTGGAGCTTGCCATTTAGAAAGGCAGATTTCACATCCATTTGATAGACCTTGAAACCTTTATGGGCAGCATAGGCTAAGAAGATTCTGATAGTTTCTAGCCTAGCCATAGGTGCAAAGGTTTCATCGTAATCAATACCTTCTTCTTGGCAATATCCCTTAGCAACCAGCCGAGCTTTGTTTCTGATGATAATGCCATCCTCATCCTTTTTGTTTTTGAACACCCACTTGGTTCCAATAGCAGCATTGTTTTCAGGGAGTGGAACCAAGGACCAAACTTTGTTTCGTTCAAATTCCAGAAGCTCCTCTTGCATGGCTTCAATCCAGTTTGGGTCTTCCAGGGCTTCAGAGATTTTCTTCGGCTCAATCATACTTAGAAAATTTACAAAGAAAGCCTCATTGATTGTTGCCGATCTTGTCTTTACACCATCTTCAGCAGCACCTATAATTTGATGATGGGGGTGATCCTTTGTCCATCTGGTCATTGGAGCATGGACAACAGGTGGAGTCTGTGCTTCTGATAGAAAAAGATGTATTTCAGCATCAGAGCTCTGAGGGTTGGCACCAGGGCTCTATGGCACACTGCTCTGTAGAGTAGCCTCATTGCTCTGTGATGTACCAACAGGGCTCTGAGAGGGTGAGCTTTCATACAGGGAACTTCTTCCAATATGAGTCAAAGGGGGTGATGATGGATCTTGTTCACGTTCTCTTACATCTGATTGTTGTCCTTCATTTCTCTGAATTACACCTGTAGACAGAGAAGTAGATGGTGAAGAATTGGAGGGACCTGTAAGAGATGTACCTGTTAGGTTCTGTTCAGCTGAGTTCTGAGCCTGGTTGCCTCTGGTGATGTTGTCAGAGGAATCATCATCATCGAAGAAATCGTTGAATATTAAGTTGATATCTTCTTCCCTTGATTTTGACGAACTAGCCTTTTCTTCAGTATGTATCCCCTCTGGTGATTTGCAATCAGAGGATCTTGATGAATTTTCATCAAAGGATACATTTATGCTTTCTTGAATGACTTTGGTTCTTTTATTGTAGACTCTGTAGGCTTTAGAGGTTAAGGAATAACCAATAATGATTCCTTCGTCAGCCATCTTGTCAAACTTGCCCAGCTGATCTCTGTCATTCAAGATATAGCATTTGCAGCCAAACACATGAAAATATTTCACATTTGGCCTTTGGTTGTTGATGAGTTCATAGGGAGTCTTCTTGAATCTTTTCACAATTACAGCTCTGTTTTGGGTAAAACAGGCTATTGAGACTGCCTCTGCCCAGAAGTTAATAGGGAGAATAGAGCCTGCCAACATAGTTCTGGTGGCTTCTACCAGAGTTCTGTTCTTTCTTTCCACAACCCCATTATGTTATGGAGTTCTGGCAGCTGAGAAGTTCTGGGAGATTCCTTCCTCTGATAGGTAGGCATCAATTCTAGCATTCTTGAACTCTGTCCCATTATCACTTCTCAACTTTTGGATTTTAAGATCTAACAGAACCTGTATCCTTTTCAACAAACTTATCAGAATTTCTGGGACATCAGATTTTACTCTGATAAACTCAACCCAAGTATATCTAGAAAAATAATCTATAAGGACAAGAATATACTTTTTACCAGATAGACTTTGCACAGAAATTAGACCACAAAGATCCACATGAAGCATATGCAAAGGTCTAGGGCAATTGTGATCACTCTTTGTTCTGTGTGAAGCTCTTTTCAGCTTACCCAATTCACATGCAGAACAAAGATGGTCTTTGTCAAACTTAAGTGAAGGCAGACCTTTTACTAAGTTAAGTTTCACGAGCTTGTCAAGGTTTGAAAATTTTAGATGAGCAAATCTTTTATGCCAGAGCTAGGCATCTTCCTTTTTCAAAGAGACTAAACAGAGTTTTCTGTTGTAGAACTTTGATTTGGATTAAAATTCATTTTGTACAGATTGCCTTTTCTGTCGGCTCTTAAAATCTCTTGACCAGACTCGGAAAGTAACAAAGAACAATATTTCTTCTTAAAGTTGACATCGAATCCATGATCACATAGTTGACTTATGCTGAGCAGATTATGATTTAAACCTTCAACATAAGCAACTTTAGAAACTGAAACACCACCATTATTCAAAATACCATAACCTCTAATATGTCCCTGTCCATCTCCTCCAAAGGTTACTGCACATCCCATTTTGTCTTTGAATGAAGTGAGCATCTCCTTATTGCCTGTCATGTGCCTGGAACATCCTGAATCTAAGTACCAGATCTGCACATGAGGCTTCTGCAAGACAGATTAGTTCTTTTTAGGTACCCATTTCATAATGGGTCCTTTCTGGTTAGGCTTGGGGATGTTAGATTTACCTGTTGGATTTCCATTCGGTGATGGTGAGCTAGAGGATTTTCTCTGCATATTCTGAGCAGTCTTAGGATTTTTCTTTTCAAATGACTGATTCAGAATACAATGAGGACCATTCAGGTGATTTTGCAGCTTTAACGAAAGTTGAATGCAATTGCAATTGATAGAACATGAAGATAATTGGTGCATATTGCTGTTTTTGTTAAGCATTTGTGGTTTATATGGCATTTGAGATTGAAAAACTTTAGGACCAGAGGTTTTAACAGGCATTATGTCCTGATTTTCCTTTTTGAAGTTGGCATTGTTCTTGGAAACTGATTCTCTGGACCAAAAAGTGTTTTTCCTTTGATTTACTGCAGAGCTGGGAATAGGTTGGTCATTGACTTTCCATTTCCCCTTTTGCTCTGGAGTGAATCTGATTGGTTTATAAGCAAAGGGAACAGAAGTATGATTCACAGAAATACTTTTTGCTTTCTGTTAGCTTTTATTTTATATTGTATTCAAGATTACTTGGTTAAATTGTAAAAGCCCAAATTAAATATGTGGGCTTTAGTTGCTAATGGGCTTAGGCCATAAAGCCTTAGTACTTAATGTGTATCTTTGTGAGTTTTAGGGTAAGCCTCTCACATTTTCATACGTATCTTTTTACTGAGAGAGAGCTTCAAGAGAGAAAGAGTGTTCTTCATAGCAAACATTGTAAATTCTCTTCAATCAATCAATATAAAGCTTAATTTCTATATTGTTACTTGTAAGTGGGAACCTACACTTTCTCTCTTCTCTTTTCTTCTATTTCATCAGAAGAAAGAATTCTGATACCCTTGTTTTTGAAATCAGGAACTGACGACCCCTATGGAAGGGAAATTTCTCAAGATTTTTGGCTCGTGAATCCTTTTTTATTGATTGCACGAGCTAGCCAGCAAGAATTTTTCGACCTGATTAAAAGTTTGGGACTCTGGATTGATTCTTAAAAGGAGTTATATTTTTCAAACTTCCAGATCCAACAAGTACCTGCTTTGGTTTGTGCAAGATGTTCTCTTGAGCACAGAAAATCTGTTCATCCACCTCAGAATCAGAGTCACTGTCAGAGTCTAGAAAGTCTCTGGTGGCTCTGGTAGAGGTGTTTGACTCTTTGGGTATCTCAGAGATATTTGCTCTGGTGGACTTGAACTTTCTTAACTTTGGTTTCAAAGCATCAAATGTAGCATTTTCCTCAAGAACTCTTTTCAGATCCTCTTCAAAAGATGTTCTTATTGATTCAGAGGTAGGGGAGAAGACTGGGGCTTCAGGGTTGATCTCACTCTGAGTTTTGGCGCCAGAGGACTCAGCCACAGAAGTAACAGACTTCTGGCCCTTAAAAGAGTTGAAGTGAAAGATTTCTTTTGGATCAAGACTTTTGACAGAATCAGGAAATTTGATTTCAGCTTTTCTTTGCTCATGAATAAAATGTGCAGATGGTTTTGTAACCTTTTCATGATCCAAGGAGTCATAGCTTACGTTCCTGAAATTCAGTCTTCTTGTCCTTGAAACATCTGAGGTTTTAATTCTTTTAAAAACTGCAGTACCAGAGATCACATTTTCTTGGATTTTCCCAATACAGAAGGTAGAGGACAGAGATGTCTTCTTCCTTCCAGAATAGGGAGCAAGATCACTGAAACCCAGACCTTGCGTATCCTTTTGAGAATTGAATTTTATATGCACGTCTTGTGCATCCTGGTACTTTTTGATTAAGATCTCTTCCTTCTGTAAAGATTGGTGTAAAACCTCTCTTTCTCTTTGAAAATAGTCCTTTAGAGC
This sequence comes from Saussurea involucrata, assembly GCA_033807775.1. Taxonomy (NCBI): domain Eukaryota; kingdom Viridiplantae; phylum Streptophyta; class Magnoliopsida; order Asterales; family Asteraceae; genus Saussurea; species Saussurea involucrata. The sequence goes on from CM066316.1 coordinate 53,875,086, forward strand.
AACAGAGTTAAGCCTTTCGTTTTCAGACTTCTTAACCTCTTCTGTCTTTTGCTTTAAAACTTCCTCAAATTCCTTACACTTTTCAGAAAAAGAATTTTCCTTCTGTTTTTGCAAAATTTCTAGCTCGGCTTTTTCTTTGGAGATCTCTTCCTTCTCCATTTCCAAGAGAGTTTTCTCTCTCTTGTAGACGGACAGATCCTTCTGAGCTAGCTTTCTTAACTCTTTTTCTTCTGAAAGCTTTTGTTTCAACAGTTGAAATTCCTCAGTAAGTAATGACACATGCATTTCCAGCTCAGAGTCAGCTTTTGATTCAGAAGTAGTACATACCTTGGTACTGGGTTTAGTGGTCTCCAGCGCTCTGTCATTTGGCTCTGTTACAGAAAGAGCACATGGATTCTGAGACATATCTGGCTCTGTTGTTCTCTCTGGCATCTCTCCAGTCATCCAGTCAGCTACCTCTTCCAAACTTTCATCATCTACAGCAACCCCGCAAAAATTGGCTTGCTCTGGTTCGTCATCAGAGGACGAACCAGAGATCCAATTTTCCATCTCAGCAACATAGATTCTTTCTCTGTAGTTGTACTTTTACTTGTTCTTATAGTAGTCCTGGTCTTTTACCAGTCTACCCTTACAATTTGCAGAGAAATGACCGGGTTTTCCACATCGAAAACATCTTCCATCATTCTGGTTGATGGGTTGGGCAGCATCAGCTTGCTTCTGGGGGGCTGGAGGATTGTACTTCTGTTGTGGTTTGTGCTCTGGTGGAGCTTTGTTGTTGTTCTGATGGTGAGGTGCAGCATAACCTCTCTTCTCCTCTTTCTCTTCTTTCTCATATCTTCCTCTCCTATCAAATACTTTATTGCCAAATATATTGTTAAACTTTTGAGTTATTAGAGCAAGAGATTGAGCAAACGTATTGATATCCGCATCATCATTTGATGAACTTTCCTCTGCATCACTTTCGGCAACCAAACTCTTCTTTCCCTTCTTTTTCACAACCTTCTCTTTCTTCTTCTATCTGCTAGAGCTTTCTCTGTTGGATTTCCCTTCTGTGGGAGTTTTTGATTCAAATATCAAAGCTTTGGACCTGCAATGGTGGATTTGCCCTTTTGTTTGACAACATCCTTCTCTTATGCAGCAAGAGTGCCATACACATCAGTTAGAGACCATGCATCCAAATCTTGGTTAGCTTGTAGAGACATGGATAGATTTAACCATTCATCATTTAAACTTTTCAAGAATAAGACATTGTTATCTTCCTTCGACCGAACAACCCCACATTTCTTACATTTGTTTATTAAAACATTAAATCTGTTGTAGGTCTGTTGTAAGGTTTCCTCAGGAAGTGCCTTAAAATCATTGTATTCATTAATACATTGGGTCCTTCTGTTCTTTTGGGTTTTGATACCACCCTCAAGTTGATTAAGAAACTGATCCCAGATTTCTTTTGCAGTAACACATCAATCTAGTTCTTGGAAAATATCGTTTGGAATGGCCATAATCCGAAGTCTAACTGCTTTGAGGTCATTTTCCGTTTTCAGCTTTTCTTCCTCAGTAAACCCAGTGGTTTTAACCTCGAAGTGAGCAGGAACCTCAGCAGTAGTTTCTGTTACGGGTACACGTGGAACCAAAACCATAGGTTGGAATGGTCTATCAGTGACAGATCGCATTAAGTCTCTATCCATCCCATCAAAGAAGTTAACCATCCTAATCTTCCATTGAGGATATTTGTCTCTCAGAAAAGTAGGAGGTTTGGTTAGAGAACCAGCTGTGTAGATAGCATTGATGTTGTTATTAGCCATCTTTTCATAAAACAGAGTACGACGATTTCAAAAAATTTTGAATGAGTTTTAAACTGAAAGTAGATGAACAGTAACCAATGGAACAGTAACTTAAGTAGAGAAGATATTCAGACTAACTAGAAATCTTAAATAAGTGTTAAATGAACTCTGAAAACTTGTTTTAAACTTTTGAGCAAGAAAAACATAGTTTACTTTGAACCTTTTGAAAAACACAATCAACAACAGTGAATCAACCTGGTTAGATTGGATCGTTTTGATTTGAGCAAATCAATCTGCTCTGATACCAATTGTAGGTTCCCAGGTTCAAGTTGTCTCATATAAATAGCATAAACACAGATAGCGGAAGCAAAATATAAAGCTATTAAATACGAGTGATTGTGTGAACGATTATGTAACAGTGAGAGTATCAATATCAACGAACAGTGAACAGTAAATGATAACAAGATCAATAAATAAGCTGCTCGTATATTGATATATTTGAATAACACCAAGAACACGTTCAAGTGTGTGTATTCTGAAATCTCTCAGTAAACAAATCGTACAGTGGTAGTGGAATGGAATGTTGCAGTGTGTGCTCTCACAATTGTGGAAAACAATTCTTCCAAAAGCTTACAAATGTGTGTTCCACTACCCTTCTATTTATAGCCTCATAAAGTGAAAGACAGTGTACTATCTAACCCTGGAATGACACGTGGAAAGTGTGTCTCCGTCCTTTTAGGGCTGTCGTGGAAAGTACGGACACGTGTCTGACACTTAGAGATTTCTACGAGACTTAAGCTTCACAGAGGTCTCCATTCACCAGAGCTCTTACGCCAGAGCTCTGATGGTCTTCTGGTTTTAACAGTTCTTCTGGTGGAACAGAAGAAGTCTTCTGCCAGAGCTCTGTCGGGCTCTGATGGTCTTCTGGTTGATTTTCTTCTAAGTCTTCTCCTGGATCTCTGGTGGTCTTCTAACTTGTGATATTTTCAATACTTTTACATCTTGTATACTTAGGGCTAACAAAATTAGCTGAATCAATAGTATCTGGACTAGAAAGATTAGGTGATTCAACATCAGAGTTTTTGGCTTCAAGTTCCTTGTTAACCAAAACATTGTTCTTCTCAAACATTAGATCTAGCTTCTTTTGGAGATCAGATTTGAGCCTCTTTTCTATCATAATGTCAGTTGACAAAACAGATAATTTCTTTGTAAGCTTAGAAATCTCAGTCTGAAAGATCTTTCTTTCGATTGCAAAATCATCTTTCAAACTTTTTGCTCTAAAACCTTCAACCTTCTTCTTCTCAGACTCTTTGCTTAGTATGTCTAATTCTTTTTCCAAATCAGTTATTTACAAAGAAAGTTCTCCATTCTTTTCAGTAGAAGATTTGCGTTCAATTTTGTTGATCCAAACCCTCAGTGATTTGATAATGACCCTCTCCATTCTACTTAGTGAAAATTGTAAGTAAACAATGTATAAGAGTTTCACTATCGCTGATAAGTACTAAGACTGTATTCAGTACCGCTGATAGGAACTCTCGCTCTTTAGAATAGACATTCAGCGAACCCTGTTCATTCAGCAAGCTCTGAGCCTGTTCAGTCTTGTTGATGATCGCTGATGTTCTCATACATTTTTCAGCGTATCTGTTCACCATATATTCTTAGGAATATTAGCTCTGAGCCTGTTCAGACCTATTTGGTGATCGCTGACAATCATAGTTGTTTACTTATGATCCCTGAAGACAAGTTTTACGTTAACATAGGTTCTACGCTGAAGTCGAAGATTAAGCTCAAGAACTAGCGACAAGTCTACTAATGAACTGATGCGGATCAGTGAAGACTCAGATTTGTCCACTCAACGTGAAGTATCAAGTACAAGACTTCAGCTATCGCTGAACTTTGTCATTCGCTGATTGATAAACCCAGATCTAGCAATCAAGAATATAGAGAGAATCTAGAGAGCAAATGTCATCCATATATTGATCATAAAGGTACAAATGACAGCAACTTCTCGTAATCAAGAATATAGAGAGAATCTCCCCCTTTGGATTCAAGATTTAAAAAATATGACAGCAGTCTTCAGCTCTTTGTAATGTCAATCTTCTCCAACAGACACTCTATCAAACCATCGTCAAGTCTTGTACATGAAAAACAGATCTTTGCAGCTTTATCAGTCTTTGACAAACAGTAACTTCGCGTATCCTTCTTGATGCAAGAACCTTAGTTCTCATATTAATTTTCTCATATTAAAAGGATCCAAAACCATCAATTCGGATGAAGGCAGATCAGAAACCAATAGAATTCGGATGTAGACAAATCCGAAACCAAGAGAATTCAGATCAGTAGGATGCGAAACCATCAGATCTCTGACCAAGAAGGATGCGAAATCATAGAATTCGTATCATGTAGGATGCAAAACCATGTGAATTTGGATCAAGGCAGATGCGAAACCATCAATTCGGATCAAGTTGGATGCGAAATCTCCATATTTTTGAACTTTTAGGTGTAAGCACAATCTGAGAATAATACCTCTCAGATCTAAGATAACCAAATTCAGCAACATTTCAGACTTCACATTATCCGAATCCAGCATGCGAATTTTGGACTTCTTGTATTTTGAATGATTTCTTGAACTTAGTATCTTCATCTCTTTGATCTTGAATTATCTTCGACATGAAATTGAATTAAACATTTCTCCCCCTTTTTCGATGATAGTGAGCATCATGATCATCGAAAACCTTTTTCAATTTCAATCGCATCTATGAATATCACTAACAATCTCCTCCTTAATGAATAACCATGCCCCCCCCCCCTCAAAATAAGAATTCTGGAGCAATTTGTTTTCTCCCCCTGAAAGTATGCATATATTTCATTAAAGAATTATTCATTTCAAATACAGTGCTTTAATGAAAACATTTATACAAGAAATATAAAATTCATTGAACCACATTTTATAACTACTAACATTTGATCATTTGAAATCTTTACAAAAGAAATCCAACTTAATGAAACTTAACATATTTTTCAATCAAATGAAATCAAATGCATGTGTTTGGATTCAAAAACAAGTCATCATTGCATATCAAGTTAAAAATGTTCAGTTTCAACCCCTTTATTAAATCTATTTGGTGTGCTAGCATGCGAAATATGATTAGCAACAAGCATATGCAATTCTAAAACATATAAGAATACTTTGCTTAACTCACACTATTAGTCCACAATCAGGATTTTCACAAATATTTACGGGTTTATCGCGACTTTGTATTTTCCCAAAGTTTCAAGAGATGTGTGCTCATTGGCATCTTTTGATTTTGTGCTCATTGGCATCTTTTAATCAAAAAGTTTAGTAAGAATAAGATACACCGTTAAACATGACTTTCTATCTGGTTCTATAGCAGGATTTGGGTCAGCATATCCCAGACCAGTTGGCCTTAGGTGCTAGGTGTCGAGCACCCCTTAGAACTTACTTTCCCAAACCAGAAAGGCCACATCGATATATCTTAAACCCATTTGTACCAGTAGAACATGGCTTTCTATCTGGTTCTATAGCAGGATTTGGGTCAGCCGACCCCATACCAGTTGATCTTAGGGACTAGGTGTCTAGCACCCCTTAGGACTTACTCTCCCAAACCAGAAAGGCTACAGGTACAAACTTTCAAACTAAATGATTTTTATTTGTTTATTTGATGCATCGCAATCACTTGGTTCTAAAACATAATGCTTCCCCCATATTTTCGTTTCCATCCATCATTTTGACAAATAGACTTTTTGAGCATTATATTCTATATAAGTCCAGATTTCCATAATTTTGAGCATTCAGCATAATTTCATTCATGTTTTGCTGACCTTTCAATTTATTTCAGAAGTGAAAGTTGAAACAAATATAACTCAGATAATACAAAAACACTTGTAAAATCACCCTTGACACACATTTCATTCATTTAATGAAAATTAAAAAATTTCATCTCATTGAATTAAATTTGTAATGTTACCTTTCACCACTTGTTCAAAGCAGTAGAAGTAAAACATTCAAAGCAGTAGAAGTAAAACATAATGCAATGTTACCTTTCACCACTTGTTCCTTGAAACAGAAAGATGTGACAGTTAAGGATATCACTTGAGAAGTATGAGTTCTAAACTGATTTGTTTAGAAGTCTTAGACTTTGAAGTACGGGTCCTGAACTGAATTATTCAGAAGCCATAATTTCTTTGCTCCTCCTTAATGGCACAAGTACTCTTCTTAAAAAACATTCACCGCTTCTCTTCTGTTTTCAGTCATGTGTGTGGTATATATATTTCCAAATCAGCACAACACATGAAGAACCTACAAAACAGATTAAGCAGATTTTGGTACCCAACGGCACTTGGGTCCTAGTGTGTTAGGTGTAGATTTCTTAAAAGGAATACTGTAAGTACCGTACCAATAAGAAGTATAATCTTTATGCACAAAATCATTTGATCCACAGTAAGAACAACAGATTTTCTTATGTGCCAACCTAATCAGATGATTTGCGGAATGAGTAGGATTAGGTTTAGCAGAAGATTTACCTTTCGGCGCATTGTTCTTTTTGGCCTTTGATGTGGAAGCAGATGATTTTGGTACATCTTTCTTTGGAACTGTTGTGCCTTTGACTCTCCATTCCATCTTCACCTTTTTGAAGACTGGAACTTCTTTAGGTTTGGAAGTATTAACTGTAGGCACATTTGTTTTGTTATCTGATTTATCAAGCAGAGGATTATAGAAGAGATTTGTTGAACGAATCTGATCTTTTGAGAAATCAGTTGATCTATTAAATTGTTTAGAAGGAATGTTTTTAAAGCTTGAACTTGAAGCAGTTTTAAAAGAGTATTCAGAATCATTTGATTTAACAAATGGAGTCTGAAAGATAGTATCATGACTGGCCTGCTTTGAGACATCAAATTGAAAAACGATGTCTTCAAGTTCTTTGACTTTGTTTATCAAAACATTTTTCTCTTTAAAGATTAGATCAAGTTTCTTTTGGAGATCAGATTTGATCAATTGATCCTTCATAATATCAGCTGATAAACCAGATAATCTTTTGGTAAGATTAAGAATCGCATCTTCAAAATATTCGCGTTCCGATTCAAAATCTTTTTCCAGAAACTTTCTATTATCAGTAATCTCTTTGAAAATTTCCATATTTTTCTTTTTAAGGGTTTTACTTTCCTTTTCAAAGAGATTTTTCCTTTCCGCAAAATCTTTTCTTTCTTTTTCCAAAAGTTCATAACTTTTTATCTCAAAAGATTTTCGTTCAGTTTCAAAATCAGCTCTTTCTTTTTCGAGCTTCTCTTTTTCTAAAAATAAAACTTTCTCAAAGTCCGAATCTTGTTTTGAAAGTTTTATACATTTCAGCTCAGTTTCTTTCTTTTCTTCAAGAGAAAAATTAGATAGTTTTCTCTTTAGATCAGCATTTTCACTGTCCAAACTTTTTCTTTTATCTTGAACTTCTTTTAATTTAGCTTGTAAATGCAAGTTCCACTTCTCTCTCTTTTCTTCCCTACTCTTCATATCAGCATTTTCTCTTTGAAGAGTTGTTACTTTCTCTTGAAGATTCTCGATTTGATTGTGCAGACTTGAGTTGTCTCTCTTTGCTTCAAGATCTGCAATATAAACGTCAAGATCAGTAACTCTTTTAATAAGTTTATCATTTGAAGAAGAAATGTCTAAAATTTGTCTCTTCAGATTAGCATTTTCTTCCTCCAATGCTTTTATACTTCCTTGAAGCTCCTTCATGTCATCTTGATGAGTTGAAGGATTTGAAGTATTAGGTTTAACAAAAGTTTGCTTCAAACCTTCACTATCTGATTTAACAAAAATTTGTGGAGTTGGAGGTATTTCTGTTATAAGAACTTGTTGCAAAATTTCATTATTTGATTTAACAGAAACTTGTGGAGTTGGAGGTATTTCTGTTATAATAATTTGCTTCAAACCCATTTCTCTCTTTGGAATTGCTAGAAGTTGATCTTTCAGAAAATCAAGCAGAAAATGTATAAAATACACTATTGAAAAAAAATTATATAAAATATTTTCTTGAAAAGCTCTTAAAGTGTATGAAAAACACTATAGAAAAAATTTCGGAATAAAAAATTTCGGAATAAAAAATTTTCTCAAAATACTCGGACCAAGAAGGGTTCGAAACCACGGAATCCGGATGTATAAGGATGCGAAACCAATGGATTCGGACCAAGAAGGGTTCGAAACCAATGGATTCGGACCAAGAAGGGTTCGAAACCAATGGATTCGGACCAAGAAGGGTTCGAAATCTTTGGTTTCGATTCCTTAAGGGTTCGAAATCTTTGGTTTCGGATCAATAAGGGTTCGAAACCATGATGAACACTACACAATGAAGGATCCGAAACCAAAACTTAAACAAATATCACTTCTCTTTGTGATCCGAAACCATGCAACAGTAAATGATGAGTGGTCCGAAACCAAGCTTGAATGATCCGAAGTCCTTATGAATGATCCGAAACCTTCACATAAACACCAAAAATCACTAAATCAGCCATAACTTTTTCAATTCTTGATCAATTGTTATGAAATTTGCACAGATTTGTTCGAAATTTGAATCCACACACTTTCTTAGTTGATCACAAATCTTAATTCGATCAATTTAATCGAATTAAGATCCAAAACAGTAAGAAAACTTTTTCGAACAAAACAGATACAAATTGCTCAGATTTGCAAATTATGTGCAGATTTTGGTATAGATCCTTGAATTAAAGTTGATCAGGGATGAAAAACGAGTTCATAGATGTCAAGAATCAAACCAAAAGATCAAAAATTAAAGAAAAGATGAATTTTGGATGAACAGTAATCAAATAAGGATCAGAAATCATATGATGAACAGTAAACTCTGAAGGATCCGAAATCTTCAATCCAGTGTAAAAAATCTTCAATTTGGTCTTTGATCTGCTTGAATTTTCTGTTTAGCTCTGATACCAATTGATAAACCCAGATCTAGCAATCAAGAATATAGAGATAATCTAGAGAGTAAATGTGTCATTCATATATTGAACTTTGAGAGTACAAATGACAAAATGCATGAAGTGTTCTAGATTGTTACTAGCTAATGAACTAGACATGCCTATTTATACCCATAACATACAAGGTATAAAGGCAAAGCAATACAGCATGGACTAATGCAGTACATTGACTTTACAGTAAATCTTGAATACAATAATGCTCTAACACTGATATAGAATGATAAAGCCCTGAATCAATGAAAGCTGATCATGAAGTCCTCCGTACAAAGTACTTTTGTCTTAACCACCCTTGCACGACTCCATATGAAATGTCAGAAAAGAACATCCTTATTGTCTGAAATCGTACAACCACTCTGATACTACACTGTTCAACCATGCGGCTACTAAGGTTGTCTACTAAAGTCAGAATCAACAACCAATGAGCTGCTTCCACGTGTAAAGTATAAACTGCCATGCATTTAATGCATGTAGTATATAAGAAGACGCTCCAGCTTCATTTTTGAAGCACTTGTTAACTCTGGTCAAGTCGTCCTTCTTATCTTGAGATAGGTTATTATTAGTAATTTCCTTCTCTTTCTTAGTGCAAGAAAGCTTAGTGTTCCAACTTGTTTAGATTATGATTTATCCTTATCTTGTTCCGTAACAAGCTGTAAATTGTTAATGATTTATCAATAAATAATTTAGAAAGTAAAATATGTGTATTTGTATTCAACCCCCCTTCTACAAATTAGTATAACCCTTTCGGGACCAACAAGTGGTATCAGAGCAGATTTGTTTAATCTCATAAACAAGATCTTATCTATACTAATCTTCTCTTTCCTTGTAGAAATGACCACCAATACAAACACAAACTATATAGACAACGGTTCTCTGGCAAAACCCCCTAGATTTTCCAGAGATAATTTCAACTTATGGAAAAATAGGATGATTCTCTTCTTAGAAGGTGTAGATCCAACTATACCTTTCTATATCGAACATGGTCCTCATATCCCTGTTAGAATAGATCCCGAAGTTCCAGCCGCTGAGAATAGACCTGCTATTCCAGAGAGACCGGTGCCTAAGGAAATACACATGTGGACTGATGAAGATAAGAAGAAAGTAGGACTGGATACCAGAGCTAGATCCATCCTATCCATGGCGCTACCTGACGAAGTCTACCATTCCGTCATGAACCTGAAAAGTGCCAAAGCCATGTGGGACACAATCTGTGTACAGTATGAAGGTACGTCTAAAGTCCAGGACTCAAGAAAGATCAACCTGGTAAGACAGTACGAAAACTTCATTTCTGGTAAGAATGAAACTCTCTCTGAAGTTCATCAACGTTTCAACTGTTTAATTATAGATCTGAAAAACGATGGTAAGGAATATTCTAACTTTGAAGTGCTGACAAAGTTTTTAGAATGTTTACCTGAAAGCTGGGACAATTATTCCATGTGTCTCAAGCTGTCAAAAGATCTCAAATCGATGAATCTTTCAACCTTATATGGCACGTTGTTGAATCATGAGTAATCGAATCATCTTAAGAAGAATCTTGTAAAAGATTCCAAAAGCACCCCTGTTGCTTTAATCTCAGAGGAACCTTCCACTCAGCGACCCTCGGTCACTATCACTGAGTTGGAGAGTAACTCTGAAAGTTCTTCAAACTCTGACTCTTCAGATTTTGATGAACCTTTGGCTCTCCTAACTAAAAAGTTCAGGAGATTCGTCAAAAATAAAATATTCAGAAAGAATAAACCTCTTTCCATTACTGACAAGCCAAGATCATCAGCTCCTGTTGAGAAGGCTACTGCTACGTGTTTTAACTGTGAAAAGATAGGGCATTTCGCTAACGAGTGCACGTCAAAGAAAGTTTCGAGAAACTCAGCGTTTCCCAAGAAATCCTCTAACCCCAGGTCTAGAGATGAAAAATACGCCAAACTGAAAGAACGGTATGCGAAGCTGAAAAGCTTTAAGAAAAAGGCAAAGGCCTGATGGCTGACTATGATTGGGCTGATTCTGATGAAGAAGAATCATCATCTGACTCTGAAGATGATGACGTAGCCAATCTCTGTCTCATGGCCAAGATTGAAGATGAGGAAGACAAGTCTGACATTCCCTCTACTTCAACCTCTACCTCTAAGGTATCACCTTCTTTCTTTACCAATATTTTAAATATTGATGAAGCCGATAGCCTTCGAAAGATCGATATGCTGACTAGAAGCTTATATGATGTTATGAATGGAAAAACTATTGTTGAAAATCAGAACATTGATCTCGCTGAACAACTTAAACAGTGTCACCTTCAAATAGAAAAGATTTCTAAAATTGAAGAAGATTTAAGAGATCAAGTCCATTTAAATCAGCTAGTCGAAATCGAACGCGAAGAAGCTATCGTTGCATTGAAAGCTGAAAAAGCTACTGTTGATGGATGGTGTAAATCCTCAGCAACGATCACTGAGATAATTAAGTCTCAGATACCTCTGAGTGACAAAAGTGGTATTGGTTATAAAGCTGATGCTGAAAAACCTACCACTGAACATTCCATGTTGAAATTCGGAATGTTTGTCTCCTCTATCTCTGACACTTCATCTTCTCAGTGCTCCTTTTCTAAAACACCATCTCCTGAGGAAAAACCTACCTTAGTCTTAGACAAAGGTAAAGGTATTGCTTTTGAAAAACCTTCCTTAGTCTCTAAAGACAAGGGTAAAGGAATTGTTTTTGATCAAAATCCTCAGAAGGGTATCTTTATACCTAAGTTGAATGCTTCTAAAGCTTCAGCGATTCATCCCTATGGTTCAGGGAACAAGAACACTGGATATGTTCAGTATGGATATATTCAGCGATCTACTCCCAGAATCAAAGTAGATGTTACTGGTAAGAAATCTGAAGAACTGATAGTTCCTCCTATTTCCAATACGAAAGGTGTACTTGATGCTGGTCCTTCCAATTTAAAACATATGGCTCAGCATGCAAATGGTCCTAAAACTACTTTCAGTTATAGGAAATGTTATCACTGTGGACTTACCGATCATATTGCTAGTAAGTGTCCAACAACCACCAAAGCTGAAAAGTTAGCTAAGGTGAAGATCATTGCCCCCAAGGCAAAGAAGACCAACCCTGGTGCAAATCAGGTCAAGGTGAATCCTACCACTGAGGTTAAGAAATTAACCAAAGTGAAGACTGACAAAGCTGAATCTTCAAATGCTGCGAAGATTGCTGAACCTTCCACTTCCTCAACCACCGCTGACAAATCAAAACCCAAGATGATGTGGGTACCTAAGTCAAACTGATCTTCCTTTGTTTTGCAGGTTATGAAGGGTATCTGGTATCTTGATAGCAGATGCTCTAGACACATGACTGGAAAGAAGAACCTGCTCACTGAGTATAAGGAAAAGAAGGGTCCTTCAGTGACCTTTGGTGGAAATCGAAAAGGCTATACCCGAGGGTTTGGTGTACTCTCAAATGGTACAACAACCTTCAGAAGAGTCGCATATGTTGAAGGGCTGAAGCATAATCTTCTAAGAATCAGTCAGCTTTGCGACATGGATAACAAAGTAATTTTTACTAAGAAATCCTGCTTTGTCTCTGACAAAAAGGAGAAGATAGCTCTCAGCGGTTATCGTATGGAAAATGTTTATGTAATAGACATAGACTCTACAACCACAGAGAACTCCTATTTCTTCTCAAAGGCCTCAGCTGATGTAAATTGGCTATGGCATAAAAGGCTCTCGCATTTAAACTTCAAGACACTGAATACTCTTTCTTCAAAAGAGTTAGTCTCCGGTCTACCTCAGCACTCATACGCCAAAGAGTCCTTATGTTCAGCGTGTGAGAAAGGGAAGCAGACCAAGGCAAGCTTCAAGACTAAGCAAGTATCCTCAGTGTCATCGCCTCTACAACTACTCCATATGGATTTGTTTGGCCCTGTTAACAAACAATCCATCGCTGGAAAGAAATATACTTTGGTCATAGTTGATGAATTCTCTCGTTTTACATGGGTAATATTTCTCCGTTCTAAGAGTGACACCGCTGAAGAACTCGTCACATTTGTCAGGAAAATGGAAACCCTGAACAACTTGACCTTTCGCTCAATAAGGAGTGATCACGGGACTGAATTCAAAAACAGTTCTCTTGATTCCTTCTTTGAGAGTAAGGGTATTTCTCACAACTTTTCTTCAGTGAGAACACCTCAACAAAACGGAGTCGCTGAAAGAAGAAACCGAACGATCATCGAAGCTGCACGTTCAATGCTCAGCGATTCTCACCTGCCTACTCAGTTTTGGGCAGAAGCTGTCAACACTGCTTGTTTTACGCAAAACAGGTCGCTGATAGTCAAAAGATTCAAGAAGACATCATATGAACTATTCCATGGGAGAAAGCCTTCAATTAGCTTTTTTCACATCTTTGGTTGTCAGTGCTTCATACTAAACAACAGAGATGCCCTTCGAAAGTTTGATCCTAAGGCTGATGATGGAATCTTTCTTGGATACTCCTCAGTTTCCAAAGCCTTCAGAGTCTTCAATCGTAGAAGACAGTCTGTAGAAGAAACCATTCACGTCACGTTTGACGAATCCCGTTCAGCGAACTCAAGACCATCTGCTGATACGGAAGAACTGAATCAATGGATGTTTTCTCATCTTGGTGATTCAGAAGATGTTCCCACTCGTCCATCTCATACTCATACCGCTGAAGATGATGATCCTACCATCATCCCCAGCATGCGGACAAGTGAAGCTGAAACGTCATGGGTCTCAGCTATTCCTCATAACACAATACCTGCTGAACCATGTACCTCAGAAATCCCATCTACTTCTCAGCAATCAGTGAACGAAATGCCATCTGTACCTTTTCCTGTCCTAGCTGATATACCAGAAGTTGTTGAAGTCTCATCTTCGGCCGCTCCAGTTCAGACTGAGTCAGCGACTTATGCTCCGACTCAGCGATGGACTGTCAATCACCCAATCGATAAGATTCTTGGTGACCCAAACGCTGGTGTTCAGACTCGACGAAGTTCAGGTAATATTTGTTTATTTGTTAACTTTATTTCTCTTATTGAACCAAAGAAAGTAGATGATGCCCTCAGAGATCCAAACTGGGTCAGCGCTATGTAAGAAGAGCTGACAGAATTTGAAAGAAACAAGGTTTGGAATCTCGTTCCAAGACCATCTGACAAGTCAGTGATAGGCACTAAATGGGTCTATCGCAACAAGTTAGATGAACACGGAACTGTAACCCGCAACAAAGCTAGACTTGTTGCTCAGGGATACAGACAAGAGGAAGGCATAGACTACGACGAAACCTTTGCTCCAGTGGCTCGTCTAGAAGCCATTCGTCTTTTCTTAGCATATGTTGTACACAAAGACTTCAAAGTATATCAAATGGATGTCAAGTCAGCATTTCTCAATGGAAAGCTGAATGAAGAAGTCTACGTGGAACAACCACCGGGATTCTCAGATCCTAAGCATCCAAGTTATGTTTATAAGCTGGATAAGGCACTTTATGCGCTGAAGCAAGCTCCTCGTGCATGGTATGACACTCTGTCCTCTTATCTCCTAAAGGAAAATTTTGAGCGAGGCAAAATTGATAAAACGCTGCTTTTCAGGAAAGTAAAAGGTTATATCATTCTGGTTCAAATATATGTCGATGATATTATATTTGGTTCCACTAACCCTGATCTTTGTACTCGTTTTCTCTGAAAGGATGCAAGTTGAGTACAAAATGAGCATGATGGGTGAGCTAACATATTTCCTTGGTCTTCAGATTAAACAAAATGAAAAAGGAACTTTCATTAATCAGGGAAAGTATGTTAAAGATATGCTGAAAAAATATGATTTAACTCAGAGTTCAGTTATGAAAACCCCTATGGCACCGCCGCTGACACTTAACAAAGATCCTTCAGGGAAATCTGTTAATGTCACTACGTACCGTGGGATGATCGGATCTCTTCTGTATCTTACAGCGAGCCGACCTGATATCATGTATGCAACTTGTTTATGTGCAAGATATCAAGCTGAACCCAAGGAATCTCATATGATCGCTGTAAAGCGAATCTTTCGTTACCTTAAGGGTACTGCAAACCTCGGTCTTTGGTATCCCAAAGACTCAAGATTTGATTTAACCGCCTATTCAGATAGTGATTTTGCAGGTTGCAAAAAGGATAGGAAAAGCACCACAGGAGGTTGTCAGCTCCTGGGTGGAAAGCTGGTGAGTTGGACAAGTAAAAAGCAAAATACAGTGTCCACCTCAACTGCTGAAGCTGAGTATGTAGTCGCTGGAAGCTGTTGTTCTCAGGTCTTGTGGATGAGAAATCAACTACTGGACTATGACCTTCAGCTCTCCAAAATTCCAATATATTGCGACAGCACAAGTGCCATCGCTATAGCCAACAATCCAGTGCTACACTCAAAGAACAAACATATCGAAATCAGGTATCATTTTATCAGAGACCACGTGATGAATGGTGATATAGAACTTCATTTCATCCCCAGTGACTTTCAGTTAGCTGATCTATTCACCAAACCTCTTGATGAGACAAGATTCAACTTTCTCATCAGTGAGCTTGGAATGCTGAACTTAGAAGAGTAAAATCTTCAGCGGTTCACATTTGATCAGTTAATTACTTGTTGATAAAAATCAGTGTTAAATTTAGTATAACGACAAGTGGTTCAGTGATAATTGAACTGAGTGAACTGAAACTTGTATAACCCATTCTATCATCAACTCTCTGAAACAATCTGATTCGCTGATGACCAGGTATGTTATTCTCTCTCTGACACACGCATTTTCATGCAAGATTTCAAAACAACTTATGTCGCTGAAACTCTTTTCTCTATCAGCGATACTTTTGAAATTTCTTAAACCTTACTGATATCTCTATTCAGTGCTTCATGTTTTCAAAACATCCCTGAGTTTTTCAAAACCTTGGAAAAATTTTAAAATATGAAAGGACGTTTTTGACGTCATCCTTACAGGATAAACCCCTGGCACGTTCTTCTGACACACGTTAGGCACGTTTCGTTCTATCGTCTAATCAAATGCCAACATGTGTCCGTGTCATGATGAAAAACTTTCCCGCTCATAGTTTTTCTCTCTTCTCTCTCACTATATATACTTTTTAAGTGTATATTTTTTTCTCTCTCGCGAAAAACTTCCTTTTCAAGTTTTCTCAAGAACAGTGTTGCATCTTGAACATTCAAGTTTTCCCTGAAAACTGTTCATCTTCTACAAAGAACACAAGGTTAATATTCTAATATTATTTACCTGTTTTAACTTGTTTTGGATCTTATCATTGTTTTTAAAAGATCAAACAAAATAAACCATTCTTAAAATGAAATCATATTCTTTCGTGGTTTTATGAATACAACCTTCATGGTTGTTCTTCAAGTTTATATTTCAAATCTTAAACTTGTTCTTCATATGTTTTTCCAGAATCCTTCTTAAACTAGAAATCATATATGCTTCATTAAGTCATTTTTGGCTGAATGAAATGGATAAAATACTCAATGAAATGGACAAAATCTTCAAACTCATATTTTGTTGTTCATATTCTTCGTGTATGTGTTTATAGCAGAAATGGCATCCACTGATACTCAGCTTGCTGCTGAACTTACAAAGGCTCCTCAGGTCAAATTCTTCCTGAAGAATGTTACTTTTCAGAGCAACAACCCTTACGCCCTACTGGAATTCCCTGAAAAGAAACGGGTCAATCATCTGGATGACGCCTTTAAATTCCTTCAGAATTGCCCTATCTCCGCAGCCTTAACCATTAATCCTTTAGCTGATAAACACCTATTGGGTCAGTTCTGGTACTCTGCCAGAAGTGCTCAGATCCCCTCCACTCGAAACCCTAAAAATATCACTAGTGTCATTCTCTTTGACACTGACCATGGAACTTCAAAGATTACATCTGGTAATCTTAGGTATGCGCTGAACCTTCCCGCAGCCTCCAAAGACAAACCCTTCGTCCCATTCCCTGACCCCAAAAGAACTCCTCAGACAGGGATGCCATGATAGCATTTTTTGATGCTATGAACTATGCTTGGGACTTAGGAAGAGATGGTCGTCCTGAAAAGAAGCTGACCATTATGAAGAAATCGAAGATGCCCAGCGAAATGAATTTTATCTTCGCGCATCTTATCAGCTGCCTCACGGCCAAATCCGTATCATCTGATCAAGCCTCGCAGTCTCAACAATCCATGGGGTACTCCTTGCTGAAGGGTCTCCATATAGACTGGGCTCAGATCATTTTCGATGACATGCTGATACGAGTTACTGCTGATCCACGTCCATCATGGGTTCCATACCCAAGATTTCTCAGTGCTCTGTTAGCACAAGGACTGAAGGATAGATATCCACGGGTAGGAGACCTGAAACTATCCCAAGTCAGCCTAAAAGTTCTTGACTTCAATCCACTGCAAAACGAGGTACGTCTCTCTACTCTCTTATCTCTCCTTAATCCTTCTTCTTCTATTTTTGTGGCTACTTCAGCGACAATACCCCTCGCTGATACCCAGGCCACAAAATCGATTCCTCGTAAAAGGAAACACTCCTCTACCCCCTTGATTCCAAAAGGATCAAGAAAACCAAGGAGAAACCCTCCCAGCAATCCCATGCTGAAGACTCCACGACTCAGGTTACACAAGGGTCGCTGGAAACTTTCGTGGTACGCTCTGCCACAGCTGAACAAGCCACCCCTTCTATCCAAACCTCAGCATCTCTACACACTGATGTTATAGACTTGGAATCAACCCCACCTCCTTCAGCCCCTCAAAGGACTGAAGAAGTGATTCTCAGTGGATCCAACACTGAATCAGTACCTCATCCCACTTTCTCAACCCTCGCTTCTCTCTCTACTCCATTGGACTCTAATCCAGTTTTCACCTCGATCACTGGAGCACCCGTCATTCTTCTAGAAGCTAAAGCTGATACTACACAAGGAATGATGGATGCAGGACCTGCAGGAATGTCCACGCGTCAAAGTACTTTCGATGACGACATGGAACATTTATCAGGACACAGAAGTTTTGACGACTTCTCCTTCCCTCCTGCAGGTATACACCAAACAATATACACTGTAACTAAACCCCAAACTTCTTAGCTTTCCTCTGTTCATAAGTTCTTATCTGTTACAGGTCCTAATTTGGGAGACATCAACGCCTCTCTGAAGAGCCTGAATACAAAGCAGACAGGTCTCACCACTACTCTATCGGGAAACTCTTCAGCTGTAACAAACGCTGGAGAGAATCTTCACAAGCTGACAAAAGTGGTTGAACAGAAAGCCTCCAAAGCTGATTTGGAGAAGGTTGATGGTACTCTTGGTGAATTTTCCAAAGTTCTTGCTGACATCTACACCGACTACACCTCTCTCAACGCGACAGTTCAAACCTTGTCCAGCGAAGTCATAACGCTGAAGACATCGGTTGGAAATCTTCAGGGAGAGATGTCTGATGTAAAGACTGACGTAAGTTCTGTAAAGACTGACGTAAGTTCAGTGAAGACAATGGTGCAGCAGATCCTGAATCACATGACCGCCCCTGCCCCTGCACCTTCACATTTTACTCCGGCGGATCGTGCTGAACTTTTCAAGATCACTCCTGCTATAACTGGCCTGGAAGCCAGATTAGGGGAGATTGAAAATTGTGTTGGTGTCCCTGGCCAAGAAGACAAGGAACCAACACCATCTATCCCATCTGCTGAATTGTCACATTCCTCCCCCATTCATCATGAGGAAGGGGGGGAGAAGAACTCTGAAGACCTTTCCCATGATGAATCTATCGAGGGGAAGAAGATTGAAGAGAAAAATGAAGACCTTACCCTTATTGATGAGGGTGAGAAGACAACTGCTGGACCTCAGGGAGTTGAAAACCCTGAGGGAACCGAGAAGCTTACCTCTGTATCTGAGGGGGAGCAACTCGAAGAAGCTGCTGAAGAATCTGAATCTGAAGCTGAAGACGAAGAAGCCGTCGACATCTCTGACGATGAACCATCATCAAATAACAATGATGATGATGACTTTGATGATGATGATGATTCCTTCTTTGTCTCTCCAAAGAAAGCTACAGCGCTTAAAGGAGTTACAATCAAAGAACCAACAGGGGAGCGGACAAAGCCTTCAGCATCTGAAACTAAAGGCAAAGGAAAGAGTGTCGCTGAAGAAGACAATCTGATGATCTTGCTTCAAAAGTCAGTTCGTCAGGTACATCACATCTTATTTCCTTACTCTGAATCCCTCCTCTATCTATACACTTTATCACCTCTACTCTCCACAAAAATCCTATACACTTAAACCCATTTCTTTTCTCTCTGTTCTACCCAAGTTCTTATTCGTAAGATCGCTGTGTTTCAGCTAGTCCTCTCCCCCGCTTGAGGATTCTGAAGAACAACCAGCTGCTGCTAAAGATGAAGAAATAATCCCAGTCTTCGATTTAATCACCAAGACTGATGAACCTGAAGAACAGACGCTCTCTCACACAAGCAGACCTTCCTTGGTTCCTCAAAAACCAAGTGAAGAGGATCAGAGAAGAAGAGAAGAGATGATAAAGAAGCTTGAGGCTCAGCGAATAACTCTGCCTCGTACCAAAGTTCCTGCTGCAAAGTTCAGGATATCAAGAAAAGAATACGCTGATCACCTCAGAGCTGAACGTCTACTCGCTGATAAAAAGGAAGCTGAAGAAAAAGACAAGGCTCTAACCATCCAGCTTGTCCAAGAATCAGTCGAAGACCCCAAGCTGAAACGAATTCCCATTCAAGTCCAACGTCAGCTTTGGGAAGACGCCCGGAAGATTGTCGAGAAGAAGACAAGTGTATCTCAGACCACCCTGAATTGGTGTAAAGAGAAGGTACACTTCAGATATCGTCCAGCTAGGATCAACAAGCTACACATCTCTGGAAGAACAACTATCGGAGTACCTATTGTTGATATCCAATTGTTCAGAGAGAATGGCCAAACTGAAACCTTTCGCGCTGAAACTGTCAAAAGGTATGGTCTCTCTGAATGGTTGGAGATGAGGATAGCCACTCAGCAATCACATTCAAAATACAAGGATCATTTCGAAACACTTATAAATCGACAGATCGATTTGGTCTCATCTGCTGTGGATATTCCTCCTCCTCCTGCTCCCAAGCTGAAAAAGAAAAAGGGCCTCTGCAAAGAAGAAGCTACAAGAATCAGATTCAGGTCCTCCTATACGAAATGAAACTGGCATTGGTTTCTCTCGTGCTGAAGTTCTTGGTCCTGACCCTGATCTCTCTGCCCTTGACATATCTCTGCCACCCGATGAACGTTTCATCCCTGGTAAAGTCATAAGTAATCCTTACGGTATATTCTTTCGTGACTACGAGGGACGAGAATGTTTTCAACGTATCGCTGAGCTACCCATCACTCCAATCGAACAGCTCAGGGATCTCATATACTGCTGTGAATTCAGACAAGACCTTCTCGGACACTTCATGAAGCCGTTGATCTTCAAGGAAGCCCAAGAAAGAAGAAATCAGGGAGAAAAAGTCCCTGACTGGATGATTCCTACAACCCAGACCCTTGATGAACTTCTCATTAAGGAAGAACCTCTATAAGCTGATAGGATCGCCTCTTTCTTCTATTTTATCAGTTATTCTTTTGTACTTGTAATTTATTTCGCTTGTACTTATGATTTTTCTACTTCCCTTTGTAATCTGATACGAAGTTTAAAGAAAAATTTCAGCGAAAGTACTTTACTCCATCAGTATAGAAAAGATCCCAGAAAAACAGTAAAAGGGACAAATATGTTATGAGTTCTTTTTATCCTTGTGTTTTTCAAACTTAGCAATTTTCTCTGTTGTTATGTCAATATCAAATAGGGGGAGATTGTTGATCCAAACCCTCAGTGATTTGATAATGACCCTCTCCATTCTACTTAGTGAAAATTGTAAGTAAACAATGTATAAGAGTTTCACTATCGCTGATAAGTACTAAGACTGTATTCAGTACCGCTGATAGGAACTCTCACGCTTTAGAATAGACATTCAATGAACCCTGTTCATTCAGCAAGCTCTGAGCCTGTTCAGTCTTATTGATGATCGTTGATGTTCTCATACATTGTTCAGCGTATCTGTTCACCATATATTCTTAGGGATATTAGCTCTGAGCCTGTTCAGACCTATTTGGTGATCGCTGACAATCATAGTTGTTTACTTATGATCCCTGAAGACAAGTTTCACGTTAACATAGGTTCTACGCTGAAGTCGAAGATTAAGCTCAAGAACTAGCGACAAGTCTCCTAATGAACTGATGCGGATCAGCGAAGACTCAGATTTGTCCACTCAACGTGAAGTATCAAGTACAAGACTTCAGCTATCGCTGAACTTTGTCATTCGCTGATATAGAATGATAAAGCCCTGAATCAACTAAAGCTGATCATGAAGTCCTCCGTACAAAGTACTTTTGTCTTAACCACCCTTGCACGACTCCGTACGAAATGTCATAAACGAACATCCTTATTGTCTGAAATCGTACAACCACTCTGATACTACACTGTTCAACCATGCGGCTACTAGGGTTGTCTACTAAAGTCAGAATCAACAACCAATGAGTTGCTGCCACGTGTAAAGTATAAATTGCCATGCATTTAATGCATGCAGTATATAAGAAGACGCTCCAGCTTCATTTTTGAAGCACTTGTTAACTCTGGTCAAGTCGTCCTTCTTATCTTGAGATAGGTTATTATTAGTAATTTCCTTCCCTTTCTTAGTGCAAGAAAACTTAGTGTTCCAACTTGTTTAGATTAGGATTTATCCTTATCTTGTTCCGTAACAAGCTGTAAATTGTTAATGATTTATCAATAAACAATTTAGAAAGTAAAATTTGTGTATTTGTATTCAACCCCCCCCCCCCCCCCTTCTACAAATTAGTATAACCCTTCCGGGACCAACAAATTTCAAGCTTCTCTCTTTCTAAAATCAGAACTTTCTCAAAGTCAGAGATCTGTTTTGAATGTTTTAAACATGTAAGCTCAAGTCGCTTCTTCTCTTCAAGAGATTTCTTTGAAATAGCCGTTAGTTTATTTTTAAGTTCAAGGTTTTCACAGTTCAAGAGTTTACATTTCGCTTCAAGTGCCACATCCTTGTCTTTGAGATCAGAAATCTTGTTGAGAAATAGGGATACTCTTCTTCATATCCTCTAGCTCTTTCTTCAGAGTAGCATTTTCATGAAAATATTCCATATAAAGATGTGCATAGTAAACTGCATCTGGATCAGTAAGTACCTTTTGTTCTGGCATATTGTTACTTGAAAGAATATGTTCGTGAGACAATTCCAGATATCGATCTAAAAACAATCAAACAGTGTATAAAAGAATACCCAAATTTCCCCCATTGGCGACTTAGCACGGGGGTCCCGCTACCCGGTTAGCAGGTGGGGTCTGGGGGCAGAGCTCCGAGAAAAAAAATTAGAACTATAAGATCAGAGAACTCCCAGATGTGTAATCGTGTGGTTTCCCGGATGGACAATCCGGGAAATAATTCTGGAACAGATGAAATCCGGAACCTTTAAGATCCGGAATTGGGAGATCGGATCCGGAATCAACTCGAGATCCGGATTCAAAATCGGGACAAGATTGGAACCGGAACCGGAATGAGGATCGGATCCGGAACCGATATGGAATCCGGTATGATCCGAAACCGTGTTTGAATCCGGTATGCGACCGGGATACGGACCCGGTATTGATCTGTTTGTGGAACCGAGAAACAACACAATCCGGGACTCAAAAAATAAGCCCCGTATTCAAACGCTATTGGAACGAAAAACGTACCTGGAATTGCAAAATCTCGCCTTTTTTACTGGAAAGCTTCGAGAGATTTCTGCAAACACTTTTAATACCACAAAAACAACCAAAAGAGCACAAGCAACTAGCCAATTCGAATCTTAACCCACTTTTTGAGCAAAAATTAAGAATTTTCAAAGAACAGAGTGTTGTAAACCCAGAATTGCAAAAACTCAAAATTGGTGAACAGAAAATTTAGAATTCGACCCCGAAGATTTGCAGAAATCAGTTTAACAACATATAGAATGAATTGGAAAACACTGATTTCACTTTAATCGCAAGAATCAAAACAAACCAAAAATTAGTATGAACACAGCGCTGTTTTTCTACTAAATCGATAAGGATGAAAACAAATGTAAAATTAATACCTTTTAGATCGATAGCTTAGTCCCTCTGCTCTGATACCACATATAGATCCCAGTTTGATCAAGTAACAATGTAAGCAATGAAACGATTAATCTTTTTATAGAATGAATGTAGAGAGTTACAAGATTGGATTGAAATACATAACTCTCTTTCTCTGTCTAAACTCAATTAGCCGTCTAAACTATTATGATCAATCTAACCTAATTTCTAACACAAATAAACTATTTATACCAAGGCTTTAAGCCTTAGGCCCATGGCCCATAAACTCTAATTAAGCCATATTATTTATTAAAGGCTTTTACAAACCAATAAATAAAACTATTGTTTTCTTTATATCACTTTCTATTTTATAGGACTTTTAGTCCTAACAAAGAGCATTTTACATTTTTACGTACAAGCGATCATAGGCGAAGATATAAGGAAATACCTGATTACGAGAGGAAGGTTTCTCATACGTATATGGAAATAGGTGAACTTTGTTGATTTCTTGGAATCTGAGAGGTGTCTACGAAGCATAAATTTTCTTTTTCATCTTGCTCATTTGAAGATGGTCGTGATTTTATCTACTTACGTTCTTCAGCAACATCCCTTTGTCTGTTTTTTAGCACTCTTTGAATTAAACTTGGTTCCTTGATTATCTCTCCCACCTTCTTTATGAAAGGATTGCTGAGATTTTGAGGAGGAAAGGATGTTTGATCTTTTAGATTTGCAATTAATATAAAATTGTCTTTTCTTTCCACAAGTAACTCAGACATCGTTAGATTTGTGATAGTTTGATTGACTTTGATGTGCAAATGGCACTCCTTTTGAAAATCTACCTTTTGATCTCCTTTGAAAACCTCTTTTCCTGGCTACTTTGTTAAGATTAGAAGCAACGGGCAAAAG
This sequence comes from Saussurea involucrata, assembly GCA_033807775.1. Classification (NCBI taxonomy): domain Eukaryota; kingdom Viridiplantae; phylum Streptophyta; class Magnoliopsida; order Asterales; family Asteraceae; genus Saussurea; species Saussurea involucrata. Next base: position 53,898,898 of record CM066316.1, read on the forward strand.
TGAATCACTTGTGTTTTGCATGGATAAACTTTCAGTCTCATCATCTGAATCTACACTAAGATGGGAGAAAGTTTTACCATTATGATCATCAGCGATGTCAGAATCAGTGCCATAGTTAACTATTGACAAAGATCCTATCCTCTTAGAATGCGATGAAACAAAAGTAATGTTAATGTTTTGTGTTTCTTGGAAAAAAAAATTTAAAACTTTCGTTTTCTCATAACTGTAGAAAGTACAATAAAGGGCAGTCAAGGGCATGTACTTCAGATCTATGGAGTTTTCAAACAAACTGAAATATTTTCCCATTAGTCGGTAAGCAATCCATAAATTTGCAAAGTACTTATGCAGTGTCAAACACTTTTTCATAACTTTATCATTGATAAAAAAAGTTGAACATGTTGTACACATCCCTAAGAGATTCATCTTTGACATACAAAAATCTCATATTGTCGGATGAGACTAATTATTTTGCTTTGCTTCACTTTCAATGTGACTTCATATAGAATAGTAAGTGTATTCCACATGTCCTTTGAAATAGCAAGATTCATGATGGAATGGTACATCCGGGAGTGATATAACAATAATGGTGCAGGCTTTTGTATCCACAACTACTTGTTTCTTGTCTTAATCTGACCATTGATCAATGGTTTTGAAAATTTGTCCTTTTGGTTCAATGACATTACTGTTTTCATATTTTACACAAGGAACGAAGATGGTCAACATGCGGGGACCATTTTTTAGAATGTGAGGGTTTAGTTGTCAACTCATTCAAGGAAGAGAGACATCTCATTTTTCTAGAGAGAAAAGTTGTCTTTTTAAAAACAGGGAGGTTTGGATAGAGAGCCGTTATCATTGGTTGTAGAAGTCGTCACGGATCTTGTTTATGAGAATCAAACAAACCGATCTGATACCATTTGTTGGTCCTATAATGGATGACTTACACAGGAAGTGTTTGTAGAAGGGGGTGGAATACAAACACAACATATTTTCAATTTTAATTTATCTTCTATAATTTTGTATGAAAACAAGAATTACATATTTGTTGTGGAAGTTAGAAAGATTATGTGATCGGTGACAAATTTTCCAAGTGGAAGAGAGGGAGGGAGAAGGATTCTCTTTGAGATCCGATGAACTAAGATAGTTCTTTGGAAGTTGACGCCGAATTAACTTCATAAACACTCCAAGGAAGTTCTTATGATAAAATCGAATGATTTGCATTGAATGGCAATGGTGTCTTTTTACAACCACCAAAGCATTAAATGCAATATGTCCAACTGTTTTTACAACCACAAATGAATTAAATGCAATATGTCCAACTTTTATGTTTGTCACCATTTGGGTGGTTGATCCATGTATATTAGTACTCTTCATTTCAACTTTTGTCCTTTGATATAGACACCATTTTGTCTTACTTCATCCTTAATATATTGAGGTAATAGTAAAGCAAATAAAGTGCCAAGTGAATGGAATCTTTTTGCTTTGGTTGACAGGTTTTACATCTTCTCATATTTAGAGATGAGAGGTAAGCTAATTGGTAAGCCAAACTTGTTGGCCAAGTTTGTACTTCAAGATTCAGCTTCCCAATAATAGTATTTTTCAGAGTACTATTTGATTTCTTACCTTGTATTGATCTTCTTTTGGATAGATGACAAACTAGGGCTGTAAACGAACCGAACGTTCAGCGAACCGTTTGTGAACTGCTCGGTGGGAAGTTCGTTTATGTTCGTTTATTTAATAAATGAACGAACATGAACACATTTTCTTGTTCGTTTACTTAAATGAACGAACATGAACAATGGTCTCGTTCGTTCATTTACGTTCGTGAACGTTCGTTCATTTATGTTCGTTCATTTACGTTCGTTTATGTTCGTTTGTGTTCGTTTATGTTTGTTTATATATATAAACATGTTTATGTAGTAGCCATTAATATGTAAAGTCATTAAGTAAATTAATTTTTAAAAATTCCTTTTTATACCTCCAAAGTTAACCCGGTTTTTTATTTTGTTATGATATCTTTAACGAACGAAATGATGAGTAATACTAGTTATTATTTGTTCATTTGGGTAGGTTCATTTTTGTTCGCTTATGTTCATTTAAGTTCGTTCGTTTATGTTCTTTTAAGTTTGTTCGTTTATGTTCAGTTAAGTTCGTTCGTTTATGTTCTTTAAGTTTGTTCGTTTACGTTCGTTTAACTCTTAATGAACGAACATAAATGAACATGAACAAATAAATTTCCTTAACGAACGGACATGAAAATAAAAAATTTCGTTCGTTTACCGTTCGTGTTCGTTTGTTTATTCGGTTAAGTTAAACGAACGAACACGAACAAGCCTTTGTTCGTGTTCGTTCGGTTCGTTTACAACCCTATGACAAACCAATCCGCTTTGGTGACGATCGTGACCACACTTCAACTTATCTTCGATTTTGCTGAAGAATTGTTGTATTTAGATCGGTATAGATATAGATGAGACTATTACATAAAAGTCCTATCTTTGTTCTATATCCAAATATAAACTATATTTCCGATTTGGCCAGTTTATAGAACTTGTCTCTATTGGATGAGTGTACAAAGATGGTAACCCTTTAAAGTCCTTACAAGATAGTCACTAAGAAACTATAGTATGGATATTAAATGTACCATATGACATAGAGACCATCCAACAACACATCCAATCTTCTTAGGATCGGATTCTAATTAAATGGTAAATCCGATGATGTTGAGTGGGTGACAAACTTTGACATCAGATTCATTTATTTGGCATATATTATTTTCTAACAATTTGATCAGATTCTTTTAATATTATGTACAAATCTAATGGTTGAGACAATATATATCTCTACAACAAAAAGTGGTATATTAGAACGCGTCCAACCATCCTAATAGAGCACTTAATCAGATTTAGAATTTATATAACATTTGTACATCTCTTATACGAAGATATTACGATAAGTTATTAGGAGAAAGTTAAACAACCTAACATAAGTTATATGTATACACAAAAAAAGTCTCTTCTAAAGCTTTTTGATTCTATGAACACCAAGTTATAGGCTCAAATTCGAATTCGAAGAACTAAGAAATTTGGATGGAAAGAGAAATGTGTATCATTAATCACTGACCATTCACATACACAACCAAGGGGTTTCAAAAACAACGGTCAGAAAAAGGTAATGGCCAAACATAAATCCCAAATTGATAATGAGAAAAATGGCTAGAAACGTAAAAGTGTCCGAAAATATCCTTAAACGATGTTTTTTGGGATCAAAAATCTAGCCACGAGGTGCTTTTTGTTCTTAGCTTCGTTTGTGAGTATCGTGTGCCTGAAATAGAGTCTTGTAGAAAAAGTTATTTGTGATTAAGAACGAGACTTAGGGGTGTTCACGGTCCAGTTTGAACGGTTTAACCCCCAAACCACAAATCAAACTGCAATGGCAGTTTATTAATGTTCCAAACCGAGCGATTTGACATCAAGTGACTAAAACCGGTCAAAGCGAACCACAAAAAGACGATATGTTCTGAACGGTTTAGGCGGTTTGAACCTATTATGGTTTTTAAACTTATCTTGAAAGTGAAACTTTTACCGATATGACATTATTTTAAAAAATACAATAGTGAATTATATAGTAAAACATTTGTATCTAAAATTTTAAAAAAACTTTGAGCGAGTTAAAATAAGTAGAACAAGCCCACCAAGGCACCAGCAATAGTTCGAATTTTGGACAACATTGAGCAAGTCGAATGACAATTTGAAATTCTGGATTTTGATTTTTTTGACGGATTTCAAAGTTTTACCGATCTAAGGAAGGCAAATAACTGAGAAGTGAAAACTAAAAACTTAATGTATCTGACGGATGTTCAAAAAAATGTTCAAACCGCTGATCGGAACAGACGGAGCGGTTTAACTATTTTTCAGACCAGTCCAGACCGTTAGACCGCTCAAATCACCAAAAACAACCAGGTTAACATTATTAGGTTTAGATAAATTTTCCCCCTTGAATATTATTGACAATTGGAACGGGTATAAATACAAAAATACAACGCAATTATAGGAACTATACAAGGTAAATTACAACACTAATCAAATAAAACTAATTAAGGAGAGGATTTATCTCCAATACCCCCCCCCCCCCCCCTCAAGTGCACGGGTGGCGGACGAACTCATAACTGATCACGAAACGTCTCAAAGAGCGGTCTTGGTAACGGCTTCGTGAAAATGTCGGCCACCTGAAGCTTGGTAGGAACAAACTTTGTGTGCAGTTTACCGGACAACAGGAGCTCACGAACAAACTGATAATCAATATCAATATGTTTAGCTCGTCGGTGTGATACCGGATTTTGGCTAAGAAAAATAGCACTTAAATGATCACACAATAAAGTGGGACGTTCAGATGGCAATGCATTTAAGTCACACAATAAATGAGAAATCCAGATAAGTTCTGCGGCGGTGTTGGCCATAGCCCGGTAGTCTGACTCGCAACTAGATCGGGAAATAGTTGGCTGCTTTTTTGCACTCCAAGACACTAGATTTCCACCAAAAAGGATTGAGTAACCGTAGATGGAACATCTGGTTTCAATGCAGCGAGCCCAGTCGGCATCAGAGTAGCCAATGAGCATGGATATCTTAGGACACGAGAATTGGAGACCATGAGTAAGGGTACCTTTGACATATCTCATTATCCATTTTACCAATGTAAAATGTTGATCTGTTGGGGAATGGAGAAATTGACTTGATTGATTAACTGCGTATGATAGATCTGGCCTCGTTATAGTCAAATACTGAAGAGCTCCAACAAAATATCGGTATAAAGTAGGATCATGAAAGACATTGCCGTTGGTGGTGAAGACATCGTTAGTTGCAAGAGGTGTCCCAACAGGTTTTGAATCAAGAAGACCAGCCCGACTTAGAATATCATGAGCATACTTACTTTGGCTGAGAAACAAACCATCTGATGTATAAGAGACTTCAAGGCCAAGGAAGTAACTTAATTTGCCTAAATCTTTAATAACAAATTCAGTTTTTAAACTAGTGATGAAGCGTGCAATGGATGGCTCATGATTTCCGGTTAGGATGATGTCATCAACGTACACCAACAAATATAAAAGACACGATCCACAATGAAAAATAAAAAGCGATGTGTCGGCTTGACTACATTTAAAGCCTTGGTTAACCAAAAACGAACTTAGCCGTTGAAACCAAGCCCTTGGAGCTTGTCGAAGTCCATAAAGAGCTTTGTTTAGACGACACACATGGTTTGGATGACGTTGATCAACATATCCCGGTGGTTGCTCCATGTATACCGTTTCACGAAGATGGCCATTGAGAAACGCATTATTAACATGAAGTTGATGAAGATGCCATCGATTTGTTACCGCCAGAGAAAGAACAATACGAACTATTGTGGCTTTAACAACGGGGCTGAAGGTATGAGAGAAATCGAAACCCGGAATTTGTGTAAAACCTTGCGCCACAAGTCATGCTTTATGTCGGTCAATAGTTCCATCGGCATGATATTTCGTGCGAAATACCCATTTTGACCCTACCACATTTGCATTTGGTGGGCGTGGAACAAGAGTCCACGTATTATTTTGATGAAGTGCCTGAATTTCTTCAGTCATGGCATGACACTAATGTTGGTGTTTGGAAGCCGATTTAAATCCCTTGGGTTCCTTGGCAGCGAACAAAGCAACATGCAAGTTGGTAGGAGAAATAGCAAGGAGATCGAAAAAATGACGAGGTTTGACAATGCCCGCTTTACTCCTAGTGGTCATCGGATGAACCTGAGTTGGTAAAGGAACCGAAGTTGTGGAAACAGGTTGGTTATCAGGTTGCGACAGGGAAGGGGGTGGTTGGTGGGATGGCGAAGTGGAGTGTGGGGAAGTTGGTTGAGTGGTTATGGGTGTAGTAGGCTCAATTTCAGGAGGTGTCGATGGTGAATGAGTATCATGCATACAAGAGGGGCAAGGCATGTGAGGTTGAGAGGAGATGGATGGTTTGAAGTTTATAGATGCAGGTTCTGTTTGGTCACGTGGGAGATGAAGTAATTCATCCGAATAGGAGCATAAGAATAAAGTGGCAAGATCAGTGGGAGTCGTTTTCCTTGCAAACGGAAAGGAGGTCTCATCGAATCTTGCATGTCGAGTTATGAAGACCCGATAGGGTCCAAGCATTTGTAGCCTTTGTATTAAGTGCAATAACCAACAAAAATACATTCGATGCTGTGTGGTGCGAGTTTGTGCTCCGAATAGGGCCTTAAGTAAGGAAACACTCGGCATCCAAAAATCTTAAAATTGTTGTAGTTTGGTACCGAATTAAAGAGGACTTCAAATGGAGATTTGTGTAGCAACAATTTAGTAGGGAGACGATTAATAATATGAACTGCTGAAGAGAAAGCATGCACCCAAAAAGTTGCGGGTGCATTCGCACCAAATAACATGGCCATACCGGTTTCGGTTAGATGCCGATGCTTTCATTCTACACGTCCATTTTGTTGCGGAGTGTATGGACACGACCTTTGATGATGAGTACCATTATCAAGAAACAATTTTTGTAACTCGATTGTTTAGAAATTCTGTGCCCCCGTCACTTTGAAAGACCTTTAGTTTGCAAGAGAATTGTGTATGAGAAAACTTTAAAAAGTTTTCTAATACCTCAAAAAAACTAGACTTTGTTTTTAGAGGATAGAACCAAGAAAATCTCGAGTAATCATCAACAAATAAAGCATAGTAACGATATCCATCAACTGAAGCAACGGGAGCGGGTCCCCATAAATCACAATGAACCATGTCAAGAACATGCAAAGATCGCTTATCATTTAATTGAAAAGGCAAACGATGTTGCTTTGAAAGTTCACAAGAGGAACAAAGATTTGGTCTTGGTAAAATAGAAGTAAGATGCAAATACCTATGTTTATTGAGAATAGTGATAACTTCAAAGGCAACATGGCCAAGTCGTTTATGCCATAGTTCAAACGAAGCTTTAGTAGGAGAAATGATCGATGCAGCAATTTGGGCATAACTTCCCAATTCTGGACAGGATGTTGCATAATGACCTTCATGCCGACATATCTGTCAATGAGGCTATCGTCGACCACGGCCCCGAGAGGAAGAAGTACCCCGATAATTTGACCGTCCAGATCTGCCTTTTCCACGAGAAGGCTGCTGAGAATGATGAGCAGTAAAAGCGACGGGAGAGGGAGCAGAACTGTGTAGCGACGAAACAAACGGCTCGTGACCCTCAGCTTGAGCAATAAGATCACGAAAAGGAGGTCTTGGTTGGACAGCTCGGTGTGCAGTAGAAAAAGTTTCAAATGACGGTCCTAAGCCACACAAGAACCAATGGCTCTTGTCCATGTCGGGAACCGGTTGGCCGATGGCTGCAAGTTGATCACAGATGGACTTGAACTGTTTAGCAAAATCAGAGACAGAGAGATTACCCTTTTTTAATTGGCGCAGAGAGTCTTTAAGATTCTGAGATCGCTCCATAGAATCATGGCTATAAGCCGCTTCTAAGGCCTGCCATACAGCACGAGAAGAAGAGAGACCCAACACCTCTGCCATTGCTTCTTCAGACAGAGAAGATTAAAGGATAAGGAGCACCTTCTGATCGATTTCAACCCAAGAGAGATAGTCGGAATTTTGGGTTTCTTTGTCGTTGACCAGAATTGTTTTTGGAGGGGCGGGATACGAGCCATCAACAAAACGCATCCACTTTTGATGAAGCAGTAGCGGGTTAATCTGATTTCGCCAGAGGAGATAGTTGGAGGAGGTTAATTTGATGGTGAGCATATGAATGAGAGTGTTCATGGGGAGAGAAGAATCGGTGGAGGAGGCCATTGGAGATGAAAAAAACGATCGAAGGAGGGGCAATAGATGCAATAGGGTTAGGAAAGGAACGAGATTAGGCTGATACCATATTAGGTTTAGATAAATTTTCCTCCTTGAATATTATTGACAATTGGAACGAGTATAAATACAAAAATACAATGCAATTATAGGAACTATACAAGGTAAATTACAACTAATTTGACTAATCAAATAAAACTAATTAAGGAGAGGATTTATCTCCAATAAACTTTCTTCGACTAGTTTGAGCTATCCAACGATGTTTTTGAACACCCCTACCTTTATTGGCCCGGAACATTAAGACCTGATTAGACAAAGTTGGACAACTTATAATAAGAAGACAACTTTCAAGGAGTTTATCTACTTCAAAGTATCAGTTATTCTAAGGAAAACGTATAACTAAATTGTGTTAGACTTGAAGATTACAGCATTACAAATATAACCATGCATTTCATTTATGCATGTAAATGTTTATTTTATCATCAAATATATTGGGAAACCAAATATTTGTGCATTGATATAATTGGACATACTTAAGGGGTGTTTTGGTGTTTGCTTCGCATAATAGAATTGACAAAATTAAAATCCATAAAAGATTGACTTTAAAAATTGAAATAGAATATGACCGTTCGGTTAACTAATAGAAATTGGAATAGAATTTTACTGTCGGTTTAATTAATAGAAATTGAAATAGGAACTCTTAAATAAATTGGAATCTGCATAATATATGGATAGGATAGCATACAGACATGCAAAAAAACAAATTCAATTTTGTCTTATAAAATGGTAATTAATGATTAGTCATAGATATCTATATCAAATTACTTATTTTATTTTTATTTGAATAAAACATAATTTTGCATTTTTAATCAATGCCCAATTCTAATAAAACGTATTTTTTTAGTATATTTGATTGACTGAATTATTATAAAACATATTTGTTAGTGTATTTGATTGATTCAATTATAATAAAAACGTATTTTTTTAGTGTATTTGATTGACCTTTAAAAACATATTTTTTATAAGTTAAAAATTAATTTAATAAAATTAAAAAAATAAGTGGGAAGGGTTTGGGCCCGGTCCAGAATCGAGATTGGGACCGGCCTGGGCCTTATAAAGCTTAAATAGGCCTTCATATTTGGGGCGGGACCAAAATCAGTTATGAGATTGCTATTTAAGAGATATTGATTAAAGCAAGGAGCTTGTAGGACAGGTTAGCAAGTGTTGACTTCCGCCATGCCAAATTGCCAATACACCTATGAGAAGGGGATGCTTCTGTATGGAACTAAGAGAGAAAGGTGGTAGCTCACCATGCAAGCTATTCTAGCAAGTCTTCAGTGGAGGAGGAGTAGCACTAGAAGATAAGGTGTAAAATGTAAATCACTAGGTGTTGGATTTCCCTATAGGTTTAGCCAGGGCGTTTATAACACGACCCAAATAGGCCTCACTCACTCGTATCTGAGCAATTCATATCGATTGTTTACATTCATGATGTTGCATGTGTGCACTTTTAGTATATAATATGCAAAACCATTTACAGTATTCATATTTCAAAATGTTTATTCAAGCTTTTACATGGTAATTATGCTTATACTCGAATTATATGTTTTAATGGGAGTATAATTGGCATTTCAAATGTCTTACGTTTGCAAAATGTTTGTTATATTATTAGGGGTGTTCATTGGTTGAAATTAAATCAATTTAGGTGGATCTCATTCGATCAATTATCCATTAGATATTGGATTTTGTCATCCGATTCAATCCAATGGATGGTTTGATTGGATTAGTTCCATTCGTTGAATATTACTATAAATTACCCACTCGATTTGATTGGATTCATCCAATATTTTGATCCAATTTTCACCCAATTAATCCACCATTTCGACAAACTGTTTATACGTTTTATTAGATATTAAAAAACACTACATATAAATATAAGTAAAAACAAGATCTTAAAATGTTAATTTATGCTATATATAATTGGACGGTAGTTGGTGATAATTGGACGGTTATTGGATTGGATTAACTCGGTTTTATAGGATTAATCAATGATCCAATTTGGATATTGAATTTTTGGATCCGTTCATATGCAAATACAATTGGATATCAGATTATGGTCGGTAGGTTCTAATTGGATCAACTGGTTAAAACTAGAGCGGATGACTTTCTGTATACCCCTATTGTTCTCCATGGAACAATGGACTTACTCTGTGTTCTTGAATTTGGGAAGAAAATAAAAGAAAGGAATGGAAGGAAGAAGAAAAAAAGGAAAAAAGTATTTGTGTTCTTGGAAGTGAAGGAAAAGAAAAGAAAGTAAATGACTTTTCATGTTCTTGAACAACAGAAAAAGAAAAAAATGTCATTTTTTCAAATATACTCTTTAGAAATATATCATTTAAAATGAATGGTTTGATAGTTTTTTAATTGTACTAATTTTTTTAAAGAGTTTTAATTTGTTTCTGTTCCTTTCCTCCTACATTTGGAAGGAAAATTTTAGGATGAAACTTACCATTATTTTTCTTCCATTTTTTTCTCTCCTTAAAATAGTTTTAAGAACATGAGTTTGTTTACTTTCCTCTTTTTCCCTCCTTTTTCTTCGTAAAAACGGTTTCAAGAACACAGCGTTATTAAGCATTAAGGTAACGAGTAACATGACAAATACAATTAAAATAAAGATAGATTGCAAAAACTTGTGCTATTCATTGTTTTGAACCAAGTATACATGTTATGTTGTTAAACCATGTTATTACTTCATTAATTACTTTGATTTCTTGGTTTCAAACACGTAATCCATTTGTTTACATTGTACTAATTTTAAGACTTCTGTTGCCATGATTAGTTCATAATAACGGTATTAATTAAGTCATTTGTAACACTCCAAGTCCTTGAAATTTTAACCTTTTGGAAATCTTTGGACTAAAGTGTGAAGTGTGTAACTTTAAGGATTTAATGCAAATCTGAAAATATATATATGTGTAAAATGGGGTAAAACCCTATTTTGTTTTCATTCTTCTTCAATGGTGGCTGAGAAATGGGAAGAGGAGATGAGAAAGAATTCAATCTCTGTGGGAGACAAGGAAGAAGGAAATGCATCAAGGAATTTAAATCTTCATCATCTTCAAGGTACGACTTCTATACCTTCTTCCTCATGCTTGGTTGGGTTAATCTTGTGATTGGGGTTTTATTTGATAATCCATTTTGATAGATTAATGCATGCTTAATAAGGAAAAGAGTTGGTATCATTTTTCCCTCATGAGTCTTGATAAATGATTGAGAATTTCACCATTTTTGCTTAGAAATCTTTGATAATGCATTAATGGGGTTTTTGAGTTTTTGGGTTTGAAATTATGAACCAATGGATGGTTTTGAATTGGTTTCATTGATTTAATTGATGAGTTAAAGTTTGTAAATTGAGGGGAAAGGTTTAGAACATCGATTACCTCAAGTTGGAGGCTCAAAAATCGACTTGGGTTGAGTTGGGAGTGAGAAAGAGCCATTTTCGGCTGAAAAATCGGTTGCAGGCGCTCCGCGCTAGTTGTGGCGCTAGCTAGCTAGCGCGGGAAGTGGCGCCAAAGGTTTTCCAGTGCCCCGCGCCCTTTGTGGCGCGAGTTGGCTAGCGCGGGCAGTAGCGCCAGGCTCTGTTTCGCGTTTTCGGCTCTGTTTCGCGTTTTCGGCTCTTGTTTCGCGTACTGATTGAGGATATGTTTGTGGTATCATCTAGGGGTTGTTTTGGGGTTTATTAAGGATGTTTTGGGATGTAATTAGATGGGTTAACACCACTATTATGACGTCCAATTCAGGTGTTCGGATTGAGCTTAAGTGTGTCTCGGAGCGTGTGTCGATTTGCTAAAGCTCAGGTGAGTTCCCTTAACTCTTTTGGTGCAAATGAAATGTTTTGCTAAAGCTTTTCATAACTGATTATGGTATGGAACATGACGGCATGATTACTCATTTTGAAAATCTCTATTATTACATGACGTGGAAATGTTTTTAATGTATGCAAGTTGTTTATACGTTATATCCTAAATAAGCTTTAGATGCATGATCTTGTGAGTTGTTGCTATGTGTGGAGTCGGGTGCACAGTGGGAGTAGGGTACCTTGGGATATCATAATAACTTGTTTGCAATGTGGTCTCGTGGTGCGATAGTGGTGTGGGAAAGTTGGTAGCACTTTGTACCGAAGGAATGTGTAAGTCATAGATGTAATGATGGTTTGTCGTGTTATTGAAGTATTATTGTGTTGTAATATGGGTCAAGAGTAGGGGTAAAATCTAGTTTGGAGATTACTTGGGGAAGTATTCAAAGGTGGCGAGTATGCTCGATTGAGGTGTATGGATTTTCAGGCGATGTACGTTAATACTATTTTGAGATCAGGAGATTGAGTTGCGATTGGTGACTGGATAAAAGGAGAACCCTTGTTCTTCACGATCCCATTGGATTTTTTGTTGAGTTTCCATACTTCACTTGATTGTCGAAGAGGATGATGTATCCGTTAAGCTGTGGTGCTTCGTTATGAAGTTTAGTCAGGAGCGTTGAAGTATTTCGTGGGTGTAAAGAAATACAATGAGTGGGTCGACTGTGTTGGAGAGTTAGGAACTCGTGGTAGTTCTCAGTGTTAAGTACTTTACGAGAACTTGGCTAAAAGTCTTGACTGAGGATTTTGGAGAAACCGTCCTTTTGGACCGTAGCGGTGTGTGATGGGCGTTTCGTGCAAGCACGATAGGAAGTGAAGATGGTATGCCAGATCAAGTATATAACTTGAGGTAAGATGACATCGTGAGACACTGAAAGGTGGGACTATGATTAGGGAACTGTTATTTGAAGGGCATGAGAAAAAGAATCATTGTGTATGTCATGGTTAAAGAGTTGAAAAAGTTAATTTCGTGAGACCAGTCTAAAACTGGCACATATTAGCGAGCCGTTCTTTTAAAGTATCTTCGATGGTTTCAATATGGAATGGAAACAGGTGGTCGAACGTGATGCCCTGATTGAAAGACCTTTGGAATGAATTCGTTATTGTCGTGAGAAATGTTTCACGTGATTGTGTCGTTCAGTATTCGATCAATGGGAATAGTTTGAGCGAGCTTGGTCACTTCTCCTCGAGGGAGGGCAAGTGAATTTTGGAGGTAATTTCCAACTAGTGGAATCATCTGATGGATGTCGGGATGAATATAAATGTGCGTCCGTAAGGTTGGATCAGCTTGAGTGAGCGGATTATGCGGCTGTTAAGCTGTGCAAGTCTTCGCCATATAATCATGTATGGGAACGGGTTATGGCGTGATGATTGATATGTGTTGGAGCACTGACTGGTAACTATTGTTGCATGTGTGATCAGTGTGGATTCAGGGATATGCTACTTGTGCCAGACGAACGCTATATTGGCGGGAATACGAATTTTTCTTTTTGAAATAAATGTTATTCGGTGGTGTGAATAAGGTAACGATATAAGGACGATCTTGTGTGATGTCGACGAAGGGAGTGGTTAGTCTCTATTTAGAGATTCGGGTTGTTGGGCATTGACCCCAGTAGAGTTGCTTTCTTTTAAGAGAGTAATTTAGTGTGTGAAACCCTTAAATTGGGCACGTTTAAATGACTGTGAGCCCAAGTGTGGGCGAGGTGGACAATACCTGGTACGGTTGGCCTGGTGTGATTAGTATTGTTGCCCGAGGAGATTGCAAGTGTGGATATTTTGCATGTTACCGACCTAAGAACGTTGTAGTTGGCCGAGGAGTGATTTCAAAGGATGCCGTACGTTGTCGGTTCTGATCAGAAATGTATGGATAAGTGAATGGGACTAAGATGATTGGATTGAAAAGTATGAGTATTTTCAATCCCAAGTCGGGGGAACAGCTGGATGGGAAAACGTTCCCATGGAAAGGAGTAGCGTATTTCAAGAGGAAAGTGAGTCGGACCACATTGTAATAGATTATTGGTAGTTATCGAAAGAATTGGGGAAATAATGAATGAATTAAAGGTACTCGGGGAAGTTATGGAACATTCATGGTGTGTTTCAATCCTCATTTTAGAGAGTGTTTGTTGGAAGGCAGTATGGTGTATCTTTGCAAACAATGTGAATGATTGAGGAGTCGGATTTTGTTGTATCGTTGGAAACAATCATTGGGCTTGATGGTCGAGAATTTGAAAGGCAAAGAAGTTGGTCTTGTAGAGGTGTAATTGCAACTCCTTAAGAGTTATTGGGCAATGTAAGAATTGGAATCAGAAGTTAACTCCAAATTTCAGCATGTGTCTTGCAATGGAATTCCGAGGACGGAATTCTTTTGAGGGGGAGATATTGTAACACCCCAAGTCCTTGAAATTTTAACCTTTTGGAAATCTTTGGGCTAAAGTGTGAAGTGTGTAACTTTAAGGATTTAGTGGCAAATCTGAAAATATATATATATATATATATATATATATATATATATATATATATATGTAAAATGGGGTAAAACCCTATTTTGTTTTCATTCTTCTTCAATGGTGGCTGAGAAATGGGAAGAGGATATGAGAAAGAATTCAATCTATGTGGGAGATAAGGAAGAAGGAAATGCATCAAGGAATTTAAATCTGCATCATCTTCAAGGTATGACTTCTATACCTTCTATACCTTCTTCCTCATGCTTGGTTGGGTTAATCTTGTGATTGGGGTTTTATTTGATAATCCATTTTGATAGATTAATGCATGCTTAATAAGGAAAAGAGTTGGTATCATTTTTCCCTCATGAGACTTGATAAATGATTGAGAATTTCACCATTTTTGCTTAGAAATCTTTGATAATGCATTAATGGGGTTTTTGAGTTTTTGGGTTTGAAATTATGAACCAATGGATGGTTTTGAATGGGTTTCATTGATTTAATTGATGAGTTAAAGTTTGGAAATTGAGGGGGAAGGTTTACAACATTGATTACCTCAAGTTAGAGGCACAAAAATCGACTTGGGTTGAGTTGGGAGTGAGAAAGACCAATTTTCGGCTGAAAAGTCGGGTGCAGGCGCTCCGCGCTTAGAAGTGGCGCCAAAGGCTGTCCAGTGCCCCGCGCCCTTTGTGGCGCGAGTTGGCTAGCGCGGGCAGTAGCGCCAGGCTCTGTTTCGCGTTTTCGGCTCTTGTTTCGCGTACTGATTGAGGATATGTTTGTGGTATCATCTAGGGGTTGTTTTGGGGTTTATTAAGGATGTTTTGGGATGTAATTAGATGGGTTAACACCACTATTATGACGTCCAATTCAGGTGTTCGGTTTGAGCTAAAGTGTGTCTCGGAGCGTGTGTCGATTTGCTAAAGCTCAGGTGAGTTCCCTTAACTCTTTTGGTGCAAATGAAATGTTTTGCTAAAGCTTTTCATAACAGATTATGGTATGGAACATGACGGCATGATTACTCATTCTGAAAATCTCTATTATTACATGACGTGGAAATGTTTTTAATGCATGCAAGTTGTTTATACGTTATATCCTACGTAAGCTTTAGATGCATGATCTTGTAAGCTGTTGCTCTGTGTGGAGTCGGGTGCACAGTGGGAGTAGGGTACCTTGGGATATCATATATCCCTTGGGAGTTGATTTATTTACCCCGTACATATGGAAATTCGTTTCCTGTGTATGTGGGGATGGGGAGTCTTCTTGGACCCCGAGGGCGAGAGGGGAGTCTACTTGGGGCCCGATCGTGGAAATTACCGAGAGGGGAGTCTGCTGGGGCCCCGATCGTGTAAATTACCGTGTGGTGGAGATTGTCTACGAACACTGTGCAAATACCCAAATGTGATGTTGCTTGGTCGGAATATTTTGATGGGCCTTTATGGCGGTTTGCATATATATTTTTATATGGTTTGTTAAACTGTTTTTGGGAGGGAATTCACTAGACCTCATGGTCTAACCCTCGCTTTTCAAAAACTAAAACCATTTTCAGGTTAGAGTCTTGTTCGGGGTATCATTTGGTGATGGTGTAAAGATGTGCCGCTGTAGAAGAGGTTTAGTCAAGTGGTGACTTGTAGATTACCATCGGGCTTCCTGTAGCATCTCAGTTGTGAAGGTGTTATCCGCTGCGAACTTAGAGTAGAATTAATGTTAATTGTATACTTTAGGGACCATTTTTGATTGTAATGTAGAGAATTATGTTTTATGGATTTGGGTTGTTACATCATTATATTTCATGACAATCCTTAAAATAAGTAGGATATACGACATTAATTATTGTAATTCAATATATTTTTTACTTGTATAAACAATCCAAAAAAAGGCCAACTTCCACCAAATATGATAATTGAGTGGTTTCCAACTAATGACAGCATAAACATGGAATTAAGATGCCCACTGAGTTGACTCACCCCCACAATATAAAGGAAAATAAATCATTTTTTACAACTAACTTATTCTTTCGACCAAAAAATATGATTGATTTATAATATAAATGTACATTATTCACATATGAATACATCAGCACACAATCTCATACATATACATATATGTATGTGTGTGTGTGTGTGTTTGTATGTGGGAGAGAGAGAGAGGAAGAGATGGGGCAATGTCTATCTACGACGACGACAACGACAACGACAACTTCGAAGGCACTAGCATCGACGATGATGATGAGGCACAAAAGGAAGAGAGATAGTATTGGGTGTTTAGCCACGGTCAGAGAGAAACGTTCAAGATTTTATATTGTGTGGAAATGCATTCTAATGCTCGTTTTGTGGCATAGGTACGGCAAGTTTTGAATTTATCGATTTTTTATTGTTTTGAAAATTTTTTGACTTTTCATTTTGTAGTTCAAAATGAAATGTCTAGTTTTCGTAGGATGCTCCAAGTGATGCACGCTTTTTTTGTCCTGTATGGATCAATATGTATATACCCGAAAAGGCCTTAATTAGGCCTTGAATGATCAACAAGCATACATGAGCCTAAACTATATGAGCGTGAAAGTACGATAGAAGGCATGATGAGCCTCTTCCCTAGATAACTCTCAAAGAATTTTCTGAAGAGTTGATTTAAGGATTGACACGATTCCTACTATACAAAACTTGTCATGGCAACAACATGTTTAAAGTAATTCAAACCTAAACTGGGGACAAGGTAAATTCTTAAGAACACTGTAAAATAATCGGTACAAGTAGATGGAAAGCACGTGCCAACCAGTGTAGGGGCATATGGCGTCCCCTGCCATCAGTTCATGGTTCCGTCGTAATGAAAAAGGTTACGCTTCTAAATGATGCCCTCGTAACGTTTTGTTGTGTCCCCTATATTACTTGAAAGTAAACTAACGACACAAATTTAAGGCGGCAAAGGTGGTTTACATAGATGAAGGGTGTAAGTTGAATCACTTATGGCAAATTTCTTATTTTTCGGCTTTTAGTATTGGTTTTTTACCGCTTATGTTTTTTAAAAGCAATTGAAAAATATGGTAAGAAGATTCGAAGACGGAACCAGTCCTTGGAAAGACAAGGAACCAACCTAACTCATCAACGTAATTATTTTTTTTGGAGAAATCTAAGAAAATAAATTTTTGGACGGGAAAGTGAAGGAAAGTGATAAGAAAACAATATTTTTTATTACAACATAAATGTTGTATATTTTATAATTATTTGTTTAGAAGGAGAATCAAACGAGAACGGTACTTATTTAAGGAAACACGAGAACCAACAAAATCATATAAGATTTTACATTTACGTGCAAAAAGGTCATGCGGACCTGAAGTTGCGGCCAAAGTCTTTTTTCCGCACGTTAATGTAAAATCATATATGATTTATTGGTTTCCGTGTTCTTTTAAATAAGTATTGTTCTCGTTTGAACCCGACTCAGTTTGTGTATTGCTTAATTTAGATTCATTTGTGCTCCTCTTTAATTAAGTGTAGGGATGTACATAGGTTCCGTTGAACGGTTTTTGACATTTATACAATCCAATTCAATTATAATTGTTCATAAATATCTCAACTCAACTTAACACATTCAAAAGTAACGCAACCCTTTTAGCTTTGGCTTGGGTTTGGTGGTTAGTAGTCTACATTAATTTGACAGAAAAACCAAGAAAATTATTTTAAAAAATTATAATCGTCTACATATATATATCATGGTAACTAGAAATACATTTAGAGTCTTTTTTTCGAAAAGTGATGCATTTTCTTTGTTTTTTTAGGCTCATCATTATTTTCATATTTAGGTTTATTGTTTGTTCATTGATTTACTCGCACCTATATATAAAACAAAAACAAAAACAAAATAGAACACACAGCCAACAATTAACATGAAAAAAGAAAAAGAAAAACTTAGGGGCTGTTTAGTAAATATTTACCTTGGTAAGCGTTTATCAGTTCAGTACCTTACCAGGTAAACATAACAAGGACCGATAATCTTACCGGTAAGAGAGAAGACAAAGACTTTGTCTTTCCCGGTAAGTGAGTGTGATAACTCTTACCGGGTAAGTGTTTACCAGTTTATAAATGCTTCCCATTAATCCATTAAGATGGCAAGAAATGTTACCCCATAAGGTAAGTGAGAGTGGTAACTCTTGTCGGTAAGCGATCGGTAGATGACCCCTTAATTTTCAATATGTTCTTAGAAAACCTTGTTGACAAAACTATTCCCGTATAGATTAGACCCCGACAAACCATTTTCATAGTTTATAGCAATCAATAATTTTTAATAGGTTTTAAGGAACACTTCATTATCAATGATGGTTGGTTAAAAACTGTAATCATTTCGATCATTCAGCAACAAAAACACGAAAGGAATTTCACCCCACGCAATTTAATTACTGATAACGAGAGCGAAAACTGTTGTTACAAGAACACATTCTGAAAAATAACATTAGACATCGTTCATTTCATAATTACCATCGGTTATGGGACTGGCCAGTAATCATGTACAAGAAAACGCCATAGATTTCCACACAGGGCATTGTTTTTAAACACACGTTCAAGCTGTACATACCGATATATTTGCAGTTTTCGTATTATTTCATCTGTCAGACCATGAAATTCTTCCGCTCTGATCTTCACGACTCCAGCTTCAACTTGTCGAAAGTTGTATTCGTGTACGAAAGGCCAAAGGAAGGACTCCATGAATATTTCTGGAGTTCGTAGAGAAATCACATAATTTTAGAACACAAGAAATATCATCGTGTTTCAACGGGTAATTGGCCCAAAAGGAGTAGGTAAAGCACGTGAGGTGTGCAGTGTGCGTGAGTATTTTATTTTCTGTATATAAATATTATAATACTTCAAAAAAAAAATATATATATATATATATAGGGTTGCTTTCTGGTGAGAAGTTGAGGTTAACGTAAGAAGCGTGAGAAATGGTTATCAACCGTTGGATGAGAAATGGACGCACATTAGGATGAGATGCACCAAGATAAGATACACTGAGATGCACCGGATCAATTCCCTTCTAAGCCGTCAATTCATGGGAGGGTAATTGATTAAAAGTGATCAACGGTTCAAATCCACTTCTCACGTTAACCTCAACTTCTCACACGATCCATTGCCTATATATATATATATATATACACATACAGGGTTGGTTCACGTGAGACCAACCTGTTTTCGTGAGACCCGTGAGACCACAAAATAACACTAAAACTTCACAACGATTCATTGTGAAGGTAAGAAAAAAGAAAAACTTCATAGCAAAAAAGCAAAAAACATTGTGAAGGTTTACTCACAGTCTTTTGATGTGAAGGTTTAATGTTATTTTTATGGTCTCACGGTCTCACGGAGATAGCCTGATCTCACATGATCTCAAGTTTATACATACATACATATATATATATATATATATATCGGGTTGGGTTACGGTGAGAAGTGCATGAGAAGTGGTTACCAACTGTTGTATGAGAAATGAACGAACATTAGGATGAGATGCACCGGATCAATTCCCTTTTAAGCCGCAATTCATGGGAGGGTATTTGATCAAAAGTGATCAATGGTTTAAAAGTACTTCTCACCAAAAATGGCACTTCTCACATGATCCCATGTGTGTGTATATATATATATATATATATATATAGAGAGAGAGAGAGAGAGAGAGAGAGGCTCCGTAAAATGCAAACCTTGCATTTGTTGCACACCTAACAAACAACAATGTGCATATGTGAACAACCGGTGTGCATATGTGAACAATGTGCATATACATATGCATATGCATACGGGCAAAAATACATATAATAGACATACATTCATATAGGATAATGCATATATGCATCTCTGATTATGCACACGTTGTTCACATATGCACATTGGTTTGTATGGGGTGCAACATATACATGTTTGTATTTGATTTGTTAACATATGCATCTCTCTCTCTCTCTCTCTCTCTCTATATATATATATATATATCATCACAACCGAGAGATTGAGAAGTAATCTATGGTCCCATGAAAATTGCAACATTTGAATGGTAGATCAATAACATAAAAAAATGTAATTATAACAATGATTAAATACATACTTTAGATTGGATGTCTTCTAGATTAAATGTAACAGCTTCAATTAGCAACTAGTTTCAAAATAATAATTGTTGGATTTTAATTGATGTTCATAAATCAACTGGTCTCAACATAGAGGGAATTTTTCTAGTCTTTTTCCGATAATTGTATCATACTATCATTGAAATAATTAATAAATTAGTTATCTAGAAAATGTATTCTTTGTCAAAATAATGTAGTATCAAAATTTCACTTCTCATACGTTCCAATAATCTAAAGAGACATACATATTATATATACGTAAATGAACCATTTTTATACTTAGGGATTGTTGGTGATTTTAGTGCGAGTTAGTAGGTGCAGAGTGCACGCTTGTGTAAGCTATCTAGAACCAGGGATCATGGAATGAAATGTTGCAATTTCATGGGACTTTCCAAAATGGAACTTATTGCAATTTCCGCAGAAAAAGATATAAATAAATATGTAAAAAGGTGTAATTCGAGAAAGCAAATGTACCTCAAAATATCCTACGGTTCATTTTTCGTCGAACGTAGCTTCAAAAGTTTGTCTCTCCACATGGCTGCAGAAACCAGAAAACCACATTGTCAATATTTATCATACCATAATAAGAATCCTATGTAGTTCTCCCTCAATCCCAAAATAAGTCAAAACTTGACTTTCGAGTGTAAAAGGAGTTGCTTCTCAACTTCAAAATGGATATGCTTGTTTTAGTTATGGGGGAATATTGATTACAAAATAAAAAACACAAAGTAATTTCTAGATTAGGAATTGCAAAATCAAAAGTATAATGCCAACCATCATTGATCTATCTGAATCACATAAACAACCGCTCTACTTTTTGGTTTATTGATCTTTGCAATGTCTGGAAAACGGATTCTAGTTATGAAACAAAAGGACTAAACAAATTGTATAAATTTTCGCAAAAAACCCATCACTCGTATCGTCTCTAAGTACCTGCATCACCGTATCTTTCTTCCTTTGCAGCGAGATTCATTTTTGTAACTATATCAAGCTCCTCAGCAAGTACATCTGGACCATCTATGGCACTGTACAATGTAGCAATTCCAGCTTTAGAAACTTGTAATCAACTAAAATGACAATTTTACCCTTGATAAGGGAGAAAAGAATTTCTCATCTCATAATTAAGGATAGAATTGGAAAGCAGACACTTAGGGGCTGTTTGTTTACCTCTTAATGGTTCCATTAAGAGGCAACCTCTGAATCGCTAAGAGAGGTAAATCCTGTTTGGCAAAAAAAATGTTTGCCTCTTAATGGTTCTAAAACCCTCTGAATGATTTAGCATCATGGGTCTCCCTTAACCATTCAGCACCCTGATTTTATTCTAAACAATTACCAAACAATCATATTTCATTTTCCACTATATCATAAAAGCCTCTTAATCATTCTGCACTAAACCATTCAGCAACTGCCAAACAGCCCCTTACTTTCAAAAGTGGGCACTTATTTGGGACAAACTAAAATAAAAACGAAGATATGTGTTTTGGGGCAGAGGAATAGCATCGGGGAAAAGTGCAAGTTATACCTGTCCAAAAATACATCATATGTAGGTTTTGTATCACGTAATTTGCCCATCCCATAGACTATCTTAACAGCATCAGTCAAGACAATTCGTTTACTTACGTAAATTGGTGCCTGCATGAACAGTAATTGCCGGTCGATAATTAAACAAGTGTTCTATAGATTCTTTCACAAAAAGCATACAAATTTATAACAAAAGCGAAGTAAAAGAGTATAGATGTATTTAGCTACCCTGCATCTTTTAGCTACATTTATGGCATCTGAAGGACGGGCATCCACTCTAATATCTTCTGTGCCTGGCTGCAAGTGGGGAAGTTTAATCAAGGTCAAAACAAATGTCCAATTCATTTCATCTCTTCATAGTAAATCATAGCCATGGGACATATGTGATAAATCCTTTACTTACCTTGTGAAAACATATATTGGCAAAGTATATACTATTCACTCTTTCTGTAATCTGTACCAGTTTTACCTGAAATAAAAAAACAAGAGAAAGAAAAACAAAGGCAGCTTTAGAGTTCAAAATAGGGTGATTAACTCTGGAATATCACACTTATTATATCTTTTTGGCTGATCCAAATTTTCCAGTGGCGTATTAAGAAAAGCATAAAAAATGATGCAGCAGTTGCAAAATCTAAGCTAGTGCTTATATAAACCTTGCAAAGATGACAAGAAGCAACCACAAAATACATTAAAATAAGGAAAGAAAACAAAAAATTTACAACTTTAAAGAAATCACATGTTTGTCTGTAGAAGCTTTGTCAACAATAATTCTTAAAAAGAGGAGGTTCTTTTGTAGAACTAGAAGTTTTTAAGCAGAATAATATGTATGATATAAATTAACTCACGTAAATGTTTTAAGTAACCCATGATGCTACTTTAAACCTAGTTTGCAGAGGCCAAAAACTCATAAAAATGTACATATAATGCAGGGCTAACCAATTAATGGCAGAATGAAAAATATCAATATCGGTCAACTCTACAAAAAGAAGATAGCATCATAAAAAATAAAAGGAGTATTGTATAAATGCATGATAAGATCGTCTCCATACTTCATAGCCAAGTTTCGCCACAATGTTTCTCACAAGCTGAAACTGGTTGGGGAATCCCTGCAACATCACAACAAAAGAATTATTATGAAAGTTAGATTGAACTTTTCCTCTTCAATCATAAACAACCCAAACCTCATCTTCCAGCGAGGAGCTTATTAGCTTTTCAACAGCATATTCCCCTGCAGTGCACGAAAATTAATGGTGAATATTATGCAATCAACACACCCAAATACCCTTAAGAGAATTGGATAGAACTTTGAAAATAGTTGCATGAGAAACTCATCCATTTACCTACGATAACTGGTAGCAAATAGTCTCCATCACAATCACAAGAAATTTTTAGAAATATGGTAGGACTTCGATATTGGCGAAGAAATTCTGGGCCAAGAGTCTGGATATTGGGTCTAGGACTAGGACCTTTTCCTTGACCAGAGAAGGGAAATAACTTTCCAGTAGGCTGCCATTTTATCGCCTCTTGATATCCTTGTATACGCATTTGATAGTGCAATAGAGTTTCTGCACAAAAATAAAAGGGAACCCATAACTCACGGCCATGAAACACTGAACTGGGAAAAATACGTGTATTCCTTACAATAATAAATGTTCCATATCCATTAAAAAATACAATTCTTTCAAGAAAAAGTTATCAAAAAGGTAGTATAACATGCTTCAACTAGTTTAGTATGATCTGGTTTCACACTACACAATTTTTTTCAGGACTTGCAATAGTTTCTTCTTATGGGTGTGATGAAAATCATGATAAGAGTTTGACCGACATTTTTATTCAAATTTTGATCTGCAGTATTGTATTATATGAAATGATCTTTCTAGCATTAGCAGAAAGCTCCATTACTCTCATTTATATAGATGCAGAAAATTTTAAACAACGTGTAGAGCCCTGGGAGTTTCACACTCTTGGTCGTTAAAAGGGATTCTTCGTACATATCTGGCTAATGTTTCACACACCTTAAATAATCCTAGGGAGGAAGTTAGATGTACCTCCCAAGCTATATGCTTGGTGGTTGTATCTTGAATCTTTGAAGTAAGAGACTAGAAAGAAACTTTGGAAGAAAAACTAGAGATGGCTGCATTGTTTTGGCATTTGCTATGATACTTTCTTAGGCAAGCTTGGAGGGTTTTGTGAAATGAGATTCTTTTGACTTGATATATTTGTTGACCATATTCCTCATCAGCACTTTTTCTACAAGTTTGTTCACATAGTATGCATCAATAATTAATGGTTTCTTTCAGAGGCTTGACCTGGATAAAGTATTACCCTAAATCAGAAACTCACAGGCTAGTTGGAGCAGCTGCAGTATTACCTGATATGGAGCAGTGATCGGTTGATACCAAATAATTCTGACAACCCAACTTCCAAAAATATAGGATCTGACTAGAAACATCAATTGTTACACTTCTACCATAAATCCTCAATCATCCTATACATATGTAACATATAACTAAAGAAAGTATAACAAACTCAACTTACTAATTTTAACACCAGTAGAGAGAAGTATCATAGGTAATCTATAACTTCCATTAGTGAACCAGACAGGACCTTTGCATTTATACCAGTGTTCCACCAAAGATTTGCTAATAACAAATGATTAGATCCCATTACCAATTGCTGTTGTAACTTGGTAAACAACCGTTGTAATTACAGATCTAATAAATAACTTTCTTGGCAGTTAACATTCATCCTAACAACTACATTATCATTATCTCTTGGATTTAACACCAAATTTTGGTTGGGGAGAGCAACAAATGACTATTTCCTGAGGGTATGCTATTTCAAAATTACGTTTTAGGGCTTATGAGGTTTAATTAAATCAGTATCGGCTTGATTAATAATGCCAAACAATTGCTCCTGCTGAGTTTAAGTGGTAGAGATCTGTTAATTTACTGCAGAACCATTAACTTTAGTCTGCCACAAAGCAGTTCAATTTCCACTAGCCTCTAAAGTAATAGACATTCATGAATGCAAAAACCAAAGATCCTCTATATTCATCAGAGAAGTTGCATTTTGCCAAAGTGTTATCACAAGTCTCACACGATCACTCACAAAAAGCACCTCCAAGGCTCCTGGTAAAATTGCATTTGCACAACGGAATCACATGCTCTGATAACATATTAACTTAAAATTAATTAGCAATGAGTAAAGTAAGAGAATGTATATACTCCTCATATAAGTAGTACATTCTCAAACAAAATCAGTATATGATCTTCGCATTGACACTGTGTAGATAGAAATCAGATATAACTATTTTAACTAAATTAAAATCAGTATATGATCTTCCAATGAGATACCACGACCTACAAAATTAATTCCTAAATTAGGAGAATTTATCTTCGATAAATTAACATAAAAACTTGAAATATCTTACGATTTCTGATCGTTACGCATCTCGACTGTCACAAACAACTGGAGTATAAAATTATGATAAAGGAACAATAATATACCTGTCATGAGTACACCAGCTTCCAAGTAATCATCACCGTCTTCATATTCGTAGCGTTTAGATCTTCGATCAGGAGAAGAATTGCAAGAGATGAGAGGCGGTTTCGATCGGCGGTGATAATGCTTTAGTTGTTGAGGTGTAGAATATGAAATTGAAGGTAATGAACGTTGGAGGTGATTAGAGAAGAATGTTTGATGATCTGCAAAGTCGCCGGCGCCGGAGCTGACGAAGGAACGAGCACACAATTGAAGTCGGAGCATTATACAAGAGAGAGATTCCGATGGTGGAGAGAGATATGCGGGGTGTTGTTGGTGAGTTATTAGAAACAAGGTTCCATCACCGTTTTATCATACGATCCATTTCTCTTTACATAACATGGTTTTCTATCTTTATCTAATCACTATTTGTTATTTAATTTAGGGAAATTAATTAAAATACCCTAAGTTTGACTAAGTGTTATCAAAATGCCCTAAATCTCTCCCAGTTTGCCAAAATGTCTTTTTTCCCAGCGATGGGAGCCCGCGATTGCTGACAGTGGCATTTTGGTAATTTAATTACCCGCGATCACGGGGAGAGGAGCACGCCGTGATTTTAAATTGAAATTTTACACTTTCACCCCCTATACTTATTTACTAAATTTATTTTATATCTTTTACTTTCATAAATTTAATTTTACATTTAACACATATAATCGTTTATTAACTAAAACACGTTAAAAAAATACGTTTTAATTTTAACAAGTTACACCATTATAATCGTCTCTTCGATACGTTCGAAATGAGCCCAATCTTGAATTTTTTTAGATTTATATATTTTAATATATATCATATACACTACATAAAAATATTTTTTACCTGCGAAAATCCATTTTTTTAACGTATTCTCAATTTTGTTTTACACTCCTATCGCATTAACTATAAGAGTACCATAAATTAAATAATTAACTATAAAGGTATAAATTGTAAATATTAAAAATATTTTGATGTACTATATATGATATATATATTAAAATATATAAATCAAAAAAATTCAAGATTGGGCTCATTTCGAACGTATCGAAAAGACGATTATAATGGTGTAACTTGTTAATATTAAAACGTATTTTTTTAACGTATTTTAGTTAATAAACGATTATATGTGTTAAATGTAAAATTAAATTATGAAAGTAAAAGGTATAAAGTAAAGTTAGTAAATAAGTATAGGGTTGAAAGTGTAAATATCAAATAAAAACACTATTTGGAATTGAAATTTACACTTTCAACCCCTATACTTATTTACTTATTTTACTTTATACCTTTTACTTTTATAATTTAAATTTTTTATTTAACACATATAATCGTTTATCAACAAAATTACGTTTTAATTTTAACAAGTTACACCATTATAATCGTCTCTTCGATACGTTTGAAATGAGCCCAATCTTGAATTTTTTTGAATTTATATATTTTAATATATATCATATACACTACATAAAAATTATTTTTTATATTTAAAATTCATACGCTTATAGTTAATTATTTAATTTATGGTACTCTTAGGTAGCGTTTGGTACGCATACTAGATGAGACGGGACGAAACTGGACGGGACTGAACTGGATGGGACGGGACGGGACTGAACTGGAGGAGATAATTTTAATCTAAGTTACGTTGGAAATACATCGATCCTTTTGTGCATACTCTGTAACTGCAAATACTTCAGCTCCAAACACACATGAATCATCATTCGCCAAATACCCATTTTCACAATATCTATAAACACATTCAAATAATAATAATTTAAAACGATTTAATGAATTAGTTAATATATGATTATTATGTTAATGCGATAGGAGTGTAAAACAAAATTGAAAAAAAAAGATGTACCATAAAATAAATAATTAACAATAAGAGTATGAATTTTAAATATAAAAAATTCTTTTTATGTAGTGTATATGATATATATTAAAATATATAAATTCAAAAAAATTCAAGATTTGGCTCATTTCGAACGTATCGAATAGACGATTACAATGGTGTAACTTGTTAAAATTAAAACGTATTTTTTTAACGTATTTTAGTTAATAAACGATTATATGTGTTAAATGTAAAATTAAATTATAAAAGTAAAAGGTATAAAGTAAATTTAGTAAATAAGTATAGGGGTTGAAAGTGTAACATTTTAATTTAAAAATAAAATTTGGTCGACCGCAGCAAATTTTCAAAAATGGTCCCTGGAATTTTTCAAAAATGGTCCATTGCAATTGAAAAGTCACAAAAATAAAACCACCGCGGGATTTCTTCGCGGTCGCGGGATTTAATTTTTCAAAAATGGTCCCTGCAAGTTTAAAAAAGTGTCAGAAATGGTCCCTAAGCCCGCGATCGCGGGCTTCCATCGCGGGAAAAAGGGCATTTTGGCAAACTGGGAGAGATTTAGGGCATTTTGGTAACACTTGGTTTGACTTAGGGTATTTTAATTAATTTCCCTTTAATTTATTTAATATATCCTCTTTTCTAAAATAAATATTAATTTTTAAAGAAAATTAAACAAATAACCATTTTAGACATCCCTCTTTACTGAAACATATCCTCTTTTCTAAAATAGCCAACTGCTTCCTTAAATTACGAAATAACCTACACCCTCGTGAAAGACCTTGTAATCACGAGGTCCTCCATCAACCGATCCCAAAATATTCACTTTTGACCCTACGTAGTGAAAAAGGCTCGCAATTGCGAGCCGCCCTTGAGAGAGCCAATAGGCTTACAACCTGCCAATTGAGAATAGGCTCGCAATTTTTAGTAATGAAATTTTTAAGGCAAACTCGTAATTGGGAGCCTTTTTCACTTGATAGGGTCAAAAGTAAATATTTTGGGGTTGACTGATGGAGGACCTCGCATTTGCGACCCTTATCACGAAATTGTTTGCTATAAAGGCCAAGTGAAGAATCTTTGTCTTTTAGACCTCATTCAGAAAAAACGATTTTGCAGAAAAAACGATTTTTAAATAAGACATATTTATATTTATATTACAAAACATTAAGTTTTATCTTTTAAAAGCTATTAACCTTTTTTTGAAAATGTATATATTAATAATATTATGTACAAATCAATAATAATTATAAAATATTTTAATTTCTATAATGTTTGTATTTTACGCTTTTCTAAACAACAAAAATTGAAACTTCAAACATTTTTGAAAACTCATATTATCATTTTCATATAGATTATTTTGAAAACGAAGTTATGAGATGAGAAGATCCTTCAGCAAAATCGAAGATTAGTTGAAGTGAGGTCACGATCGTTATTAAAGCAGATTGGTTTGTCATCTAGTCAAAAGAAGATAAATACAAGATAAAAAGTCAACTAATAGTCTAACAAATACTACTACTAGGCAAGTAAGTTTGGCTCACCGGTTGGCTTACCTCTCCTCTTTGATATGAGAACATATATACAACATGCATTTGGTACTTTGTTTGCTTTATTGTTCCCTTAACATATTGAAGATGAAGTAAGACAAAATGTGTCTACATCATAGATTAAGGGGGTGTTTGGTTGGAGGTATTAGAGGGTAATCAATGGAAATGATTATCATTGGGCATGTTTGGTTCAAACCGGGAATGAAAATGGAATGAAAGTGGTGTTTGGTTTCTGATAATTAATCAATCATTATAATAGATTTGGTTAAAAACCATTCCTCTCAAAATTGGAAGGAATGAAACTTTTTTCTTCTTAACAGAACAACCACCGACTATCTCCTCCTCTTCCCATCTCCATGGCAGCCCTATCCCTTTTCTTCTCGACTCACACATCACCAGCTGTCATCTTATACAACCCTATCACCAGGATCTGCAAATCTGATACCCTCTTCATTTCTCTCGTAAACCCTAGCCCAACCCCAACATATCACCTTCAAACATAGATCTGACGAGACATCCCTTCGTTTTTCAAGATGAAATAGATGAAGATAATTTCGATTTTTTGTGTTCAGAGATGAAATAGAAGATGGAGATGATTCGATTTAGGGTTTGGAGATGATTTTTGTTTTGGGTTTAGAGATGAAAAATGATTTTTGTTTTTGGGTTTAGAGATGAAATGGAATATGTGAGCTGCTAAGTTCCGTTGATGTGGTCATGTAAAAGAAGATGGAGACATGATGCAAATGAAGAAGATGTGTTGGAGAAGCTTCATGTGATGTAGATGAAGATGGCACGTGATGGGGATGAATTAAGGTGTGTTGAAGATGATGTGCAGATGTGCAGCTTTCTTGTCTTTGTCTTGGATATGAGTATTTTTATTAAAGAGTGATAATACATGGGAAGGGGAGGTATCCGTTGCAAACCAGTCAGTTTGTGCAAACTATACAAACCACTATATTAGGAAACAATAGATGTATTTATGGATAATCATTATGATTCATTAATTAAGACTGAGATATATATGGAAGATGATAAGATTCATTCATTATGATCATGACTTTAGATTAGGAAACATAATAAAATCAGATATTTATTAGACTTGATCAACGACTAAGATTGGTTTGTATAGTTTGCACAAACTGACTGGTTTGCAACGGATACCTCTGATCATTATTATAATATAATGAAATAAAAAGAATCATTCCTATTATACTTTATTTTCATTATCATTCCCATTTTCATTCCTTAAAATGAACCAAACACCCCCTAAAGGTTGAAATGAAGAGTACTAGATTACATGGATCAATCACTCAGAAGATTTAAGACACATATCAAAGTTGGACAAAGTGTAATTAATCTTTGGTGGCTATAAAAAGCCACATTTTTCATTCGATGCAAATCACCTGATTTTATATAATAACATCCTTGGAGTATTTCTGAAGTTAATTCAGCGTTTAACTTTCTTAATTCTTAGGATCTGGAAAAGAACCGTTCTCCCTCCCTCTCTTCTAGTTAGCGAATTTGTCACCAGTCAGATTGTGTAGGATCACATATCTTACCTTCATAGCTTCTGCAACAAATCTGTAATTCTTGTTTTTATACAAAAATATAGAAGAGAAATTAAAAAGTGAATCTTTTTTTGTTTGTATTCAACTTGCTTTTATAAGCACTTCATGTATCCTTCCTAGGACCAACATTTGTCATTGACTAATTTTTTTTCATTTTACATGTTTATAGATTAGTTTTTGTTAAACATCATTTGTTCGTCAGCTACTTTATCAACTAACAACTAGTTTATCAATTATCAATTACTTATCAACTATTTTGCCAAACATATCTTTAATGTCTAATTGGACCATAAAAGTTAAGCCTACAACATGAAAGCAAAATATAATTAATACTTATGTATTTTGGTGATTGGTTCGGTCCAGACTGCTAAAAACTGTTCAAACCGTAGATCAGACCAGACGGACTGGTTGGCTATTTTCCAGACTGGATCGGA
The DNA here is from genome assembly GCA_033807775.1 of Saussurea involucrata. Lineage (NCBI taxonomy): Eukaryota > Viridiplantae > Streptophyta > Magnoliopsida > Asterales > Asteraceae > Saussurea > Saussurea involucrata. Next base: position 53,929,615 of record CM066316.1, read on the forward strand.
CCGTCAGACCGCTAAACCGTCAAAAAAAGGTTCGGTATAACTTGATTCGACTGGTTTAAACGGTCTATAGGTTTCTTAAACACCCTTACTTTAAAAACGTTTCATGGAAATTAAGTTTTTAAAACTATAATAATTAAATAAATAAAAAACACACCTTCATCAAGTAATTTGTTCTAGGAAATATGAGAAATAGTTTTTCCCTAATATTGTAACAGACGATGAGATTTCCAAAAGTCTTTTTTACTTGTACCTTAAAGTCTTTATATATATATACTAGTGGTGTACCCGCGCGATGCAGCGCGGGTAAATTACAATTCCAAAACATTAGTTTATCCCTGAATCATGTTTATTTATAGAGTTGATGTGGTTAATTTGCATGTCAACTAATATATAAAGTTGAAGGTTAATATGGTGTATTAACAAGATGAAATGGAAAAATAATTGCACACGTGTGGGGCTTCTAAACCCATATACTCAGAACTCATTACAAAACTTGAAATTCTTGACTGAACAAGAATTACAATCATCTGTAAATAATGCTCATCAATATATCCAAAATGTTGTTTAGTTTTCGTGATGCACTCATCCGTAAATATTCCTGCAAAAAACATGCAATGATTATAATATAAACATATGGTACCAAATGTGTAATAAACTAAAAGTAAACATATCCCTGGAAAATACACTTTGAGTGACACTCTATAGACGAACTTATAAAAATAATTAATCAACAATAAAATGTGAACATACAGTTAAGTTTCTATTATATGTTTAAAAGAACTACTTGAAGAGACTGAAAAACTTGTTTGATTTGCATCTAAACTAAAAGCCAAAAGGATTATTTAATTTGGGACATGGGGTTATCCAACTTTAGTTAACAATTTGTTCAATTTGGTAAGTTTAAAAATCTTATGCTTTTCCAATGTTGACCAGTACTTGCAGAAATTATTGTTATCCCATCATAGACATGTACATCACCGGACCAGTCTCAAACAGCATAGGCATTGGATACTCTGTTCCTACTGACCTTTCTTACCCAATGTTCACATCAAGCCTTTCTTTCTAACTTTACACATTTTGTTGCAATTGGTAGATTTAAGTTGGATGTATCAATAGTACATCAGACTGCAGGCTTAGCATTTGTTAGCTGTGTAATCAATCAAGATTTCAGGTTTAGCATGTTGTGGTTGATGATGTTTGTTTACCTCTTAATAGTTCCATTAAGAGGAAACCTCTGAATCTCTAAGAGGTGAATCTTGTTTGGCAAAAAAATGTCTACTTCTTAATGGTTGTGTAAAACCCCCTGAATGATTTTGTATCTTGGGTCTCCCTTAACCATTCAGCATCCTGATTTTATTCTAAACTATTACCAAACAACCATATTTCATTTTGCAGTATATCATAAGAGCCTCTTAATCATTCTGCTCCAAACCATTCAGCAACTGCCAAACAGCCCTAAACTTCAAAAGTATGTGTTGTCAACAACACAAATCATGTAAAAAATGTAAGGCAATATGTATTATGTTGAAAGCACAGAATGTAGGACCACCCAATATAGTAGCTGCCATAAACTAACCAAAACATAACTTGAAGCATGCCATAGTTGATAAAAGAGTCTCCAAACCAGCAGCATGGAAAATGAGATAATAATAATCAGCAAACTATTAGTATAACCAACAATATAATAATATCATAATATTAAGACACAGTAAACACAATGAAGCACAAATTATACCCTAGATGCTTAGATTCTGTATACCCTTACTTTAATCAACAGATTTGAGCATAACTGATCACCAAAGCTTAAAAAATGATCCAAAACACTTTGTAAATTCGACAGTTATAAACTTGTAATAACTACGTTAAAATTTAAGAAAACTAAAAAGCATCTGCAGTAACATAAATTATCCCTCAATGGCAACAAAATAATCATTTTATCAAATAATTTGTTAAAACATTTCAAAGCATGATATTTACTTTGTGAAAAACTTACGCTCTATCTTGGGAGATGAAGAACAATTTATATAAAATTCTCCCCAGTTCTTCCCACTAACAGAAAGTTGGTTCTCTTCTGGTATTGTGCCACATACATTCTGGAAATATGTGAGGGGAAGCTCAAAGTTTGAGATGTTACATCTGAGGTACCAAAATGAAGATTTCGGAAGTACATTACACAAAATAGGAATCAGATCAAAATGCATTGCATTTTCATGCAATGTGTCTTAAATCAATTCTCTGTCAAACGAGTCAATTCTCTAAATCCAAAATTATCATGATTTTGTTGATCTTTTCACGATCAACAACTCTGTTAGAAATAGATTCTAGGTACTTTGATGTAGTACCTTTTTTAACTCTTAAAGTTAAACACATACATGATACATAACAAAATTTGTGTCCTAAAGGTTACTTGTTTGACTATAAAAGTCAAAGGAATACACACCTCAAGCTGTGCAGTGACAATCCTTAGTGCAACATATGTAAAGAAATTGTGGAGGTTCTTTGCTGCTTTGGCTTCTAGTGGTGCTTCTCCAAATCCTATCAATACTCAAAATAATTAAATGAAAAATAGAAAATAGTCAAATACAGTAATAAGTTTTTGTGAGTTCAATTTCAAGGATTTACGGTTAGGGTTTTTGTGAGTTCCGTCATTGTTAACCATTAATACTCACATTTAATCTTTGATATACTACCGACTCTCAGTTTCCTGACGATAATTCCTAGTGGTAAATACAAGACAAATGATAGTGGTCACAAAATCCACTATTTAACTATCTACTCGTGGAAAAAACAATAGTTGTTAAAAATCATACCAAACTGTAAGTAAATTCACATATAACATAGGGAAATTAGGGGAAGATTGTTGAAGAACATGCCTAAATTAGGATGGAGACCGGAGACGCATATGGATTCGCCCAAATCGATTTTAGGTATGGAGATTGGAGAAGCAGATGGAGATTAAAAACACTCTCATCTTCAGTGGTCTCACTCCTCGTCTCACACCATTTATATACAGAAAATCATGGAGAAGAAAGTGTATGAAAGCTTCCATTTCAGGAAGAAAGGTATGGGTTTGGACGTCTTTCCTAGGCTCAACAACTATGAGTTAGCAGGTAAAGGAACTGTACTCTCGGTATGGTCTGAGATGTACCCTCGGTATGGTCTGTGAAGAGGTCGAAGGGGGTATGGTCTGGTAGAACATCTCTCAGTGTTGGCCGAAGATACAAAGGATGGAGTTGGATCAGAAAGCATGGGCTTGAGATCTGTTCTCTTCATTGGGCCCATTTTTAATTTCTTGTATCAATGAGTTGTATATTGTGCATTAAAAATAGTATTTAAGAGTTTTTAAATTTCATGCTTTAAATAGAAGTACATTGTGCTTAAGGACTTGTAATTAAGACATTTGGTTAGCATGCTTATATATGTAGTATATATATATATATATATATATATATATATATACTAGAAGTATACTCGTGCAATGCAGTGCGATATATCTTGATTTTAATGTTCGAATTTATTTTAATGTGTGGTTTTAAAAAAACGGTCATGTTTTTTATAAATTTGTTTAAAGAATGACGTTTTTTAAAGAGTTCATGATTTGAGGATTTGAAAGTGGTTAGAGATAAGGATTAATTAATAAGAATCTACAATTTAAGGATTTAAAGGTTGTTAGAGATAAATACTAATCAATTAATTAGCATTAAAAGCGGTGCATAAAGCTTCATTAATTGTTTTTAAGAGATTTTAAGTAATTAACATTAAATAGTAGTACATGAAACTTTAGGGGTTGTTTTTAAGAGTTTTTGATAAATGTTTTATAAGATAGTATATATATATTGACAAGTTTTATATATTCAAGATTAAAATTTAATTAAGCAGTTAAAGTTTCGGAGAAAAAAGACCTTTGAACATTAAAATAGATTTATATGTAGTATTTTTTAAATTTAAAATTGAGTTAATAACTATAATGATCGAGTTGTCGTTATATGCTATTTTGGCAGGATTTAATGTTAGTAATACAGATTCTCTTTTGATGTTTTATAATTGAATTATTTATGACCTTAAATATTTACGTTTTGCTCTCTTGTCTTTTTTATTAATGAAAGAAAGGGAAAAAAAATTGTTTTCAAGTTCTTTTAGTTGTGAAAGTAAAAGAACATGAAGAAAAATAATACTAATTTTCCTCCTAAAATGTAAGACAAAATATTGATGGGAAAAACGCGTCACAACGGTAACAACAATGCGAAATAAACCTTTGGTGGACAAAACTTTCTCAATTTATATGAACCTTTGAGGATGCAAACAAATAAGGTATACTAAATGCAATGCTAATCAACCACCAAAAACAGTAATAAACAACAATCAAGCACACACGAATTTTAGCGTGGAAACCACTCAAGGCGAGAGTAAAACCACGGGACCCTTAGGCCGCTTCAAGTCCACTACCACCAATAAACAATACAAAAGTATTCTCTAGATAAAACTAGAGGCACACCACAATCATCATACTCTTGGAACAAATCATCAAGAAATATGGAATCAAACCAAAAGGAAAAGAGGAAGAAATATCACCCAAAACAAACTGCTATCTGTCGAACAAAAAAAGGGCAACTTTCGGACCTCAAAAACCGATCACCACTGTTCAGAATGTAGATAAAAACGTCGTGAAGCTACTATCCAAAAATCACGACGATCCGACGGTTCAGACTCCACGAATAGACGAAACGGCACGGATGCGCTTGCCCGAAAAACTTAGTCGAACATTTTTTCTTTTCTCTCACTTTTGTATTTTGTGGACTCTCACTTATTGTTTATAAAACCCTAGGATACAAGGCAATATATATCTTGTATCGGGCCACTATTGTTGGGCTATTTTAATTATTCCTCATGGGCCAGAAATAACTAAAATATAAAACCCAACAAATCTCCCCCTTTCTGCCTATGAGGAAGAGTTCGCCATCCCGACGATCCCACAACATAACTTTAGTTTTTCCCTTGCTAAGGCCTTTGTCAACATATCTGAACCATTATCATTGGTATGAACTTTATCAAGTTCAAGAAATCCATCTTCAAAAGCTTCTCGGATCCAATGATACTTCATCTTGATATGTTTCGTTCTTCTATGAAAGGTTGAATTCTTTGCAAGACAAATGGTACTTTGATTATCACAAAGAACCACATAGCGTTGTTGCTTGAAACCAAGCTCCTTTAGAAAATCTTTCAGCCATAGTAATTTTTTGCACGCTTCATTTGTCGCGATATACTCAGCCTCGGTTGTAGAAAACGCAACACATTTTCCCAGCCTAGATTGCCATGATACTGCTCCCCCTGCAAAGGTCATCAAATATCCAGAAGTGGATCTCATGTTGTCCATATTTCCTACCATATCAGAATCAGTATACCCAACAAGCAATGGCTTTTCATTCCCAAATGTTATACCTAATTTGGAAGTACCTCACAAATATCGGAGAATCCATTTAACTGCTTCCCAATGCTTCTTACCTGGATTTGACAGAAATCGACTAACAACACCTACTGCATGACCTATATCAGGCCTTGTACATACCATCGCATACATCAGACTCCCAACGACCGATGCATACAGAACTCTATCCATCTCTTCAATCTCCTTCTTTGAAGAGGGACAATCCTTATCGGTTAGCTTAAAGCTGGTAGTTAGGGGTGAACTGACCACTTTAGCTTTATCCATGTTGAATCTGCAAAGCACTTCTCAATGTAGTTGTAACGTCCCAAAATTTCAAGGAAATTTAAAATTTTAATTAAACGTTTTATATATAAAAAATCATTAAATAATCCCAACATATTAATTGCAAAATCATAAATGTCGTTCAAGTAGTCAGAAACCAGCGGAAACAATGTTCAATAAATAAAACCAATATCAGCCAGCTCATCCCGCGCGCCAGTGTGTACCCGTCACGCCTTAGAGCCACTCGTACCTGAAACCACAGTTTATTGGGAAAGGGTAAGCACGAAGCTTAGTGAATTCAAACACATGCGCAGGTAGGAATTATATACACATCACCCCTACCCGCACATAAGCAACAACATCACAGATACATAAAACGAGTAAACATCTACAGGTAATTATGTATCCAACCACCTCAGTACCATCGAGGCCTCGGTCCCACCGAATTGTAATGTAACCAACACCTCAGTACCATCGAGGCCTCGGTCCCACCGAATTATAATGTAACCAACACCTCAGTACCATCGAGGCCTCGGTCCCACCGAATTATAATGTAACCAACACCTCAGTACCATCGAGGCCTCGGTCCCACCGAATTATAATGTAACACATTTATACCAATCATTCAAACCAATCAAATATTACACACCACAAACAACTAGTTCACACCACAAAGACAGTAGTACATACAAACTATTATGACATGCATACAACCCCTAACTACACAGTGAGAGAACTCACCTCAAATGCGCGCCTAGCTTAATCAACACGAATCAAGCTTCACAATCACGGTCACTTTCCAGCACCTAAACGCATGTTAAAACGTGTCAATACGAGACCCGGACCCTATGACACGACACACGCTTAAACCGTCACTAAAACTAATTTCCGTTCTCACCAAAACGGGTCTGTTCGGGACCTGTTTCGATCCCCTTAAATCCAGAAAATTCCCAATATTATTTCATGACCAGAAATTTCTCTGAGTTAGGGTTCCAAGGACATATTATACGCCTCCTAACGATTTTTCTACAATTTATTATGAATTAAATACGAACGGTTACCAAAACTGCCAGTTTTCGGTCCAGCCTGAACAAACAGTCCAAAACAGCCTAGCTACGGTTTAAATCAGACTTTCGGCAAAACACGAAAAACCTTCCCAACTCGAATAGGGAACTATGACCACCAAAATCACCTCAAAACGAGTTACGAGTAAAAAGTTACGGCTTTCGCAAAATCGAGACAGATTCCAGAATTTTCACATGAAATGACGAACCGCAGAACTTGCGACCACTTTTTCTCCCAACTCGAGGCCGAACCAGTTTTCTGCTAAAACACAGAAAACGTGCCCGGTCCCGAGCTCGAAGCGTGGGCGCCAGTTTCGGCTCAATCGGAGTTACGACGGAAAAGTTATTGCCGTCACAAAACAGGGGCTGAACCATATTTTCGCATAAAAAGACGACTCTAAAAACAACGGTTCAAACGATTTGGCTTACGCGATTTAGTCACGGCTTGAAGGGCTCTATGGTGGTCAAGGTCAGGTCACGGCCACGCACCACCCATCTACAACGGCAGCCATGGCCGCCCATCCACCACCGCCACAGCAGCGGCGAACGGCGGCTCTCCGGCGAGGGTTCCGCGCATACACACACATGCATTCACGTACACCCTTCCATGCTTCGGATCTCCCTCTCGATCACCTTACCGCGCACAACCAACTCACACAACCACCACCACCCGACACCCAGCCACCACAGTGGCGGCGCGCGGTGGCAGTGGCGTCACCGCTGGTTGATTCACCGAAACAGGAAGATTTAAGACGATTAGATGCGTACCTCACGACGATACCTCGCACCCGCAACCGACCTTAACTCCCTTGCTTCCTCCGACGATCAGCCGCAGCAGCGGCCTCCGGTGACAGCTTCGACGACGGCAGGCACAATTCCGGCCAACTCTTCTCTCTCTACTTCTCGGCTTCTCTCTCTTTCGATCGCTCTCTCTCTTTCTCGTTCCCTTCTCACGATCGCACAAAACCACAGCTGCCGCAGTAGGGTTCCAAGGAAATGGGTTATGTTTGGCTTTCACGAAATTAAGAAACGGAAGAAGGGAACCGGCCATGGGCCGAAACCCATGCAAACTTTCCAAAGAAATTGCCCATTAGCCCCTCTACTATCCTCCCTTCACGATCTACCCTAACGAGACACGAACTTTACATTATTGGTCCTTTTTGACACCAAACACTAACCACAAACAATTAAAGGTAAACACTTAAATTAATTAAATAAATAAACAAAAACGTACCGGGACACGGGCTTTACAGTATTGCTCCTGTGACATGTGGAGCTTCTTGGCAGCCCTATTCCGGGTGATCCGTATACCAATAATCTGTTTTGTTGGCCCTAAGTATTTCATTGCAAAAGACTTGCTCAATTGCTGCTTCATCTTGAAAATCCTTTCTTTATTTCTGCCAACAATTATCATGTCATCAACATATAACAACAAAATGATGAAATCATCATCCCCAAACCTCTGAAAGAAAACACGGTGATCTAAAGTCGTCTATCGGTAGCCATGTTTCCCCATAACCGACTCAAATTTCTTGTACCACTGTCTAGGTGCTTGCTTCAAACCATATAGACTTTTTTGAAGCCTACACACATAATCTTCTTTACCCTTAACCCAGAAGCCTTTAGGTTGCTCCATATAGATTTCCTTGTCCAAGTCACCGTGAAGGAAAGCTGTCTTGACATCCATTTGCTCAACCTCAAGATCAAGCCTAGCTAATAAGCCAAGAACCACATAGATAGATCCCATCTTCATGACCGGAGAGAAAATCTCATCAAAGTCAATACCTTTTCGTTGACTAAAGCCTTTAACTACTAATCTAGCTTTGTACCTGGGTCATGAAATATGTTCTTTTGTCTTCACTTTGTAGACCCACTTCTTCTTCAAAGCTCTTTTTCCTTTAGGCAACTTTACCAACTCAAATGTATTATTCTCATGCAAGACATCTCGTCTTGCATGGCTTCAACCCACTCTTTCTTGTGCTCATCTTCCATAGTCTCTACATAACACTCGGGCTCCCCCCCATCAGTGAGTAAGACATACTCATCAACAGAGTATCGTGTAGAAGGATGATGATCTCTCATAGACCGCCTAAGTGGGATAAATGATGGCATACCGGAACTGGTAACTCTGGATGAACTTCTGCATTCATATCAATTTGCTCTAGAACATCACCATCATCAGTGCCATCTTGTTCACCATTTTGAACACCATCTCCATCATGTGTCTCAACATGATTAGGAGAAACTTGATCTAAATCAGTTAGATCATCATTATGTTGAGGAACTGTTTCTTCCTTCTCAACATCTTTCAAAGTCTGATTTTCCATGAAAACTACATCTTGGATTCGAACAAGTTTCTTCTCAACCGGATCATATAATCTGTAGTCGAACTCATCTTGGCCATAACCAAGGAACACACATGGCTTAGTCTTCATGTTGATCCAAACCCTCAGTGATTTGATAATGACCCTGTCTTAAATACTTAGTGAAAATTGTAAGTAAACAATATGTATCAGAGTTTCACTATCTCTAATAAGTACTAAGACTTTATAGTACCGCTGATAGGAACTCTCGTTCTTTAGATTAAACATTCAGCGAACACTGTTCACCATAATGCTCTGAGCCTGTTCAGTCCTTATGGTGATCGCTGATAAGTTAGTTGTTTACTTATGATCCCTAAAGACACGTTTCACGTCAACATAGGTTCTACGCTGAAGTCGAAGATCAAGCTCAAGAACCAGCAACAAGTCTCCTAATGAACTGATGCGGATCAGCGAAGACTCAGATTTGTCCACTCAACGTGAAGTATCAACTACAAGACTTCAGCTATCGCTGAACTTTGTTATTCACTGATATAGAATGATAAAGCGCTGAATCAACGTAAGTTGATCATGAAGTCCTCCGTACAAAGTACTTTTGTCTTAACCACCCTTGCACGACTCCGTACGATATGTCAGAAAAGAACCTCCTTATTGTCTGAAATCGTACAACCACTCTGATACTACACTGTTCAAACATGCGGCTACTAAGGTTGTCTACAAAGGTCAATGACATACAACCAATGAGCTGCTGCCACGTGTAAAGTATAAACTGCCATGCATTAAATGCATGCAGTATATAAGAAGGACTCCAGCTTCATTTTTGAAGCACTCGAAAACTCTGGTCGAGTCACTTGCTAACTCTGGTCAAGTCATCTTCTTATCTCGAGATAGGTTATTATTAGTAATTTCCTTCTATTTCTTAGTGTAAGAAACTTAGTGTTCCAACTTGTTTAGATTTAGATTTATCCTTAATCTTGTTCCGCAACAAGCTGTAAATCGTTAATGATTTATCAATAAACAATTTAGAAAAGTAAAAACGTGTGTTTGTATTCAACCCCCCTTCTACAAACTTGTATAGCCCTTCGGGGCCAACACTTCATATCGAGCTTTGTTAGCCCCATGTATCTCTGATGTAAAAGTATTGAAAATACTCCAAAAGATCATCAAATCTCTGGAGAATACCCTCTGATATCCAAGTCCTCTGTAGAGCTTAAGTCTCATAGAAATCTCTCAAGTGTTGAAGCAGTGTTTGCACTTTCCACTGTAGCCCTAAAGGAAAACTACGCACTTTACACGTGTCATTATAGGGTTAGATAGTACATTTTTTTACGTGTTATCAGGCTATAAATAGTGGGTAGTGGAGCACACAATTGTAAGAATTCTTATAAGAACACGCTCACTGCAAATTCCATTCCATTATCATTTGTACGAATTGTCGCATGAGAGATTCAGAAGAAAACACACACACTTTGGTGTTCTTCATTAATATACGAGCAAATTGTTTATATTTCATATCTTATATTTGTTCAGTATATTGTTTCTCTCTTAGTGTTTATATTCAAACAATCACTCATTTACAAACATCTTTATTATGCTTCCGCTCTATCTATTTTGTTTGTCATATGCGACAAGGTGAATCTGGGAACCAACAATTGGTATCAGAGCCGATTGATTTGCTTAAATCAAATCGGTCCAATCTATCCAAGTTGATTCACTCTTATTGATTGTTTACCGTTCTCCAGTTTAAAAAGCTACCTGAGTATTACTCTGTTTTACCTCATTAGTTTAGTTTAATACCTGTATCTTTTGATTTCAAGCTCTAAATCATTTTTCAAATCTCAAACACTAGTTTAGAACTTATTTTCAGTACAGTTGAGTTACTTTTTCCATCTTTGTTTCTCCTATTCAAGTCTAAAACTCGTTCTCAAACCAAGAACATCGTCATACTCTATTTTCTGCAAAAATGGCAAACAATAACATAAATGCCATTTACGATGTTGGTTCTTTAACCAAACCTCCTACTCTTCTGAGAGATGAATATCCTCAATGGAAGATTAGGATGGTTAACTTTTTTGAAGGCATGGATAAAGATCTTATGAGATCTGTCATAAGTAGACCATTCCAACCAATGGTTATGGTTCCTCGTGTTCCAGCTACAGATGCCACTGCTGAAATACCTGCTCATCTTGAACCTAAAACCTCTGGTTTTACTGAAGAAGAGAAAGAAAAAATGGAAAATGATTCCAAAGCAGTTAGACTCTTGATAATGACCATTCCCAATGACATCTTTCAAGAATTAGATTCATGTGTTACAGCAAAAGAAATCCGGGATCAATTTCTAAATCAACTTGAAGGGGGAATAAAAACCTAGAAAAATAGAAGAACCCAATGTATTAATGAATACAATGATTTCTCTACTCTTCATGATGAAATCCTGCAACAAACCTACAATAGGTTCAATGTGTTGATAAACAAATGCAGAAAGTGTGGGGTTGTCAGATCAAAGGAAGATCACAATGTTCTTTTCTTAAAAAGTTTAAATGATGAATGGTTGCATTTATCCATGTCTCTGCAAGCAAATTAGGACCTTGATACATGGTCACTCACTGATGTTTATGGTACTCTGGTTGCCCAAGAAAAAGATGTTGTAAAACAGAAAGGCAAAACAATTGTGGGAGGACCTCTGGCACTAATCTCTGATGCAAAAACGCCTTCTGAAGGAAAATCCATCAGAGATAGTGACACCAGAGACAAGAAAAGCAAAGAAAAGGTGCTGAAGAAGAAAAGAAAGAAGAGTCTGATTGTAGAAAGTAAGGAAGAAAGCATGTCTGATGCTGATGAGGATGAGGAAATCAATGCCTTTTCCCAATCTCTTTCTCTTATAACTCAACAGTTTAATAAGAGGTTTGGGAAGAAGGTATTTGATAGAAAAGGAAGATTTGAGAGAGAGGAGAAAGAAGAGAAAGAAGAGAAAGAAGAGAGAAGAGGCTACCAGAATGAATAGAGACCTGCACCATCCCATAATCATAAAGTTGTGTAGTTTCAGGATCAAAGACCAGCTCAAATTCAACAAAGGTACATTCATCAAGCTCCACAGAAAGCAAATGATGTTGCACAACCCATCAATCAGAATGATGGAAGATGTTTCATATGTGGCAAACCGGGCCATTTCTCTGCCAACTAGGGTAGACTGGAGAAAGATCAGGCTACTGCAAGAACAAGTACAAGTACAACTTCAAAGAAAGAAGTTTAGTGGTAGAGATGGAGAACTGGGTCTCTGACATATCCTCTGATGAGGAGCCAGAAAATGCCAACTTCTGTGGAATGACAATGAAAGAAGGAGACAAGCTCTGCTGATGGAACACTAGAGATCTCAAAACCTAGTGCAAAGGTATGTTCCACTTCTGACTCTAAATCTGATTCTAAACTAGAGATAAATTTGTCTAAGCTTACTGTTGAATTTCAAAAATTAAAACAAAAGCTTTCTGAGGAAAAGGAAATGAGGAAACTAGCTCAGAAGGACTTAACCTTTTACAAGAGAGAAAAAGATCTCTTGGAAATGGAAAAAGAGGAAATCTCAAAAGAGAAGTCTGAGCTAGAATCTTTTTAGAAACAAAAAGAGTTATCCTTCTCTGTTAAGTGCAAAGAATTTGAGGAAGTTTTAAGACAGAAGGATGAAGAGGTTAAGAAATCTGAGTATGAAAGGCTCAACTCTGTGGCCTTGAAAAACTATTTCCAGGAAGAAAGAGAAGTTTTACACCAATCCCTTCAAAGAAAATGAATTTTGATCAAAAAGTACCAGGATGCACAAGATGTGCATATTAAAATCAATTCTCAAATGGACACTCAAGGTCTTGGTTTTAGTGACCTTGATCCTTTCACTAGAAAGAAGAAGACCTCTCTGTCTTCAACTTTCTGTGTAGGGAAAGTCCAAATGCAAGATTGTTCATCTGTTGGTACTTCTAATGTTTTCAAAAGAACAAAAACTTCAGAGGGATCAAGAATCAAAAAGCTGAATTTCAGAAATGTGTCTTATGACACTCCTGGTCTTGAAAAGGTTCCAGAACCATCTTTCAAGTTGATCCATGACTAAGGGAAATCTGAAATAATTATTTGTAAATCTGTAAATAGTCTTGATCCAAAGGAGATCTTCAAGTTTGACTCATTTAAGGCACATAAGCCTGTTACCTCTGTGAATAATACTTCTGAAATCAAAACTCAGAGTACATTTAATCCAGAGGCACCAGACTTCTCTCCTACTTCCGAGGATAAAGTTAGAACAACTTTTGAGAAAGATTTGAGAAGAGTTCTTGAAGAAAACCCTGCTTTTGATGCTTTGTGGTAGGTGCGAAATATGTGATTTAATCGCAGTGGGTTGCAAACTATCCACAGTGGGAAGTGCAAGTGTACACTGTCCACTATGATCGTCACAACAAGTAATAGTTGGTAAAATACCAGAATCGAATCCACAGGGACTAGACAATCAAGACAATACGGTTCTCATGAGCTCCTTTTACAGGTTTCAATTACAGAGGAAGCAATATTTTGGTTTGGTTTGGTGAAACGCTATTTTAACGATTTTACTTAAGTTTTAAAAGAAGGAATGTAGGTTAGATTTTCCCTAAATTTTATAATAAATACTTGATCCCAAAAGTGATCCTTGTACTTGAAGTGGGCATTTTCGCTAGAAAAGCCCGGTTACAAAATACTCACACCGTTAGGTAAAAATCTCATACTCTTAGTACCCTAGCATCATCCAAGCTCGTGTCACTACGTTCTACTCATTTCTGAGTTAAGAACTAGACTCTAGATCCTTACAAGTGATCGGCTTGTTTGCATCATTGGGCAATAATCGAGAGTGAATGACCAAAACAATAAATATTCCAAGTATAAAGATTACTCAATCATTTTCTCTAAAATCCAGGTACTTCTCTTTCCTACATCCCAAAGGATGCTTAGCCCATAATTACTGAAATAAAGAAAGCAAAAGATGAAGAATTACACATAAGTAAACTGAAAGTGACTTGTATTAAAATCGTAGTGGGGAACGAGGGTACGTCACTGCCACTAATTACGTGAAACTACAATTATACTAGGAATGGAAAATACAGGAATTTAAAGAGAACTACTGCAGTAAATGATGAACTAACAATAGAACTATACTAACACTTAATGTGGTAGTTGGAGATTTCTTGGATGAATTAAATGGAACCCAATACCCCTTTTTATACTAAGAGGAAGGTTTAGGCTTTACACAAAAATGGGTTGCCTAGAAAATAAGGACTGAAGAATCAAGATAAAATTCAGCTCCTTGAACAATTCTTCAATCCATAAACTTGAAGCTCTTTTACCCATAGGACCCTTCACCTTTCTCAAAAGTTAACTTTAAAGTACCATGGGTGTGATTAATTTATTCATCTTGCCATGCTTTTAGGAACATACTTGTCTTTCCTCAATCCCATGCCTTCTGCCACTAAACCTTCCATTCTCCAAATCTTTACTTCCCAACTAAGAGTTGATTTTCTTTTGTCTTTTTCTCTGCTCGATAGTGGGGTCCGGAGTGGGATGCGCAAGTCACTGCGAGAATTTCGTGAAAAAGCAACAAAACTCAACTGAAAAATTTATTAAGAACTATGGTTCACTCTTTTTGCTCATTTTTATAAATATTACCAAGAATGGAGGTTTTAAGAAGTGAAATGGCTAAAATTTGATAAAATAAAATAAAAATAAAAGGAAATAATAACTCTAAAAATAGAGTTATCACAACCTCAAACTTAAACCATTACTTGTCCCCAAGTAATAAAAAGAAAGAAAAATAAAATTAAAATAAAATAATGCACTTTTGAGCTTTCAGGGACTTACCGACTTCTCACTCTGGATGACTGTTGTTCTCCTTCCACAGATATTTCTTTCGGTTCCAAAATAAAAGCTTCACTTTATGTACTCGACGATATCTTTCCCTTGTTCCCATTTGATCAATAGGACTTTCTTAGGTTCGAAGGGTTTATGGCTTTGAATATTTTCCCAAGAGTTTCGGCAAGCAATTCCAAACACGGACCGAAGATCTCGCTTTGAGACGTTTATTTCCAAAAAGTGAGTGTTTTGTATTTTGCAAGGGTAAGTACGTACACTTTCCGACTTTATTTGGGTATGGCTATTTTTGTGAGAGTGGGTATTCTGATGGTCCAGAATAGGCACACCATCTTTTTCTGGGAGTGAGCACTTTGATGGTCCAAAAAAGGCACACCATCAATCTTTTGTAGTGTCACTCCGATCTGTTTTTGTATTTTTCATATTGTTTTTTTTGGGAGGGGGGTATGTCTTACCCACCTCAAACTTAGGACCTCACAGTGTCCCCACTGTGGAAAGACTGGAAGTCACTCTGGAAGTCCCCACCTGAAACTTAAGACTGCACAGTGTCCTCACTGTGACATGGAAATTGGTGCGATGGAGGTGGTTGGGGGTACAAAAAGGTTGTGTTTGGATGCAAAAATGGCCTATATCATTTCATGGTGGCAAGTTGAGATTCGTACTTACAAAAGGTACCTTTTAAGTCGGAAGCTGAAAGTTGTACCTTGAAATGGAAACGGATCAAACAAGCATTCAAACAAGAAGTGAGTTAGTACCCAAAAGTACCTGCTTAGCAGCAGGATTTCATGCATCAAAAAAAAATAAAGATAGTAGCAAATTGTCAAATGCCTAGCCAAAGGCACAAATACCAAACAGACAGAAAATTAAAATTGTTTTTGAGAGCATCAAAGTGGGAACCATAATCCCAACAAACCATTCAGTGGGCAGGAGTCGCTGGCGGTGAGCTTTCGGCGGAGTCTTCATGGAAGCCATCCTCATTGTCATTGTTGGGACAGATACCTTCTGGAAAGTCGGGTAGTTGTGCGGCTAACTGTGGATCAGCACCTTGTAACATTTGGTTCATAACCGCATCCCGATCACGAGTATACATCCAGAATGATTCTGTCGCTCGGTTCATGTGCTTCTGTTGGGCTTCCATAAGATCGACGCGGTAGGTGAGAGCTGTCAAAGCGGTCAGTATGGCAGTCATGGGATTGCTTGTGCTTCCTGGAGTGGGCTGGCGCAATGGGGTGCCAGTGGATCTCACAGTGGGTTGTTCATCAGCAGGTTCATTGGGAGGAGTAGTGATTACTCTCCCCGTCTTCTTGATCGTGACGATGTTAATGCTATTCATGGATTCAATCCACTTGTCCTCCTGAGCAAATGGTACTCCAGCCTCTATTAGTAACGCAGTAATAAGACAAGGAAGAGGGAGGATTACCTTCTTTCGGGTGCGTGCTTGGTAGATTGCGGAGTGCATAACAATTCCCAGGTTGATCGGTTTACCCGCAAGGATGCAGTACAGCAAGGCGCACTTGTACATCGATAGGGTCGTATCATGAGTAGTCGGGGATAAGGAGGCACGTAGAAATTGGAACCACACAGCGGCCTCGATAGTAAGGGAGCTAGCGTGTAGGCACCGTCTACTTCCATCTTTATCCCAGGGCTTTCCTTCGGCTGCCAATACCCTTAAAATAACATCTTCATCCGCCGGGGTCATTTTCTTCCGAAAATTAGCAAACTGGCACACAGGTGGGGTCCTTATTCTAAGGACCCAATTGATAGTAGTGGCGGTATAGTGCACGGTTCGACCCCAGACTTTCACAAATGGGTCCTTCGTCTGAGAGGCTTCGGCATAGAACTCCCTAACCAACGAGGCATTGGCCCGACGATTGGCAGATGCCAATGTCGTCCAATCATGCTGTATAACCCTATCTTTAACGAATGGATTGGCCTCTACATAGTCAGGGTCGAAACCCCTCTCTAGGTTCAACTTGTGCTTGGAAATGCAGTCGTAGTGGGCAGCGGCCTCTGGGGTCATAAACTGCCTGGGCACCCCACTGGGGGCATGCTCAATTCCCACTGTGGACTGATGTGGGTTTTCAGATTGGATTTGTTCATCCCCAGCATCATAATCAACAGATGATGAACTTAATGAGGGTTCAAGACCCTTACCTTTCCCAGATGGTTGCTTCCTTGGTTTCTTGGCCGGTGTTTTCTGCGAAATGGTCACCCCATATCTGGTGACCATTCCTTTCTTCCGTAATGCTCTTCTCATAGGGTCTTCCTCACTGTGTGCAACCTTCTTAAGTGCCTCCAAATCAACAGTGTTTGCGACTTGGGGGTTTTCATCAGTCTGAATCTGCTCCTTGTACATGAGTGTCGCTTCCTCTGCCTCTTTTCTTCGATTTTCCTCCTCTTGTCTGATGCGGTCTTGTTCCTCCTTTCTCATCTTTTCCTCTTCTTCCCTTTTTTCTCAGCCTCTGCCCGTTTCCTTTCTTCTTCAAGAAGTTTCTCTTGTTCAATCTTTTGTCTTTCCTCTTCTTCTCTCGCCAACCGTTCGGTTTCTTCTTTTTGGATTCTCTCTTCCTCCTCTTTTCGTATTATTTATGCCTCCTCTTGTGCCAAACTTACTTCCTCCTCTTTCTTTTTCCTCAAGATCTCTTCCTTCTTTTTCAGAAGTGCAAGAAGTGTTTCTTCCAACTTCTGAATATCCTCTTCAGTTTGTGATTCCTCCTCCTCAAAATGCTTCAGACTGGAATCCGAAGTTTTTGAAGAAGAAGCAAATTTTGAACCTTCTTTCTTGGATGACCCTGCATCTGCTATGAAGGTCGTCGTTTGATGTTCATCGGACGATGGCGGCGGTTCGTTCAGATCGTCGGTGACATTTTCCGGCGGGTTGGCTTCGAGGGTTCGACGGCGGACCGCAACACGAGCGGGTTCATTAGGGTTAGGATTTAATCTTTTGCTTCTGGCCATTGGAAGGGTTTCTTGCTTCTGGTTCGTGAGAGAAAATGGGGAAGAAGAGTGTATTTTTGAATATTTGGAGTAAAGTTGGTTTTTGGAATTTAGGGTGAAAAAGATTTATTTTTTGGGTATTATGTTGGAGGGAACGGTTACTTAGGAGAGAGAGAGAGGTAATGATAGTTTGCTTCTTGAAAAATGGCGAAATAGGTGTAGGGACAGAAAAAAGAGACACTTGGTGTAATAAAAGGTGATGTGTGTCAGCTCTTGGGCCCCCAATACCGTCCCATCTCATATTCAGATTGGCAGTGGGAAGCGCAGTGACTAGTGCGAAGTCACTACGAAGCACTTGTTTGACTTTTTCTTCAAAAATTGGCAATCTCTCCTACACACATTAAAAAAAACTACCATGCATAATTAAAAAGACCAAAAATAATAAAAACACAGCAAATAACTGAAAAAAATATTTACAGATGGTTTCGACTTTTCTTAACCATAGTGGGGTGGAGAGTGGGATGGAATGTGAGCACTCTCGCTCAGAAAATGCTTCACTCTCTGCCCATTGACTTTAAACGTTTGACCAGACTGTGGGGACTTTAACTCCACTGATCCAAAGGGACTCACTTTGACAATGGTGTATGGTCCCGTCCATCGTGATTTTAGTTTACCTAAAAGAGTTTAAGACGGGAATTGAACAATAGTACCTGTTGGCCTTCAAAGAACTCCCTATGGTTGATTCGTCGATCACGCCACATCTTGGTCTTTTCTTTGTACAACTTTGCGTTTTCATAGGAGTGATATCGCAACTCCTCTAGTTCATGCATTTGTAAACACCTCTTAATTCCCGCAGCATCCTCACTCATGTTAAGCTCTTTAAGGGCCCAAAATGCCTTGTACTCTAATTCAATCGGTAAATGGCAAGCTTTGCCAAAAACTAATTTAAATGGAGACATTCCCAAGGGAGTTTTATAGGCTGTTCGATAGGCCCAAAGAGCATTATCAAGTTTGGTTGACCAATCCTTGCGATGTGGTTTAACGACTTTCTCCAAAATACCTTTGATCTCACGGTTTGAAAGTTCGGCTAAACCGTTGGTTTGCGGGTGGTATGCGGTGGCCACTCGATGATGTATATCATACTTAGCAAGAACCGAGCTCATGACTTTGTTTACAAAATGGGTGCCTTCGTCACTAATCAATGCCCGTGGTGTTCCAAATCGAGTGAAAATGTATTTATGCAAAAATTTCACCACGGTGTTGGCATCATTAGAGTGACAAGCAGCAGCTTCCACCCATATCGAAACATAGTCCACCGCAACCAAGATATAAAAATTATTGTTTGAATTTGGAAAGGGTCCCATGAAATCAATCCCCCAAACATCAAAAAGTTCTACCTATAGAATGTTGTTAAGAGGCATCTCGTTTCTTTGAGAAGTATTCCCGGTGCGTTGACATTGCTCACAAATTTTCACAAACTCGTAAGAGTCCTTAAACACAGTGGGCCAAAAGAACCCACTTTGCAAGATTTTTGCAGCAGTGCGGTTTCCACCAAAGTGGCCACCGTAGTGGGATGTGTGACAACCATGGACTATTTGATGTTGCTCACTTCCGTGGACACAATGCCTCAATATTTGGTCCGTCCCTATCTTATATAAGAAAGGGTCGTCCCAAACATATTGTCGTGTATCATGTAAAAACTTTTTAAATGGTTGTCCACTCATCCCGTGGGGTTTTAGTCCACTTGCTAAAAAGTTTGCAATGTCAGCATACCAAGGAATATTATTTTCATGATGTTGGGCTGATAATAATTGTTCATCGGGAAAATTCTCTTTGACCGGAGTGGGATCTACAGTGGTCACTATCTTCTCGAGCCTGGACAAATGGTCAGCTACCTGATTGCTTGTTCCTTTTCTATCAACGATCTCAAGGTCGAATTCTTGCAGCAATAAAACCCATCGAATCAAACGTGGCTTGGAATCAGCCTTGTTGATCAAGTATTTTATCGCTGCATGATCAGTGTGCACGATGACCTTCGTCCCTATCAAGTACGACCTGAAACGATCAAAAGCAAACACCACCGCAAGTAATTATTTTTCAGTGACAGTATAATTAATCTGAGCTTCAATCAATGTTTTACTTGCATAATAAATGGGGTGAAAGATTTTTTTCTTCCTTTGTCCGAGAACATCCCCCACAGCCCACTCGCTAGCGTCACACATCACTTCGAATGGAAGTGACCAGTCAGGAGTGGTCACTATGGGTGCAGTAACTAAGGCTTTTTTTATTGTTTCAAAGGCATCTCGACATTCTTGGGTGAAATTAAATTCTTTTTCATGTTGCAACAAGAGACATAGGGGTTTTGTTATTTTTGAAAAATCTTTGATGAACCTCCTATAAAAACCTGCGTGACCCAAGAAACTTCGAATACCTTTTACCGTTGTGGGTTCGGGAAGTTGTGCCACTACCTCAAGCTTGGCTTTATCAACTTCCAACCCTCTTTTTGAGACAAGATGGCCTAGGACAATACCCTCTTCTACCATAAAATGGCATTTTTCCCAATTCAAAATAAGGTCGTGGGTCTCACATCTCACTAGGCTCTTCTTTAAATTTCCCAGGCAGTTGTCAAACGATGTCCCTATCACAGAAAAGTCATCCATAAACTTCTATGGTGTCCTCTATCATGTCGGTGAAAATGGCCATCATACAACGTTGGAAAATGGTTGGGGCATTACACAATCCAAATGGCATCCTCCGGAATGCAAAAGTACCGTAGGGACAAGTAAAGGTGGTCTTTTCTTGGTCCTATGGGGCGATATGGATTTGGTTGTATCCGGAGTATCCATCTAGAAAACAATAGAATTCTTTTCCCGCTAACCTATCAAGCATTTGGTCGATGAAAGGTAGGGGAAAATGGTCTTTCTTAGTGGCTAGGTTGAGTTGTCTATACTCCATGCATATTCTCCACCCAGTAACGGTCCTAGTGGGAATGAGCTCGTTCTTGTCGTTCTTCACTACAGTCGTCCCTCCCTTTTTAGGGACACATTGAATGGGGCTCACCCAATTACTACAAGCTATGGGATAGATAATTCTGGCGTCTAACCACTTCAAAACTTCTTTCTTAACTACCTCCTTCATGATGGGGTTCAACCTTCTTTGAGGTTGGACTTTTCCAGGGTTGTCACTCTCCAAGTTAATCTTATGTTGACATAGGGAGGGGCTAATACCTCTAATTTCTAATATGGTCCAACCAATTGCCCTCTTATGCTTCATCAACAAATCAATCAGAAGTTGTTCTTGTTTCTCACTAAGTTTGGAAGAGATAATAACGGGAAGTTTATTATCCTTGGCGAGATAAGCATATTTCAAGTGGGAAGGCAAGGGCTTTAGCTCTAACTCGGGAGGTTGTTCTATTGAAGGGGGTTGAACATATATGTCCTTAAAGTCTAGCGGTTCAAAGGCTGCCACTATTGCGTTACACACATCCTCAAAAGTATCATCACTCTCAGAGTCAGAGTGCTCACTCTCACTCCCCACTGTGGTCACTGAATCAAAACTGTGGGCACCACTAATCGAACTCAAAGAAAAACAATCTTCGGTGTCTATGAACTTAAGGGGCTTGAAGACATTGAATGTTACTTCTTGGTCATTGACTCTCATGGTGAGTTCCCCTTTGTGCACATCAATCAAAGTACGCCCGGTTGCAAGAAACGGACGCCCTAAGATGATTGGGATATCTTTATCGGCCTCATAATCTAGGACTAGAAAGTCGGCGGGGAAGATAAATTTATCCACTTGGACCAAAACGTCTTCTATTTTTCCCTTTGGGTAGGCGATGGACCGATCGGCTAGTTGTAATGTCACGGTTGTGGGTCTAGCCTCTCCAATACCTAACTTGTTAAAAATGGACAACGGCATCAAGTTTATACTAGCTCCCAAATCACAAAGTGCTTGACCTACTTCTTGTCCTCCTATTGTGCATGGAATGGTGAAACAACCCGAGTCTTTCAACTTAGGCGGAATCTTGCTAGTAAGGAGGGCACTGCATTCCTTGGTCAAAGCCACAGTCTCAAACTCACCCAATTTTCTCTTTTTGTTCAAAATATCCTTCAAGAATTTAACATAGCTTGGCATTTGCTCTAGAGCCTCTACCAAGGGTATGTTAATGTAAAGCTGTTTAAAAATGTCTAAGAAATTTTGAAATTGAACATCGACAGTTTTAGTCTTCATTCTTTCAGGAAAAGGTACATTTCGTGGGTCAATATGAGTTTGTTGTGGTGTTGGCTTTGGAATAGTAGGTTTTGGTATGGGTCCAAAATTGGGAAGCTCAGGGATGTCGATCCTCACTGTGGGAATGGCAGTGACTTGAGGAGTGACCACTGTGGATTTAGGGACAGTGGGTATTTGAGGCGAATCATCAGAATCAAAAATAATATCTTTCAGATCCTTTCCACTCCTCAGTGTAATGGACTTGATTTGTTCTTTTCCTATCACCTTAGCATGTTTGGTGTCACTAGGCAACGTCCCTGGCGGTCTATTCTTGACTTCGACGGCTAGTTGTCCTACTTGAGTCTCTATGTTCCTAATGGCTGCTTGAGTTTGATTCATGAAACCTTTGAGAATTGATTCGATTGTTGGTTGAGTCTCAGCGGGGTGAGTTGGTCGTGGTTGGAACTGTTGTGAGGAATGCCCTTGCTGAAAGTTCTGTGGGGGGTGCCCACTGTGATGTTGGTGAAATCCAGGGGGTTTTGTGGTCTTTGCTGGCTATGACTCGCCCCATGGGGTTGGAGTCCTGGATTTCCAGCCCAAGAAAAATTTGGGTGATTCCTCCAACCTGGATTATAGGTTTGCGAATACAAGTTGTTCCTCGGGTTGGTCTTTATTACATTAACAGACTCGGGATTTGCTGGACAGTAGTCAAAAACATGTTCTTCTCCACAGAGGCAACAATTTTCAGGGAGATGTGTTGCGGAATTGACTTGGCCTCTATTTTGATTTAAGACTAATTTAGTCAAGGCCACTAACTGTGCATTCATGGTTTTGAGTGCCTCAGAATCAATGGTGTTGGTCTTTGGCATGGGTGTTCTAGGAATTGACCACTCGGTGTTGTTGTTGGACACTTTTTCTAAGATTTGATATCCTTCATTGTAAGTCTTACTTGTGAATGTCCCACCTGCTGTTGCATTTAAGATGATTTTGGCTGCATTGGAAAGACCATTGTAAAAAGTCTCCAATTGGATGCAATGTGGGATGCCGTGGTGTGGGCACTTTCGAAGTAAATCTTTAAATCGTTCCCATGCATCCGAAACAGCCTCATCTTCTTCTTGCCTAAACAAAATAATGTCATTTCGAAACCTTACATTCCTTGTGGGAGGAAAGTATTTTTGTAAAAATTTGTCAGCAAGTTTTTGCCAAGTGGTTATCGAGTGAGGTGCATGTGAGTTCAGCCAGGACTTTGCTTTATCCCTTAGTGAAAAAGGGAAAAGCCTTAGCCTTAACGCTTCATCACTCACACCTTGCAATTGAAAGGAATCAGTCATTTCCAAAAAGGATTTTAAGTGCGAGTGCGGATCCTCAGATGGTGATCCTCCAAACTGACCCATGGCTTGAATCATTTGAAACATCACCGGTTTGAGTTCAAAATGTGTTGCAACAATGTTGGGCCTTAAAATTCCGGAGCTTAAATTACCAACTCCGGAAGTAGCATAGTCCCGTATTTTTCGATCCTTGCTATCGACAATCGTCACTGTGGTCTCCACTACAGGTGGTGGTATTTCTGCCATGTTCACAGTGGGGATCACAGGGGTTGTCGATTTGTATTTCTGTTTCTGCGTCTTCTTCGAAAAGTTTTCTCTATTTCAAGATCGATTGGTAATAAAGGTCCGTGTTGTTGCCTTGGCATACAACACGAACGGCTTAGAAAAACGAGTTACTCGGGCTCGAACAAAAACTAATGTCTTGAGATTTAAAATCACGCCAATCCCCGGCAACGGCGCCAAAAACTTGGTAGGTGCGAAATATGTGATTTAATCGTAGTGGGTTGCAAACTATCCACAGTGGGAAGTGCAAGTGTACACTGTCCACTATGATCGTCACAGTAACTAATAGTTGGTAAAATACCAGAATCGAATCCACAGGGACTGGACAATCAAGACAATACGGTTCTCATGAGCTCCTTTTACAGGTTTCAATTACAGAGGAAGCAATATTTTGGTTTGGTTTGGTGAAAAGCTATTTTAACGATTTTACTTAAGTTTTAAAAGAAGGAATGTAGGTTAGATTTTCCCTGGATTTTATAATAAATACTTGATCCCAAAAGTGATCCTTGTACTTGAAGTGGGCATTTTCGCTAGAAAAGCCCGGTTACAAAATACTCACACTGTTAGGTAAAAATCCCATACTCTTAGTACTTGTTGTTTTGTCAATGGTAATCTCAAAATGGACCTTTTCATATCTTGATGGAATGTGTAGAGACAAATACTCTAAGTGTTTTTAAATACACCAACTAGCTTGCCTACTACTCTAGTGGGTTGAGATTAGCTCACTGTGCCGACCTCACTTTCGTAAGTGTCATAAGAATTCTTTCGAATCCCCTAGCATCATCCAAGCCCGTGTCACTATGTTCTACTCATTTCTGAGTTAAGAACTAGACTCTAGATCCTTACAAGTGATCGGTTTGTTTGCATCATTGGGCAATAATCGAGAGTGAATGACCAAAACAATAAATATTCCAAGTATAAAGATTACTCAAGCATTTTCTCTAAAATCCAGGTACTTCTCTTTCCTACATCCCAAAGGATGCTTATCCCATAATTACTGAAATAAAGAAAGCAAAAGATGAAGAATTACACATAAGTAAACTGAAAGTGACTTGTATTAAAACCACAGTGGGGAAC
Source organism: Saussurea involucrata (assembly GCA_033807775.1). Classification (NCBI taxonomy): domain Eukaryota; kingdom Viridiplantae; phylum Streptophyta; class Magnoliopsida; order Asterales; family Asteraceae; genus Saussurea; species Saussurea involucrata. The sequence continues at coordinate 53,954,411 of CM066316.1, forward strand.
GAGGGTACGTCACTGCCACTAATTACGTGAAACTACAATTATACTAGGAATGGAAAATACAGGAATTTAAAGAGAACTGCTGCAGTAAATGATGAACTAACACTAGAACTATACTAACACTTAATGTGGTAGTTGGAGATTTCTTGGATGAATTAAATGGAACCCAATACCACTTTTTATACTAAGAGGAAGGTTTAGGGTTTACACAAAAATGGGTTGTTTAGAAAATAAGGACTGAAGAATCAAGATAAAATTCAGCTCCTTGAACAATTCTTCAATCCATAAACTTGAAGCTCTTTTACCCATATGACCCTTCACCTTTCTCAAAAGTTAACTTTAAAGTACCATGAGTGTGATTAATTTATTCATCTTGCCATGCTTTTAGGAACATGCTTGTCTTTCCTCAATCCCATGCCTTATGCCACTGAACCTTCCATTCTCCAAATCTTTACTTTCCAACTAAGAGTTGATTTTCTTTTGTCTTCTTCTCTGCTCGATAGTGGGGTCCGGAGTGGGATGTGCAAGTCACTGCGAGAATTTCGTGAAAAAGCAACAAAACTCCACCAAATAATTTATTAAGAACTATGGTTCACTCTTTTTGCTCATTTTTATAAATATTACCAAGAATGGAGGTTTTAAGAAGTGAAATGGCTAAAATTTGACAAAATAAAATAAAAATAAAAGGAAATAATAACTCTAAAAATAGAGTTATCACTTTGAAACAAAAATCAAAAAGTTAAGAACATGCACCATCAAGGATTTAAACTTTCCAAATCCAAAGAACACTAGCTTCTGTCACCAATCCTCAAAGGCTATAATCTCTGACAGAGTCAAAAGAGACTTTCTAGACTATGATTCTGACTCATCGGTTGATGAGAAAATCTTTTGTGCACCAGAGAGAGTAGTGCATGAATCAAAATCAAACATAGTTGGATTTGGGATTTTAAACAATACTATTTATGTTCCAAAGAACAAACCCAGAGTTCCAATCTGTCCTGATTTTGGGGATATGTGTGTCAAAGCTCTATCTTCTCTGGAATTGGAAAAAGCCAAGAGTAACCCAACCACTCAACCTCCAAAACCAAATGTTTTTCAAACCAATCAGATTCACTCCTGAACAGAAAGGAAAATGGAAAGTAAATGACAGTCCTACTTTTAATAAGCAGTGAATACCAGAGGACATAACACTTTTTGGACCAAGGAAAATCATCATCTGAGGAATGCCAGTTTTAGTTCCAAGAAAACAACTCAAGATAGGAAGTTTAGCAAAACCCTAGATCATTTAATTTCCAAAAGGCATGTAATCCAATGATGATAAATGAAAACATAAGTTTATTACAATCATCTATGTGTTCTGTTAATTGTAATTGTATTAATCTTTTGCTGAAACTCAAAAATCATCTTAATGATCCCCATTGCATTCTGAGAGGGTCACATGAAATGAAAAATTCAAAGACCAAACCTCAGATGAAGCATGGAAAATCCTTTGACAAACCTGTTGGTCCCTAAGGGTTATACAAGTTTGAAGAAGGGGGGGGGGGGGTTGAATACAAGCACACGATTTTTACTTTTCTAAATTGTTTATTGATAAATCTTAAAACAATTTACAACTTGTTGCGGAACAAGATTAAGGATAAACCTAATCAAAACAAGTTAAGAACACTAAGTTTCTTGCACTAGAATAAGAGAGAAAGGAGATAAGGAAATTACGAATAATAACCTAACACACAGTAGTAAGAAAGAAGAAGATGGCCCGAGCACTTCAATACTGAAGTAGGGTTCTTCTTATATACTGCATGCATTTAATGCATGGCAGTATGGCTTTACACGTGGAAGTGGCTGAGTGGTTGTATGGACAACCTAGTAGTCGCATGGTGCACAGTGTAGAATCAGAGTTGGTGTACGATTACAAACAAAAGGGATGTCCGTTCTGACAGTTCGTACGGAGACGTGCAAGGGAGGTAAGACAATAGTACTTTGTAAAGAGACTTCATGATCAGCTTTCGTTGAAACAGTTCTTTATCAGCGAATGATAAAGTTCAGCGATTGCTGAAGTCTTCTACTTGATACTTCACGTTGAGTGGACAATTCTGTGACTTCGCTGATATCCGCATCAGTTCATTAGTAGACTTGTCGCTGGTTCTTGGGCTTGATCTTCGACTTCAGCGTAGAACCTTTGTTAACGTGAAACTTGTCTTCAGAGATCATAAGTAAATAACTAACTATCAGCGATCATCACAGAGACTGAACAGGCTCAGAGCTACTGGATGAACAGTGTTCGCTGAATATTAAATTTAAAGAGCGAGAGTTTCTATCAGCGGTACTGTAAAGATCTTAGTACTTATCAGCGATAGTGAAACTCTAATACATATTGTTTACTTACAATTTTCACTAAGTGTTTAAGAGAGGGTCATTATTAAATCACTGAGGGTTTGGATCAACAATCTCCCCCTATTTGATTATGACATAGCAACAAAGAAAATTGCTAAGTATGAAAACATAAGGATAAAAAAAACTCATAAAATATTTGTCCCTTTTACTGTTTTCTGGGATCTTTTCCGTACTAATGGAGTAAAGTACATTCGCTGAAATCTTTCTTTAAACTTCGTAAAGGTTACAGAGGGAAGTAGAAAAATTACAAGTACAGCTAATGAATTTACAAGTACAAAAGATGTACACAGATAAAGATAGAAAGATTACAAGGCGATCTTATCCGTCATAAGGTTCTTCCTTAATGAGAAGTTCATCAAGGGTCTTTGATGTGGGAATCATCCAGTCAGGGACATCTACTCCTTGATCCTTTTTGTTCTTTGCTTCTTCAAAAATCAAGGGCTTGAGGTGACGTGCCTGAATGTCGCGTCTGACTTCACACCAGTAGATGAGGTCTCTGAGTTGTTCGATGGGAGTGATGGGTAGCTCAAAGATGCGTTGAAAGTGTTGTCGTCCGAAACAGTCTAAAAAGAAGATACCATAGGGTTCGCTTAAGACTTTTCCAGGGATGAATGTTTCACCAGGAGGCAGAGAGGTGTCAAGCGCTGAGAGGTCGGAGTCACGGCCAAGTACTTCTTCGCGTGAGAATCCTATACCTGTTTCATTCCGGATAGGAGGACCTGAGCCTGAAGGTTTCGTCTTTTTCTTTGCAGAGGCCCTTCTTTGTTGAGTTGGAAGAAGAGTGGAAGGAGGAATATCCACAGCAGAAGAGACCAAGTCGATCTGAGAATTTATAATTTTCTCGACATGGCTCTTGAACTTTGAGCGAGATCGCAGAATGGCCAATCGCATCTCCAACCATTCAGAGAGACCAAACTTCTTTATTGAAGCAGCATAGAAGGTTTGCTTGGTTTTGTCTTCTCTGAATACGTCAACTTCAACGACAGGAACGTTTGCGAACAATTTTCCTCTGATAAGTACCTTGATGATTTTGGATGGTCGAGATCGATAGTTCAGCATTTCTTTACACCATTCCAAAGTCGAATCAGATACCTTGGTCTTTTCTTCAACGATCCTTTGGGTGTCTTCCCATAACTGATGTTGGACTTCAATGGGAGTTCTTTTCAGTTTGGGGTCATTCACCGATTCTTGGGCAAGCTGGATGGCGAGAGCCTTATCTTTTTCTTCAGCTTCATTCTTTTCGGTGAGTAATCGTACAGCTCTGAGATGATCAGTGTATTCTTTCTTTGATAATCTGAACTTTGTGGGAACAGGAATTTTGTCTCGCGGAAGAATGATTCACTGATCTTCAAGCTGTTTGATCATTGCATCTCTCTTTTCTTGTTCTTCTTCACTCAGCGTTTGAGGAACTGAGGAAGGTCTGTTTTTGTGAGAGAGCAGCTGTTCTTCAGGTTCATCAGTCTCAGAGGTCAAATCCAAGACGGGGATTATTTCTTCAGCTCTTGTGGCTGGGATTATTGTTGGTGTTGCAGTGGGAGCTTCAGCGGGATCCTCAAACAGGGGAGAGGACTAGCTGAAACACAGCGATCGTTCAAATGAGATCATTTGGGAAGAAAGAGATGGAGAGAAGAATGGGGTTAAGTGTATAGAGGTTTTATAGAGAGGAGGACTGAGATTGAGAAGGGATAGAGAAAGGATGCAGAGTAAGGGAATAGAAGGTAGTGTACCTTACAAACTGGCTTTTGAAGCAAGATCATCAGATTGTCATCCTCAGCGGGACCTTTGTTTTTGCCTTTGTCAGCTTCAGACGCTGCAGGCTTTGTCTTTGTCCGCTCCCCTGATGGTTCATTTATTGATATCCCTTTCTGAGCTGGGGCTTTTACGACAGGCTGGACGTAGAAGAAATCGCCATCATCGTCATCATCATCATCATGTTTAGGGGATGATGATGGTTCTTCATCATCGATGTCGATAGGTTCTTCGTCTTCAACTTCTTCTTCGGACTCGACCTCTTCAGCTTAAGGTTCGGTCACATCAGCAACAGCTTCCTTGTGTTGCTCTTCGAGTTGCTCCCCCTCAGATACAGAAGAAGGTTTCTCGGTTCCCTCAGGGTTTTCAACTCCCTGAGGTTGTGAAGTAGAAGCAACAGCAACATTTTCATTTGTCTCCCCCTCAGCATTATGGGGAAGACCTTCATCTTTCTTCTCCCCCTCTTCCACATTATGATTGGGGGAGGTAACTGTAACACTCCAAATTTTTGGATAAAAGAAATTTCTCATTTAATTTAGTGGTTGTAAAATTTGGATTTTTAGCATCTCCATCACGATTTCTTTTTCTTGTTGTTGAGGGTATCGTGTGTGTATGTGTGCATGTGTAGATGCATGCATGCATAATATAGGAAACCGCCACGTGACATGGTGTGTGTGTGTGATTAATTGCTATAGATTTCTAAGTGGGGCGATGTGGATGGATTCCAAGCAACCTAGCATGTAGGACAATTGTGTTGCAGTCATGTGAGCATCACCAACTTATTTTTTTGTCGGTGGTACTTTTCTAGCGAAAGTGCCCGGCGGTAGTGTCGGGGCACTTTCGCGGTGGTCACCTTCGCTAGTAAACTTTTTCACCTACAGCCTCACTTTCGGTACATATTGAGCGAGAGTGACCGGCGGAAGTGACCGGGGCACTCTCGCGAGGGTCAACTTCGCCGGCGAGAATTGGTACAAAAAGAATGGTGCGCCGGTCATTTATGAGAACACATTTAATTTTCACCTTCTTGCTTGCTTCTTTCATTTTCTTTTCGGCCGACCTCCCACCTACTCTCACTTCTCTCTTTCTCTCTCATTTAATTCCCTTTGGTTACGGTTGTGGATTTGTTGGTTGCAACTAAGGTTTTCTACGTAATTGTCTACAAGCATTTAAGAAGATTTCAAGTTCTTGAGTCAACTCCAAGAAGCTAGGGTTTCTTATTTTCTAGGGTTTTACTTGCAAACCTTAGGTAAGTGTTCTATCCAACGATCTCCTCCTTAGGTTATGTATTACACTTATCTTAAAGGCTAACTGGTAATATTTTGTTAAATCTAGGGTTTTCTTCAAGGTTGGGGTTTTCTCCTACAAAACCGTAGTTGGTAAGTATTTCTTATATATATGCTTTACTTACTTCTTAATAACTAAAAATGGGAGATTTGTTTGTATGTGGAACCTTGAGCAAAACTAAAGTATTCCCTACTTCATTTTCGAAATATATATATATATATATATATATATATATAAATACATATATCTATTTGTATCCTTTATGGATGGTAAATATGTATATAATACATATATGCTTGTAACGATTGTGACTCATAAAGGTATACATGTATAAATGCATATACATACTTACACAATCTAGCTACATACACATAGGAATATGAATATATTTGCCATAGCTAAATGGGTGAATGTTATGTATTTTCAAAGTAGTTCTAATGGAAGGAAAATGAAATGGAACTTACGTGTTATGTGCAGATTGTGGAATCCTCGTTCACGATATTATGTGGGGGCAACTATCATGCTATAATTGTAGTAACTAAATTATATGTATTCATGATCATGATTTGGGATTGTTAAAGTCTATCTCCTTGTGCACGAGGATTTAGACTTTTATGGGTTAATTATTAATTTTACTGTTGGCCGTATTGGATCACTAGCGAGTAGGCAATAGGGAACGTTGGGGTCCTTGAGGTGTAACTCGTCTAGTTCGGATATGCAATGTGGTCCCATAAGTCCTTGAGGTGTAACTTGACGGAGTAGGCACTAAAGGCATGGTACGAGATGGTTTGAGGTTGTGATGTCTTTATGGCATGGGAACTAGGACCGGGACTTGAGGTGCTATCCGATAACGTCGTGGGTGACTCCATTCCCGTGTTCTTTTCACCCCGATGGTAACGGGTCTCCCTCGTATTTTGTTGTGAAGGAAATGCTTCTCGGTTATATAATTATGTTCAGGTGGGAACGCTTAACGAATTGAATTGTGGTAATTTGAGATCACACGGAGTCGGTAACATTATTTTGTGTCTTTTTGTCACAATTATATAAATGTGTATTTATTGTAATATCGCTAGACTTTTGTCTAACACTTGATGTTGCATGTTTATGGATTATAGGTCCAACTAGCGGTGTCTAGATCTTGTTGAGTTGCTGACCATGTTAGGAGCTTGGAGGGTCGGGCTTTTGGGGATTCGAGATGAGAGACTTTTTGGAGATATAGTGACACCTGGATTAATCTAGCTCACTTTAATTCTAGATTAATAGGTTGTTGTGTATTATGTCTCAATACTCCTATGTTTAATCATTGTCCAAACTACCCCATTGCATTTAAGGGTTTTAGTTTGCTTATATTTTTAAGTTTAAATTTACCCATTTTCCGGAAATCCCCAATAATTATTGTTTAAATTTTAGGGTGTTACAGTAACAGATTGATCAGCAGCAGCAGTCATAGGATCACTGTCTTCTTGGCCAGTGATTCCCATGCAGGTTTCAATCACTACTAATCTGTCTTCTAGGCCAGAAATAGCAGGATTGGTCTTTTGAAGATCCTCTCTATCGGCCTGAGTAAAGTGAGACTTTGGGGGCGTCCAGGCGATTGAGTATCTGCTGAAGGAGTTCTTTGACCGTGGTAACGTCACCCTTAAGAGTACCAACCTCTGTCCTCAATGATGTGACTTCATTGGACAGAGTGGTGAAGTTTGTTGCGAGGGTGGTGTTAGTGAAGTTGAGATTGTTGACGTTTGTGGAGGTTTCAGCGAGGGTGGTAGCTAAAGTTGCTATGCTACCATCCACCTTCTCCATATTAGCTTTGGAGGCTTTCGTATCAACGATCTCGGTCAGCTTCTTGAGTTTCTCTCCAGCGTTTGTAACCGCTGAAGAGTTGGCGGAGAGAATGGTGTTGTAAGATTCCACCTTTGTTTCCAGGGCCTTCACGGAGGTGTTGATATCCCCCAAATTAGGACCTAAAACAGTTATGAACTTGTGAACAGAGGAAAGCTCAAAAGTTTGGGGTTTTGAGAGAGGAGTATGCAGAGTTATGTGTATACCTGCAGGCGGGTTGGCGAAGTTGTCGAAACCTCGTAAACCTGAGTGATATTCCATGTCGCCTTCGAGAGTGCCTTGGCGCATGGAGGTGCCTGCAGATCCTATATTTGCTTACATCATCATATGTAAAGTATCAGCAGCTGTATTATGTACGATGACGGGTGTTCCAGAGAACGGGGGTATAGATGGAGAGACCAAATATTGAGTGGGAGGAGTGAAGGATGAGAAGATTGGTTAGGTGTGGGGTTCAGCGTTGGATCCGCTGAGAATTGCATCTTCAGTCCATAGAGAGTCTGAAGGAGGAGGGTTCAGTTCCAAGTTTATAACCTCAGTGTCTAGAGACGCTGAGGCCGGGATGGAAGGGGTGGCTTGTTCAGCTATGGCAGAGCGTACCATGAAACTATCCATCGACTCTTGTAGAAGATGAGTCATGGAGTCTTCAGCATGTGATTGCTTGGGGGGGGGGGGGGGGGGTTGCTATTAGTTTTCTTGATCTTTGCGGAGTCAAGTTGGGTAGTAGAGTGTTTCCTTTTACGAGGAGTGGATTTTGCAGCCTGGGTGTCAGCGGTGGGGATTACCACTGAGGTAGCTGCAAAAGTAGAAGAAGGAGGATTGAGAATAGATAAGAGAGTAGTAAGACGTACCTCGTTTGGCATGGGGCTGAAGTCGAGCACCTTAGGACCAACCTGAGAGAGTCTCAGATCACCCTCTTTTGGGTATTTGTCCCCAAGTCCTGTGAGGAAGACGGCGCTGATGAATCGGGGGTATGGAACCCATGTCGGTCTTTCAGCCATATCTATTCTGAACGCGAGGTCGTCATAGATGACTGAGGCCCAGTCAACATGCAGACCTTTCAGAAATACATAGCCCATTGCTTGCTGAGGTTGAGCGGCTTGATCAGAGGAGCCGGATTTTGCTGTCATGCAGCTTATCAGGTGAGCGAAGATGAAATTCATTTCGCTGGGCATCTTTGATTTCTTGATCAAGGTCAGTTTCTTCTCGGGCTTCTTATCCCTCCCTGTTTCCCATACGTAACCCATTGCATCAAAGAATGCAATGATGGCTTCCCTCTCAGCTTGGTTTTTGTGGTTTGGGAAAGGAACAAAGAGATTATCTTTGGTAGCTGTAGGTAGGTTGAGTGCACGCCTGATAATGGCAAGGTTGATTTTTGTAGTTCCAAATTTGGTGTCACAGAGAATGACATCAAGTAGTTTCTTAGGGTCTTTGGCAGAGGATACCTGAGCTCGTCTGGCAGTATACCAGAACTGAGCCAAAAGGAATTTATGAGCAGGGGGTACGAAGGTTAGGGCTTTGGATAAGCAGCAGGTTTTCAGAAAATTCACAGCATCATCCAGATGCGTGACTTGCTTTCTCCGAGGAAAATCGAAAAGCGCATAGAGGTTATTGTTATGGTCGAAAGTAACCGTCTCAGGTGTGAACTTGACCTGAGGAGCCTTGGTGAGAACCATATTCTCAGCAGTAGGAGTAGGAGCGTCAGTAGAGGATGCCATAGCTGCTTATCAGTTTAACCAAAGAGCAAAGATTAAGAATAGTCTTAATGTGGAAAGATTTTCCAATAAGATATTTCAAATTTTGTCCATTTCATTCAGACCAAAGATGTCTTAATGAAGATTAGGGTTTTCTTGTTTTGAAAAAGAAATGCAAACCCAGTAAATGCCTTGTTTTCCAGTTTCTTTTAGAGATAAGGATTCTGGAAAAACGTATGAAGAACAAGTTTAAGATATTTGATTTAAACTTGAAGAACAACCATGAAAAGGTTGTGTTCATAAAACCATGGAAGAAATGATTTCATTTTTAAAAGCTCTTTTGTTTGATCTTGTAGAAACAAAGATAAGATCATAAACAAGTAAACAACATGTAAATAATAAGAATATTAACCTTTGATGTTGATGAAGAAGAAGATGAACAGTTTTCTGGAAAACTCGAGTTCAAAATGCAACAGTAATTTCTTTTCTTGAAGAAGAATTTGTTCGCGTAAAGAGAAAAATATAAACCAAAATGTGTTTATATAGTGAGATTAGAGAGAGAGAAAAACTAGAGCGGGAAAGTTTTTCATCATGACACGGACACGTGTTTGCATTTGATTGGATGGTAAACGAAACGTGCAAACGTGTGTCAGAAAAAGAACGTGCCAGGGGTTATCCGTTTGACTTACGTCACAAACGTCCTTTCACATTTTAAGATGTCTCTGAGGTTTTGAAAGGTCAGGGACACTTTTAGAAAACATGAAGCACTGAATAGAAATATCAGTGTTAGATTTTAGAAATTTCAAAATATCGCTGAAAGGAAGAGATATTCAGCGATGCAATTTGTTTTGAAATCTTGCATTACATGCGAATATCAGCGAGAAAAGAGAGAACGTACCTTGATATCACCAATACAAGTTTGTTCAGAGAGAAGATGATAGAATGGGTTATACAAGTTGGTTTTATCCTGTCGCTGATCAAATGTGAACCTCTGAAGATTTTATTCTTCAAAGTTCAGCATTCCAAGCTCGCTGATGAGAAAGTTGAATCTTGTCTCATCAAGAGGTTTGGTGAACAGATCAGCTAACTGAAAATCAGTTGGGATAAAATGAAGTTCGATATCACCATTCATCACATGATCTATGATAAAATGATACATGATTTCGATGTGTTTGGTCTTTGAGTGTAGCACTGGATTGTTGCCTATTGCGATGGCACTTGTGCTGTCGCAGTAGATTGGAATTTTTGAGAGCTGAAGATCATAGTCTAGTAGTTGATTTCGCATCCACAAGACTTGAGAACAACAGCTTCCAGCGGCTACATACTCAACTTCAGCTGTGGAGGTGGACACTAAGTTTTGCTTTTTACTTGTCCAACTCACCAGCTTTCCACCCAGGAGCTGACAGCCTCCTGTGGTGCTTTTCCTATCCAATTTGCAACCTGCAAAATCACTATCTGAATAGGCGATTAGATCAAACCCTGAGTCTTTGGGATACCAAAGACCTAGTTTCGGAGTACCCTTAAGGTAACGAAAGATTCGCTTTACAGCGATCATATGAGATTCCTTAGGTTCAGCTTGATATCGTGCACACAAACAGGTTGCTTACATAATATCAGGTCGGCTAGCTGTAAGATACAAAAGAGAGCCGATCATCCCACGGTACGTCGTAACATTAACAGGAATACCATTTGTATCCTTGTTTAGTGTCAGCGGCGGTGCCATAGGGGTTTTCATAGCTGAACTCTGAGTTAAATCGAATTTCTTCAGCATATCTTTAACATACTTTCCCTGATTAATGAAAGTTCCTTTTTCATTTTGTTTTATCTGAAGACCAAGCAAATATGTTAGCTCACCCATCATACTCATTTTATATTCAGCTTTCATTCTTTTAGAGAAACGAGTACAAAGTTCAGGGTTAGTGGAACCAAATATAATATCATCGACATATATTTCAACAAGAATGATATGACCTTTTACTTTTCTGAAAAATAAAGTTTTATCGATTTTACCTTGCTCAAAATGTTCAATAAGCAGATAAGAGGATAGAGTGTCATACCATGCACGTGGATCTTGCTTTAAGCCATAAAGTGCCTTATCCAGTTTATAAACATAACCTGGATGCTTAGGATCTGAAAATCCTGGAGGTTATTCCACGTAGACTTCTTCATTCAGCTTTCCATTTAGGAACGCTGATTTAACATCCATTTGAAATACTTTGAAGTCTTTGTGTACAGCGTAAGCTAAGAATAGACGAATAGATTCTAGTCTAGCCACTGGAACAAATGTTTCGTCGTAGTCTATGCCTTCCTCTTGTCTGTATCCCTGAGCAACAAGATGAGCCTTGTTGCGGGTTACAGTTCCATGTTCGTCCAACTTGTTTCGATAGTCCCATTTAGTGCCTATCACTGATTTGTTAGTTGGTCTTCGAACGAGATTCCAAACCTTGTTTCTTTCAAATTCTGTCAGCTCTTCTTGCATAGCGCTGACCCAGTTTGGATCTTTGAGGGCATCATCTATTTTCTTTGGTTCAATCAGAGAAATAAAGTTAACAAATAAACAAATGTTACCTACACTTCGTCGAGTCTGAACACCAGCGTTTGGATCACCAAGAATTTGATCAATAGGGTGATTTGCAGTCCATCGCTGAGCCGGAGCATGAGTAGCTGATTCAACCTGAACTTGAGGAGCTGAAGATGAGGCTTCAGCAACTTCTGGTATATCAGGTAAGATAGGAAGAGGTGCAGATGGCATTTCGTTCACTGATTGCTGAGAAGGAGATGGTTCAGAAGCAGGCATAGTGTTTAGAGGAACAGCTGAGACCCATGAAGTTTCAGCTTCACTATTCTATATATCAGGAATGATAGTAGGACCATCATCTTCAATAGGATGAGTATGAGTTTGAGGGCTGGGAATGCCTTCTGAATCACCAAGATGAGAAAACCTCCATTGATTCAGTTCTTCAGTATCAGCAGAAGGACTTGAGTTCGCTGAACGGGATTCGTCAAAAGTGACGTGAATCGTTTATTCTACAGTTTGTCTTCTTCGATTGAAGACTTTGAAGGCTTTGGAGACTGAGGAGTATCCAAGAAAGATTCCATCATCAGCCTTAGGATCAAACTTTCCAAGGGCATCTCTGTTGTTCAGTATGAAACACTGACATCCAAAGATGTGAAGAAAGCTAATTGAAGGCTTTCTCCCATGAAAAAGTTCATAGGCTGTTTTCTTGAATCTTTTCACTATCAACGACCTGTTTTGCGTAAAACAAGCAGTGTTGACAGCTTCTGCCCAAAACTGAGTAGGTAGATGAGAATCGCTGAGCATTGAACGTGCATCTTCAATAATAGTTCTATTTCTTCTTTCAGCGACTCCGTTTTGCTGTGGTGTTCTCACTGATGAAAAGTTGTGAGAAATACCCTTACTCTCAAAGAAGGAATCAAGAGAACTGTTTTTGAATTCAGTCCCATGATCACTCCTTATTGAGCGAACGGTCATGTTGTTCAGGACTTCCATTTTCCTGACAAAGGTGATGAGTTCTTCAGGAGTGTCACTCTTAGAACGGAGAAACATTACCCATGTGTAGCGAGAGAATTCATCAACTATGACCAGCGTATATTTCTTTCCAGCGATGGATTGTTTGTTAACAGGGTCAAACAAATCCATATGGAGAAGTTGTAGAGGAGATGACACTGAGGAAACTTGCTTAGACTTAAAGCTTGTTTTGGTCTGCTTCCCTTTCTCACACGCTGAACATAAGGACTCTTTGGCGTATGAGTGTTGAGGTAGACCAGTGACTAACTCTTTAGAAGAAAGAGTATTCAGTGTCTTGAAGTTAAGATGAGATAGTCTCTTATGCCATAGCCAGTTGACATCAGATGAGGCTTTTGAGAAGAAACAGGAGTTCTCAGTGGTTGTTGAGTCCATGTTTATAACGTAAACATTTTCCAAACGATAACCACTGAGAGCTATCTTCTCCTTTTTGTCAGTGACAAAGCAGGATTCCTTAGTGAATATCACTTTGTTATCCATGTCGCAAAGTTGACTGATGCTTAGAAGGTTATGCTTCAGCCCTTCAACATATGCGACTCTTCTGAAGGTTGTTGTACCATTAGAGAGTACACCAAACCCTCGGGTATGTCCTTTTCCGTTTCCACCGAAAGTTACAGAGGGGCCCTTCTCTTCCTTATATTCAGTGAGCAGGTTCTTCTTACCAGTCATGTGTCTACAGCATCCGCTATCGATATACCAGATACCCTTCTTAACCTGCAAACAAAGGAAGATTAGTTTGACTTTGGCACCCATTTCTTCATGTGTACACACTTGTCAGTGGATACAGATGGAATGGAAGGTTCGACAGTCTTCGCAGCATTTGAAGATTCAGCTTTGTCAGTCTTCACTTTGGTTAATTTCTTAACCTCGGTGGTCTTCTTTGCCTTGGGGGCATTGATCTTTACCTTAGCTATCTTTTCAGCTTTGGTGGATGTAGGGCACTTACTAGCAATATGATTTGTAAGTCCATAATGATAACATTTTCTATAACTAAAAGTAGTTCTAGGACCATTTGCATGTTGAGCTTTTGATTTTAAATTTGAAGGACCAACACCAAGTAAACTTTTGGTATCTGAAATAGGAGGAACATTTAGTTCTTCGAATTTCTTACCAATAACATCCACTCTGATTCTAGGAGTAGATCGCTGAATAGATCCACGCTGAATAAATCCAGAGATCTTTATTCTTTGAACCAGAGGGATAAGTCACTGAAGCTTTAGAAGCATTCAGCTTAGGCACAAAGGTACCCTTCTGAGGGTTTTGATTAAAAGTGATTCCTTTACCTTTGTCTTTAGAGACTGAGGTACGTTTTGGATAAACAATTTTCTCTTTACCTTTAGAAGTTAAGGTAGAGATTTCCTTAGGGATAGGAGGTTTTGAAGAGGAACATTGAGAGGATGAAGTGTCAGGGATAGAGGATACGAATATTGCAAACTTAAGCATGGAGCGGTCAGTGATTGGTTCTAGAGTATCAGCTTTATAACCAAGACCACGTTTATCACTCAAGGGAATCTGAGACTTTATTATCTCAGTGATCGTTGTTGAGGATTTATACCATCCATCAACAGTAGCTTTTTCATCTTTTAATGCAGCGATAGCTTCTTCGCGCTCGATTTTGACTAGCTGATTTAAATGAACTTGATCTTTAAAATCTTCTTCAATTTTAGAAAGCTTTTCTATTTGAAGGTGACAGTTTTTAAGCTGTTCAGCGAGATCAAGGTTTTGATTTTCAATAACAGTTTTGCCATTCATGGCTTCATATAAACTTCTAGTCAGGAGATCAATCTTTCGAAGACTATCAGCTTCATCAATATTTGCAATATTGGTAAAGAAGGAAGGTGATACCTTAGTAGCAAAGGTTGAACTAGAGGGAATGTCAGAATTTTCTTCCTCGTCTTCAAGCTTGGCCATGAGACATAGATTGGCTTCATCATCATCTTCAGAGTCAGATGATTCTTCTTCGTCAGAGGCAGCCCAATCATAGTCAGCCATCAGGCCTTTGCCTTTCTTCTTAAAGGTTTTCAGCTTTGAATACCTTTCTTTCAGCTTTTTGTATTTTTCATCTCTAGTCCTGGGAGTAAAGTTTTTCTTGGGAAAAGCTGAGGGTCTAGAGACTTTCTTTGACCTACACTCACTAGCAAAATGTCCTATCTTTTCACAGTTATAGCAAGTAGCAGTAGCCTTATCAACAGGGGTTGATGATCTTGGCTTGTCAGTAATAGCAAGAGGTTTGTTCTTTCTGAAATTACTCTTTCTAGCAAATCTGCTGAACTTATTAGCCAGGAATGCTAGAGCTTCATCATCATCTGAAACGTCAGAATCTGATGATCGTTCAGAGTTAGTTTCCAACTCAGTGACAGTGATAGTAGATCGCTGAGTGGAAGGTAACTCTAAGAGTAAAGCAACATGGGTGCTTTTGGAATCTTTTATAAGATTCTTCTTAAGATGACTCGATTGCTCGTGATTCAGCATCGTGCCATATAAGGTAGAAAGAGTCATAGATTTAAGATCTTTTGACAGCTTGAGACACATTGAATAATTGTCCCAGCTTTCAGGTAAACATTCTAAGAACTTTGTCAGAACTTCAAAGTTAGAATATTCCTTACCAACAGTTTTAAGATCTATTATTAAGCAGTTAAAACATTGATGTACTTCAGAGAGAGATTCATTCTTACCACAAATAAAGCTTTCTTACTGTCTTACCAGGTTGATCTTTCGTGAGTCATGGACTTCAGATGTACCTTCATACTGAACACAGATTGTGTCCCACATGGGTTTTGAGGTTTTCAGGTTCATGACGGAATGGTAGACTTCGTCAGGAAGAGCCACGGAAAGTATGGATCTAGCTTTGGTGTCGATAGCCACTTTCTTCTTATCTTCATCAGTCCACATATGAAATTCCTTAGGAATCAGCCTTTTTGGAATAGCAGCTCTATTCTCAGTGGCTGGAACTTCAGGATCAATTCTTACAGGAATATATGGGTTGTTTTCAAGATAGTAAGGCATAGTAGGGTCTACACCTTCTAAGAAGAGAATCATCCTATTTTTCCATAGATTGAAGTTATCTATAGAAAATCTAGGGGGTTTTGCAAGAGAACCATTGTCAATATAGTTTGTGTTTGTGTTGGTAGCCATTTTCAAAAATAGCAAGGAAGAGAAATCTTAGTATAGATAAGATCTTGTTTACGAGATTAAACAAATCCGCTCTGATACCACTTGTTCGTCCCGAAGGGTTATACAAGTTTGTAGAAGGGGGGGGGGGGGTTGAATACAAACACACGATTTTTACTTTTCTAAGTTGTTTATTGATAAATCTTAAAACAATTTACAACTTGTTGCGGAACAAGATTAAAGATAAACCTAATCTAAACAAGTTAAGAACACTAAGTTTCTTGCACTAGAATAAGAGAGAAAGGAGATAAGGAAATTACGAATAATAACCTAACACACAGTAGTAAGAAAGAAGAAGATGGCCCGAGCATTTAATGCATGGCAGTATGGCTTTACACGTGGCAGTGGCTGAGTGGTTGTATGGACAACCTAGTAGCCGCATGGTGCACAGTGTAGAATCAAAGTTGGTGTACGATTACAGACAAAAGGGATGTCCGTTCTGATAGTTCGTACGGAGACGTGCAAGGGAGGTAAGACAATAGTACTTTGTAAAGAGACTTCATGATCAGCTTTCGTTGAAATAGTTCTTTATCAGCGAATGATAAAGTTCAGCGATTGCTGAAGTCTTCTACTTGATACTTCACGTTGAGTGGACAATTCTGTGACTTCGCTGATATCCGCATCAGTTCATTAGTAGACTTGTCGCTGGTTCTTGGGCTTGATCTTCGACTTCAACGTAGAACCTTTGTTAATGTGAAACTTGTCTTCAGGGATCATAAGTAAACAACTAACTATCAGCGATCATCACATAGACTGAACAGGCTTAGAGCTACTAGATGAACAGTGTTCGCTGAATATTAAATTTAAAGAGCGAGAGTTTCTATCAGCGGTACTGTAAAGATCTTAGTACTTATCAGCGATAGTGAAACTCTAATACATATTGTTTACTTACAATTTTCAATAAGTGTTTAAGAGAGGGTCATTATCAAATCACTGAGGGTTTGGATCAACAAAACCATCAAAGGATGGAAAGTTAAATGGTCAATCAAGTAATACTCCCAAGCCTAACCAAAAAGGACCCATCATGAAATGGGTACCTAAGAAACTTTAAATATGTCTTGCAGAAACAACATGTTCAAATTTGGTACTTGGATTATGGATATTCAAGGCACATGACTGGAAATAAAGAGTTGCTAACCTCATTCAAAGACAAAATGGGAGGTCCAGTAACTTTTGGTGGAGATGGGCAAGGATAGATTAGAGGCTATGGAGTATTGACACATGGAGGTGTATTAGTTTCTAAAGTTGCTTATGTAGAAGGGTTAAATCATAATTTGCTTAGCATAAGTCAACTTTGTGATCATGGTTTTGATGTCAAGTTTAAGAAGAAATATTATTCACTGTTAGTTTCAGATTTTGGTCAAGAATTGCTCAGAGCTGATAGAAAGGGTAACCTCTCTCGTATGAATTTCAATCCAAACAAAAGTTCTAACACAGAAAAACTTTGTTTAGTCTCTTTGAATAAGGAAGATGTCTGGCTCTGGCATAAAAGACTTTCACATCTAAAATTTTCAACTCTTGACAAGCTTGTGAAACTAAACTTGGTAAAAGGTTTACCAACTCTTAAATATGACAGAGATCATCTATGTTCTGCATGTAAATGAGTAAGCTCAAGAGAGCTTCACACAGAACAAAAAGTGATCACAATTGGCCTAGACCCTTGCATATGTTACATGTGGATCTCTGTGGTCCAATTTCTGTGCAAAGTCTATCTGGCAAGAAATATATTCTTGTTTTTATTTATGAGTATTCAAGATATACCTGGGTTGAGTTCATCAGAGCAAAGTCTGATGTCCCAGAGGTGCTAATAAATCTGTTGAAAAGAATTCAGGTGCTGCTAAGTTTGAAAGTACAGAAGCTGAGAAGTGACAATGGAACAGAATTCAAGAATGCTAAAATTGAATCATACCTTATAGAAGAAGGTATTTCTCAGAACTTCTTTGCTGCAAGAACCCCTCAACAAAATGGAATTGTTGAGAGAAGAAACAGAACTTCGGTAGAAGCTGCCAGAACAATGTTAGCAGGATCTGATCTACCAACCAACTTATGGGCAGAGGCAGTCTCAACAGTATGTTTCACCCAAAAAAGGGCTATAATTGTGAAAAGATTCAAAAAGACTTCTTATGAACTCATCAACAACAGAAACCCAAATGTGAAATACTTTCATGTGTTTGGCTGCAGATGCTTCATTCTGAATGACATAGATCAACTTGGAAAGTTTGACAAAAAGGCTGATGAAGGAAAATTCATTGGATATTCTCTAACTTCAAAATCCTACAGAATCTACAATCTAAGAACAAATGTCATTCTGGAAATCATCAATGTATCCTTTAATGACAGAGCATCAAACATCTATGAAATTCCACTATCAGAGAGGATACACATCAGAGAGGAGCCCAGTTCCTCAAAATCAAGAGGATCATAACTTAATCTGATATTCAATGATTTCTTTGATGATGAAGATTCCCCTGAACTCATCAACAGAGGCAATCAAGTTCAGGGTTTTGAAGGACAACAACAATCAGGTACATCTCTTTCTGGTCCTTCAAATACTTCACCTTCTACTTCTCTGACTACAAGTCCAAATCAAGAAAATACAAATCCACAATCAGAAGAAGAGGAACTTGAACCATCATCACCCTTGTTGACACACATTGGAAGAAACTCCATATACAGCAACACATCTTCACATAGCCTTGATGGTACCCTTCAGAGCAATAAAGCTACACTCCAAAGCAGTGTTCCTTAGAGCCATGAAACTGTTGTACCCCAACATCTTTCAGAAGCACAGACTCCACCTCATGTCCATGCCCAATGACAAGATGGACAAAGGATGAACCTCATTATCAAATCATAGGTGCTCCTGAAGATGGTGTCAAGACAAGATCTGCAACAATAAACTAGGCTTTCTTTGTAAATTTTCTAAGTGTCATAGAGCCAAAGAAGGTCTCTGAAGCCCTTGATGATCCAAACTGGATAGAAGCAATGCAAGAAGAGCTTCTGGAATTTGAAAGAAATAAAGTTTGGTCCTTGGTTCCTTTACCCAAAGACAAATCTGCTATTGGAACCAAGTGGGTGTTCAGAAACAAGAAAGATGAAGATGGAATCATCATTAGAAATAAGGCTAGGTTGGTTGCCAAAGGATACTGCCAATAAGAAGGCATTGATTATGATGAAACCTTTGCTCCAGTTGCTAGGCTAGAAGCAATCAGAATATATCTAGCCTATGCAACTCACAAAGGGTTCAAGTATATCAGATGGATGTCAAATCTGCTTTTTTGAATGGCAAATTGCATGAAGAAGTATATGTCCAGCAACCCCCTGGGTTTGAGAATTCTGAGTTTCCAGACCATGTTTACCTACTTGACAAAGCTTTGTATGGCCTTAAACAAGCTCCCAAAGCCTGGTATAAAACTCCCTCAAACTTCCTGACAATCAATGGCTTTGAAAAAGGTACCGTGGATACTACCTTATTTATCAAGAAATACAAGCATGAGCTTTTGTTAGTACAGATATATGTTGATAACATTATTTTTGGGTCTACAAATCAAAAGTATTGTGACAGGTTTTCAGAGTTGATGACAAGTGAATTTAAGATAAGCATGATGGGAGAACTTTCATTCTTCCTAGAATTGCAATTCAAACAAACTATCAGGGGCACCTTTATAAGCCAATCAAAATATGTATCTGGTATTTTAAAGAAATATAAACTCAACAATTTAACTCCGATGAAAACACCCATTGCCACTGGAGTAAAACTTGACCATGATCCTAATGATCAATCTGTTGATATCAAGATCTACAAAGGCATGATAGGGTCACTTTTATACTTAACGGCAAGCAGGCCTGATATAATGTTTGGGTAACACCCCGAAAATTTGAGAACCAAAATTGGAGTCACGGACGTCCGCGAGAGGCAAGCCGGACGTCCGGGAGGAGCGGAAGCCCGCGGATCGTCCGCGGAAGCAACAAGGGTTTTGAATTGGAAATGGTTTGGCCGAGGTCGGCCGTCCACGAAGGGCCATGCGGACGTCCGCGACCTGTCTGATGAGTTAACTTGGGTATTTTAAGCCCTTTCTCTCTCTCTTTTTCCTCATTTTCACTCTCAAACCCTAACTCAACCTCTCTCTTCCTCTCTCAGCCGATTTTTGCCAATAAAACCTCAAACCCTTCCTCCTCTCATTCATCTTCTCCACTCAAACTAAACCCCTTTCCACCATAGATGAATATATGGAAGCTTGAAGCTTTTGAGGGTGATTAGGAGCTCTTGCTCGGAGATTCAAGTGATAAAGGTATTATTCCTCTACCCAAAAGCTAGGTGGTTGTTGTTTTCATCTTCATTCTATTTTGGGGTATTGTTGGATGATTTTGGTGATGTTTGGTTAAGGTAATCTTCTATTTCCTTCATTTATGAAGATTAGGGTTTTGGTATAAGTTGGGATTTGGTGTAAAATGTTTGGGGAGTGATTCTTCATGTTTGGATCGGGATATTGACGGTTGGAAACTTATGGATCTAGGTTTTTGGAAGGTTTGGCTTAAGGATCCATGTGCATCAAAGGAGCTTATGTTTGGGGAAAAATCTAGATTTAGTCTAAATCTAGCAAGGTGAGTTCAAGTTGCTTTGTGAAAACTTTGTACATGCCAAAATGTTATTTTTCCAAGTACTTATGTGTCTTTACATGAAAATTATCAATGGTTGAATTATTTGGTGGGTTTTAACCCTTTGAACTAATTATGGTTGTAAATATTGTAAAACACTTATATTTGGAGTTTTGGGGAAATGTGATAGATAAATCATACATGAAAATGGGTTATTGATTTATGTTTTAAATGGAGTCTACTTGTCATGAAAATGCATTTTGTGTATAATTTGGAAATATGCATTTAGTACATTATGGGACGATTTGGAAACGTACGGTGTGAGTTCTTTGGAAAAGAGGGTTGTCCCAACCCAAGGTTCTATTTCGGGTTTTCATGGATTTGAAATATTTATGGGCAAAAGTGTGTGTTGCTACGTTTAATCTCATTTGATGAGTTTTCATGAATTATCTTTTGAGTCAGTTGAGCTTATGGCTCGATATTGGAATTTGTTAAGTCTTTAGGACAATTGTCCAGTTTTGATAGCTCAAGTCGAGTTTTGATCATGATTTATGTTATTGGGAATTGCATGTTTTGAATGCACTTGTTTATTGGTTTGGGGTTGTGTAATGTTTTAGACCTATTAGCTATGGATCCATAGGCATTTGAGTTTCCCAAGTCTCGCAGGCAAGAGATCAGGATTGATTGAACTCAGTTTACGAGACGTTAGTTTCTCTTTTGTAGCACGGAATAGGCATCGGGTTCCATGATAAGTAAGGCGTGGGCCTATATGGTCGGGCGTCGTCTCACGGGCAGTAAGGTGTAATCCCAAATGTGCCTGTCATGGATTTGGAGTGACCCAATGTATAGACCTGGAGTGGTTGAAGTTGGGGGCTCCCTAGTCTCACGGGCAATAGATCTGGAGTGATTGAGCTCAGTTTACGACAGTAATCTACGTGTGTGTTTTATTGCATAGTAGGTGACCCACTTTTGTGTTCCGTCACGTGCAATGTATACGGGCCTCCCCCGTCACAGAAAGGTGTTGTTTTGGGTATTTGTGTTTATCCATGTTTTCGGTGACGCATCATATTTATATGAATTGTTTCACACGTTATATGAGTTATGGATTATGCTTCTATCCATGTTTGAGATGTTTTGGAATATCGGTGATTTATTTACGAATTCAATCATTTTGAGAGTCAAATGCTATTTCACCTTTCACGTTGGTTTTGGAGATGAGTCAATTTTGAGAAATCATTATATATTAAAGTTTCCAGTACGGAATTTGTGGGAGTTGGAAAATGGGTGATTTGCATCTAAAGTAAACTCTTTTGAAATCATGACTTAAATTGCATCTCTCTCGATTTATGAATTTATATAGTCATGATAAAACTCTTGAACTCACTAGGCGTTAGCTTAACCCTTTTTATTTGTCGGCATGTGCAACGGCTCAGGTTGGGAGTAGCTTTAGCTACACCGTGAAGTGGCGAGTGCTAGTAGAGTGCACGAGAGGTGATTTTGATTAGTAAAGTCATCCGCACTTATTCGGGATTAGCAACTTGTGTTGTGTTAAGTAACGCCCGTCTTAACTCTTAAGTTATTAATTGTGAAAACTATGAAGTTTAAATTCCGAGGTATTTTCAGGGATGATCTGTAGAAATGATTTTATCCTCTTTTGGATATTTTATTGAAATTAAAGTTAGTTGCTCGTTCCAATTTTGAGGGTGTTACAAGTTGGTATCAAAGCATAAGTTTGAGAGAATTAGGTGTTGATTTTGAATACCTAGACTCAAACTAGCATTCTTTTAAGTAAATATGAGTGAAATTTCACCATTAAGCACTTTAAGATAGGATGTTTTGAGGTCGATGGGGTTGCTAGAAACGAGAATCGCGTCGAGAGTAGCAAAGATAATCATGTACGGTGCGTTCATAATGACACCTGGCCAGTGTCATGGTGAACCTGCTAGTTACGTGTGCATACTTGAACTACTTTAATGTGATGACCGTTGGGGTAGTGAAGAAGTTTCTAAGAGGAAAATTCGTCGGAAAAGATTGACGAATTTAGTAATAGTCACTTAGGGTGACAATAAGCATGATAATTACTTTAAGTGGACCGTTTTGGGTCGAAGTTTATGGTTGGATTAGAACCATAGATTTATTAAATCGACCTTAATTCGAGGAGGAATTGTAAGGTAAATCGATGTAATTCCCCACTTTGCCTTAAGGTGTTTGAGTATCCGAATGACGGTAGTGTGACCGGAGGGATTTGGAGGAGTATGGTTTGAGACGTTGAGTGCCGACTAAGTTTATGCACGAAATTTATTTTTGAAAATAAATTGCATCAATTATTTCTTGTATTTCAAATCATCATATGAGTTGTGTTACGAGATCTCGGAAAAATGTTTAACACGCACAAGATTTTAAATCATGGGTTGAAACGTGCATGAAATTATTTTATTGCGGAAGTTGCAAACTCCGTCGGGACTTGTTTTATTTTGTCGTTGTCCAACGTTACTTTTGGATACAGTGATATCCATATTTTATGATGTTTAAGATGTTGGGCAAGTAACTACGACATATGACTTTAACATTGGATCTCCTCTACCAATGTTAAGGTTTGGACGCAAAGTTATCTTCCATTATGTCTATGTAGAGTTTATTGAAAAAGCTTTATTTAATGCATGACTTATTGAAAAATGTTGTTTATAGTGTGTTACAACAAAGAGAGAATTTTTGGAATTATGACATTTTAGTCATGATCTTGCTTTATGCAATTTGATTTTGGAAGCGAAAGGTTTGGCATCACTTGGTTGAGTTGAGGCAATTGAGCCCATGGAGTTTTACGGAGTTTCGTTTTACGACGTATTGTGTCGTGTGAGTGCAATTTTGTAAGATGCATACTTTAGTTATTGCGTGTGTTAATTTTGGATTATATTGGGCATTTTGTCTCGTTCGGGTTTTGTTGAGAAGTGTTATTTATGCCGTAAGGCGACCAAACGGAATGTTTTTGGAACTTTGATGTCGCGTAATTTCTCTTTCAAAGATTTGTGTTAGCACGTTTTGTTGCAATTTATTTAATTGTACGGATTGATTTATATGTGGCGTGAGTAATGCATGAAAGAACATACTGATTGTATTTCTTAACAATTTGCTTTATGTGATTCTGACTAGTTGATTATTTTATTGTCCTTTCTTGCAAACGCATGGTATTGATCTAAGGGTGTGCATAATTTAGTAGTCACTAACCCTCGAAAGCTTGATAAATGTATCGTGAATGAAAATGTTTTATTAATTCATTGCATGAGTGAGGGTTATGTGGTCAAAGATACGTTTTAAGATTGTGGGGTTTATGCACGGTTTACGATACGGTACATTTTGAAAACACGAATGTGTGAGTCATTGAACTTCGGTCAACATTGATTTGATGAGCATTTTGGAATATTGTAAACCTTTTTGGTTTTAGAGAAAAATGGGTATTTTGAGTATCCTAACGAGTAAATTTGAAACATTGTCATTTCAACGTTTTATATTGCGAGTGTGAAATTTTGGTGTAAATGCTCTGTGATGGGAATTTTGGAAAATTAATTGTCCTAACCTAGAGTAAGTGGGATTGCTTAAATTTTTGGAACATTAATACGCACCGTTTGTATGATTCGACATTCGAAGTCGATTTAAACCCTTTTTTGTGTCAACCAATTACAAACACTTATTTTTTCTAAGTTTTGGGAAAACACATTAATGTGTGGGTATTGTCAAAAGTGTTGCACTCTTATGTCATTATATGACTAAATGAGAAAATTTTGAATACTGATTTAAAGAATTTTGTCTTTTGAAATATTGTTATGAACGATTTGATGCATGTAATTTCGTTTCAAGAAAATTACTAAGAGAGTGTTACAAGTTTGCGTGCATACTCCAATTTAAGATTTCTTCTTGACGTTTTAGTCAATATATTCGAATGATTGAAACGTTTCGATTTTGTCTTTAAACTTGGAGCTGACATAAATCATTTTATGTTTTAACCCAAGCATGTTTATGGGATTGTTTTACCGTTTTTGTGAAATAAACTGGTATGTGTGCGAACCTTGTTGGTGAATTTGATTCCATGTCATTTTATGGTTAAAAGGGATTTTTGGGGAGTCGGAGGACGTTTAAACTCCTTTTGAAATACGTACAAATCTTTTGTTGCACACTATTTAAAGTATGAGAATTTCTTTACGTGCATGGCCTAAATAAATCTATGCTAAGACCGTGGCGGTCCATTTCATAAGATTGTTGAGCATACTATTACGCCTTGTTGATAACTTGAATTTTGGTGAAATGGTTTTCAAGACGACTTTCATATGTGGGACGAGTGTGTCCATTTTTACTCAACTACTTAACTGATAGTAGTAGTTTTTATGCGTGCGGTTAACTTGATATGAAAATCTTTGTATTGAAAAATTCTATAAAAAGTTTTCGATTGGCATATTTGTTAAACAATACACTTGAGAGCCTTGAACTCATTAGGACCCTGGAAAGGTCAAGTAACCCCGGTTAAAAGTAAGTGTGAGTAGAACTTCGGCAGTGGAAGGCTGAGTATTTTAATGTGTGATGGTACCGTAGGCCAAGTAGCGATATTTGTAGAATCGACATATTTTGTAACTGAAGGGTTAGATTCGCGGTATCTTATTTTGAGGTTGGTTGTAACCGTCTTGTTGGCAAATTTGTTTTTGGTCTTAGCCAATTTTCACATAAAGGGGCGTGTAGGACCTTGTGGACACCATATTGATAACCTTGGTTTTGTAAGAATGCTCGACGAGTGAAACTCGGGTGTCGAGTATGTTGTGGTTCAAAGTTGGTGGTATAACTAGGTGTCAACTTTTGGTCTTAAGGCCAAGCACCGTTAGGGTAATCGGAGGATTGTAGTCCGATTTTAAAGAAATGATGGTAATGGTTGTAGTGATCTTAAGATGTTCGATTATGATAAGTGAATTTGGTGGGATAACCTTCCTTGCGTGGTAAAAGAATATGTCGGGTGGATAAATGGCAAGTGGAAGAATCCTTAGAGTTGTGTAATTTATGGGCCAGTGATGATCGTCGGTGTTAGAGTTTAATGGAAATCATTAAGAGTAAATGCTAGTTCAGTAACGGAAATATTTGGGATTCAGAGGTCTTGGTTGATTTCGGTAGTGATTAAACCTTGGACTGGTTTGGAAAGGAAATTTTAAGAACATATGGATGTGGAGTGATTGGAGAGTTCGAATCTGTCATTGGGAAAGTATGGATCACTTAAGGTTGGGAGGCAACTTAAGTCTGGTGGTCAGAAGCCACTCTAGTGAATTATGCCTTCAGTTGGATGTAAGTGTTTTATGCCTAAGCGGGGCCTTGTTGTAAGTAACACCGAGAAGCCGTTGTGGGCAATCCTGTGAGAAATAAATTTCAACCTGGTTGAAACTAAGGGAATTTGAAATGTGTTGGGCGCGGTGGCCATTAATTGTGTGAGAACTAGATTTCGAGGACGAAATCTCTTTAAGGTTGGGTGGATTGTAACACCCCGAAAATTTGAGAACCAAAATTGGAGTCACGGACGTCCGCGAGAGGCAAGTCGGACGTCCGCGAGGCGCGGAAGCCCGTGGGTCGTCTGCGGAAGCAACAGGGGTTTTGAATTGGAAATAATTCGGCCGAGGCCGGCCGTCCGCGAAGGGCCACGCGGACGTCCGCGACCTGTCTGATGAGTTAACTTGGGTATTTTAAGCCCTTTCTCTCTCTCTCTCTCTCTCTTTCCTCATTTTCACTCTCAAACCCTAACTCAACCTCTCTCTTCCTCTCTCAGCCGATTTTTCCAATAAAACCTCAAACCCTTCCTCCTCTCATTCATCTTCTCCACTCAAACTAAACCCCTTTCCACCATAGACGAAGATATGGAAGCTTGAAGCTTTTGAGGGTGATTAGGAGCTCTTGTTTAGAGAGTCAAGTGATAAAGGTATTATTCCTCTACCCAAAAGCTAGGTGGTTATTGTTTTCATTTGCTTTCTATTTTGGGGTATTGTTGGATGATTTTGGTGATGTTTGGTTAAGGTAATCTTCTATTTCCTTCATTTATGAATATTAGGGTTTTGGTATAAGTTGGGATTTGGTGTAAAATGTTTGGGGAGTGATTCTTCATGTTTGGATCGGGATATTGACGGTTGGAAACTTATGGATCTAGGTTTTTGTAAGGTTTGGCTTGAGGATCCATGTGCATCAAAGGAGCTTACGTTTGGGGAAAAATCTAGATTTAGCCTAAATCTAGCAAGGGGAGTTCAAGTTGCTTTGTGAAAACTTTGTACATGCCAAAATGTTATTTTTCCAAGTACTTATCTGTCTTTACATGAAAATTATCAATGGTTGAATTATTTGGTGGGTTTTAACCCTTTGAAGTAATTATGGTTGTAAATATTGTAAAACACTTATATTTGGAGTTTTAGGAAAATGTGATAGATAAGTCATACATGAAAATGGGTTATTGATTTATGTTTTAAATGGAGTCTACTTGTCATGAAAATGCATTTTGTGTATAATTTGGAAATATGCATTTAGTACATTATGGGACGATTTGGAAACGTACGGTGTGAGTTCTTTGGAAAAGAGGGTTGTCCCAACCCAAGGTTCTATTTCGGGTTTTCATGGATTTGAAATATTTATGGGCAAAAGTGTGTGTTGCTACGTTTAATCTCATTTGATGAGTTTTCATGAATTATCTTTTGAGTCAGTTGAGCTTATGGCTCGGTATTGGAATTTGTTAAGTCTTTAAGACAATTGTCCAGTTTTGATAGCTCAAGTCGAGTTTTGATCATGATTTATGTTATTGGGAATTGCATGTTTTGAATGCACTTGTTTATTGGTTTGGGGTTGTGTAATGTTTTAGACTTATTAGCTATGGATCCATAGGCATTTGAGTTTCCCAAGTCTCGCAGGCAAGAGATCAGGATTGATTGAGCTCAGTTTACGAGACGTTAGTTTCTCTTTTGTAGCACGGAATAGGCATCGGGTTCCATGATAAGTAAGGCGTGGGCCTATATGGTCGGGCGTCGTCTCACGGGCAGTAAGGTGTAATCCCAAATGTGCCTGTCATGGATTTGGAGTGACCCAATGTATAGACCTGGAGTGGTTGAAGTTGGGGGCTCCCTAGTCTCGCGGGCAATAGATCTGGAGTGATTGAGCTCAGTTTACGAGAGTAATCCACGCGTGTGTTTTATTGCGTAGTAGGTGACCTACTTTTGTGTTCCGTCACGTGCAATGTATACGGGCCTCCCCCGTCACCGAAACGTATTGTTTTGGGTATTTGTGTTTATCCATGTTTTCGGTGACGTATCATATTTATATGAATTGTTTCCCACGTTATATGAGTTATGGATTATGATTCCATCCATGTTTGAGATGTTTTGGAATATCGGTGATTTATTTACGAATTCAATCGTTTTGAGAATCAAATGATATTTCACCTTTCACGTTGGTTTTGGAGATGAGTCAATTTTGAGAAATCATTATATATTAAAGTTTCCAGTACGGAATTTGTGGGAGTTGGAAAATGGGTGATTTGCATCTAAAGTAAACTCTTTTGAAATCATGACTTAAATTGCATCTCTCTCGATTTATGAATTTATATGGTCAAGATAAAACTCTTGAACTCACTAGGCGTTAGCTTAACCCTTTTTATTTGTCGGCATGTGCAACAGGCTCAGGTTGGGAGTAGCTTTAGCTACACTGTGAAGTGGCGAGTGCTAGTAGAGTGCACGAGAGGTGATTTTGATTAGTGAAGTCTTCCTCACTTATTCAAGATTAGCAACTTGTGTTGTGTTAAGTAACGCTCCTCTTGAGTTATTAATTGTGAAAACAATGAAGTTTAAATTCCGAGGTATTTTCAGGGATGATCTGTAGAAATGATTTTATCCTCTTTTAGATATTTTATTGAAATTAAAGTTAGTTGTTTGTTCCAATTTTGAGGGTGTTACAGTTTGCAACTTGTCTTTGTGCTAGATTCCAAGCTAATCCAAAGGAATCTCATTTGTCTATTGTCAAAAGGATTTTTAAATATCTGAAAGGGACTAAATATTTGGGTCTCTGGTAGGGGTGCTCAAAAACCCGATCAACCCGACCAACCCGATCAACCCAACCCAACCCGAAGAGAAATAACTCAACCTGAAGCAACCCGATGTCCAATCGAGTTGTAAAATCCTCAAACCGTATGTATTGGGTTGATATCAGGTTAGGAAAACTTGAACCCAACCCAACCCGATGAACCCGATATATATATATATATATATATATATATATATATATGCAAATTGAGAAAAACAGTTGATGTTGATATATTTAAGATTTAAGAAATATGCAAATTGGAGACGTCAAGTTATTTGATCATATTTGGTTTAGACATTTGTATATGTAGTATCTATATATGTGTGAATTATCGGTTGTATTTTAAAGACATGTTTTCTTTATTTTTATGTTTCTAATTTTGATTTTACCTTGTTTAAACACAACCCGACCAACTCGATCAACTCGAACGGGTTGGGTTGGGTTGGGTTGAAATTTTTTCAAACCGCCAACATTGGGTTGATGTGTCGAAATGCCTTCAACCCGATCAACCCAACCCGTGAGCACCCCTAGTCTCTGGTATCCTCTTAACTCTGGCTTTGAGCTTATAGCATACACAGATTCAGACTATGGAGGATGCATGAATGACAGAAAGAGCACTCCTGGTAGTTGTCAACTACTTGGGGAGAAACTTGTGAGTTGGACATCCAAAAGGCAAAATTGTATGTCAACCTCTATAGCAGAAGCAGAATATGTGGATGCTGCTAGTTGTTGTTCCCAAGTAATCTGGATGAAGACTCAACTCAGAGACTATGGTCTTGAGTTTGACAGAGTTCCAATTCTCTGTGACTCCAAGAGTTCCATTGCAATCACAAAAAATCCTGTTCAGCACTCAAAGACAAAGCACATTGACATAAGGTACCACTTTATAAAAGACCATGTTGAAAAAGGCATAATTGAGATGTATGTTGTCTCAACTGACTTTCAGCTTGCTGACTTGTTCACAAAACCTCTTGATGAGAGGATATTTAACTTTCCGATTAGCAAGTTGGGTATGCTCAATATGTCTTCCTAATCTCTGGACAAGAGATCAGAGCCTCTGACATCCATCTCAGAGCTTCTGATAAAATTATTAGGTAGTACATATTGTCAGAACCTCTATTGTTCTTTTCAGAGTTACTTTAGCATAACTTCAACATTTCTTGTTTTCTCAGAGCCTCTGATTTGTCCATCAGAGCCTCTTTATCTTGGTTCATCTCATTTCATGTATATTCTATCAATATTTTTCAAACCATGCATACTTTAAGGGGGAGACTAACAAGTTTTGATCTAAGAAAACCAAATCATCACTTAAGGGGGAGCAAGTCAAATATCTCAGAATCTCTTAATATTGTGACTTGGCAGAAATTTATCATGAAGAAAACACCTTTGAGAAAGGAAAACCTATTCTGATAAAAACACTTTTGAATACATCTCTGAACTTCTTACTCAGAATTGGATCTCTGATACATCATCAGAACCTCTGATCCTAACATCAGAGCCTCTGTAATACCTTCAGAAATCTGATCCCGGTTTAAAGAGTACTTTGATTACTTCCATATTAGAATTAGGATTTTTAAATGATTTTTTTGTGTATTAAAGGTGAAACACCTTGAGAAGGGTTACTTATACAAATATCAGAAGGAATACTCAACAGAGCTCTGTTGTTTCTGAAACACTTGTACGCTTTCTGAAATTACTTCGACTCTGGATGCGGGTCATTTATGAGAATCACCCACCTGTGATCTTGAAACACCCTAAAAACAGGGTCAATTAAAACCTCAAAATAAACAAGTTATAATCACCAAAATATCAGACTTTTATAACCAGAGGATCAAAAGTGAAGTTTTATGTACATAAACATCTAACTTGAATAATCCTATTAATCTAATCATATCAACATAATCAGATTACTAGATTATCTAAGCTTTGTCCCAAAAATCATCAAAAGAGAATCTTGATCCTTTGACATCTATATAAGTCTGATTTCTTCCAACATCTGCATCTCACTCTCCCAGACTACTTCCCAGAGCTTGTACCTGGTAAGAAAATTTAATTTGAAACATTAGGCTTTCGCCTAGTGAGAATATTCAAATCAAATTAAAACTTAACAACTAAAATATTAACAGATATATCAAACCTGTTATCAACCATCTTACCGTACCAAAGCTCTTTTCAACAACAGGAATCCACCCAATTCCCATCCTTATGACTAATTCATCTAGTCGTAATAATATCAACAAGAGTTACTATAAATCATACCAGATTATAAGTAACTCCCCATCCAAAGAAATTACAGTTTCTATACCGGCTTATTTCTTAGTCCGGAAGTAGAGATTACAAATTACTTTATGCCTATCTCTGAACTTCCCTAAAATTGAAGATCTCAAATCTTCCGTCTGAAATGGGAATTACAAACTCGATGTCTGCCTATCCCACATTTCACTTTTCTCACCATCTTGAACACTGGCCCCCCAAATGGGATTTAATTTATATCGCGCTTAACAACAAGGGCCCTCTGGTAATCCAAGATACACTCAACCACTAGAAATTACATCCCTTTGGTCAATGGCTGATAAACGGTTCCCATTAGACCGTACTAAGTGGCCCTCTGATGACCGGATGTCTATTTCTAGCTAACGCAACACAATAACGGTGTATCATCTCTCTTTCTATCGTATACTAAAATTGTACGATATATCATATATTCTATATGTCTATATATAGAATATTAATTACAGCAATTATCCCCATTTTTGCCACTTAGCATCAGGGATTAACATCTCAATTGTAAACTACATGATCGGACTCATAATTAAGTCTTTTCAATTCATTATAACATCGCTTTAATATCATATTTAAGTTTATAGCATGTATCAGTTTGCATAAAACAGAAAATCGCATCATATGAGTATTGCGCAACCAACTGTAGCGCAATGCTCAACTTTTCGCAAGCCACTGTAGCGAGTTTAACACTTCTCGCAAGCCACAGTAGCGAGATTCTCACTTCTCGCAAGCCACAGTAGCGAGATTCTCACTTCACTCCAAAGAGCCTAGCGAGATGCTCAAAATGCGCAACCAACTGTTGCGAGTTTTAACAAATTTCGCAAGCAACGCTTGCGAGTTTCTCACTTTGCGCAACCAAGGCTTGCGCAAAGTATACTTTCTCAGTTACTGTTCATCATCTTCCTTATTTAAGCCAAATTCAAGTCTTAACAGATTAAGCTTACCTTTACCTCAATTAAGCTCTACCAAAGTATTTCATACAAGAATAACATATCTATCATCATTTTAATTGCTTAATTTTAAGAAGAATGAATAAACTCACCTTAGTGAAATCTGAACACTGCGTTCTTCATTTCCCAGGAGCTTAATCGAACAGCTGAACAACCACTATATTATCAGATTATTTTCATTCAAGAAATCAGTAACAAAACTCACTTTCTTACCAAGATTTCTCTAAAAATCGGATTTCTCTTTCTTTGCTTCTTTCTCTTTCACGAACTCTCTCTCCATTTCTCTTCGTTTGCTCCAAACCGAAAACACACCACACACACACACTTGTATTTTGTTGTTTTGAATATCACTACAAGATGACACCTATCCATTTTCAGTAATGGATTTATGAGGTGTCCAAAATTTTACATAGACAACCCTCAACTTTCCATACTTGGCAAGAATAACCCCCTTAACTTGTTTTTCCACCAAAAATACATAATATCTCTTATTTGGAGTTAAACTCTACAATTAACTTACCAAATAATTAAACACATCCTATTAAATAATCTTCTCCCATTATTTAATAACTCAAACATAATCCCATATAAAATTTGGGATGTTACAATACTCCCCAACTTGAAAATGATTTCGTCCTCGAAATCAAAGCTAGGCAAACAAATGAGGGTATCTAACCTTCATATCCTCCTCCGACTCTAAAGTCACAATAGCACCTAAGCGATATTATACCATAGTCCTATAACCACATCCTCAGATTGTGAATTCTCAAAAGATTTCTCTAAATCGTTTCCAGTTCCTTCTCATATTTTCTGATACCCCTCTTCCATTATACCCGCTCTCCAACTTGGATTTGCAAAACTCCTTAAAGCAACTGTTTATCATTAATTCTTTATCCGACTATTGCTTGATCTACAGTACCGTCATCAACCGTAACCCAATCTCCAGGTTTCAAACTAACAATAACTTATACTGTCTGAAATTCCACACGCTCTTTTACAATAAGCATATTCGCCACTATTAAATACTTCAAATACTACGGCAGTCCATCATTACATCCATGACTTACACGTACCTTCGGTACAAAGTGCTACCACTTCCTTACACCACTATCGCACCAAACGACCACATTACAACCAAGCACAAAAGTGTAGTATATCAAGGGTGATAATTTCATTGAACTTGTAGTATGACTACATTCTTAGGTCTGATCTTTCTATCGTTGTTTTCCCACATTAATATGGAGTACTATTCTCCAAACATTACTTGTCTCTTTCTTCCAACTTTTCCACATACCGATAACACATCCTTATTACTATACAGTTGCACCAAAATTCTAACTTAGGGCATTTAACCAAGTCACCTTGAAACTACAACACTGATCGAAGTTACTACATATTCTTTGGTAATCAACTAATATTCTCAAAAAAAAATCTATCATATTTAAGAAGAAACTCCCACTCCTTAAAGATTTTTGCATCCACTACACCACATTTTGACTAACACACCCATCATTCACATTAAATTTTCAATGTTTCAAAAACATAAACTTACTTAACGACTCACACAACCAAAAATCAGATTGGATAAACACCCACTAACGCTCTGACGCTCTATTCCGATATTAACCATATTACTACGCCTTCTACATACCACATGTTCCAATAACTTTATTGACAAAAATAATACTCTTCATTTGAAATCTCCGAAAGACTTCCATCAGATGCTTCCTCTTTCTGACTTCATATTACATACTAGTTGACATACTATCTTGGCAATTCCTGCCACTACTCGTTCATACAATCTCCACCCATAACATTAACCACAGACCAGGCCTCTCACAGACTCATACATAAAACATTTTATATTCATGTTTTCTTGCTCAAATAACCGAGTTTATTTCACTAAATATCTCCTCCCCAACTTTAATTGAACTACCACTCTTGATTTGCTAAATAACTTGAACTTATTCGTTCATACCAGCTCCTTGTGATTCCAAACCAATACCAAGACATGGTACAATCCTTCACAGATCAACATTTTCCATACCTCACTTCATTTGTGCCTAATACTTTCTCCTTTGTAAACCATCCACATCTCAAGTAAAACACTTCTATAAAACAACAGTCTTTCATAATCTTAACACTCTTACAAAGTGGTCCTTCAGCTTTTATTCTTCTGATTTAAGACTTAACAATAAATAATTCCAAAAGAATACCCAAAACATAAACATCATGCAAACTTCTATTTTAATACAATCCATGTAATCCCAATCTAAGCCTACAACGAGCTTATTAAATCGGGTTAATGCTTTGAAGACTCAGCTGAGTTCAAAACCGAGTCATCTACTCAAAGGATCTAAGGATCATTATGCAACATACGTTCCGAGGCATGATAAATTCATGACTCCTTCATTGCTACTTTCCCAACGAAGTCAATTATATAGGTATATATATATATATACTTATATGCAACTCTTATATACTTCACAATGTATATATTTCGCCAAGGTTCATTAGTTCCAAGGGTATTAAGAATGCGAAATTTATCAAACAGTCTTTACACTTAAGACCGACACTAGTTCAAATAGAGTGCAGTTTAAGCATATAACACAACCAAGACTTCATCTCGAGTCATTAAAATTGACAAACATTCAAAAGACTTATTTGAATATAAATCAAGCCTTTAAGGCCAAAATATTCGTTTGGTTAAACATGTGTCACTCACACGATTACGTAAACCAAAATACATTGTTACCCAAACTCTTTACCTTTTTAATCCCTTTATTGGCCATCGGCCCCAAAACAAAGGTTTACACTCAAAACTTTACATGGTCGGATTTGCCAAAATCCCCCAACCCACATGTTCATATTTTAAAACGTAATACATCATAAATATTGCACACTCACAATACACATTAAAAGCGTGTTTTGACTACATGTCTTTCACTTGTGCAACAAATAATCAAAACTTCTTTCATTAATAATTTATTCGACAATCATCCAAAATCCCCCAATTGTCATACACAATAATATCCACTTTGCGCATACCCTCTGCATAACAGCATGCCGGTACCGCTCACGGTTTCGTTCCTACCTGCACAGGCATATGCGGGACGCATCCAGACCGTACCCAGTGACAGACAAAATGCCTCAGACACCTTACACAACTATCGTCTTTCAAAGAAAAAAAACTTGACATGACAATACTTCCTTAACCCTGAACCTAATCCTTCCTCCAGACACGACCGACCCCCGGCAACTGTATTACTAGTCACCGAACAAAGGTACAGACCCTCATATTACTGTCACTAAAGTCCACTTTCGACTCTCCCACTATTCATCTCTCATTTGAATACCATTACCAAAACCACAAACTTTCTCTCAAGGTTTATCCAACACCTTTCCACTCTTGGAGTTCTTTCTTAGCTTATAGCGTAATACCCTACGACCTAGCGAGTTCATAGCCTTCATGCATGACAATATAATAAATAACTCAATTCACACTTTTCTCATTTAAATAAACAACATTTGGAACAACGTGGGCACACACGACCCCAATCATTTTCATAACTCTAATGTACTACACAACGATCTCAAAAATCGTTTGTATATATATTTCCGTAAAATCCAATCTTTCTCAACCAAAAGATGTTGTTACAACAGTAATATCTTAAATGAAGATCTTTTCATACGACAAACTTTTAAAATTTACTGACACAAAGTAAACTAGTCGTTTCTCACACTCATTTATATGATATCATCAAATCAATATCTTTGTTGGTTATAAAAGTTTACTGATCAACGCTTTCTTGACCTATTTGCTATCATACAACTTTTGATGTAAAGTATGAAATATTTTGCAAGTTGCTAAGCTCCAAAATTTCGTTAGGCAGCGTAATTGAAATTGCCCTTTTTCTTTAAATACATACTTGCACAAACTAATTCATCCTTGAATAAAACTGTTATTTATGCATTTGGTTTGAAATCAAGAAAACTCATGTAACACACACTAAAACACCATGCATAAAACTTACTCGCAATGAAGGCTACTTACTCAAACAAGGTCAATCGTTTTACTTACTTCAGACCAGAGGTCACTCTCTCGGCCTTATAATAATTGCTATACATGCATTCCATGGCCCCCATACTCAACCATGTCATACTAATTTCCGTCTTAATCAATTATCTCATACTCTATCTCTGCACATATCAAATCATCTATTAAAGGTTGCCTTGGCGGACTTTCATGAGTCCCGCACTTCCAGGTTGTCCTTCCAACCCCCAAATCATTTACTGCTCTGTCCTCTAAAGGACCTTGGTGGGGTATTCACCATCACTCTACTATGACTAAAAAGGATAACCACGAGAAATGGTTCTGCACTTACATACATACAAAACGTACTTTACCGATCGTTAGTCACTGTAACAATTCAGAAATAAGCATGCTCGCGTAACAATATATTCAAAATAACAGTAGCTAATTGGAATTATGAATATATCATACAGGAGAATCCTCGTTACCATTGTCACAGTACCAACTTCTCGTATTTCCGTCAATTCTAAGACTATCCCGTCTTAGTACTTCTACCCATCTCTCACAATCATAACTTAATTTATCTCAGCTTAAGTCTAAGTATCTCATCAGCATACTTAGTTCACTTAAACTAGTGCTCTGATACCATACTGAAACACCCTACAAACAGGGCCAATTAAAACCTCAAAATAAACAAGTTATAATCACCAAAATATCAGACTTTTATAACCAGAGGATCAAAAGTGAAGTTTTATGTACATAAACATCTAACTTGAATAATCCTATTAATCTAATCATATCAACATAATCAGATTACTAGATTATCTAAGCTTTGTCCCAAAAATCATCAAAAGAGAATCTTGATCCTTTGACATCTATATAAGTCTGATTTCTTCCAACATCTGCATCTCACTCTCCCAGACTACTTCCCAGAGCTTGTACCTGGTAAGAAAATTTAATTTGAAACATTAGGCTTTCTCCTAGTGAGAATATTCAAATCAAATTAAAACTTAACAACTAAAATATTAACAGATATATCAAACCTGTTATCAACCATCTTACCGTACCAAAGCTCTTTTCAACAACAGGAATCCACCCAATTCCCATCCTTATGACTAATTCATCTAGTCGTAATAATATCAACAAGAGTTACTATAAATCATACCAGATTATAAGTAACTCCCCATCCAAAGAAATTACAGTTTCTATACCTGCTTATTTCTTAGTCCGGAAGTAGAGATTACAAATTACTTCATGCATATCTCTGAACTTCCCTAAAATTGAAGATCTCAAATCTTCCGTCTGAAATGGGAATTACAAACTCGATGTCTGACTATCCCACATTTCACTTTTCTCACCATCTTAAACACTGGCCCCCAAATGGGATTTAATTTATATCGCGCTTAACAACAAGGGCCCTCTGGTAATCCAAGATACACTCAACCACTAGATATTACATCCCTTCGGTCAATGGCTGATAAACGGTTCCCATTAGACCGTACTAAGTGGCCCTCTAATGACCGGATGTCTATTTCTAGCTAACGCAACACAATAACGGTGTATCATCTCTCTTTCTATCGTATACTAAAATTGTACGATATATCATATATTCTATATGTCTATATATAGAATATTAATTACAGCAATTATCCCCATTTTTGCCACTTAGCATCGGGGATTAACATCTCAATTGTAAACTACATGATCGGACTCATAATTAAGTCTTTTCAATTCATTATAACATCGCTTTAATATCAGATTTAAGTTTATAGCATGTATCAGTTTGCATAAAACAGAAAATCGCATCATATGAGTATTGTGCAACCAACTGTAGCGCAATGCTCAACTTTTCGCAAGCCACAGTAGCGAGATTATCACTTCACTCCAAAGAGCCTAGCGAGATGCTCAAAATGCGCAACCAACTGTTGCGAGTTTTAACAAATTTCGCAAGCAACGCTTGCGAGTTTCTCACTTTGCGCAACCAAGGCTTGCGCAAAGTATACTTTCTCAGTTACTGTTCATCATCTTCCTTATTTAAGCCAAATTCAAGTCTTAACAGATTGAGCTTACCTTTACCTCAATTAAGCTCTACCAAAGTATTTCATACAAGAATAACATATCTATCATCATTTTAATTGCTTAATTTTAAGAAGAATGAATAAACTCACCTTAGTGAAATCTGAACACTGCGTTCTTCATTTCCCAGGAGCTTAATCGAACAGCTGAACAACCACTATATTATAAGATTATTTTCATTCAAGAAATCAGTAACAAAACTCACTTTCTTACCAAGATTTCTCTAAAAATCAGATTTCTCTTTCTTTGCTTCTTTCTCTTTCACGAACTCTCTCTCCATTTCTCTTCTTTTGCTCCAAACCGAAAACACACCACACATACACACTTGTATTTTGTTGTTTTGAATATCACTACAAGATGACACCTATCCATTTTCAGTAATGGATTTATGAGGTGTCCAAAATTTTACATAGACAACCCTCAACTTTCCATACTTGGCAAGAACAACCCCCTTAACTTGTTTTTCCACCAAAAATACATAATATCTCTTATTTGGAGTTAAACTCTACAATTAACTTACCAAATAATTAAACACATCCTATTAAATAATCTTCTCCCATTATTTAATAACTCAAACATAATCCCATATAAAATTTGGGATGTTACAGATCTGCTGAAATCCAACCGTGATGGTTCCATGTCAGAAAACTGTCAGTCCCGAGACATACGTGGCTTTATCTGATTGGTCAACTGACATGCAGTTGTAACCACGTCTCCTCTAGACGTCGTACCACTAACTTGACACTTGAGTACCTTCTTATCCTAATTCGAATATAGAAACCCACTTTAATTCTCATTTCATTCTTTACGCTTTTAAATTCCCCGAGAATTATTTTCCCTCTCTATAGTTCTTTATCTTCTTCGTGTTCTACAAACCTCAAAACCTGCAAAAATGGCCGCACCTCAACACTCTGTTGAATCTAGCCGAGTAGCCCTGTTGATCAAATCGAGATCCTACCATTTCCAAATGAATAGCAACAATTTTCTGGTCGATCTTAGCCCAACCCGTTATGAACCCCATTATTCTTGATTTTTTCATAAGATCTGAACTAATGCACGCACTCACCATGGTTGACACCACTCTTCCTTTGGTGTATGTACAACAATGGTGGTCTACCTGTCAGTTTGTCAAGGAGCAAGGAGGAATCATTGGCAAAGTGGATTCTGCTCAAGTAGGAGAAGGAACGGTTCACACTTACCCCAAGACATTGCAGAGGATCTTCAGGTTTTTCACCCCTAAACATCTAAATGTGGAATCCTACGAAGTACCACCCAATCAACAAACCTTGGTTGAATTCGTCAAGTTCCGGGGCTACAATGATACAACAATCACCAGGGTAAGCCAATTCCGCCGAAAACATCTACCACCCATCTGGAACTTCATGTTCAGTGTCCTTAATCGAACCCTAACTTCCAAATCTGGAAGTCTTGACCAATCGAGCCCTTTCATACTCACAATAATGTATGGAATGTAATTTAAGAGGAACTTCGATTATGCCACCATCATCTACGACGAAATCCAAACGGTGGTCGACAACAAGAACAAGGCTCTTGCCAGATGGAAGCTCGTCGGAGAAGACAAGGCCCCGAAATCAACCATGTTTCCCAGGTTCATTGCACTCGCCATCAGAGTTGCGTTCGATAAGTTGCAGTTGATTCAAGAAGAAGCCCCAACACCCAACTAGACGATGGCCTCATTCAAACCAACAAAATTCGGTACATATCTTAATACTCACAGAGTTCTTAGAACTATGCTTGTATTGATTCATGAGAATCACCCTTCTTTAACCTCCTACAGAAACGTTGCTCAACCTCAAGAGCCTGGGGTAAGATCCCCAGCGTATTTAGGATCTGAGCCTCAAAGTTACGAGTTGTAAGAGGAAGAATAAGTGTTAGAAGAGAACAGAGCACCCACAGAGGGGTCTGTCTCAGAGGGAGATAGGGAACCTTCAGAAGGAGGGGCAGAGAGCTCGCCCTCCTCTGAAGAGAGTGAGCAAAGAACTGAGGGTCCTGAGCGTTCTAACCCACTAAGTGCCTAGAGTTCAGAGAGGATAATAAAAGATGTTCCTCAGAACACGCATAGGTACTTTAGGACTCAAGAGCCCACTCCTTGTGCAACCGAACAATCTACACAGGACAGTCCAATGTCACAGCGTATTGAATCAGAGGTGCACGCCTCGAACACCAACCAACTTAAACCATCATAGGTAATTCCTTCTACCTCTGATATGCACAACCACAGGGAAACCAATCTTGACAACTTTACCCATTCTCCCCAGGGTACCCAAGAAAACCCACACCATGAAGCCTCTGTGGCTCATGTAGATGACCTGTCACATAGAACCGGGATTTTTAATATCCCACATAGTCTTTGCCCAACTCAGGGTGTTGGGTCATTGACCAGCATCTCCCTAAATCGAAACGTGGTGTTGGCTGCTACGCTATATGGAAATAAGTTGCGCCTTCTCCACCAGCAATTGCTTTTGGCCAAATCAACGCAACTCTGAACAGAGGCACCTCTGAACTCGAGGTTGACTTGGAAACATGTGTTGGTTCCAAGAATTTACCCTTTGATCTCATTACCAAAGCAGAGTTCACAAGTTTCTGTAATGAGATTAGAAACTCCTTGAATGAGTATAAACTTACATTATCAGGTACCATAGCGCATGTAATACCCCGCTTTAAAAATGTGTACTTTAACGTCTCAAAAATATATCGTAATTAAAATGTCAATTTTAGATAGTTGAGGGTTAAAATTGTCATTAAGCTAAAGTGCTATAATTAAAAAAAATTAATAATTAATAACAATAAAATATATATGTGTTTCATGTAGTCGCCAATGCTTTAAGCCGTAAAGCTGTGGAACAAGTTTTTTCTTTAATTGTTTCTAAAGAGTTGGCTTTGGAGATCAAATGATTCGGTCTAGAAATCTATCCGAGTTCACAAACTGAAATCCTATCTAGTCTAACGGTAGAGCCAACTCTAATCTCTCGAATCAAAGAAGCCCAACAAGACGATAGTGAATTGTGGGCAAAGTTCCAGCAAGCACAAGAGAATGTTAATTTGGAGTTTAGAACCGATGATGATCATGTGTTGTGGTTTTGGGATCGTCTTTGTGTTCCGAATAACTCGGAGCTTAAAGATCAAATTCTGATCGAAGCTCATAACCCTATGTTTTCTATTCATCCGGGCACAACTAAAATGTATCGTGATCTGAAGACCCATTTCTGGTGGGTTGGAATGAAGCGAGATATCGCTGAATTTGTAGCTCGTTGTCTTATTGTCAACAAGTTAAAATTGAACATCAACGTCAAAGTGGTCTTCTCTAATAATTGAACATTCCAATATAAAAATGGGAAAACATAACTATGATTACGTAGTCGGACTACCTCGCACAACCTTAAGACTTAATGAAATTAGAGTAGTGGTTGATCGACTGAGGAAATCGACTTATTTTCTTCCTATCCGACAATCGTGGTCGATCGATAAACTGACAGAAGTATTCCAACGTGAAATTGTACGTCTCCATGGCGCTCCTGTATCGTTTACCTCCGATCGAGACCCACACTTTAAATCTCGATTTTGGGAAGGTTTACATAAAGCCTGGGGCAGACGTTTGAATTTTAGTACAACCTTTCATCCTACTTTATCAAGTTTTTATGTTATTACTCTAGAGATTAGGAGAGGATATATGAATTATGTAACCGATGTGTGATGGTCGAGTTATTTTCCTTTCTAAATCGATCTCTAGCTGACATGAGGAGTAATGAGTGTGATTTTGGATTATCGTTTAGATTGGTGATTTTCTTCGACGATAGTGTTATAAGTGATATGCTATTTAAGTCTTAACATGTTGTGCGTAGGAGTATAGTAAGTTAGTGTTTTTTTTGTATTATAGGCATTGCATTGCGAGGAGTATATATATTAGGAAGTGGGTTGGTAGTCTAGTAGTCTTAAATGATTATGTTTTAGAATTTTAGAATTAATGATATAGATATAGTTATCAAACTTGGTTATCCGTATGAAAAGCTGAAATTGGGTATAGTCAGAATGTTTTGGTATTCGATGAATTAGTTAAGGGTGCATGATTATTGCTAGAATACCTTATAAGTTCGAATATGGATGACATATACTTGGCGGTACATTATGGTTTTGAGAAATTGGTTATCAAATGATTAGTGATTTTAGTATCAGTTGTATAGATGTTTTAATATGGAATATTTGGTATGCAATTCAAATAAATTTAAAGATTTTTAGTTGGAGATATATGATTTCTCAAGTCAAATGTTTCGAATTAGAATTTGATTTGGGCGATATTAGTTATGCAATCTTGTATTTAGAACTAAGATATATGTTATATTTTGATGATTATGGTGGGAAGTTTGTTACTGTCTTATTATAAAATAGAGTTATTCTAATTGTGACTTTTAAGTATTGGTACTTTAAGACTTATGGATGATGAGCTTGGAAGACCAAATTCTTTAAAGTTGGGTGGATTGTAATAACCTTATCGTTTTTATAATTTGGAGATTAATATACCTTAATTAAGTATTTAATGATCAATATTTTGGTTATCTGTCGAGAATTTACAAGATAAGGTATTGTTGAAGGTTTCCCCAACTCGTGGCATTAGACGTTTTGGTCTCAAAGGAAAGTTGAGCCCGAGATATATCGGTCCCTTTGAAATTTTGGAAAGGATTGGAGTTGTAGCTTACCGATTAGCTCTACCGCCGCAATTGTTCCATGTTCATAACGTATTCCATGTCTCTTCACTTTGAGGGTACAACTATCATCCCTTACACGTCATTGATTATCCCTTGGAGCACATAGAACCTGATCTTTCTTATCGAGAGGAGCCTGAAGCGATTCTCGATCGTGATGAAAGAGGTACACAGAATAAAGTAATTCCTTTCGTAAAAGTTCTATGGAAGAACCACTCGGAACGTGAGGCGACATGGGAAACCGAGGATCATATGCGACGGGAGTACCCCGAGTTCTTTAATCGATGTAAGTTTCGTGTCTAAATTCGATTTCGAGGACGAAATCTCTTTTTAAGGGGGGGAATAATTGTAATACCCCGCTTTAAAAATGTGTACTTTAACGTCTCAAAAATATATCGTAATTAAAATGTCAATTTTAGATAGTTGAGGGTTAAAATTGTCATTAAGCTAAAGTGCTTTAATTAAAAAAAATTAATAATTAATAACAAAAAATATATATATGTGTTTCATGGTATCTTATTAGAGTAAACTACATTTCGTCCCTGTTAAACACCCACCGCCATCACCTCTCTTCTACTCTCTCTAAAATCTCTCATTCTTCTCTCTAAAATTTCTATCAAATTGTTGAAGGAATCATTGATACAATTATATATTTGGAATCCTCTCGTCAAATCCTTCGTAGAGGTATAATTTTCTTCCTATATTATGAATTATTGAAATTGGGTTTTGATTGTGTTTAGGATCAGATTATAGTTTGAAATTTGCAAGGTTATGATGATATACTTGTTTAGAAATGTTTTGTTTGGTCAAAAATGAAGTAGGACTAAAAAGGGTAAAGTTTAGAATCAAAATGGTGAGTTTTGTGTTTATGTGGTTAGTTGCTCACCAACTGTTCGGGTAAATGCTTAAGAGAATAAAGTTTCATGATTAAGCATAAGAGATTAATCATTAAGCTCCATTTTGATGTTAAGTATGTTAGTTTATATTTAGAATGGGTTAATTGAGTAAAATCTGAAGATTGGTTCATAAAAAGTGAATCGAGAAAAAAAATGAGAAATCGAACGTTACGGTATGTGAAGGTCAGTTTTTGGACAGTGCATAACTCACAAACCGTAACTCCGATTGAGCTCAAATTTTGCAGAAAGAAGCTACTCGAGGAGTACAACGATTCTTATGAAGGGCCTAAAACCCAGTTTTGACTCTTACTAGCTCAAAATATCGTGTTTTTGGGACTGATCACTGTGTACTCGGGATCAGTCATGTGTTTTTACAAAATTCGTATAAAATCAACCGATGCTCCAAACGGGGTGATTCCAATTCGAGTAGAACTATAAGAGGTCAGAGAACAATTTTTGTTTAGAGCTTATAATCTGGTTTGGTCTCTAAGTATGAGAAAAATGCTCGAAAAGAAGGCGTTTAGAAGCTGTCAAAACACAGTTCCACGATATGTGTCGAGTTTAGGTTGAATTGTGTATCGGGCTGTTCGTTTTGAAGTTTAAGTTGCTTAGATACCATTAGAACCAAAATTCAGTATTAG
The DNA here is from genome assembly GCA_033807775.1 of Saussurea involucrata. Taxonomy (NCBI): domain Eukaryota; kingdom Viridiplantae; phylum Streptophyta; class Magnoliopsida; order Asterales; family Asteraceae; genus Saussurea; species Saussurea involucrata. The sequence continues at coordinate 53,998,364 of CM066316.1, forward strand.
AATGATTATGATGTGAGTTTTATGTTGTTCAATTGATAACAATTTATAGTTAAAATAGGTACTCGAGCTCGTACAACTCCGTCGTAAACCTCGTTTGATCGTGCGTTACCTCTCAATTCGTTTAAGGTATGGATTTCATTTCCTTTGACTCGTGGGCAACTATTTTCTATGTAAAAGTACAATTGTCTAAGCCCATAATCTAGTTAAAAGCCAATAAGCTAATTATAAAGCCTATACAATAATTCTTTATAAAACATTCAATTAAATTAAGGGCTAAATTAATCTAACAATCTCCCCCTAATGTTTTATAAAGAAAGCATCATCTTATAGTCTCCCCATTGCTTTCTTTAGAAACTTTGGTATGCAGAATCAGATTTTGTGAAGAGAATCAATAATTTTCTGTCAAAACTTATCCAAGTCTTATTTAAATCAAAGATTTCCAATAAGCACAAAACAGAAAAAATAAACATTAGAATGATATTTGTGTTTAGGCTCATGTGATTGAATTAATCTAAGCACTAAAACAACAAATAAATCATCTAATCTTCTATTGTTGCCATAGATGACCGATTTTGAAGAAAAGTTTCTTCAATAGGCTCTGATACCAATTGTAGATCCCAGTTTCAAGAAAACAATAGAAGAAAATCCATATGTAAGATGTATAGATAAGATGAACATGAAGAACAATGATAAAATATCTCATCTCATATTAATTGATTCACAATATGGAGAGGAAAATGAAGAACACCACACTTTACATTTTAGATGACGCTCGTTAGTCTGTGTGTGTGTTTTTGTGTTACTTCAAAATGACCTAATGAAAAATGGAACCCTAGACACATTTATAAAAGGTCCATTTACATATAAAAATGCCTAAGCCCATAATCTAGCTAAAAGCCCATAAGCTAATTATAAAGCTTATACAATAATTCTTTATAAAACATTCAATTAAATTAGGGGCTAATTTAATCTAACAATAGTACATTGTTTTACACTTTATCGGGCTATAAATAGTGGGTAGTAGAGCACACAATTGTAAGAATTCTTGTAAGAACACGCTCACTGCAAATTCCATTCAATTATCATTCGTACGAATTGTAGCCTGAGAGATTCAGAAGAAAACACACACACTTCGATGTTCTTGGTATTCTTCATTAATATACGAGCAAGTTGTTTATATTTCATATCTTATATTTGTTCACTATGTTTTTTCTCTCTTAGTGTTCTTATTCAAACAATCACTCATTTACAAACATCTTTATTATGCTTCCGCTCTATCTATTTTGTTTTTCATATGAGACAAGGTGAATTTGGGAACCAACAAGTTTTGATCTTTCATCTTTGGGAATGTGCACAAAAGCCTTGCATCCAAAGACTCGTAAGTGACGGTACGAAACATCTTTGTCGCTCCAAACCCTGTCAAGAACATTACAATGCAAAGGAACACAAGGGGTTAGATTAATAATATGTACCGCCGTATTCAAAGCTTCACCCTAAAAGTAACTTGGCAACCATACATGTAAGAGCAAACATCTGAATCACTCAACCAATGTTCGGTTCATCCGCTCTGCTAAACCATTCAACTGTGGTGTCTTCGGAGGAGTCTTTTGGTGTCGAATACCTTGTTCTCTACAATAAGTGTAACACCCGGAAAATCCTTGTGAGTAATAATAGTCCTAATATTTCTTTATATTTTGACTTCTTAGATTATAATTGATTTCCTAAGTAATTTCCGTGAGTGTTACTTGTTATTTGAGAACTTCCGATAGAAATTCGTAAGTTTATTCCTTAAGGAAATTAATGAAAAATAGATGATAAAGTTAAATATTAGATTTTATGGATTAGTTGGATGGGTAATTTGAATACGAGTCCAACGGTTCTTTCCGGAGCAAAAACGGAGTTCTAACGAAGAAGTTACGGCCAAATTAGTGGAAATTGAGAAATGACCAAACAGAGGTTGGCGCGGATGGTGGCGCCGATGCACTGGCGCGGGCGCTGGCGCCGAGCACCTGACGTGTTGAAAGGGGGTTAAAACCCACCTCTTAGTCCTAAATCAGTATTCTTTCATCTGAGAACTCTCAAATCTGATATTTTGCTCTGCTCTATACCTCTTAGGCGATTTTCCATCTGAAGTTAAGGTAAACTCTTATATCTCAATCTTAATTCAATTCAAGCAATTAGAAGATGAATCTTACCAATTAAATTTGATTTAGGGCAATATATCTTCATCTTTCTTCTTGGAGTGTTTGAGTTCAAATCATCAAGTTAGGGTTATACCAATTGAAGAATTAAGGTGAGTAACTTGTGATTAATTGCTTGTATTTCATTTATATACTATTCCTCATCTTGATTTTGGTATAGCAAATGGGAAATTATGAGTAACATGCTCTTAATGGTTAAGAGGGAAATAAGAGGAGTTCAAGTAAGTTAATGTGGCTTAATTGTGTTTATTACTTTGTATGCCATAATAAATGTTGATGTTAAGAGTTTGGTTAGATTATATATCCATAGTATGTGATATTGAGATGATGACTTAATAAATGTCTTAATGATAAATGATGGCTTAATGGTTCAAATGGATTTATTCTTGAAATATAAACATGGTGATTTATTGTTGAATTCTGATGGAATGTGAACTACATGGAAGTAGCTTGGACTATGATAAATGGTTGGACCATTGTTAAAGTGCTTAATATGCTTGAATCTTATTTGGATTAACAATTTGGTATTCACTTAATTGGAGGAGCACCTGGTAGGCATTGGAGGATATAATCATACATACCGTGGGGTAAATGTATTTCGTTCATACCTTCGGATACCGTGGGGTTTTCCGTTGTGTTATGCCTTGTACCGTGGGGTATCAATCAAGGTATATCTTCGATTATGATGTAACTAGGTAGCGATATGGACCTTCTCCATGGAATCCAATTTGTGAATGTACCGAATTGTTCTTCCTACATGTTATGATTATAATCTATGTATTATGTGTAAACCTCACTTAGGCTTTAAAAGCCTAACACTTGCTATGTGTTTTATATGTTACAGATATTAGTGGATTCGGACACAAGAAGGTTTAGAACGGGTGTGAGCTTGGGATTGATGTTGGAAGGTTAAAGAATTGGAAGATTTACATTAGAACTTCCCAACACCCTTTTGATCTTGGATTGCTATAGTATTGGGCAACCAAGCTAGTATTTCTTTAGTAGTTATACTTTAACTAAATAATTGTATTAAAGGTTATGAAATGATGTTATGTACACTTTCACTCTAGCAATGTGTACCACTCTTCCGTTTTATGGAAGTTTTTGTTAACCCCTATTTTGGGGTGTTACAAGTTGGTATCAGAGCATTAGCTTAAGTGAACTAAGTATGCTGAGGAGGTACTTAGACTTAAGCTGTGATTAGTTAAGTTATGATTTGTGAGATATGGGTAGAAGTACTAAGACGGGATAGTCTTATAGTTGACAGAAATACGTGAAATTAGTACTGTGACAATGGTAATGAGAATTCTCATGTATAATATGTTCACAATTCCAGTTAGCTACTGTTATTATGAATATATTGTTACGTAAGCATGCTTGTTTCTAAATTATTACAGTGACTAATGATCGGTAAAGTACGTTTAGTATGTCTATATTCGTATAACCATTTCTTATGGTTATTCCTTTGTGTTATAGCAGATCGTTGGTGGATATGCCACCAAGGTCCTTTAATTCTTTAGAGAATAGATAAGTAAATGATTTGGGGGTTGGAAGGACAACCTAGAATTGGCGGGACTTATGAAAGCCCGCCGAGGTAACCTTTAATAGGCGGATGGAAATGTGTAGAGATAGAATGTAAGGTGATTCATCAAAATGGAAATAATATGAAATGATTAAGTAAGTGGGCCGTGGAACGCATGGATAGAAAGTGTTACAAGGTCAAGAGGACGACCACTAGTCGGAAGTAGAGTGTTAATGATAAGTGATGTGAGTACAACGATTGACCTTGTTTGAGTGAGTAGCCTTCATTTGCGAGTAAAGTTTTATGCATGGTGTCCTAGTGAGTGTGCTACATGAGTTTTCTTGATTTTAAAATAAATGCATAAATAACAATTTTTATTCAAGAATGAGTTGCTTGTACAAATGTGTATCTTAAGAAAGAGACAATTTCATTTTGATGCACAATGAAATTTTGGGTTTAGTAACTTGCAAATTATTTCGTATTTTCTTTATATATGAAAAGTTAATTGTAAAAAAGGGTCAAGAAAACATTGGCTAGCAAAACCTTTTGTAACCAACAAAAGTATTAACTTGATGATATCAAGTAAGAAACGACTAGCTTGCTTTGTGTTGGAAAATTCTTTTAAAACTTTTTATAGTATGAGAATATTTTTATATATTACTATCATAACAACATCATTTTGGTTGAGAAAGATTAAGTTTTACGGAAAGTTGTATGCAAACGGTTCTCGAGATCGTTGTGCAATACATTGAAGTTTTGAGAATGTTGGGGGTCATATGTGCCCAAGTTGCTTCAAGCATTGTTTGTTAAGATGAGAAAATGTGTGAAATGATTTATTTATCACGTTGTCATGCATGAAGGCTATGAAGTCACTAGGTCGTAGAGTATTACATTATAAGCTAAGAAAGAACTCCAAGAGTGGAGAGGTGTGGGATAAAATTGGGAGAATGTTTATAGTTTTGGTATTTGTGTTCAAAAGGAGAGATGAATAATGGGAGAATCGAAAGTGGACTTTAGTGTCGGTTGTAAGAAGGTATATACCCTTGTTTGGTAACTAGAAATACAGTTGGCAAGGGACGGTTGTGTCTGGAGGAAGGATTAGTAGTCATCAAGGTGATGGAATTAGCAAATTGCTATGAGTAGTGTGGTGAGACAGTAAGGAAATACCCTCGACGTTAAATAAAAATTTATGGTGATTTTGTGATATTAGTATTGCACGAATAAGTTTGAAATGAAGACGATGAGATGTAAATTGAATTGTGTTATGTTGAAAGGATTAGGTTCAGTCCTTGTTAATGAATAGATTAAAGAAGTATCGATAGGTCGACTATTGACATTGAAGTCGGCAATTGTGTAAGATGTATGAGGCCTTTTGCCTGTCACAGGGTGCGGTCTGGGTGCGTCCCGCGTATGCCTGTGCGGGCAGGAACAAAACCGTGAGCGGTGCCGGTATGCTGTTATGCAGAGGGTATCCGCAAAGCGGACGTTATCGTGTACAGTGGACTGGGGATGTTACAGAACGTTATAGAATGCGGACAATACATATCTTGTGAAACACCACATGTAGGGATTTTGAGTGATTGGCGAATAAATCACGAGTGGAAGAGGTTTTGGTTAAATTATTACATAAGTGAAAGTTAGGTGGTTAAAATATGCTTTTAAAAGTTTATTGTGGTTGTGCAATAAGTATGATGTGTTATGTGCTTAATTGCATTTTATCTAAATAAATGCCGTTTTAGGTATTGGTCTTGTATTTTTAGTACCTTTGGTACTAATGAACTTTGGTAATATATATATGTTGTTGAGTATAAAAGAGTTGCATATACTTGTACATATAGATACATATATGAATTAATTTCATTGGAAAATTAGCAATAAAGGGGTCGTGAGTTTATCACGCCTTGAAGTGTGTTGCATAATGTAAGTTAGATGTATTTACATTGCATGAGTTGATATTTATAAATGATCTTTGGATCTTTTTGAGCAGATGGCTCGGTTCTTGACTTGGTTAAGTTTTGAGAGTATTCGCCCGGTTTAATAAGCAACGTAGGCTTGGGATTAGAATTACATGAATTGTATTATAACTGAAGCTTTCATGATGTGAATGTATTGGTTATCCTTTGAGGACATGTATAAATGTTAAGTTAGAATCGGAGGATTAAAAGTTGAAGGATCACCTTGTGGGGGGTGTTAGGATAGTGAAAGACTATTGTTGTAGATGAACATTCTACTTATGATGTAGATGGTTCATATAGAATGAAGAATTAGGCACGAACATGGTAAGGGTATGGACTATGTCGATTTGTGATGGAGTGTGCACTGTATATATAATGGGTTGGAGTCACAAAGAATTAGTAAGAAGTGAGTAAGTTTAAGTTAATTAGAAACTCGTGAGTTGTAGTTCAAACTAAAGTTGAGGAGGAATAAAGTAATGAAATAGATTCGGTTAATTGTGCGGGAGAGCATGAAGGTAAATTTGAATTGTGTACGAATGACCATGAGGGATCTGGTCTGCTGTGAGATGTTATGAGTGGAGAATGTACGAACGAGTAGTGGCATTAATTGTCAAGATAAATGAGTCAACCAGTAATAAGAAGTTATAAAGAGGGAACATTAGATGAAAGTCTTTTCGGGGATTCCAGATGAACAGTACTAGTTGTCAATAAAGCTGTTGGAATATGTGGTTGTAAGATGGTGTAGTGATTTGGCTATAATTGGAATAGAATGTCGAGCGGTAGTGTGAGTTTATCCAAAGTGATTTTGGTTGTGTGAGTCGTTAAATAAGTTTATGATTTTGAATCATAGGAAGTTTAATAAAGATGAGAAAGTGTTATCGGTATGTGGAAAAGTTGGGAGAAAGAGACAAATAATGATTGGAGGGTAGTACTTCATGCTAACGTAGGAAGTAATGATAGAAAGGTCGGACCTAAGAATGTAGTTATACTACAGGTTCAATGGAATTATCACCTTTGATATATAATATTTTGGTGCTTGGTTGCAATGCGGTCGCGTAGTACGATATTGATGTGAGAAAGTGGTAGTACTTTATACTGAAGAAACGTGTGGGTCATAGATGTAGTGATGGGTGCCGTAGATATAGAAGTATTCAAAAGTGGTGAGTATGCTCAATTTAAAGTGATATTGGATTTTCAAGCAGTATACGTTAATGTTATTTTGAGACCTGGAGATTGAGATGTGGATGATGACGGTATTGAAGACCAAGCAATAGTCGGATAAAGGTTTAATGGTAAACGGTTACTTTAAGGAGGCTTACGAGTGGATAATGAGGAAAGAAGTAAGGTTCAGGAAATATGAAAGATGAATCCTTGTTCCTTCTAGATTTTTTTTATTTGTGAATGAAACTCATGTGTGGGTTTGGTTAGAGTGCAAAGGTTGGTGATAATTAGGTGTCAACTTTTGGGGCTTAAGGCCAAACATCTTTAGTGTAATCGGGGAATTGTAGCCGATTTTAAAAAGAATGATGGTGATGGTAGTAGTAACCTTAAGATACTCATTTGTGATGAGTGGTTTTAGTGAACTAATCTTTGTGTATGGTTAATGAACCTGTCTGTTTGATGATTAATTATTGAGATGGATTTTGGAGTCTATTAGAGCTCTTTGGATGTGAATGGCCGTTAACGATGGGGACAATTGAAATTAGAGATTTGGTTGGTCTCAGTATTAATTGAGCCTTAAATTGATTTAGAGTTTGAAATTGAAATCAAGATGTATAAAACATTTTAAGGTTGGGAGACGACTGAAGTCGTATGGTTGGGAGTTTCTCTATGGTTGGAACGTCTATCCGTACATAAGTACAACGTATGTGTAGGGGTTTTGTTAATAAACAATTGTTCGAGGAATTATCTTTAAAGACCGTGTGGATGGAATTTAGATTCCCGTTAGGAATTGTTGAATTTTGGTCGACACTGAGTCGGTTGACTTTGGGTTGTAAAGGATATAGATTTCGAGGACGAAATCGTTTTAAGGTTGGGAGAATTGTAACACCCGGAAAATCCTTGTGAGTAATAATAGTCCTAATATTTCTTTATATTTTGACTTCTTAGATTATAATTGATTTCCTAAGTAATTTCCGTGAGTGTTACTTGTTATTTGAGAACTTCCGATAGAAATTCGTAAGTTTATTCCTTAAGGAAATTAATGAAAAATAGATGATAAAGTTAAATATTAGATTTTATGGATTAGTTGGATGGGTAATTTGAATACGAGTCCAACGGTTCTTTCCGGAGCAAAAACGGAGTTCTAACGAAGAAGTTACGGCCAAATTAGTGGAAATTGAGAAATGACCAAGCAGAGGTTGGCGCGGATGGTGGCGCCGATGCACTGGCGCGGGCGCTGGCGCCGAGCACCTGACGTGTTGAAAGGGGGTTAAAACCCACCTCTTAGTCCTAAATCAGTATTCTTTCATCTGAGAACTCTCAAATCTAATATTTTGCTCTGCTCTATACCTCTTAGGCGATTTTCCATCTGAAGTTAAGGTAAACTCTTATATCTCAATCTTAATTCAATTCAAGCAATTAGAAGATGAATCTTACCAATTAAATTTGATTTAGGGCAATATATCTTCATCTTTCTTCTTGGAGTGTTTGAGTTCAAATCATCAAGTTAGGGTTATACCAATTGAAGAATTAAGGTGAGTAACTTGTGATTAATTGCTTGTATTTCATTTATATACTATTCCTCATCTTGATTTTGGTATAGCAAATGGGAAATTATGAGTAACATGCTCTTAATGGTTAAGAGGGAAATAAGAGGAGTTCAAGTAAGTTAATGTGGCTTAATTGTGTTTATTACTTTGTATGCCATAATAAATGTTGATGTTAAGAGTTTGGTTAGATTATATATCCATAGTATGTGATATTGAGATGATGACTTAATAAATGTCTTAATGATAAATGATGGCTTAATGGTTCAAATGGATTTATTCTTGAAATATAAACATGGTGATTTATTGTTGAATTCTGATGGAATGTGAACTACATGGAAGTAGCTTGGACTATGATAAATGGTTGGACCATTGTTAAAGTGCTTAATATGCTTGAATCTTATTTGGATTAACAATTTGGTATTCACTTAATTGGAGGAGCACCTGGTAGGCATTGGAGGATATAATCATACATACCGTGGGGTAAATGTATTTCGTTCATACCTTCGGATACCGTGGGGTTTTCCGTTGTGTTATGCCTTGTACCGTGGGGTATCAATCAAGGTATATCTTCGATTATGATGTAACTAGGTAGCGATATGGACCTTCTCCATGGAATCCAATTTGTGAATGTACCGAATTGTTCTTCCTACATGTTATGATTATAATCTATGTATTATGTGTAAACCTCACTTAGGCTTTAAAAGCCTAACACTTGCTATGTGTTTTATATGTTACAGATATTAGTGGATTCGGACACAAGAAGGTTTAGAACGGGTGTGAGCTTGGGATTGATGTTGGAAGGTTAAAGAATTGGAAGATTTACATTAGAACTTCCCAACACCCTTTTGATCTTGGATTGCTATAGTATTGGGCAACCAAGCTAGTATTTCTTTAGTAGTTATACTTTAACTAAATAATTGTATTAAAGGTTATGAAATGATGTTATGTACACTTTCACTCTAGCAATGTGTACCACTCTTCCGTTTTATGGAAGTTTTTGTTAACCCCTATTTTGGGGTGTTACAATAAGCATCAAAAGGCCCAATGTATTCACCTCCATTATCTGTTCGAATACACTTGAGCTTCTTCCCAGTCTGTCTCTCTACTGAGGCATAAAACTGCTTAAACGCATCTAATACTTGATCTTTAGACTTTAAGGTATAAATCCATACCTTCCTCGAGTGATCATCGATGAATGTGACAAAATATGAGCAGCCACCAAGTGTTCTCGTCTTCATAAGACCACAAATATCAGAATGCACCAAATCAAGTATATTCTCCTTTCAAGAAGGCCCCTGACTCTTGAAAGTAACTCTAGTCTGCTTTCCTGCCAAACAGTGAGAACACTTCTTCAAATGAACATTGTGCACACCCGGTAACACTTTTCTCTTTGACAAAAAAGGCATCCCCTTTTCACTCATGTGACCAAATCTCTTATGCCACAAGTCAGTCATATCAATATTCTCCACAACATTGACAATGTTGTTGGAGATCTTTGGATGTGTCACATATAACTTTGGGCATTTTTTACCTTTTTCCACGATCAATGAACCACGAGTGAGTTTTCATAAACTATTACCAAAGTTGTTGTTGTAGCCATCGTCATCAAGTAAGCCTGTAGAAATCACATTAAGTCTCATATCTGGGACATGTTTTACATTCCGTAAAATCAATTCCATCCCAGTGTCAAATTTTAAACAGAGCCGATTCCAACAATCTTTGATAGATCATTATTACCCATCTTAATAGTGCCATAATCACCTGGAGTGTAAGACGAATAAAAGTATCTTCGTGATGTAACATGACACGAAGCACCACTATCAATAACCCAACTCGAATCATCATGTGCAAGGTTCACCATATCATCATCACAACAAAGAATAAACTCCTCAATAGTGGTATTAACTTCAGCATTGTCATTACCATCATCATCTTTCTTATGGTTGTTCTTTTGATTGTTGTGGATGCCCCTTTTGTTCTCCTTCTTCAACTGTCTGCAGAACCGTACCGTGTTCCCTTTCCTACCACAATGGTAGCACTCAAAATCAACATACTTTCCTTTCGAATTTGCCCGATGATTACCTCTATTACTCGGACATCTACTCTGACTTCTCCCCCGTCTTTCTGTGATCAATACATCTGATTGAGAAGGGGAATCCTGTGACTTTCTTCTCATCTCTTCATTTAAAATACTGCCTTTAGCCAATTCCATGGAAATAACACCATCGGGTGCGGAGTTGGACAATGATGTCCTAAAAGTCTCCTACGAATCCGGTAGAGTACCAAGAATCCATAAGCCTTGGATTTCATCTTCAAACTTGATACCCATTCCTACAAGCTGCTTAATAATTCCCTGAAATGCATTCAAATGATCAGTGATAGGAGTTCCATCATGGTACTTAAGTTGTATCAACTTTTTAATAAAAAACAACTTATTATTTCCAGTTTTTCGAGCATATAACTGATCGAGCTTGTTCCATAGTATACGAGCATGAGTCTCCTCACTAATATGGTTCAAAACATTATCATCTACTCATTTCCGAATATACCCACAAACCTTTCTATGCAAAATACTCCATTCTTCATCTGTTTTATTCTCAGGTTTGTCGGTTGTAAAGACAGACAAATAAAAATCCTTCACATAAAGAAGGTTTTCCATCTTTCCTTTCCAAACATGATAATTAGAATCATTTAGACTTACCATCCTACTTGAATTAGCTTTCATCGTTCAAACAAGTCAAACCTAATAACAATTAACCAAAAGCTCTCATACCACTATGATGGGAAAAACGCGTCACAACGGTAACAACAATGTGGAATAAACCTTCGTTGGACAAAACGTTCCCGACTTATATGAACCTTTGAGGATGCAAACAAATAAGGTATACTAAATGCAATGCTAATGAACCACCACAAACAGTAATAAACAATAATCAAGCACACACCTCTCAAGGCGAGAGTAAAACCACGGGACCCTTAGGCCGCTTAAAGTCCACTACCACCAATAAACAATACAAAAGTCTTCTCTACATAAAACTAGAGGCACACCACAATCATCATACTCTTGGAACAAATCATCAAGAAATATGGAATCAAACCAAAAGGAAAAGATGAAGAAATATCACCCAAGACAAACTGCTATCTGTCGAACAGCAAAAGGGCGACTTCTAAACCTCAAAAACCGATCTCCACCGTTCAGAATGTAGATAAAGATGTTGTGAAGCTACCGTCCAAAAATCACGACTATCCGATATGGCTGCGCTTGCTCGAAAAACTTAGTCGAACATTTTCTCTTTTCTCTCACTTTTGTATTTTGTGGACTCTCACTTCTTGTTTATAAAACCATAGGATACAAGGCAATATATAGTTTGTATCGCGCCACTATTGTTGGTCTATTTTAACTATTCCTCATGGTCCAGAAATAATTAAAACATAAAACCCAACAAATATAATACTAAAATGTAGGAGAAAATATAATAAGGAAAGATATAGTAACAATAAAAATATTTTTAACAGGTTTTATAAAATGGAGATTTTAAGTTTTTTCCTCCAACAAATATTCTTTAAAATGGAGAAAGTACAAGAGAAAGAGGATGAAAATCTTCAAATTTATAGATTTTTTCGAAAACGATTTTTTATGGGAGAGAAATGTTTTTTTTTTGGAAAAGGGGATGGAACCCCAAGAAAAACTTTATTCAAAGAGAAAGTACTTGAAATTAAATGTTTATGAGAAAGAAACAATATTTTATGAGTTTTATTGAATATTTTAATAATACAATATTTATGTGATCTTCAAAATAGAAAATATGTTGGAGATGAAGGTAAATTTTTATAGAGATATTGACTTTTTATTTCTTCATTTTGGAGAATGTACTGGAGATGCTCCTATAAAATACACGTTACCTATTAATTAAAAGAGCATTTTCAATAGATTCTTCGAAATTTCTCCAAAATAGAAAATCAAAATCTCAAAAAAGAAAATTACAATCAACTTCAATAGCTTCTCCATTTGGGATTACAAGTTTACACAATAATTATAGAGTGAATTACATTAGTGGTCCCTATGGTTTACCCTAAATTTGGATTTGGTCCCTAAAGTACACTATCTACGGTGGTGGTCCCTAACTTTTTGATTTACTTTCAGTCATGGTCCTTCTATGTTAAACATAAGAGGAACATGAATCAAAGTAAATTAAACATAGGAGGACCATGAGTGAAAGTAAATAAAACATAGGAGGGTCATGAGTGAAAGTAAATTAAAAAGTTAGGGACTGCCACCGTAGATAGTATACTTTAGAGACCAAATCCAAACTTTGGGTAAACCACAGAGACCACCGGTGTAATTCACTCTTAATTATATTATTAAAATATTTCAAAGATTTAATGATTTTTTTTCTTTCTCTCCTAAACATTTAGGCTACGTTTGACAAACTAGCTGATAAACTACTTGTTAAATGATAAGCTAACCAATGACAAATAAGCTAGATAGTGGTTGATAAACTAATTGATCAACTAATCACATTTGGAAAAAAAAATTAGCTGATAAGCTATGAGAACTATGAAATAACCAAAAATGACATGTTAAAAACTTAGGGGGTGTTTGGTTCATTTTAAAGAATGAGAATGAAAATGAGAATGCGGGAGAATGAGAATAGTAATGGGCATCGCATTGAAAACAAATTAAATAATATTTTTAATATACATATATTTCGTTCAAATTGAAAATATAAAATATGTTTCATCCAACATGAAAATAGAAAATATGTTTCATTCAACATCATGAAATGGACTAAGTGGGAACATAATTTTCATTCCTCCAATCCGGTAAGATATAAAAATTAATAAGTTTGGAGCAATGATTCTATTATATTATATCAAAACAAACCAAAATACATTTTCCGTTATAATTTCATTCCCTACCCCTTAATACCTCATCTAAAATTCTAATACTATATAATATACTTTAAACAAAATACTATAATAATATGCAAAATAATATAAATTACAAAGTGAAAAATTAAATAATATAATATAAACTTCAATTTAATTATTAATTATGTAATTATAGATGTGGATTATTTATAATTAAATACGATTTTTTAAAGAATCATATTAATGGATGGCTGTAATAACCCAGATTTCTTTAAGTGAAAAGATTTAGTCGCGGGGATAATTTTTGATAAAGTCGAAAGTTCAAGGGCTGAAGTGTAATTTTGGAGAAAGTATATAAACTCCTAATATGGGCTCAAAACCCTAAAAATAGTCATTGGGAGTGTGTGTGTGGCGGCTAGAGAGAAAGAGGAAGCATGAAGGATTTGGTTCAAGAGCTTTGAAGAGAAGGTATCAACAATCAACAAAATTGGAAGAGGAAGTGGATTTGGAGTCTGATTCTACAAGTGATTCTATCAGGTAATTTCAAACTCCAATACTTGTTTAGATGGCCAGTTAGATTGATTGGTTGATTGAGGGTTTTCTTTTATCAAAAGTTGAGGATGAAGCCCTAATGGGAGATTAGAGAATCATCCTTGTGTTTTATGCAACAAAGAGTTGTAGGAAATGATCTAAGTAGGATTATTAATCTGTATCGTTGCTTTTACCGACGAGGTTAAGGGGCGATTAGCGGATTTTTTTGATCCCAAAATCGCCACAGCCGATGTGTCCGGGAAGCCTGGGCATGTTACCGGGTAAGTTCCCGGATAGCAGAAGTTTCCAGATGAAGTAGTTCCCGGGTAACTATCCGGTTTTGGTGTTGCCCGGATGGTGCAGTTTTCCGGAAGGGCAACGTCCGGTAAGCTAGCGCATCCGGTAAGATGGGGCATCCGGTGAGTTGAGTACCCGGTAAGTGGTGTCCGGTAGGTTATGTTGACCGGTAAGTAGAGTATCCGGTAAGTAGAATTATCCGATAAGTTGAGTTACCCGGTAAGTTGTGTATCCGGTAAGTCAAGTTGTCTAGTAAGTTAGTGTCCGGAAAGTTGGTATTAGGGTCTGAGCAGTTTATATTTCATCCATTTCTCAGGTAACCCGATTGTAAGTCGGAAGCAAAGTAAAGAAAGATGTTAAAAGCACCATGTGAGTTTTTCTAACTAAAATACATGATTTTTACGTGTTTTCCAAAGAAAGTGATCGAGTAGAAATGCCATGTTATTTTACATGATTTTACTTGAACGAAAGATTAAATGTTTTACTGATTATGGCGTGTTTACGAACATGATTTGCTTACAAGCTTTTACGGACTACTCCATGAAAAGTTTGCTTTGTTTGAAAGATGATTTAGCATGAAAGGAATGATTTATAAAGTTTTCACGTTTCATGACTTATGATGAGCTATGTGTATGTTATGTGAAGTCGGTCTGCATAGTGGGATCTGAGTACCTCGGGATCCGATGATCCCTTGGGTATTTATGACTAGCTTGTAGGAGGGAATTCGTTTCCTTCCTACTCGGTTAGAGGGGAGTCTGCTTGGGCTCCGGTATGAGGCGAGAGGGGAGTCTGCTTGGGCCCCGATCGCAGTTAGCTATGTGATCCTTAAACACTGTGCAGTACCATGATTGATGCTTATGTGGAAAATGTTATGAGTTTTATAAAATGATTTATTAATGTTGATGTACACTGTTTACGGAGGGAACTCACTAGACCTCATAGTCTAACCCTCGCTTTTCAAAACTAAAACCTTTTCAGGTAGGCAAGATAGAGTACCGATGCAGATAGAGACAGTGCCTGTGCCACTCTTAGGAGCTAGTACGTTCTCAATTGTGTATAGGTTGTTTCCGCCAACCTATGTTTTGGAGGCTGATGTAATGAAATTTTGGGACCCAGTTTTGTAATGTTTACAAGTTAATGCTATGTATGTCCTGTTGTATTTTTGGGCTGTTACAAATGGTATCAGAGCCATAGTTTAAGGGATTTAGGTGACCGGACGGGCCTAAACTTAAACTTTGGAGTAGAAATCACAACTGAGAATCAGGAAATGCGTTAGGAGGGCACTATTGTAGATATAGGAAATGCGTTAGGAGGGCACTATAGTAGATATAGGACTAAGGGGGTACCGAGAACAGTCATGTAAGGTAAGTTTGGGATTACACTTGGCCAGTGTAATTGTGAACTTACAGGTACATGTGTGTGCTTAATCTACCTTATTATCCCGATATTGTAGTCTTAAGCTAGTTTTATGTCGTGTTCCAATAATCTAGAATGTCAGCAAGATCCCAGAGGGATAGATGGAGACCCATTGTTGGGGAAGTATCGTAAGAGATCTTTTATGATGTGATGTATGTATATATCGTAGAGAAAAAATGTTGTTGGAATGATATGAGTCGTCTAGAGGTAGATCTTCGTGGAATCGAAGAGAATGAATGATTGCTTTTGAGTAAGACTCCCGGTTCTGGTGAGTCCCAGTTGTAGAAATCGTGAGGTAGATCAGTTGGGATGTTAAGAAAATACAGTGTCGACATCATGAAAGTGTCAATTGAGTTCTGACTTCTTAGTCGAGCTTTTCAATGGCAGGATCAATGAAATAAGATACAAATAGTGAATTGAAAGCATGTAGAGGTAGAATGTGAGATATTTGGTCAAAACGAAAATAGTATGAAATGGTTGAGTAAGTGAGGTGTGGGACGCATGTACAGCAAGTTATTGCCTGACCGAGAGGGCGACCATTGGTCGAAGGTAGAGTGCCAAGGATAAATTGCGTGAGTAAAGCGGTTGACCTTTTTAGGGTGAGTAGCCTTCAATTGCAAGTAGAGTTTCACGCATGGCGTTCTTATATGTAACATAAATTTTCACGATTTAAGTTAAATGTGTAAATATCAATTTTGATCGAAAATGAGTCAGAATGTGCAAGCGTATGTTTAAAGAAAAGGTGATTTCACTTACATCGCACAATGAAATTTTGAGCTTAACGATTTGAGAAATATTTCACACTTTTCATGATAAGTTAAATTGTTGCAAAAAGTCAAGAGAACGTTGCCAGCAAAACTTTTATAATCCAAATGAGTATTGACATGTTAATATTATAAAAATGAGTATGAGAACCGACTGGTTTACTCTGTGTCGGTAATCCTTTTTCAGAATTTTGTCGCACGAAAAGATTTTCATTCAATATATTACTGCCGTAACAACATCGTTGTGGTTAAGTAAGACTAAATCTTATGGAAAGATGCATACAAACGATTCTCGAGATCGTTGAGCAGGGCATTGGAGTCATGAGAATGTGGGGTCATGTGTACCTAAGTTGTTCTAAGTATTGTTCTTTAAAATGAGAAAATGTGCGAAATGATTTATTTACCGCGTTGTCATGCGTGAAGGCTATGAACTCACTAGGTCGTAGAGTATTACATTTAAGCTAAGGAAGAACTCCAAGAGTGGAAAGATGTTGGACAAATCAGGGGAGAATGGTTGTAGTTTTAGTAATTGTGCTCAAGAGGAGAGGTGAACAGTGGTAGAATCGGAAGTGGACCATGGTATCGGTTGTATGAGGGTCTGTACCCTTGTTCGGTGACTGGAAATACAGTTGCCGAGGGACGATGGTGCCGGAGGAAGGACTAGGAGTCATCAAGGTGTTGGTTTTAGCAACTCATTATGAGTAGTGTTGTGAGGCAGAAATGAAATGTCCACGGCGTGGGATATGAGTCTTAAGGTGATCTTGTAATATCGGTGTTACATGAGTAAGCTTTGAAATGAGGGGGACGGATTATGAAGTTGATTAGGATATGGGAGGATTTGGTTCCGTAAGGAACCCATGTTAAAGAATAGGTTAAGAAAGTATCAACAAGTTGACTATTGATGTTGAAGTCGGCAGCTGTGTAAGTTGGTTGAGGCCGAAGACTTGAACCAGAAGAGTGAAAGTGGATAGAACACCTGGTAGGGGTGTTAAGTTAGTGAGAGACTGCTGTTTTTTTGAATAAGCGCTCTACTTACGAGGTATGGAGGGTTCGTAGAAGGATAAGGTATGTAGCACGAACGAAGCGATGGTGTAAATTATATCGTTCAGTGAAGGAATGTGCCCTGTTTATGTAAGGGCTCGGATCGTAAAGAGCTAGCAAGAACGATTATGTTTGAGCTAATTGGGAACTAGGGAGTTATAGTTCAGCTAGAGTTGAAAGAGGACAAAGTAGCGAGATAGACTCGATTATGTATGCGGGAGAATATGAAGGAAGGTTTGGATTGTGTACGAATGACCATGAGAGACCTGGTCGGCAGTGTGATGTTAGGAGTGGAGAATGTACGAATGAATAATGGCTTCAATTGCCAAGATAAATGTGCTAGCCAGTATTGTAGTAAAACGATGTTAGAAAGATGAAGCATTAGAAGGAAACCTTTTGGGATTTCGGATGAAGTGTACGATTTGCAAAACCAGTTGTTGAAGCACGTGGTTTGTAAGTTGGCGTTTTATTTTGACTGATATCGGAATAGAATGACGGAGCGGGAGTGGGTGGTTACCCAAATAGGAAACCAAGTGTTTTTGATGTGTGAGTCGCCAAGTAAGTGTATTTTGGAATCATTGGAAGTTTAAAGAAGATGATAGATGGGTTAGTCGAAAATGTGTTATAGCAGTTAGTAGATGCTAAATCCTTTCAGAACGTAAATTGTTTCTTATGTATGGAGGAATGATCCTAGAAGGAAATAGTTGGAGATTTGGTTATGTAGGGTAATGAGAGAGTATTTTCAGCATGGGAAAGACCGGAGGAGAGAGGCAAGTAATGCTTGATGGACGGTGCTCCACGCTAATGTGGGGAGAGTTGAAGATAGTACGTTGGACTAAGTAAGTGGGTTGGAAGCAGTAAATGTTAGTGGTAACAGCGGAAGGGTGGAGTAGTGTGAGTAGATTGACTTTGGAAAGTGTGCGAACTCCTGGAAAGAGTACGGAAGAAGGGGATTTGTGTACGTTTTAAAATGCAAGGAAGAAGTGGGAAAAAAAAGGTTGTTGATGAGTTTGAATTGATGATGTTGTGAGAAATGTTCAAATGAATTGGTCGTTCAATGAATAAGCTATTGAGAATAGTATGGGGTGACCATGGTTACCCCTCCCAGTTGAGTGATGATAACCGAAGTTATGTTATATGACTAGACACTTGTGGCAAATAGTGTGAAATCGATATGTTTTCAGGATAAGTTAAACTCGGATAAGAGAACACTTCAATGAGAGAGCATGGAGGTTCTTGATTTTAGTTACGTATAAGTGTGGAGTGATAAAGTGGTGAGAACGTACGAATTTCTAGTTGTCGGGCTGTAGTCGATGTGATTCGAGAAGAGAGTATGATCGGCTTAGTCGTATGTCGATTGGAAGAAGTAATCTAGAAATTCCATGAACCTCGAGGAGGGAACTCCTGGGTGTGAGTTTGTCGGGATGTACAAGGTTGGCCTTGTTCCAAGTTGTCATTGAGTAAATTCTTTTTTCCTGGTTAAGGATTCTCGTTGTGGTGGCGGGGAATTCCGCCAAGTTCCTTCTTTAAGGAAGTAAAGATGTATGAGAGACCTTACTTAGACGTGTTTTAATACCGTGGGTCTCGGTGTGTGGGCGGAAGCGAGCAAATGGGGGACGTTGAGATGATGGCGACCTTGTAAGAACTACTGACAGCGAGAAGTTGACTTATGACAAAGAACCAATAGAAATCGTGAACAGTAAGAATCGCAAAGCGAGGAAACAAAGAGGTCCGGCTAGTAAGGGCCAGAGGCGATGTGGGGATTGGAATCGGAGATGAGGATGTGGTACCCGCATCTTTTCCAATAAGGAATTCCGGGGACGGAATTCTTTTAAGGAGGGAGTGTTGTAATAACCCAAATTCTTTAAGTGAAAAGATTTAGTCTCGGGGATAATTTTTGATAAATTCGAAAGTTCAAGGGCTGAAGTGTAATTTTGGAGAAAGTATATAAACTCCTAAGATGGGCTCCAAACCCTAAAAACAATCATTGGGAGTGTGTGTGTGGTGGCTAGAGAGAAAGAGGAAGCATGAAGGATTTGGTTCAAGAGCTTTGAAGAGAAGGTATCAACAATCAACAAAATTGGAAGAAGAAGTGGATTTGGAGTCAGATTCTACAAGTGATTCTATCAGGTAATTTCAAACTCCAATACTTGTTTAGATGGCCAGTTAGATTGATTGGTTGATTGAGGGTTTTCTTTTATCAAAAGTTGAGGATGAAGCCCTAATGGGAGATTAGAGAATCATCCTTGTGTTTTATGCAACAAAGAGTTGTAGGAAATGATCTAAGTAGGATTATTAATCTGTATCGTTGCTTTTACCGACGAGGTTAAGGGGCGATTAGCATTTTTTTTATCCTAAAATCGCCACAGCCAATGTGTCCGGGAAGCCTGGGCATGTTACCGGGTAAGTTCCTGGATAGTAGAAGTTTTCGGATGAAGTAGTTCCCGGGTAACTATCCGGTTTTGGTGTTGCCCGGATGGTGCAGTTGTCCGGAAGAGCAACGTCCGGTAAGCTGGCGCATCCGGTAAGATGGGGCATCCGGTGAGTTGAGTACCCGGTAAGTGGTGTCCGGTAGGTTATGTTGACCGGTAAGTAGAATATCCGGTAAGTAGAGTATCCGGTAAGTTGAGTCGGTAAGTTGTGTATCCGGTAAGTCAAGTTGTCCAGTAAGTTAGTGTCCGGAAAGTTGGTATTAGGGTCTGAGCAGTTTATATTTCATCCATTTCTCAGGTAACCCGATTGTAAGTCGGAAGCAAAGTAAAGAAAGATGTTAAAAGCACCATGTGAGTTTTTCTAACTAAAATACGTGATTTTTACGTGTTTTCCAAAGAAAGTGATTGAGTAGAAATGCCATGTTATTTTATATGATTTTACTTGAACGAAAGATTAAATGTTTTACTGATTATGGCGTGTTTACGAACATGGTTTGCTTACAAGCTTTTACGGACTACTCCATGAAAAGTTTGCTTTGTTTGAAAGATGATTTAGCATGAAAGGAATGATTTATAAAGTTTTCACGTTTCATGACTTATGATGAGCTATGTGTATGTTATGTGAAGTCGGTCTGCACAGTGGGATCTGAGTACCTCGGGATCCGATGATCCCTTGGGTATTTGTGACTAGCTTGTAGGAGGGAATTCGTTTCCTTCCTACTCGGTTAGAGGGGAGTCTGCTTGGGCCCCGGTATGAGGCGAGAGGGGAGTCTGCTTGGGCCCCGATCGCGGTTAGCTATATGATCCTTAAACACTGTGCAGTACCATGATTGATGCTTATGTGGAAAATGTTATGAGTTTTATAAAATGATTTATTGATGTTGATGTACGCTGTTTACGGAGGGAACTCACTATAGAGTATCGATGCAGATAGAGACAGTGTCTGTGCCACTCTTAGGAGCTAGTACGTTCTCAGTTGTGTATAGGTTGTTTCCGTCAACCTAAGTTTTGGAGGCTGATGTAATGAAATTTTGGGACCCAGTTTTGTAATGTTTACACGTTAATGCTATGTATGCCCTCTTGTATATTTTACAACTATTTGATAAGGTTTATTGCTTATAAAAAATAACAAGTATAATTTTTCTTATATAACTTATAAAAGAAATTAGTAGTTTTGATTTTTGATTATCTTTTGAATAATAAAATAATAATTAATATGGCTAATAATAACTCAAAAATAATAAAAACTAATATTAATTGAGAACTAAGATTAATTAATTATTAATATTATTTAATTATTGATATTAATTCATAATTAAAAAGTAATATTAGTTAAAAAGTTACAATTAGTATTAATTAATTAAATTTAATAATAATCCGAGGTATAATAGCAAGAAAGTGACAAAAAAATTGCGTTAACTTGTTGAAAGACTACTTCAAATAGTATTTCAGTAACTTAGCTTATGGTTATTCAAACCAAAAAAATCCAAAAAAGCTCAAAAATTAAGTTAGCTTATTGTTATCAAACATGAACTTAGGGGACGTTTGGTTCGCATAATGTTTTTGGATGAAATGGAATATGTTAAAAAAAATTGACTTTGAAGAAATTGGAATGAAATGTTATCAGGTTTGACCAGTTGTTTGGTTGACATACATTGGAATGAAATCTGTTAAAGGAATTAGAATTTGTATGTTTGGTTTACATAATGTAGCTTTAGAATTGAAATTAAATAATAGTAAATGACCAAAATACTCTTTTTGAAAATATGAACCATCAGTGTTGGTTGGCGGTGGTTTAGATTGGTGGTGGTCAATGGTGGTTTAGAACAGTGGTGCTTCAGAACGTTGGTTGTTGGCGGTGGTTCAGATTAGTGGTGGTCAGTGTTGGTTCAGAACGGTGATGGTCGGTGGTGGTGGTCATCGGTGGTTCAAAATGGTGGTGGTCGACGGTGGCTTAGATGGGTGGTGGTCGACGGTTGTTCAAAATGGTGGTGGTGGGCGGTGGTTTAAATCAATGTTAGTCGGCGATGGTTCAGAATCGATTGTGGTCGGCGGTGGTTCAGATGAGTGGTGGCCGGCGGTGGCTCAGATGAGTGGTGGCCGACGATGGTTCAAAACGGTGGTGGTCGACGGTGGTTCAGTTGTGGTGGCCGATAGTGGTTCAAAATGGTGGTAGTTGACGTTGGTTTAGATCAATGGTGGTCGGAGGTGATTCGGAAGGCGCTGGTCAACGATGGTTCATATGGGTCTTGGTAAATCAAGTATGAAAGATTGGATAGTTTTGTCTTTTCGAGAAAATAGGGTGGAATGAAATAGAATTCCTTTTCATTTATGATGAAATGACCAAATCCATGAATGATGGAATATGTGAAACTCAATTCCATTTCATAGGTAACCAAACGCTTGAACGAAACTTGCCATGGAATTGATCATTCCAACTCCTTCAATTGTCGGAATCATGCTAACCAAACTCCCCCTTAATTTCAAGGTTTCTTATTGTTGGATAAGATAATAGAAAAGAATATTATACTCTTATGAATTATGATAATCATTTTTGAAGATTTGTCCAAATTTGAAGAATTCACACTCTCCCTCCCTTGTATTTTCTTTATTTTTGGGAAAAAAAATGAGAAATCTTTTGGAGCAAAAAACTTGCCAAAAATCCCAATTTTTTTTAATTTAAAATTTGTTGGAAATACTCTAGTCTACTGTAAAAACAAATAAAGATATACTTATAAAAATGGCATCTTTCTTTTTCGTTTATGTTTTACCATGAAAATTTGATTTGCTTATTTCCCTTCTCTCTAATAACACACACACACACATACACACGCACGAAACTTTGTTTTTATTTTCTTCTCAAATTCGAAAACACAACATTACTTTTTCCCTATTATTTTCTATATTTTTACAACAATAATTATGTGGATATAGTTACATTGTCATTTTGTGAAAAATGCAAACATCATATATGTTACGACATCTTACTAAAATGAACAAAAGGTTAGATTAATGTGGAAGTTCATGATTTAGAGTTAAACGGATTTTGACGTTTTTTCTTGTTTTATATAACATGACATCGTTATTCATATTCATCATCTTATATCGTTAATGTTGACGAATAGATAAAAAGTTATGGTTTAAAATCACCGCTTTATCGTAGGAAATGTCAACAATGAGATAACACATCCGTAATATTTCCATTTAATGGCGTTTGTACATTAACAAAAAAATTACTAAAAAAGAAATGTATTTTTAAATAAAAACGAAAATAAAATATGTATCATTTGTGATGTAATTTGTCATTTTAATATTAACCAAGTTGGGATAATCTTGAGTGGTAAAGGAAAATACAAGGTGGTACAATACATTAAATGGATGTTTGAGCATTTTCAACAACTTTCCTATTTTTTTAGAAAATGAAGAATATGAGGATTTTGAGCTATAATTTTGCTTCAAGGACTTTCTTAAAACTATCTTCAAAATAGAGAAAGTATAAGAGCGAAACAGTTTTTCTCCAAATATTTAAGATGATCCCTAAAATGATTACTAAATGATAGCGCCAATAGAAATCTTTGAAAATAAATATTATAGAGATAAATAATGCTTTAATAAGTGAATGTAATATTTTAATATTATAATCAATGTTTGTTTTCTCCAAAAAAGGGAAATGTGTTTTTTTCTCTGTGAAGTATATAATATTTATATACAGCAAATGGAACAAAGAAACTCACACACCCTCCTCACCTTTGTTGAGGTTTGAACCTATGACCTACTACAAGACCAAAGGCTATGATACCGCTAAGCCAAAGACCCTTTGGTAAAATAAAAAATTTGTTAGAGATAAATGTAATTTTTTCATGATTTTGACTTTTGGTTCACCATTTAAAGATATTATAGGGATGCTCTTAATTTTTGTATCATATTTCGAGCTTAATTTATTCTCAGAAAAAAATCAAGTATTACTTTTGTATGGATTTACAGAAATTTTTAAATATATTATTTTATTTCATCAAATGATATCAAAATTACATGTGGACTACCCACACTTTGGAAGGCTGTTGCATGTGTGGACTATAACGGTACGTTCCTTAGACGCATACATATGGCATGGACGCACGCACGCCCAATTCGTGCTACGCATATGGTCGCATCCGACATCATACATCATACATCATACATCATACATCATACATCATACATCATACATCTTCTAATCTTTAATTATTTATATATGTAATATGAGGTTATTTATATATGTAATATGAGATTGGGTTCACGTGGTATCAATTTGTTTTCGTAAAACCACAAAATAACATTAAAACTTTACAACGATTTAGCAAATTTTCACAACAAAAACATTGTGAAAGTTTCTCTTCACAATACATTCATAGTTTTTTGTTGTGAAAGTTTAGTCTCACAAAAATAACTTGGTCTCACGTGATCCCAACTCCCAAGAGTCATGTAATATGTTTTAACTTTTAGTTTAACGATAGTTTTTTTTCATATTCAATCTTATACTTTTTTAAGTTATATTTCACTAATGATTATGATTATTAATTGATAAGGTAGTTGATTAATTAATTATGTTTAAAATAATTAGTTAGATATTTGATTCAAAAATTAGTAAATTTTAATATATAATATATTTAAATAAATCATTAATCTATACATATAATAAATAAGTAACTACATTGACACGTGTCGTCGTCTGGTGAGCCGACTTTATTGTTTTTCCGCTTAAACATGTATCTGGACGCCTTTACATTATAGATTCAATTAACACACTCACATTCACTCCTCCTTAAATCTCTCCTTAATTAAATTTTTAATATTTATACCTTACATTTACTACCCTTATAATTACCTATGTAGTTACTTTTAATTCATTACTTTTTTTATTTTTCATTTTAGACTTTTATCATATAAACATAAATAATGTATATGAACTAAAATGCATTAAAAAACATTTCTATTTTTACAAGTTATATCATTGTAATCGTTTCGTCAATACCTTCGAAATAAGCCCAATATTGAATATTTTTGGATTTAATTATATTATTAAATATCATAAATATATACGAATTAATGTGTCGTGATTAGTATGAGATTTGTTGAAATTAGTATGAGATTTGATACATTTAAATAATCACTAAATTGTCGTGATTTTCTTTTTGCGATTTCATATCAAATTTTACTTCAAAGTCGAATTCCTTCGACAAATTACAATTCTATCAAATTTCATTCTGTCAACGAAACACATTTAGAATTATCATAAGAGATTTAATTACTTGGAAAAAAGATATCACTTATCAACTGACTTTTGGATTATGAGTTCGAACATTTTTCAAAAATATAAATATGCAATTATTGTGTATTCATTTGATAAATTTATTTAGTAACGACATTTATAATATGTATCAAACTTAATAGACATATTTTTATCTTCAAGATAATATTCCCTATTTGTGGAATTTTTGTTTTCTTTTTATCAATTACATTAATATGTCACAAAATTATTCAACAACTATTAAACATTAAATAATTAACTTAAAACACAAATTTGATCTCCGCGCAACGGACGAGTTAAAAACTAGTAATATAATATGTTAAGTAGAACTAGATAGGAAAACATAAATAAATTATATAATATGTTAATTAATAGAATTTCAATTTGATTTATTATATATAATATAAAAAAACAAAGTTAGTCAACCTACATATCTTAATTAACTAATAATTTCTCCATTTAAATTAAATAGTTTACTAAAATGTTTATCAAAGTTTTATTATTTATAAAACAAAAGAAATATAACATTAACTTTTATGTAATTTATAAAAACATTTTTAAAATTGTTATATTTGTTTTTTTGTTGACTATCAATATATTAAATAGTAATAATAATAATACAAAAGTTATTAATACTAAGAGTAAACTGCAATTTTGGTCCCTGTGGTATGTTGTTTGTCTCACCTTTGGTCCTTAGAAAATTTTTATTGCAAGAAAAACCTTGTGGTATGCAAAAGTGCTCGGTTTTGGTCCCTCAGGCATAACACCGTTAGATTGACTCTGTTAAACCCCCCATGTGCAAGTCACTTGAGGGCAATTTGGTCTTTTTACTTTATTTCTTTATTTCTTCACACTCTGACCTAATCGACCTTCATCTTCACGAACCGCTCCTCTCTCACTCTCGACTGTCGACCACAACCGCCGGCGACCATCCCTCGTTGCCACAACCCCAGGTTCGATTGCTACCCCTCACGACTTTCAGCAGCAATTTCTTGACCACAGCAGCGCCGCCCACAACCGCCACCATCGTTGATTTCTGTCATCCACAACCGTAGGCGCCCATCGACGATCGCCACTCACATCCTCTCCCACTCTCGTATCTCCCTCTCTCGCTATATCTCGACCTACACAACCTCACACACACACTCACGTTTTTTTTGTCTTTACCCTTCGATTTTAACAGACCCAACAACCTTGATTTCGGGTTTCACCCATAAAAATCAACAAACAATTCCTCTAAAAACCTTCAGATATGAAAATGGAAAAACAAACTTGGAGGAATTGCAGAGAGAGAAATCGACGAGAGAAGAGAGAGTGTGGAGAAGAGGGGCGACGACGACGGCGGCGGAATGGGTGGAGGGATTGGTCGTCGGCGACTTCTCCGGCTGGGGAACTCGCCGAAGGGGGGAGGTCGGCGTCCTTGTGGTTTGCGACATCTGGGTTTTTTTTTGTTACTCTATATATATACACTATATAAATATATACATATATAATTAATATATTATAATATTAAATATAATATAGTATATAGTAATTGCAATTTGGTCCCTATGGTTTTTGTCTTTAGTGAAAAACAAAATAATAAAGTAAAATGACCAAATTGCCCTCATGTGCAAGTCACATGGGGGGTTTTAACAGAGTCAATATAACAGTGTTATGCCTGAGGGACCAAAACCGAGCACTTTTGCATACCACAGGGTTTTTCTTGCAATAAAATTTTTTTGGGGACCAAAGGTGAGACAAACAACATACCACAGGGACCAAAATTGCAGTTTACTCTAATACTAATTAATAACAATTAAAGTAATTAATAACTACTAATTACACTAAAAGTCTTAGAAAAGTAGCATATTAAATTCACTTAAATAAAATCATTTTTCTAACATTATACGAACGTTGGAATCTAGAAGCATCAAATCAACTAAGGCAATGTTTGGCGTAGGGGTGTGCAAACCCGATCCGGTCCGAAAACCCGATCCGGTCCGAACCCGAACAAGACCAAAAAATGGCAAACCCGAAATATCCGAATCCGAAATACCCGAATCCGATTTTCTTCCCCGGGTTAGTAGGATCGGGTTGGGTCTGGGTTTTCCCACCCGATCCGACCCGAAATATCCGAACTTTTAAAAAAATTGTTTTTTTTACTAAATTTAAAATAAGTAAATAACTATAACTTACTTCTAACTTTGTTTCATTTCTAAATTCTAACCTAAAATCCTAAATACCTAATCCTAAGTCCTAACTTTAGGCGTGTATTTGGTCAAAAACAGTTTAGGCATGTATATATATATATATATAAATGAGAAGAGGGGAAAGTTATACTAGTATTATACAGCCCAAAAAATCCCAAAAAGACCCAAAAAAATGTTCCAAAAAAGCCTAAAAAGTCAAAAACCAGTTCTAATTTTGGGCTGGAATTTCCAGGCCCAACCCGAATACCCGACCTACCCGACCCGAACCCCGTTTGCCCCGAACCCGATTATCCGACTTCCACTTCGGTCGGTTTTCGGGTGGTCTCCCCCCACCCCGATATCCGATCGGGTTCGGTGTTTTCGGCCCCGACCCGACCGTTTGCACACCCCTAGTTTGGCGGACATTAGCAATTTTATAAGCTAACTTAGTTTTTTAACTTATTTTAAAAGTCTTGTTTAGATGGATAAAAAATAGCTTAAATGCTAACTTATTGAAACAATACCTGAAGTTGCGTTCCGAAATACTCCAAGAGCTTTTTATCACTTTCTTTTATTTATACCCTGATTAATATTCATTACTATTTTATTATTATGATTATCAGTAGTATAAACATTCATGTATTTATTAATAATTATTGTACACACTCCATCTAAAGTCATACATATGTAACAATCGATCTATAATCATATATGTTGTAATAGTGGATACATAGCAATACATGTGTAAGAAATTGTTGTTTACTTATAATTTAATGAGCTTAATGGTTTGAATGGCTTATTCACTTAGTCATACAAGAGTTTTTCTTCACGACTTCATCGTGAAGCCATTATATGGAATAAGCCATTTACCCTTCATTTGTCCCTATTAAGCCATATCAAACAAATTAATACCAAAAATACTCTAGATATAATCCAACACTCTCCTTGCCTCAAACCCATCAATCCCCCGTCCATCATACAAACAAAACTTAACAATATAGGAGTTAATGGACCCCTAACAAGGCCTCCAAAAACATTGGGCCGCCCCTGGCTATGCATATGTGCGCACGTCCGCCCAAAAACAAACATGTGTATGGACATAATCAAATGAGAACCTCAATGATGTTGGGAACCTATAAGAATCAAGCTCGAAAAAAGTGAATTAATCCATACGAATAAACGTAAATTAATCCATACGATAAAAGTAAATTAATCTATACAAAGTTTAATGAAAAAACAACCATTTAATTTCATTCAAGATATTGTTTGACATGTATTTGTTGTTTCACCGTCCGTCGTTGATAAAAACAAATGGTTTTGTTCACCAAATTTTCCTCGCCGATTCTCACAAAGAGTCGTTGTTGGGACTCGAATGCAGAGATTCCACTGTCAACCATGATGATACGGATCAATGGGTTCACATCCTTGAGGATTTTGACGGTGTGTGGATTTTTAAGGCGATTTTTTTTGAAATATGTAAAAGGGAATTTAATTAAAATACCCAAAGTTTGACCCTGAGTTACCAACATACACAAAATCTCGTCGACTTTACCAAAATGCCCAAATTTTCCGCGGTGGGCCCCGCGATCGCGGGCCCACGCCCACGTGTCACGACCCTTTGGCCAAAAGTCCCGCGGAGGCCCCTCAAGAATGCCCGCGGTACACTTTTGGCCCCTACCCGCGGAGGTATCCCGCGATCGTGGGATGGACTTGCCACGCGTCGCCATAGGGTTGAAACCCTAATTTCTTTACTGTCTCAACCACCCCCCAACCCTAATTTCGGCCACTATAAGAGAGAGGGTGGGGGGACCTTCTTTGGCCACCGCATTCAAAAAAAATCTCTCTCAAACTCTTTCAATTTGTCGTGTGGAATACGCGCTCGGTTTGTTTGAAGATGGCTCGTGTTACTCGTTTGGTAAGTTTTTCTTAAGTTTCTTGTACTTTTCTTGTATGTTGTTATTTTAAATTTTAAAATATATGATATGTATGTTGTTAAAGTGTTTATAAGTTTGTTGTATGTTTGAATGTGATATTTGTATGTTATAATGTTGTCTCTATTGTAGATGTTAGAGTGTTTTTATAAAAATAAATGTTAGAGTGTTTTTTTATAAAAATAATTGTTAAGAGTGTGTTTTTTTATAAAAACATGAGTGTTTTTTATAAAAATAAATGTTGAGAGTATTTTTTATAAAAAAAAAGATGTTAAGTGTGTTTTTATAAAAAAAAGATGTTAAAGTGTTTTTTATAAAAATAAATGTTAGAGTGTGTTTTATAAAAATAATTGTTAAGAGTGTGTTTTTTTTATAAAAAGATGAGTGTTTTTAATAAAAATAAATGTTGAGAGTGTTTTTTTATAAAAAAAGATGTTAAGTGTGTTTTTATAAAAAAAAAGATGTTAAGAGTGTGTTTTTTTATAAAAAAAATGTTAAAGTGTTTTTTATAAAAATAAATGTTAGAGTGTGTTTTATAAAAAGATGAGTGTTTTTTATAAAAATAAATGTTGAGAGTGTTTTTTATAAAAAAGATGTTAAGTGTGTTTTTATAAAAAAAAAAGATGTTAAGAGTGTGTTTTTTTATAAAAAAGATGTTAAAGTGTTTTTTATAAAAATAAATGTTAGAGTGTGTTTTATAAAAATAATTGTTAAGAGTGTGTTTTTTTTTATAAAAAGATGAGTTTTTTTATAAAAATAAATGTCGAGAGTGTTTTTTATAATAAAAGATGTTAAGTGTGTTTTTATATAAAAAAAAATGTTAAAAGTGTGTTTTTTTATTAAAAAAAAGATGTTAAAGTGTTTTTTATAAAAATAAATGTTAGAGTGTTTTATAAAAAGATGAGTGTTTTTTATAAAAATAAAGAGTAAAGTTCACTTTTGGTCCTTAAAGTATGTCAATTTCAACGGATTTCGTCCTTAAAGTTCATTTTTTTAAAAAGACCCTGACCTATCATACTTTCTCTCGCTTTTGGTCCAAAGGACTCACACCGTTTAAATGTTGCCGTTAGTACCCACACACGTGCATCTCACGTGAGGGTATTTTTGTCAATTCACATTTGACATCGTTTCCCTCCATATATGGATATGTCTGAAACAAACACTCAAGTGTTTTTCTCAATCCTCTCACCTTCAAAACCTTCCAAACCCATACGAACCCAGAGTACTAACGGTGCATTGATTCTTGAATCTTCGTTCCATTTATTCTTGAATCTTCGTTCCATGGCTACTGCAATGTGGACGATTAGAGCACGATTTGAAGACTTGGTTCCATTAGAAATATACGGTGCGTATTACACAGACCAACAATGGTTTGATTTTTGATTTGTAAGTTTTATTTCACCCCACAATGGTTGATCTTTTCTTTTTAATCTTTTGTTTTAATGTGTCACAGCTGATTACCCAGAATACTTTTCGTTCAAGGTTCATCAGCTGAGCATAGGTTTTGTGTTAGGCATATTCTTGATAATATGAAGTTAAATTGGAAGGGAAAAGCATATAAGGATTTTCTTTGGAAATGTGCAATTGCTACCACAGTGCCACAGTTTAACAGGGAAATGGAAGCATTGCAACAGTTCAATGATGCAACTTTTAAGTGGTTGAAATTAATCCCACCCCACCACTGGTCAAGATCCCATTTCACAGGTAACTATTTTGTAGCTAATTTGGAAATGTACAATTGCTACCACAATTTTGTAATCATTTTGTAATTTCTTAAACAGGAAGGGCCACATGTGATGTCCTACTTAACAACATGTGTGAAGTCTTTAACAGACAACTAGTAGGTGGAAGAGACAAGCCAATCATAACTGCTTTGGAGTTTTGTCAGGAGTATTTGATGAAAAGATTGGTGATAGTGCAAAAGGCCATTGACAAGTGTGAAGGTAGGCTTTTGACACCAACTGCTACAAAACTGTTGGACAAAATCAAGGAGGAAGCATGTCAATATGTGGTACTCTGGAATGGTGAACATTACTATCAGGTAAACTTAATTAATTGTGGTAAAGTTAATTAGTTTTGGTCATTATGTGGTACTTTGTTGGGACCTACATTTTGTAATTGGTTTTTTTTGCATACTCAGGTAAGTGGTCCATGGGCAGACCAATGTTGTGTTGATTTGGAAAATAAAGTTTGTTCATGTAGAAGATGGGAGATCAGTGGCATTCCCTGCAAACATGTTGTAGCTGCAATCTGGTATAGTTCTGTGAATGGAGGTGGTGTTGATTTACCAGAATCTTGGGTGCACAAGTTCTATAAGGTTGATACTTGGAAGAAGATGTATGAATTCAAGATTAAGCCACTGAATGGAAGGGCAATGTGGCCAAAATCAGCTTGTCCTATTAAGATTCTTCCACCAATGCATCATAAGCAAACTGGAAGACCCAAGAAGAGCAGAAAGAAGAGTGCTGATGAACTCAGTCAACCATTGGTGAAAGGTTTTAAGTTACAAAAGATAGGGAAAACAGTTAGTTGCCGTAGATGCAAGCAGGTTGGACACAATGCTAGGACATGCAAGAGACAGGGATAGGGAAGACAAGTGTGTGTTATGGGTTTTAAACTGATCATTTTGGTTGACAATCTTTTGTGTTCAAATATGTAATGCTTTTGGTAACTTGTAAGTTAATTATGTATATAATCCTTTGGTTGAATGTATATAATCCTTTGGTTGAATGTATATAATCATTTTGGTTCAATGTATATAATCCTTTGGTTGACAATATATATTCTTTTTGGTTCAATGTATATAATCATTTTGGTTGAATGTATATAATCCTTTTCACACGTACTAACCTTGACAAGCAGTACTAACCTTGCTTCAGCAGTACTAACCTTGCTTCAGCAGTACTAACCATGACAAGCAGTACTAACCTTGCTTCAGCAGTACTAACCATGACAAGCAGTACTAACTGTTTTCGTTATGCATCAGCAGTACTAACCATGACAAGCAGTACTAACTGTTTTCGTTATGCATCAGCAGTACTAACCAAGTTCCAGCAGCATTAACTTTGTCTTGCAGTATTAAGTTTGTTCCAGCAGCATTAACCGGCAGTAGTAATGTTGCTCTGGCAGTACTATCCATACTTAGCAAATCTTCAGTTCCCAACAGAAGTAATCAGCATATTGATCAGAAGTTTAAATTGGTTCAAGCAACACATCAATTGATCATAAGTAATCCACATTCATTACTAACCAAAAACATTACACTGACCATAACATGAACAACTAACAAATTGTTGCACCTAACATTAACCTAACTAAAACCTATCATTAACCTAACTAAAACATTGTGCAGAGCACCTTAATGAACATCTAATTCACCTTAACTCAAAAACCCATAAATGAAGTACATTACAATGGACACCAAAGTAATAACCAAAATCTTCTTCACCCTCTGAGCTTCTTGAACAGCTACTGCAGAAGCTTCCTCAGCCATCCTTTTAGATCTCAATAAACCAAAAATTACTTCACTGCAACGACCACACACAGGTCCATCTAACCAACAAATAAAGCCACACCTTTTTTCCTGTTGTAGGCAAATGAAGATTAGGTAAAAAACAAAAAATTTAAACTGAACATTACCAACTTACCTCTCTTGAACAACAATAAAATCGACGCCCTGGATTTGAAGTGGTCCAAGAGGTTCTGATTGTTGACTGAAATCCACATCTGCATATCACCATTGATGCGTGATCAAATGTTGAAGAAGAAGGTAACAGGGTTCGAGGGTGGGGAGTGCGAGAAAGAGAGAGAAGGTAAAGATAGAGAGAGAGGGGTTGAACCGTTGAAGAAGGATCTTGGTTTTAAATAAATGTGAATTGACAAAAATACCCTCACGTGAGATGCACGTGTGTGGGTACTAACGGCAACATTTAAACGGTGTGAGTCCTTTGGACCAAAAGCGAGAGAAAGTATGATAGGTCAGGGTCTTTTTTAAAAAAATGAACTTTAAGGACGAAATCCGTTGAAATTGACATACTTTAAGGACCAAAAGTGAACTTTACTCAAAAATAAATGTTGAGAGTGTTTTTTATAAAAAAAATGTTGAGAGTGTTTTTTATAAAAAAAAAATGTTAAGAGTGACAACTTAGGTCCCTAAACTTTGGTGAATGACAACTTAGGTCCCTAAACTTTGGTGAATGACAACTTGGGTCCCTAAACTTTGGTGAATGACAACTTAGGTCCCTAAACTTTTGTGAATGACAACTTAGGTCCCCTAACTTTGGTTAATGAAAACTTAGGTCCCCTAACTTTGGTGAATGACAACTTAGGTCCCTAAACTTTGGTGAATGACAACTTAGGTCCCTAAACTTTGGTGAATGACAACTTAGGTCCCCTAAGTTCTTTTGATAAATAAATTTCCGTAAATAAATGGTATGAATATTAAATTGGTTTCACATGTCACACTCAAATTCATTTTAGCCTCTTGCCAAAAGCATCTATATATAATACTATTATATATTGAAATAAAATAAACCGCAACATATCTATTTGGATTTTATCAAACGGGTGTAAATAGCCCTAAGGTATGTGGGGATTTAAGCAATCCTTGTGATTCTCCTGCTACCTGGAAGTCCAATAAATTGAGTGGTTTCTTTTCTAAAACTAAAAGAAACGAATAATTATCAACACAATAAACCAAACAAGCAAAAACATCTATATATAACACTAACTATAACATCCGTGAATGACTATGTAGAGGGATTTTTTTCACATCGACTTGACGTTAAAGTGCCGCGTTGGCTACATGGTGGAGTTGAGAGACCGCTTCGTGGAATTAGGTGATCGCGCAACTACCCTTGAGGACATCTTTAGATAGACACCTTTCGGTCCATGGATGGATCTGACTTACCCTGGTGGCGACCCCACGCTAGTCCACATGTTTCTACAGTTGGAGGTCGAGGTCTCCAATGGTGATCCGGAGGAGATGTATTTTGATTTCTTCGGGCATCAATTGCGGTTTGGGCGTCGTGAGTTCTGTCTAATTACATGACTACTTTTTGGAGAGGCTCCCCCCTTCCTCCCTTAGCAGACATTTCCTTCGTTCGTAGGGTTTGGGGTATGTCAGCATCTCGTTTGAAGCTGAAGACAGTCATGGAGACGATGAAACAGGGCCTTAGGGCCCTAAGCGACCAGGATGATGTCCGTGTATGCTTGGTGGCGATCGTGGATATGGGCTTCATGGGCCGTGAGTGGAGCCAGACTGCTTCCGAGACGGTCCTTAGGGCCGTCGAGGACTTGGATTTGTTTAACAGGTACCCGTGGGGTAGCAACATCTGGACACATAGCTACACTATTATGCACCGAGCCATCGCCAGACGCCCCGATCGACTTGCCAAGATGAATCTTTGTGGATTTACATACGCCTTCAAGGTTAGATACGTAGTATAACATAAATAATAATACATACAAACTGTTTGGCTTTCCTTTTTACGTACTTTCTCTTCTTGTGTAATTCCAGATATGGATCTTGGACATGTTTCCCGCAGCCTGTCAATATTTCAACAAGCGCACCGACAGATTACATAGGGGAACCCGTTGGGACAGGGGTCTTTCCCTAAATAGGCAGACTTGGATTGAGTTCTTCAGTCAATCTAGACATGTAAATTCTTTTACTATGTTTACAATGTTGCATACGTTAGTCCCGCTTATTAATTTTTTTGTGTTTTATCATATATTTAGCCGCCGCTTACGCCTTTCGAAAACCTTGTGCCTACTGCCTACGAGAGGGACACGTCTTGGTACAGAAACAGCGTGGCCTTTATTGACAGAGAGGCGGCAAGGGTTCAACGTCCCTCTCCTTCCACATCTGACGAAGATGAGGTAGACGAAGCGAGGCCCCCTTTCGATCGATATCAGTCGCCCCCTACCGATCGATATCAGCCGCCCCCTTCCAATCGATATGAGGCGCCCCCTTCCTCCTCCCATCAAGATCCGACACACGTCTACGGGCCATTTCGTGGCAGTCATGATGAGCTGTGGCACTACGTCCACGGGCCTGTAGACACACGTTTAGACTATCTGGAGGCAATCGCCAGACAGTTTGGCGCTGTTCATGTTAGTGTTTAACTTAATTTGTCGTCCACGATCTTTTAGTTTGTATATTAATATTACGTTCTAAATTTGTTTTAGCTGTCGAGTACGACGCCGATCCCCGCTCCGTTCGGACAGGGGGCACAGGCGACGTTTGGCACCACATCCTATCCGTCATTCCCTAAGAATGTAAGTCACACAGAGTAACCATTATAGTTATATGTTAGTTCCTAAATTTGTAACTCTTATAATGATCAATGTCACGCAGGCCGGGATGTCGGGGGCATACACATCCCAAATGCCGCCGTTTGGCACCACATCCTATTCGTCAATCCCAGAGAGTGTAAGTCACACCGAGTAACCATTATAGTTATATGTTAGTTCCTAAATTTGTAACTCTTATAATGATCAATGTCACGCAGGCCGGGATGTCGGGGGCATACACATCCCAAATGCCGCCGTTTGGCACCACATCCTATTCGTCAATCTCGGAGAGTGTAAGTCACACTGAGTAACCATTATAGTTATATGTTAGTTCCTAAATTTGTAACTCTTATAATGATCAATGTCACGCAGGCCAGGATGTCGAGTGCATGGGGTTATACAGCCCCAATTACGACGTTCGGCACCACATCATTCACGGACCTCTTTGGCCTATCGGACGCAGACTATTACAGGCCGAAAATGTCGGGGTCGTCGTACGTCACACCACCAGCTTCCATGCATACTGTAAGTTATTTTGGTAGTTTTGGTTTAATTGTGAACATTTCCTAAATTGTACTTAAAACATCTAATAACTTAATTTTCAGTCGATGGGGTCGGGACAGGACTTCCGTCAGCCGGAAATTTTTTCGAAGAGCACTTCTCGGAGCTGGAAGATGACCCGATGGATGTTGTAGATCCACAGGCGGAGGTTGCATCCCCGTCTAGGCCGGTTCGGGAGACGAAACGTTCACGCTATTTTGGTCACCCATGGACACGGCAAAAATCTACCACACCGCCCCCTCAAAAGCAAGCAAAGGAAGCAGGAAAGAAAGCAGGAAACAAGGGAGGAAAGAAGGCGGGAAAGAAAGCGGGAAAGGGAAAGCTGGCTTCATCGGAGCGTCTACCGGCATTGGATATATTGATCAAGTGCCAGACTGGTGACCTCCCCCGCCTGATATTCATCCCTTACTTAAGCCTGGACATCACCCCCCGCTTTTTCGAAGTATTGCTGGCAGTTGACCCTTTGGACTCTGAGTTAGAGGATGTGGTTAGTATGAAGTTTAACTATAGTCATATAATCAAATATATTTATATTACATGTCTAACCATCTATTTTTTATGTATAGCACGTGGATTGTTGGGTCGCCATGCTCCAAAATTCCCGTGGACCAGACACGAGGTGGACCATCATGCACAGTAGTTTCTTTCATTACATGGTCAGTCCTCATCAAGGTCCCGCCTCTGTGGCTAACTCGTGCAACGGTCAGGAAGGGGTTTCTTGGCGGTACCTCGATATTGTATGTAAATCGTTTTACTCTTATTTTATTTAAGTTGTTTGGTTGCTAACTAAGTTGTCTAATATTGTAATATTTCATATCTACATCCCTATCTGCATTCATCCTAAACATTGGGTGCTCGGGGTGTTTGATCTTGATCGTATGCAGATGACCCTATATGACAGTGACCCTGCCCGTATCTATACAGACGCTTTGGATGCCCGTGTTGCCGAATTTAAAGTTCAGTTGCCGCAGTTCTTTAGTATGATCAAGGATAGGGCCCGTCTCGATAAGGCAGTGCACTTCCGTCATAAGTCCGCCAAGCGTGTACCACGCCAACAAGGGGTCAATGCGGATTACGGTGTTTGGTTATGCCGTAATGTCAGCGCCTTGATTTCAGACGATGTGGTAGAATTAAACCCTTCCCGCACCGAAGAAGTGGCGTTGGAGTTTCGCAAACATATGGCGGAGAGCATTTATGCTCATTGTGTTCCACGACAAAATGATTAGGTTGTTTATGTAGCATTAAATGATTGTTATTTAAACTTTGTTAACTTATTTTGTTATAGTATTTAACTTGAAGTTATAATTTTGTTTATTATTTTGTTAAAGTATTTAACTTGAAGCCTAAAAAGCCTATTATTTGAGTATCGATATCTCATTCACACATACTCCGTTTTGGACGCATTATATATCGTTTCGAAGCTCTCATATAGGAGAACATAAACCCACTAAGACTTAGTTATATATAACATATATATATATATTAAAATGTGTCCAAAGTTTAGTAAAAACCATATTTTTACTAAAATTTTCCAACACCTAGTAAGTAGGTTTATGAAACTTGCGGTAATCCTAATACAGAGATTATAGGATGAACAGGCATTTATTTCTTGATCCACATGTGCATTAATCCTTAGACTACTTAAAGACTAATTTTCAGCCTAATGAAAGACCTTTATTCAAGAGCAGAATTCCTATTACAGTCATATACAACAAACAGTGAGAAAGTTCAATAATGTGACCGCATCCAAAGGTGGTCAAGGAGATTAGGAATTGACCCCAAAGGAACTGGATGATCCATGTTTCATGCTACTTAGTGAACTCAATGAACCGGTGGTACGTGCGAAATGTGGTGCTTAAATCGCAGTGGTTTGCAAACTGTCCACAGTGGGGAGTGCAAGTGTACACTGTCCACTATGATCGTCACAGCAAGTAATAGTTGGTAAAATACCAGAATCGAATCCACAGAGACTGGACAATCAAGACAATACGGTTCTCATGAGCTCCTTTTACAAGTTTCAACTAGAGAGGAAAATAATACTTGGTTTTGGTTTGGTAAAATAGCTACTTGAAACGATTTACTAATTGTTAAAAAGGAGGAATGTAGGTTGGATTTTCCCTAGATTTTATCTCAAATACTCGGTCCTTAGAGTGATCCTCGTATTTGTGGTGGACATTTTCGCTAGAAAAGCCCGGTTACAAAAATACTCACATCGTTAGATAAAAAATCCCATACTCTTAGTACTTGTTGTTTTGTCAATGGTAATCTCTAAATGGACCTTTTCAGGCCTCGATGGAATGTGTAGAGACAAATACTCTAAGTGTTTTTAATACACAAATTAGCTTGCCTACTACTCCAGTGGGCAGAGATTAGCTCACTATGCCGACCTCACTTTCGTAAGTGTCATAAGAATTCTTTCGAATCCCCTAGCATCATTCAAGCTCGTGTCACTGCGTTCTACTCATTTCTAAGTTAAGAACTAGACTTTTAGATCCTTGCAAGTGATCGGCTTGTTCGCATCTTTGGGTAAATATCGAGAGTGAATGACCAAAACAATAAATATTCTAAGTATAAAGATTACTCAAGCATTTTCTATAAAATCCAGGTACTTCTCCTTCCTACATCCCAAAGGATGCTTAGCCTAACATTTCCGAAGTAAAGAAAACAAAAGATGAAGATTTGCACATAATAAAACTGAAAGTGGATTGAGTAGTGCTCACAGTGGGGAACGAGAATTCGTCCATGTCCACTGTGCTTTACGAACTACAATTAACTAGGAAAGGAAATTACAGAAATTAAAGCTAAGTTAATGCAGTAATTAAAAGACTAAAACTAATGTGGTAGATGAGAGAAATTAAAGCTATCTTCTTAACCCAAGATGATTGTAAGAATGCTAGATTCATTTAATAAATGAACCCAAGTGCTCCTTTATATACTAGAGGAAAGACTTGGATATTACACAAAAGAGATGAGTCTTCCAATGGGTAAAAACTGCTGTATAATGGCAGAAATCAGCCCCTTGTGCAAACCTATTACCCAATGGATCCTTCTCCAAGTCAATTTCCAAGTACATAAAGGAGTACTTGTTGCAATCTTCTATGTAGATGTCATTTTGTACTTCCTCCAGCCATTTCCCTGCCAATTGAACCTTCTTCTTCCAGAAAATTAGATCCCAACTAATAGTTTCTTTTGTCTTTCTTTATCAGCTCGAATAGTGGGCAGCCGGAGTGGGCAGAACAGTGATCACTGCAGGATAAAAATGCGAAAAACACCCAAACTTCCACCAAATAATTTATTAAAGACCATGGTTCACTCCTTTTGCTCGTTTTCGTAAATCATACCAAGAATGAGGGTTTTTAG
Organism: Saussurea involucrata; assembly: GCA_033807775.1. Taxonomy (NCBI): domain Eukaryota; kingdom Viridiplantae; phylum Streptophyta; class Magnoliopsida; order Asterales; family Asteraceae; genus Saussurea; species Saussurea involucrata. The sequence continues at coordinate 54,037,713 of CM066316.1, forward strand.
AAGTGAAATGGCTAAAATTGACAAAATAAAGTAGGAAAAACAAGGAAATAATAACTCTAAAAATAGAGTTATCACAACCTCAAACTTAAACCATTACTTGTCCCCAAGTAATAAAAATAATGAAATAAAATGAAAAATAATGCATTCGAAATTTTGAGGGACTTACATACTTCTTGACTTGAATGAGCTTTTGATCTCCTTCCTCCGATACTTCCTTCGGTCCGAAACTTAAAAACTTCACTTTTGTACTTGACGAAATCTTTCCCTTGTTTACCATTTGATCAATAGGGCTTTCTTGGGTTTGAAGGGTTTATGGCTTTGAATCTTTTCCCAAGGGTTTTTGGCAAGAATTTCCAAACATGGACCGAGGATCTCGCTTTGAGATTTTTATTTCAAGAAGTGGGTGTTTAGTATTTTGTAATGATAGGTACGTACACTTTCAGGCTTTATATGGCTATTTTTTCTTCTGATGGTCCAGAATGGGCACACCATCTTTTTCTGGGAGTGAGCACTTTGATGGTCCGGAAAAGGCACACTATCAATTTTGTTAGTGATACTCCGATTTTCTTCTGTTTTTGTATTTTTGTATTTTCTCTATAAATATACATATTTTTTTTTGGGAGGGGGTATGGCTTACCCACCTCAAACTTGGACTTCACAGTGTCCCCACTGTGGGCAGACTGGAAGTCACTCTGGAAATCCCCACCTCAAACTTAAAATCTCACAGTGTCCCCACCGTGACATAGAAAAATGGATCAAAGGAGGTGGTTGTGGGTACAAAAAGGGTTGTGTTTAGATGCGAAAAATGGCCTAAATCATTTCACGGGACAAGTTGAGATTTGTACTTACAAAAGTGACCTTTTTAAGTTGGAAGCCGAAAGTTGTACCTTGAAATGGAAACGAGGTCAAAAGCATTCAAACGACAAATACGTTAGTACCCAAAAGTACCTACCCAACGGCAGGATTTTCATGCATCGATATTAAAATGTAAAAACAGCAAAAAGTGTCAATGCCTAGCCATAGGCACAAAAAGATCAAATAAACACAAAATAAAATTGTTTTGGTGAGCAAATAAGCGAAACCATTGTTTTAAAACAAACCATTCACGGAGTAGGGGTAGCCTTTGGTGAGCTGTTGGCCAAGTCTTCCTCAAACTCATCCTCACTTTCCACAGTGGGGCAGATCCCCTCTGGAAATTCTGGGATTTGTGCAGCAAGGAGAGGATCGGCTGCCATGTACATCTGGTTTACAACCTCATCACGATCTCGGTTATACATCCAGACTGCCTCAAGCGCGCGGTTTACATGCTTCTGCTCAGCCGCGAGGAGGTCGACTTTGTATGTGAGGGCTGAAATGGCGTTCAGAATGGCGGTCATTGGGCTTACTGTGCTGGTGCTTGCTTCTCCCGTAGTTGTTGGTCGCAGTGGGGTACCCTTCTTCTCCACAGTGGGCACTTCAGTGCCCACTATGTGCTCGTCGGCTATTCGCACATTGGGCTGTACCTGGGCAGGCTCAACAGACGGGCCTCCTATCTCTCTTCTCATCTTCTTAATTGTCTGAATACTGATGTTTTTCGTGGAAATGATCCACTGGTCTTCTTCAGCTGTGGGCACTCCGGCATCTATTAGCAATAGTGTAATAAGGCAAGGAAGGGGTAGGATTACCTTGGTTCGTGTTCTGGCCTGATGGATGGCACCATGCATTACGATTCCCAGATTGATCTTCTTTTTAGTGAGAACGCAGTAAAGCATGGCACACTTATGCATGGAGAGAGTCGTGTAGTGCGATGTTGGGGCCACCGAGGCCCTTAGGAATTGGAACCACACAGCAGCCTCAGTGGTGAGGCTGCCAGCATATAGACACCTTCTCTGGCCATCTTGATTCCATGGCCTTCCCTCAACTGCTATTTCTTTTAAAATCAACTCCTCATCAGCCGGAGTCATCTTTGCCAGGAACTGTCCGAAAGCACAAGGTTCTGGAGCTCCTCTACCTAACACTCGGTTTATATTGCCTAGAGTATAGTCCACAACCTTTCCTCTGATCTTAACAAATGATTCTTTGGCTTGGGAGGCCTCAGCATAAAATTCTCGGACTAATGATGCATTAGCGCGGCGATTGGCAGTGGCAATGGTTGCCCAATCTTGCGCTACAAGTTTATCTTTGACAAAGGGATTTGCTTCTACAAAGTCGGGGTCGAAACCCCTCTCTAAATTCAACTTCCGAGTGCAAATACACTCAAAGTGGGCTCTAGCAGCTGGGGAAGTGAATTGCCTCGGTATCCCACTGGGGGCATGAGCAGTCCCCACAGTGGACAGATGTGGATTTTCAGAAAGGTTTTGTTCACTTCCCGTATTAGTATCACTAGAAGAAGAACTTAAAGAGGGTTCGATACCCTTACCTTTCCTCGACGCTTTTCTTTTCGGTTTTGCAGACGATGCCTTCTTGGATGCACCAGATCGTGTAACCACTCCCCTGTTCCTCTGGAGTGCTCTGGTTGGGGTTTCTTCACTGTGGGCAGTGGTGTGGACATCCTCCACACTATCAGCATTTTTGTTCTGGGGAATGTCTACAGTCTGAGTCTGCTCCTTAATCTTCTTCTGTCTTTCTTCTTCCTCACGAGCCAAACGCTCGTCCTCTGCTTGTTTCTTTTTCTGCTCGAATATCCTTGCTTCCTCATCCTTCTTTCGTTCTTCCTCTTTCAATCGCTCCTCCTCCTCTCTAGCCAATCTTGCGGCTCCTTCCTTCCTCAATCTCTCTTCCTCCTCTCTTTTTAATCTTTCTTCCTCCTCTCGTTTGATTCTTTCCTCTTCTTCACGGCGCTTTCTCTCGGCTTCTTCCCTCTTCATCTTAATTTCTGCGACCCTTTTGTTGTATTCTTCTTGTAATCTCAGCATTTCTTCATCCTCCTGCAAATCTGTTTCATCAAAAGGGTTTTGAACAGATTCCGAGACCCTTGATGAAGATACGGCTTTTGGACTCTCTGGTTTGGATGAACTCGCGTCTGCAACATTGGAGATGACCGGAGGTTCGCCGGAGATTGGTGGGGTTTTATTGAGATCTCCGGTGACGGCCTCCGGTGGTTGGTCGTCGGCGGTGCGGTGGCGGATCGCCGGCCGTGTGGGCGCCTCTGGGTGAGTGTTCAATCTCTTGCTTCTTGCCATTACTAGGGTTTTGGAATGGTTTTTGGTTCGTGAAGGAGAAGAAAGAAGATGAATAGTGTAGGTGGTTTAAGGAGAGAGAAAGGCTTTGATTTTGAAAAGGAGGGTTTTCTTTGTTTTTGAGAGGGAACGGTTTAGGAGAGAGAGAGACAATGATAGCTTTCCTTGGGAATAGGTGGGGAAAGGACAAGTGGCATGAAAAGGTGACCTTTGTGTAAGAAAAAGCATGATGTGTGTCAGCCTTGGCCCCCCCCCCCAAACCGTCTCTTCATAAGTCAGACCGAGAGTGAGGAGCGCAGTGACCAGCCTCTGCCCACTGCGAACCTTTTTGTTCCAAAAAGTGCTAAAATTCTCCTACACACATCGAAATGAACTACCATGCAGAATTAAAAAGACCAAAATATAATAAAAACGCAGCAAATAACTGAAATAAAATATTTACAAGTGGTCCCGATGTTGCTTAATCAAGGTGGGGTGGAGAGTGGGCAGGGATGTGGGCACTCTCGTTCAGAAAATGCTTCACCCTTTGCCCATTGACTTTGAACGGTTGACCAGATTGTGGGGACTTTAGCTCTACTGTTCCAAAGGGACTTACCTTGACAATGGTATATGGTCCCGTCCAACGAGATTTTAGCTTACCCGGAAAGAGTTTGAGACGGGAGTTGAACAATAATACCTGTTGTCCTTCCATGAATTCCCTATGGTTAATTCGACGATCATGCCACATCTTGGTCTTCTCCTTATACAACTTTGCGTTTTCATAAGAGTGATAACGCAACTCTTCTAACTCATGCAACTGTAGAGTCCTTTTGATTCCCGCAGCACCTTCACTCATGTTAAGCTCTTTAAGGGCCCAAAATGCCTTGTGCTCCAATTCAATCGGTAGATGGCAAGCTTTGCCAAAAACTAATTTAAATGGAGACATTCCCAAAGGAGTTTTATAGGCCGTTCGGTAGGCCCAAAGAGCATCATCGAGTTTGGTTGACCAATCTTTTCGGTGCGGTTTAACAACTTTTTATAAAATTCCTTTGATCTCACGGTTTGAAAGCTCGGCCAAACCGTTGGTTTGCGGGTGGTATGCGGTGGCCACTCTATGATGTATGTCATATTTAGCAAGAACCGAGGCCATGACTTTGTTTATAAAATGGGTGCCTTCGTCACTAATCAATGCCCGTGGTGTTCCAAATCGAGTGAAAATATTTTTATGCAAAAATTTCACCACGGTGTTGGCATCATTAGAGTGACATGCGACGGCTTCTACCCATTTCGAAACATAGTCTACCGCAACCAAGATATAAAAATTGTTATTGGAATTTGGAAAGGGTCCCATGAAATCGATCCCCCAAACATCAAAAAGTTCTACCTCTAGAATATTATTAAGAGGCATCTCATTTCTTTGCGAAATATTCCCGGTGCGTTGGCATTGCTCACAACTTTTTACACACTCGTAAGAGTCTTTAAACACAGTTGGCCAAAATAACCCACTTTGCAAAATTTTTGCAGCAGTGCGGTTTCCACCAAAGTGGCCACCGTAGTGGGATGCATGACAACCATGGAGTATTTGATGTTGCTCACACCCGTGGACACATCGCCTCAATATTTGGTCCGTCCCTATCTTATATAAAAAAGGATCGTCCCAAACATATTGACGAGTGTAATGTAAAAACTTCTTAAATGGTTGTCCATTCATCCTGTGGGGCTTAAGTCCACTTGCTAAAAAGTTCGCAATATCAGCATACCAAGGAATATTATTTTCATGATGTTGCGCGGATAACAATTGCTCATCGGGAAAATTTTCTCTTACCAGAGTGGGATCAGGAGTGGGATCAACAGTGCCCACTGTCTTCTCGAGCCTGGATAAATGGTCGGCAACCTGATTGCTTGTTCCTTTTCTGTCGACGATTTCAAGGTCAAATTCTTGTAGCAATAAAACCCATCTAATTAACCGAGGCTTAGAATCAGCCTTAGTAATTAAATATTTTATTGTTGCATGATCGGTGTGCACTATGACCTTCGTCCCTATCAAGTATGACCTGAAACGATCAAAAGCAAACACCACCGCAAGTAATTCTTTTTCAGTTACAGTGTAATTAATCTGGGCTTCAATTAGCGTTTTACTTGCATAATAAATGGGGTGAAAAACTTTGTTCTTTTTCTGTCCGAGAACAGCCCCCACAGCCCAATCGCTGGCATCACACATCACTTCAAATGGGAGTGACCAGTCAGGAGTGGTCACTATGGGTGCTGTGACTAAAGCTTCCTTGATTTTTTCAAAAGCTTCTCGGCAATCTTGGGTAAAAATGAAGTCTTTTTCATGTTGTAACAGGTTACATAGGGGTTTTGTAATTTTTGAAAAATCTTTGATGAACCTCCTATAAAAACCTGCGTGACCCAAAAAACTGCGAATACCTTTCACCGTTATGGGTTCGGGAAGTTGTGCCACTACCTCAAGCTTGGCTTTATCCACTTCTAACCCTCTTTTTGAGACAAGGTGTCCTAAAACAATACCCTCTTCGACCATAAAATGACATTTTTCCCAATTTAAGACTAGGTCGTGGTTCTCACATCTCACTAGGCTCTTCTCTAAATTTCCCAAACAATTGTCAAATGATGTCCCTATCACAGAAAAATCGTCCATAAAAACTTCTATGGTATCTTCTATCATGTCGGAGAAAATGGCCATCATACAACGTTGGAAAGTGGCCGGGGCATTACAAAGACCGAATGGCATCCTCCGGAACGCAAAGGTACCGTAGGGACAAGTAAAGGTGGTCTTTTCTTGGTCCTCGGGAGCTATGTGGATTTGGTTGTATCCGGAGTATCCATCTAGAAAACAATAAAATTCCTTTCCCGCTAACCTATCAAGCATTTGGTCAATGAAAGGTAAGGGGAAATGGTCTTTCTTGGTGGCCAAATTGAGTTGTCTATAATCCATGCATATCCTCCATCCCGTGACAGTCCTAGTGGGAATGAGCTCGTTCTTTTCGTTTTTTACTACGGTCGTCCCTCCCTTTTTAGGGACACATTGAACGGGGCTCACCCAACTACTACTAGCAATGGGATAGATAATACCGGCATCTAACCATTTCAAGACCTCTTTCTTAACTACCTCTTTCATGATGGGGTTCAACCTTCTTTGGGGTTGGACTTTCCCCGGGTGGTCACTCTCCAAGTTAATCTTATGTTGACATAAAGAGGGGCTAATTCCTCGAATGTCCGCTATAGTCCAACCAATTGCTCCCTTATGCTTTATCAATAAATCGATCAGAAGTTGTTCTTGTTTCTCACTAAGTTTGGAAGAGATAATAACGGGAAGTTTATTATCCTTAGCGAGATAAGCATATTTTAAATGGGAAGGCAATGGTTTAAGCTCTAACTCGGGAGGTTGTGTTATTGAAGGGGGTTGAACATTTCTATCCTTAAAGTCCAGAGGTTCAAAAACTGCAACCATTTCGTTACACTCATCCTTAAAAGTGTCATCACTCTCTGATTCAGAGTGCTCACTGTCATTCCCCATTGTGGGAAATGTACTCCCCACTGTGGGCAGTGTGTCAAGACTGTGGGTTCCATAAATCGAACTCAAGGCAAAGCAATCTTCGGTGTCTATATATTTAAGAGATTTAAAAACATTGAAAGTTACCTCTTGGTCATTGACTCGCATCGTGAGTTCTCCTTTGTGCACATCAATCAAAGTACGTCCGGTTGCAAGAAACGGACGCCCTAAGATGATTGGGATTTCTTTATCGGCCTCATAATCTAGAACTAGAAAATCGGCGGGGAAGATAAATTTATCCACTTGGACCAAGACGTCTTCTATTTTTCCTTTTGGGTAGGCAATGGACCGGTCGGCTAGTTGTAAAGTCACGGTTGTGGGTCTAGCCTCTCCAATACCTAATCTGTTAAAAATGGACAGCGGCATCAAATTGACACTAGCTCCTAAATCACAGAGTGCTTGACCTACTTCTTGTCCTCCTATTATGCATGGAATGGTGAAACTACCCGGGTCTTTCAACTTAGGTGGAATCTTGCTAGTAAGGAGTGCACTACATTCCTCGGTCAAAGCCACAGTTTCAAACTTACCCAACTTTCTCTTTTTGTTCAAAATATCCTTTAAAAATTTAACATAGCTTGGCATTTGCTCGAGAGCTTCTACCAAGGGTATGTTAATATGAAGTTGTTTAAAAATGTCTAAGAATTTTTTAAATTGAACATCGACATTTTTAGGCTTCATTCTTTGAGGAAAAGGGATACTTCGTGGGTCAATTTGAGTTTGCTGAGGTATTGGCTTTGGAAAAGTAGGCTTTGGAACAGGTCCAAAAGTGGGAAGGTCAGGGATGTCGGTCCTCACTGTGGGGACCACAGTGACCTGAGGAGTGCCCACTGTGGGAACCACAGTGGGTACTCGAGGCGAATCATCAGACTCAAAAATGATATCTTTCAGATCCTTTCCACTCCTAAGAGTTATGGACTTGACATGTTCTGGTCCTTTTCCTATCACCCTAGCTTGTTCGGTATCACTAGGTAACGTTCCTGGTGGTCTATTATTAACTTCAACGGCTAGTTGTCCTACTTGAGTCTCTATATTTCTAATGGCTGCTTGAGTTTGATTCATAAAACCCTTGAGAATTGATTCAAGTGACTGTTGGGTCTCAGCGGGTTGAGTAGATCGTGGTTGGTATGGTTGTGAGGACTGCCACTGTGATGTGGGGACTGCCCAATGTGATGTGGCTGAAATCCAGGGGGATTGTATGGTCTTTGCTGGATATGACTCGGCCCTTGGGGTTGGAGTCCTTGATTACCAGACCAAGAGAAATTCGGATGATTTCTCCAACCTGGATTATAAGTCTGCGAATAAGGGTTGTTCCTCGGATTGCTTCCTATAACATTAACAGATTCGGGATTTGCTGGACAAAAATCAAAAACATGCTCCTCTCCACAAAGGGAGCAGTTATCAGCGAGATGGGTTGCGGAATTGACTTGGCCTCGATTTTGATTTAAAACGATTTTTGTCAAGGCCACTAATTCTGCATTCATGGTTTTGAGTGCTTCGGAATCGATGGTGTTGGTTTTTGGCATGGGTGCTCTAGGATTTGACCATTCGGTATTGTTGTTGGACACTTTTTCTAAGATTTGATATCCTTCGTTGTAGGTCATACTCGTAAATGTTCCACCAGCTGTTGCATCTAAGATGATTTTGGCTGCATTGGAAAGACCATTGTAAAAGGTCTCCAATTGAATGCAATGTGGGATGCCATGATGTGGGCACTTCCGAAGTAAATCTTTAAATCGTTCCCATGCATCCGAAACAGCCTCATCTTCCTCTTGCCTAAACAAAATTATATCATTTCGAAACCTAACATTCCTTGTTGGAGGAAAGTATTTTTGCAAAAATCTATCGGCAAGCTCTTGCCAAGTGGTTATCGAGTGAGGTGCATGTGCGTTCAGCCAAGACTTTGCCTTGTCCCTTAATGAAAAAGGGAAAAGCCTTAGTCTTAATGCCTCATCACTAACACCTTGCAACTGAAAGGAATCGGTCATTTCTAAAAACGATTTTAAGTGTGAGTGCGGATCCTCAGATGGTGATCCTCCAAATTGACCCATGGCTTGGATCATTTGAAACATCACCGGTTTGAGTTCAAAATGATTTGCAACAATATTGGGTCTTAAAATCCCGGAGCTTAAATCACCAACTCCGGAAGTAGCATAGTCCCGTATTTTTCGATCCTTGCTATCGGCAATCGTGATTGTGGTCTCCACTACAGGTGGCGGTATTGCAGCCATGTTCACAGTGGGGATCACAGGGGGTTGTCGATTTCTGTTTCTGCGTCTTCTTCGAAAAGTTTTCTCTATTTCAAGATCGATTGGTAACAAAGGTTCGTGTTGTTGCCTTGGCATGCAAAACGAAAAGCTTAGAAAAACGAGTTACTCGGGCTCGAACAAAAACTAATGTCTTGAGATTTAAAATCACGCCAATCCCCGGCAACGGCGCCAAAAACTTGGTACGTGCGAAATGTGGTGCTTAAATCGCAGTGGTTTGCAAACTGTCCACAGTGGGGAGTGCAAGTGTACACTGTCCACTATGATCGTCACAACAAGTAATAGTTGGTAAAATACCAGAATCGAATCCACGGAGACTGGACAATCAAGACAATACGGTTCTCATGAGCTCCTTTTACAAGTTTCAACTAGAGAGGAAAATAATACTTGGTTTTGGTTTGGTAAAATAGCTACTTGAAACGATTTACTAAATGTTAAAAAGGAGGAATGTAGGTTGGATTTTCCCTAGATTTTATCTCAAATACTCGGTCCTTAGAGTGATCCTCGTATTTGTGGTGGACATTTTCGCTAGAAAAGTCCGGTTACAAAAATACTCACACCGTTAGATAAAAAATCCCATACTCTTAGTACTTGTTGTTTTGTCAATGGTAATCTCTAAATGGACCTTTTCAGGCCTCGATGGAATGTGTAGAGACAAATACTCTAAGTGTTTTTAATACACAAATTAGCTTGCCTACTACTCCAGTGGGCAGAGATTAGCTCACTATGCCGACCTCACTTTCGTAAGTGTCATAAGAATTCTTTCGAATCCCCTAGCATCATTCAAGCTCGTGTCACTGCGTTCTACTCATTTCTAAGTTAAGAACTAGACTTTTAGATCCTTGCAAGTGATCGGCTTGTTCGCATCTTTGGGTAAATATCGAGAGTGAATGACCAAAACAATAAATATTCTAAGTATAAAGATTACTCAAGCATTTTCTATAAAATCCAGGTACTTCTCATTCCTACATCCCAAAGGATGCTTAGCCTAACATTTCCGAAGTAAAGAAAACAAAAGATGAAGATTTGCACATAATAAAATTGAAAGTCGATTGAGTAGTGCTCACAGTGGGGAACGAGAATTCGTCCCTGTCCACTGTGCTTTACGAACTACAATTAACTAGGAAAGGAAATTACAGAAATTAAAGCTAAGTTAATGCAGTAATTAAAAGACTAAAACTAATGTGGTAGATGAGAGAAATTAAAGCTATCTTCTTAACCCAAGATGATTGTAAGAATGCTAGATTCATTTAATAAATGAACCCAAGTGCTCCTTTATATACTAGAGGAAAGACTTGGATATTACACAAAAGAGATGAGTCTTCCAATGGGTAAAAACTGCTGTATAATGGCAGAAATCAGCCCCTTGTGCAAACCTATTACCCAATGGATCCTTCTCCAAGTCAATTTCCAAGTACATAAAGGACTACTTGTTGCAATCTTCTATGTAGATGTCATTTTTTACTTCCTCCAGTCATTTCCCTGCCAATTGAACCTTCTTCTTCCAGAAAATTAGATCCCAACTAATAGTTTCTTTTGTCTTTCTTTATCAGCTCGAATAGTGGGCAGCCGGAGTGGACAGAACAGTGATCACTGCAGGATAAAAATGTGAAAAACACCCAAACTTCCACCAAATAATTTATTAAAGACCATGGTTCACTCCTTTTGCTCGTTTTCGTAAATCATACCAAGAATGAGGGTTTTTAGAAGTGAAATGGCTAAAATTGACAAAATAAAGTAGGAAAAACAAGGAAATAATAACTCTAAAAATAGAGTTATCAACCGGCGAAGGGGTTTTTGTTAAATGTAAGTCTTATTGTCGAAGCCGAGTTTTCTTTGGTTGGAATGCTAAAAAAATTCATCTGAAAATTGGTGTCTTCCTTGTGTGATCTAAAGAACTTTATATTTTTAGGTATAACCGAATTTTGTAACTAGTACTGTATTGGTTCTTGTTGTCTGGAAGTGATTCATATGATGCAAAAATTGGTATTATGTAATGTAGAACAGTATCTATATTATAGAAACTTGCATTTGACAGTGCCATATAAATCTGATCTAAATTCTCATTAATTAGTTATGTGCATTAATCCTTAGACTACTTAAAGACTAATTTTCAGCCTAATGAAAGACCTTTATTCAAGAGCAAACTTCATTTTGCAGACGAATCTTGCAGTTACTTTTTCAGTCGAATCTTACAGGCTCTTTTGCAGACGAATATTGCATTTACTTTTTCAGTCGAATCTTACAGACTCTTTTCAAACGAATCTTGCAGTGAACTATTCAGACGAATCATGCAGGCAACTTTTCAGACGAAATCTTTGACCATATCCTCATCCCTGATGAAGAACATACATTTTCACGGCTATAAGTAGATGACATGATGAAGTAGTAATTCACAACTTGCTATCTATCTTTTATACATTCTTTTACACCGTTTACAAACATTCTCTCGCTTTTCTTAACACTATGGCTGGAGGTTCAAGATCAAGGGGGAACAGGTCGGCGAATGGGGCTGGAACTTCACGTTCGGCAGCCTACCAACTACTGAACGATGGAGCTTAATAGGACGGGTATCACCCCCCTAAATCTAACCGCAAGTGTACGGTGTCGAAATCAAGTAATAACGTACGGTAAGTACGAGTATCGAATCCACGGGAACTAGGAACTAAGTATCACAATTACCACAAGCTCTATTAACTGAATTGTCGAAAATTGGAAGAAGGTTGGTTTCAAACTAAACAATTGCACGAACTAAAGAAAACGCAAACGAAACAGTAAATAGCTTTGGAAACTTCAGATAGAGAAAATAGTTGAGGGTTGGAAATCCTCAGGTTTTCACATGCAAACATCTAACTCACGACAATTACCAGTTAATTCCCATCAATGAATCCAATCTTCAAAATCACCGTTGTTCTCTTTCGAGCAACAATGGGTTTTATTTTGAAAAGGATAAGTTTTGTCTCTCGACCTCAACCTATGGATTTCAAAATACATTAAGCGTCAGATTTATGTTAAACGGTTAAGTTTTATCTCTCGATCTCAACCTAACGGTTCAATTAAGGACTAAGACTTACTCGGTATATCTCTATCACCGATTTATCGTCTTAGGCATGCAATTCCTAATTCTAAGTAGCAATCAATTCTCTCGAACTTAATTACTAACAAACAATTGGAATGCAAATTGGCCACATTCACATAAGCATTAAAAGCAAATTTGCATACTTCATTAATTAAGGAAAAACTGATAAAATCATTCGTCATCTGTTCACATGCTTACAAACCGAATTCATTCCAACCCCCAACATGAACATCTTAGTTCATGTCGGTGGTGGATTCAAACACAAGAGGAAAAGGAACGAAAGTGTATGGAAACATGATTAACGTAAAAGATGAAATCGTGAAAGGTAAGATGATGAACTCCCTTCTCTCGTGCTCGTATCTACTTCGCGTGATGAATGTCTCCTTGATCGGCTCTCTCTCGTGGCTCCGAAGGCTCCGAAAAGTCTCCCAAAATCGCCCCTCAGCTGCTCCCGTTCGTCTGCCGAAAGTTCGATCTCGAAAAGTGATCTAAACCCCGAAACTAATAGCTGAAAATAGCACCTCAGAGGGTTACGCGACCTGCAAGTCGCGTGGAAAACCGCGCGTCTTCCAGAAGGCTATTTGGGTCGTTTCTGGTTCGCGGATCGGGTCCTGGTTCGGGCACGGGTCTTGGGCTTCCGTTAGGCTTCGTTTGGACTCGTTTTGGGCTCTTTTTCGCTTCTTTTCTCGAGGAATGTCGCCTTTTAGATTACCTGCACAATTCACTAGATAAACCGTAAAATACCCGCCTTTTTACTTGAACACAAGCCAATCTCATTGGTTTGAGAACCGAAAATAACGCCAAAAAGTGGCGTTATCAACAACCCCAAACCGAGCGTTGCTTGTCCCCAAGAAAATTAGCGAAAAAAATAGAATAAAAGCACACAGTGAAATAATAATAACTGCACAATTCCCAATCGGTACTCAGTGATGCATCGGTGATTTCCCATACCCGTGAATGTCTATCTTACTCTCGCCTCATCCTTATTTTGTCTGATCTATGACTTTCCATTGGGAGTTGAACTTGTGATCGTTCCGATTACATTAAGGTGAGACTAGGTCCAAACATACTAGGGAAAACATTTCGCCTCGACCCTACCTCACGGGATACTCTCTGTTCGTTCGAACCTAGGTTATCGCTCGTGTTGTCATGTTTAAGGAAGTTATGTACAATAATACACGAAATATTACATGACAACTCTAAAGAAAGACGCACAAATGTCCAAAAGATTGATCTCAGAAAGGAATCAAGTAGCAAGACAGGGAATATCAGTAAAGGTGGTCGTAAACCGTAATCACGTTTTCCAAAAGATCATTCAGGTCTTTATAAAGGTTGTAACGGGGCTAAGGTTATGGCTAAGAAATGAAGGGTAAACGGGAACAAAGATCCTCGGTGTGTCAAAATGAACAGTTATGAACTTCATCACGTTCTAACCTATCACTTGGCCCTTTTGTCACTATTGGAGTCACTTTGACTCTCTTATTTTCTGCTGTAAGTAAAATATAACTAACTTTTTTATTGGGGCTGCATTGGCCCTCTTTTCTATTTAGTTTCATGACTGGCCTGATTTCCTTCTTTTCCGCTCTATCTTTTCTATTCATTGCCGCCTCTGTTTGACACACTTTCGGATAAGGTTGGCTAAGGTTTTTGGCTCGGGTTTAACGGTGGGTTTAGAAATGAACAAGGTGAGTGTTTGGCTACAAAAGGGCTATGGTTACACACAAATGGGTGAAAGGGATACGATAGCTAAAAACAGGGTTAAACATACACACAATGCCTGGAATCATCTCTTAAGGTCCACACGATATGGTCTACTACACCTTTACCTAATATCCCGATGGTCGTCTTTGCTACTCAATGCAATAATATAGCGAGATCATTCTATATTCACGACAGGGAACTCGAAAAAGTGTATACGATTTTCGTGTATGAATCCCTCGGAATGAAAGAACGTCTTTTAGGCTCAAATCTCACTAATAGGTGGTCTCCACTAATGTCCCTAGTCATGTCCTTTCCCGGTCCTTCCTTAATGGTCACGTCACTATCACAAGATTCTTCCTACAATGGTTGGTCTCAATCATTCAAAAACAAAAATTTTAGCTAAAGTGGTCTAGGTACTCAGAAGTGCAGGAAATCTACGTGCATAACGTGGGCCCGATTGGGCAACCCCAAACCTTACCCACACATTGTCCCCAATGTGCAGGTGTCGGCGTAGGCGATACTAAAACAAGTATCGTTGTGCGGTTATTACAGGTAACAGACAGGCAGACATAACATTAAGCACAAGCATCAAAGAGTTATTCTAGCATTTTCACAACATGGCCACCCCAAACCTAGGCCTTGGCCTAGGTTTGTCAAACAAAGCCAACCCCAAACCTAGGTGAAACCGAGGTTTGCACAGGGATAACAAGTTGAGTGTGTAGATGTTAAAAATGAGGCACCCCAAACCTAAGTGAAACTTAGGTTTGTTGCATCTCGTTCACTATTAAGGAAAAAACGCATCGTACACACTCGTTGCATACAAAGTTTAGAACATACCTGTTGGCCCGGATAAAAAGGATCCTCTTAAAAGACTTGAAGTGATTACGATTGGGGAGCATCGGGGAAGAAGGAGAACAACAAAACAAAACAAAAGACGGAAGAAAACACACAAAGCAGGAAAAAGGAACACACCGCGCGAGAACAGGAAGCCGTGCGTCTTTCACCGCGGTTTGTAAACCACGAGAAAGACCGCGTAACTCACTGTTTCGAAAAACACACAGAGGGCCCCGCGGTTTGGCACGCGGCTTGTAGGCCGCGGCACAAGCCGCGTAAGTCCCTGTTCAGCTATTTTTTTGATTTTTTCATTTTTTTCATTTTTTGGTTTTTCGTAAATAAGAACACACTCAAAAACAGGAAATTAAAAGAAACTAACCTCGATGGGTTGCCTCCCACCCAGCGCCGTATTTAAAGTCGTGGCACGACTATGTGGATATCAGCTTGGCTCGGTATCCGCGGACTCGGCTCGCCCACACTTGCGATTCTCCGCAGATTCTTCCTCATCCGGTCTTCCATTACCAATTCCGGATTTATGCCTTTCCTTATCGCTATCTCTCACCCTCTCGAACATCTTGAACACATCTCTCTCACCACTGATAGACGGTTTATGCAACCCTCCGAATCTACCGCAAGTGTACGGTGTCAATCAAGTAATACGTACCAAGTACGAGTATCGATCCAAGGAACTATGAGTTTAAGTATCACAAAGGCTATCCACACATCTAAAATGGACGGTTGATAAAATTTGGTTTGAGTTTTGATTAATTAACTAACTATCTCAAGAAATGAAGATAAGCAAAGAAGAGCAAGTCAATAACGATTCATACACCACAAAGAAGTTACCAAGATGATGAGGAAAGGTTAGGGGTTAGATTTCATTTAGATTTCACCAACAAATAGATAAAACACATTCATAAATCAATACACAAGGTTGAATTTAGCAATTCCCAAAATACTTACTATTCTCTCTCAAGTAATAGCAAGAATGCATCATGTAATGTATATTAAAGTCTCTCAACTAATAAACATAAACACTCAACTCATTAAGCATAAGAAGCACATACACAAAACTAGGGTTTACTTGGTATATCTCTGTTGGGAACTGAAGATTTGCTAAGTATGGTTAGTACTGCCAGAACAACAATACTACTGCCAGAGCAAGGTTAGTACTGCAAGTAAAAGTTAATACTGCTGGAACAATGTTAGTACTGCTTGTGCATAACGATGTTAATACTGCTGGTGATCATAATTATGGAATGCGAGAATGTTGGAGATAAAGATGGAATGATTGAAGATAAGCATGAAAGAATATTCTGAAGATCAATTTTGTTTTGATAGTTATCTTGTAATTATTTAGTATAAATAGATGTTGATAGATAGCTATTCGGTAAGAGAATCTTTAGAATTCGTTTTTGTTTTAGAGAGAATTAACCTCAAGGTTTAGAACCCTATTTCTAGAGAAGTAGAAGTCGTCTTGTTGAGCCTGTTCAACAAGATTGAGGTTTGGTTGTAAACTTGTGAGTTGAAGTATTGAATACAAACAGATTGTGTTTTCTGATTAGTTGTTCATCGAGTGTGTTTGAATTAAAGTTCTATTCCGCAAGATTCTTTAATTATGATTTCTAAGTATAATTATTCTTGTTTGGAATCGATCCTGACAAGTGGTATCAGAGCTTGGTTTCTTAGAAATCTACAATCATTATGGACAACACAGTTGAATCAAACAGTACTCTTGTTTCAAAGGTTCCCATGCTCAGGCCTAATGAGTTTGACATGTGGAAGATTAGAATCAAGCAGTATATTTTGCTTACTAATTATTCCATCTGGGATATTATAGAGAATGGTCCATGTGCTGATGGAAAGGTTGGACCAGATGGCAAACGACCCCCTCCAAAGACTGATGCAGAAAGAAAGGTTAGACAAACAGAGATGAAAGCCTTAAGCACTCTGCTTTTGGCTATTCCCAATGAGTATCAGCACCAATTTCATCACTGCACTGATGCTCAGATTTTATGGAATGCATTGGAAAAGAGATTCACTGGTACCAAGAGCACCAAGAGGAACCAGAAGGCAATTCTTAAGCAACAATATGAAAATTTTACTTCTACAAAGAATGAGTCTATGACTCAAACTTTTGATAGATTTAATAAGTTGATTGGAGAATTGGCTACAGTTGGAGTTCGTATGGAGGTTGATGATGTAAACAGGAAGTTTCTAAGATCATTAGGTGAGGAATGGACAATGTATACTGTGTCTTTCAGACAGAATGACCAGTTAGAAGATAAAGAGCTTGATGATCTTTACAATGATCTTAGGGTATTTGAAGCAGAGGTTGAAGCCAAGAAGAAGCCCTCAGGATATGTGTATAATGCTGCACTCCTATCAGCATCAACTGATTCTACTGCTAACCCTGAATCAGTTAGTACTGCTGGTGGAGTCAATCAGGAGAAGGCCAATGATTCTGTACTAGAAGCTTTCTTTTCTAGTCATGTTAACTCCTCATTAATTAATGATGACTTAGAACAGATTAATGCTGATGATCTTGAGGAGATGGATATCAAGTGGCAGATGGCTATGCTTTCTATGAGGGTGAAGAAGTTTATAAAGAGGACTGGGAGAAACAACTTTTCCCAAAGAAGAGAAGATGGTGCTGGGTTTGACAAGTCTAAGGTGGAATGCTACAAGTGTCATAAGATGGGACACTTTGCCAGAGAATGCAGAGGTGGAGTATCTCAAAACAACCATCAACAAGCTCAGACTGGAAGCTTCAACCAGAACAGAAACTCTGTTCAAGCCCTTGTTTCTCAACAAGGAATGGGATTTGATTGGAGTGATCAAGCAGAAGAGGCAATTCAGAATCATGCACTCATGGCAGAAGTCTCAGATCTTCCTACTGAGGTAAAATCTAATCTCTGTTCTCAAGCTTGTATAGACACTGTGAAAAAGTATAGAGATCACAACCAGGGAATGTGTGATGACCTTAAGAGATTAGAAAAGGATAGAAGAGATTATGTAGTGATTGTTGAGAGGTTTGAAGAACAAATTAAGGCTTTTCAAGCCAATGAACTTCAACACTCATATGATACAAACTACTGGAAGTGGGAAAAGAATGGTCTGGAGTTCCAACTGAAAGAGTCTAGGGAGGAATGTGAGAAATTAAAAGGAGAACTTGAGAAAGTAAAACTTGATATTGAAAAGTTTTCATGTGCTTCTAAAGTCATGGACACCATAATAAATGCTCAAATCCACAGTAAGATGAAACCAGGCCTAGGGTACAATGCCACACCCCCACCCTACAACAACACATACATCCCTCCTAGGTCAGACCTGTTAGAAACCAAGGATAGGAAGGACTTACCTGAAGGAGCTACTAAAGTAGATCCATTAGATGAAGTTGTTGTTGAGGATAAAACTGAAAAAGAAGAGTCTAAGAAAAGGAACAAGAATGTCAGTGGTGAGATCCCCTTAGAGAATTACATCAAGACTAATGAGGAAGGTGGAAGTCCCTGGGATAAGAACAATGAGATGAAAAGATCTGAAAAAGGAAAGGGAGTTCATTATACACAGACCACTGTTGTGAATTCCAATACTTGTGAACATTGTTCTTGCAAGAATTCTCAAAAGAATGAACCCCAAAAACATGATAAAAGGAGGGGAAATCAAAGAAACTGGAATAATCAGTGGGCTCAAAAACAAGGAGTTGATCTGCAAAGGATTAACAGACCAAAACCTTGTTTTATCTGTGGCAAATTGAATCACCTTGCCAAACACTGTTATTTCAATCCTATTAACCAAAGGATAAATTTTCAAAGAACTTTTCAAAAATCAAATGGTTATAGGAAGCCTGTAAGAAACCATGTGGCTAAGAAACAAGCTAAATCCAAAAGCCACATGAGGAAAAAGACTGAAAAAGAATGTGTCACAATGTGGGTTCCTAAAAGCACTAGTGTTAGTACTGCTGCCGCAGATAGTACTGCTGCTAGCAGTGTTAGTGCCCCTAACACTGTTAGTACTTCTTCTAGAAGCAATACTGCTGCTAGCAGTGTTAGTACTGCTAACACTGTTAGTACTTCTTCTAAAGATAATACTGCTTCTAGTGTTTGTGTTGCTAGACCAATCATCTTGACAAAGTACTCCAGTACTGAAGTTCCTCAGGTTGAAAAACTTATCCAAACTGAATGTAAGTACTTTGATGAGCAAGGGAGACCCAAGACCACTTTGGCTTGGGTTCCCAATAAAAACTAATTGATTTATCTTATGTGCAGGGCAACCAACAGCTCAAGGGGAAGAGCATCTGGCATGTTGATAGTGGTTGCTCCAGGCACATGACATGTAACATGGCCTGCCTCAAGAATTTCAAAAGAATTGATGGAGGACATGTTGCTTTTGGGAATAATCCTGCAGGAGGTAAGATAAGTGGTAAAGGTGATGTATCAAAAGGTAAGATGACATTTGAGGATGTTTACTATGTTGAGCAATTGAGATACAACCTGTTAAGTGTATCACAGGTCTGTGACAAGAAACATAGTTACTACTGCCAGTGCATAGTTACTACTGCCAGTGCATAGTTACTACTGCCAGTACATAGTTAATACTGCTTCGTACTTAATACTGCATGTGTCGTTAATACTGCTTTAAAAGAAAAATTAGGGCTAATACTGCTATAAATACCTCTTTCAGCCCGCCAAAGTTCATAACGTCTCTTTGAATTCTATTCATCTCTCTCTCTTTCTAACTATTCTCTCCCAAGAATCTCTGTTTTCTGTCAAGAATCCTCAGGTAATATGGAGTTTATCGACGAACACAACGAGATTTCCATGCTCCAGAAGCCAAAACAGTCCGCAGGTTTTCACGACATTGTGGATTTCCTCAAGTCCACGCATATATCCTATGCCCTAACGGTGACCCCGACAATCTACACCGAGCATCAGAAACAGTTCTGGAAAAATGCCACCGTGGTGTCTGAAGATGGGCAGAAAATCATCAAAACAAGGGTGTGTGACAAACCCTTGAATGTTACAGAGGAGCTTATTCGCATCACTCTTCGATTGGATGATGCCTCAGGTATGACGTCTATTCCTAATGACGATCTATACTCAAATTTAACGAGAATGGGGTATGAAGGTCCCATTGGAATCTTTAAGTTTTTCAAGTCTAAATTTTCTACACAATGGCGATTCTTTGTTCATACCTTAATGCATTGCATTTCAAAGAAAACTACTGGATGGAGTGAGTTTAGCAGTACCATTGCTTATGCCCTGGTCTGCTTGGCCACTGCCAGGAAGTTTAATTTTTCACAAATGATTTTCAATGATCTTGTGTCAAACCTGGAATCCAAAAAGAGTTTTTATATGTACCCAAGGTTTGTCCAAGCAGTGATTACTCAGGAATTGACAGATTTGCCTCAATTTTCTGAGGTATATGTACCTAAACCCCCTAAAGGAAAGGTCTTCTCAAATATGAGAAGAACTTCCAGGGACTCGGAAGGAGTTGACACTCCATTATTCTCTACAATGATGGGTGTGTCCCACACACAAGAAGGTATGGCATCAGGGTCAAGGCCCTCATTAGACCAACCCACTGATAGCCAAACCCCACCTTCAATCACCAAAGAAATTCCTCAGTCCATTCTTCAAAGACCCTCTCCTCTCATAACCAAAAAGTTTACAAGAAGAATGGTACACAAGGCTCCTTCCCTTGATGTACCTTCTACAAGCCTAAAGCCTTTAAGCCCTCTATTAGAGCATTCTCCATTAGAGAATATCGAAAGGGAAACCACAGGGGTGTCTCTCAACCCCAAGAAGGTGCTCACTAAGGAGAAGGTTGAGCATGTGAGTAGCAAGGCTGCCACTACTTCTGCTAGCACAGAGAAGGACAGTGGTAACATAACTAAGACCTTCCTCACGGCAACTCAGAATGAGAAATCATTCAGAGGTCCCAGGTGCCAAGAAACCACGGGGGTAGGCAGTGCTTTTGCTAGGCATAAGACACCTACTAAAATTTCCAGTGATCCTTTAAAAGAAGTAAAAACTCCTAAACAAGGTGAGGATAGATATACATATGAGGAATTGATGGAAACCATTGCCAATATCAACACGGATGTTGTAAGTCAGCAAAAGGAGATAGATGGACTCAAGAAAGTGGTCCTATATCAACAAACACAGCTTGAGAAGCATAAGAAGCTGGTTACAAAGTTGATGCACAGGAAGAAGAAAGCTCAGTATGTTCTTAAAAGAAGAAGCCCCAACAATGATGCTCCCAAAAAGGGGGAGTCAGAAGCTGAATTCATCATGGAGAGTGCACAGGAAAAGGGGGAGAATGAGTGTGTTGAAGAAATTGCAAAAGAAGCAGAAATTGATCATGGAGCAGAAAAGGTTAATGCTGCTGAAATTCAGAAAGAAGCAGAAACTGATCATGCAGCAGAAAAGGTTAATGCTGCTGAAATTCAGAAAGAAGCAGAAACTGAACCAACAGCAGAAACGGTTAATGCTGATGAAAGTCAAAAAGCAGAAGCAGCAGAAACCATTCCAGAGGAAGCAGAAACAAAAGAAGCAGCAGAAACAAAGAAAGCAGCAGAAACAAAAGAAGCAGCAGAAACCATGCAAGAAGCAGTATCTACAAAGGAAGAAGCAGCAGAAACAAAGGAAGCAACAGAAACTAAAAAGCCTACTTTGGAAGAAGTTGAAGTTGCAGAGGCTTTGATTAAAGCCAAACATGACACTCCTAAAAAGCAAGAAGAAACCCTGGGTGAAAAGCTGATGTCACTGAAAAGAACAAGAACCAAGTCTATTCTGAAATGGGAAGATACTTGGTGAGAAGGATTATCAATCAAAGCCTGGGTTTGAATCCTGATTTATGTGTTCATGATTAGGTTTTGGAAGCATCATCTGAAGAACTTGACTTCTCAACCTAAAAATTCAAGTTAGGGGGAGATTGTTGGGAACTGAAGATTTGCTAAGTATGGTTAGTACTGCCAGAACAACAATACTACTGCCAGAGCAAGGTTAGTACTGCAAGTAAAAGTTAATACTGCTGGAACAATGTTAGTACTGCTTGTGCATAACGATGTTAATACTGCTGGTGATCATAATTATGGAATGCGAGAATGTTGGAGATAAAGATGGAATGATTGAAGATAAGCATGAAAGAATATTCTGAAGATCAATTTTGTTTTGATAGTTATCTTGTAATTATTTAGTATAAATAGATGTTGATAGATAGCTATTCGGTAAGAGAATCTTTAGAATTCGTTTTTGTTTTAGAGAGAATTAACCTCAAGGTTTAGAACCCTATTTCTAGAGAAGTAGAAGTCGTCTTGTTGAGCCTGTTCAACAAGATTGAGGTTTGGTTGTAAACTTGTGAGTTGAAGTATTGAATACAAACAGATTGTGTTTTCTGATTAGTTGTTCATCGAGTGTGTTTGAATTAAAGTTTTATTCCGCAAGATTCTTTAATTCTGATTTCTAAGTATAATTATTCTTGTTTGGAATCGATCCTGACAATCTCTATCCAATATCTCACCCTAGGTTTATCTAGCTTTTAACAAGTTATAAAACCAATTTCTCAAAAGGAGAATACAACTAAAAGATGAGTGAGAAGGCCAATCTCACAACAATAAGAACAAGCAAGACAAACTTCAACCAACAAGTGAAATGATTAAATAAATGCAATACTCATATATTTAACGGTAGAAATCCAAACTCCATCTTTCCCCCAACCTCAAAATGTTTAGCTCATGTTACTAGTAGCAAATAACATCAAAGAGAAGAAGATGACAACACCCGAGAACATTGTTTCTCAACAAATACTATGGAAATGAAGAAACTCCCTCAAGATTTGATACACACTACCAATTTGTAGCTCCAAATTGAGTCTCCACCTTCAATATCAGTGCAAGGTCTTCTTTGTCTCTTAAAAACGGTTCTAACAGCTCCCCTAGAAGTGTAGCCTCCAGCAATCCCGAGATAACCCTAAAATTTAAGATTCTGCAGCTTTTTATAGCCCAGCTCCCCGACGGCTATTATGCCAAGCGATAATGACATAGTCACAATCGCCATGGCACAATCGCCAGCTTCCAAAAAAAGCCGCGGTACACTTTGAGCGATTGTGCCCTGGCGATTGTGACAATGTCACTATCGCCTGGCACAATAGCCCAACCCAATTTTTCCGTTTTCTTCGCTTGTTCACTTGGTTCGACGCTTCCTTCACCCGAGGTGTCCAAATGGAGTCTAATTAAGCATTTCTCCTTCCAATTGACACCATGTATGATTGCATAACACTTGCACGAAATATTAGTCCGAAATGCCAATTCTTACTTCAAGACAAGCCGCAAACGTATGATTTGGAGGGTAAAAACCCGTCAAATAACGAAGTTATCAACAACTCCAAACCTAGCTTTTGCTTGTCCTCGAGCAAAAATTGGCGTAAGACAATATGATAACGATAAAACAGGCAAGCTTCCAAAGTGATGGGTTTTCGAAAGGGGATAATATGAACAAACATTTAAATCATCAAAAACGCAGCAAGACTAATATGAAATTAATAAGAACCAACATACACTACCTGGCTTCTTGATTAACCGAGCTTAGATAAAACTATCATTGACATGAGACTATTATCAAGTGAATGCTCGTTTTGATCAATTTCATCATGCACACAATTAGTGGAGGATTTCGCTTCGACCCTAGCCTCACGGGATGCTCTCTTACGCTCGAATCCTAGGCTCACACATATCACAAACACATGCGGGAGAGTTGATATACAAAATTTCACAAGATCATCCGCATGTGATAGTATAGAAACACGTAGTAATCAAACAAGATCTCATGAAAGGAATTGAGTGACAAGATACGAATTAAACATGTATTACTCACAGATTATGCTTTCCAAAAGATCAATCGGGGCTTAAAGGGTAAGAAATGGTTTAAGGTAGTGGAATAGAAAGAATGGCAAGGTACAATTAGTCCTAAGTGCATCAAAACTAATAGTATATCTTCCCTTTTTCGTCTTCCTTTCTTTGAGTCGCCCAATTTCCATCCATGCATGTAATGCAACTTTTTTACTATCATACTTGTATAACGACTTGCTTACAGCAGATGCAAGTTTTATTTTGTTTTTTTTTGATTTTTTTTTTTTGACTAAATCCCCCCATGCTTCAACGATCATTTCCAGCTATTTTGGTGCTATTGGCCACATTTCTCACTCCATGATGCACTTAGACTATGGGTAAGTTGGTGTATCCGGATAAATCAAAGTGTTTAGGCTTAATAATGGTTGCAACGTGGCTAAGGGAATCACACATCAACAAGGGGATAAGAGAAAGGGAGATAAAGATGATAGACCAAAGAATTTGCACACATAGCCCGATATCATTTCTCAAGGTAACATAATTCACAAGCAATAAACATGCTAAATTGAAAATTTAATCTTTACTACTCAATGCAAGGAAAAATGAGATCACTATCAAATTGAAAGAATTTAGACGTGTATAAAGATGGTGAACAAAGATAGAACATCACTCAGAATTGATGGCATTAAGGCTCAAAGTCTTACTAGGGTGGTCTCCACTAATGTCCACAACTAGTATACACAATTACTCTATCCCTCCACAAGCATAACTCAACATAGATACTACATGTCAATGAAAGTTTTTCCAATTCGCCTAAACAATCACTTCGAGCATATGTATTCATTCTGATTAATTCCACATTATACCCACAACGCATGCTAATGATCAAAATAAAGGTTCATACAAATCAACCCACAAAAGAAAATACCAAAAACAACAACTCCAAACCTTTGAGACACATTGTCCCCAATGTGCACAAATAGTTTAAAAGAAGCGTTCCTGGAATTTTAACCATCACATTGAGATATAAGAATATCGACATACAACTAAAAATTAAAGCGAACAAAAGTGAAAAGAAGGAAACAAACCGAGCTGTCATATTTCGCCCTAGGGCCGCCGCGAGGAAGATGCGCCGGTACCTCTATTACGCCAACGTTTTCGCACGTAGAAACAACTTAAGATGCTGGTGGATCTGCTCTGGCGAGGGGGCGACGTGGTAGTAGGTGGCGGCTCAGAATGTGGCGGACTAGAGGGCGGCGTTGCAATAAAGTCGGCAACTCGCTCTAAAATCGCCCCGTGGGCTAGCTGCGTGGTCCGCACCTCCTGAATCACCGCAAGAATATCAGTTGGTGGTGGTGCTTGCTGTCGTGGCTGGCGCGGTGGTCGTGGCTGCTGCTGCGGTGGTGCCACTTGATGCTGGGCCTGAGCTGCTCGTTGAGATCTATTCCGATAACGACCCCCATCAGTGACATTAGGGAACCCGTGTCGTGAGCAAAAAGAATTGTAGGTCTGCCGGTGGGGCGACATGGTCTGCCTCCTCAAAAGCCGCCGCAATCCCTGCCCTCCTACAAAAGTATGTGATGAGGCATGGAAAACCGAGAAGGCAACTGGGACTGCTCCCGGTTTTGAAGATGCTCTGAACAATAAAATGCCCAACATCAATGGGCACGTCGCTCTGGATGGCGTGCAGCAATCTTGCGTTCTCGATAGTGACCTTGGTGCGATGAGTGGACGCAATGATGCTATGTGATATGAATACCGCCCAAAAAGCCATGCCGGGCAAGAGATCGCCATGGCATAGGTCGGTTGTTCCAGGTACCCACTCATTCGACTGGTCATGGCGAAGTGCAGCAGCCATCACACTAAGCTCCGGGTAGTAATCGGCAGCAACGGGGTATCCTTCGTTGTAGTCCTCGTTGGG
This sequence comes from Saussurea involucrata, assembly GCA_033807775.1. Taxonomy (NCBI): domain Eukaryota; kingdom Viridiplantae; phylum Streptophyta; class Magnoliopsida; order Asterales; family Asteraceae; genus Saussurea; species Saussurea involucrata. Next base: position 54,063,074 of record CM066316.1, read on the forward strand.
AGGTGTCCGGGTTTGGAGGTAGTCATTGATGGAAGTGGCGGTGATCTCCACTTGTACCCCTTGTACCCAAACACGCCCCATGCTTCGAAACACAGCCGGTACCATTGATGCATAGAACTCACGCACTAGACCCGGATGGTATGGTGTGCGGGTATGAGTGAAATGAGCCCAATGTCGCCCATCAATGGTGGCCGGGATAGTTGCCGTTTGAAGTCCCGTGACGTTGATCCCCCTTTCAACGATGAACCCACGCCTGGCAGTTTGATCCAGCCGAGTTTGATATGCGCTATTTCGGGAGCTAGCCAGGTTCTCTAACTCTGCCTCCTCCTGTTCATCACGCAGCCTTTTCCGCTGGCTCTCAAGAAGCGCGTTGCGTACCATGGTGTGGATATCTGCAAGGAAACTTGGATAGCTAAGCGACGACTAAAAGTTTATAAAAGATAATGGATAATCAAGGTTAACCCACACAAAAATTAGGTCAAAACAGATATACCAAATTAGAGCAATGACAAACATAATCCAAGAGCTCAAGTGGGTAAAATAGGTCACTAGCACAACATGCAAGAGAGATATTTGCGATTCAAGCACAACTATGCATGTGTGGCACAACTTGACATCAAGAGGATAATACTCAAACAAAGGATGGATTTAAGTGTACTAGTGTGCAAGAACTCAACAAGCTCAATTAAACTAGCAATTAACCAAAACCCACAATGTGTAAGTCATTTTAGCATAAGAGTCAAAAATGTGTGCCCTAGCTTCAATCCATGGTGAAATTGTGTGAATGAAGAACAATGTAGAGTTAAAGAATGTATTCACAAGAAGCAAACAGCTCCAAACCTAAAATGTAGCACAATTTCATAAAATATATGAACATGGAAGAACTTTTGACCAAACCTTGAAATCTCAACAATGGAGATGAGGAGAAGTGAAAAAGAGATGAAGAACACTTACATTGAGGTGGAATTGCAAGAAGATATAGCAAAAATGGAACTATGTTAGTGTAAAGGCAAGAAATCGGCTCCCCAAAGCTGTGTCAAAACGCCACCCTGCTCCCAAAATCGCCCCTAGTGAAATGCTGGTTGTGTGCGTGAGTGACAAAAAGGGCCAGCCTAGGGTTTTTAAAGCAAACAGCCCGCCGGCGATTGTGACAAGGCGATTGTGCCCTGGCACTATCGCTATGTCACTATCGCGAGTTTGGTACCGAGACTTGGGTTGGATATGGCGATAGTGACACGGCGATTGTGCCTTGGGAATTCTTGGACTTGAGCGATTGTGACACCGCGGTTGTGACAATGTCACTTCCGCGGGCACTATAGCTCACCTTGTACCGAGAACAATTTCTTCGAGGGGTGCGTGACGCTTGCTGCAACAAAGATATTAGGACAAAAATAGAGGTATTTTGGTTGGTTTTCACGAGAAAACGCATTGCCAAACAAAAATCGGGCTAAGTATAGACAAAAATACAACTAACCTTGGTGGGTTGCCTCCCACCTAGCGCCTTATTTAGGGTCGTGGCACGACCTTGACGATTCTCAGGCCGGTATGGATAATGGGATCGAGTCTTTCACTTGCATCGACTCGCCTTCGAGATACGGCTTCACTCTTTGACCGTTGACCTTGAATACTTCTCCGTCATCCCCCTTTAGCTCGATGGCCCCGTATGAGTGGACTTTTACCACCGTGAATGGACCGGACCATCGTGACTACAATTTACCCGGAAACAATTGGAGACGAGAATTGAACAATAACACCTTTTGACCTTCATAGAACGTCCGGTTCACGATAAATTTATCATGAAAGCGTTTGGTCCGCTCCTTGTAGATGCGTGCATTCTCGTATGCCTCTAGACGGATTTCGTCGAGCTCGTTTAGTTGCAATGTTCGCTTCTTTCTCGCTGCATTTAGCTCGAAATTCAGGGCCTTGATTGCCCAATAAGCGCGGTGCTCCAATTCCACCGGTAGATGACATGATTTCCCGAAGATTAGTCGGTACGGTGACATACCTATGGGCGTTTTAAATGATGTACAGTACGCCCATAGTGCATCATCAAGCTTCGCCGACCAATCTTTTCTAGACGAACTAACCGTCTTTTCCAAGATTTGTTTGAGCTCTCAGTTGGACACTTCGGCTAGCCCATTAGCTTGGGGGTGATAAGGGGTAGTGACTCGATGTGTGACGGAGTACTTTTTTAGCACGGCATCCAAATAGCGATTACAAAAGTGACTACCTCCGTCACTCACCAATGCTCTAGGAACTCCAAACCGAGATAAGATATGCTTCCGTAGAAAGTTGATGACCACCTTTGAGTCGTTCTTGGGGGTTGCGATTGCTTCGACCCACTTGGACACATAATCCACCGCTACCAAAATGTACTCGTTCTTGTAGGACGGCGGGAATGGCCCCATGAAGTCGATGCCCCACACATCAAAGATCTCTACCTCCATGAATATATTCATGGGCATTTCGTTCCGTTTTGAGATCTTTCCGACTCTTTGGCATCGATCACAATAAGCTATGAAGTTCCGGGCATCTTTGAACAAGGTCGGTCAATAGAAGCCAGATTGTAAGACCTTAGACGCGGTGCGATCGGTGCTAAAATGACCGCCACACTCGAGCGAGTGGCAATGCTTTAGTACATTCGATTTTTCTTCATCGGGCACACAACGCCGAATCATCCCGTCCCCACAATGCTTATAGAGATATGGCTCCTCCCAAAATAGTACTTCACATCGGCAAAGAATTTCCGCCTTTGATGTGAGCTTAGGCCATGAGGAGTGACACCACTTTCTAGAAAGTTGACCACATCCGCGTACCATGGGTCGGTTACCCTAATGGCATATAATCGCTCATCCGGAAAGGATTCATTGATTGGGATGGTGTCCTCTTGTTTCCTTCCCTCTAGCCGGGATAGGTGGTCCGCCACGAGGTTCTCCGTGCCCTTCTTATCCACGATCTCGATATCAAATTCATGCAAAAGTAAAATCCAGCGGATTAGTCTAGGTTTTGCATCTTTCTTGGACATAAGATATTTAAGTGCGGAATGATCCGTGTAAACAATGACTTTAGACCCAACAAGATATGATCTGAATTTTTCACATGCAAATACAACCGCTAGCAACTCCTTTTCCGTAGTGGCATAATTGACTTGTGCCTCGTCCAAGATTTTGCTAGCGTAGTATATTGCATGGAGTTTCTTGTCCTTTCGTTGGCCCAAAACAGCCCCCACGGCCAAGTCACTAGCATCACACATGACTTCGAAGGGTAGAGTCCAATCCGGTGCGGTAAGAATCGGTGCGGATGTGAGTTCTTTCTTTAGCCTATCATAGGCTATTTCACAATTCTCGGTGAAGTCAAACTTGGCATCTTTTAATAGCAACACGGAGAGGGGTTTGGCAATCTTGGAGAAATCCTTGATGAACCGCCGGTAGAACCCCGCATGACCCAAGAAGCTACGGATCCCTTTCACGGAAGTGGGATATGGAAGTTTCTCAATCACTTCAACTTTTTCCTTGTCAACTTCAATGCCCTTAGACGACACCTTGTGGCCCAACACAATACCTTCCGTCACCATGAAGTGACACTTCTCCCAATTCAAGACTAGATCGGTCTCTTGACATCTCTTGAGGACCAATTTGAGATTTTCCAAGCACACATCATAAGAATCCCCAAAAATAGAAAAGTCATCCATGAATATCTCCATTGTTTTCTCTATCATGTCGGAGACGATATCCATCATGCAACGTTGAAATGTGGCGGGAGCGTTGCACAATCCGAAAGGCATACGTCGATAGGCAAAAGTGCCATATGGGCAAGTGAACGTTGTCTTCTCTTGATCTTCGGGGGCAATTGGGATTTGGTTATATCCCGAATAGCCATCAAGGAAACAATAGTAGGCGTGCCCGGCCAATCTCTCCAACATTTGATCGATGAATGGTAGAGGAAAATGATCTTTTCTAGTGGCGTTGTTAAGTTTGCGATAATCAATGCACACTCTCCAACCGGTAACGGTTCTTGTTGGAATTAATTCGTTCTTGTCGTTTTTCACTACCGTTACCCCACCTTTCTTGGGAACCACTTGAACGGGGCTAGTCCAAGGACTATCAGAAATCGAATAAATAATGCCCGCGTCAAGTAACTTCATCACTTCCTTTCGTACCACTTCTTTCATATTAGGGTTTAACCTCCTTTGATGCTCAATGGATGGCTTAAACCCATCCTCCATATTGATCCGGTGCATGCAAAAGGAAGGGCTTAACCCCTTCAGGTCGGCGATTGTCCACCCGATGGCGGATTGGTGCTCCCTTAACACTCTTAGTAGCTTCTCTTTTTCCAACTTACTTAGATGTGATGATATGATCACGGGCAAGGTAGAGTTTGCCCCTAAGTAAGTGTACTCTAAATGAGAGGGTAATGGCTTAAGCTCGAGTTGCGGAGGCACTTCCGCCGACGGTTGGGGTTTAGCATTTTTAGGCCCCAAGTCTTCGAATTGTTGGTGCCTTGAAAATTTCCGGAAGGGTGTTGCTCCCAATTGCATTACACATTCTTTTTTTTCGCTCTCATCACCGTCTTCTTCAAAGAGACCATTAGTCAACACGTTACCGAGCTCATCATCGGTAGATTCTTGCTCAAAAACCTCCTTTACCGCTTCATCCACAACGTCCACACTAAAGCATGCATTCATGTCGCTTTGGCTTCTAGCACAATTGAACACATTGAAGACCGCTTCCTCATCTCCCACACGAAGGGTCAATTTACCCCCTTTGACATCGATTAACGCACCCCCGGTTTCTAGGAACGGTCTCCCTAGAATGAGAGGTACATCGACGTCTTCTTCCATATCCAAGACCACAAAGTCTACGGGGAAGTAGAACTTTCCGACCTTGGTTAGGACGTCTTCAATTATTCCGTGTGGGTGCTTTATCGATCGGTCCGCAAGTTGTAGAGTAACCCTTGTGGATTTGATTTCTCCAAGACCGAGCTTCCTAAAAATAGATAATGGCATAAGGTTAATGCTTGCACATAAAGCTTTACCAAACTCAAAATCACCAATTTGAATAGGGATAGTAAAACTCCCTGGATCTTTAAGCTTGGGTGGAAGTTTGTTTTGGATGATGGCGCTACACTCTTCGGTGAGTGCTACGGTAGCGTGTTCTTCAATCTTCCTTTTATTGGACAAAATATCCTTCAAGAACTTGGCATATGACGGCATTTGAGCTAAAGCATCCGCAAAAGGAATGTTGATTTGTAACTTCTTGAAAACGTCCAAGAACTTAGCAAATTGTTGTTGGTCCTTGTATTCCTTAAGACGGTTTGGGAATGGTATCGGTGGCTTGTAAGCTTTCACGACCGGTTTGGATGGTGACGGTGCCTCTTGTGTCTTCTTGGATGTTTCCACAACATCTTCAACCTCTACTTCCACGAGATCGGGCTCTTGCGTTGGTGTCACTTCTTCTTCCTCGGGACCCATGTCATCTCTTGTCGGGTCCTTGATCAACGGCTTTCCACTTTTTAGCGTAATGGCTTTGCATTGTTCTCGAGGATTTTTCTCGGGTTGGCTAGGCAAGTCGCCTTGGTTTCTTGATGATTGTGCATGGGCCATTTGACTAAGTTGCCGTTCAATATTTCGGATAGCAATCGTATTTTGCTCCTTGCCTTCGACAACCACTTTAATGGCGGCGGTATTTTGCTCGTGACCTTGCATAACCGTGTCCATCTTTGATAAGCATTTCATCATCATTTCCTCCAAACCCGATTTCTTTTCATTTGACGATCCCTCCCCATTATTTCTCATGTTTTGATTTCCTTGGTTTTGGAAACCGGGAGGTCTAAAATTTCGAGATGGAGCAAATTGTTGTTGTTGCCGACCCGCGTCACCCCCTTGTTGGTCCGTTTGGTTCGTTTGGTTGGACCAAGAAAAGTTGGGATGATTCCTCCAACCCGGATTGTATGTGTTGGAGAAAGGGTCGTTGGGTTGTCGGTTTGTCGGTTTGGGCGATTTTGCATGTAATTAACTTGTTCAACATTGTTGTCGTCCAAGGATGCAACAAATCGGCATTCTTCGGTTTGGTGAAGTTCACCACAAATTTGACACTTTGGGGTACCAATCGCTCTCACCGACATACCCCGCAATTGGTTTGTTAATCCGGTAACTTGAGCCTTCAAGGTCGCGATTTCGGATGTATCTTGTGAAGTTGACCCAATTGGCCTTCGGGAGTGGTTATTTCTCTCGGAGTGCCATTGATAGTTGTTATCGGCCATTTCACAGATTAAGGCGTATGCGTCGTCGTGAGGTCTGGCCATAAGTGCACCTCCCGCCGTAGAATCGACAATACCCTTGTAATGCGGGGTGAGTGCATTGTAGAACATTTCGACGACTAGCCATGATTGGAGACCATGGTGAGGGCACTTCCGAAGCAGCTCCCTATACCTTTCCCAAGCATCATATAGTGATTCTTGGTCCATCTGCTGGAACTGTGTGATCTCCGCTCTCAACCGTGCGGTACGGCCGGGAGGAAAGAATTTTGTCAAAAATGCCTTCACCAATTCATCCCAAGTAGTGATTTGTCCGGCAGGAATACTCTTTTCCCACGACTTGGCTCGATCCCTCAAGGTGAATGGGAACAATTTAAGACGAACGACTTCATTTGTTAACCCGTTCAACTTAAATGTGCCAAGAATTTCGGTGAACCTATCGAGGTGAGCTACCGGGTCTTCGGAGGGTAACCCGCAAAATTGTTCTTGTTGAACCATATTTATGATGTCCGGCTTGATTTCGAAATTTTCCGCCGTATTTGGTGGGCGGATGCCTTGTCGGTTCACATCATAAGTGGGGATTGCAAAATCCCTTAGCGGTCGATTATCCGCCATGTTTTGCTCACGCTCTCTTCTCCTTTGTCGAAGTGTACGTTCGATTTCAGGATCTAAAAACACTTGCGCTCTTCCGCGGTTGCGTCTTCTTGGCATACACTATAGAGAGTGCCTGAAAACAAACCAATAGAATAGTGAGCGACAAAGAATAATTAAATAAACGAATGGTGTCCAATTTAGCAGCGCTATAACCGGTAGTGATATTAACACTACAAATAGTTCCCGGCAACGGTGCCAAAAACTTGATAGACGGTTTATGCAACCCTCCGAATCTACCGCAAGTGTACGGTGTCAATCAAGTAATACGTACCAAGTACGAGTATCGATCCAAGGAACTATGAGTTTAAGTATCACAAAGGCTAGCCACACATCTAAAATGGACGGTTGATAAAATTTGGTTTGAGTTTTGATTAATTAACTAACTATCTCAAGAAATGAAGATAAGCAAAGAAGAGCAAGTCAATAACGATTCATACACCACAAAGAAGTTACCAAGATGATGAGGAAAGGTTAGGGGTTAGATTTCATTTAGATTTCACCAACAAATAGATAAAACACATTCATAAATCAATACACAAGGTTGAATTTAGCAATTCCCAAAATACTTACTATTCTCTCTCAAGTAATAGCAAGAATGCATCATGTAATGTATATTAAAGTCTCTCAACTAATAAACATAAACACTCAACTCATTAAGCATAAGAAGCACATACACAAAACTAGGGTTTACTTGGTATATCTCTGTTGGGAACTGAAGATTTGCTAAGTATGGTTAGTACTGCCAGAACAACAATACTACTGCCAGAGCAAGGTTAGTACTGCAAGTAAAAGTTAATACTGCTGGAACAATGTTAGTACTGCTTGTGCATAACGATGTTAATACTGCTGGTGATCATAATTATGGAATGCGAGAATGTTGGAGATAAAGATGGAATGATTGAAGATAAGCATGAAAGAATATTCTGAAGATCAATTTTGTTTTGATAGTTATCTTGTAATTATTTAGTATAAATAGATGTTGATAGATAGCTATTCGGTAAGAGAATCTTTAGAATTCGTTTTTGTTTTAGAGAGAATTAACCTCAAGGTTTAGAACCCTATTTCTAGAGAAGTAGAAGTCGTCTTGTTGAGCCTGTTCAACAAGATTGAGGTTTGGTTGTAAACTTGTGAGTTGAAGTATTGAATACAAACAGATTGTGTTTTCTGATTAGTTGTTCATCGAGTGTGTTTGAATTAAAGTTCTATTCCGCAAGATTCTTTAATTATGATTTCTAAGTATAATTATTCTTGTTTGGAATCGATCCTGACAAGTGGTATCAGAGCTTGGTTTCTTAGAAATCTACAATCATTATGGACAACACAGTTGAATCAAACAGTACTCTTGTTTCAAAGGTTCCCATGCTCAGGCCTAATGAGTTTGACATGTGGAAGATTAGAATCAAGCAGTATATTTTGCTTACTAATTATTCCATCTGGGATATTATAGAGAATGGTCCATGTGCTGATGGAAAGGTTGGACCAGATGGCAAACGACCCCCTCCAAAGACTGATGCAGAAAGAAAGGTTAGACAAACAGAGATGAAAGCCTTAAGCACTCTGCTTTTGGCTATTCCCAATGAGTATCAGCACCAATTTCATCACTGCACTGATGCTCAGATTTTATGGAATGCATTGGAAAAGAGATTCACTGGTACCAAGAGCACCAAGAGGAACCAGAAGGCAATTCTTAAGCAACAATATGAAAATTTTACTTCTACAAAGAATGAGTCTATGACTCAAACTTTTGATAGATTTAATAAGTTGATTGGAGAATTGGCTACAGTTGGAGTTCGTATGGAGGTTGATGATGTAAACAGGAAGTTTCTAAGATCATTAGGTGAGGAATGGACAATGTATACTGTGTCTTTCAGACAGAATGACCAGTTAGAAGATAAAGAGCTTGATGATCTTTACAATGATCTTAGGGTATTTGAAGCAGAGGTTGAAGCCAAGAAGAAGCCCTCAGGATATGTGTATAATGCTGCACTCCTATCAGCATCAACTGATTCTACTGCTAACCCTGAATCAGTTAGTACTGCTGGTGGAGTCAATCAGGAGAAGGCCAATGATTCTGTACTAGAAGCTTTCTTTTCTAGTCATGTTAACTCCTCATTAATTAATGATGACTTAGAACAGATTAATGCTGATGATCTTGAGGAGATGGATATCAAGTGGCAGATGGCTATGCTTTCTATGAGGGTGAAGAAGTTTATAAAGAGGACTGGGAGAAACAACTTTTCCCAAAGAAGAGAAGATGGTGCTGGGTTTGACAAGTCTAAGGTGGAATGCTACAAGTGTCATAAGATGGGACACTTTGCCAGAGAATGCAGAGGTGGAGTATCTCAAAACAACCATCAACAAGCTCAGACTGGAAGCTTCAACCAGAACAGAAACTCTGTTCAAGCCCTTGTTTCTCAACAAGGAATGGGATTTGATTGGAGTGATCAAGCAGAAGAGGCAATTCAGAATCATGCACTCATGGCAGAAGTCTCAGATCTTCCTACTGAGGTAAAATCTAATCTCTGTTCTCAAGCTTGTATAGACACTGTGAAAAAGTATAGAGATCACAACCAGGGAATGTGTGATGACCTTAAGAGATTAGAAAAGGATAGAAGAGATTATGTAGTGATTGTTGAGAGGTTTGAAGAACAAATTAAGGCTTTTCAAGCCAATGAACTTCAACACTCATATGATACAAACTACTGGAAGTGGGAAAAGAATGGTCTGGAGTTCCAACTGAAAGAGTCTAGGGAGGAATGTGAGAAATTAAAAGGAGAACTTGAGAAAGTAAAACTTGATATTGAAAAGTTTTCATGTGCTTCTAAAGTCATGGACACCATAATAAATGCTCAAATCCACAGTAAGATGAAACCAGGCCTAGGGTACAATGCCACACCCCCACCCTACAACAACACATACATCCCTCCTAGGTCAGACCTGTTAGAAACCAAGGATAGGAAGGACTTACCTGAAGGAGCTACTAAAGTAGATCCATTAGATGAAGTTGTTGTTGAGGATAAAACTGAAAAAGAAGAGTCTAAGAAAAGGAACAAGAATGTCAGTGGTGAGATCCCCTTAGAGAATTACATCAAGACTAATGAGGAAGGTGGAAGTCCCTGGGATAAGAACAATGAGATGAAAAGATCTGAAAAAGGAAAGGGAGTTCATTATACACAGACCACTGTTGTGAATTCCAATACTTGTGAACATTGTTCTTGCAAGAATTCTCAAAAGAATGAACCCCAAAAACATGATAAAAGGAGGGGAAATCAAAGAAACTGGAATAATCAGTGGGCTCAAAAACAAGGAGTTGATCTGCAAAGGATTAACAGACCAAAACCTTGTTTTATCTGTGGCAAATTGAATCACCTTGCCAAACACTGTTATTTCAATCCTATTAACCAAAGGATAAATTTTCAAAGAACTTTTCAAAAATCAAATGGTTATAGGAAGCCTGTAAGAAACCATGTGGCTAAGAAACAAGCTAAATCCAAAAGCCACATGAGGAAAAAGACTGAAAAAGAATGTGTCACAATGTGGGTTCCTAAAAGCACTAGTGTTAGTACTGCTGCCGCAGATAGTACTGCTGCTAGCAGTGTTAGTGCCCCTAACACTGTTAGTACTTCTTCTAGAAGCAATACTGCTGCTAGCAGTGTTAGTACTGCTAACACTGTTAGTACTTCTTCTAAAGATAATACTGCTTCTAGTGTTTGTGTTGCTAGACCAATCATCTTGACAAAGTACTCCAGTACTGAAGTTCCTCAGGTTGAAAAACTTATCCAAACTGAATGTAAGTACTTTGATGAGCAAGGGAGACCCAAGACCACTTTGGCTTGGGTTCCCAATAAAAACTAATTGATTTATCTTATGTGCAGGGCAACCAACAGCTCAAGGGGAAGAGCATCTGGCATGTTGATAGTGGTTGCTCCAGGCACATGACATGTAACATGGCCTGCCTCAAGAATTTCAAAAGAATTGATGGAGGACATGTTGCTTTTGGGAATAATCCTGCAGGAGGTAAGATAAGTGGTAAAGGTGATGTATCAAAAGGTAAGATGACATTTGAGGATGTTTACTATGTTGAGCAATTGAGATACAACCTGTTAAGTGTATCACAGGTCTGTGACAAGAAACATAGTTACTACTGCCAGTGCATAGTTACTACTGCCAGTGCATAGTTACTACTGCCAGTACATAGTTAATACTGCTTCGTACTTAATACTGCATGTGTCGTTAATACTGCTTTAAAAGAAAAATTAGGGCTAATACTGCTATAAATACCTCTTTCAGCCCGCCAAAGTTCATAACGTCTCTTTGAATTCTATTCATCTCTCTCTCTTTCTAACTATTCTCTCCCAAGAATCTCTGTTTTCTGTCAAGAATCCTCAGGTAATATGGAGTTTATCGACGAACACAACGAGATTTCCATGCTCCAGAAGCCAAAACAGTCCGCAGGTTTTCACGACATTGTGGATTTCCTCAAGTCCACGCATATATCCTATGCCCTAACGGTGACCCCGACAATCTACACCGAGCATCAGAAACAGTTCTGGAAAAATGCCACCGTGGTGTCTGAAGATGGGCAGAAAATCATCAAAACAAGGGTGTGTGACAAACCCTTGAATGTTACAGAGGAGCTTATTCGCATCACTCTTCGATTGGATGATGCCTCAGGTATGACGTCTATTCCTAATGACGATCTATACTCAAATTTAACGAGAATGGGGTATGAAGGTCCCATTGGAATCTTTAAGTTTTTCAAGTCTAAATTTTCTACACAATGGCGATTCTTTGTTCATACCTTAATGCATTGCATTTCAAAGAAAACTACTGGATGGAGTGAGTTTAGCAGTACCATTGCTTATGCCCTGGTCTGCTTGGCCACTGCCAGGAAGTTTAATTTTTCACAAATGATTTTCAATGATCTTGTGTCAAACCTGGAATCCAAAAAGAGTTTTTATATGTACCCAAGGTTTGTCCAAGCAGTGATTACTCAGGAATTGACAGATTTGCCTCAATTTTCTGAGGTATATGTACCTAAACCCCCTAAAGGAAAGGTCTTCTCAAATATGAGAAGAACTTCCAGGGACTCGGAAGGAGTTGACACTCCATTATTCTCTACAATGATGGGTGTGTCCCACACACAAGAAGGTATGGCATCAGGGTCAAGGCCCTCATTAGACCAACCCACTGATAGCCAAACCCCACCTTCAATCACCAAAGAAATTCCTCAGTCCATTCTTCAAAGACCCTCTCCTCTCATAACCAAAAAGTTTACAAGAAGAATGGTACACAAGGCTCCTTCCCTTGATGTACCTTCTACAAGCCTAAAGCCTTTAAGCCCTCTATTAGAGCATTCTCCATTAGAGAATATCGAAAGGGAAACCACAGGGGTGTCTCTCAACCCCAAGAAGGTGCTCACTAAGGAGAAGGTTGAGCATGTGAGTAGCAAGGCTGCCACTACTTCTGCTAGCACAGAGAAGGACAGTGGTAACATAACTAAGACCTTCCTCACGGCAACTCAGAATGAGAAATCATTCAGAGGTCCCAGGTGCCAAGAAACCACGGGGGTAGGCAGTGCTTTTGCTAGGCATAAGACACCTACTAAAATTTCCAGTGATCCTTTAAAAGAAGTAAAAACTCCTAAACAAGGTGAGGATAGATATACATATGAGGAATTGATGGAAACCATTGCCAATATCAACACGGATGTTGTAAGTCAGCAAAAGGAGATAGATGGACTCAAGAAAGTGGTCCTATATCAACAAACACAGCTTGAGAAGCATAAGAAGCTGGTTACAAAGTTGATGCACAGGAAGAAGAAAGCTCAGTATGTTCTTAAAAGAAGAAGCCCCAACAATGATGCTCCCAAAAAGGGGGAGTCAGAAGCTGAATTCATCATGGAGAGTGCACAGGAAAAGGGGGAGAATGAGTGTGTTGAAGAAATTGCAAAAGAAGCAGAAATTGATCATGGAGCAGAAAAGGTTAATGCTGCTGAAATTCAGAAAGAAGCAGAAACTGATCATGCAGCAGAAAAGGTTAATGCTGCTGAAATTCAGAAAGAAGCAGAAACTGAACCAACAGCAGAAACGGTTAATGCTGATGAAAGTCAAAAAGCAGAAGCAGCAGAAACCATTCCAGAGGAAGCAGAAACAAAAGAAGCAGCAGAAACAAAGAAAGCAGCAGAAACAAAAGAAGCAGCAGAAACCATGCAAGAAGCAGTATCTACAAAGGAAGAAGCAGCAGAAACAAAGGAAGCAACAGAAACTAAAAAGCCTACTTTGGAAGAAGTTGAAGTTGCAGAGGCTTTGATTAAAGCCAAACATGACACTCCTAAAAAGCAAGAAGAAACCCTGGGTGAAAAGCTGATGTCACTGAAAAGAACAAGAACCAAGTCTATTCTGAAATGGGAAGATACTTGGTGAGAAGGATTATCAATCAAAGCCTGGGTTTGAATCCTGATTTATGTGTTCATGATTAGGTTTTGGAAGCATCATCTGAAGAACTTGACTTCTCAACCTAAAAATTCAAGTTAGGGGGAGATTGTTGGGAACTGAAGATTTGCTAAGTATGGTTAGTACTGCCAGAACAACAATACTACTGCCAGAGCAAGGTTAGTACTGCAAGTAAAAGTTAATACTGCTGGAACAATGTTAGTACTGCTTGTGCATAACGATGTTAATACTGCTGGTGATCATAATTATGGAATGCGAGAATGTTGGAGATAAAGATGGAATGATTGAAGATAAGCATGAAAGAATATTCTGAAGATCAATTTTGTTTTGATAGTTATCTTGTAATTATTTAGTATAAATAGATGTTGATAGATAGCTATTCGGTAAGAGAATCTTTAGAATTCGTTTTTGTTTTAGAGAGAATTAACCTCAAGGTTTAGAACCCTATTTCTAGAGAAGTAGAAGTCGTCTTGTTGAGCCTGTTCAACAAGATTGAGGTTTGGTTGTAAACTTGTGAGTTGAAGTATTGAATACAAACAGATTGTGTTTTCTGATTAGTTGTTCATCGAGTGTGTTTGAATTAAAGTTTTATTCCGCAAGATTCTTTAATTCTGATTTCTAAGTATAATTATTCTTGTTTGGAATCGATCCTGACAATCTCTATCCAATATCTCACCCTAGGTTTATCTAGCTTTTAACAAGTTATAAAACCAATTTCTCAAAAGGAGAATACAACTAAAAGATGAGTGAGAAGGCCAATCTCACAACAATAAGAACAAGCAAGACAAACTTCAACCAACAAGTGAAATGATTAAATAAATGCAATACTCATATATTTAACGGTAGAAATCCAAACTCCATCTTTCCCCCAACCTCAAAATGTTTAGCTCATGTTACTAGTAGCAAATAACATCAAAGAGAAGAAGATGACAACACCCGAGAACATTGTTTCTCAACAAATACTATGGAAATGAAGAAACTCCCTCAAGATTTGATACACACTACCAATTTGTAGCTCCAAATTGAGTCTCCACCTTCAATATCAGTGCAAGGTCTTCTTTGTCTCTTAAAAACGGTTCTAACAGCTCCCCTAGAAGTGTAGCCTCCAGCAATCCCGAGATAACCCTAAAATTTAAGATTCTGCAGCTTTTTATAGCCCAGCTCCCCGACGGCTATTATGCCAAGCGATAATGACATAGTCACAATCGCCATGGCACAATCGCCAGCTTCCAAAAAAAGCCGCGGTACACTTTGAGCGATTGTGCCCTGGCGATTGTGACAATGTCACTATCGCCTGGCACAATAGCCCAACCCAATTTTTCCGTTTTCTTCGCTTGTTCACTTGGTTCGACGCTTCCTTCACCCGAGGTGTCCAAATGGAGTCTAATTAAGCATTTCTCCTTCCAATTGACACCATGTATGATTGCATAACACTTGCACGAAATATTAGTCCGAAATGCCAATTCTTACTTCAAGACAAGCCGCAAACGTATGATTTGGAGGGTAAAAACCCGTCAAATAACGAAGTTATCAACAACTCCAAACCTAGCTTTTGCTTGTCCTCGAGCAAAAATTGGCGTAAGACAATATGATAACGATAAAACAGGCAAGCTTCCAAAGTGATGGGTTTTCGAAAGGGGATAATATGAACAAACATTTAAATCATCAAAAACGCAGCAAGACTAATATGAAATTAATAAGAACCAACATACACTACCTGGCTTCTTGATTAACCGAGCTTAGATAAAACTATCATTGACATGAGACTATTATCAAGTGAATGCTCGTTTTGATCAATTTCATCATGCACACAATTAGTGGAGGATTTCGCTTCGACCCTAGCCTCACGGGATGCTCTCTTACGCTCGAATCCTAGGCTCACACATATCACAAACACATGCGGGAGAGTTGATATACAAAATTTCACAAGATCATCCGCATGTGATAGTATAGAAACACGTAGTAATCAAACAAGATCTCATGAAAGGAATTGAGTGACAAGATACGAATTAAACATGTATTACTCACAGATTATGCTTTCCAAAAGATCAATCGGGGCTTAAAGGGTAAGAAATGGTTTAAGGTAGTGGAATAGAAAGAATGGCAAGGTACAATTAGTCCTAAGTGCATCAAAACTAATAGTATATCTTCCCTTTTTCGTCTTCCTTTCTTTGAGTCGCCCAATTTCCATCCATGCATGTAATGCAACTTTTTTACTATCATACTTGTATAACGACTTGCTTACAGCAGATGCAAGTTTTATTTTGTTTTTTTTTGATTTTTTTTTTTTTGACTAAATCCCCCCATGCTTCAACGATCATTTCCAGCTATTTTGGTGCTATTGGCCACATTTCTCACTCCATGATGCACTTAGACTATGGGTAAGTTGGTGTATCCGGATAAATCAAAGTGTTTAGGCTTAATAATGGTTGCAACGTGGCTAAGGGAATCACACATCAACAAGGGGATAAGAGAAAGGGAGATAAAGATGATAGACCAAAGAATTTGCACACATAGCCCGATATCATTTCTCAAGGTAACATAATTCACAAGCAATAAACATGCTAAATTGAAAATTTAATCTTTACTACTCAATGCAAGGAAAAATGAGATCACTATCAAATTGAAAGAATTTAGACGTGTATAAAGATGGTGAACAAAGATAGAACATCACTCAGAATTGATGGCATTAAGGCTCAAAGTCTTACTAGGGTGGTCTCCACTAATGTCCACAACTAGTATACACAATTACTCTATCCCTCCACAAGCATAACTCAACATAGATACTACATGTCAATGAAAGTTTTTCCAATTCGCCTAAACAATCACTTCGAGCATATGTATTCATTCTGATTAATTCCACATTATACCCACAACGCATGCTAATGATCAAAATAAAGGTTCATACAAATCAACCCACAAAAGAAAATACCAAAAACAACAACTCCAAACCTTTGAGACACATTGTCCCCAATGTGCACAAATAGTTTAAAAGAAGCGTTCCTGGAATTTTAACCATCACATTGAGATATAAGAATATCGACATACAACTAAAAATTAAAGCGAACAAAAGTGAAAAGAAGGAAACAAACCGAGCTGTCATATTTCGCCCTAGGGCCGCCGCGAGGAAGATGCGCCGGTACCTCTATTACGCCAACGTTTTCGCACGTAGAAACAACTTAAGATGCTGGTGGATCTGCTCTGGCGAGGGGGCGACGTGGTAGTAGGTGGCGGCTCAGAATGTGGCGGACTAGAGGGCGGCGTTGCAATAAAGTCGGCAACTCGCTCTAAAATCGCCCCGTGGGCTAGCTGCGTGGTCCGCACCTCCTGAATCACCGCAAGAATATCAGTTGGTGGTGGTGCTTGCTGTCGTGGCTGGCGCGGTGGTCGTGGCTGCTGCTGCGGTGGTGCCACTTGATGCTGGGCCTGAGCTGCTCGTTGAGATCTATTCCGATAACGACCCCCATCAGTGACATTAGGGAACCCGTGTCGTGAGCAAAAAGAATTGTAGGTCTGCCGGTGGGGCGACATGGTCTGCCTCCTCAAAAGCCGCCGCAATCCCTGCCCTCCTACAAAAGTATGTGATGAGGCATGGAAAACCGAGAAGGCAACTGGGACTGCTCCCGGTTTTGAAGATGCTCTGAACAATAAAATGCCCAACATCAATGGGCACGTCGCTCTGGATGGCGTGCAGCAATCTTGCGTTCTCGATAGTGACCTTGGTGCGATGAGTGGACGCAATGATGCTATGTGATATGAATACCGCCCAAAAAGCCATGCCGGGCAAGAGATCGCCATGGCATAGGTCGGTTGTTCCAGGTACCCACTCATTCGACTGGTCATGGCGAAGTGCAGCAGCCATCACACTAAGCTCCGGGTAGTAATCGGCAGCAACGGGGTATCCTTCGTTGTAGTCCTCGTTGGGAGGTGTCCGGGTTTGGAGGTAGTCATTGATGGAAGTGGCGGTGATCTCCACTTGTACCCCTTGTACCCAAACACGCCCCATGCTTCGAAACACAGCCGGTACCATTGATGCATAGAACTCACGCACTAGACCCGGATGGTATGGTGTGCGGGTATGAGTGAAATGAGCCCAATGTCGCCCATCAATGGTGGCCGGGATAGTTGCCGTTTGAAGTCCCGTGACGTTGATCCCCCTTTCAACGATGAACCCACGCCTGGCAGTTTGATCCAGCCGAGTTTGATATGCGCTATTTCGGGAGCTAGCCAGGTTCTCTAACTCTGCCTCCTCCTGTTCATCACGCAGCCTTTTCCGCTGGCTCTCAAGAAGCGCGTTGCGTACCATGGTGTGGATATCTGCAAGGAAACTTGGATAGCTAAGCGACGACTAAAAGTTTATAAAAGATAATGGATAATCAAGGTTAACCCACACAAAAATTAGGTCAAAACAGATATACCAAATTAGAGCAATGACAAACATAATCCAAGAGCTCAAGTGGGTAAAATAGGTCACTAGCACAACATGCAAGAGAGATATTTGCGATTCAAGCACAACTATGCATGTGTGGCACAACTTGACATCAAGAGGATAATACTCAAACAAAGGATGGATTTAAGTGTACTAGTGTGCAAGAACTCAACAAGCTCAATTAAACTAGCAATTAACCAAAACCCACAATGTGTAAGTCATTTTAGCATAAGAGTCAAAAATGTGTGCCCTAGCTTCAATCCATGGTGAAATTGTGTGAATGAAGAACAATGTAGAGTTAAAGAATGTATTCACAAGAAGCAAACAGCTCCAAACCTAAAATGTAGCACAATTTCATAAAATATATGAACATGGAAGAACTTTTGACCAAACCTTGAAATCTCAACAATGGAGATGAGGAGAAGTGAAAAAGAGATGAAGAACACTTACATTGAGGTGGAATTGCAAGAAGATATAGCAAAAATGGAACTATGTTAGTGTAAAGGCAAGAAATCGGCTCCCCAAAGCTGTGTCAAAACGCCACCCTGCTCCCAAAATCGCCCCTAGTGAAATGCTGGTTGTGTGCGTGAGTGACAAAAAGGGCCAGCCTAGGGTTTTTAAAGCAAACAGCCCGCCGGCGATTGTGACAAGGCGATTGTGCCCTGGCACTATCGCTATGTCACTATCGCGAGTTTGGTACCGAGACTTGGGTTGGATATGGCGATAGTGACACGGCGATTGTGCCTTGGGAATTCTTGGACTTGAGCGATTGTGACACCGCGGTTGTGACAATGTCACTTCCGCGGGCACTATAGCTCACCTTGTACCGAGAACAATTTCTTCGAGGGGTGCGTGACGCTTGCTGCAACAAAGATATTAGGACAAAAATAGAGGTATTTTGGTTGGTTTTCACGAGAAAACGCATTGCCAAACAAAAATCGGGCTAAGTATAGACAAAAATACAACTAACCTTGGTGGGTTGCCTCCCACCTAGCGCCTTATTTAGGGTCGTGGCACGACCTTGACGATTCTCAGGCCGGTATGGATAATGGGATCGAGTCTTTCACTTGCATCGACTCGCCTTCGAGATACGGCTTCACTCTTTGACCGTTGACCTTGAATACTTCTCCGTCATCCCCCTTTAGCTCGATGGCCCCGTATGAGTGGACTTTTACCACCGTGAATGGACCGGACCATCGTGACTACAATTTACCCGGAAACAATTGGAGACGAGAATTGAACAATAACACCTTTTGACCTTCATAGAACGTCCGGTTCACGATAAATTTATCATGAAAGCGTTTGGTCCGCTCCTTGTAGATGCGTGCATTCTCGTATGCCTCTAGACGGATTTCGTCGAGCTCGTTTAGTTGCAATGTTCGCTTCTTTCTCGCTGCATTTAGCTCGAAATTCAGGGCCTTGATTGCCCAATAAGCGCGGTGCTCCAATTCCACCGGTAGATGACATGATTTCCCGAAGATTAGTCGGTACGGTGACATACCTATGGGCGTTTTAAATGATGTACAGTACGCCCATAGTGCATCATCAAGCTTCGCCGACCAATCTTTTCTAGACGAACTAACCGTCTTTTCCAAGATTTGTTTGAGCTCTCAGTTGGACACTTCGGCTAGCCCATTAGCTTGGGGGTGATAAGGGGTAGTGACTCGATGTGTGACGGAGTACTTTTTTAGCACGGCATCCAAATAGCGATTACAAAAGTGACTACCTCCGTCACTCACCAATGCTCTAGGAACTCCAAACCGAGATAAGATATGCTTCCGTAGAAAGTTGATGACCACCTTTGAGTCGTTCTTGGGGGTTGCGATTGCTTCGACCCACTTGGACACATAATCCACCGCTACCAAAATGTACTCGTTCTTGTAGGACGGCGGGAATGGCCCCATGAAGTCGATGCCCCACACATCAAAGATCTCTACCTCCATGAATATATTCATGGGCATTTCGTTCCGTTTTGAGATCTTTCCGACTCTTTGGCATCGATCACAATAAGCTATGAAGTTCCGGGCATCTTTGAACAAGGTCGGTCAATAGAAGCCAGATTGTAAGACCTTAGACGCGGTGCGATCGGTGCTAAAATGACCGCCACACTCGAGCGAGTGGCAATGCTTTAGTACATTCGATTTTTCTTCATCGGGCACACAACGCCGAATCATCCCGTCCCCACAATGCTTATAGAGATATGGCTCCTCCCAAAATAGTACTTCACATCGGCAAAGAATTTCCGCCTTTGATGTGAGCTTAGGCCATGAGGAGTGACACCACTTTCTAGAAAGTTGACCACATCCGCGTACCATGGGTCGGTTACCCTAATGGCATATAATCGCTCATCCGGAAAGGATTCATTGATTGGGATGGTGTCCTCTTGTTTCCTTCCCTCTAGCCGGGATAGGTGGTCCGCCACGAGGTTCTCCGTGCCCTTCTTATCCACGATCTCGATATCAAATTCATGCAAAAGTAAAATCCAGCGGATTAGTCTAGGTTTTGCATCTTTCTTGGACATAAGATATTTAAGTGCGGAATGATCCGTGTAAACAATGACTTTAGACCCAACAAGATATGATCTGAATTTTTCACATGCAAATACAACCGCTAGCAACTCCTTTTCCGTAGTGGCATAATTGACTTGTGCCTCGTCCAAGATTTTGCTAGCGTAGTATATTGCATGGAGTTTCTTGTCCTTTCGTTGGCCCAAAACAGCCCCCACGGCCAAGTCACTAGCATCACACATGACTTCGAAGGGTAGAGTCCAATCCGGTGCGGTAAGAATCGGTGCGGATGTGAGTTCTTTCTTTAGCCTATCATAGGCTATTTCACAATTCTCGGTGAAGTCAAACTTGGCATCTTTTAATAGCAACACGGAGAGGGGTTTGGCAATCTTGGAGAAATCCTTGATGAACCGCCGGTAGAACCCCGCATGACCCAAGAAGCTACGGATCCCTTTCACGGAAGTGGGATATGGAAGTTTCTCAATCACTTCAACTTTTTCCTTGTCAACTTCAATGCCCTTAGACGACACCTTGTGGCCCAACACAATACCTTCCGTCACCATGAAGTGACACTTCTCCCAATTCAAGACTAGATCGGTCTCTTGACATCTCTTGAGGACCAATTTGAGATTTTCCAAGCACACATCATAAGAATCCCCAAAAATAGAAAAGTCATCCATGAATATCTCCATTGTTTTCTCTATCATGTCGGAGACGATATCCATCATGCAACGTTGAAATGTGGCGGGAGCGTTGCACAATCCGAAAGGCATACGTCGATAGGCAAAAGTGCCATATGGGCAAGTGAACGTTGTCTTCTCTTGATCTTCGGGGGCAATTGGGATTTGGTTATATCCCGAATAGCCATCAAGGAAACAATAGTAGGCGTGCCCGGCCAATCTCTCCAACATTTGATCGATGAATGGTAGAGGAAAATGATCTTTTCTAGTGGCGTTGTTAAGTTTGCGATAATCAATGCACACTCTCCAACCGGTAACGGTTCTTGTTGGAATTAATTCGTTCTTGTCGTTTTTCACTACCGTTACCCCACCTTTCTTGGGAACCACTTGAACGGGGCTAGTCCAAGGACTATCAGAAATCGAATAAATAATGCCCGCGTCAAGTAACTTCATCACTTCCTTTCGTACCACTTCTTTCATATTAGGGTTTAACCTCCTTTGATGCTCAATGGATGGCTTAAACCCATCCTCCATATTGATCCGGTGCATGCAAAAGGAAGGGCTTAACCCCTTCAGGTCGGCGATTGTCCACCCGATGGCGGATTGGTGCTCCCTTAACACTCTTAGTAGCTTCTCTTTTTCCAACTTACTTAGATGTGATGATATGATCACGGGCAAGGTAGAGTTTGCCCCTAAGTAAGTGTACTCTAAATGAGAGGGTAATGGCTTAAGCTCGAGTTGCGGAGGCACTTCCGCCGACGGTTGGGGTTTAGCATTTTTAGGCCCCAAGTCTTCGAATTGTTGGTGCCTTGAAAATTTCCGGAAGGGTGTTGCTCCCAATTGCATTACACATTCTTTTTTTTCGCTCTCATCACCGTCTTCTTCAAAGAGACCATTAGTCAACACGTTACCGAGCTCATCATCGGTAGATTCTTGCTCAAAAACCTCCTTTACCGCTTCATCCACAACGTCCACACTAAAGCATGCATTCATGTCGCTTTGGCTTCTAGCACAATTGAACACATTGAAGACCGCTTCCTCATCTCCCACACGAAGGGTCAATTTACCCCCTTTGACATCGATTAACGCACCCCCGGTTTCTAGGAACGGTCTCCCTAGAATGAGAGGTACATCGACGTCTTCTTCCATATCCAAGACCACAAAGTCTACGGGGAAGTAGAACTTTCCGACCTTGGTTAGGACGTCTTCAATTATTCCGTGTGGGTGCTTTATCGATCGGTCCGCAAGTTGTAGAGTAACCCTTGTGGATTTGATTTCTCCAAGACCGAGCTTCCTAAAAATAGATAATGGCATAAGGTTAATGCTTGCACATAAAGCTTTACCAAACTCAAAATCACCAATTTGAATAGGGATAGTAAAACTCCCTGGATCTTTAAGCTTGGGTGGAAGTTTGTTTTGGATGATGGCGCTACACTCTTCGGTGAGTGCTACGGTAGCGTGTTCTTCAATCTTCCTTTTATTGGACAAAATATCCTTCAAGAACTTGGCATATGACGGCATTTGAGCTAAAGCATCCGCAAAAGGAATGTTGATTTGTAACTTCTTGAAAACGTCCAAGAACTTAGCAAATTGTTGTTGGTCCTTGTATTCCTTAAGACGGTTTGGGAATGGTATCGGTGGCTTGTAAGCTTTCACGACCGGTTTGGATGGTGACGGTGCCTCTTGTGTCTTCTTGGATGTTTCCACAACATCTTCAACCTCTACTTCCACGAGATCGGGCTCTTGCGTTGGTGTCACTTCTTCTTCCTCGGGACCCATGTCATCTCTTGTCGGGTCCTTGATCAACGGCTTTCCACTTTTTAGCGTAATGGCTTTGCATTGTTCTCGAGGATTTTTCTCGGGTTGGCTAGGCAAGTCGCCTTGGTTTCTTGATGATTGTGCATGGGCCATTTGACTAAGTTGCCGTTCAATATTTCGGATAGCAATCGTATTTTGCTCCTTGCCTTCGACAACCACTTTAATGGCGGCGGTATTTTGCTCGTGACCTTGCATAACCGTGTCCATCTTTGATAAGCATTTCATCATCATTTCCTCCAAACCCGATTTCTTTTCATTTGACGATCCCTCCCCATTATTTCTCATGTTTTGATTTCCTTGGTTTTGGAAACCGGGAGGTCTAAAATTTCGAGATGGAGCAAATTGTTGTTGTTGCCGACCCGCGTCACCCCCTTGTTGGTCCGTTTGGTTCGTTTGGTTGGACCAAGAAAAGTTGGGATGATTCCTCCAACCCGGATTGTATGTGTTGGAGAAAGGGTCGTTGGGTTGTCGGTTTGTCGGTTTGGGCGATTTTGCATGTAATTAACTTGTTCAACATTGTTGTCGTCCAAGGATGCAACAAATCGGCATTCTTCGGTTTGGTGAAGTTCACCACAAATTTGACACTTTGGGGTACCAATCGCTCTCACCGACATACCCCGCAATTGGTTTGTTAATCCGGTAACTTGAGCCTTCAAGGTCGCGATTTCGGATGTATCTTGTGAAGTTGACCCAATTGGCCTTCGGGAGTGGTTATTTCTCTCGGAGTGCCATTGATAGTTGTTATCGGCCATTTCACAGATTAAGGCGTATGCGTCGTCGTGAGGTCTGGCCATAAGTGCACCTCCTGCCGTAGAATCGACAATACCCTTGTAATGCGGGGTGAGTGCATTGTAGAACATTTCGACGACTAGCCATGATTGGAGACCATGGTGAGGGCACTTCCGAAGCAGCTCCCTATACCTTTCCCAAGCATCATATAGTGATTCTTGGTCCATCTGCTGGAACTGTGTGATCTCCGCTCTCAACCGTGCGGTACGGCCGGGAGGAAAGAATTTTGTCAAAAATGCCTTCACCAATTCATCCCAAGTAGTGATTTGTCCGGCAGGAATACTCTTTTCCCACGACTTGGCTCGATCCCTCAATGTGAATGGGAACAATTTAAGACGAACGACTTCATTTGTTAACCCGTTCAACTTAAATGTGCCAAGAATTTCGGTGAACCTATCGAGGTGAGCTACCGGGTCTTCGGAGGGTAACCCGCAAAATTGTTCTTGTTGAACCATATTTATGATGTCCGGCTTGATTTCGAAATTTTCCGCCGTATTTGGTGGGCGGATGCCTTGTCGGTTCACATCATAAGTGGGGATTGCAAAATCCCTTAGCGGTCGATTATCCGCCATGTTTTGCTCACGCTCTCTTCTCCTTTGTCGAAGTGTACGTTCGATTTCAGGATCTAAAAACACTTGCGCTCTTCCGCGGTTGCGTCTTCTTGGCATACACTATAGAGAGTGCCTGAAAACAAACCAATAGAATAGTGAGCGACAAAGAATAATTAAATAAACGAATGGTGTCCAATTTAGCAGCGCTATAACCGGTAGTGATATTAACACTACAAATAGTTCCCGGCAACGGTGCCAAAAACTTGATAGACGGTTTATGCAACCCTCCGAATCTACCGCAAGTGTACGGTGTCAATCAAGTAATACGTACCAAGTACGAGTATCGATCCAAGGAACTATGAGTTTAAGTATCACAAAGGCTAGCCACACATCTAAAATGGACGGTTGATAAAATTTGGTTTGAGTTTTGATTAATTAACTAACTATCTCAAGAAATGAAGATAAGCAAAGAAGAGCAAGTCAATAACGATTCATACACCACAAAGAAGTTACCAAGATGATGAGGAAAGGTTAGGGGTTAGATTTCATTTAGATTTCACCAACAAATAGATAAAACACATTCATAAATCAATACACAAGGTTGAATTTAGCAATTCCCAAAATACTTACTATTCTCTCTCAAGTAATAGCAAGAATGCATCATGTAATGTATATTAAAGTCTCTCAACCAATAAACATAAACACTCAACTCATTAAGCATAAGAAGCACATACACAAAACTAGGGTTTACTTGGTATATCTCTATCCAATATCTCACCCTAGGTTTATCTAGCTTTTAACAAGTTATAAAACCAATTTCTCAAAAGGAGAATACAACTAAAAGATGAGTGAGAAGGCCAATCTCACAACAATAAGAACAAGCAAGACAAACTTCAACCAACAAGTGAAATGATTAAATAAATGCAACACTCATATATTTAACGGTAGAAATCCAAACTCCATCTTTCCCCCAACCTCAAAATGTTTAGCTCATGTTACTAGTAGCAAATAACATCAAAGAGAAGAAGATGACAACACCCGAGAACATTGTTTCTCAACAAATACTATGGAAATGAAGAAACTCCCTCAAGATTTGATACACACTACCAATTTGTAGCTCCAAATTGAGTCTCCACCTTCAATATCAGTGCAAGGTCTTCTTTGTCTCTTAAAAACGGTTCTAACAGCTCCCCTAGAAGTGTAGCCTCCAGCAATCCCGAGATAACCCTAAAATTTAAGATTCTGCAGCTTTTTATAGCCCAGCTCCCCGACGGCTATTATGCCAAGCGATAATGACATAGTCACAATCGCCATGGCACAATCGCCAGCTTCCAAAAAAAAGCCGCGGTACACTTTGAGCGATTGTGCCCTGGCGATTGTGACAATGTCACTATCGCCTGGCACAATAGCCCAACCCAATTTTTCCGTTTTCTTCGCTCGTTCACTTGGTTCGACGCTTCCTTCACCCGAGGTGTCCAAATGGAGTCTAATTAAGCATTTCTCCTTCCAATTGACACCATGTATGACTGCATAACACTTGCACGAAATATTAGTCCGAAATGCCAATTCTTACTTCAAGACAAGCCGCAAACGTATGATTTGGAGGGTAAAAACCCGTCAGATAACGAAGTTATCAACCACCAACCCGGAGTGTCATCTCGCCTTCCTCCATGTCGATCAGCGCTCGGCTTGTGGCTAGGAAGGATCTTCCCAAGATCAATGGGACTTCTATATCTTCGTCGATGTCCAGCACCACGAAGTCCACTGGAAAGTAGAACTTTCCAACTTTGATCAGCACGTCTTCAATCACTCCATACGGGTATACAATCGATCTATCCGCGAGCTTTAGCGTCATGTACGTTGGGCTCACTTCCCCCAATCCGAGTTTCCTGAAAATAGAGAGAGACATTAAGTTAATACTCGCTCCTAAATCACATAACACTTTATTAAAAGAAAACTTCCTAATTTGAATAGGGATAGAAAAACTCCCTGGATCTTTAAGCTTCGGGGGAAGCTTGTTCCGAATGATCGCGTTGCACTCCTCAGTAAGTGCAACTGTAGACTGGTGGTCGATTGCCCTCTTCTTGGATAAGATCTCTTTCATGAACTTCATGTAAGAGGGCATTTGTGCTAAGGCATCTGCAAAAGGGATGTTAATAGTTAGTTTTTTAAATACATCAATAAATTTCGAGAAATTAACATCATCCTTATTCGCTTTCAGTCTATTCGGGTATGGCACTCTTGGAATTTCTGGCTTGACCGGTGGTTGCCTTAGCTTCGTCTCTCCACTCTTCTTGTTCTCTTCATCACCCGGGTTCTTCTTGATCACGAACTCTTTATCAGCCTCTAACTCATCCATATCTATGGTCTCGACCTCTTTCTCCTTGGGATCGGCTCCTTTTGATGTATGCTCTTTGCCACTTCTCAGATATATGGCATTGCACTCCTCTCTTGGTTTCCTTTCAGCCATACTCGGGAGAGTTCCGGGAGGTCGGTTTTGTAGGGCTTCAGAAATTTGCCTCACTTGCCTCTCCAAGATCTTGATGGATGCGGTGTTCTGATCAGTGGCCGCCTTTACAGTGTTGACCGTGCTTGCCAACTCTCCAACTGTGCTGTCCATTTTGGCCATGAACTTCATCATCATGTCTTCCAGTCCCGACTTCTTCTCCCCAGATGGTCCTTCGTTCCTTTGGTTGAAACCTGGAGGACGGTAAGCATTGTTAGTATGAGAAGAATTAAAAGAGTTAGACGAATTACCGGGTTGTTGTTGAGGTTGACCCCATGAAAGATTAGGGTGCTTCTTCCACCCTTCGTTATAAGTGTTGGAGAATGGGTCGTTCCTCGGTTGATTGTTCCGGTTTTGCAAAAATTACACTTGTTCAGGTGCTTCCGGATTACCTCCCTTCAAATGGTTGGTGATAAAAGCCAGTTGAGCTTTAAGTTCCTTCAGCTCATCAGATTCTTGAATATTAGCAACCCTTCTAACAGATGATCTTGGAGTGGAAAAACTGTGCTCGGCCAGGTTCTCGATCAGCTCGCATGCTTCCTCATATGTCTTCTCCATTAAGGCTCCAACCGCTGCAGCAGTGATATCATTTTTTAAACTGCGGGTGAAGGCCTCCAAAGAAGGTCTGGATGATGACCCAACCGTGTAATCCATGATGCGGGCACTTCTTCAACATCTCTTTATACCTCTCCCACGCTTCATAAAGGGTCTCTTGCTCCCATTGAGCAAAGTGTGTAATGTCGGCCATTAACTGCGCGGTTCTTCCCGGTGGGAAGAATTTCTGAAGAAATGCGGCTTTTAGGTCGGCCCATGTGGTGATAAGATCTGCTGGCAGACCCTCTATCCAAATTTCAGCTCTACCCTTGAGTGAGAAGCTGAATAGCCTTAGCTTGATGGCATCCTCGTTGACCCCATTGATTTTGAACGTGTTACATATCCTTTCAAATGCACGAAGATGTGCATGAGGATCTTCTGTCGGGGCCCCTCCGAACTGGTTTTGCTGTACCATGACAATGGTACTTGGTTTAATCTCGAAGTAGTTCGCCCCAGTCGTGGGCGGTTGGATCCCTATACGTGCGGCTGCCATGTTTGGATTGGCAAAAGACCGCATAAGTACCCTTTCCGGAGGTGGTGGTGGTGGATTGTTGCGAGGTGGTCTCTCGTCACCCATATTTAACTGTTTCTTGGCTTTTGATTCTCTTCGTAGGCGACGTGCAGTTCTCTCTATTTCCTGATCGATCGGCTCAATTCCTTTCCCTCAGGTTTCCTTTGGCATAAACCACTAGCACCTAAAGAGAAAATAAACAAGCTTAGCAATCCAGAAGTTGAAAGGGATAAAATAAAATAACGAAAAAAAATGTCCAATCTAATAACGCTTATGGATGGTAGTGCTATTAGCTACAACTAGTTCCCCGGCAACGGCGCCAAAAACTTAATAGGGCGGGTATCACCCCCCTAAATCTAACCGCAAGTGTACGGTGTCGAAATCAAGTAATAACGTACGGTAAGTACGAGTATCGAATCCACGGGAACTAGGAACTAAGTATCATAATTACCACAAGCTCTATTAACTGAACTGTCGAAAATTGGAAGAAGGTTGGTTTCAAACTAAACAATTGCACGAACTAAAGAAAACGCAAACGAAACAGTAAACAGCTTTGGAAACTTCAGATAGAGAAAATAGTTGAGGGTTGGAAATCCTCAGGTTTTCACATGCAAACATCTAACTCACGACAATTACCAGTTAATTCCCATCAATGAATCCAATCTTCAAAATCACCGTTGTTCTCTTTCGAGCAACAACGGGTTTTATTTTGAAAAGGATAAGTTTTGTCTCTCGACCTCAACCTATGGATTTCAAAATACATTAAGCGTCAGATTTATGTTAAACGGTTAAGTTTTATCTCTCGATCTCAACATAACGGTTCAATTAAGGACTAAGACTTACTCGGTATATCTCTATCACCGATTTATCGTCTTAGGCATGCAATTCCTAATTCTAAGTAGCAATCAATTCTCTCGAACTTAATTACTAACAAACAATTCGAATGCAAATTGGCCACATTCACATAAGCATTAAAAGCAAAATTGCATACTTCATTAATTAAGGAAAAACTGATAAAATCATTCGTCATCTGTTCACATGCTTACAAACCGAATTCATTCCAACCCCCAACATGAACAGCTTAGTTCATGTCTGTGGTGGATTCAAACACAAGAGGAAAAGGAACGAAAGTGTATGTAAACAAGATTAACGTAAAAGATGAAATCGTGAAAGGTAAGATGATGAACTCCCTTCTCTCGTGCTCGTATCTACTTCGCGTGATGAATGTCTCCTTGATCAGCTCTCTCTCGTGGCTCCGAAGGCTCCGAAAAGTCTCCCAAAATCGCCCCTCAGCTGCTCCCGTTCGTCTGCCGAAAGTTCGATCTCGAAAAGTGACCTAAACCCCGAAACTAATAGCTGAAAATAGCACCTCAGAGGGTTATGCGACCTTCCACGCGACCTGCAAGTCGCATGGAAAATCGCGCGTCTTCCAGAAGGCTATTTGGGTCGTTTCTGGTTCGTGGATCGGGTCCTGGTTCGGGCACGGGTCTTGGGCTTCCGTTAGGCTTCGTTTTGACTCGTTTTGGGCTCTTTTTCGCTTCTTTTCTCGAGGAATGCCGCCTTTTAGATTACCTGCACAATTC
Organism: Saussurea involucrata; assembly: GCA_033807775.1. Lineage (NCBI taxonomy): Eukaryota > Viridiplantae > Streptophyta > Magnoliopsida > Asterales > Asteraceae > Saussurea > Saussurea involucrata. Next base: position 54,092,406 of record CM066316.1, read on the forward strand.
ACTAGATAAACCGTAAAATACCCGCCTTTTTACTTGAACACAAGCCAATCTCATTGGTTTGAGAACCGAAAATAACGCCAAAAAGTGGCGTTATCAGAGCTCGCCGAAGTACCTGGAAGGTATCGGAAATAGACGAGGAGTGGAGAAACCATGGGCGAACTGCGGTCGATTATCCATTCACGGCTGAGGAGGCAGAAGACTGGGAGATGGCATAGGAGAATTACCACTTCAATGATGACAGGAAAAGACCGCCAATGTATCATTGTACCCAGCCGACTGGTCTTCCACAAAGTCAACGAATTACTCCCTTAGTGCAAAAATCCATTGATAAGGCGAACGCCGCTATCGAAAAGGTAAAAGGTATGTGGAACCACAACAGGGGGATTCAGCAGGGGAAAATGGAGTATCTAGCGGAGAAAAAACGAGAACTGGCCATGGCTAGGGCTCACGTTGGGAGGTGCAACGACAAATTAAGGAAGTAGAAGAGGGACTACAAGAAATCGAAGACGACTACACAGGAATGGAGGACGTCATCAAGGAAAAGGTTGACTTCATCACCGGAATCCATGACGCATTCCAGTCATAGATTTCTTTGTTTACCTGCACTGTATCCGTTTCGGTTGGGAGGATGATTTGCAATAACTAATCTTTTAATTAATTTGCTTATTAAATAACTTAAAATGGGGAAAACATTTTCTTTAATTAACTTCTATATTAAATACATTAAAATGGAAAAGAAACAATACATTAAAAACCTCAACTACATAAAATGATAACCTAAAAACTACAGGGACCAAAAATGTAAATTTTTTGCCCCAAACTTGAGGGGCCAAAAACGTAATTTTGGCTTACCGCGGGACCACCGCGGGGCAAGGGCCAAAAATCTACTGAGTCCAAAGTGGAGGGGGTCCGCGACTTACGCGGCCAATCTTGAGGGGCCAAAAGTGTACCGCGGGCATTCTTGAGGGGCCTCCACGGGACTTTTGGCCAAGGGATCGTGACACGTGGGCGTGGCCTGCGATCGTGGGGCCCACCGCCGAAAATTTGGGTATTTTGGTAAAGTCGACGAGATTTTGGGTATTTTGGTAACTCAGGGTCAAACTTTGGGTATTTTAATTAAATTCCCTATGTAAAACCATAACTCAAAAAATTTGTCTTTTTTGTTAGTTTCTATATTTAGAAGATTACACATTTTCCCCCAACAATTTTCAAGTTTAAAAACGATGGCAATACTTTAGGTTTCGAGGAATATATGGTTATCATCATGAACATCAAACCCTTATTTTGCACTTGGAATGTAATTTTGGGACTTGGTACATGCATTTAATATCACAACATACCAATGTGAAATGAATGCACATAAGGTGTTTGATGAAATAACCTATGGAAACTAGAAAGTGGGTTATATGTTTGAAGATGTCAAGTCAATAAGATTAATGGAACTTCTTTTTTAGGGGGAAAAATAAGAAACAAAAAACAAACAAAGGGATAAAACGGTCATTTACATCATAAACAAACTACAATTTAGCCTGATCTACATGGACAACTTAATCCATATAGGACTTTGGCAAAACAACCAAGCAACCCCCGACTAACTCATATATGTCTACAATACATAGCCTACCCGGCCTCATGCGGTGCAGGCTCGGCACACAGCACGTTCACTCTCTTATTAACACGATGCCGTGAGGCATCAGGATGGTGATGGTCATGAACCACAATGCAATTAGGCAAAACACAACAAAACCGCTATTCCATGAGTTCAGCGTATTTACGTGGTTTGGGCGGGTGTTTTAACAACCTGATCATTTCATAAGTCCGCGTGTCTCTTCCGCTATAAAGGCAAAGATCCAGTGGAGTCAACCCATCCTATCGGCATCACACAAATTACATCTCAGTATAGAGTCAATATTTGGTCTTATATCATCTTATGCACATAGGGGCAAGTTTATTTAGAACCGAATATTCATAATGAATATCATGATATTCATTATGAATAAATACACTCGATGAATATTCACCACTTCCATTATGGGTATTCAGTTCCTCGGTTCTCAAAATATCCACGGTTCCTAAATAAACTTTCCTCTATGCAAGGGTGGATTCAATAAGGCCAGAGGAGGTGCACACACACCTGCTCTATCGTGCCTATATATATATATATATATATATATATATATATAGAGAGAGAGAGAGAGAGAGAGAGAGATGGTCCTTGGTTTTTTAGGGATTTATCGTCTTTCTTGGTCAATAAAAGCCTCACCACATCCGTTCTACGGGACTGAACAGCCAGATGCAATGGCGTCCATCCATCCTGAAATAAACAAACAAATCATATACGAAATGAAAACCGATCTAAAGAACAAAAAGTAAGGGAGATCAATAATAAATACTTCAACATACGTTGTCCTGAAGGTTTATATCCACATTATATAGTAGGAGGATTTTTATCATTTGAGATGATGTTGTGCGTACAGCATAATGCATAAGGGTAGCCCCGTCCTGTTGTCATCGCACAAAAAAAGAACACAAAATATGAATATCATTTGTTATGTTCCTTTGTACATACTTTTGGGGAAAACTTTCTTTTCTTTTTCACACACATTTTTGCAAGTTGTGGGTCTTTCACGTAAACAACTGCTCTACTTTCATGCTTACTTTATCACGAACAAATGGATTGGCTGAATTTCGTAGTAGATAATTACAAATGGCATGCTTTTTGCCAAGAACCGCTTTGTGAATCGCCGTAAGCCCCTCCTGCAAAAATTCATAAAAGAAAGCTAAGATCAAAAGCAGGATGCAATCATGCAAATGGTAAAATTTGCATTATTTCAGATGTCATAAATATGACGATAAACAGAAAAAGAAGAAATGCAGGTTAGTGTCCATTTACCTGGTTAGAGACATTAATATCTACACTGTATTTCAACAAAGTGTCAAGAAGGTAAAATTCTCCTGATGCTGCAAGAGTGTGTAAAGGTTACCATTTGTCCTGTTCAAACAAACACAAAGTTGAAATATAATACTCCCTCCATTCCAAGAACATCACAACAACATATACCACCAAAAAATTGAAAATTTTCTCGAAAATTTTGCAGGTTAAAGTAGTCATTTGCCCATTATCATAGTTACAACTTACAAACTGGTGGCAGGTGAAAGATTAGTGGAAGGTGTTGGGGTTTTATTTTGACATGGGTAGTTTAGTAATTTACCAATCTCGTCTCCTAGATTTCTGTTCCACCTCCCTTCTTATCCAAGTCTAATGTCACCAAACGTGGGACAACAAGTTTTAAGTTTTTGTAACGTTGCATTTGATAGCGGGAGTAGGGAAAAAATGGGAATGACATAACATATTAATTTTTGTCCCATGTTTGACGCAACATTAGATTGGGATAAGACGAAACTCGGTGGAACAAAAATCCCCTTTTTTTTGTCCCACCAAAATAGGTAGAACAAAAACTACGGTTAAGATTGGTAAATTACTAAACTACCCATGTCAAATTAAAACCTTCCATAATTCTTTCACTCTATCTCAAATACCAAACACACCCTTATCGAACATACATTCTAACAACACAACTAACATGTAACAAGAAACTTACTGAGGTGGCAGCTGCCAAATCAGGAACCCGCCTATTCATTAAGAACTTCTCCTCCTTTGTAAACAACTTACGAGAACCTAATCAAGGTTATAATAACACACAAACATCAAACCCCAAGTTATGAGATCATAATCCAAAAAAGGGACCAAAAGTTTCAAGAGGATATGCTTCTATATACAAAGTTTTTAACATTCAATGAGTTTTAAATTTTTTGACTCAAGTTGAGCATACATTTTTCCAGTCAAACATGTTCATGTATTCATAAATCATATAATCAACGTTTAAAAAATCACTATTAGTTGTACAAATCTAGAGTATTCATAGAAACATACATGAACAATTTCCTAATTCCCAACTCATGGAATCATATGATAGACACAGTAAGTGGGTGTTTGGGATTGCTTATTTAAATGACTTATTTCATTTTGTCACACAGATAAGTTATATCTAGTGTTTGGATTGGGAAGAAAAAAACTGCTTATGACTTTTTGTCACCGCAGATAAGTTGTTTTCAATAAGTTAGTCCATACTAACTTATCAACTTATTTAAAACAACGTAAGACTTTTTTAGTCGATTTCAATATCAATAATGCAAAACTAACCTTGTGGATCCTTAGCAGCATCAGGATCATACATGTCGGAGTTCAAAAACCGCGAAATATCCTCCAAACCACGACCATACACCACCATTTTAGGGTTCCTTGGAGCCACTCTAACACCCCTACTACTCTCACCCTCATCAATTTCAATTTCATCTTCACATTCATCGTTTTCCTCCAAAAGTTGAGGATCATCCAACACAACTGGCTTCAATTCCCTCAATTTCGCAGCCTTATACTCTTTCGTACTCTCATACCCTATCGGTATAGGTTTTAACCCCAATTTCTTCCTCTGCAACTTGCTCCCAAACTCCATTTCCTGATCCATCTTTCTTCGCTCTTTCTTCGTGATATTAATCTCTGCCTGAACTTCTTTCCAGTTCGCCGGAATCAAATCCTCCGGTTTAACCTCGATTTTACTCTTATTATTATTGTTTAACTTTTTGTAGGGTTTGGGAACTTGAGGTTCGACGTCGTTTTGAATGAAAGGATCTTCGAATATACCTTCTTCAAATACTAAACAGTCTCCAATTACTTGCTCTTCTTCATCGTCTGTGTTGATGTTGGTGTGTAATTGTTGTTGTGGGTGGTGGTGGTGGTGGAGGGAGAATTGGAGGGGTGATTTAGGGGGTTTACGGAGGAAGAATGTTAGGGTTTTGTGGGGGTTTTGGAAATGGGAAGAGAAGTGGTGGTGGTGAGAAGAGGGGAAACGGTGGTGTGTTGGTGGAGTTGTGAGTTTAATAAGGACATTGTTTGTTTTCCGGCGCCGGCGGAGATGGTGCCGGTGAAGGTGGGGGGAGATTGGTGTGATTGGATGATATAGTGGGTTAATGTAATCGGGTTAAGTCGGGTCGGGTGCACCATTTCGCCATAAAATTTGCTATCTTCCAACTTTTCAGTTTTCAAGTTATTTCATCATTCATATAGGAGTAAATTACATTTTCGATCGGTGTGATTTGCCGATATTTTGGATATGGTTTTAAAACGGGGAAATTGACACAAATAGCCAAATCCAATTACCTATACTATGGACCCTGGAGAGTGTAACAGCTCCTGGGTCAATGTCAGCCATTTAAACTCAACCCTAACTTTCAATCTCGGCCTTTTAAAATCATTAAGCCACTAATTAAGCCATCTTAATCGTCCTTCTACTCTACAAACCGTTCTCTCCCCTGATTTCTCTTAACTGGTACCAACTCACTCATTTAGCTATTCAAATCCTATCTCACGGTGAGTTCATGATTTCTCTCACGAATGCAGTTTATCTCCCACAAACTTTCCCACTTCTACGCCATTAACCTCCCACGAACTATCCCATTTCTACGCCATTAACCTCCCACGTCTACATCAAATACTATATATAAACCTTCAAATTCTTCAGTAATAAATATTCAAAACAAATTAAATCAACCCTGGAACATTTCTACATCAAATCGACAGTGGGAAGGAGAAACATCCATATACGAACTTTAATTTTGCAGGAGAACCAAGGCGGTGGGAAGGAGACGCATCCATATACGAAGCTACAAATCGATTTTCACACCAGGTTCGATCATTGTCTGTTGTTGGATTTCTCTATTCTTCATCTTTTAACAGGTTCGATTATCTGGTTGGTTTTCATTCTTCATTTTCGATTTCAGGTTCCATCTTCTAAAGATATATGAATTATGACCACTTCCCAGAAATCGGTCCTAAACACCTTCCTCAGAACCCTTAATTTAGCATGGGAGATCGCAGTTCGGATCATCATCGTATTACTGAGTTTCTTTCTTCCGTTTACGTGAATCGTGAATTGTAGTTACTCTATGAGAAAACTCCCTAATTTGTTGTATTCTGAATTTGGAAAAATCGTGCAGATGCGGATGAATTGGAGGGAAGGAGCTTACCGGCGTCAAGTGAGGAAGAGGCTAAATCAGGGTCTGAAAAGCTCACAAGGGCCTAGAGAAAGAGACTCCGGCCCGCAGGTGCCTCAACAGGCGATGATCAAATCATGGTGAAGGTAGTGATGGTCCTGAACACCAACAGTCTGAAGGTGTTCGACGAAATGTCACAGAGGAATCTGAGAGCATTAATGATCACAAATTTAGTAAGACCCTGAAACCCCATTTGTTCTCAGTTTTAGTTTTGAAGACATAGGAAGATGAATATGCAAAACTTATCAGGAGGATGAACCCACCCAGGTACATATATAGCTTTTTGATTTGATTATATCCATCTCTTTTAGGGTTTATTTGTTTGATTTCTTTCTAATCTAACCTCATCTATCCTTGTGGCAGAGTTAAAATCGACAATAACTCTTCTCCAGAGTCCAGATGCAACCTTTATGTGATTTCATTTTTCTTGACAAAATCTTCATTTATTTCTCATCCAATCCATCCTTTTTCTATTCTATTGTATGTTGGTCGGGTACACAACATTACATATGCTTGTTTTTTGTATTTTACTATTTATCTTTGAAAACGTTTAGTGCTTTCAGTAGAGTTCTTGATGATTTGGAGTTAAGCATCCATAGAGAACACAAACTTTGTTCTTTTGTGTGGTTAAAAACTTAAAATGTCAAATCCAACCACTTCTGTGACCTATTGTACCATATCCTTGAAACGTTGTACCATGGTTTTGAACAAATGCTTTATATTCAAGTTTTAATTTATGCAGTGGTTTGAGGTGCTTTCTTTTAGGTCCACTTTGGAAAGTTGTGGGGTTGGCCTTCAACTGCACCTTCTTTATACAACTTATAGCTTGTGCAAGGTCAGCTTAGTTTTAAAACATGTATTTTGATGAAATGAATACAATATTTCCGGTTGGGTTCCGGTGAAAGTTGAGGTTAATGTGAGAAGTGTGAGAAGTGGTTATCAACCGTTGGATGAAAAATGGACACATATTAGGATGAGATGCACCGAGATAAGATGCACCGGAGAGGGTGTTTTATTAAAAGTGATCAACGGTTCAAATCCACTTCTCAAGCTTCTCACGTTAACCTCAACTTCTCACACGATCCTTAGCATATATATATATATACACACACACACATACATTCTGATCAACAATCATCTAGGACTTATGGTGTTTTGAAATCTAGATCAACAATATTTTCAAGTATTATGGCAAACACTAGGTATTTAACAGAAACGGTGCATCACTTGCTGGAAACAAGAAATTAGTATGTACGAGCATTCAATGTCATCAATGGTGCATCACTTGCTGGAAACAAGCTTCCTATGCAGGTATATGTCTTGATTACACATGCTCTCTGTAATAATATGGATGTTTACTGATGAAGAAGTTCTCATGAACTTTGTTTTTATAGGTATTTATGATTCTTCCCGTTAGTGCTTCCAATTTTAAGGAAGCCATGAAGATGGACGTTGAAGTATATCATAATTTGAAGGTGCTTAAAGCATTTTTCACCTCAAATTAATCACTAATCACATTAACCCAAAAAATTTGTAGATTGCACGTTGGTGTGTGAATGCTAATCCATCCATCTGTTTGCAGTCTGTTGTTAAGAAGAAATATGGCGAATGTTGGTGATGAAGGTGGCTTTGCTCCTAATATTCACGTAAGCAGAGTTTCAAGCTCTCTATAATGGATCAGAGTGCGTTAGATAGTTGTGTTTTTCAGCCTGGTATCTCATATATTCAATTTGTTTGTGTTTAAAAAATGGGTGAATGGGTGATGTATTAAATAAGTACATCAATGTAATGGTTTTAACCTCAATTTTGCAACAGTTGAACCTTTTTTTTGTGAATTCCAGCAGCGTGTACAGAAGAGATTTGCTAGCTTGCTATTCGATGATTTTGCTAGAAATGCTTATTTGGTTGATTTAGATTTGTAGGATATGAATTATAGATTGAAGAAGAAGCAGGGGCGTTTCGTGAAATACAAGCGAAGTTAGAGAAGGAGATGGGCTTCACTTCACTCAAGGTATGTGTTCTAATTTTTGAATGTTTCTGCTTGTGCCTTTTAGGATAATATTGTTATCCCTAACTGTATTCCATTTGGTTTTAATGAATTCATACCTTCTGGTCTTCCATTAAAGACTTCATGCTTGCTTTCAAGATGTCAAACTCTTGCTTTCATTGTTCTTTTGCCTTTGGGATTTATTTCTTGGTATGCACACTTTCATTGATTGTCTGAATCCAAAGCTCATTATCTTCGTATATTCAGAACAATGATATTGTTATATAATAATGTATACCTTTTGCTATTTCCATTGTACTTTAATTTGGATTTGAGCTTTCTTTCCAGTCATTTTTTATTTTTTATTTATGTTTTATGTTTTTTCATTCAATTTGTACTATTACTTGTTTTACTAAATTTGGTTTTGATTTATCTGTTGATTCAGAGCGAAGGAGATTGAAATTTTGAATGAAAATGCAGTTCGGGATCCGGAGGAGGTTGTTGCTATGGTTTTGTCCTCCTAACACAATCAATCACCATATTGCATCATTCACATTCCACACATACTGACATACAAGATCCGTAGAAGAGGAAGCAGATTCTGATGCCCGAACCAGATAAATCCAAACGGTCTGTTTGAACTCTATGTACTTTTTTTCCTTATTTTGTAAATCCATGAACTAAAACAATTTTTAGCCATTTTTATCACACTACACTGCTTCTCTCAATTTCTTAGTTTATTTTTATTTCTGTTTTATGTTTTTTCATTCAATTTGTACTATTACTTGGTTTACTAAATTTGGGTTTGATTTATCTGTTGATTCAGAGCGAAGGAGATTGAAATTTTGAATGAAAATGCAGTTCGGGATCCGAAGGAGGTTGTTGTTATGGTTTTGTCCTCCTAACACAATCAATCACCATATTGCATCATTCACAGTTCCACACATACTGACATACAAGATCCGTAGAAGAGGAAGCAGATTCTAATGCCCGAGCTAGATAAATCCAAACGGTCTGTTTGAACTCTATGTACTTTTTTTCCTTATTTTGTAAATCCATGAACTAAAACAATTTTTAGCCATTTTTATCACACTGCACTGCTTCTCTCCATTTCTTTGTTTATTTTTGTTGTTTAGAGTATCTTTGGGGCCGTTTACAAAACGCTTACCTGAGTAAGTCATATTAGCTTGGAATCTGATCAGATTCCTTCTTCTCCAATATGGCCCACGTATATCAAAATAAGGGCCCAATCTCCTTATACAAACAGCCCAATCCATTCTATAATTAAAATATGAGTGAGCAAATTTCAATCTCCATTTCTTAGTTTATTTTTGTTGTTTAGAGTATCTTTGGGGCGGTTTACAAAACGCTTACCCGGGTAAGTGCTTACAAAACGCTTACCCGGGCTGTCTACTTCTGCTATTTGGAATCTGATCAGATTCCTTCTCCTACAGTTTGGGATTTTTTCTTTTTTGGTTCAAGATTTGAGCAGATTGCCTATTGGGAGCAGCTTTTTGAGTTTCAGCAGATTATGGCCATTGTTTACTGGAAGTTAAATTGGAGTTTCAGATTTGGAGTTCATCAACAGTTGGGATCTGACATTAAACTGCTATTGTGTGGATTTATGATTAAGTTGTTGTTTGAAGCAATGGCCAGAGGCCAAATTGCCTTTGGTCTGTCATTTTTCTCTGGTTTGCAGGTACAGTTTCTGCACAGATTTTCTCTCCATTTAGACTTTGGTCTGCATCATTTTCATTGTGCTCAGGTTTGGTATTTGGATTGGTATGGTGAAAGATTACAGGTGTCTTACATTGTTAAATTTATTCTCTTTCAACCGTTGGTGGACCTGTTCTGTTTCGAATCCAATCCCTTTGGAGTTCAACATCATCAACTTATTTTGATCAGTCTTCAGATGCTTTATGGTTCATCCATTGGTTTGTTTTTTGGGAATTTTGGCAGTTTTCAGATGAGGTTTATTTGGAGTTGGCCCATTATCAATCTTCAGATCAGTTCACACGTGCTTAATGGTTTTAAGCTGCTGTTGTTTGGACTTGGAATTAGTTTATTTTATGTTGTCTTTCAGTTTGATAATAATCAGGGAAGAATTTTGAAGTTAATTGTGGTTTTAAGTGGTTGCCATTTTCGATTTCTTGAGTTGAAGATCAGGGTAATCTTGGTTTAAAGCATTTTTCACCTCAAATTAATAACTAATCTTGGTTTAAAGCATTTTTCACCTCAAATTAATAACTAATCACATTAACCCATAAAAATTGTAGATTGCACGTTGATGTGTAAAGCACTTACCAGTAACGTAATATGTTACTGGGTGAGCATGACAAGGACCCTAGAATCTTAATCTTACCTGGTAAGTGTGGGTGATGACTCTTACCCGGTTGGCGCTTACCGGGTAAGATCATTGCTTACTATGCCTTTTTGATGGCCGAGAATCTTACCCAGTAAGGTAAATGAGAGTGGTGACTCTTACCAATAAGTGTTTGGTAAACGGCTCCTTAGTTACCTTTTTTCAATACAACCATGTTCTCCAATTTAACCTTGAGTTCTTTATAGTTTATTTACAATACCTTCCACAACTACTAACCATTGCAATGGATGAGGTTGATAACATGCTTCTTAGCCTGTATGCATATGATGAAAATTTGATAAAAACAGAGAGCTTCGTAGATGAACTTTATAGTGCATGCCGACGTGACTGTTAATATTTTTCGATTTGAGTGTGTGAGTAGGTGTAGCTCTCCTTGTGTTGTTTTAACATTATATTGCACATATGAGAATAAAAATATGTTTTTTAAAGATTGCTTTTACATATAATGAATTAACAAAAATCATATGATTTAATCAATTAATTTTTAACTGATCGGATAAAAATTAAATAAAATGATTACTTAGTGAGAGCATCAATAGAAATATTTGAAAAATAATATTTAGAGAGAAAAATAATATTTTAATATTATAATCATTGTTTTTTTTCTCCAACGGAGATGAATGTAATTTATTTTAGTGGTTTTGACTTTTGGTTCTCCATTTTGAAGAAATTTTGGGGAAGCTGTTGGAGATGCTCTAAACATGACAAATATTTGGAATCTTACCCGGTAAGTGGGAGTGATGACCCTTACCGGTAAGCGCTTAGCGGATAAAAATGTTGCATATGATGTCGTTTTAATGGACTAAAATCTTACCTGGTAAGTTAAGTAAAGTGTTAATTGTTACTTGTAAGCGCTTACCGGGTAAGCGTTAGGTAAACTATCCCTTACTCTACTTTCCAAAATAAGCTGCAATTTTACCGAGACATTACCGTTTCACATCAGGTAGTTTTCGGAGGAGAATTTTGCCATATCATGTGAGTTTTCTAGATTAATATAGACCCATTAATCACATGAATTTGAAAAAAAATATTAATAGAAAATATAATGACACTTGAGTATTTATACCTGAATCTAGATTGAAAAGATGTGTGTTGGTCAAGATAAAAATCTGATATAGAGCGCCTAGCTACCCAATACGAAGAGCAACTGGACCACGCTAAAGGAAACCGACGCAAGGGCTTACGGAGCTAAAAAACACCAAAACCTGCAGTATGCTTTTTCTGCTGGTTTATTTCCAGCTTCAACTTCCAGCTACTTTTCTTAGATTGCTTTCCAACTCCTTTATTGTTTTCCATGTGTTTTTCATGTGTTCCATTCAAGTCCTACTTTGTGGCTTATTGTATTCCCATGTATTTGTGTTGTGTTTACATCTTGTTTTCCCACCTAGTTGATCTATATATATATATATATATATATAGATCATTAGGTTCCATCAAAGATATCAAGTTATAATTCATATTCAGTTTTTCATTCAATATTAGTTCTTGAAATCCAAGACTTATTATTGTTTTAATTTGTTTACGTTGGTAAACCGATTCCCTTTTCGGGTTTGACGCTAGTCGATCCGTTCCACGCATAATCCTACTGCGTCAGTTGGTATCAGAGCACAGATTACCTGTCTCTTCACCTTCAAATGGCAGAACAACCACCACCACCATCCCCCACGAGAGCAGAATTTGATGGGTTAGCAGCGGTTATTACCGCACTAACGACAGCATTCACCACTCAACTTAACGCCGCCAACAACAACCGCCAAAGACGAGACAGGTACGAGGGCCGTCATCGACCCCAACCCGGTGGCCGATGCCACCCGATCACCAGTTCTAGTTCCGACTCCGAGTCCGACCGAGAGGAAGAACCACCCCGGAAAGACCCCGATTACCGAATGAAGGCCGACATTCCCTACTTCTATGGAAATATGGGTGTTGAAGAATTTTTAGATTGGCAAATCGAGGTCGACCGCTTCTTCGACATCATGGAGATTCCGGAGCACAAACAAGTAAAGATGGTTGTTTTTCGTCTAAAAAGCACTGCAGCCGTATGGTGGGATAAGTTGATAGCCCAACGGCAACGACAACGAAAAGGTCCGGTACGTTCATGGAGGAGAGTGAAACAACTTATGGCCGAACGGTTCCTACCGGAAGACTACGAGCAAATCTTGTACAAAATGTACTTGGATTGCTCCAAGGATCAAAGACCGTGGCCGAATACACCACCGATTTCATTCGCCTTTCCGAACGGAACGAAATCGGCGAAACCGAAGGCCAAAGAGTTGCACGCTACATCAACGGCCTCAAGAGTTCGATACAAGACAAAATCGAACTTCAAACCGTTTGGACGGTGACGGAAGCATCAAGCTTAGCCATGAAGGCCGAGCTTATGGAGAAGGCCGCTCGAACCTCATCCTATCGCCGATACACCACACCGACTCCCACCGAAGCCACTAGTTCCGCCGCTGATAAAGGAAAGGGTATCGCGCCTACTCCATCGACCCGCGACACCAATCCACCACGAAACCCTACCGGGTTCCAAAGCAAAACTGAACCACCAAAGTCGTCCAACCCTTTCGTCCGACCAACAGGGTCTAAATGTTACCGTTGTGGCCAACCGGGCCATAGATCCAACGAATGCACCAACCGAAGGACAGTCGGTTTCGTAGATGAACAAGGAAGCGAAGAGGAAGATGATTATAATGGAGTTGACTTTGCGGAAGAAGAATCCGAAGAAAAGGTAAACATTGTACTCCAACGGGTCCTCCTCTCTCCAAAGGAAGAAGGCCAAAGAAAGAACCTTTTTCGCACTTTTTGCTCCATCAACAAGAAAGTTTGCAACTTGATTGTAGACAACGGAAGCTGCGAAAATCTGGTGTCCAAAAGGCTAGTAGATTACCTTGATCTACCAACTCAACCGCACGACGACCCCTATTCCCTCGGGTGGGTAAAGAAGGGACCACAAGTTCGTGTAACCCAAACATGCAAAGTGCCTATCTCTATAGGCAAGTACTACAAATAAGACGTCCTTTGTGATGTCCTCGACATGGATGCATGCCATATCTTACTCGGCCGACCATGGCAATACGACAACGATGTTACCTACAAAGGAAGAGACAACGTGATGATATTCCGCTGGGGCGACCGTAAAATTGCCATGTCGCCCGTGGCTAGCTTCCACAAGGCCTCGGAAAAGAAAGGTGAGAACTTCCTAATCATCACCTCCGACGAACAACTACTTGACAACGACTTCAAGGAGACCCAACTCTTCTGTCCCATAGTCGTCAAAGGCTTAATGAGCGCCGAAAAGATCAACGAAGAAATCCCGGAAGAAGTCAACGAGATACTTAAAGACTTCACTGAGCTAATCTCCGACGACCTACCACCGGAATTATCGCCGATGAGAGATATCCAACATCAAATAGATCTAATCCCGGGCGCAAATCTACCAAACCTTCCTCACTACCGCATGAGCCCCAAAGAAAACGAGATCTTGAGGGAACAAGTTGAAGACCTATTGAGAAAAGGGTTTATCCGCGAAAGCCTAAGCCCTTGTGCAGTCCCCGTTCTTCTTGTACCAAAGAAAGGTAATCAATGGCGAATGTGCATCGACAGTCGCGCCATCAATAAAATCACCATTAAGTACCGATTCCCCATTCCCCGTTTGGAAGACATGCTAGATGAACTAGTCGGTGCAAAGTTATTTTCAAAGATCGATCTTCGCAGCGGCTATCATCAAATCCGACCCGGCGACGAATAGAAAACAGCGTTCAAAACACCATTCGGGCTTTATAAATGGTTAGTTATGTCATTCGGAACTTCCAACGCCCCTAGCACGTTTATGAGGACAATGAACCAAGTCCTTCGCCTGCTCATCGGCTCGTTTGTAGTTGTGTATTTCGACGATATACTCATCTATAGCCGAGACAAAATAGACCACCTCGAGCATCTCCGACAAATCTTGACCGTGCTCCAAGAAAACACGCTCTATGTCAACCTCCAGAAATGTATTTTCTGCACCAACAAACTCCTATTTCTAGGATTCGTTGTTGGAGAATTCGGCATAGAAGTAGACGAAGACAAGGTCCGTGCAATAAAAGAATGGCCAACTCCCAAAACCGTATCCGATGTCCGAAGCTTACGAAGAGCAACTGGACCACGCTAAAGGAAACCGACGCAAGGGCTTACGGAGCTAAAAAACACCAAAACCTGCAGTATGCTTTTTCTGCTGGTTTATTTCCAGCTTCAACTTCCAGCTACTTTTCTTAGATTGCTTTCCAACTCCTTTATTGTTTTCCATGTGTTTTTCATGTGTTCCATTCAAGTCCTACTTTGTGGCTTATTGTATTCCCATGTATTTGTGTTGTGTTTACATCTTGTTTTCCCACCTAGTTGATCTATATATATATAGATCATTAGGTTCCATCAAAGATATCAAGTTATAATTCATATTCAGTTTTTCATTCAATATTAGTTCTTGAAATCCAAGACTTATTATTGTTTTAATCTGTTTACGTTGGTAAACCGATTCCCTTTTCGGGTTTAACGCTAGTCGATCCGTTCCACGCATAATCCTATTGCGTCAAAATCGAACTAAATTTCCAAATGAGTATGCATCATTTTTCATTTTTGTCAAATTTTTTCTTTAAGTTGTACCCGACCAACGGACGGGTATAACACTATTGGGATAGTGAGAAAATAGCCATTTTCTCTCCAATTCACCAAAATAGCCATGGCTGATCAATTGCGGACCTGACTCTATTTTTTTTTAAACGAACATTCTTCACGAACCCTTCCAAAAAATTAAAACTGGGTCAAAACATATGGGATAGGAAGAGAGAATTTAGAGAGCCATGAGAGAAATGCTTTCTATTATTTCTCGGGTTTTTTCGGTGTGTTTTACAACTGAAAACTAAACATGTATTTAAAGGCAAAATGAAAGAACTATGCTAGCCTAATATGCTAGCCTTAAATTATTACACCTACTGATATAAAAAGATTATTATCGACAAAAAATGTGTAAAAAAATCTAAAGTAGTAAAAGCTATGTCGGCCATCTTCCGAAAATAGTTTGTCTGGGCTGTCATGCTGATGTCACTTCTTCTAGATGAAAAAGTCTTCTAGAAGTCTCTATGAGTGTTGTCGATAGACTGTGGTTTGACATTTGCAAATTATCAAAACCAATTTCTAATTTTGTAATCATATTCACAACCACTGCATTTCTAATTTAGCAAAATCCTATATGCAATCCAAATAAAATTGTTATGAAATCCTTGCTGAGGATGCTCTAAACATCAGTTATTTCTCTCTTCCTCCTTTCATTTTTGGACAAAGTTCGTGAAATCAGATCATCGGCGGAGGAGAAGAAGAAATCATGATTCGTTTCTTGTGGGAACCTCTTTTACAATCTTCAACCTATCATCACCCTCTTTTCCATTCGTCATCTTCTTCAGCCCCTTTTTTCTTCCAAAGAAGAACACATGATTTCAGTAAACGAAGGAGAATTTATGTTGGTATGCAAAATCATGACCATAACGAAGACGTTTCTTGTGGGAGAAGGGTGATTCTCTTCGTGGGTATTTCTGTTCTTCCCTTCTCGAATCTCAAGTCCAAGCTGCCGAAAATCTTGCTCCTGATGAATTGCGTATGTTTGATTTCAAGTTTTTCTTGCAAGATTTACAGATTTTTACTTTATTTTACTTCAGAAATGTATCTAGGGTTATCGCAATTTAGGTTGATTTAAAAGAATTTAGCGAAGCTCAGAGTTGGTGATGGACTTCGGCAAGGTTGGACAACTATCGACATCGTCAAGACGAAATTGGATCAGATTTGGGAATAGATACCAAAGTTGGATTAGACGACACGAGATGGATTAAGGTACCAAAAAACTGTTTCTAAATATTTATGGGAAAGCTTTGTCTATTTCACACACTTTTCACAACTTTTCATTCTGGTCTTGATTTAAATTTTCATGTATTTTGTTAAACTGTATTTCTTGATTCAAGTATCCCTATAATTGTTTTGAGATGTAAAATCCTTGTCACTGAAGTCCAACCTCTCCATCGTTGTTCGATTTACAGGTTTTGGTCTACACCAGGTTAGTACCCTGTATGATTTTAGATAAATTCAACCAAATATACGAGTTTTGTGTGCTTCAATTCAAATAATGGTTTTTGAAGAATTTTCTTTTGCTTGAACCATTCCTAAGAGCTGTTGTATGTGTGTTTCAAAATGGATGACACAGGTAGTAGCCACTGGGGGATCATTTGTTGCAGTTAGGAGGATTTCACAAGGTCTTAATAGGAGCAACAATTTTCAAGCAACTTCAGGTATATCATTCCTTATCGAAAGAAGATGTGTTTAACGTCATTCTAATATTGGAATCCATCATCCAGTTAGGTATCAACCAAAAGAAATATGCTTTCTTTGAAAAGCGTCTCAGACAGAAAACATATATCGAGTATAGTGATAACCAGCATAAATACTTATTTTCTCTGATAAGTTTAATTTACTCAAATCTTTTGGCCCCTTAGCAATGTTGGTTTATAAATTGACGAGTCAACATGTGAGTTAATTTTCATTGTTATTCAATTTCAATAGCACTTTTGAGTTTTGATATCTATTGTTGCATGTTTAAATCTGTTTAACCCCTTTGTTTGTTTCTCACCTCTTTTTCTGAAGCTGTGCTTAGGTGGAGGCATATTAAACTATTAATGCTCTCAATCTGAAGATCAGAGACTGGTCCAATGGTTTAAATATGTCTCAAATGGTCTAAATAGTTTAAAATTCATTAAATTATTTACTTACAATGGTTTAAAATTGGTCGTGTAGACGACATGGATGAAGATGGATTCCACGGTATTACCACTCCGGTCATCACCTTGTCCATCTCGGTCACCATCTTCAGTAGGCTTCCCATTTCCGGTGATCTGGTGGTTTTTCAACCCCACCGTACTGCCCCACTCATCTATTTCTCTCCTCTTTTCTCACTTTGCTTCTTAGATAATCCACACACGGCTTTCAAATATCTTATGCCAATTTTAAAGGGCAAAAATGTGACACCATAGTATTAAATTTAGTAGGGAAGAACTTACGTGGGGGAGTGGAGGATGGGGGTTTTCAATCGGTGTTGTGAGGAGACCGGGAAGTGGGAGGAGGTCGCCAGCAAAGAGTGGTGTACCGGTGCTATTTGCATCTCTCACCGACGATACACACAGATCTCTCTCTCTATATCTATCTATGCATTTACACTTATCTACTATTTCCCTCTTGCAGGTTGTAGATTATGTATATGATTGCAAAAGCGAGGTGATTGGGCCTGGTTTCTTTATATTTAAAGCCGAAATAGGTGATGAATCTTGGTCCTTTTTTCTCCTATTTTTGTTTACACATAAAGAAGAAACAGGTGATGCAAACCTCAAGTTTTCGTGAATTGATGATAAAAGCGTTGTACGTTTTTTATTTCTTCTGCGTTTGTTGCACTTAGATATTTCTGTATGCAACTTAATTTCGATTTTAGGTTTTGTTCAAGTATAATTAAGAAATTGAATATCGGACCACATCTATAGTAAACTTACCTTATTCATTCAAAGGGCTTGCTACTTTGTGGGTAATCAATAATACAATCATCTACATTAACCAAAGAAAATTAATAATTAAACCCATGTATATATAACAATAAGCACTTGAGTTATCCAAATTTAGATCAACTTTCATGCCTCTTGTGCAGTACAGGGGCTGAAAATGTGTGTGTGTTTTCTAGGAACAAAAAAGAGATTCAATTATTAAGAGTACATCACATAGTTCATCACTCATGATGATTACTACCAAATATTTCTGTTTAATTAGGATAGCAATTGTACAAATGGATGTTGGGGGTGGGGAGGAGAAAAAGGAATCAAATGTCTCCTTTTCTCCCCCAGATCAAAGTTTCTGTTTTGGCATTATTGGTCATTTGACATTATTGATATAAGCATTTCATGGATGATTTGACTTTAAACTGCATATACAAATTTTCTATTTAGAAATTTTTGTTTAAAGAAAATAAAGTATCATGAAAACAAAACAAAAGAATAATTTGGTTATAGTGCAATTGTTCTTGACTAGAAATATCTGTTACAGATTCTTGTTTGTTTCTTGGCTATGAGGCTTGCTTTGATTGGCATGTGTTATATAGGTCTGTATGCACCATTGGAAGTTATGATCAACTATACTTTATTTGTCAAGTTAACTTATTCAACTATCCTACTTGTTACTCTTCAAACTATGATAACTTTTAGTCTTTCAACTTTGATTTTTAATTAGGTTGGATCTTCAATACAATACATATTTTATGGTGGTTTTTTTGTTAGGTTGGACTGTACTATGAGGCTCAATTTATGATGTTTTTCTTTTTTCGTTAATTTGGACATGCATTATGGGGTTGGAATTGGGTCTATTCCAGTTTTATCTCACATGTGGGTCTTCTTTTGGCATCTTTTTATTTCGATTTGAATGAATTCAAATACTAAATATTTTTTCTTTCATCTTTTTGATTTAGCCCTAAATATTTTCCCCATAGCTGCTTGTTTGATTTGATGAGGGTAAGGGTAAATTTTGTATAGTTTTTAAACTTTTGTATTTATTTTTTGAGATAGATATGCCTTTTATTCTTTTGTAATTGTGTTTCTCTTAGTTTGCAATAAAAAATATAGGATTCTGGCTATTTCACAAAGGCACCCATCTGCACACCATTCCTGATATTCTGTAGTCTCCATGTTCTATTTATGTTTAGAATTTAGGCTGTTACCATCAAGGGGGCCTGTGGTTTAGAGCTCTGGTGAGCTGACCCCAAACAGCCTCCAAACAACCCCGGCTAAAGACCGACTTAATGACCTCCTTAGCCAACCTGCAGAAGCAAAAAACCTACACAGCGACGACTTATTGACTGTCTTAATCGGACCATTTGAGGAGAAACAGACCAGCACAGCAGCTGTCCGTGTTAAGCTCAGTCTAGACAGCCACCAAACAGCCCCTTTAGTTGAGAATGAACTGCTTCCAGTTCCCAACAAAATAAATTTTTAAACACTAAAACATCGATACAACTTTTGTTTTTATCAGGTATTCGCCTCTGCACAATGTGAGGAGACCATGGGAGCATTCTACTGATACTTCTCGTCAATATCCTCCCACTTTGTTGTTGACAGCCGATCATGATGACAGGGTTGTGCCCTTGCACACTTTGAAATTATTGGCGGTAGGTATTTCAATAATTAACCCAACTTGTAATTTTTTTAATTGTTTCCTATCCAAGCCTTCTTTTTCGTTTCTCATTAATCTCTCTTGATTATCTTAACTTCACATGTGTTTATTTGTAACAGAGTTGTTGACAGCAGTTCATAAAGATTATTTTCGGGTGATAGACCATCGAGAGTTCCTCTTTAATGATTTTGGGGATCGTGTTGCTCAGCTTTTACATGTTGAAGTA
The DNA here is from genome assembly GCA_033807775.1 of Saussurea involucrata. Classification (NCBI taxonomy): domain Eukaryota; kingdom Viridiplantae; phylum Streptophyta; class Magnoliopsida; order Asterales; family Asteraceae; genus Saussurea; species Saussurea involucrata. The sequence continues at coordinate 54,112,347 of CM066316.1, forward strand.
ATTGCTCCCTTCAATCAGTGCAGAAACAACACTGCTTGCCAAGGAGAGAAGTTCAAATGAAAATCGAGTTTCAGTTGTGAACCTGGGACCAAGGAGAGCGTGACACGTGTCCACAGCTGAAATTCAGTTTTTTCAATTGAACTTCTCTCTCTCTCTCTCTCTCTCTCTCTCTATATATATATATATATATATATATATATATATGCAAATGTGTGTGTTATCTGTATTTGATCTTAGCATGTATACTGATGTGGGTTTAATAGGTGTACAAGATCCTGCAATCTGTTGAAGGTTATCAGAAAGAAAACAATCTTAGTCCGTTACCCATCATTCTTTGCCGGTAATTATGATATTGGTCTATTTACCTCATAAACTTTCTTACTTTTACTTTATATGCTAAATATAATCTTTATATATATATATTTCTTTGTTGTTAGTGACTGGAATGGGAGCAAGCGAGGTCACGTTTACAAGTTCCTTAGGTCACAGGGATTCGTATCCTACTGCTCATCAGTACACTAATGCCGATGCACATAAGGTCAATTTCAGTCACTTGTTCATTTATCTACAAATGCGCAAATTCACTTGTTTCTTATGGTCGTTGAATGATCTAGATTTCCCTCTTTATGTAGTGGGTTAGCCATAGAAATCATCGAGGAAACATATGTGGTGTAGATTTCATATGGCTGCTTAATCCTAATAAGTATAGGAAAGTACTGAAAACAAGATGGAGTGATGCAGTGTTTGGATTATTTAAGGTATGTAGCCTTTTGTCAGGTTCAGGCACAACCCGGACTAATCCCTGGCAATTTTGAAACTTAAAAATGTCTTATCAATGTTGAGGACGCCTGGGATCGAACCCTGGGTATTTGGTAAGCAATTTTTAGGAATATATTATGTATTTTAAATGGGTATCCGCATTTACGTTGTATTTTCCTTTTTTATGTTTAAATTTAGAAAAACTATAAGAGGATACATTTTGTCAAAAGAAAGAAGTTGTTACGAACGATGGAACAAAAGGCAAAACTAAGATGGTTTCATCCTACCAAGAGAGTTGTAGCCTAGTGGCAAGGTAAGTCCCTGGAGTCAGTGCTGGAAGGTCGGGCTCTCAGGGTTCGAACCTCGCGGTGAGCGCTCTATGGTCTCCAGACTTTGGGCTTGGCCTTTGGACCGGGTTCAGGGCCGGAAGTCGCGGTTAGCCCAATGTGGTTGCCGTGCCCGGTGGGGCGGTCCATAGGATCCGTTCAGTCGACGGGGATTAGTCGGGTGGCCCTAATCGAGCCCGGATACCCTGGGAACGTGTGTCTAAGTAAATGTCGTTCAAAAAAAATATGGTTTCGTCCTAAAGTTCAATTGGACATGGTTTAAAATATAGGCATATAACTAATGTCTAATGATTAATTATTTAAACATTTTATAAAAAATCTATACATATAATAAATAAGTAACTACATTGACACATGTCGTCGTCTGGTGAGCCGGCTTTATTGTTTTCCCGTCTAAACATGTATCTGGACGTCTTTATATTATAGGTTTAATTAACACACTCACATTCACTCCTTAATTAAATTTTTGCGCTTTCATATCAATTTTTACTTCAAAGTCGAATTCCTTCTTAGAATTATCATAAGAGATTTAATTACTTGGAAAAAAAGATATCACTTATCAACTGACTTTTGAATTATGAGTTCGAACATTTTTCAAAAATATAAATATGCAATTATTGTGTATTCATTTGATAAATTCATTTAGTAACGACATTTATAATATGTATTAAACTTAATAGACATTTTTATCTTCAAGATAATATTCTCTATTTGTGGAATTTTTGTTTTCTTTTTATCAATTACATTAATATGTCACAAAATTATTCAACAACTATTAAACATTAAATAATTAACTTAAAGCACAAATTTGATCTTCGTGCAACGGATGAGCTAAAGACTAGTAATATAATATGTTAATTAGAACTAGATAGGAAATAGTGGATACATAGCAATACATGTGTAAGAAATTGTTGTTTACTTATAATTTAATGGGCTTAATGGTTTGAACGGCTTATTCACTTAGTCATACAAGGGTTTTTCTTCACGGCTTAATCGTGAAGCCATTATATGGAATAAGCCATTGACCCTTCATTTGTCCCTATTAAGCCACATCAAACAAATTAATACCAAAAATACTCTAGATATAATCCAACACTCTCCTTGCCTCAAACCCATCAATCCCCCATCCATCATACAAACAAAACTTAACAATATAGGAGTTAATGGACCCCTAACAAGGCCTCCAAAAACAATGGCCATCCCCTGGCTATGCATATGTGCGCACGTCCGCCCAAAAACAAACATGTGTATGGACATAATCAAATGAGAACCTCAATGATGTTGGGAACCTATAAGAATCAAGCTCGAAAAAAGTGAGTTAATCCATACGAATAAACGTAAATTAATCCATACGATAAAAGTAAATTAATCTATACAAAGTTTAATGAAAAAACAACCATTTAATTTCATTCAAGATATTGTTTGACATGTATTTGTTGTTTCACCGTCCGTCGTTGATAAAAACAAATGGTTTTGTTCACCAAATTTGCCTCGCCGATTCTCACAAAGAGTCGTTGTTGGGACTCGAATGCAGAGATTCCACTGTCAACCATGATGATACGGATCAATGGGTTCACATCCTTGAGGATTTTGACGGTGTGTGGATTTTTAAGGCGATTTTTTTTGAAATATGTAAAAGGGAATTTAATTAAAATACCCAAAGTTTGACCCTGAGTTACCAACATACACAAAATCTCGTCGACTTTACCAAAATACCCAAATTTTCCGCGGTGGGTCCCGCGATCGCGGGCCCACGCCCACGTGTCACGACCCTTTGGCCAAAAGTCCCGTGGAGGCCCCTCAAGAATGCCCGCGGTACACTTTTGGCCCCTGCCCGCGGAGGTATCCCGCGATCGTGGGATGGACTTGCCACGCCTCGCCGTAGGGTTGAAACCCTAATTTCTTTAATGTCTCAACCACCCCCCAACCCTAATTTCGGCCGCTATAAGAGAGAGGGTGGGGGGACCTTCTTTGGCCACCGCATTCAAAAAAAAAATCTCACCCAAACTCTCTCAATTTGTCGTGTGGAATACGCGCTCGGTTTGTTTGAAGATGGCTCGTGTTACTCGTTTGGTAAGTTTTTCTTAAGTTTCTTGTACTTTTCTTGTATGTTGTCTCTATTATAAATGTTAAAATTGTTTTTTATAAAAATAATTGTTAAGAGTGTTTTTTTATAAAAATATGAGTGTTTTTTATAAAAATAAATGTTGAGAGTGTTTTTTATAAAAATAAATGTTGAGTGTTTTTTATAAAAAAGATGTTAAGTGTGTTTTATAAAAAAAAGATGTTAAGTGTGTTTTTATAAATAAAAAAAATGTTAAGAGTGTTTTTTTATATAAAAAAAGATGTTAAAGTGTTTTTTATAAAAATAAATGTTAGAGTGTGTTTTATAAAAATAATTGTTAAGAGTGTTTTTTTTATAAAAAAATGCGTGTTTTTTATAAAAATAAATGTTGAGAGTGTTTTTTATAATAAAAGATGTTAAGTGTGTTTTTATACAAAAAAAAAGATGTTAAGAGTGTGTTTTTTTATAATAAAAAAGATGTTAAAGTGTTTTTTATAAAAATAAATGTTAGTGTGTTTTATAAAAATAATTGTTAAGAGTGAATGACAACTTAGGTCCCCTAACTTTGGTGAATGACAACTTAGGTCCCCTAAGTTCTTTTGATAAATAAATTTCCGTAAATAAATGGTATGAATATTAAATTGGCTTCACATGTCACACTCAAATTCATTTTGGCCTCTTGCCAAAAGCATCTATATATAACACTATTATATATTGAAATAAAATAAACCGCAACATATCTATTTGGATTTTGTCAAACGAGTGTAAATAGCCCTAAGGTATGTGGGGATTTAAGCAATCCTTGTGATTCTCCTGCTACCTGGAAGTCCAATAGATTGAGTGGTTTCTTTTCTAAAACTAAAAGAAACGAATAATTATCAACACAATAAACCAAACAAGCAAAAACATCTATATATAACACTAACTATAACATCCGTGAATGACTATGTAGAGGGATTTCTTTCACATCGACTTGACGTTAAAGTGTCGCGTTGGCTACATGGTGGAGTTGAGAGACCGCTTCGTGGAATTAGGTGATCGCGCAGCTACCCTTGAGGACATCTTTAGAGGGACACCTTTCGGTCCATGGATGGATCTGACTTACCCTGGTGGCGACCCCACGCTAGTCCACATGTTTCTACAGTTGGAGGTCGAGGTCTCCAATGGTGATCCGGAGGAGATGTATTTTGATTTCTTCGGGCATCAATTGCGGTTTGGGCGTCGTGAGTTCTGTCTAATTACATGACTACTTTTTGGAGAGGCTCCCCCCCTTCCTCCCTTAGCAGACATTCCTTCGTTCGTAGGGTTTGGGGTGTGTCAGCATCTCGTTTGAAGCTGAAGACAGTCATGGAGACGATGAAACAGGGCCTTAGGGCCCTAAGCGACCAGGATGATGTCCGTGTATGCTTGGTGGCGATCGTGAATATGGGCTTCAAGGGCCGTGAGTGGAGCCAGACTGCTTCCGAGACGGTCCTTAGGGTCGTCGAGGACTTGGATTTGTTTAACAAGTACCCGTGGGGTAGCCACATCTGGACACATAGCTACACTATTATGCACCGAGCCATCGCCAGACGCCCCGATCGACTTGCCAAGATGAATCTTTGTGGATTTACATACGCCTTCAAGGTTAGATACGTAGTATAACATAAATAATAATACATAAAAATTGTTTGGCTTTCCTTTTTACGTACTTTCTCTTCTTGTGTAATTCCAGATATGGATCTTGGAGATGTTTCCCGCAGCCTGTCAATATTTCAACAAGCGCACCGACAGATTACATAGGGGAACCCGTTGGGACCGGGGTCTTTCCCTAAATAGGCAGACTTGGATTGAGTTCTTCAGTCAATCTAGACATGTAAATTCTTTTACTATGTTTACAATGTTGCATACGTTAGTCCCGCTTATTAAATTTTTTGTGTTTTATCATATATTTAGCCGCCGCTTACGCCTTTCGAAAACCTTGTGCCTACTGCCTACGAGAGGGACACGCCTTGGTACAGAAACAGCGTGGCCTTTATTGACAGAGAGGCGGCAAGGGTTCAACGTCCCTCTCCTTCCACATCTGACGAAGATGAGGAAGACGACGCGAGGCCTCCTTCCGATCGATATCAGCCGCCCCCTTCCGATCGATATCAGTCGCCCCCTTCCGATCGATATAAGGCGCCCCCTTCCTCCTCCCATCAAGATCCGACACACGTCTACGGGCCATTTCGTGGCAGTCATGATGAGATGTGGGACTACGTCCACGGGCCTGTAGACACACGTTTAGACTATCTGGAGGCAATCGCCAGACAGTTTGGCGTTGTTCATGTTAGTGTTTAACTTAATTTGTCGGCCACGATTTTTTAGTGTAGTAGCTGTGTCCAAAGTGGAAGAGTTTTAAAGTCTTGTGCAAATGTTTTAATTATGGAAGTTGAGGGGTCAATTGTTAAAATTGGGATAAGGTATAAAATGGCACAAAAACCCTAGGAGAGTCATTTTTTCTCCTGGATTGTTTGTGGTTGACGGCTGTGTTTTGAGAGAGGAAGGAAAGAAGGGTTTTGGAGCTCTTGTGGGATTTGGAGAGAAAGAGTCATCAAGATTGGAAATCAAAGAAAAGGGGTGTGTTGGGGATTCGTTTTCAACAAAGAATCCATCAGGTAATTTCCTTTCTCTATCTTTCAGCTGTGGAATTTTTGATTAAAGATTGAATACCTATGTGGGTTTTTGTTAAAGTTGGGTTTGAAGCTTAATGAGAGAAATGAGGCATTTTACTGTGTTATTGTTGCTAAGATATCAGTAATTGTTGAGTTTAGTGACCGTGATGTAGTTGTTAATCTTCATCTGGGGGATTTCGGCCGTTTCTGGGATTTATCGGGCCAATTAAGAGACAGGTCGACGTCCGGATAACTTCCTGGACGTCCGGACACTTTGAGCGGTTGAAGGTTTCCGGGTAAGTGTCCGGTAGTCGTGTGGGTGTCCGGATGATTGGATATTCCGGATAGAGTGTTGTCCGGATCGGGTGTTGTCCGAATCGGGTGTTGTCCGGATAGGCTGTTGTCCCAAAAGCTTGTGTCCGGAAAGGTGTGTGTGTCCGGATAAGTGAGTAATCAACTTACGTTTTGCCCATTCATTCAGGGAAACCGAGTGGAAGTGCCTATCTGAGTAGGAAAGGAAAGTAAGCGTGCCAGGTGAGTTTTTCTAACTAAAGCTTGATGGTACTTGTTCATTTACTTGTACATGTGTGTTCGCTTAACGTATGTCGCATATAAATTACTTATGCATGGCGTGATCTATATGGGGGGTGTGCCCCATACGATATGTGTGATCTATATGGGGGTGTGTCCCATATGTTATAGTATGATGTTTATGGGGGGTGTCCCATATGTTATAGTATGACGCTTATGGGGGGTATGTCCCATATGTCATGGTGTGGTGTTTATGGGGGGGTGTCCCATATGTTACTTGCCAAACTGTTTATTGATTTATGTTTCGCAAACTCTTTAATTGCTATATGTGGTGTGGATGTAACTGAGGGACCTCACTAGACCTCGTGGTCTAACCCTCGCATTTTCAAAACTGAAACCCTTTTCAGGTAAGCAGGTTAAGGGCAGCTCCTCTAGTGATAAAGAGAAGGCGTGAGAGCGGGCGTGGTTTGACATTAGTGGACTTCCTTTACATTCCTATATTAGAAACTCTCAGTTGTAATTAGGGTTATTCCGCAAACCCAAATGATGAATTTTGATGGTGTGAACCTTGGGTCAAGTCTTGGCGATTTATTATAATTGATGTCTTATTTCGGCATGCTTTGGAGTGGGTTGTTACATTTAGTTTGTATATTAATATTACGTTCTAAATTTGTTTTAGCTGTCGAGTACGACGCCGATCACCGCTCCGTTCGGACAGGGGGCACATGCGACGTTTGGCACCACATCCTATCCGTCATTCCTTGAGAATGTAAGTCACACGGAGTAACCATTATAGTTATATGTTAGTTCCTAAATTTGTAACTCTTATAACGATCAATGTCACGCAGGCCGGGATGTCGGGGGCATACACATCCCAAATGCCGCCGTTTGGCACCACATCCTATTCGTCAATCCCGGAGAGTGTAAGTCACACCGAGTAACCATTATAGTTATATGTTAGTTCCTAAATTTGTAACTCTTATAATGATCAATGTCACGTAGGCCGGGATGTCGGGGGCATACACATCCCAAATGCCGCTGTTTGTCACCACATCCTATTCGTCAATCCCGGAGAGTGTAAGTCACACTGAGTAACCATTATAGTTATATGTTAGTTCCTAAATTTGTAACTCTTATAATGATCAATGTCACGCAGGCCGGGATGTCGAGTGCATGGGGTTATACAGCCCCAATTACGACGTTCGGCACCACATCATTCACGGACCTCTTTGGCCTATCGGACGCAGACTATTACAGGCCGAAAATGTCGGGGTCGTCGTACGTCACACCACCAGCTTCCATGCATACTGTAAGTTATTTTGGTAGTTTTGGTTTAATTGTGAACATTTCCTAAATTGTACTTAAAACATCTAATAACTTAATTTTCAGTCGATGAGGTCGGGACAGGACTTCCGTCAGCCGGAAATTTTTTCGAGGAGCACTTCTCGGAGCTGGAAGATGACCCGATGGATGTTGTAGATCCACAGGCGGAGGTTGCATCCCCGTCTAGGCCGGTTCGGGAGACGAAACGTTCACGCTATTTTGGTCACCCATAGACACGGCAAAAATCTACCACACCGCCCCCTCAAAAGCAAACAAAGGAAGCAGGAAAGAAAGCGGGAAACAAGGGAGGAAAGAAGGTGGGAAAGAAAGCGGGAAAGGGAAAGTTGGCTTCATTGGAGCGTCTACCGGCATCGGATATATTGATCAAGTGCCAGGCTGGTGACCTCCTCCGCCTGATATTCATCCCTTACTTGAGTCTGGACATCACCCCCCGCTTTTTCGAAGTATTGCTGGCAGTTGACCCTTTGGACTCTGAGTTAGAGGATGTGGTTAGTATGAAGTTTAACTATAGTCATATAATCAAATATATTTATATTACATGTCTAACCATCTATTTTTTATGTATAGCACGTGCATTGTTGGGTCGCCATGCTCCAAAATTCCCGTGGACCAGACACGAGGTGGACCATCATGCACAGTAGTTTCTTTCATTACATGGTCAGTCCTCATCAAGGTCCCGCCTCTGTGGCTAACTCGTGCAACGGTCAGGAAGGGGTTTCTTGGCGGTACCTCGATATTGTATGTAAATCGTTTTACTCTTATTTTATTTAAGTTGTTTGGTTGCTAACTAAGTTGTCTAATATTGTAATATTTCAGATCTACATCCCTATCTGCATTCATCCTAAACATTGGGTGCTCGGGGTGTTTGCTCTTGATCGTATGCAGATGACCCTATATGACAGTGACCCTGCCCGTATCTATACAGACGCTTTGGATGCTCGTGTTGCCGAATTTAAAGTTCAGCTGCCGCAGTTCTTTAGTATGATCAAGGATAGGGCCCGTCTCGATAAGGCAGTGCACTTCCGTCATAAGTCCGCCAAGCGTGTACCACGCCAACAAGGGATCAATGCGGATTGCGGTGTTTGGTTATGCCGTAATGTCAGCGCCTTGATTTCAGACGATGTGGTAGAATTAAACCCTTCCCGCACCGAAGAAGTGGCGTTGGAGTTTCGCAAACATATGGCGGAGAGCATTTATGCTCATTGTGTTCCACGGCAAAATGATTAGGTTGTTTATGTAGCATTAAATGATTGTTATTTAAACTTTGTTAACTTATTTTGTTATAGTATTTAACTTGAAGTTATAATTTTGTTTATTATTTTGTTAAAGTATTTAACTTGAAGCCTAAAAAGCCTATTATTTGAGTATCGATATCTCATTCACACATACTCCGTTTTGGACACATTATATATCGTTTCAAAGCTCTCATATAGGAGAACATAAACCCACCAAGAGTTAGTTATATATAACATATATATATATATATTAAAATGTGTCCAAAGTTTAGTAAAAACCATATTTTTACTAAAATTTTCCAACACCTAGTAAGTAGGTTTATGAAACTTGCGGTAATCCTAATACAGAGATTATAGGATGAACAGGCATTTATTTCTTGATTCACATGTGCATTAATCCTTCGACTACTTAAAGACTAATTTTCAGCCTAAAGAACGACCTTTATTCAAGAGCAGAATTCCTATTACAGTCATATACAACAAACAGTGAGAAAGTTCAATAATGTGACCGCATCCAAAGGTGGTCAAGGAGATTAGGAATTGACCCCAAAGGAACTGGATGATCCATGTTTCATGCTACTGAGTGAACTCAATGAACCGGCGAAGGGGTTTTTGTTAAATGGAAGTCTTATTGTCGAAGCCGAGTTTTCTTTGGTTGGAATGCTTAAAAATTTCATCTGAAAATTGGTGTCTTCCTTGTGTGATCTAAAGAACTTTATATTTTTAGGTATAACAGAATTTTGTTACTAGTACTGTATTGGTTCTTGTTGTCTGGAAGTGATTCATATGATGCAAAAATTGGTATTATGTAATGTAGAACAGTATCTATATTATAGAAACTTGCATTTGACAGTGCCATATAAATATGATCTAAATTCTCATTAATTAGTTATGTGCATTAATCCTTAGACTACTTAAAGACTAATTTTCAGCCTAATGAAAGACCTTTATTCAAGAGCAGACTTCATTTTGCAGACGAATCTTGCAGTTACTTTTTCAGTCGAATCTTACATGCTCTTTTGCAGACGAATATTGCAGTTACTTTTTCAGTCGAATCTTACAGACTCTTTTCAAACGAATCTTGCAGTGAACTATTCAGACGAATCATGCAGACAACTTTTCAGACGAAATCTTTGACCATATCCTCATCCCTGATGAAGAACATACATTTTCACGGCTATAAGTAGATGGCATGATAAAGTAGTAATTCACAACTTGCTATCTATCTTTTATACATTCTTTTACACCGTTTACAAACATTTTCTCGCTTTTCTTAACACTATGGCTGGAGGTAGGGGTGAGCAAAACCCGACCGACCCGACCAACCCGACCGACCCGATTGGTCCGAACCCGAAATTAGCCCGAACCCGAATGGCCCGAACCCGACCAACCCGAACCCGAACATGGTAATCGGGTAAATCGGATGGGGGCGGGTGGGGGATTTTTCAGGCCGAACCCGCCCGAAACCCGAACTATATATATATATATATTTTTTTTTTCTTAAATATTATTTATATTTTATATATATATATATATATATTGCTGCAGTGTGTGTATATATATATATATATATATATATGTTGTGCAGTGTGTGCAGTGTGTGTATATATATATATATATATATATGTTGTGCAGTGTGAGTGTGTGTGTGTGCAGTGTGTGTGTGTATATATATATATATATGTTGTGCAGTGTGTGCAGTGTGTGTATATATATATATGTGTGTGCAGTGTGTGTATATATATATATGTGTGTGTGCAGTGTGTGTATATATATATATATATATATGTGCAGTGTGTGTATATATATACCTATATATGTATTTACGTGCAGTGTGTGTGTATATATATATATATATATATGTGTGTGCAGTGTGTATATATATATATGTGCAGTGAGTGTATATATGTGTAGTGAGTGTATATATGTTCAGTGACTGAAGTATGCAAACAGTTAGGATCGACCCAACCCGAACCCGAAACCCGACAGCCCGATCACCACCCGAACCCGACAACCCGATTTAGACTTAGGGCGGGTTTCGGGGCCTCCAACTTCCACCCGAAACCCGATTAACCCGAAATGAAAAACCCGAACCCGCCTGACCCGCCCGTTTGCTCACCCCTAGCTGGAGGTTCAAGATCAAGGAGGAACAGGTCGACGAATGGGGCTGGAACTTCACGTTCGGTAGCCTACCAACCACTGAACGATGGAGCTCGCCGAAGTACCTGGAAGGTACCGGAAACAGACGAGGAGTGGAGAAACCTTGGGCGAACTGCGGTCGATTATCCATTCACGGCTGAGGAGATGGCATGGGAGAATTACCACTTCGATAATGACAGGAAAAGCCCACCAATGTATCATTGTACCCAGCCGACGGGTCTTCCACAAAGTCAACAAATTACTCCCTTAGTGCAAAAATTCATTGATAAGACGAACGCCGGTATCGAAAAGGTAAAAGGTATGTGGAACCATACCAGGGGGATTCAGCAGGGGAAAATGAAGTATCTAGCGGAGAAAAAACGAGAACTGGCCATGGCTAGGGCTCACGTTCGGGAGGTGCAACGACAAATTAAGGAAGTAGAAGAGGGACTACAAGAAATCGAAGACGACTACACGGGAATGGAGGACGTCGTCAAGGAAAAGGTTGACTTCATCACCGGAATCCATGACGCATTCCAGTCATAGATTTCTTTGTTTACTTGCACTGTATCCGTTTCGGTTGGGAAGATGATTTGCAATAACTGATCTTTTAATTAATTTGCTTATTAAATAACTTAAAATGGGGAAAACATTTTCTTTAATTAACTTCTATATTAAATACATTAAAATGGAAAAGAAACAATACATTAAAAACCTCAACTACATAACCTAAAAACTACAGGGACCAAAAATGTAATTTTTTTGCCACAAACTTGAGGGGCCAAAAACGTAATTTCGGCTTACCGCGGGACCACCGCGGAGCAGGGGCCAAAATTCTACCGAGTCCAAAGTGGAGGGGGTCCGCGACTTCCGCGGCCAATCTTGAGGGGCCAAAAGTGTACCGCGGGCATTCTTGAGGGGCATCCGCGGGACTTTTGGCCAAAGGGTCGTGACACGTGGGCGTGGCCTGCGATCGTAGGGCCCACCGCCGAAAATTTGGGTATTTTGGTAAAGTCGACGAGATTTTGGGTATTTTGGTAACTCAGGGTCAAACTTTGGGTATTTTATTTAAATTCCCTATGTAAAACCATAACTCAAAAAATTTGTCTTTTTTGTTAGTTTCTATATTTAGAAGATTACACATTTTCCCCCAACAATTTTCAAGTTTAAAAACGATGGCAATACTTTAGGTTTCGAGGAATATATGGTTATCATCATGAACATCAAACCCTTATTTTGCACTTGAAATGTAATTTTGGGACTTGGTACATGCATTTAATATCACAACATACCAATGTGAAATGAATGCACATAAGGTGTTTGATGAAATAACCTATGGAAACTAGAAAGTGGGTTATATGTTTGAAGATGTCAAGTCAATAAGATTAATGGAACTTCTTTTTTAGGGGGAAAAATAAGAAACAAAAAACAAACAAAGGGATAAAACGGTCATTTACATCATAAACAAACTACAATTTAGCCTGATCTACATGGACAACTTAATCCATATAGGACTTTGGCAAAACAACCAAGCAACCCCCGACTAACTCATATATGTCTACAATACATAGCCTACCCGGCCTCATGCGGTGCAGGCTCGGCACACAGCACGTTCACTCTCTTATTAACACGATGTCGTGAGGCATCAAGATGGTGATGGTCATGAACCATAATGCAATTAGGCAAAACACAACAAAACCGCTATTCCATGAGTTCAGCGTATTTACGTGGTTTGGGCGGCTGTTTTAACAACCTGATCATTTCATAAGTCCGCGTGTCTCTTCCGCTATAAAGGCAAAGATCCAGTGGAGTCAAACCATCCTATCGGCATCACACAAATTACATCTCAGTATAGAGTCAATATTTGGTCCTATATCATCTTATGCACATAGGGGCAAGTTCATTTAGAACCGAATATTCATAATGAATATCATGATATTCATTATGAATAAATACACTCGATGAATATTCACCACTTCCATTATGGGTATTCAGTTCCTCGGTTCTCAAAATATCCACAGTTCCTAAATAAACTTTCCTCTATGCAAGGGTGGATTCAATAAGGCCAGAGGAGGTGCACACACACCTGCTCTATCGTGCCTATATATATATATATATATAGATAGATAGATAGATAGAGAGAGATGGTACTTGGTTTTTTAGGGATTTATCGGCTTTCTTGATCAATAAAAGCCTCACCACATCCGTTCTACGGGACTGAACAGCCAGATGCAATGGCGTCCATCCATCCTGAAATAAACAAACAAATCATATACGAAATGAAAACCGATCTAAAGAACAAAAAGTAAGGGAGATCAATAATAAATACTTCACCATACGTTGTCCTGAAGGTTTATATCCACATTATATAGCAGGAGGATTTTTATCATTTGAGATGATGCTGTGCGTACAACATAATGCATAAGGGTAGCCCCGTCCTGTTGTCATCGCACAAAAAAGAACACAAAATATGAATATCATTCGTTATGTTCCTTTGTACATACTTTTGGGGAAAACTTTCTTTTCTTTTTCACACACATTTTTGCAAGTTGTGGGTCTTTCACGTAAACAACTGCTCTACTTTCATGCTTACTTTATCACGAACAAATGGGTTGGCTGAATTTCGTAGTAGATAATTACAAATGGCATGCTTTTTGCCAAGAACCGCTTTGTGAATCGCCGTAAGCCCCTCCTGCAAAAAATCATAAAAGAAAGCTAAGATCAAAAGCAGGATGCAATCATGCAAATGGTAAAATTTGCATTATTTCAGATGTCATAAATATGACGATAAACAGAAAAAGAAGAAATGCAGGTTAGTGTCCATTTACCTGGTTAGAGACATTAATATCTACACTGTATTTCAACAAAGTGTCAAGAAGGTAAAATTCTCCTGATGCTGCAAGAGTGTGTAAAGGTTGCCATTTGTCCTATTCAAACAAACACAAAGTTGAAATATAATACTCCCTCCATTCCAAGAACATCACAACAACATATACCACCAAAAAATTGAAATTTTTCTCGAAAATTTTGCAGGTTAAAGTAGTCATTTGCCGATTATCATAGTTACAACTTACAAACTGGTGGCAGGTGAAAGATTAGAGGAAGGTGTTGGGGTTTTATTTTGACATGGTAAGTTTAGTAATTTACCAATCTCGTCTCCTAGATTTCTGTTCCACCTCCCTTCTTATCCAAGTCTAATGTCACCAAACGTGGGACAACAAGTTTTAAGTTTTTGTAACGTTGCATTTGATAGCGGGAGTAAGGAAAAAATGGGAATGACATAACATATTAATTTTTGTCCCATGTTTGACGCAACATTAGATTGGGATAAGACGAAACTCGGTGGAACAAAAATCCACTTTTTTTTGTCCCACCAAAATAGGTAGAACAAAAACTACGGTTAAGATTGGTAAATTACTAAACTACCCATGTCAAATTAAAACCTTCCATAATTCTTTCACTCTATCTCAAATACCAAACACACCCTTATCGAACATACATTCTAACAACACAACTAACATGTAACAAGAAACTTACTGAGGTGGCAGCTGCCAAATCAGGAACCCGCCTATTCATTAAGAACTTCTCCTCCTTTGTAAACAACTTACGAGAACCTAATCAAGGTTATAATAACACACAAACATCAAACCCCAAGTTATGAGATCATAATCCAAAAAAGGGACCAAAAGTTTCAAGAGGATATGCTTCTATATACAAAGTTTTTAACATTCAATGAGTTTTAAACTTTTTGACTCAAGTTGAGCATACATTTTTCCAGTCAAAAAAGTTCATGTATTCATAAATCATATAATCAACGTTTAAAAAATCACTATTAGTTGTACAAATCTAGAGTATTCATAGAAACATACATGAACAATTTCCTAATTCCCAACTCATGGAATCATATGATAGACACAGTAAGTGGGTGTTTGGGATTGCTTATTTAAATGACTTATTTCATTTTGTCACACAGATAAGTTATTTCTAGTGTTTGGATTGGGAAGAAAAAAACTGCTTATGACTTTTTGTCACCGCAGATAAGTTGTTTTCAATAAGTTAGTCCATACTAACTTATCAACTTATTTGAAACAACGTAAGACTTTTTTAGTCGATTTCAATATCAATAATGCAAAACTAACCTTGTGGATCCTTAGCAGCATCAGGATCATACATGCCGGAGTTCAAAAACCGCGAAATATCCTCCAAACCACGGCCATACACCGCCATTTTAGGGTTCCTTGGAGCCACTCTAACACCCCTACTACTCTCACCCTCATCAATTTCAATTTCATCTTCACATTCATCGTTTTCCTCCAAAAGTTGAGGATCATCCAACACAACTGGCTTCAATTCCCTCAATTTCGCAGCCTTATACTCTTTTGCACTCTCATACCCTATCGGTATAGGTCTTAACCCCAATTTCTTCCTCTGCAACTTGCTCCCAAACTCCATTTCCTGAGCCATCTTTCTTCGCTCTTTCTTCGTGATATTAATCTCTGCCTGAACTTCTTTCCAGTTCGCCGGAATCAAATCCTCCGGTTTAACCTCGATTTTACTCTTATTATTATTGTTAAACTTTTTGTAGGGTTTGGGAACTTGAGGTTCGACGTCGTTTTGAATGAAAGGGTCTTCGAATATACCTTCTTCAAATACTAAACAGTCTCCAATTACTTGCTCTTCTTCATCGCCTGTGTTGATGTTGGTGTGTAATTGTTGTTGTGGGTGGTGGTGGTGGTGGAGGGAGAATTGGAGGGGTGATTTGGGGGGTTTACGGAGGAAGAATGTTAGGGTTTTGTGGGGGGTTTTGGAAATGGGAAGAGAAGTGGCGGTGGTGAGAAGAGGGGAAACGGTGGTGTGTTGGTGGAGTTGTGAGTTTAATAAGGACATTGTTTGTTTTCCGGCGCCGGCGGAGATGGTGCCGGTGAAGGTGGGGGGAGATTGGTGTGATTGGATGATATGGTGGGTTAGGTGGCGTTTGTTTTTTAAGTGGTGCTGAAGTCTGAACACTGATTTCAGTCTGATTTTTAAGTGGTGGCGCTGAAGTCTGAAATCTGAATCAGAAAGACTGTTTGTTTTTCTAAGCTGAAATCTGAAAACAATTGAATACATATTACTCTCAACAATCTCAAACTTTTTAGACAATACAAACCAAGTGAGAACAAATTTGTAATACAAACATGGTTCACAGCAAACAAACTTAATTTCCTGTTTTTAACATGGATAACAAATGAGAACAAATTTGTAATGCAACAACAAACATGGTTACAAACCTATTACAGCAGGAAAAGAAACAAACATGGTTACAAACATGGTTCACAGCAGGAAAAGAAACAAATTGCAATTCAATAAACAACCTACACAAATTGCTACCAAATCGACCCAAAAACACAAAAAAACGATGGTTCTGTAAAACAATTTTTGCAAATCGACCCAAAAAAACGAACCAATAATGCAGAAATCAAGCACCAAAAACCAAAAATCGAGCAGCTTATAATGTCAAAAAACAAGCAGATTTCGAACCAGAGATGGAGCATCAAAAAATCGACAGAGATGGAGCTTATAATTAGCAAAAATCGAGCAGCTTACAATCGATTGGAGATGGAGGGGGTGTTTGGGATTGCTTATATTTTTAACTTATGCTTATTTTTAAAAGTACTTATCAACTTATGTGGTGAGGAAAAAGAGTTTTTAAAAAAGTGGTTGGATTAGCTTATTGTGGTGTGGAAACATGATAAGCAAATAAGGAGTTTTTTAGTGTTTGGCAAAATTTTGCTTATTTGTGTAAAATGACCAAAAAGGACATTCTTCTATACGAGGTCAGTTTCTTAAACAGCACCAATTCTAAAACACCAAATTAGATTCTTAAAACAGCACCAATTCTTATAATTATAACAAACAGCAAATAGTAAACACAACAGATTGTTAAACAACAATCAGATTCTTAAACAAGCAGATTGGTAAACAGCAATCAGATTTAAGAAATTTTTAGAGCACAGCACCAATAAATAAAACCAAATCGATGGTAATTTTCGAGAGCAATAATAAACAGCAATCAGATTCTTAAAAACACAGCACCAAATCGATGTAATTTTCGAGAGCACAACAATAATAAACACCAAATCAGGTTATTAAACACAGCACCAAATCGATGTAATTTTCGAGAGCACAACACCAATAAACACCAAATTGATCAATGAAATGAAAGATATACCTGTTATGGCGATTTTCAAGAGCAGAATCGTTGTTGAACAAATCGTGAAGGAGAATTTCGAACAGAGACCGTGGAGAACGGATGGAGGATGGTGGTGATGTCGAGCTTGTGGAGAAGATGGAGGATGGTGGTGATGTCGAGTGTGCAGAAGATGGAGGATGGAGGCGATGGAGAACAATGGAGGATGGTGGTGATGTGGATCTGTGGAGAAATGGAGGATGGAGGCGTCTGATAGATATGTGGTCGAGGGTTTGATAAAAATTGAGGGTAAAATGTTAATTTAGATAAATAAGGAAACAAAGAGAAACAAATAAATAGGTATGAAATGATTTATTAAAAACAACTTATTTGTAGTGAAAATAAGTTATAAGCACTTTTTATTTTTTCCTATCCAAACACTCAAAATAGCTTATTTGTAGTGAGGAAACACAATAAGCAAATAAGTCAAAAAATTAAGCAATCCCAAACACCCTCGGAGTCTGTTCTTGAGTCGCACACGAGATAGAGAGCGTTTCTGAGATGGAGGCGCTGGAAAATAAAAAGTGATTAGAGATCCACTTTATCGGTCAGATGAGATGAAAATAAGTAATAAGTGAGTCTGATTTAAACAAAAAAACAAACACACTTATTTGGTAAATCACTGACCGAAAAAGTTAAGCACTTATTTGACAAAAACAAACACACCCTTAATGTAATCGGGTTAAGTCGGGTCGGGTGCACCATTTCGCCATAAAATTTGCTATCTTCCAACTTTTCAGTTTTCAAGTTATTTCATCATTCATATAGGAGTAAATTACATTTCGATCGGTGTGATTTGCCGATATATTGGATATGGTTTTAAAACGGGGAAATTGACACAAATAGCCAAATCCAATTACCTATACTATGGATCCAGGAGATAAAGTGAATATCAACTCAACTGGTACCAACCCACTCATTTAGCTATTCAAATCCTACAAACCGTTCTCTCCCCTGATTTCTCTTAACTGCTACTCAACTGGTACCAACCCACTCATTTAGCTATTCAAATCCTATCTCACGGTGAGTTCATGCTTTCTCTCACGAATGCAGTTTATCTCCCACAAACTTTCCCACTTCTACGCCATTAACCTCCCACGAACTATCCCATTTCTACGCCACTAACCTCCCACGTCTACATCAAATACTATATATAAACCTTCAAATTCTTCAGTAATAAATCTTCAAAACAAAGTAAATCAACCCTGGAACATTTCTACATCAAATCGACAGTGGGAAGGAGAAACATCCATATACGAACTTTAATTTTGCAGGAGAACCAAGGCGGTGGGAAGGAGACGCATACATATACGAAGCTACAAATCGATTTTCACACCAGGTTCGATCATTGTTTGTTGTTGGATTTATCTATTCTTCATCTTTTAACAGGTTCGATTATCTGGTTGGTTTTCATTCTTCATTTTCGATTTCAGGTTCCAGCTTCTAAAGATATATGAATTATGACCACTTCCCAGAAATCGGTCCTAAACACCTTCCTCAGAACCCTCAATTTAGCGTGGGAGATCGCTAGTTCGGATCATCATCGTATTACTGAGTTTCTTTCTTCCGTTTACGTGAATCGTGAATTGTAGTTACTCTATGAGAAAACTCCCTAATTTGTTGTATTCTGAAATTGGCAAAATCGTGCAGATGCGGATGAATTGGAGGGATGGAGCTTACCGGCGTCAAGTGAGGAAGAGGCTAAATTAGGGTCTGAAAAGCTCACAAGGGCCTAGAGAAAGAGACTCTGGCCCGCAGGTGCCTCAACAGACGATGATCAAATCATGGTGAAGGTAGTGATGGTCCTGAACACCAACAGTCGGAAGGTGTTCGACGAAATGTCACAGAGGAATCTGAGAGCATTAATGATCACAAATTTAGTAATGATCACAAATTTAGTATGTACGAGCATTCAATGTCATCAATGGTGCATCACTTGCTGGAAACAAGCTTCCTATGCAGGTATATGTCTTGATTACACATGCTCTCTGTAATAATATGGATGTTTATTGATGAAGAAGTTCTCATGAACTTTGTTTTTATAGGTATTTATGATTCTTCCCGTTAGTGCTTCCAATTTTAAGGAATCCATGAAGATGGACGTTGAAGTATATCATAATTTGAAGGTGCTTAAAGCATTTTTCACCTCAAATTAATCACTAATCACATTAACCCAAAAAAATTGTAGATTGCACGTTGGTGTGTGAATGCTAATCCATCCATTTGTTTGCAGTATGTTGTTAAGAAGAAATATGGCGAATGTTGGTGATGAAGGTGGCTTTGCTCCTAATATTCACGTAAGCAGAGTTTCAAGCTCTCTATAATAGATCAGAGTGCGTTAGAGAGTTGTGTTTTTCAGCCTGGTATCTCATATATTCAATTTGTTTGTGTTTAAAAAATGGGCGAATGGGTGATGTATTAAATAAGTACATCAATGTAATGGTTTTAACCTCAATTTTGCAACAGTTGAACTTATTTTTTTGTAAATTCCAGCAGCGTGTACAGAAGAGATTTGCTAGCTTGCTATTCGATGATTTTTCTAGAAATGCTTATTTGGTTGATTTAGATTGGTAGGATATGAATTATAGAATGAAGAAGAAGCAAGGGCGTTTCGTGAAATACAAGCGAAGTTAGAGAAGGAGATGGGCTTCACTTCACTCAAGGTATGTGTTCTAATTTTTGAATGTTTCTGCCTGTGCCTTTTAGGATAATATTGTTATCCCTAACTGTATTCCATTTGGTTTTAATGAATTCATACCTTCTGGTCTTCCATTAAAGACTTCATGCTTGCTTTCAAGATGTCAAACTCTTGCTTTCATTGTTCTTTTGCCTTTGGGATTTATTTCTTGGTATGCACACTTTCATTGATTGTCTGAATCCAAAGCTCATTATCTTCGTATATTCAGAACAATGATATTGTTATATAATAATGTATACCTTTTGCTATTTCCATTGTACTTTAATTTGGATTTGAGCTTTCTTTCCAGTAATTTTTTATTTTTTATTTATGTTTTTTCATTCAATTTGTACTATTACTTGGTTTACTAAATTTGGTTTTGATTTATCTGTTGATTCAGAGCGAAGGAGATTGAAATTTTGAATGAAAATGCAGTTCGGGATCCGGAGTAGGTTGTTGCTATGGTTTTGTCCCCCTAACACAATCAATCACCATATTGCATCATTCACATTCCACACATACTGACATACAAGATCCGTAGAAAAGGAAGCAGATTCTGATGCCCGAGCCAGATAAATCCAAACGGTCTGTTTGAACTCTATGTACTTTTTTCCTTATTTTGTAAATCCATGAACTAAAACAATTTTTAGCCATTTTTATCACACTACACTGCTTCTCTCCATTTCTTAGTTTATTTTTATTTCTGTTTTATGTTTTTTCATTCAATTTGTACTATCACTTGGTTTACTAAATTTGGGTTTGATTTATCTGTTGATTCAGAGCGAAGGAGATTGAAATTTTGAATGAACATGCAGTTCGGGATCCGGAGGAGGTTGTTGCTATGGTTTTGTCCTCCTAACACAATCAATCACCATATTGCATCATTCACAATTCCACACATACTGACATACAAGATCCGTAGAAGAGGAAGCAGATTCTAATGCTCGAGCTAGATAAATCCAAACGGTCTGTTTGAACTCTATGTACTTTTTTTTCCTTATTTTGTAAATCCATGAACTAAAACAATTTTTAGCCATTTTTATCACACTGCACTGCTTCTCTCCATTTCGTTGTTTATTTTTGTTGTTTAGAGTATCTTTGGGGCCGTTTACAAAACGCTTACCTGAGTAAGTACTTACCAAGTCATATTAGCTTGGAATCTGATCAGATTCCTTCTTCTCCAATATGGCCCACGTATATCAAAATAAGGGCCCAACCTCCTTATACAAACAGCCCAATCCATTCTATAATTAAAATATGAGTGAGCAAATTTCAATCTCCATTTCTTAGTTTATTTTTGTTGTTTAGAGTATCTTTGAGGCGGTTTACAAAACGCTTACCCGGGTAAGTGCTTACAAAACGCTTACCCGGGCTGTCTACTTCTGCTGTTTGGAATCTGATCAGATTCCTTCTCCTACAGTTTGGGATTTTTTCTTTTTTGGTACAAGATTTGAGCAGATTGCCTATTGGGAGCAGTTTTTTGAGTTTCAGCAGATTATGGCCATTGTTTACTCGAAGTTAAATTGGAGTTTCAGATTTGGAGTTCATCAACAGTTGGGATCTGACATTAAACTGCTATTGTGTGGATTTATGATTAAGTTGTTGTTTGAAGCAATGGCCAGAGGCCAAATTGCCTTTGGTCTGTCATTTTTCTATGGTTTGCAGCTACAATTTCTGCACATATTTTCTCTCCATTTAGACTTTGGTCTGCATCATTTTCATTGTGCTCAGGTTGGGTATTTGGATTGGTATGGTGAAAGATTACAGCTGTCTTACATTGTTAAATTTATTCTCTTTCAACCGTTGGTGGACCTGTTCTGTTTCGAATCCAATCCCTTTGGAGTTCAACATCATCAACTTATTTTGATCAGTCTTCAGATGCTTAATGGTTCATCCATTGGTTTGTTTTTTGGGAATTTTGGCAGTTTTCAAATGAGGTTTATTTGGAGTTGGCCCATTATCAATCTTCAGAGCAGTTCACACGTGCTTAATGGTTTTAAGCTGTTGTTGTTTGGACTTGGAATTAGTTTATTTTATGTTGTCTTTCAGTTTGATAGTAATCAGGGAAGAATTTTGAAGTTAATTGTGGTTTTAAGTGGTTGCCATTTTCGATTTCTTGAGTTGAAGATCAGGGTAATCTCGGTTTAAAGCATTTTTCACCTCAAATTAATAAATAATATGGGTTTAAACCATTTTTCACCTCAAATTAATAACTAATCACATTAACCCATAAAAATTGTAGATTGCACGTTGATGTGTAAAGCACTTACCAGTAACGTAATATGTTACTGGGTGAGCATGACAAGGACCCTAGAATCTTAATCTTACCTGGTAAGTGTGGGTGATGACTCTTACCCGGTTGGCGCTTACCGGGTAAGATCATTGCTTACTATGCCTTTTTGATGGCCGAGAATCTTACCCAGTAAGGTAAATGAGAGTGGTGACTCTTACCAATAAGTGTTTGATAAACGGCTCCTTAGTTACCTTTTTTCAATACAACCATGTTCTCCAATTTAACCTTGAGTTCTTTATAGTTTATTTACAATACCTTCCACAACTACTAACCATTGCAATGGATGAGGTTGATAACATGCTTCTTAGCCTCTATGCATATGATGAAAATTTGAGAAAAACAGAGAGCTTTGTAGATGAACTTTATAGTGCATGCCGACGTGACTAGGGGTGTTAACGAGTCGAGCTTTTAACGAGCTACTCGAGCTCGAGCTCGTTTATCTTGAGCTCGAGCCTAATAGTTGTCGAGCTTGAGTCGATCTCGAACAAAAAATAAAGCTCGCTTAAGTTAACGAGTCGAGCTCTATAACACCGATGTTCGACTCGACTCGTTCGAAAGCTCGATTAAGCTTTACGAGTCGAGTCGAGCCGAGCCGAGCCATTCGAGCATACACTTTTCCGAGCCTGACATATTTATATGTTTACAAGTTATATAATCAAAATATAAAAATTATCGATCTTGACTACACAAACGAGTTAATCGATCTCGAATTCGAGCTCATAAACGAGCATCGAGCTCGAGTTCGAACATTGAAAAATAATCGAGCTCGAGCCTGATATTATTTTTTCAAGCTCGGCTCGAATAACTTGCTACTCGACTCGACTCGTTAACACCCCTAGACGTGACTGTTAATATTTTTCGATTTGAGTGTGTGAGTAGGTGTAGCTCTCCTTGTGTTGTTTTAACATTATATTGCACATATGAGAATAAAAATATGTTTTTGAAAGATTGCTTTTACATATAATGAATTAACAAAATTCATATGATTTAATCAATTAATTTTTAACTGATCAGATAAAAATTAAATAAAATGATTACTTAGCGAGAGCATCAATAGAAATATTTGAAAAATAATATTTAGAGAGAAAATTAATATTTTAATATTATAATCATTGTTTTTTTTCTCCAACGGAGATGAATGTAATTTATTTTAGTGGTTTTGACTTTTGGTTCTCCATTTTGAAGAAATTTTGGGGAAGCTGTTGGAGATGCTCTAAACATGACAAAGATTTGGAATCTTACCCGGTAAGTGGGAGTGATGACCCTTACCGGTAAGCGCTTAGCGGATAAAAATGTTGCATATGATGTCGTTTTAATGGACTAAAATCTTACCTGGTAAGTTAAGTAAAGTGTTAATTGTTACTTGTAAGCGCTTACCGGGTAAGCGTTAGGTAAACAATCCCTTACTTTACTTTCCAAAATAAGATGCAATTTTACCGAGACATTACCGTTTCACATCAGGTAGTTTTCGGAGGAGAATTTTGCCATATCATGTGAGTTTTTTAGATTAATATAGACCCATTAATCACATGAATTTGAAAAAAAATGTTAATAGAAAATATAATGACACTTGAGTATTTATACCTGAATCTAGATTGAAAAGATGTGTGTTGGTCAAGATAAAAATCGAACTAAATTTCCAAATGAGGAACTAATATGCATCATTTTTCATTTTTGTCCAATTTTTTCTTTAAGTTGTACCCGACCAACGGACGGGTATAACACTATTGGGATAGTGAAAAAATAGCCATTTTCTCTCCAATTCACCAAAATAGCCATGGCTGAGCAATTGCGGACCTGACCCTATTTTTTTTTAAACGAACATTCTTCACGAACCCTTCCAAAAAATTAAAACTGGGTCAAAACATATATTTTTTTACTAGAATTATATATATATATATACATATATATATATATATAATGTATAGACAGCGGTGGTCCTTTTTTTATATATATGGGATATACTATGAAGATCTAAAGGAGTGTAAGAAATAATGGACTTAGACTAAGGAGATAGGAAGAGAGAATTTAGTGAGTCATGAGAGAAATGCTTTCTATTATTTCTCGGGTTTTTTCGGTGTGTTTTACAACTGAAGACTAAACATGTATTTAAAGGCAAAATGAAAGAACTATGCTAGCCTAATAATTTGACACGTACCTATGCTAGCCTTAAATTATTACACCTACTGATATAAAAAGATTCTTATCGACAAAAAATGTGTAAAAAAGTCTAAAGTAGAAAAAGCTATGTCGGCCATCTTGCGAAAATAGTTTGTCTGAGCTGTCATGCTGATGTCACTTCTTCTAGATGAAAAAGTCTTCTAGAAGTCTCTATGAGTGCCGTCGATAGACTGTAGTTTGACATTTGCAAATTATCAAAACCAATTTCTAATTTTGCAATCATATTCACAATCACTGCATTTCTAATTTAGCAAAATCTGCGTGTGACGTTTGCAATCAAAATAAAATTGTTATGAAATCCTTACGGATGCTCTAAACATCAGTTATTTCTCTCCACGTACCTTCAACCCGCCCTAATTTCTCTCTTCCTCCTTTCATTTTTGGACAAAGTTCGTGAAATCAGATCATCGGCGGAGGAGAAGAAGAAATCATGATTCGTTTCTTGTGGGAACCTCTTTTACAATCTTCAACCTATCATCACCCTCTTTTCCATTCGTCATCTTCTTCAGCCCCTTTTTTCTTCCAAAGAAGAACACATGATTTCAGTAAACGAAGGAGAATTTATGTTGGTATGCAAAATCATGACCATAACGAAGACGTTTCTTGTGGGAGAAGGGTGATTCTCTTCGTGGGTATTTCTGTTCTTCCCTTCTCGAATCTCAAGTCCAAGCTGCCGAAAATCTTGCTCCTGATGAATTGCGTATGTTTGATTTCAAGTTTTTCTTGCAAGATTTACAGATTTTTACTTTATTTTACTTCAGAAATGTATCTAGGGTTATCGCAATTTAGGTTGATTTAAAAGAATTTAGCGAAGCTCAGAGTTGGTGATGGACTTCGGCAAGGTTGGACAACTATCGACATCGTCAAGACGAAATTGGATCAGATTTGGGAATAGATACCAAAGTTGGATTAGACGACACGAGATGGATTAAGGTACCAAAAAACTCACGAGTACACACCTGTTTCTAAATATTTATGGGAAAGCTTTGTCTATTTCACACACTTTTCACAACTTTTCATTCTGGTCTTGATTTAAATTTTCATGTATTTTGTTAAACTGTATTTCTTGATTCAAGTATCCCTATAATTGTTTTGAGATGTAAAATCCTTGTCACTGAAGTCCAACCTCTCCATCGTTGTTCGATTTACAGGTTTTGGTCTACACCAGGTTAGTACCCTGTATGATTTTAGATAAATTCAACCAAATATACGAGTTTTGTGTGCTTCAATTCAAATAATGGTTTTTGAAGAATTTTCTTTTGCTTGAACCATTCCTAAGAGCTGTTGTATGCGTGTTTCAAAATGGATGACACAGGTAGTAGCCACTGGGGGATCATTTGTTGCAGTTAGGAGGATTTCACAAGGTCTTGATAGGAGCAACAATTTTCAAGCAACTTCAGGTATATCATTCCTTATCGAAAGAAGATGTGTTTAACTTCATTCTAATATTGGAATCCATCATCCAGTTAGGTATCAACCAAAAGAAATATGCTTTCTTTGAAAAGCGTCTCAGACAGAAAACATATATCGAGTATAGTGATAACCAGCATAAATACTTATTTTCTCTGATAAGTTTAATTTACTCAAATCTTTTGGCCCCTTAGCAATGTTGGTTTATAAATTGACGAGTCAACATGTGAGTTAATTTTCATTGTTATTCAATTTCAATAGCACTTTTGAGTTTTGATATCTATTGTTGCATGTTTAAATCTGTTTAACCCCTTTGTTTGTTTCTCACCTCTTTTTCTGAAGCTGTGCTTAGGTGGAGGCATATTAAACTATTAATGCTCTCAATCTGAAGATCAGAGACTGGTCCAATGGTTTAAATATGTCTCAAATGGTCTAAATAGTTTAAAATTCATTAAATTATTTACTTACAATGGTTTAAAATTGGTCGTGTAGACGACATGGATGAAGATGGATTCCACGGTATTACCACTCCGGTCATCACCTTGTCCATCTCGGTCACCATCTTCAGTAGGCTTCCCATTTCCGGTGATCTGGTGGTTTTTCAACCCCACCGTACTGCCCCACTCATCTATTTCTCTCCTCTTTTCTCACTTTGCTTCTTAGATAATCCACACACGGCTTTCAAATATCTTATGCCAATTTTAAAGGGCAAAAATGTGACACCATAGTATTAAATTTAGTAGGGACGAACTTACGTGGGGGAGTGGAGGATGGGGGTTTTCAATCGGAGTTGTGAGGAGACCGGGAAGTGGGAGGAGGTCGCCAGCAAAGAGTGGTGTACCGGTGCTATTTGCATCTCTCACCGACGATACACACAGATCTCTCTCTCTCTATATCTATCTATGCATTTACACTTATCTACTATTTCCCTCTTGCAGGTTGTAGATTATGTATATGATTGCAAAAGCGAGGTGATTGGGCCTGGTTTCTTTATATTTAAAGCCGAAATAGGTGATGAATCTTGGTCCTTTTTTCTCCTATTTTTGTTTACACATAAAGAAGAAACAGGTGATGCAAACCTCAAGTTTTCGTGAATTGATGATGAAAGCGTTGTACGTTTTTTATTTCTTCTGCGTTTGTTGCACTTAGATATTTCTGTATGTAACTTAATTTCGATTTTAGGTTTTGTTCAAGTATAATTAAGAAATTGAATATCGGACCACATCTATAGTAAACTTACCTTATTCATTCAAAGGGCTTGCTACTTTGTGGGTAATCAATAATACAATCATCTACATTAACCAAAGAAAATTAATAATTAAACCCATGTATATATAACAATAAGCACTTGAGTTATCCAAATTTAGATCAACTTTCATGCCTCTTGTGCAGTACAGGGGCTGAAAATGTGTGTGTGTTTTCTAGGAACAAAAAAGAGATTCAATTATTAAGAGTACATCACATAGTTCATCACTCATGATGATTACTACCAAATATTTCTGTTTAATTAGGATAGCAATTGTACAAATGGATGTTGGGGGTGGGGAGGAGAAAAAGGAATCAAATGTCTCCTTTTCTCCCCCAGATCAAAGTTTCTGTTTTGGCATTATTGGTCATTTGACATTATTGATATAAGCATTTCATGGATGATTTGACTCTGCATATACAAATTTTCTATTTAGAAATTTTTGTTTAAAGAAAATAAAGTATCATGAAAACAAAACAAAAGAATAATTTGGTTATAGTGCAATTGTTCTTGACTAGAAATATCTGTTACAGATTCTTGTTTGTTTCTTGGCTATGAGGCTTGCTTTGATTGGCATGTGTTATATAGGTCTGTATGCACCATTGGAAGTTATGATCTACTATACTTTATTTGTCAAGTTAACTTATTCAACTATCCTACTTGTTACTCTTCAAACTATGATAACTTTTAGTCTTTCAACTTTGATTTTTAATTAGGTTGGATCTTCAATACAATACATATTTTATGGTGGTTTTTTTGTTAGGTTGGACTGTACTATGAGGCTCAATTTATGATGTTTTTCTTTTTTCGTTAATTTGGACATGCATTATGGGGTTGGAATTGGGTCTATTCCAGTTTTATCTCACATGTGGGTCTTCTTTTGGCATCTTTTTATTTCGATTTGAATGAATTCAAATACTAAATATTTTTTCTTTCATCTTTTTGATTTAGCCCTAAATATTTTCCCCATAGCTGCTTGTTTGATTTGATGAGGGTAAGGGTAAATTTTGTATAGTTTTTAAACTTTTGTATTTATTTTTTGAGATAGATATGCCTTTTATTCTTTTGTAATTGTGTTTCTCTTAGTTTGCAATAAAAAATATAGGATTCTGGCTATTTCACAAAGGCACCCATCTGCACACCATTCCTGATATTCTGTAGTCTCCATGTTCTATTTATGTTTAGAATTTAGGCTGTTACCATCAAGGGGGCCTGTGGTTTAGAGCTCTGGTGAGCTGACCCCAAACAGCCTCCAAACAACCTCCAAACAACCCCGGCTAAAGACAGACTTAATGACCTCCTTAGCCAACCTGCAGAAGCAAAAAACCTACACAGCGACGACTTATTGACTGTCTTAATCGGACCATTTGAGGAGAAACAGACCAGCGCAGCAGCTGTCCGTGTTAAGCTCAGTCTAGACAGCCACCAAACAGCCCCTTTAGTTGAGAATGAACTGCTTCCAGTTCCCAACAAAATAAATTTTTAAACACTAAAACATCGATACAACTTTTGTTTTTATCAGGTATTCGCCTCTGCACAATGTGAGGAGACCATGGGAGCATTCTACTGATACTTTTCGTCAATATCCTCCCACTTTGTTGTTGACAGCCGATCACGATGACAGGGTTGTGCCCTTGCACACTTTGAAATTATTGGCGGTAGGTATTTCAATAATTAACCCAACTTGTAATTTTTTTAATTGTTTCCTATCCAAGCCTTCTTTTTCGTTTCTCATTAATCTCTCTTGATTATCTTAACTTCACACGTGTTTATTTGTAACAGGGTTGTTGACAGCAGTTCATAAAGATTATTTTCGGGTGATAGACCATCGAGAGTTCCTCTTTAATGATTTTGGGGATCGTGTTGCTCAGCTTTTACATGTTGAAGTAATTGCTCCCTTCAATCAGTGCAGAAACAACATTGCTTGCCAAGGAGAGAAGTTCAAATGAAAATCGAGTTTCAGTTGTGAACCTGGGACCAAGGAGAGCGTGACACGTGTCCACAGCTGAAATTCAGTTTTTTCAATTGAACTTCTCTCTCTCTCTCTCTCTCTCTATATATATATATATATATATGCAAATGTGTGTGTTATCTGTATTTTTTTTTTGAAAGGCAATTGCATTTCGGGGGTTTCCTGGACTTAGTCCAGACTAATCCCCCTTCGACCCGGCCATAATTCGGCCCACGATCCACGACCCGGCCCAAACAACAGGCCCACGAACTGCCCCTTGATTCGGGGATACCTCCGCATGATCACCACGGGGTTCGAACCCGGGTAGTAAGGGCTGCCAACCACTTACCTCCCCAGGATGTTACCGAACCACTGGGCTACAATGTCTTTGGTTGTGTTATCTGTATTTGATCATAGCATGTATACTGATGTGGGTTTAATAGGTGTACAAGATCCTGCAATCTGTTGAAGGTTATTAGAAAGAAAACAATCTTAGTCCGTTACCCATCATTCTTTGCTGGTAATTATGATATTGGTCTATTTACCTCATAAACTTTCTTACTTTTACTTTATATGCTAAATATAATCTTTATATATATATATATATATATATATATATATATATATATATATATATTTCTTTGTTGTTAGTGACTGGAATGGGAGCAAGCGAGGTCACGTTTACAAGTTCCTTAGGTCACAGGGATTCGTATCCTACTGCTCATCAGTACACTAATGCCGATGCACATAAGGTCAATTTCAGTCACTTGTTCATTTATCTACAAATGCGCAAATTCACTTGTTTCTTATGGTCGTTGAATGATCTAGATTTCCCTCTTTATGTAGTGGGTTAGCCATAGAAATCATCGAGGAAACATATGTGGTGTAGATTTCATATGGCTGCTTAATCCTAATAAGTATAGGAAAGTACTGAAAACAAGATGGAGTGATGCAGTGTTTGGATTATTTAAGGTATGTAGCCTTTTGTCAGGTTCAGGCACAACCCGGACTAATCCCTGGCAATTTTGAAACTTAAAAATGTCTTATCAATGTTGAGGACGCCTGGGATCGAACCCTGGGTATTTGGTAAGCAATTTTTAGGAATATATTATGTATTTTAAATGGGTATCCGCATTTACGTTGTATTTTCCTTTTTTATGTTTAAATTTAGAAAAACTATAAGAGGATACATTTTGTCAAAAGAAAGAAGTTGTTACGAACGATGGAACAAAAGGCAAAACTAAGATGGTTTCATCCTACCAAGAGAGTTGTAGCCTAGTGGCAAGGTAAGTCCCTGGAGTCAGTGCTGGAAGGTCGGGCTCTCAGGGTTCGAACCTCGCGGTGAGCGCTCTATGGTCTCCAGACTTTGGGCTTGGCCTTTGGACCGGGTTCAGGGCCGGAAGTCGCGGTTAGCCCAATGTGGTTGCCGTGCCCGGTGGGGCGGTCCATAGGATCCGTTCAGTCGACGGGGATTAGTCGGGTGGCCCTAATCGAGCCCGGATACCCTGGGAACGTGTGTCTAAGTAAATGTCGTTCAAAAAAAATATGGTTTCGTCCTAAAGTTCAATTGGACATGGTTTAAAATATAGGCATATAACTAATGTCTAATGATTAATTATTTAAACATTTTATAAAAAATCTATACATATAATAAATAAGTAACTACATTGACACATGTCGTCGTCTGGTGAGCCGGCTTTATTGTTTTCCCGTCTAAACATGTATCTGGACGTCTTTATATTATAGGTTTAATTAACACACTCACATTCACTCCTTAATTAAATTTTTGCGCTTTCATATCAATTTTTACTTCAAAGTCGAATTCCTTCTTAGAATTATCATAAGAGATTTAATTACTTGGAAAAAAAGATATCACTTATCAACTGACTTTTGAATTATGAGTTCGAACATTTTTCAAAAATATAAATATGCAATTATTGTGTATTCATTTGATAAATTCATTTAGTAACGACATTTATAATATGTATTAAACTTAATAGACATTTTTATCTTCAAGATAATATTCTCTATTTGTGGAATTTTTGTTTTCTTTTTATCAATTACATTAATATGTCACAAAATTATTCAACAACTATTAAACATTAAATAATTAACTTAAAGCACAAATTTGATCTTCGTGCAACGGATGAGCTAAAGACTAGTAATATAATATGTTAATTAGAACTAGATAGGAAATAGTGGATACATAGCAATACATGTGTAAGAAATTGTTGTTTACTTATAATTTAATGGGCTTAATGGTTTGAACGGCTTATTCACTTAGTCATACAAGGGTTTTTCTTCACGGCTTAATCGTGAAGCCATTATATGGAATAAGCCATTGACCCTTCATTTGTCCCTATTAAGCCACATCAAACAAATTAATACCAAAAATACTCTAGATATAATCCAACACTCTCCTTGCCTCAAACCCATCAATCCCCCGTCCATCATACAAACAAAACTTAACAATATAGGAGTTAATGGACCCCTAACAAGGCCTCCAAAAACAATGGCCATCCCCTGGCTATGCATATGTGCGCACGTCCGCCCAAAAACAAACATGTGTATGGACATAATCAAATGAGAACCTCAATGATGTTGGGAACCTATAAGAATCAAGCTCGAAAAAAGTGAGTTAATCCATACGAATAAACGTAAATTAATCCATACGATAAAAGTAAATTAATCTATACAAAGTTTAATGAAAAAACAACCATTTAATTTCATTCAAGATATTGTTTGACATGTATTTGTTGTTTCACCGTCCGTCGTTGATAAAAACAAATGGTTTTGTTCACCAAATTTGCCTCGCCGATTCTCACAAAGAGTCGTTGTTGGGACTCGAATGCAGAGATTCCACTGTCAACCATGATGATACGGATCAATGGGTTCACATCCTTGAGGATTTTGACGGTGTGTGGATTTTTAAGGCGATTTTTTTTGAAATATGTAAAAGGGAATTTAATTAAAATACCCAAAGTTTGACCCTGAGTTACCAACATACACAAAATCTCGTCGACTTTACCAAAATACCCAAATTTTCCGCGGTGGGTCCCGCGATCGCGGGCCCACGCCCACGTGTCACGACCCTTTGGCCAAAAGTCCCGTGGAGGCCCCTCAAGAATGCCCGCGGTACACTTTTGGCCCCTGCCCGCGGAGGTATCCCGCGATCGTGGGATGGACTTGCCACGCCTCGCCGTAGGGTTGAAACCCTAATTTCTTTAATGTCTCAACCACCCCCCAACCCTAATTTCGGCCGCTATAAGAGAGAGGGTGGGGGGACCTTCTTTGGCCACCGCATTCAAAAAAAAAATCTCACCCAAACTCTCTCAATTTGTCGTGTGGAATACGCGCTCGGTTTGTTTGAAGATGGCTCGTGTTACTCGTTTGGTAAGTTTTTCTTAAGTTTCTTGTACTTTTCTTGTATGTTGTCTCTATTATAAATGTTAAAATTGTTTTTTATAAAAATAATTGTTAAGAGTGTTTTTTTATAAAAATATGAGTGTTTTTTATAAAAATAAATGTTGAGAGTGTTTTTTATAAAAATAAATGTTGAGTGTTTTTTATAAAAAAGATGTTAAGTGTGTTTTATAAAAAAAAGATGTTAAGTGTGTTTTTATAAATAAAAAAAATGTTAAGAGTGTTTTTTTATATAAAAAAAGATGTTAAAGTGTTTTTTATAAAAATAAATGTTAGAGTGTGTTTTATAAAAATAATTGTTAAGAGTGTTTTTTTTATAAAAAAATGCGTGTTTTTTATAAAAATAAATGTTGAGAGTGTTTTTTATAATAAAAGATGTTAAGTGTGTTTTTATACAAAAAAAAAGATGTTAAGAGTGTGTTTTTTTATAATAAAAAAGATGTTAAAGTGTTTTTTATAAAAATAAATGTTAGTGTGTTTTATAAAAATAATTGTTAAGAGTGAATGACAACTTAGGTCCCCTAACTTTGGTGAATGACAACTTAGGTCCCCTAAGTTCTTTTGATAAATAAATTTCCGTAAATAAATGGTATGAATATTAAATTGGCTTCACATGTCACACTCAAATTCATTTTGGCCTCTTGCCAAAAGCATCTATATATAACACTATTATATATTGAAATAAAATAAACCGCAACATATCTATTTGGATTTTGTCAAACGAGTGTAAATAGCCCTAAGGTATGTGGGGATTTAAGCAATCCTTGTGATTCTCCTGCTACCTGGAAGTCCAATAGATTGAGTGGTTTCTTTTCTAAAACTAAAAGAAACGAATAATTATCAACACAATAAACCAAACAAGCAAAAACATCTATATATAACACTAACTATAACATCCGTGAATGACTATGTAGAGGGATTTCTTTCACATCGACTTGACGTTAAAGTGTCGCGTTGGCTACATGGTGGAGTTGAGAGACCGCTTCGTGGAATTAGGTGATCGCGCAGCTACCCTTGAGGACATCTTTAGAGGGACACCTTTCGGTCCATGGATGGATCTGACTTACCCTGGTGGCGACCCCACGCTAGTCCACATGTTTCTACAGTTGGAGGTCGAGGTCTCCAATGGTGATCCGGAGGAGATGTATTTTGATTTCTTCGGGCATCAATTGCGGTTTGGGCGTCGTGAGTTCTGTCTAATTACATGACTACTTTTTGGAGAGGCTCCCCCCCTTCCTCCCTTAGCAGACATTCCTTCGTTCGTAGGGTTTGGGGTGTGTCAGCATCTCGTTTGAAGCTGAAGACAGTCATGGAGACGATGAAACAGGGCCTTAGGGCCCTAAGCGACCAGGATGATGTCCGTGTATGCTTGGTGGCGATCGTGAATATGGGCTTCAAGGGCCGTGAGTGGAGCCAGACTGCTTCCGAGACGGTCCTTAGGGTCGTCGAGGACTTGGATTTGTTTAACAAGTACCCGTGGGGTAGCCACATCTGGACACATAGCTACACTATTATGCACCGAGCCATCGCCAGACGCCCCGATCGACTTGCCAAGATGAATCTTTGTGGATTTACATACGCCTTCAAGGTTAGATACGTAGTATAACATAAATAATAATACATAAAAATTGTTTGGCTTTCCTTTTTACGTACTTTCTCTTCTTGTGTAATTCCAGATATGGATCTTGGAGATGTTTCCCGCAGCCTGTCAATATTTCAACAAGCGCACCGACAGATTACATAGGGGAACCCGTTGGGACCGGGGTCTTTCCCTAAATAGGCAGACTTGGATTGAGTTCTTCAGTCAATCTAGACATGTAAATTCTTTTACTATGTTTACAATGTTGCATACGTTAGTCCCGCTTATTAAATTTTTTGTGTTTTATCATATATTTAGCCGCCGCTTACGCCTTTCGAAAACCTTGTGCCTACTGCCTACGAGAGGGACACGCCTTGGTACAGAAACAGCGTGGCCTTTATTGACAGAGAGGCGGCAAGGGTTCAACGTCCCTCTCCTTCCACATCTGACGAAGATGAGGAAGACGACGCGAGGCCTCCTTCCGATCGATATCAGCCGCCCCCTTCCGATCGATATCAGTCGCCCCCTTCCGATCGATATAAGGCGCCCCCTTCCTCCTCCCATCAAGATCCGACACACGTCTACGGGCCATTTCGTGGCAGTCATGATGAGATGTGGGACTACGTCCACGGGCCTGTAGACACACGTTTAGACTATCTGGAGGCAATCGCCAGACAGTTTGGCGTTGTTCATGTTAGTGTTTAACTTAATTTGTCGGCCACGATTTTTTAGTGTAGTAGCTGTGTCCAAAGTGGAAGAGTTTTAAAGTCTTGTGCAAATGTTTTAATTATGGAAGTTGAGGGGTCAATTGTTAAAATTGGGATAAGGTATAAAATGGCACAAAAACCCTAGGAGAGTCATTTTTTCTCCTGGATTGTTTGTGGTTGACGGCTGTGTTTTGAGAGAGGAAGGAAAGAAGGGTTTTGGAGCTCTTGTGGGATTTGGAGAGAAAGAGTCATCAAGATTGGAAATCAAAGAAAAGGGGTGTGTTGGGGATTCGTTTTCAACAAAGAATCCATCAGGTAATTTCCTTTCTCTATCTTTCAGCTGTGGAATTTTTGATTAAAGATTGAATACCTATGTGGGTTTTTGTTAAAGTTGGGTTTGAAGCTTAATGAGAGAAATGAGGCATTTTACTGTGTTATTGTTGCTAAGATATCAGTAATTGTTGAGTTTAGTGACCGTGATGTAGTTGTTAATCTTCATCTGGGGGATTTCGGCCGTTTCTGGGATTTATCGGGCCAATTAAGAGACATGTCGACGTCCGGATAACTTCCTGGACGTCCGGACACTTTGAGCGGTTGAAGGTTTCCGGGTAAGTGTCCGGTAGTCGTGTGGGTGTCCGGATGATTGGATATTCCGGATAGAGTGTTGTCCGGATCGGGTGTTGTCCGAATCGGGTGTTGTCCGGATAGGCTGTTGTCCCAAAAGCTTGTGTCCGGAAAGGTGTGTGTGTCCGGATAAGTGAGTAATCAACTTACGTTTTGCCCATTCATTCAGGGAAACCGAGTGGAAGTGCCTATCTGAGTAGGAAAGGAAAGTAAGCGTGCCAGGTGAGTTTTTCTAACTAAAGCTTGATGGTACTTGTTCATTTACTTGTACATGTGTGTTCGCTTAACGTATGTCGCATATAAATTACTTATGCATGGCGTGATCTATATGGGGGGTGTGCCCCATACGATATGTGTGATCTATATGGGGGTGTGTCCCATATGTTATAGTATGATGTTTATGGGGGGTGTCTCATATGTTATAGTATGACGCTTATGGGGGGTATGTCCCATATGTCATGGTGTGGTGTTTATGGGGGGGGGGGGGGGGGTGTCCCATATGTTACTTGCCAAACTGTTTATTGATTTATGTTTCGCAAACTCTTTAATTGCTATATGTGGTGTGGATGTAACTGAGGGACCTCACTAGACCTCGTGGTCTAACCCTCGCATTTTCAAAACTGAAACCCTTTTCAGGTAAGCAGGTTAAGGGCAGCTCCTCTAGTGATAAAGAGAAGGCGTGAGAGCGGGCGTGGTTTGACATTAGTGGACTTCCTTTACATTCCTATATTAGAAACTCTCAGTTGTAATTAGGGTTATTCCGCAAACCCAAATGATGAATTTTGATGGTGTGAACCTTGGGTCAAGTCTTGGCGATTTATTATAATTGATGTCTTATTTCGGCATGCTTTGGAGTGGGTTGTTACATTTAGTTTGTATATTAATATTACGTTCTAAATTTGTTTTAGCTGTCGAGTACGACGCCGATCACCGCTCCGTTCGGACAGGGGGCACATGCGACGTTTGGCACCACATCCTATCCGTCATTCCTTGAGAATGTAAGTCACACGGAGTAACCATTATAGTTATATGTTAGTTCCTAAATTTGTAACTCTTATAACGATCAATGTCACGCAGGCCGGGATGTCGGGGGCATACACATCCCAAATGCCGCCGTTTGGCACCACATCCTATTCGTCAATCCCGGAGAGTGTAAGTCACACCGAGTAACCATTATAGTTATATGTTAGTTCCTAAATTTGTAACTCTTATAATGATCAATGTCACGTAGGCCGGGATGTCGGGGGCATACACATCCCAAATGTCGCTGTTTGTCACCACATCCTATTCGTCAATCCCGGAGAGTGTAAGTCACACTGAGTAACCATTATAGTTATATGTTAGTTCCTAAATTTGTAACTCTTATAATGATCAATGTCACGCAGGCCGGGATGTCGAGTGCATGGGGTTATACAGCCCCAATTACGACGTTCGGCACCACATCATTCACGGACCTCTTTGGCCTATCGGACGCAGACTATTACAGGCCGAAAATGTCGGGGTCGTCGTACGTCACACCACCAGCTTCCATGCATACTGTAAGTTATTTTGGTAGTTTTGGTTTAATTGTGAACATTTCCTAAATTGTACTTAAAACATCTAATAACTTAATTTTCAGTCGATGAGGTCGGGACAGGACTTCCGTCAGCCGGAAATTTTTTCGAGGAGCACTTCTCGGAGCTGGAAGATGACCCGATGGATGTTGTAGATCCACAGGCGGAGGTTGCATCCCCGTCTAGGCCGGTTCGGGAGACGAAACGTTCACGCTATTTTGGTCACCCATAGACACGGCAAAAATCTACCACACCGCCCCCTCAAAAGCAAACAAAGGAAGCAGGAAAGAAAGCGGGAAACAAGGGAGGAAAGAAGGCGGGAAAGAAAGCGGGAAAGGGAAAGTTGGCTTCATTGGAGCGTCTACCGGCATCGGATATATTGATCAAGTGCCAGGCTGGTGACCTCCTCCGCCTGATATTCATCCCTTACTTGAGTCTGGACATCACCCCCCGCTTTTTCGAAGTATTGCTGGCAGTTGACCCTTTGGACTCTGAGTTAGAGGATGTGGTTAGTATGAAGTTTAACTATAGTCATATAATCAAATATATTTATATTACATGTCTAACCATCTATTTTTTATGTATAGCACGTGCATTGTTGGGTCGCCATGCTCCAAAATTCCCGTGGACCAGACACGAGGTGGACCATCATGCACAGTAGTTTCTTTCATTACATGGTCAGTCCTCATCAAGGTCCCGCCTCTGTGGCTAACTCGTGCAACGGTCAAGAAGGGGTTTCTTGGCGGTACCTCGATATTGTATGTAAATCGTTTTACTCTTATTTTATTTAAGTTGTTTGGTTGCTAACTAAGTTGTCTAATATTGTAATATTTCAGATCTACATCCCTATCTGCATTCATCCTAAACATTGGGTGCTCGGGGTGTTTGCTCTTGATCGTATGCAGATGACCCTATATGACAGTGACCCTGCCCGTATCTATACAGACGCTTTGGATGCTCGTGTTGCCGAATTTAAAGTTCAGCTGCCGCAGTTCTTTAGTATGATCAAGGATAGGGCCCGTCTCGATAAGGCAGTGCACTTCCGTCATAAGTCCGCCAAGCGTGTACCACGCCAACAAGGGATCAATGCGGATTGCGGTGTTTGGTTATGCCGTAATGTCAGCGCCTTGATTTCAGACGATGTGGTAGAATTAAACCCTTCCCGCACCGAAGAAGTGGCGTTGGAGTTTCGCAAACATATGGCGGAGAGCATTTATGCTCATTGTGTTCCACGGCAAAATGATTAGGTTGTTTATGTAGCATTAAATGATTGTTATTTAAACTTTGTTAACTTATTTTGTTATAGTATTTAACTTGAAGTTATAATTTTGTTTATTATTTTGTTAAAGTATTTAACTTGAAGCCTAAAAAGCCTATTATTTGAGTATCGATATCTCATTCACACATACTCCGTTTTGGACACATTATATATCGTTTCAAAGCTCTCATATAGGAGAACATAAACCCACCAAGAGTTAGTTATATATAACATATATATATATATATTAAAATGTGTCCAAAGTTTAGTAAAAACCATATTTTTACTAAAATTTTCCAACACCTAGTAAGTAGGTTTATGAAACTTGCGGTAATCCTAATACAGAGATTATAGGATGAACAGGCATTTATTTCTTGATTCACATGTGCATTAATCCTTCGACTACTTAAAGACTAATTTTCAGCCTAAAGAACGACCTTTATTCAAGAGCAGAATTCCTATTACAGTCATATACAACAAACAGTGAGAAAGTTCAATAATGTGACCGCATCCAAAGGTGGTCAAGGAGATTAGGAATTGACCCCAAAGGAACCGGATGATCCATGTTTCATGCTACTGAGTGAACTCAATGAACCGGCGAAGGGGTTTTTGTTAAATGGAAGTCTTATTGTCGAAGCCGAGTTTTCTTTGGTTGGAATGCTTAAAAATTTCATCTGAAAATTGGTGTCTTCCTTGTGTGATCTAAAGAACTTTATATTTTTAGGTATAACAGAATTTTGTTACTAGTACTGTATTGGTTCTTGTTGTCTGGAAGTGATTCATATGATGCAAAAATTGGTATTATGTAATGTAGAACAGTATCTATATTATAGAAACTTGCATTTGACAGTGCCATATAAATATGATCTAAATTCTCATTAATTAGTTATGTGCATTAATCCTTAGACTACTTAAAGACTAATTTTCAGCCTAATGAAAGACCTTTATTCAAGAGCAGACTTCATTTTGCAGACGAATCTTGCAGTTACTTTTTCAGTCGAATCTTACATGCTCTTTTGCAGACGAATATTGCAGTTACTTTTTCAGTCGAATCTTACAGACTCTTTTCAAACGAATCTTGCAGTGAACTATTCAGACGAATCATGCAGACAACTTTTCAGACGAAATCTTTGACCATATCCTCATCCCTGATGAAGAACATACATTTTCACGGCTATAAGTAGATGGCATGATAAAGTAGTAATTCACAACTTGCTATCTATCTTTTATACATTCTTTTACACCGTTTACAAACATTTTCTCGCTTTTCTTAACACTATGGCTGGAGGTAGGGGTGAGCAAAACCCGACCGACCCGACCAACCCGACCGACCCGATTGGTCCGAACCCGAAATTAGCCCGAACCCGAATGGCCCGAACCCGACCAACCCGAACCCGAACATGGTAATCGGGTAAATCGGATGGGGGCGGGTGGGGGATTTTTCAGGCCGAACCCGCCCGAAACCCGAACTATATATATATATATTTTTTTTTTCTTAAATATTATTTATATTTTATATATATATATATGTTGCTGCAGTGTGTGTATATATATATATATATATATATATATATGTTGTGCAGTGTGTGCAGTGTGTGTATATATATATATATATATATATATATATATGTTGTGCAGTGTGAGTGTGTGTGTGTGCAGTGTGTGTGTGTATATATATATATATATGTTGTGCAGTGTGTGCAGTGTGTGTATATATATATATATGTGTGCAGTGTGTGTATATATATATATATATGTGTGTGCAGTGTGTGTATATATATATATATATATATATGTGCAGTGTGTGTATATATATACCTATATATGTATTTACGTGCAGTGTGTGTATATATATATATATATATATATATGTGCAGTGTGTATATATATATATGTGCAGTGAGTGTATATATGTGTAGTGAGTGTATATATGTTCAGTGACTGAAGTATGCAAACAGTTAGGATCGACCCAACCCGAACCCGAAACCCGACAACCCGATCACCACCCGAACCCGACAACCCGATTTAGACTTAGGGCGGGTTTCGGGGCCTCCAACTTCCACCCGAAACCCGATTAACCCGAAATGAAAAACCCGAACCCGCCCGACCCGCCCGTTTGCTCACCCCTAGCTGGAGGTTCAAGATCAAGGAGGAACAGGTCGACGAATGGGGCTGGAACTTCACGTTCGGTAGCCTACCAACCACTGAACGATGGAGCTCGCCGAAGTACCTGGAAGGTACCGGAAACAGACGAGGAGTGGAGAAACCTTGGGCGAACTGCGGTCGATTATCCATTCACGGCTGAGGAGATGGCATGGGAGAATTACCACTTCGATAATGACAGGAAAAGCCCACCAATGTATCATTGTACCCAGCCGACGGGTCTTCCACAAAGTCAACAAATTACTCCCTTAGTGCAAAAATTCATTGATAAGACGAACGCCGGTATCGAAAAGGTAAAAGGTATGTGGAACCATACCAGGGGGATTCAGCAGGGGAAAATGAAGTATCTAGCGGAGAAAAAACGAGAACTGGCCATGGCTAGGGCTCACGTTCGGGAGGTGCAACGACAAATTAAGGAAGTAGAAGAGGGACTACAAGAAATCGAAGACGACTACACGGGAATGGAGGACGTCGTCAAGGAAAAGGTTGACTTCATCACCGGAATCCATGACGCATTCCAGTCATAGATTTCTTTGTTTACCTGCACTGTATCCGTTTCGGTTGGGAAGATGATTTGCAATAACTGATCTTTTAATTAATTTGCTTATTAAATAACTTAAAATGGGGAAAACATTTTCTTTAATTAACTTCTATATTAAATACATTAAAATGGAAAAGAAACAATACATTAAAAACCTCAACTACATAACCTAAAAACTACAGGGACCAAAAATGTAATTTTTTTGCCACAAACTTGAGGGGCCAAAAACGTAATTTCGGCTTACCGCGGGACCACCGCGGAGCAGGGGCCAAAATTCTACCGAGTCCAAAGTGGAGGGGGTCCGCGACTTCCGCGGCCAATCTTGAGGGGCCAAAAGTGTACCGCGGGCATTCTTGAGGGGCATCCGCGGGACTTTTGGCCAAAGGGTCGTGACACGTGGGCGTGGCCTGCGATCGTGGGGCCCACCGCCGAAAATTTGGGTATTTTGGTAAAGTCGACGAGATTTTGGGTATTTTGGTAACTCAGGGTCAAACTTTGGGTATTTTATTTAAATTCCCTATGTAAAACCATAACTCAAAAAATTTGTCTTTTTTGTTAGTTTCTATATTTAGAAGATTACACATTTTCCCCCAACAATTTTCAAGTTTAAAAACGATGGCAATACTTTAGGTTTCGAGGAATATATGGTTATAGGACCAAATATATAAATATTTTTTTGCATTTTTTTTGGAAAGGGTATCCCAGGCACAACCCGGACTAATCCCTGACAATTTTGAAACTTAAAGATGTCTTATCAATGTTGAGGACGTCTGGGATCGAACCCTGGGTAGATGGTACATATACATTTTGGTAAGCAATTTTTAGGAATATATTATGTATTTTAAATGGGTGTCCGCATTTACGTTGTATTTTCCTTTTTTATGTTTAAATTTAGAAAAACTATAAGAGGATACATTTTGTCAAAATAAAGAAGTTACGAACGATGGAACAAAAGGCAAAACTAAGATGGTTTCATCCTACCAAGAGAGTTGCAACCCAGTGGCAAGGTAAGTCCCTGGAGTCGGTGCTGGAAGGCCTGGCTCTCAGGGTTCGAACCTCGCGGTGAGCGCTCCATGGTATCCAGACTTTGGGCTTGGCCTTTGGACCGGGTTCAGGGCCGGAAGTCGCGGTTAGCCCAATGTGGTTGCCGTGCCCGGTGGGGCGGGTCATAGGATCCGTTCAGTCGACGGGGATTAGTCGGGTGGCCCTAATCGAGCCCGGATACCCCGCGAACGTGTGTGAGTAAATGCCGTTAAAAAAAAATATGGTTTCATCCTAAAGTTCAATTGGACATGGTTTAAAATATATGCATATAACTAATGTCTAATGATTAATTATTTAAACATTTTATAAAAAATCTATACATATAATAAATAAGTAACTACATTGACACATGTCGTCGTCTGGTGTGTCGGCTTTATTGTTTTCCCGCCTAAACATGTATCTGGACGCCTTTATATTATAGGTTCAATTAAGACACTCACATTCACTCATCCTTAATTAAATTTTTAATATTTATATCTTACATTTACTACCCTTATAATTACCTATGTAGTTACTTTTAATCCATTACTTTTTTATTTTTCATTTTAGACTCTTATCATATAAACATAAATAATGTATATGAACTAAAATGCATTAAAAAACATTTTTATTTTTACAAGTTGTATCATTATAATCGTTTCGTCAATACCTTCGAAATAAGCCCAATATTGAATATTTTTGGATTTAATTATATTATTAAATATCATAAATATATACGAATTAATGTGTCGTGATTAGTATGAGATTTGTTGAAATTAGTATGAGATTTGATACATTTAAATAATCACTAAATTGTCGTGATTTTCTTTTTGCGATTTCATATCAATTTTTACTTCGAAGTCGAATTCCTTCGACGAATTACAATTCTATCAAATTTCATTCTGTCAACGAAACACTTTTGAAATTATCATAAGAGATTTAATTACTTGGAAAAAAAGATATCACTTATCAACTGACTTTTGGATTATGAGTTCGAACATTTTTCAAAAATATAAATATGCAATTATTGTGTATTCATTTGATAAATTCATTTAGTAACGACATTTATAATATGTATCAAACTTAACATATTTTTATCTTCAAGATAAGAGTAAATTACAATTTTGGTCCCTGGTGTATACCAAAATCACCGAAAGTGGTCCCTAAACTTCAAAAACGACATTTTTCGTCCCTGGTCTCCTTATTTTGCTCTGAAAGTGGTCCCTAGCTACAGTAACTCTGTTAAAACCCAGTTAAGTTAGGGGCAAAATGGTCTTTTTACATTTTTTTGGCTCTTTTTCTATTAAAATAAAATATTTTATATTTTATATATTTATATTATATATATAGATATGTATATATATATATACACACACAGTGGTGGAGAAACCACCATCACCACTCCACCACCATCACCACGACACAACGTCTTCTCCGGCACCACCTCCGGCGACTACTTCCGGCACCACCACCATCATTCTTCTTCTTCCTTTTTTTCCTTATCAATACAACCACCACCATCATTCTTCTTCTTCTTCTTCATATATATATATATACCAGAGACGAAAATTGTAGTTTAATCTATATACATATATAATATATACACCACCATCGCCTTCCACCATTACCGCCGCAACACCACCACCTGCAACCATCACCTTCGCCGCCGCCTGAAGTTTTGTTTCTACAAATTGCCTCTCCTCATCCCATCCAATCATAAACCAATTCCATTTGGGTGTTTCTTGTTCATTAAAATCCCAATTATAAAGGATCAAAATATTCTAATTTCGTTATTGTTTATTAGATTCTTGAAATGAAAATACCTATCAAAGTGGAGTAAAGTTTTCAACTTTTTTCTTCTTTCCCCTTAAAAAACGATTCTTAATCCGATTTGGTGGATTCTGGTTCATGGAGAAAGAAATCGTTAGAAGTTGAATTAGGATCTGGGTTTCTTGAAAAAATTGTTAATTGGGGGTTGTTGAAAAAATTGTTAATTGGGGTTTCTTGAGAGAAAAAAACATCAGAATTTCGTATTCTGATTTGGGTTTCTTGAAAAAATTGTTAATTGGGGTATGTTGAGACGATGTGTATTGGGGTTATGTGTATATATATATAT
Organism: Saussurea involucrata; assembly: GCA_033807775.1. NCBI lineage: Eukaryota > Viridiplantae > Streptophyta > Magnoliopsida > Asterales > Asteraceae > Saussurea > Saussurea involucrata. Next base: position 54,156,377 of record CM066316.1, read on the forward strand.
ATACATATGTATATCTATAAATATATAAATATAGAGTAAACTACATCAATCATCACTGTGTATATATATGTATATGTGTGTATCATGATGAAGACGATGTAGGAGGATGATGATGAAGACGATGTAGGAGGATGATGATGGAGTAGTGATGGTGGTGGAGTGGTGATGGTGGTGATGGTGGAGTTCCACCACTATGTATATATATAAATATATATAATATAAATATATAAAATATAAAATATATTCTTATTTTATTTTATTTTAATTGAAAAATAAATAAAATAAGTAAAAAGACGATTTTACCCCTGACTTAACTGGGTGTTTAACGGAGTTACTGTAGCTAGGGACTACTTTCATAGCAAAATAAGGAAACCAAGGACGAAAAATGTCGTTTTTGAAGTTTAGGGACCACTTTCGGTGATTTTGGTATACACCAGGGACCAAAATTGTAGTTTACTCTCAAGATAATATTCCCTATTTGTGGAATTTTTGTTTTCTTTTTATCAATTACATTAATATGTCACAAAATTATTCAACAACTATTAAACATTAAATAATTAACTTAAAACACAAATTTGATCTTCGCGCAACGGACGAGCTAAATACTAGTAATATAACATGTTAAGTAGAACGAGATAGGAAAACATAAATAAATTATATAATATGTTAATTAATAGAATTTCAATTTGATTTATTATATATAATATAAAAAAAAAACAAAGTTAGTCAACCTACATATCTTAATTAACTAATAATTTCTCCATTTAAATTAAATAGTTTACTAAAATGTTTATCAAAGTTTTATTATTTATAAAACAAAAGAAATATAACATTAACTTTTATGTAATTTATAAAAACATTTTTAAAATTGTTATATTTGTTTTTTTGTTGACTATCAATATATTAAATAATAATAATAATAATACAAAAGTTATTAATACTAATTAATAACAATTAAAGTAATTAATAACTACTAATTACACTAAAAGTCTTAGAAAAAGTAACATATTAAATTCACTTAAATAAAATCATTTTTCTAACATTATACGAACGTTGGAATCTAGAAGCATCAAATCAACTAAGGCAATGTTTGGCGGACATTAGCAATTTTATAAGCTAACTTAGTTTTTTAACTTATTTTAAAAGTCTTGTTTAGATGGATAAAAAATAGCTTAAATGCTAACTTATTGAAACAATACCTGAAGTTGCGTTCCAAAATACTCCAAGAACTTTTTATCACTTTCTTTTATTTATACCCTGATTAATATTCATTACTATTTTATTATTATGATTATCAGTAGTATAAACATTCATGTATTTATTAATAATTGTTGTACACACTCCATCTAAAGTCATACATATGTAACAATCGATCTATAATCATATATGTTGTAATAGTGGATACATAGCAATACATGTGTAAGAAATTGTTGTTTACTTATAATTTAATGAGCTTAATGGTTTGAACGACTTATCCACTTAGTCATATAAGAGTTTTTCTTCACGGCTTAATCGTGAAGCCATTATATGGAATAAGCCATTGACCCTTCATTTGTCCCTATTAAGCCACATCAAACAAATTAATACCAAAAATACTCTAGATATAATCCAACACTCTCCTTGCCTCAAACCCATCAATCCCCCGTCCATCATACAAACAAAACTTAACAATATAGGAGTTAATGGACCCCTAACAAGGCCTCCAAAAACATTGGGCCGCCCCTGGCTATGCATATGTGCGCACGTCCGCCAAAAAACAAACATGTGTATGGACATAATCAAATGAGAACCTCAATGATGTTGGGAACCTATAAGAATCAAGCTCGAAAAAAGTGAATTAATCCATACGAATAAACGTAAATTAATCCATACGATAAAAGTAAATTAATCTATACAAAGTTTAATGAAAAAACAACCATTTAATTTCATTCAAGATATTGTTTGACATGTATTTGTTGTTTCACCGTCTGTCGTTGATAAAAACAAATGGTTTTGTTCACCAAATTTGTCTCGCCGATTCTCACAAAGAGTCGTTGTTGGGACTCGAATGCAGAGAGTGGAATCAACCATGATGATACGGATCAATGGGTTCACATCCTTTAGGATTTTGACGGTGTGTGGATTTTTAAGGCGATTTTTTTTTGAAATATGTAAAAGGGAATTTAATTAAAATACCAAAAGTTTGACCCTGAGTTACCAACATACACAAAATCTCGTCGACTTTACCAAAATACCCAAATTTTCTACGGTGGGCCCCGCGATCGCGGGCCTACGCCCACGTGTCACGACCCTTTGGCCAAAAGTCCCGCGAAGGCCCCTCAAGAATGCCCGCGGTACACTTTTGGCCCTTGCCCGCGGAGGTATTCCGCGATCGCGGGATGGACTTGCCACGCGTCGCCATAGGGTTGAAACCCTAATTTCTTTAATGTCTCAACCACCCCTAACCCTAATTTTGGCCGCTATAAGAGAGAGGGTGGGGGACCTTCTTTGGCCACCGCATTCAAAAAAAAATCTCTCCCAAACTCTTTCAATTTGTCGTGTGAAATACGTGCTCGGTTTGTTTGAAGATGGCTCGTGTTACTCGTTTGGTAAGTTTTTCTTAAGTTTCTTGTACTTTTCTTGTATGTTGTTATTTTAAATTTTAAAATATATGATATGTATGTTGTTAGAGTGTTTATAAGTTTGTTGTATGTTTGAATGTAATATTTGTATGTTATAATGTTGTCTCTATTATAGATGTTAGAGTGTTTTTTATAAAAATAAATGTGTGTTTTTATAAAAAAAATGTTAAAAGTGTTTTTTTATAAAAAAAGATGTGTTTTTATAAAAATAAATGTTAGAGTGTGTTTTATAAAAATAATTGTTAAAGAGTGTGTTTTTTTTATAAAAAGATGACCGCTTTTTATAAAAATAAATGTTGAGAGTGTTTTTTATAAAAAAAGATGTTAAGTGTGTTTTTATTAAAAAAAAGATGTTAAGAGTGTGTTTTTTTATAAAAAAAAAGATGTTAAAGTGTTTTTTATAAAAATAAATGTTAGAGTGTGTTTTATAAAAATAACTGCTAAGAGTGTTTTTTTATAAAAAGATGAGTGTTTTTTATAAAAATAAATGTTGAGAGTGTTTTTTATAAAAAAGATGTTAAGTGTGTTTTTATAAAAAAAAAGATGTTAAGAGTGTGTTTTTTTTTATAAAAAAAGATGTTAAAGTGTTTTTTATAAAAATAAATGTTAGAGTGTGTTTTATAAAAATAATTGTTAAGAGTGTGTTTTTTTATAAAAATAAATGTTGAGAGTGTTTTTTATAATAAAAGATGTTAAGTGTGTTTTTATAAAAAAAAAGATGTTAAGAGTAGTGGTGGCCAAATCGACCCGACCCGGCCCGACAGGCTAAACCGACCCGAAACCGGCCAAGAACCGGTTCTGGCCCGACCCGGTCAGGAACCGGTTTCAAGCCCGAAAGCCGGGACCGGTTCGTGTATATATTAATTTCCTCGGCCCGACCCGGGACCGGTTCGTGGCTCGGTTCTTGACCCAACCCGGCCCGAATTTTTTTCAAAAAAAGAGCCGTTTTTTATAGCCGTTTGGACTCCAATGTGACCGTTTTTTGGCTCAAAAATACCCCCTCCAACCCCATATAAATACTAGGGATATTATGGAGTGATTCACCACTTACAATTGCTTACAAAACGCAAAAAACGCTTACAATTCTCATTTCTCGGCTCTCGCTATATTCGTTTCTCGCATACAAAAACGCATACAATTCTCATTTCTCGGCTCTCGCTATATTCGTTTCTCGCAAAAAACGCATACAATTCTCTAGTCTCAACTCTCAAAAAAATGGCCTAACAAAATTACACCGTTCTTCCCGAGCATGGACGAAAAGCATCGGTTTGGGAGCATTTCAACATGGTGATGTTTTCCGACGGTACAAAAAAAGCGCAATGCAAACGGTGTGGAGATTTCCTTAAACCCGAGTCAAATAGCACGTTAAAGCGGCACTTCGAAGAGAGATGCAAGAGGTTGAAATCGGGTGACGATCCAAGTCAACCCATACTTGACAATTCCGGTCAAGTATGGTCGTATAATGATGATATCGCCCGACAAATGCAAATGAAATGTGTCATTCAAATGGGGTTGCCGTTCGGACATTTCGACAATCCTCACATTACGAACATGATCAAACAAGGGTTCCAACCACGCTACAATGGTTCGGTAAGTCGTCAAACTTTTCGGCGTGATGCTTTAAAACTTTGGAATACGGCTAAAAAAAGTATGTGAGAAATGTTTTTAAACTTACCCAACAAAGTTTCTTTAACTTGTGATGTATGGAGCGCACCATTCGGATTGCCACAATCTTATATATGCATAACGGCACATTGGATTGTGTCGGGATCGTGGCAATTATGCAAACGTGTAATCACGTTTGAGCAGTTTGGTTCGCCACATACGGGTGAGCGTCCGTTTACTATAATTATGAAATGTCTTCAATATTATAATTTAAAAAATAAAGTTATTAGTATTTCGTTTGATAATGCTAGTAATAATACGACATGCGTACAAAAATTACGTTTGGCTTTATCCCCTATTTTAGAGGGAAAATTATTTCATACACGTTGTTGCGCACACATAATAAACTTAGCCGTTCAAGACGGCTTAAGTTGCCTTAGTGAGCCTTTAACTAAGTTTAGGCTTATGTTACGCCGGATTTTCACAAGAAATAAAAAATGCAAAACGCATATAGAGAATATTGCAATCAAGTCGGTTTTAAAGCTTTGGGACCGGCGCACGATATGCCGGTTCGATGGAATTCGACTTGGAAAATGATGGATAATTTAATAAGACAACAACAATATATTCAAACATTTTATAACGTTCATTACCCGGATAACACGATAACTGAGGATGATTGGGCAATGATTTATGGCTTTCACGATATTTTGGGCGATTTCAAAACTGCAACAACTATGTTATCCGGTGTTTATTATCCAACGAGCCCTTTACTTTTAAATCAAATATATATTTTGGCAAGTAAAATTGCTCAATACGAAACGGATTTGTACTTACACGACATGGTGAAACCAATAAAAGCAAAATTGGTAAAATATTTTAAAGAGATCCCCTTCACTTTTCTTTGTGCCGCGGCATTAAACCCGTATTTAAATGTTACGGGTGTCGAAGTTTTAATACATTCAATATGTTGCTCGTTTGGTTTGGATTCTACAAGTAATTCTTTTTCAAGGAACCGCATACTCCAATTTAATAATGATTTTCATCAATTATTTGAGATTTATAGAGTTAATTATGGGGGAGGAAGCCAACCAACCCCTCAAATGTTTTCACCGGGTTCTAGTAGCAGCCGTGGCCGAAACCGACAAGACTTAATGTCAACTTTAATGCAATCGGTTGCCGTGGAATCTACTAAAAAAGCTAGATATGATGGGGATAATTTGGGTGAATTCAATCAATACACACGTACTAATTTTATAACGGCATCCTCCACAAACGTCTTAGATATTGAATCACTAGATTTATTAGAATGGTGGAAAAATAAACAACCGAGTTTCCCGATTATGGCGACTATTGCACTTGATATACTAACAATCCAAGCTAGTACCGTAGCTTCGGAGTCGGCTTTTTCTCTTAGTGGCAGGATCATATCGGCGAGTCGGACAAGATTAACCCCGCAATCGGTGGAGTGTTGCATATGTCTGAAGGATTACTTGGATGGAGAAGACCGTATTCAAAATAAAACGAACCTGGAGAATGATCTTGACGGCGTGGAAGAAAACTTAGCCGAAAACGAAGCCGATGAAAATCTAAGTACGCCGGGAACCGTTTTCGACAATTCTGATGTTAGTAGTGTCGGTGACGTCTCCCGATACGACGATGATGAAGAACTAGACACCGAACGCCTTGACGATCGGACGGCTATTGCACGACTACAGAAGTACAATACTCTTGAAGATTACAATCCAGATCAGAATCCATACTACGCTCCATACAATCCATTCAATTACAATCCATACGGATGGGGTGATGGGGGTGGGAGTTCGGGAGCGGGACCTTTGGCTTCGGGTGTTTATAATTTATGTATTGTAACTTGTAAGTTTGTAACTTAAAATTATATATAAATTATAAAACGTAAAAGTGTATTTTAGTGATATATATTATAAATAAAACGTATTTTTGAAGTGTATTTTACTGATCCAATGATTGCAATCCAATTTTTTACTTGTTAAAGTTTAGTAATTAATTATTATACAAAGAAATTAGTTAAAAAACAAAAAAAATTCGCAGGCCCGATTTAGAACCGGTTCTTGGCCCGGCCCGACCCGATTTTATATGAACCGGTTTTATATAACATTAAACGGGCCAGGGGTTTTCGGTTTAAACCCGGCCCGACCCGACCCGGTTCTCTCTTGACCCGGTTCTCATGGTTACTGTTTAGAACCGGTTTGTTCCCCGACCCGGCCCGAACCCGATTTTTGGCCACCACTAGTTAAGAGTGTGTTTTTTTATAAAAAAAAGATGTTAAAGTGTTTTTTAGTGTGTTTTATAAAAATAATTGTTAAGAGTGTTTTTTTTTATAAAAAGATGAGTGTTTTTTATAAAAATAAATGTTGAGAGTGTTTTTTATAAAAAAAGATGTTGAGAGTGTTTTTTATAAAAAGAAATGTTAAGAGTGACAACTTAGGTCCCTAAACTTTGGTGAATGACAACTTAGGTCCCTAAACTTTGGTGAATGACAACTTAGGTCCCTAAAATTTTGTGAATGACAACTTAGGTCCCCTAACTTTGGTGAATGACAACTTAGGTCCCCTAACTTTGGTGAATGACAACTTAAGTCCCTAAACTTTGGTGAATGATAACTTAGGTCCCCTAAGTTCTTTTGATAAATAAATTTCCGTAAATAAATGGTATGAATATTAAATTGGTTTCACATGTCACACTCAAGTTCATTTTGGCCTCTTGCCAAAACATCTATATATAACACTATTATATATTGAAATAAAATAAACCGCAACATATCTATTTGGATTTTGTCAAACGAGTGTAAATAGCCCTAAGGTATGTGGGGATTTAAGCAATCCTTGTGATTCTTCTGCTACCTGGAAGTCCAATAGATTGAGTGGTTTCTTTTCTAATGTTGATCCAAACCCTCAGTGATTTGATAATGACCCTATCTTAAATACTTAGTGAAAATTGTAAGTAAACAATATGTATCAGAGTTTCACTATCACTGATAAGTACTAAGATCTTACAGTACTGCTGATAGGAACTCTCGCACTTTTAGATTAAACATTCAGCGAACACTGTTCACCATATCGCTGAGTCTGTTCAGTCCTTATGATGATCGCTGATAAGTTAGTTGTTTACTTATGATCCCTGAAGACAAGATTCACGTCAACAAAGGTTCTACGCTGAAGTCGAAGATCAAGCTCAAGAACCAGCGACAAGTCTCCTAATGAACTGATGCGGATCAGCGAAGACTCAGATTTGTCCACTCAACGTGAAGTATCAAGTACAAGACTTCAGCTATCGCTGAACTTTATCATCTGCTGAATAGTAAATGATAATCGCTGAATCAACGAAAGCTGATCATGAAGTCCTCCGTACAAAGTACTTTTGTCTTAACCTCCCTTGCACGCCACCGTACGAAATGTCAGAAAAGAACCTCTGAAAATCTGAAATCGTACAACCACTCTGATACTACACTGTTCATTCATGCGGCTACTAAGGTTGTCATCAAAGGTCAATGACATGCAACCAATCCGCTAATGACACGTGTAAAGTATATACTAGATTGCATTAAATGCATGCAGTATATAAAGAGATGAACTCACTTCATTTGAAGAAACTTGCTAACTCTGGACAAGTTCAAATCTCTCAAGATAGGATTTTATTAGTAATCTCCTTATCTTTCTTAGTGCAAGAAAACCTTAGTGTTCCAACTTGTTTAGATTTAGGTTTATCCTTAATCTTGTTTCCGCAACAAGCTGTAAATTGTTAATGATTTATCAATAAACAATTTAGAAAAGTAAAATAGTGTGTTTGTATTCAACCCCCCCCTTCTACAAACTTGTTTAAGCCTTTCGGGACCAACAAGTGGTATCAGAGCAGATTTGTTTAATCTCATAAACAAGATCTAATCTAAGATATTTTCTCTTCCTTGCTATTATCTGAAAATGGCCAACTCAAACACAAACACTCACTATATCGACAATGGTTCTCTTGCAAAACCCCCTAGATTTTCCAGAGACAACTTCAACTTATGGAAAAATAGGATGACACTCTTCTTAGAAGGTGTAGACCCTACTATACCTTACTATCTTGAAAACGGTCCACACATCCCTGTAACGATTGATCCTGCCGTTCCAGCCACTGCAACTAGAGCTGCTATTCCAGAAAGGCTGATTCCAAAGGAAATCCATCATTGGACCGATGAAGACAAGAAGAAAGTGGCTATAGATACAAAAGCCAGATCCATACTATCCATGGCCCTTCCTGACGAAGTCTACCATTCCGTCATGAACCTGAAATCCTCTAAGGCCATGTGGGACACAATATGTGTTCAGTATGAAGGAACGTCTGAAGTCCAGGATTCAAGAAAGATCAACCTGGTAAGACAATACGAAAGTTTCATCTCTGGTAAGAATGAAACTCTCTCTGAAGTACATCAACGTTTTAACTGCTTAATTATAGATCTTAAAACGGTTGGTAAGGAATATTCTAACTTTGAAGTTCTGACAAAGTTTTTAGAATGTTTACCTGAAAGCTGGGACAATTATTCCATGTGTCTCAAGCTGTCAAAAGATCTAAGATCAATGACACTCGCTACCTTATATGGCACATTGCTGAATCATGAGCAATCTAGCCATCTTAAGAAGAATCTTGTAAAAGATTCCAAAAGCACCCCTGTTGCTTTAATCTCAGAGGAACCTTCTACTCAGCGACCCGTGGTCACTATCACTGAGTTAGAAAGTAACTCTGAAAGATCATCAGATTCTGATTCTTCAGATGATGAATCCTTGGCTCTCCTAACTAAAAAGTTCAGGAGATTCGCCAAGAAGAAAATGTTTAGAAAGAACAAAACTCTTTCTATAGCTGACAAGCCTAAGTCATCAGCTTTTGTTGATAAGGCTACTGCTACTTGTTTTAACTGCGAAAAGACAGGTCATTTCGCTAACGAGTGCAGGTCAAAGAAAATCATGAGACCTTCAGCCTTTACAAAGAAATCCTTTGTTCCAAGGAATAAAGACGACAAATACTTAAAGCTGAAGGAGAAGTATGCAAAGCTGAAAAGCTTTAAGAAGAAGGGAAAAGGCCTAATGGCTGACTATGATTGGGCTGCTTCTGATGAAGAAGCCTCATCATCTGATTCTGAAGATGATGAAGCAAATCAATGTCTCATGGCCAAGATTGAAGAAGAGGAAGAAAGTTCAGACATTCCCTCCACTTCAACATCTGCCATTCAGGTATCACCTTCCTTCTTTACCAATATTGTAAATATTGATGAAGCTGATAGTCTCCGTAAAATCGAACTACTGACTAGAAGCTTATACGAAGCCATGAACGGCAAAGCTGTGGTTGAAAACCAAAATCTTGATCTCGCTGAAAAGCTTAAAAATTGCCACCTTCAAATAGAAAAGCTTTCTAAATTTGAAGAAGATTTTAAAGATCAAGTCCATTTAAATCAGCTAGTCAAAATTGAACGAGCGGAAGCTATCGCTGCATTAAAAGCTGAACAAGCTACTGTTGAAGGATGGTGTAATTCTTCAACAAAGATCACTGAGATAATTAAGGCTCAGATTCCTCTGAGTGATAAACGTGGTCTGGGTTATAAATATGATACTCCAATACCAACCACTGAACGTTCAATGCTTAAATTTGGAACGTTCGTATCCTCAGTAGCTGACACTTCTTCATCTCAGTACTCCTCGTCGATTACACCAATCCCTGAGGAAACTCCTACCTCCTCAAAAGGTAAGGAGAAAATGGTTTATTCAAAACCTACCTCTGTCTCTAAAGATAAAGGTAAAGGAATTGTAATTTATCAAAATCCTCAGAAGGGTACTTTAGTACCTAAGCTGAATGCTTCCAAAGCCTTAGTGATTCATTCATCTGGTTCTAGAAATCAGACCTCTGGATCAGTTCAGCGACCTACTCCTAGACTCAGAGTAGATGTCCTTGGTAAGAAATCTGAAGAACTGAATGTTCGTCCTATTTCAAAAACCAATAGTGTACTTGGTGCTGGCACTTCTAATTCCAAATTAAAAGCTCAGCACACAAGTGGTCCTAGAACTAATTTTAGTTATAGGAAATGTTATCACTGTGGACTTACCGATCATATTGCAAGTAAGTGTCCCACAGCCACCAAAGCTGATAAGATAGCTAAGGTGAAGATAGCACCAAAGAAGACCAAACCAGTTACAAGTCAGGTCAAGGTGACTCATACCGCTGAGGTCAAGAAATTGACCAAAGTGAAGAAAGACAAAGCTGAATCTTCAAATGCTGCGAAGACTGCTGAACCCATTCCAACCACTTCCACTGACAAACGCGTATACATGGTGAAGTGGGTACCCAAGCAAAACTAATCTTCCTTTGTATTGCAGGTTAAGAAGGGTATCTGGTATCTCGATAGCGGATGCTCTAGACACATGACTGGAAAGAAAAGCCTGCTCGCTGAATACAAGGAAGAGAAGGGTCCCTCTGTAACTTTCGGTGGAAATGGAAAAGGACACACCCGAGGGTATGGTGTACTTTCAAATGGTACAACATCCTTCAGAAGAGTCGCATATGTTGAAGGGCTGAAGCATAATCTTCTGAGCATCAGTCAGCTTTGCGACATGGATAACAAAGTGATTTTCACCAAGGAATCCTGCTTTGTCTCTGACAAAAAAGGAGAAGATAACTCTCAGCGGTTATCGTTTGGAAAATGTTTACGTTATAAACATGGACTCAACAACCACTGAGAACTCCTGTTTCTTCTCAAAGGCATCTTCTGATGTCAACTGGCTATGGCACAAGAGACTCTCACATCTCAACTTCAAGACACTGAATACTCTTTCATCCAAAGAGTTAGTCACTGGTCTACCTCAACATTCATACGCCAAAGAATCCTTATGTTCCGCGTGTGAAAAAGGGAAGCAGACCAAGGCAAGCTTTAAGTCCAAGCAAGTTTCCTCAGTGTCATCTCCTCTTCAACTACTCCACATGGATTTGTTTGGCCCCGTTAACAAACAATCCATCGCTGGAAAGAAATATACGCTGGTCATAGTTGATGAATTCTCTCGTTATACATGGGTAATGTTTCTCCGTTCTAAGAGTGACACCCCTGAAGAACTCATCACCTTTGTTCGGAAGATGGAAACTCTGAACAATATGACTGTTCGCTCAATAAGGAGTGATCATGGAACTGAATTCAAAAACAGTTCTCTTGATTCCTTCCTTGAGAGCAAGGGTATTTCTCATAACTTTTCGTCAGTGAGAACACCACAACAAAACGGAGTCGCTGAAAGAAGAAATAGAACAATTATTGAAGCTGCACGTTCAATGCTCAGCGATTCTCACCTGCCTACTCAGTTTTGGGCAGGAGCTGTCAACACGGCTTGTTTTACGCAAAACAGGTCGCTGATAGTCAAAAGATTCAAAAAGACAGCCTATGAACTTTTTCATGGGAGAAAGCCTTCAATCAGCTTTCTTCACATCTTTGGTTGTCAGTGTTTCATACTGAACAACAGAGATGCCCTTGGAAAGTTTGATCCTAAGGCTGATGATGGAATCTTTCTTGGATACTCCTCAGTTTCCAAAGCCTTCAGAGTCTTCAACCGAAGAAGACAAACTGTAGAAGAAACTATACACGTCACGTTTGACGAATCCCGTTCAGCGAACTCTAAACCGAACGCTGATACAGAAGAACTGAATCAATGGATGTTTTCTCATCTTGGTGATTCAGAAGATGTTCCCACTACTCATACTCATACAACTGAAAATGATGGTCCTACTATCATTCCCAATATGCAGAATAGTGAAGCTGAAACATCTTGGGTCTCAGCTGTTCCTATAAATACTATACCCGCAGTTGATCCAAATGTCTCAGAAATTCCATCTATTTCTCAGCAATCAGTGAATGAAGTGACAAATGCAAGCATTCCTCTCTTAGCTGATTATCCAGAAGTAGCTGAAGCCTCATCTTCAGTTTCTCCAGTTCAGACTGAGTCAGCGACGCATGCTCCGGCTCAGCGATGGACTGTAAATCACCCAATCGATCAAATTCTTGGTGATCCCAACGCTGGTATTCAGACTCGTAGAAGTGCAGGTAATATTTGTTTATTTGTTAACTTTATTTCTCTAACTGAACCAAAGAAAATAGATGATGCCCTCAGAGATCCAAACTGGGTCAGCGCTATGCAAGAAGAGCTGACTGAATTCGAAAGAAACAAAGTTTGGAAACTTGTTCGGAGACCAACTGACAAAACAGTGATAGGCACTAAGTGGGTCTATCGAAACAAGTTGGACGAACATGGTACTGTAACTCGCAACAAAGCTCGTCTTGTTGCTCAGGGATACAGACAAGAGGAAGGTATAGATTATGACGAAACCTTTGCTCCTGTAGCAAGACTTGAATCTATTCGTCTTTTCTTAGCATATGCTGTACACAAAAACTTCACTGTACATCAAATGGATGTTAAGTCAGCGTTTCTAAATGGAAAGCTGAATGAAGAAGTTTATGTGGAACAACCTCCAGGATTCTCAGATCCTAAGCGTCCAGGTTATGTTTATAAGCTGGATAAGGCACTTTATGGCTTGAAGCAAGCTCCTCGTGCATAGTATGACACTCTTTCTACTTATCTTCACCTTGAAAAATTTGAGAGAGGTAAGATTGACAAAACTTTGTTTTTTAGAAAAATAAAAGGTCATATCATTTTAGTTCAAATATATGTTGATGACATTATATTTGGTTCTACTAACCCTGAGCTTTGTACTCGTTTCGCTGATAGAATGAAAGATGAGTATAAAATGAGTATGATGGGTGAACTAACATATTTCCTTGGTCTTCAGATTAAGCAAACTGAAAAAGGAACTTTTATAAATCAGGGAAAGTATGTTAAAGATATGCTGAAAAAATTCGACTTAACTGAAAGTTCAGCTATGAAAACCCCTATGGCACCACCGCTGATACTTGATAAGGACACAAAGGGTGTTCCTGTCAATGTCACGCTGTACCGTGGGATGATCGGCTCACTACTGTATCTTACAGCTAGCCGACCCGATATTATGTTTGCAACATGTCTGTGCGCACGATATCAAGCTGAACCTAAGATATCTCATATGAAAGCTGTAAAGCGAATCTTTCGATATCTTAAGGGTACAGCGAATCTAGGTCTTTGGTATCCCAAAGATTCAGGATTCGATCTAACCGCCTATTCAGACAGTGATTTTGCAGGTTGCAAAATGGATAGGAAAAGCACCACAGGAGGATGTCAGCTCCTGGGTGGAAAGCTGGTAAGTTGGACAAGTAAGAAGCAAAACTCGGTGTCCACTTCCACAGCTGAAGCTGAGTATGTAGCCGCTGGAAGCTGCTGTTCTCAAGTCTTGTGGATGAGAAATCAACTACTAGACTATGATCTTCAGCTCTCCAAAATTCCAATCTATTGCGACAGCACAAGTGCCATCGCTATAGCAAACAATCCAGTGCTACACTCAAAGACAAAACACATAGAAATCAGATATCATTTTATCAGAGATCATGTGATGAATGGTGATATAGAACTTCATTTTATCCCAACTGATTATCAGTTAGCTGATTTGTTTACCAAACCTCTTGATGAGACAAGATTCAACTTTCTCATCAGCGAGCTTGGAATGCTGAACTTTGAAGGATAAATCTTCAGCGGTTCACATTTAATCAGCGATACGTTTATACATTCTTGTATAGGCTCTGGATAAAATAAACTAGTACAATCCATTTCATCATCTTCTCTCTGAATAAATTGGGTTAAACTGATATCAAGGTATGTTTTCTCTGACAAAACGCATGAAAATGCAAGATTTCAAATTCTTTCATCGCTGAATAATATTTTGAAATTTCTTAAAACCCTCACTGATATTTCTATTCAGTGCTTCATATTTTCCAAAGAGTCCCTGAGTTTTTTCTTTCAAAACCTCAGAGACAACGAAAGAATGTGAAAGGACAGTTGTGACGTCATTGCAACGGATAACACCAGGCACGTTTCTTTTTTCTGACACACGTTTGCACGTTTCGTTGTCTATCCAATCAAATGCAAACACGTGTCCGTGTCATGATGAAAAACTTTCCCGCTCAAGTTTTTCTCTCTCTACTCTCTTCCTATATAAACTCTCTCAAAGTTTATATTTGTCTTTTATGCGAATCAATCTTTCTCCGCAAGAAAAGAACATTGTTGCATTTTGTGCTCTCGATCTTCAAGAACTATTCATCATCTTCTTCATCAAACTCAAGGTCAATATGTTCTTATCTTTTATCAAATGCAAATAACTTGTTTTCGATCTTATCATTGTTTTACACAAGATCAAACAAAAGAACTCAAAAATAAAATCATTTTGTTTCATGGTTTTATAAACACAACCATTTCATGGTTGTTCTTCAAGTTTTAAATCTAAAATCTTAAACTTGTTCTTCTTTCGTATCCATTTTTAAAAAAAAACTGGAATACAAGGCTTATAGGTGTTATATTCGTTTTTTTTAAAACAAGAAAAACCCTAATCTTCATTAAGACTTTTTTGTCTGAATGAAATGGACAAAATTCGAAAAATCTTAATGGAAATTCTCTTTCCACATTAAGATATTTCTTATTTGTTAACATCTTTGGTTGAACTGATAATACAGTGAAATGGCAACTTCAAAGCTGAATGTTACCGCTGAGTCCATCTCCAGTGATTCTGAGGAACTGGAAATCACCAAAGCTCCTCAGGTTAAGTTTGAGCTGGATCAACTAGACTGGACAAAGGCAAACAACCTTTCAGCGCTTCTCGAGTTTCCTCCTCGGAAGCAGGTATCCCATCTAGACGACGCTGTGATTTTTTTGAAGAATAGCCCCATATACACAGCACTGACAATCACACCTCCTGCCAGTCAGCGTCTATTATCCCAATTCTGGTACTCTGCCAGACACACCAACCTACCCTCAGCCAAAGATCCATCTAAAACCATCGACTGCATACTCAGCGATACTGAGTATGGCACCATCAAGATAACCCCCGCAATAATCCGCAAAGCTCTGAAATTCCCTAACGCTACCTCAGAAAATGCTTTCATTCCATTTCCTGACCACAAGAAGCACGCTGACAGGGAAGAAATCATTGCTTTCCTTGATGCGATGGGTTACATCTGGGAGACTGGAAGAGACAAGCTACCTGAGAAGAAGCTGACGCTGATAAAGAAATCCAAGATGCCCAGCGAGATGAACTTCATCTTCGCTCACCTGATCAGCTGCATGACAGCGAAATCCGGATCTTCTGATCAAGCCGCTCAACCTCAGCAGGCCATGGGTTACGCACTGCTGAAAGGTCTCAACATTGACTGGGCCTCCATCATCTATGAAGACCTCATTCAACGTGTTGATTCTGCCGCTGACCGACCAGCATGGGTTCCTTACCCGCGATTCATCAGCGCCATCTTTCAATATGGCCTGAAGGACAGCTATCCTGAAGAGGGTGATCTGAAACTCTCTCAGATTGGCCCTAAAGTTCTCGACTTCAAGCCTGTCGCCAACGAGGTACGTCTCTCTACTCTTCTCACTCTTCTTAATTCTCCGCTTTCTGTGGCTCCTTCAGCGACAATACCCATCGCTGATACCCCGGTCACAAAATCCATTCCTTCTAAGAAAAGGAAACAATCTCTTACCCCTCTTGATTCCAAAAGGATCAAGAAAACCAAGGAGCAACCCCAACAGTTGCATGCTGAAGACTCCTCAGCTCATTCTGAAGAGCTGAAGGAAAGTTCCGTGGTACGCTCTGCCACACCAATTCAAGCCATCCCTTCTAAACCTACTTCAGCGTCCCTAAACGCTGAGGTTAGAACTTTGGAATCTACCCAACCTTCGTCAGTCTCTCAAAAGACTGATGAAGTACTTCTCAGCGAATCCAACGCTGAACTTGAACCCCAACCCCAATTCTTATCCTTCGCTCCTCCCTCTACTTCTTTGGACACTCCTCCAGTCAAAACTGGAGATGCCATCATTCAAGAAGCCATTGAAGCTTCTCAGCGAATGACGAAGAAAGGACCTGCAGAGATCTCCATTCCTCACGGAACTTTTGAGGGAGATATGGAACACTATGGAGGGACTCGAAACTTTGATGAGTTCGTCAACGCTCCTGCAGGTACAGATCCCACCTTAAACACTGTAACTAAACCTGAAACTTCTGAGCTTTCCTTTGTTCACAAGTACTTATATGTTACAGGTCCTTTTTTGGGAGACATCAACCAGTCTCTGAAGTCTATGGAGATTAAACTTACGGATCTCACCACCGGTCTATCAAATAACTCTACAGCTGTAACAAACGCTGGAGAGAATCTGACGAAGCTGACTACTGTGGTGGAAAAGAAGGCCTCCTCTGATGACATCAAAGACCTTGATAAAACTCTCGCCGACTTTGCCAAAGTGCTCTCCGACATCTACACTGACTACACCAACCTCAAATCATCAGTTTCCACCATTTCCAGCGAAGTTACAACGCTGAAGAAATCGGTTGGTACACTCGAAGGTGATATGTCAGTGGTCAAGACCGACTTGGGCTCAGTGAAGACCGACCTTGGTTCTGTCAAGACAATGATCGAGACGCTGGTGAACAAGGCAAATAATCCAGCTCCTGCTCCGGCCCCTGCACCTGTTTTGGACTCATTCACCGCAGAGGATCGCCAAGAGCTGAAGAAAATCACGCCTGCTATTTCTGGCCTAGAAGACAGAATAGCTAAGCTTGAAGGTTGTGTGAAAATCTCTGGCCCAGAAGACAGAGACAACACCAATGCTGAATCTACCCATTCCTCCCCCGCCCATCATGAGAAAGAGGGGGAGAAGAGCGCTGAACAGGAGAAGAGCGCTGAAGACCTTTCCCATGATGAATCTATCAGGGGAGAGGGTAATGAAGATCGGATTACTGGACCTCAGGGAGATGAAAACCCCGAGGGAACCGAGAACCTCGCCTCTATATCTGAGGGGGAGCAACTCGATGAAGATGCTGAGGAATCTGAAGCAGAAGAAGACGAAGACTTCGACATCCCTGAAGCTGAACCATCCTCCTCTCCAAGGAACGATGATGATGATGAAGATGACGATGATTTCTTTGTTGTCAAACCTGCTCCTCGAACCAAAGCTCTTAAAGGTATTTCAATAAAAGAACCTTCAGGGGAGAAGACAAAGACAAAGCACTCAGCCTCTGGCGCTGAGAAAAGCAAAGACAAAGGCATCGCTGAAGATGATAATCTGGCGATCCTACTTGCAAAGCCGATTTGTCAGCTACACTAAACTTATTTTTCCTTCCCTGATCATCTCTGAAAAATCAGTTATCCATTCCACAAACACCATACACATCCACATTTTTTTCTATCTTTTCTACCCAAGTTCTTCTACCCAGTTCTTACTTGTAAGATCGCTGCGTTTCAGCTAGTCCTCTCCCCTGTTTGAGGATATCGCTGAAAGATCTGTTGCGACTTCACCAATAATTCCAGCTACCGCTGAAGACATAATCCCAGTCTTAGATTTAATCTCTGAGACTGATGAACCAGAAGAACAACCTCTCTCGCACAGAAACAGACTTTCCTCAGTTGCTCAAAGGCTGAGTGAAGAAGATCAAAAGAGGAGAGAAGAAATGATAAAGCGATTCGAGGATCAGCGAATCATCCTAAGGCGCGATCAACTACCTTCAGTTCCTCCTAAGTTCAGAATTTCAAAAGCTGAATACCAAGATCATCTCAGAGCTGAACGCCTCATCGCTGAAAGGAAGGAAGCTGAAGATAAAGACAGAGAATACGCCATCAAGCTCACTCAAGAATCTGTCAAAGACCCCAAGCTGAAGCGTATTCCCATTCAAATCCAACGAAAGCTTTGGGAACAAGCCCAGAAGATCGTGGAAAAGAAAGCTGAAGTTTCTCAGACCACCCTGATCTGGTGTAAAGAGAAAATCCACTTCAGATATCGTCCAGCGAAGATCAACAAGGTATTCATCTCTGGAAGAACCTCCATCGGAGTACCTATTGTTGACATCAAACTGTTCAGAGAAGATGACTCATCTGAAACCTTTCGTGCTGACACTGTAAAAAGGTATGGTCTCTCTGAATGGCTGGAGATGAGGTTAGCTATCCAACCGTCAAAATCTAAGTACAAGGATCATTTCGAAAAGCTGATAAACAGACAGATCGATTTGATATCTTCTTGTGTGGATATTCCTCCTGTTCCTGATCTAAAGCCGAAAAGAAAAAAGGACTCTCCAAGGAAGAAACATCAAGATTCAAACTCAGGTCCTGTCATACGAAATGAAACTGGAATTGGTTTCTCTCGCGCTGAAGTACTTGGTCCTGATCCTGATCTATCTGCCCTTGATGTCTCTTTGCCACCATGTGAACTTTTCGTCCCTGGTAAAGTCATCAGTAATCCTTATGGAATATTCTTTCTTGACTACGACGGACGTAAATGCTTTCAACGGATCGCTGAGCTTCCAATCACTCCAATCGAACAGCTCAAAGATCTCATCTACTGGTGCGACTTCAGAAAAGACATTCAGGCACGACACCTAAAACCCTTGATTTTTGAAGCTGCTCTGAAGCTAAAGAATAAAGGGGAAAAGGTTCCTGACTGGATGATTCCAACTGAAAAGACAACCCTTGATGAACTTCTCATTAAGGAAGAACCCTTTGAAGGCTGACAACAATCACCATTTTCTCTATTGTATCAGTCATCCTTCAGTACTTGTAATTTATTTCGCTTGTACTTGTAATCTTTCTTATTCATATTGTAACCTGATTCAAAGATTTAAAGAAAGATTTCAGCGAATGTACTTTACTCCATCAGTACTGAAAAGATCCCAGAAAACAGTAAAAGGGACAAATATTTTATGAGTTCTTTTTATCCTTATGTTTTCATTAAATAGCAATTTTCTCTGTTGCTATGTCATAATCAAATAGGGGGAGATTGTTGATCCAAACCCTCAGTGATTTGATAATGACCCTATCTTAAATACTTAGTGAAAATTGTAAGTAAACAATATGTATCAGAGTTTCACTATCACTGATAAGTACTAAGATCTTACAGTACTGCTGATAGGAACTCTCGCACTTTTAGATTAAACATTCAGCGAACACTGTTCACCATATCGCTGAGTCTGTTCAGTCCTTATGATGATCGCTGATAAGTTAGTTGTTTACTTATGATCCCTGAAGACAAGATTCACGTCAACAAAGGTTCTACGCTGAAGTCGAAGATCAAGCTCAAGAACCAGCGACAAGTCTCCTAATGAACTGATGCGGATCAGCGAAGACTCAGATTTGTCCACTCAACGTGAAGTATCAAGTACAAGACTTCAGCTATCGCTGAACTTTATCATCTGCTGAATAGTAAATGATAATCGCTGAATCAACGAAAGCTGATCATGAAGTCCTCCGTACAAAGTACTTTTGTCTTAACCTCCCTTGCACGCCACCGTACGAAATGTCAGAAAAGAACCTCCGAAAATCTGAAATCGTACAACCACTCTGATACTACACTGTTCATTCATGCGGCTACTAAGGTTGTCATCAAAGGTCAATGACATGCAACCAATCCGCTAATGACACGTGTAAAGTATATACTGGATTGCATTAAATGCATGCAGTATATAAAGAGATGAACTCACTTCATTTGAAGAAACTTGCTAACTCTGGACAAGTTCAAATCTCTCAAGATAGGATTTTATTAGTAATCTCCTTATCTTTCTTAGTGCAAGAAAACCTTAGTGTTCCAACTTGTTTAGATTTAGGTTTATCCTTAATCTTGTTTCCGCAACAAGCTGTAAATTGTTAATGATTTATCAATAAACAATTTAGAAAAGTAAAATAGTGTGTTTGTATTCAACCCCCCCTTCTACAAACTTGTTTAAGCCTTTCGGGACCAACATCTAAAACTAAAAAAAACGAATAATTATCAACACAATAAACCAAACAAGCAAAAACATCTATATATAACACTAACTATAACATCCGTGAATGACTATGTAGAGGGATTTCTTCCACATCGACTTGACGTTAAAGTGCCGCGTTGGCTACATGGTGGAGTTGAGAGACCGCTTCGTGGAATTAGGTGATCGCGCAGCTACCCTTGAGAACATCTTTAGAGGGACACCTTTCGGTCCATGGATGGATCTGACTTACCCTTGTGGCGACCCCACGCTAGTCCACATGTTTCTACAGTTGGAGGTCGAGGTCTCCAATGGTGATCCGGAGGAGATGTATTTTGATTTCTTCGGGCATCAATTTCGGTTTGGGCGTCGTGAGTTCTGTCTAATTACATGACTACTTTTTGGAGAGGCTCCCCCCTTCCTCCCTTAGCAGACATTCCTTCGTTCGTAGGGTTTGGGGTGTGTCAGCATCTCGTTTGAAGCTGAAGACAGTCATGGAGACGATGAAACAGGGCCTTAGGGCCCTAAGCGACCAGGATGATGTCCGTGTATGCTTGGTGGCTATCGTGGATATGGGCTTCATGGGCCGTGAGTGGAGCCAGACTGCTTCCGAGACGGTCCTTAGGGCCGTCGAGGATTTGGATTTGTTTAACAAGTACCCGTGGGGTAGCCACATCTGGACACATAGCTACACTATTATGCACCGAGCCATCGCCAGACGCCCCGATCGACTTGCCAAGATGAATCTTTGTGGATTTACATACGCCTTCAAGGTTAGATACGTAGTATAACATAAATAATAATACATACAAACTGTTTGGCTTTCCTTTTTACGTACTTTCTCTTCTTGTGTAATTCCAAATATGGATCTTGGAGATGTTTCCCGCAGCCTGTCAATATTTCAACAAGCGCACCGACAGATTACATAGGGGAACCCGTTGGGACCGGGGTCTTTCCCCAAATAGGCAGACTTGGATTGAGTTCTTCAGTCAATCTAGACATGTAAATTCTTTTACTATGTTTACAATGTTGCATACGTTAGTCCCGCTTATTAATTTTTTTGTGTTTTATCATATATTTAGCCGCCGCTTACGCCTTTCGAAAACCTTGTGCCTACTGCCTACGAGAGGGACACGCCTTGGTACAGAAACATCGTGGCCTTTATTGACAGAGAGGCGGCAAGGGTTCAACGTCCCTCTCATTCCACATCTAACGAATATGAGGAAGACGACGCGAGGCCGCCTTCCGATCGATATCAGTCGCTGACACGGGGCTTTCACACCCCGCGAATCTTACCGCAAGTGTACGGGTCGAAGTCAAGTAATAGTACTTGGAAAGTACGAGTATCGAATCACGGGGAACTAGGAACTAAATATCACAATTACTATAAGGACTATTAATTTGACTGTCGAAATTGGAGGGTTGGTTTTCGAACTCAATAATTGCAGAAAATAAAATCAAACAAACACAAGACAAACAGAACAACTTTAAAGACTTCGATAGAGAGAAAAGTTGAGGGTTGGACATCCTCCAGTTTTACACATGCAACCAATCAACTCAAAACATTTACCAGTTAATCCCCTTAATGATTCCCAAATCGTTTAAAGTCACCGTTGTTCTCTTTCAAGCCACAACGGGTTTTATTTTGAAAAGGATAAATTTAATCTCTCGATCTCACCTATGGATTCCAAAACACATTAAGTACTCGATTTATGTTAAATTGGCTAGATTTTATCTCTCGATAATAACCTAACGGTTTAAATGGGACTAAAGCTTACTTGGTATATCTCTATCACCTTTTTGGGCTTTAGGCATGCAATTCCTAAGTCTATATAGCAGTTAATTGTCTCGAACTTAATTGCTAATCAACAAATCAATTGTAAACTGGCCAAATTCACAAAAGCGTTAAGAACAAAATCACATGCTTCCATTAATAAGGAGAAACTGATAAAAGTCCAAATCAATTCGTTACATGCTTAAAAACCGGATTCATTCCAACCCCCAACACGAACCGGTTAGTTCATGTCGGCGGTGGATTCAAACACAAGAGAGAAAGATGAAACTACGTATGTAAACATGGTAACGCGAAAGATTAAAAACATGAAAAATAACGTGATGAACTCCCTTCAATCGTGCTTGTATCTACGTTCCGTGATGATTGTCTCCGTGATCGGCCCTCTAACGTGACTCCGAAAGCTCTGAAAAGTCGCCGGAAATCGCCCCAAAATCGCCCCTGGTCGTCTGCCGAAAGTTCGATCCCCAAAAAGTGACCTAAATCCCGACTTAAAATACTGATTTTCGCGAAACAGTGGGTTACGCCACTTGCCACGCGACTTGCAAGTCGCGTGGTAAGGCGCGCGTGTCAATTTTGCAACGTGGGTTGTTTTCTGGTTCGCGGGTCGGGTCCTGGTTCGGTCGCGGGTCTTGGGCTTGGCTTTTGGGCTCCCGTTAGGCTTCGTTTTGACTCGTTTTGGGCTATTTTTAGCTTCTTTTTCCGACGAATGCCGCCTTTTAGATAACCTGTGTAAATCACTAGATAAACCGAAAAATACACGCCTTTTTACTTGAATACAAGCCAATCTCGTTGGTTTGAGAATCGAAAATAACGCCAAAAAGTGGCGTTATCAACAACCCCAAACCGAGCGTTGCTTGTCCCCAAGCAAATTAGCGATGAAAAATAGAATCAAAGCACATAGTGAATTTAGTAATGACTGCACAATTCCAATCGGTACCAAGTGATGCATCGGTGATTTCCCATACCCGTGAATATCTATCTCACTCTCGCCTCATTCTTTAATTTGTCCGATCTATGACCTTCCATTGTGAGTTGAACTCATGACCGTTCCGATTACATTAGGGTTAGACTAAGTCCGAACATACTAGGGAAAACATTTCGCCTCGACCCTACCTCACGGGATACTCTCATTTCGCTCGAACCTAGGTTATCGCTCGTGTTGTCATGTTTAAGGAGGTTATGTACAAGAATACTCAAATTATTACATGACAACTCTAAGGAAAGACGCACAAATGTCCAAACTTTTGATCTCAGAAGGAATCAAATAACAAGACAGGGACTATCGGTAAAGGTGGTCCTAGACTCTAATCACGTTTTCCAGAAGATCATCCATGTCTTTATAACGGTTGTAACGGGGCTAAGGTTAAGGCTGAGAAACGAAGGGTAAAAGGATCAAAAATCCTCGGCGTGTCAATCATTGGCAGTTCCGAACTTCTCGTTGCTTCACATTTGCTCACTTGGTCCTTTTTCGTCACTATTGGAGTCGCTTTGACTCACTTATTATGCAGCTCTACTAGAGACTATCTAACTACCAGTATTTATTTACTTTTTTTTCAAGTTGGGACTTCATTGGTCCTCTTTATTTATTTGGGGCATCATTGGCCCTCTTTTCTAATTCATGGGTTGCATTGACCCATTTTATTCTCGTGACTGGCCTGATTTCTTTCTTTTCCGCTCTATCTCTCTAAGTTCATTACTGCTGGGTTGGCTAAGGCTCATGGCTGAGGGTGTAATGGTGGGTTTAGAAACGAAAAGGTGAGTGTTTGGCTGCAAAGTGGTTAATGGATATACATGAAAGGGTGAAAAGGGAACGATAGCCAAACTGGGTTTAAACAGAAACAAAATGCCTGGAATCATGTCTTAAGGTCCACACGATATGGTCTACTGTACCCTTACCTAATATCCCGATGTTCGTCTTTGCTACTCAATGCAATAATGTAGCGAGATCATTCTACATTCACGACAAGGAATTCGAAAGGTGTATAAGAATTACGTGTATGAATCCCTCGAAATGAAAAAAAAAACGTCTTTTAGGCTCAAAACTCACTATCGGGTGGTCTCCGCTAATGTCCCTAGTCATGTCCTTTCCCGGTCCTTCCCTAACTTTCACGTCACTATCACAAGATTCTTCCCACATTGGTCGGTCTCAATCCTTCAAAACAAAGATTTTAGCTACTCTGATCTAGACACTCAGAAGTGCAGGAAATCTGCGTGCATAACTTGGGCCCGATTGGGCAACCCCAAACCTTACCCACATATTGTCCCCAATGTGTAAGTAAAGTCGTGGGTGATGCGACTCATTGTGTAGTTATTAAAAGAACAGGCAAGGCATTACATATATAGCATAAAAAGACTACCCAAATTTTCTAAAACTAGGCACCCCAAACCTAGGCCGTGGCCTAGGTTTGCCAAATAAAAGCCAAAAGGAAGCCAACCCCAAACCTCGGTAAAACCGAGGTTTGCACAGGGTCAAAAGCATTGAGTGTGTAGATGCGAAAGATGAGGCACCCCAAACCTAAGTGAAACTTAGGTTTGTTGCCTCTCGTTAAACTACTAAGGAATAAACATCATACACCACTCATTAAAAGCAAGGTTTAGAACGTACCTGTTTTGCCCGGCCGACTGAGATTCTCTTATAAGATTCGAGCACTTAGAGGGGATGGAGGGAGCACACGCGCACACAACAGAAATAAAAGCAAAAGACAAAAATGCAGGAAAAATTGAAACACACAAATGCAAGAAAGCAACAAAGATTTGCACGAAAAACGAACAAGAGCCAACAGGGGACTCCCGCGGTTTAGCCCGCGACTTGCAAGTCGCGTGGAAAACCGCGTAACTCTCTGTCTCAGAAAACCAACAGAGTGCCCCGCGGCTTGCTGCGCGGTTTGCAAACCGCGTGGCAAGTCGCGTATGTCCCTGTTCGTTTTTCGCTTTTTTCGATTTTTCGATTTTTATGGTTTTTCGGGAATAAGAAACACACTCAAAATAGCGAATAATAAAGGAAAACAAACCTTGGTGGGTTGCCTCCCACCCAACGCCTTATTTAAAGTCGTGGCACGACTGTGTGGTTTCAGCTTGGCTCTGTATCCGCGGAGTTGGATCGCCCACACTTGCGATTCTTCGCGGATTCTCTTACTTTTGGCCCTCCATGACCAGCTTCAGATCCTTCATCTCTTCCACTACTTCTTCTCTCTAGCAACTTGAATCTCACGTTCTCACCGCCAACTCGGAATGTGATCTCACCCTCTTCCATGTCGATTAAAGCTCTCCCGGTGGCTAGGAATGATCGTCCCAAGATCATCGGAACCTCCTCATCCTCATCTATATCTATCACCACGAAGTCTACCGGGAAGTAGAATTTACCAACCTTAATCAGCACGTCTTCGATCACCCCGTATGGATACCTTATCGATCTGTCTGCTAGCTTGAGCGTCATGAACGTTGGACTAACCTCGCCCAATCCAAGTTTCCTAAAAATAGAGAGGGGCATCAAATTAATACTAGCCCCTAAATCACACAAAACTTTATCAAATGAAAACTTCCCGATTTGGATATGGATAGAAAAACTCCCTGGATCATTGAGCTTCTGGGGAAGCTTATTCTGGAAAATCGCGTTGCACTCTTCAGTGAGTGCAACGGTGGCCTGGTGATCAAGTGTCCTCTTCTTCGATATAATCTCCTTCATGAACTTAGCGTAAGAGGGCATTTGTGTAAGTGCATCTGCAAAAGGGATGTTGATAGTTAGCTTTTTGAAAACATCAAGAAATTTTGAAAAATTGACATCATCCTTTTGCGCTTTCAATCTGCTCGGGTAAGGCACGTTTGGAACTTCCGGCTTGGCCGGTGGTGCCACTTTTTCCTTCGGCTTCTCTCGATCAATCACATCTTCCTCCTTCTTCTTGTTCTTCACCTCAAACTCTTTGTCAGCCTTTAACTCGCCCATGTCTATCATCTCGAACTCTTCCTCTTCCGGACCGGTTTCCTTTGATGAAGTCTCGCTTACCGGATCTCTGGTCAACTCCTTTCCTCTTCTAAGGTAGATGGCATTGCAATGCTCCCGGTTTTGTCTTTCGGGTTGACTCGGAAGTTTCCCGGGGGCTCGGTTTTGTAGGGTCTCGAAAATCTGCCCCACTTGCCTCTCGAGGATTTTGATGGCGGCGGTGTTTTGCTCGGTAGCCGCCTTGACAGTATTGATTGTGCTTGCTAATCCCTCGACTGTGCTGTCCATTTTCGACATGAACTTCATCATCATGTCCTCGAGTCCCGGCTTCTTCTCCCCGGATGGTCCTTCGTTTCTTTGCTGAAAACCTGGAGGACGATAAACACTGTTAGTATTAGAGAAATTAGAAGAGTTAGGGAAATTACCTGACTGTGGTTGACCCGACTGATTCCATGAAAGATTGGGATGCCTTTTCCACCCCTCGTTATACGTATTCGAGAACGGATCGTTTCTCGGTTGGTTCCGGTTTGCCATAAAATGGACCTGATCGGGTTCTTGAAGATTTCCACCGTTCAGCCTATTTGTGATAAAGGCTAGTTGAGCCTTCAGTTCCTTCATCTCTTCTGACTCTTGAATACTTGCCACTCTTCTAACGGCTGATCTCGGTGTAGAAAAACTATGCTCGGTCAATTTTTCAATCAGCTCGCATGCTTCCTCGTATGATCTATCCATCAATGCTCCACCTGCGGCAGCAGTGATATCATTTTTGAATTGTGGGTGGAGCCCACTAAAGAAGGTCTGGATGATGACCCAGCCTTGTAGCCCATGGTGCGGACATTTCTTGATCATGTCCTTGTAACGTTCCCACGCCTCATATAGCATTTCTTGCTCCCATTGAGAAAAATGGGTGATCTCCGCCATTAGTTGGGCGGTCCGACTCGGTGGGAAGAACTTCTGAAGGAAGGCGGCTTTCAACTGTGCCCAAGTAGTGATCGAATCAGGTGAGATGCTTTCAGTCCATGTTTCAGCTCGGCCTTTGAGGGAAAACCCGAATAGTCGCAACTTGATGGCGTCTTCACTCATGCCATTGATCTTAAAAGTATTGCAGATCCTCTCGAATGCACGAAGATGTGCGTGAGGATCCTCGGTTGGCGTCCCTCCGTATTGGTTTTGTTGCACCATCACAATGGTGCTCGGTTTAAGCTCGAAATAGTTAGCCGCGATGGTGGGTGGTTGAATACCTATGCGGGCCGCTGCCACATTCGGGTCGGCAAACGACCGCATAGGCACCCTTTCTGGAGGTGGTCTCTCGTCGCCCATATTCAATTGCTTTCTAGCTTTCGACTCTTTACGTAGGCGACGAGCAGTTCTCTCTATTTCCGGATCGAGTTCTTCAATTTCTTTCCCTCGGGTCGTCCTTGGCATAAACCAAGTGGTACCTGAAAAGAAAGAAAAACAAAGTCAGTAATCCAAAAACTGAAAGAGATGGAATAAAACACGAAATAAAAGAAAATGTCCAATCTAATAATGCTTATAGATGGTAGTGCTATTAATTACACTAGTTCCCCGGCAACGGCGCCAAAAACTTGACACGGGGCTTTCACACCCCGCGAATCTTACCGCAAGTGTACGGGTCGAAGTCAAGTAATAGTACTTGGAAAGTACGAGTATCGAATCACGGGAAACTAGGAACTAAATATCACAATTACTATAAGGACTATTAATTTGACTGTCGAAATTGGAGGGTTGGTTTTCGAACTCAATAATTGCAGAAAATAAAATCAAACAAACACAAGACAAACAGAACAGCTTTAAAGACTTCGATAGAGAGAAAAGTTGAGGGTTGGACATCCTCCAGTTTTACACATGCAACCAATCAACTCAAAACATTTACCAGTTAATCCCCTTAATGATTCCCAAATCGTTTAAAGTCACCGTTGTTCTCTTTCAAGCCACAACGGGTTTTATTTTGAAAAGGATAAATTTAATCTCTCGATCTCACCTATGGATTCCAAAACACATTAAGTACTCGATTTATGTTAAATTGGCTAGATTTTATCTCTCGATAATAACCTAACGGTTTAAATGGGACTAAAGCTTACTTGGTATATCTCTATCACCTTTTTGGGCTTTAGGCATGCAATTCCTAAGTCTATATAGCAGTTAATTCTCTCGAACTTAATTGCTAATCAACAAATCAATTGTAAACTGGCCAAATTCACAAAAGCGTTAAGAACAAAATCACATGCTTCCATTAATAAGGAGAAACTGATAAAAGTCCAAATCAATTCGTTACATGCTTAAAAACCGGATTCATTCCAACCCCCAACACGAACCGGTTAGTTCATGTCGGTGGTGGATTCAAACACAAGAGAGAAAGATGAAACTACGTATGTAAACATGGTAACGCGAAAGATTAAAAACATGAAAAATAACGTGATGAACTCCCTTCAATCGTGCTTGTATCTACGTTCAGTGATGATTGTCTCCGTGATCGGCCCTCTAACGTGACTCCGAAAGCTCCGAAAAGTCGCCGGAAATCGCCCCAAAATCGCCCCTGGTCGTCTGCCGAAAGTTCGATCCCCAAAAAGTGACCTAAATCCCGACTTAAAATACTGATTTTCGCGAAACAGTGGGTTACGCCACTTGCCACGCGACTTGCAAGTCGCGTGGTAAGTCGCGCGTGTCAATTTTGCAACGTGGGTTGTTTTCTGGTTCGCGGGTCGGGTCCTGGTTCGGTCGCGGGTCTTGGGCTTGGCTTTTGGGCTCCCGTTAGGCTTCGTTTTGACTCGTTTTGGGCTCTTTTTAGCTTCTTTTTCCGACGAATGTCGCCTTTTAGATAACCTGTGTAAATCACTAGATAAAACGTAAAACACACGCCTTTTTACTTGAATACAAGCCAATCTCGTTGGTTTGAGAATCGAAAATAACGCCAAAAAGTGGCGTTATCAGTCGCCCCCTTCCGATCGATATGAGGCGCCTCCTTCCTCCTCCCATCAAGATCCGACACACGTCTACGAGCCATTTCGTGGCAGTCATGATGAGCTGTGGGACTACGTCCACGGGCCTGTAGACACACGTTTAGACTATCTGGAGGCAATCGCCAGACAGTTTGGCGCTGTTCATGTTAGTGTTTAACTTAATTTGTCGGCCACGATCTTTTAGTTTGTATATTAATATTACGTTCTAAATTTGTTTTAGCTGTCGAGTACGACGCCGATCCCCGCTCCGTTCGGACAGGGGGCACAGGCGACGTTTGGCACCACATCCTATCCGTCATTCCCTGAGAATGTAAGTCACACTGAGTAACCATTATAGTTATATGTTAGTTCCTAAATTTGTAACTCTTATAATGATCAATGTCACGCAGGCCGGGATGTCGGGGGAATACACATCCCAAATGCCGCCGTTTGGCACCACATCCTATTCGTCAATCCCGGAGAGTGTAAGTCACACCGAGTAACCATTATAGTTAAATGTTAGTTCCTAAATTTGTAACTCTTATAATGATCAATGTCACGCAGGCCGGGATGTCGGGGGCATACACATCCCAAATGCCGCCGTTTGCCACCACATCCTATTCGTCAATCCCGGAGAGTGTAAGTCACACTGAGTAACCATTATAGTTATATGTTAGTTCCTAAATTTGTAACTCTTATAATGATCAATGTCACGCAGGCCGGGATATCGAGTGCATGGGGTTATACAGCCCCAATTACGACGTTCGGCACCACATCATTCACGGACCTCTTTGGCCTATCGGACGCAGACTATTACAGGCCGAAAATGTCGGGGTCATCGTACGTCACACCACCAGCTTCCATGCATACTGTAAGTTATTTTGTAGTTTTGGTTTAATTGTGAACATTTCCTAAATTGTACTTAAAACATCTAATAACTTAATTTTCAGTCGATGGGGTCGGGACATGACGTTCACTCTCATATATGTCTACAATACATAGCCTACCTGGCCTCATGCGGTGCAGGCTCGGCACACAACACGTTCACTCTCTTATTAACACGATGCCGTGAGGCATCACGATGGTGATGGTCATGAACCACAATGTAATTAGGCAAAACACAACAAAACCGCTATTCCATGAGTTCAACGTATTTACGTGGTTTGGGCGACTGTTTTAACAACCTGATCATTTCATAAGTCTGCGTGTCTCTTCCGCTATAAAGGCAAAGATCGAGTGGAGTCAAACCATCCTATCGACATCACACAAATTACATCTCAGTATAGAGTCAATATTTGGTCCTATATCATCTTATGCACATAGGGGCAAGTTCATTTAGAACCGAATATTCATAATGAATATCATGATATTCATTATGAATAAATACACTCGATGAATATTCACCACTTCCATTATGGGTATTCAGTTCCTCGGTTCTCAAAATATCCACGGTTCCTAAATAAACTTTCCTCTATGCAAGGGTGGATTCAATAAGGCCAGAGGAGGTGCACACACACCTGCTCTATCGTGCCTATATATATATATATATAGAGAGAGAGAGAGAGAGAGAGAGAGATGGTACTTAGTTTTTTAGGGATTTATCGGATTTCTTGATCAATAAAAGCCTCACCACATCCGTTCTACAGGACTGAACAGCCAGATGCAATGGCGTCCATCCATCCTGAAATAAACAAACAAATCATATACGAAATGAAAACCGATCTAAAGAACAAAAAGTAAGGGAGATCAATAATAAATACTTCAACATACGTTGTCCTGAAGGTTTATATCCACAGTATATAGTAGGAGGATTTTTATCATTTGAGATGATGTTGTGCGTACAACATAATGCATAAGGGTAGCCCCGTCCTGTTGTCATCGCACAAAAAAAGAACACAAAATATGAATATCATTCGTTATGTTCCTTTGTACATACTTTGGGGAAAACTTTCTTTTCTTTTTCACACACATTTTTGCAAGTTGTGGGTCTTTCACGTAAACAACTGCTCTACTTTCATGCTTACTTTATCCGAACAAATGGGTTGGCTGAATTTCGTAGTAGATAATTACAAATGGCATGCTTTTTTCAAAGAACCGCTTTATGAATCGCCGTAAGCCCCTCCTGCAAAAAATCATAAAAGAAAGCTAAGATCAAAAGCAGGATGCAATCATGCAAATGGTAAAATTTGCATTATTTCAGATGTCATAAATATGACGATAAACAGAAAAAGAAGAAATGCAGGTTAGTGTCCATTTACCTGGTTAGAGACATTAATATCTACACTGTATTTCAACAAAGTGTCAAGAAGGTAAAATTCTCCTGATGCTGCAAGAGTGTGTAAAGGTTGCCATTTGTCCTGTTCAAACAAACACAAAGTTGAAATATAATACTCCCTCCATTCCAAGAACATCACAACAACATATACCACCAAAAAATTGAAAATTTTCTCAAAAATTTTGCCGGTTAAAGTAGTCATTTGCCTATTATCATAGTTACAACTTACAAACTGGTGGCAGGTGAAAGATTAGTGGAAGGTGTTGGGGTTTTATTTTGACATGGGTAGTTTAGTAATTTACCAATCTCGTCTCCTAGATTTATGTTCCACCTCCCTTCTTATCCAAGTCTAATGTCACCAAACGTGGGACAACAAGTTTTAAGTTTTTGTAACGTTGCATTTGATAGCGGGAGTAGGGAAAAAATGGGAATGACATAACATATTAATTTTTGTCCCATGTTTGACGCAACATTAGATTGGGATAAGACGAAACTCGGTGGAACAAAAATCCACTTTTTTTTGTCCCACCAAAATAGGTAGAACAAAAACTACGGTTAAGATTGGTAAATTACTAAACTACCCATGTCAAATTAAAACCTT
The DNA here is from genome assembly GCA_033807775.1 of Saussurea involucrata. NCBI lineage: Eukaryota > Viridiplantae > Streptophyta > Magnoliopsida > Asterales > Asteraceae > Saussurea > Saussurea involucrata. The sequence goes on from CM066316.1 coordinate 54,188,077, forward strand.
CCATAATTCTTTCACTCTATCTCAAATACCAAACACACCCTTATCGAACATACATTCTAACAACACAACTAACATGTAACAAGAAACTTACTGAGGTGGCAACTGCCAAATCAGGAACCCGCCTATTCATTAAGAACTTCTCCTCCTTTGTAAACAACTTACGAGAAGCTAATCAAGGTTATAATAACACACAAACATCAAACCCCAAGTTATGAGATCATAATCCAAAAAAGGGACCAAAAGTTTCAAGAGGATATGCTTCTATATACAAAGTTTTTAACATTCAATGAGTTTTAATTTTTTTGACTCAAGTTGAGCATATATTTTTCCAGTCAAACATGTTCATGTATTCATAAATCATATAATCAACGTTTAAAAAGTCACCATTAGTTGTACAAATCTAGAGTATTTATAGAAACATACATGAACAATTTCCTAATTCCCAACTCATGGAATCATATGATAGACACAGTAAGTGGGTGTTTGGGATTGCTTATTTAAATGACTTATTTCATTTTGTCACACAGATAAGTTATTTCTAGTGTTTGGATTGGGAAGAAAAAAACTGCTTATGACTTTTTGTCACCGCAGATAAGTTGTTTTCAACAAGTTAGTCCATACTAACTTATCAACTTATTTGAAACAACGTAAGACTTTTTTAGTCGATTTCAATATCAATAATGCAAAACTAACCTTGTAGATCCTTAGCAGCATCAGGATCATACATGCCGGAGTTCAAAAACCGCGAAATATCCTCCAAACCACGGCCATACACCGCCATTTTAGGGTTCCTTGGAGCCACTCTAACACCCCTACTACTCTCAACCTCATCAATTTCAATTTCATCTTCACATTCATCGTTTTCCTCCAAAAGTTGAGGATCATCCAACACAACTGGCTTCAATTCCCTCAATTTCGCAGCCTTATACTCTTTCGCACTCTCATACCCTATCGGTATAGGTCTTAACCCCAATTTCTTCCTCTGCAACTTGCTCCCAAACTCCATTTCCTGAGCCATCTTTCTTCGCTCTTTCTTCGTGATATTAATCTCTGCCTGAACTTCTTTCCAGTTCGCCGGAATCAAATCCTCCAGTTTAACCTCGATTTTACTCTTATTATTATTGTTAAACTTTTTGTAGGGTTTGGGAACTTGAGGTTCGACGTCGTTTTGAATGAAAGGGTCTTCGAATATACCTTCTTCAAATACTAAACAGTCTCCAATTACTTGCTCTTCTTCATCGTCTGTGTTGATGTTGGTATGTAATAGTTGTTGTGGGTGGTGGTGGTGGTGGAGGGAGAATTGGAGGGGTGATTTGGGGGGTTTACGGAGGAAGAATGTTAGGGTTTTGTGGGGGGTTTTGGAAATGGGAAGAGAAGTGGTGGTGGTGAGAAGAGGGGAAACGGTGATGTGTTGGTGGAGTTGTGAGTTTAATAAGGACATTGTTTGTTTTTCGGCACCGGCGGAGATGGTGCCGGTGAAGGTGGGGGGAGATTGGTGTGATTGGATGATATGGTGGGTTAGGTGGCGTTTGTTTTTTAAGTGGTGCTGAAGTCTGAACACTAATTTCAGTCTGATTTTTAAGTGGTGGCGCTGAAGTCTGAAATCTGAATCAGAAAGACTGTTTGTTTTTGTAAGCTGAAATCTGAAAACAACTGAATACATATTACTCTCAACAATCTCAAACTTTTAAGACAATACAAACCAAGTGAGAACAAATTTGTAATAAAAACATGGTTCACAGCAAACAAACTTAATTTCCTGTTTTTAACATGGATAACAAATGAGAACAAATTTGTAATGCAACAACAAACATGGTTACAAACCTATTACAGCAGGAAAAGAAACAAACATGGTTACAAACATGGTTCACAGCAGGAAAAGAAACAAACATGGTTCACAGCAGGAAAAGAAACAAATTGCAATTCAATAAACAACCTACACAAATTGCTACCAAATAGACCCAAAAAAACCCAAAAAAACGATGGTTCTGCAAATCGATAAACATGATTCAATAAACATGGTTCTGCAATCGATTTCTGCAAATCGATAAACATGGTTCTCCAATCGATTTCTGCAAATCGATAAACATGATTCAATAAACATGGTTCTGCAATCGATTTCTGTAAATCGATTTCTGCAAATCGACCCAAAAAAACGATGGTTCTGCAATCGATTTCTGCAAATCGATAAACATGGTTCTGCAATCGTTTTCTGCAAATCGATAAACATGATTCAATAAACATGGTTCTGCAATCGATTTCTGTAAATCGATTTCTGCAAATCGACCCAAAAAAACGAACCAATAATCTGTTGATATCTGCAGAAATCGAGCACCAAAAACCAAAAATCGAGCAACTTATAATGTCAAAAAAACAAGCAGATTTCGATCAGAGATGGAGCATCAAAAAATCGACAGAGATGGAGCTTATAATTAGCAAAAATCGAGCAGCTTACAATCGATTGGACATGGAGTCTGTTCTTGAGTCGTACACGAGAGAGAGAGAGAGCGTTTCTGAGATGGAGGCGCTGGAAAATAAAAAGTGATTAGATTTCCACTGTATCGGTCAGATGAGATGAAAATAAGTAATAAGTGAGTCTGATTTAAACAAAAAAACAAACACACTTATTTGGTAAATCACTGACCGAAAAAGTGTTAAGTAGTGTATATGCACTTATTTGACAAAAACAAACACACCCTTAATGTAATCGGGTTAAGTCGGGTCGGGTGCACCATTTCGCCATAAAATTTGCTATCTTCCAACTTTTCAGTTTTCAAGTTATTTCATCATTCATATAGGAGTAAATTACATTTTCGATCGGTGTGATTTGCCGATATTTTGGATATGGTTTTAAAACGGGGAAATTGACACAAATAGCCAAATCCAATTACCTATACTATGGACCCAGGAGAGTGTAACAGCTCCTGGGTCAATGTCAGCCATTTAAACTCAACCCTAACTTTCAATCTCGGCCTTTTAAAATCATTAAGCCATCTTAATCGTCCTTCTACTCTATAAACCGTTCTCTCCCCTGATTTCTCTTAACTGCTACTCAACTGGTACCAACCCACTCATTTAGATATTCAAATCCTATCTCACGGTGAGTTCATGCTTTCTCTCACGAATGCAGTTTATCTTCCACAAACTTTCCCACTTCTACGCCATTAACCTCCCACGAACTATCCCATTTCTACGCCATTAACCTCCCACGTCTACATCAAATACTATATATAAACCTTCAAATTCTTCAGAAATAAATCTTCAAAACAAATTAAATCATCCCTGGAACATTTCTACATCAAATCGACAGTGGGAAGGAGAAACATCCATATACGAACTTTAATTTTGCAGGAGAACCAAGGCGGTGGGAAGGAGACGCATCCATATACGAAGCTACAAATCGATTTTCACACCAGGTTCGATCATTGTCTGTTGTTGGATTTCTCTATTCTTCATCTTTTAACAGGTTCGATTATCTGGTCGGTTTTCATTCTTCATTTTCGATTTCATGTTCCAGCTTCTAAAGATATATGAATTATGACCACTTCCCAGAAATCGGTCCTAAACACCTTCCTCAGAACCCTCAATTTAGCATGGGAGATCGCCAGTTCAGATCATCATCGTATTACTGAGTTTCTTTCTTCCGTTTACGTGAATCGTGAATTGTAGTTACTCTATGAGAAAACTCCCTAATTTGTTGTATTCTGAATTTGGCAAAATCGTGCAGATGCGGATGAATTGGAGGGAAGAAGCTTACCGGCGTCAAGTGAGGAAAAGGCTAAATCAGGGTCTGAAAAGCTCACAAGGGCCTAAAGAAAGAGACTCCGGCCCGCAGGTGCCTCAACAGGCGATGATCAAATCATGGTGAAGGTAGTGATGGTCCTGAACACCAACAGTTGGAAGGTGTTCGACGAAATGTCGCAGAGGAATCTGAGAGCATTAATGATCACAAATTTAGTAAGACCCTGAAACCCCATTTGTTCTCAGTTTCAGTTTTGAAGACATAGGAAGATGAATATGCAAAACTTATCTGGAGGATGAACCCACCCAGGTACATATATAGCCTTTTGATTTGATTATATCCATCTCTTTTAGGGTTTATTTGTTTGATTTCTTTCTAATCTAACCTCATATATCCTTGTGGCAGAGTTAAAATCGACAATAAATCTTCTCCAGAGTCCAGATGCAACCTTTATGTGATTTCATTTTTCTTGACAAAATCTTCATTTATTTCTCATCCAATCCATCCTTTTTCTATTCTATTGTATGTTGGTCGGGTACACAACATTACATATGGTTGTTTTTTGTATTTTACTATTTATCTTTGAAAAAGTCCAGTGCTTTCAGTAGAGTTCTTGATGATTTGGAGTTAGGCATCCATAGAGAACACAAACTTTGTTCTTTTGTGTGGTTTAAAACTTAAAATGTCAAATCCAACCACTTCTGTGACCTATTGTACCATATCCTTGAAACGTTGTACCATTGTTTTGAACAAATGCTTTATATTCAAGTTTTAATTTATGCAGTGGTTTGAGGTGCTTTCTTTTAGGCCCACTTTGGAAAGTTGTGGGGTTGGCCTTCAACTACACCTTCTTTATACAACTTATAGCTTGTGCAAGGTCAGCTTAGTTTTAAAACATGTATTTTGATGAAATGAATACAATATTTCCGGTTGGGTTCCGGTGAAAGTTGAGGTTAATGTGAGAAGTGGTTATCAACCGTTGGATGAAAAATGGACGCATATTAGGATGAGATGCACCGAGATAAGATGCACCTGAGAGGGTGTTTTATTAAAAGTGATCAACGGTTCAAATCCACTTCTCAAGCTTCTCACGTTAACCTCAACTTCTCACACGATCCTTAGCATATATATATATATATATACACACACATACATTCTGATCAACAATCATCTAGGACTTATGGTGCTTTGAAATCTAGATCAACAATATTTTCAAGTATTATGGCAAACACTAGGTATTTAACAGAAATGGTGCATCACTTGCTGGAAACAAGAAATTAGTATGTACGAGCATTCAATATCATCAATGGTGCATCACTTGCTGGAAACAAGCTTCCTATGCAGGTACATGTCTTGATTACACATGCTCTCTGTAATAATATGGATGTTTATTGATGAAGAAGTTCTCATGAACTTTGTTTTTATAGGTATTTATGATTCTTCCCGTTAGTGCTTCCAATTTTAAGGAAGCCATGAAGATGGACGTTGAAGTATATCATAATTTGAAGGTCCTTAAAGCATTTTTCACCTCAAATTAATCTCTAATCACATTAACCCAAAAAATTTGTAGATTGCACGTTGGTGTGTGAATGATAATCCTTCCATCTGTTTGCAGTCTGTTGTTAAGAAGAAATATGGCGAATGTTGGTGATGAAGGTGGCTTTGCTCCTAATATTCACGTAAGCAGAGTTTCAAACTCTCTATAATGGATCAGAGTGCGTTAGAGAGTTGTGTTTTTCAGCCTGGTATCTCATATATTCAATTTGTTTGTGTTTAAAAAATGGGCGAATGGGTGATGTATTAAATAAGTACATCAATGTAATGGTTTTAACCTCAATTTTGCAACAGTTGAACTTATTTTTTTTGTAAATTCCAGCAGCGTGTACAGAAGAGATTTGCTAGCTTGCTATTCGATGATTTTTCTAGAAATGCTTATTTGGTTGATTTAGATTGGTAGGATATGAATTATAGAATGAAGAAGAAGCAAGGGCGTTTCGTGAAATACAAGCGAAGTTAGAGAAGGAGATGGGCTTCACTTCACTCAAGGTATGTGTTCTAATTTTTGAATGTTTCTGCCTGTGCCTTTTAGGATAATATTGTTATCCCTAACTGTATTCCATTTGGTTTTAATGAATTCATACCTTCTGGTCTTCCATTAAAGACTTCATGCTTGCTTTCAAGATGTCAAACTCTTGCTTTCATTGTTCTTTTGCCTTTGGGATTTATTTCTTGGTATGCACACTTTCATTGATTGTCTGAATCCAAAGCTCATTATCTTCGTATATTCAGAACAATGATATTGTTATATAATAATGTATACCTTTTGCTATTTCCATTGTACTTTAATTTGGATTTGAGCTTTCTTTCCAGTCATTTTTTATTTTTTATTTATGTTTTATGTTTTTTCATTCAATTTGTACTATTACTTGGTTTACTAAATTTGGTTTTCATTTATCTGTTGATTCAGAGCGAAGGGGATTGAAATTTTGAATGAAAATGCAGTTCGGGATCCGGAGGAGGTTGTTGCTATGGTTTTGTCCTCCTAACACAATCAATCACCATATTGCATCATTCACATTCCACACATACTGACATACAAGATCCGTAGAAGAGGAAGCAGATTCTGATGCCCGAGCAAGATAAATCCAAACGGTCTGTTTGAACTCTATGTACTTTTTTTCCTTATTTTGTAAATCCATGAACTAAAACAATTTTTAGCCATTTTTATCACACTACACTGCTTCTCTCCATTTCTTAGTTTATTTTTATTTCTGTTTTATGTTTTTTCATTCAATTTGTACTATTACTTGGTTTACTAAATTTGGGTTTGATTTATCTGTTGATTCAGAGCGAAGGAGATTGAAATTTTGAATGAAAATGCAGTTCGGGATCCGGAGGAGGTTGTTGCTATGGTTTTGTCCTCCTAACACATTCAATCACCATATTACATCATTCACAGTTCCACACATACTGACATACAAGATCCGTAGAAGAGGAAGCAGATTCTAATGCTCGAGCTAGATAAATCCAAACGGTCTGTTTGAACTCTATGTACTTTTTTTCCTTATTTTGTAAATCCATGAACTAAAACAATTTTTAGCCATTTTTATCACACTGCACTGCTTCTCTCCATTTCGTTGTTTATTTTTGTTGTTTAGAGTATCTTTGGGGCCGTTTACAAAACGCTTACCTGAGTAAGTACTTACCAAGTCATATTAGCTTGGAATCTGATCAGATTCCTTCTTCTCCAATATGGCCCACGTATATCAAAATAAGGGCCCAATCTCCTTATACAAACAGCCCAATCCATTCTATAATTAAAATATGAGTGAGCAAATTTCAATCTCCATTTCTTAGTTTATTTTTGTTGTTTAGAGTATCTTTGGGGCGGTTTACAAAACGCTTACCCGGGTAAGTGCTTACAAAACGCTTACCCGGGCTGTCTACTTCTGCTATTTGGAATCTGATCAGATTCCTTCTCCTACAGTTTGGGATTTTTTCTTTTTTGGTTCAAGATTTGAGCAGATTGCCTATTGGGAGCAGCTTTTTGAGTTTCAGCAGATTATGGCCATTGTTTACTGGAAGTTAAATTGGAGTTTCAGATTTGGAGTTCATCAACAGTTGGGATCTGACATTAAACTGCTATTGTGTGGATTTATGATTATGTTGTTGTTTGAAGCAATGGCCAGAGGCCAAATTGCCTTTGGTCTGTCATTTTTCTCTGGTTTGCAGGTACAGTTTTTGCACAGATTTTCTCTCCATTTAGACTTTGGTCTGCATCATTTTCATTGTGCTCAGGTTTGGTATTTGGATTGGTATGGTGAAAGATTACATGTGTCTTACATTGTTAAATTTATTCTCTTTCAACCGTTGGTGGACCTGTTCTGTTTCGAATCCAATCCCTTTGGAGTTCAACATCATCAACTTATTTTGATCAGTCTTCAGATGCTTTATGGTTCATCCATTGGTTTGTTTTTTGGGAATTTTGACAGTTTTCAGATGAGGTTTATTTGGAGTTGGCCCATTATCAATCTTCAGATTAGTTCACACGTGCTTAATGGTTTTAAGTTGCTGTTGTTTGGACTTGGAATTAGTTTATTTTATGTTATCTTTCAGTTTGATAGTAATCAGGGAAGAATTTTGAAGTTAATTGTGGTTTTAAGTGGTTGCCATTTTCGATTTCTTGAGTTGAAGATCAGGGTAATCTTGGTTTAAAGCATTTTTCACCTCAAATTAATAGCTAATCTTGGTTTAAAGCATTTTTCACCTCAAATTAATAACTAATCACATTAACCCATAAAAATTGTAGATTGTACGTTGATGTGTAAAGCACTTACCAGTAACGTAATACGTTACTGGGTGAGCATGACAAGGACCCTAGAATCTTAATCTTACCTAGTAAGTGTGGGTGATGACTCTTACCCGGTTGGCGCTTACCGGGTAAGATCATTGCTTACTATGCCTTTTTGATGGCCGATAATCTTACCCAGTAAGGTAAATGAGAGTGGTGACTCTTACCAATAAGTGTTTGGTAAACGGCTCCTTAGTTACCTTTTTTCAATACAACCATGTTCTCCAATTTAACCTTGAGTTCTTTATAGTTTATTTACAATACCTTCCACAACTACTAACCATTGCAATGGATGAGGTTGATAACATGCTTCTTAGCCTGTATGCATATGATGAAAATTTGAGAAAAACAGAGAGCTTCGTAGATGAACTTTATAGTGCATGCCGACGTGACTAGGGGTGTTAACGAGTCGAGCTTTTAACGAGCTACTCGAGCTCGAGCTCGTTTATCTTGAGCTCGAGCCTAATAGTTGTCGAGCTTGAGTCGATCTCGAACAAAAAATAAAGCTCGCTTAAGTTAACGAGTCGAGCTCTATAACACCGATGTTCGACTCGACTCGTTCGAAAGCTCGATTAAGCTTTACGAGTCGAGTCGAGCCGAGCCGAGCCATTCGAGCATACACTTTTTCGAGACTGACATATTTATATGTTTACAAGTTATATAATCAAAATATAAAAATTATCGATCTTGACTACACAAACGAGTTAATCGATCTCGAATTCGAGCTCATAAACGAGCATCGAGCTCGAGTTCGAACATTGAAAAATAATCGAGCTCGAGCCTGGTATTATTTTTTCAAGCTCGGCTCGAATAACTTGCTACTCGACTCGACTCGTTAACACCCCTAGACGTGACTGTTAATATTTTTCGATTTGAGTGTGTGAGTAGGTGTAGCTCTCCTTGTGTTGTTTTAACATTATATTGCACATATGAGAATAAAAATATGTTTTTGAAAGATTGCTTTTACATATAATGAATTAACAAAATTCATATGATTTAATCAATTAATTTTTAACTGATCAGATAAAAATTAAATAAAATGATTACTTAGTGAGAGCATCAATAGAAATATTTGAAAAATAATATTTAGAGAGCAAAATAATATTTTAATATTATAATCATTGTTTTTTTTTCTCCAACGGAGATGAATGTAATTTATTTTAGTGGTTTTGACTTTTGGTTCTCCATTTTGAAGAAATTTTGGGAAAGCTGTTGGAGATGCTCTAAACATGACAAAGATTTGGAATCTTACCCGGTAAGTGGGAGTGATGACCCTTACCGGTAAGCGCTTAGCGGATAAAAATGTTGCATATGATGTCGTTTTAATGGACTAAAATCTTACCTGATAAGTTAAGTAAAGTGTTAATTGTTACTTGTAAGCGCTTACCGGGTAAGCGTTAGGTAAACAATCCCTTACTCTACTTTCCAAAATAAGCTGCAATTTTACCGAGACATTACCGTTTCACATTAGGTAGTTTTCGGAGGAGAATTTTGCCATATCATGTGAGTTTTATAGATTAATATAGACCCATTAATCACATGAATTTGAAAAAAAATATTAATAGAAAATATAATGACACTTGAGTATTTATACCTGAATCTAGATTGAAAAGATGTTTGTTGGTCAAGATAAAAATCGAACTAAATTTCCAAATGAGGAACTAATATGCATCATTTTTCATTTTTGTCCAATTTTTTCTTTAAGTTGTACCCGACCAACGGACGGGTATAACACTATTGGAATAGTGAGAAAATAGCCATTTTTTCTCCAATTCACCAAAATAGCCATGGCTGAGCAATTGCGGACCTGACCCTATTTTTTTTTAAAACGAACATTCTTCACGAACCCTTCCAAAAAATTAAAACTGGATCAAAACATATATTTTTTACTAGAATTATATATATATATTCTATTTTATTAAAAGAATAGTGAAGTTATTTTCAAACATTTTAACTTTCTAAGAGCATCCACAACAATGAAATTTCATCCCAATTGCAAATGAGCCACATCAGCGCCACATCAACTTTGCAATTATCTTGAAATTATCTATCACAATAACGAAATGTCATCCAATTGCAAATGTGACACCTCATCATAAAAAACTATATTTTAATCAAATAACAAAAAAACTACAATTAAATACTCTTTACTATAATTTAATATGAAATATTTTATTAATTAAATAACTATAATTAAATACTTTCTACAAAACTACAATTAAATATTCTCTACAAAACATGATTTGACATAAAGCAATTTCTAATTTAGAAATAATTCCCTACAATTTCATATACTATTTACGGCCGCATCAGCAAAAAGTACTGATTTAACATTTGCAAATTACCAAAACCAATTTCTAATTTTGCAATCATACTCACGACCACTACATTTCTAATTTAGCAAAACAACCACTGCAATACTAATTTAGCAAAATTACTTGTCACGTTTGCAATCCAAATAAAGTTAAACGAAATTAATTAAAATACCCCAAGTTTGACCATCTCTTACCAAAATACCCAAAATCTCTCCCAGTTTACAAAAATACCCAAAATCTCTCCCAGTTTACAAAAATACCCAAAAAGCCCGCGATGGGCCCCGCGATCGCGGGCCCAGGCCCACGTGGCAAACAGTTTCGGTCAAAAGCCCCGCGAAGCCCCCCAACTTTGCCCGCGTTGGCAAGTTTTGTCCCTGCCGGCGATGGGCCCGCGATAGGGCAAAAAAAATTACATTTTTGGTCCCTGTTTTTTGTGTCTTTGTTCAGTTAAAAAAAAATACAAACTGTTCAAAAGAAATTTTAGCAAAACCGAGCTGCGTGAGCACAAGATTTTGGAGCTGCATTCGTGTCCACAGGTCGCACACAAGTTCGACGATTTTAGCTTACGAAATCGTCAATCGGCACCCCCCCTGCGCGCGGGTAGATGTTGGAGTAAAACCATGCAAGGAGCTTGTCAACTCCTCACACTTCTTTCCTTATAAACCAAATAAAGTTCCTTCCTCCTTCCTATGTGGGACAACTTCCCACACCCAAATTGGTTTTTGCTAATTTCATGGTTTTTACTCAACTTTGAGCATCGATATCTCATTCACACATACTCCGTTTTCGACGCATTATATATCGTTTCGAAGCTCTCATATAGGAGAACATAAACCCACTAAAAGTTAATTATATATACCACATATATATATATATTTAAATGTGTCCAAAGTTTCCTAAAAACCATATATATACCATATATATATATAGATGTGCATCACATGTATGTGTGTGTGCTTACTTAAGGAATTAGGATCACATGGTTTTTTAGCTGTGTGTGTGTTTGTATTGTGTGTGTGTGTGTTTCATTTAAAGTCTCATCTGAATGTGAGTGTGTGTACTGTGTGTGTGTGTGTTTCATTTCAAATTCATTTCCTAAAAACCATATATTTACTCTAGGATTGTCCATTTTAGTTGATGACCTTTCTCACATACACACACAGTACAAACACAAACACAGCTAAAAAACCATGTGATCCTAATTCCTTAAGTAAGCACACACATACATGTGATGCACACACATATATATATATATGGTATATATATGGTATTTAGGAAACTTTGGACACATTTAAATATATATATATATATATATATATATATATATATATATATATATATATATATATATATATATATATATATATATATATATGTGGTATATATAATTAACTTATAGTGGGTTTATGTTCTCCTATATGAGAGCTTCGAAACGATATATAATGCGTCGAAAACGGAGTATGTGTGAATGAGATATCGATGCTCAAAGTTGAGTAAAAACCATGAAATTAGCAAAAACCAATTTGGGTGTGGGAAGTTGTCCCACATAGGAAGGAGGAAGGAACTTTATTTGGTTTATAAGGAAAGAAGTGTGAGGAGTTGACAAGCTCCTTGCATGGTTTTACTCCAACACCTACCCGCGCGCAGGGGGTGCTGATTGACGATTTCGTAAGCTAAAATCGTCGAACTTGTGTGCGAGCGCGACCTGCGGACACGAATGCATCTCCAAAATCTTGTGCTCACGCAGCTCGGTTTTGCTAAAATTTCTTTTGAACAGTTTGTATTTTTTTTTACTGAACAAAGACACAAAAAATAGGGACCAAAAATGTAATTTTTTTGCCCTATCGCGGACCCATCGCGGGCTGCGATCGTGGGCAGGGACGAAACTTGCCAACGCGGGCAAAGTTGGGGGGTTTCGCGGGGCTTTTGGCCGAAACAGTTTGCCACGTGGGCCTGGGCCCGCGATCGCGGGGCCATCGCGGGCTTTTTGGGTATTTTTGTAAACTGGGAGAGATTTTGGGTATTTTGGTAACACGAAGTTGGACTTAGGGTATTTTAATTAATTTCCCAAGTTAAGGGGGTGTTTGGGAGTGCTTATATTTTCTGCTTATCTGCTTATTGCGTTTCTGGAACGGAGAAGGTGTTTGGATTTGAACAAAAAAACTGCTTATCACGTTCCAGGGAAGGAGATAAGCAGTTTTTATAGAAGTAGATTGAGGGTGGCTTTTCTGGAACGGAGTAAGCAGATAAGGAGATAAGCAGAATTTAAAAATATAAGCACTCCCAAACACCCCCTAAACATCAGTTATTTCTCTCCACATACCTTCAACCCGCCCTAATTTCTCTCTTCCTCCTTTCATTTTTGGACAAAGTTCGTGAAATCAGATCATCGGCGGAGGAGAAGAAGAAGAAATCATGATTCGTTTCTTGTGGGAACCTCTTTTATAATCTTCAACCTATCATCACCCTCTTTTCCATTCGTCATCTTCTTCAGCCCCTTTTTTCTTCCAAAGAAGAACACATGATTTTAGTAAACGAAGGAGAATTTATGTTGGTATGCAAAATCATGACCATAACGAAGACGTTTCTTGTGGGAGAAGGGTGATTCTCTTCGTGGGTATTTCTGTTCTTCCCTTCTCGAATCTCAAGTCCAAGCTGCCGAAAATCTTGCTCCTGATGAATTGCGTATGTTTGATTTCAAGTTTTTCTTGCAAGATTTACAGATTTTTACTTTATTTTACTTCAGAAATGTATCTAGGGTTATCGCAATTTAGGTTGATTTAAAAGAATTTAGCGAAGCTCAGAGTTGGTGATGGACTTCGGCAAGGTTGGACAACTATCGACATCGTCAAGACGAAATTGGATCAGATTTGGGAATAGATACCAAAGTTGGATTAGACGACACGAGATGGATTAAGGTACCAAAAAACTCACGAGTACACACCTGTTTCTAAATATTTATGGGAAAGCTTTGTCTATTTCACACACTTTTCACAACTTTTCATTCTGGTCTTGATTTAAATTTTCATGTATTTTGTTAAACTGTATTTCTTGATTCAAGTATCCCTATAATTGTTTTGAGATGTAAAATCCTTGTCACTGAAGTCCAACCTCTCCATCGTTGTTCGATTTACAGGTTTTGGTCTACACCAGGTTAGTACCCTGTATGATTTTAGATAAATTCAACCAAATATACGAGTTTTGTGTGCTTCAATTCAAATAATGGTTTTTGAAGAATTTTCTTTTGCTTGAACCATTCCTAAGAGCTGTTGTATGTGTGTTTCAAAATGGATGACACAGGTAGTAGCCACTGGGGGATCATTTGTTGCAGTTAGGAGGATTTCACAAGGTCTTGATAGGAGCAACAATTTTCAAGCAACTTCAGGTATATCATTCCTTATCGAAAGAAGATGTGTTTAACTTCATTCTAATATTGGAATCCATCATCCAGTTAGGTATCAACCAAAAGAAATATGCTTTCTTTGAAAAGCGTCTCAGACAGAAAACATATATCGAGTATAGTGATAACCAGCATAAATACTTATTTTCTCTGATAAGTTTAATTTACTCAAATCTTTTGGCCCCTTAGCAATGTTGGTTTATAAATTGACGAGTCAACATGTGAGTTAATTTTCATTGTTATTCAATTTCAATAGCACTTTTGAGTTTTGATATCTATTGTTGCATGTTTAAATCTGTTTAACCCCTTTGTTTGTTTCTCACCTCTTTTTCTGAAGCTGTGCTTAGGTGGAGGCATATTAAACTATTAATGCTCTCAATCTGAAGATCAGAGACTGGTCCAATGGTTTAAATATGTCTCAAATGGTCTAAATAGTTTAAAATTCATTAAATTATTTACTTACAATGGTTTAAAATTGGTCGTGTAGACGACATGGATGAAGATGGATTCCACGGTATTACCACTCCGGTCATCACCTTGTCCATCTCGGTCACCATCTTCAGTAGGCTTCCCATTTCCGGTGATCTGGTGGTTTTTCAACCCCACCGTACTGCCCCACTCATCTATTTCTCTCCTCTTTTCTCACTTTGCTTCTTAGATAATCCACACACGGCTTTCAAATATCTTATGCCAATTTTAAAGGGCAAAAATGTGACACCATAGTATTAAATTTAGTAGGGAAGAACTTACGTGGGGGAGTGGAGGATGGGGGTTTTCAATCGGTGTTGTGAGGAGACCGGGAAGTGGGAGGAGGTCGCCAGCAAAGAGTGGTGTACCGGTGCTATTTGCATCTCTCACCGACGATACACACAGATCTCTCTCTCTATATCTATCTATGCATTTACACTTATCTACTATTTCCCTCTTGCAGGTTGTAGATTATGTATATGATTGCAAAAGCGAGGTGATTGGGCCTGGTTTCTTTATATTTAAAGCCGAAATAGGTGATGAATCTTGGTCCTTTTTTCTCCTATTTTTGTTTACACATAAAGAAGAAACAGGTGATGCAAACCTCAAGTTTTCGTGAATTGATGATAAAAGCGTTGTACGTTTTTTATTTCTTCTGCGTTTGTTGCACTTAGATATTTCTGTATGCAACTTAATTTCGATTTTAGGTTTTGTTCAAGTATAATTAAGAAATTGAATATCGGACCACATCTATAGTAAACTTACCTTATTCATTCAAAGGGCTTGCTACTTTGTGGGTAATCAATAATACAATCATCTACATTAACCAAAGAAAATTAATAATTAAACCCATGTATATATAACAATAAGCACTTGAGTTATCCAAATTTAGATCAACTTTCATGCCTCTTGTGCAGTACAGGGGCTGAAAATGTGTGTGTGTTTTCTAGGAACAAAAAAGAGATTCAATTATTAAGAGTACATCACATAGTTCATCACTCATGATGATTACTACCAAATATTTCTGTTTAATTAGGATAGCAATTGTACAAATGGATGTTGGGGGTGGGGAGGAGAAAAAGGAATCAAATGTCTCCTTTTCTCCCCCAGATCAAAGTTTCTGTTTTGGCATTATTGGTCATTTGACATTATTGATATAAGCATTTCATGGATGATTTGACTTTAAACTGCATATACAAATTTTCTATTTAGAAATTTTTGTTTAAAGAAAATAAAGTATCATGAAAACAAAACAAAAGAATAATTTGGTTATAGTGCAATTGTTCTTGACTAGAAATATCTGTTACAGATTCTTGTTTGTTTCTTGGCTATGAGGCTTGCTTTGATTGGCATGTGTTATATAGGTCTGTATGCACCATTGGAAGTTATGATCAACTATACTTTATTTGTCAAGTTAACTTATTCAACTATCCTACTTGTTACTCTTCAAACTATGATAACTTTTAGTCTTTCAACTTTGATTTTTAATTAGGTTGGATCTTCAATACAATACATATTTTATGGTGGTTTTTTTGTTAGGTTGGACTGTACTATGAGGCTCAATTTATGATGTTTTTCTTTTTTCGTTAATTTGGACATGCATTATGGGGTTGGAATTGGGTCTATTCCAGTTTTATCTCACATGTGGGTCTTCTTTTGGCATCTTTTTATTTCGATTTGAATGAATTCAAATACTAAATATTTTTTCTTTCATCTTTTTGATTTAGCCCTAAATATTTTCCCCATAGCTGCTTGTTTGATTTGATGAGGGTAGGGGTAAATTTTGTATAGTTTTTAAACTTTTGTATTTATTTTTTGAGATAGATATGCCTTTTATTCTTTTGTAATTGTGTTTCTCTTAGTTTGCAATAAAAAATATAGGATTCTGGCTATTTCACAAAGGCACCCATCTGCACACCATTCCTGATATTCTGTAGTCTCCATGTTCTATTTATGTTTAGAATTTAGGCTGTTACCATCAAGGGGGCCTGTGGTTTAGAGCTCTGGTGAGCTGACCCCAAACAGCCTCCAAACAACCCGGCTAAAGACCGACTTAATGACCTCCTTAGCCAACCTGCAGAAGCAAAAAACCTACACAGCGACGACTTATTGACTGTCTTAATCGGACCATTTGAGGAGAAACAGACCAGCGCAGCAGCTGTCCGTGTTAAGCTCAGTCTAGACAGCCACCAAACAGCCCCTTTAGTTGAGAATGAACTGCTTCCAGTTCCCAACAAAATAAATTTTTAAACACTAAAACATCGATACAACTTTTGTTTTTATCAGGTATTCGCCTCTGCACAATGTGAGGAGACCATGGGAGCATTCTACTGATACTTCTCGTCAATATCCTCCCACTTTGTTGTTGACAGCCGATCACGATGACAGGGTTGTGCCCTTGCACACTTTGAAATTATTGGCGGTAGGTATTTCAATAATTAACCCAACTTGTAATTTTTTTAATTGTTTCCTATCCAAGCCTTCTTTTTCGTTTCTCATTAATCTCTCTTGATTATCTTAACTTCACACGTGTTTATTTGTAACAGGGTTGTTGACAGCAGTTCATAAAGATTATTTTCGGGTGATAGACCATCGAGAGTTCCTCTTTAATGATTTTGGGGATCGTGTTGCTCAGCTTTTACATGTTGAAGTAATTGCTCCCTTCAATCAGTGCAGAAACAACACTGCTTGCCAAGGAGAGAAGTTCAAATGAAAATCGAGTTTCAGTTGTGAACCTGGGACCAAGGAGAGCGTGACACGTGTCCACAGCTGAAATTCAGTTTTTTCAATTGAACTTCTCTCTCTCTCTCTCTCTCTCTATATATATATATATATGCAAATGTGTGTGTTATCTGTATTTTTTTTTTGAAAGGCAATTGCATTTCGGGGGTTTCCTGGACTTAGTCCAGACTAATCCCCCTTCGACCCGGCCATAATTCGGCCCACGATCCACGACCCGGCCCAAACAACAGGCCCACGAACTGCCCCTTGATTCGGGGATACCTCCGCATGATCACCACGGGGTTCGAACCCGGGTAGTAAGGGCTGCCAACCACTTACCTCCCCAGGATGTTACCGAACCACTGGGCTACAATGTCTTTGGTTGTGTTATCTGTATTTGATCATAGCATGTATACTGATGTGGGTTTAATAGGTGTACAAGATCCTGCAATCTGTTGAAGGTTATTAGAAAGAAAACAATCTTAGTCCGTTACCCATCATTCTTTGCTGGTAATTATGATATTGGTCTATTTACCTCATAAACTTTCTTACTTTTACTTTATATGCTAAATATAATCTTTATATATATATATATATATATATATATTTCTTTGTTGTTAGTGACTGGAATGGGAGCAAGCGAGGTCACGTTTACAAGTTCCTTAGGTCACAGGGATTCGTATCCTACTGCTCATCAGTACACTAATGCCGATGCACATAAGGTCAATTTCAGTCACTTGTTCATTTATCTACAAATGCGCAAATTCACTTGTTTCTTATGGTCGTTGAATGATCTAGATTTCCCTCTTTATGTAGTGGGTTAGCCATAGAAATCATCGAGGAAACATATGTGGTGTAGATTTCATATGGCTGCTTAATCCTAATAAGTATAGGAAAGTACTGAAAACAAGATGGAGTGATGCAGTGTTTGGATTATTTAAGGTATGTAGCCTTTTGTCAGGTTCAGGCACAACCCGGACTAATCCCTGGCAATTTTGAAACTTAAAAATGTCTTATCAATGTTGAGGACGCCTGGGATCGAACCCTGGGTATTTGGTAAGCAATTTTTAGGAATATATTATGTATTTTAAATGGGTATCCGCATTTACGTTGTATTTTCCTTTTTTATGTTTAAATTTAGAAAAACTATAAGAGGATACATTTTGTCAAAAGAAAGAAGTTGTTACGAACGATGGAACAAAAGGCAAAACTAAGATGGTTTCATCCTACCAAGAGAGTTGTAGCCTAGTGGCAAGGTAAGTCCCTGGAGTCAGTGCTGGAAGGTCGGGCTCTCAGGGTTCGAACCTCGCGGTGAGCGCTCTATGGTCTCCAGACTTTGGGCTTGGCCTTTGGACCGGGTTCAGGGCCGGAAGTCGCGGTTAGCCCAATGTGGTTGCCGTGCCCGGTGGGGCGGTCCATAGGATCCGTTCAGTCGACGGGGATTAGTCGGGTGGCCCTAATCGAGCCCGGATACCCTGGGAACGTGTGTCTAAGTAAATGTCGTTCAAAAAAAATATGGTTTCGTCCTAAAGTTCAATTGGACATGGTTTAAAATATAGGCATATAACTAATGTCTAATGATTAATTATTTAAACATTTTATAAAAAATCTATACATATAATAAATAAGTAACTACATTGACACATGTCGTCGTCTGGTGAGCCGGCTTTATTGTTTTCCCGTCTAAACATGTATCTGGACGTCTTTATATTATAGGTTTAATTAACACACTCACATTCACTCCTTAATTAAATTTTTGCGCTTTCATATCAATTTTTACTTCAAAGTCGAATTCCTTTTTCAATTGAACTTCTCTCTCTCTCTCTCTCTCTCTCTCTCTCTCTCTCTCTCTCTGTGTGTGTGTGTGTGTGTGTGTGTGTTATCTGTATTTGATCATAGCATGTATACTGATGTGGGTTTAATAGGTGTACAAGATCCTGCAATCTGTTGAAGGTTATCAGAAAGAAAACAATCTTAGTCTGTTACCCATCATTCTTTGCCGGTAATTATGATATTGGTCTATTTACCTCATAAACTTTCTTACTTTTACTATATATGCTAAATATAATCTTTATATATATATATATTTCTTTGTTGTTAGTGACTGGAATGGGAGCAAGCGAGGTCACGTTTACAAGTTCCTTAGGTCACAGGGATTCGTATCCTACTGCTCATCAGTACACTAATGCCGATGCATTTTGTCAAAAGAAAGAAGTTGTTACGAACGATGGAACAAAAGGCAAAACTAAGATGGTTTCATCCTACTAAGAGAGTTGCAGCCCAGTGGGAAGGTAAGCCCCTAGAGTCAGTGCTGGAAGGCCTGGCTCTCAGGGTTCGAACCCCGCGGTGAGCGCTCCATGGTATCTAGACTTTTGGCTTGGCATTTGGACCGGGTTCAGGGCCGGAAGTCGCGGTTAGCCCAATGTGGTTGCCGTGCCCGGTGGGGCAGGTCCATAGGATCCGTTCAGTCGACGGGGATTAGTCGGGTGGCCCTAATCGAGCCCGGATACCCCGGGAACGTGTGTGTGAGTAAATGTCGTTCAAAAAAAATATATGGTTTCATCCTAAAGTTCAATTGGACATGGTTTAAAATATAGGCATATAACTAATGTCTAATGATTAATTATTTAAACATTTTATAAAAAATGTAAAATAAATTAATTGTGTTGACTAAAATCGTTATCAATACTTTTACCGATTTCTAATAAACAGAAAATGCAAGTTTCATTGAGACTTCCGATAGGAAAAACTTCTCCTTCTTTAGGGTTTAATACAAAAGTTATATACAAAAATATTGATTTACTCAACTATTTTGTGTAAACAATTCGTAGATGAAGCAAACAATCAAATTCTATGTAAAATTTTATAGCTTTTGAAAGTTTATATTTTATATTAGAGACTTCAGTTAGCAGGTTCACGAGTGTGGTTGACAAACTCATAACAAAATAATTTTGTGAAATCAACGTGTCCTTGAGGCATTAATAAAACGAAGACCCGATGATGGCAAATTCGACTCTAACTTAAGCAAGCAAGGTGACGAAGGTCCTGCACATGGATGGACAATTCACAAGGTCAATATAGTTCATTGGATTTTTTACACGAAGAAAAAAGTCGGTCATGGTAAAAAAAATACCTTGGTTGGTTTATAGTTGTATTGTTTTGTAATAGTTGAACACATTTTGAATCAAGGCCTTGGACTTTTAAACCAATGAATCGTATTAACTGGATTTGTTCTATCGTTTGGTTTTAGATGTTCTTCTTGGGTTTTAAGTTCCTTAGCTTTGATAATGCATTTGAGATATACCAATAACCTAGAGACCGTCGGGACAAAAGCGTGTGGTTTCCAATAAAAAATTATCACCCGTCGCATCGCGCGGGTATACTGACTAGTATATGTTGGAAAATTTAGTAAAAAATATATGTTGGAAAATTTAGTAAAAACATATATTTTTTTACTAGAATTATATATATATATATATATATATATATGTTGGAAAATTTAGTAAAAAATATATGTTTTTACTAACTTTGGACACATTTAAATACATATATATGTATTATATATAATTAACTCTTAGTAGGTTTGTGTTCTCCTATATGAGAGCTTCAAAACGATGCATAATGTGTCCAAAACGGAGTATGTGTGAATGAGATATCGATACTCAAAGTTGAGTACTTGGATGAAATTAGCAAAAACCAAGTGGGTGTGGGAATGTATCCCACATAGGAAGAAAGAGTAAAACCTTAATGGTTTATAACCATTAAAGTGTGAGGGGTTTACAAGCTCCTTTGAATGATTTTACTCCAACACCTACCCGCGCGCAGGGGGGGTGCCGATTTAGGATTTCGTAAGCTAAAATCACCGAACTTGTGTGCTGCTTGGTTTTGCTAATTTTCGTTTTGATCCAGTTTTAATTTCTTGGAAGGGTTAGTGAAGAATGTTCGTTTTTAAAATTAAAAAAAAAAATTCAACCAGGTCCGCATTTGCTCAGCCAGTCGGTTTTTTTGTCTTTTAGCTGGTCATTGCGGTCCGCACTGGACCGGGTCGGGTCGGAGTGCGGACCCATGGCTATTTTGGTGAATTGGGAGAGAAAATGGTTATTTTCTCACTATCCCAATTGGATTTGGCTATTTGTATCAATTTCCCTTTAAAACATGTTTATTACGCTCTTGCTTTTGGTACTTATGGTATGTAAAACGAAAATTTATTAAAATACCCAAAGTTTGACTTTGACTTGCAGAAATACCCAAACCTAGGAACCGTTTTGCAGAAATGCTCCGCGATCCTGCAATGGGCCCCACGATCGCGGACCAGGCCCGCGATTGGTCCCGCGGTGGGCCGAAATTTTCACTTTTGGCCCCTCCCTCGATGGGGGCCGCGATTTGGAGTCGAAAGTTTCAATTTTGGTCCTTTTTTCACGTTTTTTGCATGTTTTTACTGTTTTTTGCACAATTATTGTACTTGGAAGACCAAATTGTTGTTGAAATTCACTGGGTTGTTTCATAAATATTGAACTATTGTACTTGGAAGACCAAATTGTGGTTGAAATTCACTGGCTTGTTTCATCAATATTGAATTATTGTACTTGGAAGACCAAATTGTGGTTGCAATTTATATTGGTTGTTTCATCAATGTTGAATTATTGTACTTGGAAGACCAAATTGTGGTTGCAATTCATCTTCCTCAATGAAATTTCATCCATAAATATCAGTAAAATGCAATCCATAATTCACATCCATTCCATCCTTCTTTCTTGCTTTCTTTCTTCATCATTTCAATATTTTCTTTTCTGAGATACTACTGAAAAAATGAGTTCATCTGTTGCAAAAGTTAAACTATTTTTCTGTTACGATGGTGATTGGGTGCAAGACAACAATGAGTGGAATTTTGCTTATAAATTTAAGCATGGTGTAAAATTGCTAGTAAACTTTACGCATGAGAAGTTTGTTGCATACGCCATGCAAAAATGTGGAATCGACCCTTCTGATGTTTGCAAGTTAGTGTTTAAAAATGGTGATGGGTCAATTGTGGAGTTATCCAACGATGGAGATATCTATGGTTTTCTGCAATTTGTAGCCCAGTCAGAAAGACCTCCATCACTTTTTGTGTATGCCGATTCATCGGTGTGCGACGAAGACGATGACGAATGTGATGACGAAGACTTCCAACTGGAGGAGCATGATTCCCAATTCCAGGCGTCCTACGAAGACTTCCAACTGGAGGAGCTTGATTCTCAATTTCAGGCGTCCTACGACCCAACAATTTATTCGGGTCATACATATGGTCTTCACGACTGTTATCCTGATTTTGTTCCGGAGACGCAACAACAACAACAAGAAGAAGACGAAAAGGATGTTTTGCTGGAGTTGCTGATGACGAAACCCATGTTTTCACAATGGGTAGATCTGATATAGACAGATCAGGTACCGATAGTGATGAGGACGAAGAAAGAGGAAAATATACCCCTAGTAATAAATCATTTAGTCACTTAAATGACTTTTTTGATATGCCTCATATTCTTCCAACCCCGGATACCCATACACAAACCTACGAACCTGCACCTTATAATCGCAGTTCAAGGATACAAGTAGGTGAAATATTTGATTCAAAGGATGAGTTGGCCACACTGCTCGGAATTAAGTTCATAGAAAAGGGTTTCGAAAGTTACACGCAGAAATCCGACAAAACCAGATACGAAGTTGTATGTGCGAGAGATAATTGTAATTGGAGGATGTATGCGAGGGTCGTGGGCTCTAAAGGCGGGATGTTTGCCATTAGAAAGTTGCACGACGAACACACTTGTTCGAGGACGCAACTGAATCCCAACCACCGACAAGCCAACAAAAAGACTTTGGGTGCATTACTGAAAGGCAATTTTGTTGATGCTAGCAGGGCATTTCGTCCAAAGGACATCGTCAATGATATAAACCAGCAGTACGGGATCACAATTGGTTACTACCAAGGCTGGCGTGCGCGATGCAGGACACTGCTAGTGGTCAGAGGCACTGCCGAGGAGTCGTATGAACGACTCCCTGCGTATTTATATAATTTGGAGCTGCAGAATCCAGGTACGGTCACCAAGATAAGGACCGATTCAAAGGGACGTTTTGAGTTGTGCTTCGTTGCCCTTGGACCCGCGGTACATATATTAACACGTCATATGTTTACACATTATAAATTATAACATTTACAAAGGGAAACCACCTACGTTTTTGCAGATCCGCACATTTCTGGCAAATCTGCGTCGTGTCTTGGTAATAGACGTTTCCCATTTAAAGGGGCGTTACTTGGGCATGATGTTCCTCGCGGTTTCCATGGACGGGAATAACAACATCGTGCCCGTAGCTTTCGGAGTTGGCAAGTCCGAGACCGGGGAGGAGTGGAGTTGGTTTCTCTCCATGTTGAGACAAGCTATCGGAGACCCGGAAGGGTTGGTGTTTATGTCTGACAGGGCTGCTTCCATAAGCACCGCAATCTCTGCCACGTACCCAAACGCCCCTCACGCCTTAAGAGAAAGAGGTGCAATTGTGCCGGAAAAATGATTTGTCATCAATAATAACAAATCATAATCTAGTAGGGCACCTAATGCATGTGGGGTGGATGATCATCTTAGCTAGAAAATTTTGTGACTTCTTTTGGATCAACTCTCAAGTTTTATAGTTATAAAGATAAAAATGGAAAAATAAAGTCTTTAGAAAGATACAATGCCATAAGGATGTTAAACTAATTTCTTCAAATGATCATGTAACACCCCATATTTTCTTTATAGCATTTTTGGAATAAATGGAAGTTTGGGGGCCAAATGGTGAGACTTGGAAACTTAAGTGCAGAAGTGAGACTTATGAATGTAAATAGAATTGTGAAACCCTTTTTCCTCATTAGTGGCGGCTACACAATTGGAGAAGAGGATTGAAGGAAGTTTCAGCTTGTGTGGGGAAAGAAGCAAGAAGATAGATTCAAGAAGAGTGAAGAACTAATCTTCTAGGTATGAATTCATTCCTCTATCCTCATCTTCTTGTGTTTTGGGGAGAAAACTTGAATGGTAACCTTGCTTTCAACTTCTTGCTAAAGCTCTTGATTGATTTCCAATGGAAATGGAGTGATTGCTCAGTTCATGTTAGTTTTCCAATACCCTTTTTGGGAACTTACACCATTTCCATGAAGAAATGTGGGTTTTAGCAACAAATTGATTTTGAGGATTGTATAGATGGTTTATTGACACGGGGTTTTCACACCCCGAGAATCTTACCGCAAGTGTACGGTGTGTCGAATCAAGTAATAACGTACGGAAGTACGAGTATCGAACCAAGGGAACTAGGAACTAAGTATCACAATTACTATAGGCTCTATTAACTGGACTGTCGAATTCAGAGGTGGTTGGTTTTAAACTACTAATTGCATAAAATAAAATCACATCAAACATAAGACAAACAGAACAGCTTTGTAAACTTTGATAGAGAGAAAAGTTGAGGGTTGGAAATCCTCAGGTTATACACATGCAAACAATCGACTCAAAACAGTTACCAGTTAATCCCCTTAATGATTCCCAAATCTTTTAAGATCACCGTCGTTTTCTTTCGACTAACAACGGATTTTATTTTGAAAAGGATAAGTTCAATCTCTCGATCTCACTTATGGATTCCAAAACACATTAAGTACTCGATTTATGTTAAATTGGCTAGATTTTATCTCTCGATATCAACCTAACGGTTTAAATGGGACTAAAGCTTACTCGGTATATTTCTATCACCTTTCGGACTTTAGGTATGCAATTCCTAATTCTAAATAGCAACTAATTCTCCCGAACTTAATTACTAACAACAAGTCAATTGTAGATTGGCCAAATTCACAAAAGCATTAAGAACAAAATCACATACTTCATTAATTAGGGAAAACTGATAAAAGTTCAATTCAATTTGTCACATGCTTACAAACCGAATTCATTCCAACCCCCAACACGAACTGGTTAGTTCATGTCGGTGGTGGATTCAAACACAAGAGAAAAAGATGCACAAGTGTATGTAAACATGATTAATCGTGAAAGATGAAATCGTAATAAAAGTGATGAAAACTCCTTCCTCTCGTGTTCGTCTCTACGTTCCATGATGAATGTATCCGTGATCGGCTCTCTAACGTGGCTTCGAGGACTCCGAAAAATCGCCCAAAGTCGCCCCTGAACTGCTCCCGATCGTCTGCCGTAAGAATGATATCGAATAATGACCTAAACCCCGGATAAAATAGCTGAAAATCGCGAAACAGACACTTACGCGACCTGCCACGCGACTTGCAAGTCGCGTGGTAAGTCGCGCGTGTCTTTTATACTGCGCGGGTCGTTTTCTGGTTCGCGGTTCGGGTCCTGGTTCGGTCGCGGGTCTTGGGCTTGGCTTTTGGGCTTCCGTTAGGCTTCGTTTTGAGCTCTTTTTAGCTTCTTTCTCGAGAAATGCCGCCTTTTAGCTAACCTGCATAATTCACTAGATAAACCGTAAAATACACGCCTTTTTACTTGAATACAAGCCAATCTCGTTGGTTTGAGAACTGAAAATAACGCCAAAAAGTGGCGTTATCAACAACCCCAAACCGAGCGTTGCTTGTCCCCAAGCAAATTAGCGATAAAATAGAATAAAAGCACACAGTGAATTTAGTAATGACTGCACAATTCCCAATCGGTACCAAGTGTTGCATCGGTGATTTCCCATACCCGTGAATGTCTATCTCACTCTCGCCTCATTCTTATTTCGTTTGATCTATGACCTTCCATTGGGGGTTGAACTCTTGACTGTTCCGATTACATTAGGGTTAGACTAAGTCCAAACACACTAGGGAAAACATTTCACTTCGACCCTACCTCACGGGATACTCTCTTTGCACTCGAACCTAGGTTGTCGCTCGTGTTGTCATGTTTAAGGAAGTTATGTACAAGAATACGCAATAATTGCATAACAACTCTATTGAAGACGCACAAATGTCCAAAAGTTTGATCTCAGAAAGAAATCAAATAGCAAGACAGGGAATATCAGTAAAGGCAGTCGTAAACCGTAATCACATTTTCCAAAAGATCATCCAGGTCTTTACACGGGTTGTAATGGGGCTAGGGCTATGGTTGAGAAACGAAGGGTAAAATGGTTCAAAAATCCTCGGTGTGTCAATCTTTGGCAATTCCTGAACTCTCGTTGCTTCACATTTGCTTACTTGGCCCTTTTTGTCACTATTGGAGTCGCTTTGACTCTCTTATTTTGCAGCTCTAACTATTATCTAAATAACTGTATTTTTTTTGGGACTTCATTGGTCCTCTTTTCTACTTCTCGGGTTACATTGACCCATTTTATTCTCATGACTGGCCTATTCTATTCTTTTCTGCTCTATCTCGAGTAGTTCATTACTGCTTCCGATTGACACACTTTCGGATAAGGGTTGGCTAAGGCTTTTGGCTAAAGGTTTAATGGTGGGTTTAGAAAGAATTAAGGTGCGTGTTTGGCTGCAAAGGGGGTTATGGGTACACACAAAAGGGTAAAAGGTAACGCTAGCTAAAAATGGTTTAACAAAAACTAGATGCCTGGAATCATATCTGAAGGTCCACATGATATAGTCTACTTTACCCTTATCTAATGTCCCGATGTTCGTCTTTGCTACTCAATACAATAATGTAGCGAGATCATTCTACATTCACGACAAGGAATTCGAAAAATGTATAAGAATTAAGTGTATGAATCCCTCGAAATGAAAAAACGTCTTTTAGGCTCAAAATCTCACTATCGGGTGGTCTCCACTAATGTCCCTAGTCATGCCCTTTCCCGGTCCTTCCCTAACGGTCACGTCACTATCATAAGATTCTTCCCACAATGGTCGGTCTCAATCATTCGAAACAAAATTTTTTAGCTATGCGATCTAGATACTCAGAAGTGTAGGAAATCTACGTGCATAAGCTTGGGCCCGATTGGGCAACCCCAAACCTTACCCACACATTGTCCCCAATGTGCAAACAAAGTCATAGGTGATGCGATTCAATCACTGTGCAGTTATTACAGTTATCAAAAGGACGGGCAAGGCATTACATAGCAAGCAAAAAAGAAATCCCAACTTTCTAAAAATGGGCACCCCAAACCTAGGCCGTGGCCTAGGTTTGTCAAATAAAAGCCAACCCCAAACTTCGATGAAACCGAGGTTTGCACATGGTTTAAAGAATTGAGTGTGTAGATGTGAAAAAGATAAGGCACCCCAAACCTAAGTGGAACTTAGGTTTGTTGCCTCTCGTTTAACTAATACTGAGACAAACATCATACACCACTCATTAACATAAAGATTTAGAACATACCTGTTTTGCCCGGTCGGAGGATTCTTGACTGGTTGAGCATCAATCGGAGGAGACAGAGAGAACATGCAAACAAAACAAAGAGAAACAAAGCACAAGACAAAATACTGGAAAAGAAACACACCAAGCAAGAAAGGAATAAAAACTGCACGAAAAACAAAACGAAGAAGCAGGGCCTCCCGCGGTTTAGCCCGCGACTTGCAAGTCGCGTGGCAAACCACGTAACCTACTGTTTCAGAAACAAACAGAGGGTCCCGCGGCTTGCTGCACGGTATACAAACCGCGTGGCAAACCGCGTATTTCCCTGTTTCAAAAATCTTTTTGGCTTTTTTTTTTCGATTTTTCGATTTTTATGGCTTTTCGGAAATAAAAACACACGCAAAGTAAAAATAAAAGGAAACAAACCTTGGTGGGTTGCCTCCCACCCAGCGCCGTATTTAAAGTCGTGGCACGATTGTGCGGTTTCAACTTGGCTCCGTATCCGCAGAATTGTACCGTCCAC
Organism: Saussurea involucrata; assembly: GCA_033807775.1. Classification (NCBI taxonomy): domain Eukaryota; kingdom Viridiplantae; phylum Streptophyta; class Magnoliopsida; order Asterales; family Asteraceae; genus Saussurea; species Saussurea involucrata. Next base: position 54,215,886 of record CM066316.1, read on the forward strand.
ACTTACGGTTTTTCGCGGACTTCTCTACTCCTTCCTCTCTTTCACCACTTCTTCTTTCCAGCAACTTGAACCTCACGTTCTCACCGCCAACTCTGAAGGTAATCTCTCCTTCCTCCATGTCTATTAATGCTCGACTCGTGGCCAGGAAGGACCTCCCCAAAATCAGCGGGACTTCCTCATCTTCATCTATGTCGATGACCACGAAATCTACCGGGAAGTAGAACTTACAAACTTTGATCAGCACGTCTTCAATCACCCCGTATGGATACCTTATTGATCTGTCCGCGAGCTTGAGTGTCATGTATATTGGGCTCACCTCTCCCAATCCGAGTTTCCTGAAAACAGATAACAACATTAAATTAATACTCGCCCCTAAATCACATAACACTTTATTAAAACTAAGATCCCCAATTTGAATAGGGATTGAAAAACTCCCTGGGTCTTTGAGCTTCTGGGGAAGCTTATTCTGGAAGATGGCACTACACTCTTCAGTGAGTGTAACTGTGGATTGATGATCGATCGCCCTCTTTTTGGGAAGGATCTCTTTCATGAATTTCATGTAAGAGGGCATTTGGGTGAGAGCATCTGCAAAAGGGATATTGATCGTTAGCTTTTTAAACACATCTATAAATTTTGAAAAATTGACCTCATCCTTATTTGCTTTCAGCCTGCTCGGGTAAGGTACTCTTGGTGCTGCCGGCTTGACCGGTGGTGTCACTTCTTTCTCCTTCGGCTTCTCTTTCCTCATACGCTCTTCATCAGCCTCTAATGCATCCATGTCAATGATCTCCACATCATTCTCGGCTTCCTTTGCTGGCTCCTCATTTAGCTCCTTGCCATCTCTCAGATAGATGGCATTACAATTCTCTTGGTTCCTCTTTTCGGCCATGCTTGGAAATATGCCAGGTGGTCGGTTTTGTAGGGCCCCGGAGATCTGCCCTACTTGCCTCTCGAGGATCTTGATTGCAGCTGTATTCTGATCAGTTGCGGTTTTCACCGTGTTCACAGTGCTTGCTAGCTCTCCAACCGTGCTGTCCATTTTCGACATGAACTTCATCATCATCTCCTCCAGCCCCAGTTTCTTCTCTCCGGTTGGTCTTTCGTTTCTTTGATTAAAACCTGGAGGACGATAAGCATTATTAGCATTAGAAGAATTTGAAGAGTTAGAAAAATTACCTGGCTGTTGACCGGGTTGACTCCACGAGAAATTTGGGTGCTTTTTCCACCCTTCGTTATACGTGTTGGAGAACGGGTCATTTCTCGGCTGATGATTCCAGTTTTGCATATACTAGATTTGCTCGGGTGCTTCCGGAATTCCTCTATTCATTTGATTTGTGATGAATGCCAGTTGAGCCTTCAGTTCATTCAGCTCATTACTCTCTTGGACACTTGCAACTCGTCTTACCGCTGATCTCGGAGTGGAGAAACTATGTTCGGCCAAGTTCTCAATCAGCTCTCACGCTTCCTCATACGACTTGTCCATTAGTGCTCCACCCGCGGCAGCCGTGATGTCGTTCTTAAATTGCGGGTGGAGTCCACTGAAGAAGGTCTGGATGATGACCCAGCCCTGTAGCCCATGATGAGGACACTTTTTGATCATGTCCTTATAACGCTACCAAGCCTCATATAACGTTTCCTGATCCCATTGAGAAAAATGGGTGATCTCCGCCATTAGTTGGGCGGTTCTGCTCGGTGGGAAAAACTTTTGGAGGAAGGCTGCTTTCAACTGTGCCCAAGTAGTGATCTGATCTGACGGTAGGCCTTCTATCCATATTTCAGCTCGACCTTTTAATGAAAAACTGAACAGCCTCAGTTTGATTGCGTCTCCTCCATCCCGTTGATCTTGAAGGTGCTACAAATGCGCTCGAAAGCCCGGAGATGAGCGTGAGGATCTTCGGTCGGTGCTCCTCCATATTGATTTTGCTGCACCATTACGATGGTGCTCGGCTTTATTTCGAAATAGTTAGCCGTAGTGGTAGGTGGTTGAATGCCTATCCGTGCGGCCGCCACATTAGGATCGGCAAATGACCGCATCGGAACTCTTTCCGGAGGTGGTGGTGGATTGTTGAGGCGAGGTGGAGGATCATTGCGCGGAGGTGGTCTCTCGTCGTCGGACATCTCGAATTTCAGATTCCTTTTGTCCTTCGCTTCCTTACGCAGCCGACGAGCGGTTCTTTCGATCTCCGGATCAAATTGTTCGATCTCTTTTCCTCGGGTTGTCCTTGGCATAAACCAAGTGGTACCTGAAAAGAAGACAGTAAAGTCAATAATCCGAAAACTGAAAGTGATGGAAAAATAACAAGAAAAGAAAATGCCCAATCTAATAGGGCGTATAGATGGTAGTGCTATTAGTTACAACTGGTTCCCCGGCAACGGCGCCAAAAACTTGACACGGGGTTTTCACACCCCGAGAATCTTACCGCAAGTGTACGGTGTCGAATCAAGTAATAACGTACGGAAGTACGAGTATCGAACCAAGGGAACTAGGAACTAAGTATCACAATTACTATAGGCTCTATTAACTGGACTGTCGAATTCAGAGGTGGTTGGTTTTAAACTACTAATTGCATAAAATAAAATCACATCAAACATAAGACAAACAGAACAGCTTTGTAAACTTTGATAGAGAGAAAAGTTGAGGGTTGGAAATCCTCAGGTTATACACATGCAAACAATCGACTCAAAACAGTTACCAGTTAATCCCCTTAATGATTCCCAAATCTTTTAAGATCACCGTCGTTTTCTTTCGACTAACAACGGATTTTATTTTGAAAAGGATAAGTTCAATCTCTCGATCTCACTTATGGATTCCAAAACACATTAAGTACTCGATTTATGTTAAATTGGCTAGATTTTATCTCTCGATATCAACCTAACGGTTTAAATGGGACTAAAGCTTACTCGGTATATTTCTATCACCTTTCGGACTTTAGGTATGCAATTCCTAATTCTAAATAGCAACTAATTCTCCCGAACTCAATTACTAACAACAAGTCAATTGTAGATTGGCCAAATCCACAAAAGCATTAAGAACAAAATCATATACTTCATTAATTAGGGAAAACTGATAAAAGTTCAATTCAATTCGTCACATGCTTACAAACCGATATCATTCCAACCCCCAACACGAACTGGTTAGTTCATGTCGGTGGTGGATTCAAACACAAGAGAAAAAGATGCACAAGTGTATGTAAACACGATTAATCGTGAAAGATGAAATCGTAATAAAAGTGATGAAAACTCCCTCCTCTCGTGTTCGTCTCTACGTTCCGTGATGAATGTATCCGTGATCGGCTCTCTAACGTGGCTTCGAGGACTCCGAAAAATCGCCCAAAGTCGCCCCTGAACTGCTCCCGATCGTCTGCCGTAAGAATGATATCGAATAATGACCTAAACCCCGGATAAAATAGCTGAAAATCGGGAAACAGACACTTACGCGACCTGCCACGCGACTTGCAAGTCGCGTGGTAAGTCGCGCGTGTCTTTTATACTGCGCGGGTCATTTTCTGGTTCGCGGTTCGGGTCCTGGTTCGGTCGCGGGTCTTGGGCTTGGCTTTTGGGCTTCCGTTAGGTTTCGTTTTGAGCTCTTTTTAGCTTCTTTCTCGAGAAATGCCGCCTTTTAGCTAACCTGCATAATTCACTAGATAAACCGTAAAATACACGCCTTTTTACTTGAATACAAGCCAATCTCGTTGGTTTGAGAACTGAAAATAACGCCAAAAAGTGGCGTTATCATTCATTGAATGAGTTTTTACGTTTAAATGATGTTTTATCAGTTGGGGAATTGTGGGGAAAGATTAGTTCATTGATTATGTCGTTTGGAATACTCGAAAATCGACTTGGGTTGAATTGGGGGTGAGAAAGAGCCATTTTTGGCTGAATTGTGGGTGCAGGTGCTCCGCGCCAGTGGTGGTGCCAGTTGGCTAGCGCGAGAAAGGGCGCCAGCTACTGTCCAGAGCCTCGCGCCAGTTGTGGCGCGAGTTTGCTAGCGCGGGCAGTGGCGCCGACCACTGTCTCGCGTTTCCGACTTTCGTTTCGTGTACTTTTTTGAGGCTAGGATTGTGGTATCACTTAAGGGTGGTCTTAGGTGTATTTTGGGGCATAATTAGGGAGTTTAACACCACCTCTATTAACCCCAATTCAGGTGTTCGGTTGGTGGAAAAGTGAGCTGCGGTTAGAGTGTCAATTAGCCGAGTTTCAGGTGAGTTCCCTTTTACACTCTACCTTATTCAAAATGATTTGTGAAGGTTTTAAATGACTGAATTTGGTTTATAAAATGATTATAATCGTAAGTTACTTTTGACATGAAAGTGTAATATTTTCTATTGATGGAGGTATATCCTCAAGTACGTTTAAATGCATGCTCATATGATTATTGCTATGTGTGGAGTCGGGTTGCACAGTGGTGTTGGACATGGATGGTTGAGAATCTTCGGTGGACAAGTTAGACCGTGTGTCTCGAATCCGTTTCGTGTGCACATGGATATGACATTGACCGATTTCCGAGGGGATCTACTGTGGATGCCCCGAGTGTTAACCTCATATGAGGTGTTGGATATGGAGACCACTGTGCTACACCCTTGCTTGAATTCATGTCTTTGAAATGTTATTGTATTTATGGAACGACACGATATTTTTAAATGGATTGCGTGAACACGTTTTCAAGGGGGAATTCACTAGACCTCATGGTCTAACCCTCCCTTTCAAAATTAAAAACCATTTTCAGGTAAGGATGGCTTAGGAGCTGCTTCTAAGGGAAAAGGGAAAGCTTAAAGCTCGTTGGGATGGGAGTAGAGACTGTCACTACTCATATTATGCTAGTTAGACATCTTGGTTGTATTCGTATGTGAACCGTTAATCTATGAGAATGTTATTAACCTTTGATGTAATTGAAACCCTTATGGGTTTTTTGTCTATGTTATTGTGTTGGTTATTTTGGGTTGTTACAAATGGTATCAGAGCCATAGTTTAAGGGATTTAGGTGACCGGATGGGCCTAAACTTAAACTTTAAGGACAGGGACACAACCGGGATATAGGATGGCCATAGGAAATGACCTAGGAGGGACACGTAGGACGGGGTGATGAGGATCATCATGTGAGGTAAATTGGGGATTATATATGGCCAATATAATTTCGAATTTACAGGCACGTGGAGATGCTTAATTTGCCTCATAGTGTGAAGTTGGTATTAAACGTTTGTTTTACGTGATTTGTTTCAGTTTCGCCATGACTGAAAGAACATTGAGGAGCAGGTCGGTGCCCAGAGCGAGGGTAGTCACGTCCGAGGAGGTTCTTGTGGATGAACCAATGAACCCTCCGAGGCAGCCGGCTACTCGTGGAAGGGGAAGAGGTCGTGGTAGGGGACGTAAGACTACACCACGAAAGGCTACCACCTTAGTGGGAGGAACTCGTACAAAGAAAAAGACTCCGGTTGTTCGCCGGGCAAAAAATGTTGAGATACCGGTTGAGCGAGAAAGGTCTCGCCAAGAGAGTTCGGCAACAGGGGGTCAAGTATTTGTGACTCAAGAGGCCTTTGCCACTGAAATGGAGAAACTTCAAGGCAAGTTGGATTGTTGGATGAACCGTCACGATGGGTCGGCATCGGAAAGTAAGGAGAAGAGTGAGAGTAAGGCGGTCACGAAATTGTCTAGCCCACCCGTGACGGAGACCGGTAGTCATAAGCCATCTACAACGTTAGTGGTGAATGAGTCGGCTGCTAGAGGATGCAACTACAAAGCATTCTCATCTTGCAAACCTCCTACTTTTAAGGGGGAATGCGATCCGGTGTTACCAATGAAGTGGATTCGGGAGATGGAGTTGGTATTTGACACATGCAAATGTGCCGAGGGGGATAAAGTGATTTATGCCCTATCAATGTTGAAATCGGATGCCATCTTTTGGTGGGATGCCGAAACTGGAGGAAGGGGATCGTCGGCGGCTAAGACTATGAAATGGGAGGAGTTTGCGGGCAAGTTCAAGGCTCAGTTTTGCCCTCTGGTGGCAATCAAAAAGTTAGAAGAGGAATTCTTGAACCTAGAACAAGGAGAAATGACTGTGAGGGAGTACACTTCCAAGTTCTTAGAGAAGGCTCGTTTTGCAGAATTGTATGTACCGACCGAATAGCGTCGAATCGAGCGGTACCTTTATGGATTAAAGAGTAGCATCCGGGAATTGGTGTTGGCGAGAAACCCTGCCACCTTCCAATCAGCCATAAATGCGGCCGAACTAACCGAGAAGGAAAAGGATCGCCAACGAACTGAGTGGGTCGGAGACAAGAGAAAATGGGAAGGATCGGGAAACGATAATCGGAAAGGGAAGATCTCTAGGCCGGAGCCGCGTGGAAATCAGGGATTTGGTGACAAGCCGTGTGGAAAGTGTCACCGAGTTCATAAGGGGAATGTATGGCGGACTCGAGATCATGTTACTATTGTGGATTGCTGGGGCATATGGCGAAGGATTGTCAGAGTAAGAGAGCATGCTTCCAGTGTGGATCGCCGGACCATAGGCGGTCTGACTGTCCTATGTTGAAGAAAGGAGGATCGGGTCAGTATGGGGGTCTTCAAGGGAGCCAGGGAAATGAGAAAAAGGAAGAACTGGCACGTGCGAAGGGGCGTGTATTTCGCATGACTGTGGTTGAGGCGGAGGAGACTCCGGATGTCGTGACAGGTACCGTTTTGGTGAACTCTATTTGTGCCAAAGTGTTATTTGATTCGGGAGCGAATCGCTCTTTTGTATCTCCTGAATTTATGAAATGTTTGAGATTGAAATCTAAGCGTTTGGATCATGCCTTAGAAGTGGAGATTGCCGATGACAATCGGGTATTTATTAGTGATGTGGTCGAGGGGTGTTGTATAGATGTAGAGGGGAGTTTGGTACCGTTGCAGTTGTACCTTATGTCGATAGGGGAGTTCGATATAGTGTTGGGGATGGACTGGTTAGCGAAAAATAACGCTAATATCGTGTGTAACAAAAAGATAATACATATTCACCTACCGGATAGAGGAATGGTGGTGATATATGGTAATCGTCGAGATAGGAAGTCTAGCCTTATTTCTATGATTAAAGCTACCAAATGTTTAAGGAAGGGATGTCAAAGTTATCTAGCCTATGTTGTGGATGTGAAAAAGGAAAAACATGGGGTAGAGGAAGTACAAATAGTGGGAGAGTACCCGAAAGTATTTCCAGATGATTTGAGTGATCTACCGCCGGATCGTCAAATCGAGTTTCGGATCGACTTGGTACTGGGAGCCGCTCCAATAGCTCGCGCACCATATTGATTAGCACCATCCGAGATGAAGGAGATGATGACTCAACTTCAAGAGTTGTTGGACAAGGGGTTCGTGAGACCGAGTACCTCGCCGTGGGGTGCACCGGTGCTCTTCGTGAAGAAGAAAGACGGAACAATGAGGATGTGCATCGATTACCGCGAACTCAACAAAGTCACCGTTAAGAACAAGTATCCGCTTCCCAGAATTGACGACTTGTTTGATCAGTTGCAAGGGGCTAGTTACTTCTCGAAAATAGATCTGAGATCGGGATACCACCAACTCAAAGTACGTGAGGAAGACATTCCAAAGACAGCTTTCCGAACCTGTTATGGCCATTATGAATTTTTAGTGATGCCGTTCGGACTGACGAACGCTCCCGCCGCTTTTATGGACTTGATGAATAGGGTGTGCCAACCCTACCTGGATAAATTTGTGCACGATATTCTTATCTACTCGAAGTCGGAGAAAGAGCATGTGGAGCATTTAAGGGTTGTGTTTGAGTTATTGAAACGGGAAAGGCTTTACGCCAAGTTCTCAAAATGTGAATGTTGGCTTCGGGAAGTGCAGTTCTTAGGACATGTAGTGTCCCAGAGTGGAATTAAAGTTGATCCAACGAAAGTGGAGGCTATTAGAAACTAGGAACCACCTAGAACGCCGTCAGAAGTCTGTAGTTTTCTTGGGTTAGCGGGATATTACCGGAAATTCATCAAAGATTTTTCAAGGATTGCTACTCTGTTGACTTCCTTGACTAAGAAAAATGTCAAGTTCAGTTGGGCCGAAAGCCAAGAAGAAGCCTTTCGGAAGTTAAAAGAAATGTTGAGTAGTGCTCCAATTCTAACTTACCGGATGGAACCGAAGACTTTGTGGTGTATAGCGACGCATCCAAGTTAGGTTTGGGATGTGTCTTGATGCAGCGTGGGAAGGTGATCGCTTATACATCCCGTCAATTGAAGGAACATAAGAAGCGATACCCCACACACGATCTGGAATTGGCGGCCGTGGTTTTCGCCTTAAAGATTTGGAGGCATTACTTGTATGGGACGAAGTGTCAAATCTTCACAGATCATAAAAGTCTTCGTCATATCTTTGATAAAAAAGAGCTAAATATGCGGCAGCGCAGGTGGATGGAATTGTTGACTGATTACGACTGTGAGATCGAGTATCATCCCGGGAAGGCCAACGTGGTGGCCGATGCCTTGAGCCGTAAAGAAAGGGGAGAAGCTGCAAAGATCTTAGCCTTAAGAGCCGAAGTTACGTTTAACCTGTTGGGAGAGATAAAGAAATGGCAAACGGAAGCGTTAATAGTCGAGAACCATAAGAAAGAAAGGATGGTGGGAAAAGTAGACTCTTTGGTAGAAGACAGTCGAGGGTTAAAATGCCTCAATGGTAGAATATGGGTTCCAAAGTTGGGTGATGTCCGAAAACTGATATTGGAAGAGGCTCACAAGTCAAAGTACTCCATCCACCCGGGAACGAATAAGATGTTTGGAGATCTGCGGCAAAATTATTGGTGGCCGGGCATGAAAAAGGATATAGCATATTTCGTGGAAAGGTATGATACTTTCCTGAGGGTAAAAGTGGAGCATCAACGACCGTACGGAAAACTCCAACCCTTGGATATTCCGGTTTGGAAGTGGGATCAAATCACGATGGATTTCGTGACAAAACTGCCTAGAACTACAAGGGGCTTCGACGCCATTTGGGTGCTTGTGGATCGGCTCACCAAATAGGCGCATTTCTTACCGATGAAAGAATCGTACTCGATGGAGAAGTTGGCAAAGTTGTACATTGACGAAATAGTAACCCGCCATGGTGTACCGTCATCAATAGTTTCAGATCGCGATAGCCGATTCACATCGAATTTCTGGAGGAGCTTCCAACGAGAAATGGGATCTCAAATCAAGATGAGCACCGCATATCATCCACAGACCGATGGCCAGAGCGAACGGACTATCCAAACTCTGGAAGATATGTTGAGGTCTTGCGCGTTAGATTTCCAAGGCTCGTGGGAGAATCATCTACCGTTGATCGAATTTGCATATAACAATAGTTATCATGCGAGCATAAAAGGTTGCACCTTATGAAGTGCTCTATGGTAGGAAGTGTCGGACACCTCTTTGTTGGAATGAGGTCGGAGAGAAGCAACTGGCCGGGCCCGAGATAGTACAGTTGACTGCGGATAAAATCGTTCAAGTGAGAGAAAGATTGAAAGTTGCGCGTGATCGACAAAAGAGTTATGCGGACAAGAGGCGTATAGACATCAAATTCCAAATTGGGGATAAAGTGATGCTAAAAGTATCTCCTTGGAAGGGAGTGATCCGATTCGGGAAGAGGGGAAAGTTGAGTCCCCGCTACATTGGACCGTTTGAGATTATCGAACGCATTGGGGAAGTTGAGTATAAGTTAGAACTACCCGAAGAGTTGCAAGGAATTCACAACACTTTCCACGTGTCAAATCTAAGAAAATGCTTAGCGGAAGTTGATATGGCTATACCGTTGCATGAAGTGCAAGTTGATGAGGAATTAAACTTTGTTGAGGAACCCGAGGCTATCACTGACCGTAAAGTCAAGAAATTGAGGAACAAAGAAATTAACCTGGTGAAAGTGCATTGGCGATTTCACAAGGGTCAGGAGGCGACGTGGGAAACCGAGTCCGAGATGAGAGCAAAGTACCCGCACCTTGTCAATGATGGAATTCCGGGGACGAAATTCTATTAAGGGGGAGGTGATGTAACACCCCATATTTTCTTTATAGTATTTTTGGAATAAATGGAAGTTTGGGGGCCAAATGGTGAGACTTGGAAACTTAAGTGCAGAAGTGAGGCTTATGAATGTAAATAGAATTGTGAAACCCTTTTTCCTCATTAGTGGCGGCTACACAATTGGAGAGGAGGATTGAAGGAAGTTTCAACTTGTGTGGGGAAAGAAGCAAGAAGATAGATTCAAGAAGAGTGAAGAACTCATCTTCTAGGTATGAATTCATTCCTCTATCCTCATCTTCTTGTGTTTTGGGGAGAAAACTTGAATGGTAACCTTGCTTTCAACTTCTTGCTAAAGTTCTTGATTGATTTCCAATGGAAATGGAGTGGTTGCTCAGTTCATGTTAGTTTTCCAATACCCTTTTTGGGAACTTACACCATTTCCATGAAGAAATGTGGGTTTTAGCAACAAATTGATTTTGAGGATTGTATAGATGGTTCATTGAATGAGTTTTTAGGTTTAAATGATGTTTTATCAGTTGGGGAATTGTGGGGAAAGATTAGTTCATTGATTATGTCGTTTGGAAGACTCGAAAATCGACTTGGGTTGAATTGGGGGTGAGAAAGAGCCATTTTTGGCTGAATTGTGGGTGCAGGTGCTCCGCGCCAATGGTGGCGCCAGCTGGCTTGCGCGAGAAAGGGCGTCAGCTACTGTCCAGAGCCCCGCGCCAGTTGTGGCGCGAGTAGGCTAGCGCGGGCAATGGCGCCGGCCACTGTCTCGCATTTCCGACTTTCGTTTCGTGTACTGTTTTGAGGCTAGGATTGTGGTATCACTTAAGGGTGGTCTTAGGTGTGTTTTGGGGCATAATTAGGGAGTTTAACACCACCTCTATTAACCCCAATTCAGGTGTTCGGTTGGTGGAAAAGTGAGCTGCGGTTAGAGTGTCAATTAGTCGAATTTCAGGTGAGTTCCCTTTTACACTCTACCTTATTCAAAATGATTTGTGAAGGTTTTAAATGACTGAATTTGGTTTATAAAATGATTATAATCGTAAGTTACTTTTGACATGAAAATGTAATATTTTCTATTGATGGAGGTATATCCTCAAGTACGTTTAAATGCATGCTCATATGATTATTGCTATGTGTGGAGTCGGGTTGCACAGTGGTGTTGGACATGGATGGTTGAGAATCTTCGGTGGACAAGTTAGACCGTGTGCCTCGAATCCGTTTCGTGTGCACACGGATACAGCATTGACCGAGTGCCGATGGGATCTACTGTGGATGCCCCGAGTGTTGACCTCATATGAGGTGTTGGATATGTAGACCACTGTGCTACACCCTTGCTTGAATTCATGTCTTTGAAATGTTATTGTATTTATGGAACGACACGATATTTTTAAATGGATTGCGTGAACACGTTTTCAAGGGGGAATTCACTAGACCTCATGGTCTAACCCTCCCTTTCAAAATTAAAAACCATTTTCAGGTAAGAATGGCTTAGGAGCTGCTTCTAAGGGAAAAGGGAAAGCTTAAAGCTCGTTGGGATGGGAGTAGAGACTGTCACTACTCATATTATGCTAGTTAGACATCTCGGTTGTGTTCGTATGTGAACCGTTAATCTATGAGAATGCTATTAACCTTTGATGTAATTGAAACCCTTATGGGCTTTTTATCTATGTTATTGTGTTGGTTATTTTGGGTTGTTACATGATCAACATCAATAGTCTTCTAGGATTGCAATACACATAACATTAGTTACATTAAAACATGTGATTCAAAGAATAATTAGACAACGTACTACAAACTCTAGTTCAATCACACCTGATTTGTTGTACAAATAAACATAAAAATAGTCATGCTATATTGGTTCACATATGGTTACAAAATAAGACATACCCATTGAAATTATGGTGATTCAAATGAATCCTAAAATGAATGAAACACCATAATTTCGAATAAGAAATGAACTCTTCTTTGAGGACAAATGGAGTAGCTTGTCTTTTACATCCATGGTTATCAATCATAAAAGTTCATCAATAAAAAATATACTTAACCCTTAGGCATGAAAATACGTTATCCGGCCATTACTATTCCTCTAACCGTGATAAACTTTCGAAAAGTTCCTCTAGTTTATGTCGGTTTATGTCTGGTTAGATTTTGTGTGAAGACATCATATATATATATATATATGAGTTTGTGAAGTTATCAGAACCTTCCCTTCATTAACCTGAAGAAAAAAAGATCATTAAGGCTCTTAAAAGTGATAAGAAGTTCTGACAAAACCCTATGATAAATATAAAGTATGTAGAGGGATAACGTATAATTGGGATTCCGCCATAGTTTCATCAAATAATTTGCATCCAAAGGCGTGCTTGGAATGCAATTAATACTCATAACATTATTTACAACATTTACACAATCATAAGAATTCAAAAGCATAAATTTATCATAATTCACACCTTAAATTAGTATCTTCCATTATAACATTACACGTTAAGATGATGAACATACAAAAATGAGACATTTTTCATCAAGTATCTAGCTCCAGCTTTTGATCTCGCACCTCCAATAAATCAAGGTATAATTTCATAGGGAAAATTGCATCAAAATGAAACCAACTTTCATTTGATTCCTATTTTAAGGAATCAACTTTTAAAAACATCATTTTGGGGATCTGAATCAAAAAATTTGTCTATTTAATGGTATGATTTGCAACATAAAAAATTTAAAAATATTATGTGGATATTTATCGCCATATCATGATTATTATTTTTAAAATGCTTATATGATTAAATTAAATCCTATATCGATCCAAAATCAGAAACCCTACCGTCACCATCTCGATCGCTCCTTCCTTCTATCGTCGTTCGCTGTCTCCATCGTCGCTCCGATCTCACTACAAGAAATCGCCTCTATAGCAACAAAGGCTATAGCGACGACATGAAAATCGTCGTTGTAGGTACTAAAAACATTTTCCATCCAATAAATTGAAGACTCCGTTTTGTTTTCTTTTTAAAACACCTACATGTCGTCGTTGCAGTAGGTATCAAAACAAAATTTTAATAGTTTTTATAGAGTTAAACTTCAGTGACCCCAATAGCGTCGACATGTCGTCGCTATACATTAAAAAAGTAATATAATTTATCTAAATTATTTAAATAAAATTTATGGTTATATGTTTTAAAATAAAAATAAAAATAGGTAGTCAACAGCTATGACTTTGTCGTGGTTGTAGATTAAGAATACTATTTATTATATAAACTAGGTTCGAAACCTGTGTATTACACGAGTTAATTTAAAAAAATTAAATTTAGTTAGAAAACTTATCTTACAGATATGAATGATCATCGAAAGTACGATGCTACTTTTCCAAGTTTTTTTCCCTTCATAGTTGTTTTTTTTGCAGCTGATTATAAAATGTCCTTGTTTTAGGCAGTTTTCACAAAGGATGTTTTGCAAAAAATTAATAAAAATATGAATAAATATTAAGAATTTATAAAACAAAATTTATAATAGAACGTAAATGAAATTATGGAAAAGTACATAGTTAAAATATTAATAAAATAAGAACCACGTATCATAAATTACCAAATACTTCTTTATATACAACATTCATTGTTCTATTGCTAATTATACCTTCATCATCTTTAATCAATATTTTTAAACCTTGCCTACTTTTTACTCTAGATAAAACAACATACAACTGACCATGGGTGAACACTCGTTGTCTCAGAAACAAACCAACCTTCGATAATGATTGTCCCTGGCTTTTATTTATGGTCATGGCAAAACATACAACAATTGGAAATTGTCTTCTTTGAAACTTGAACGGAATCCTATTGTCTGTAGGTGTCAAAGACATTCTTGGAATAAATGTTCGGCTTCCAACATTGCTTCCAGATATGATCTCTGCTTCTATAACCCGATTTCCCAAAGATAACACCCGTAGTCTAGTTCCATTACATAACCCAGATTTTTGATCAATATTCCTTAGTAACATAACTCGAACACCGACTTTTAGTACTATCTTATGGTTTGGCAAACCCGATAATTTAAGACCTTTTAAGACATCAGGTGAGTACAAAGTTTCATCAAACTGTTCGTGAAGATGCTCTGATTCACATAGACTATCTGAACTTAGGTACTCTTTTTCGTCTCCTGGAAACAATGATAGCAAACGATCATTTATTTCTTGAACGACTTCATGCTTTGGTGCAAGTATTGCTCTTTCCTGAAAATAGGACGAATTCTTGAAATTTACAAGAATAGAAGGATAGACAAATTCAATTAATGCAGATATAGGATCCGTTGAATCGGTAATGAGAAGATCATCAGGTATATCGATAATTACCTCACCATCATTCACACTACCAACCTTGCCTTCTCCTAAATCCAAAAGTCAGTTTGCAAAAATCCTTGTTTGTTCGATATCAGAAGCTTGACTGTCAACAGTTAACCTTAGGACTTTGCATTTTTCCCAAATGTAAATGTAAGATAAACTTAACGACGCATTAACAATGTCTTGTCTACTTGCGTTGGGAATAACCGGCACCATTTGTCTGAAATCTCCTCCAAAAACAACTACTTTGCCACCAAAAAGCATTTCCGATTCAGTAATGTATTGACTACCAAAAATATCGTTCATACTTCTATCCAATGCTTCCAATGCATGCCGATGAACCATTGGTGCTTCATCCCATATAATCAACCTAGTCTTCTTTATTAACTTGGCAACATCATTGTCTGGCTTTATGTAACAAAGAGAATATTCGTTAAGAATTAGAGGAATTTGAAAGCGAGAGTGTGCGGTCCTACCTCCTGTAAGAAGTAAAGAAGCAATACCACTCGAAGCAACATTTAAAACAATTTCTCCTCTAGATCTTATTGATGTAGATAATATCTTCCATAGAAATGTTTTACCTGTTCCACCATAACCATATACAAAAAACACACCTCTTTGGTTATTTTAAACCGCTGTGATGATATCGTCATAAACACCTCGTTGCTCGTTTGTTAAAGCACCTAGAAGTTGACGAAACTCGTTCTGTAGATTAGCTATGTCGTAATCTAGCTCCTCCGTAATCAAACGATTGTTTGAAGACTCAACAGAATCATCATCAGGGTAAGGCATAGTGGTGAATTTTTTTAGGCTGGAATTGTTACGAAGTAAAATCTTTTCAATCTCAAACAATGTCAAGTTTTTGACTTGATCATCATTAAGGGATAAACTTGTAACATATATAATATAAATGTTAAACAACCATAACACAGAAAAAATAACTGAAAATATATTTAAAAAATAATAAAAAAATAAATTGGTTCGTATTTAAATAATAATTGTATAAATACCTAAATTGATAATTAACATACCTGGAGACTTTAGTGCAATTCGTTGATTGTAAAGAATCCCATCTGCCAAGTATTGCCATGTTTTTTGCCAAACAAATTCAGGTCTAGACAGACTATTTGAAATCAGAATGGTTGCAAATAAAGACCCTAGATAAAAACCAGAACCGGTTAAACTCGCTTCTTCAATGGCATCAACATATTCCTTGTCGTCATCTAAAAGCTCAATAACACAACATGCATCTCTAAAAGTAGGAAATATATCTCCATTTACTGTACGAATGTCTTCGAATGATTTAGGACCTTTGACTTTATTCAAAAGAATTCTTAAATAATACGCTTCACCAAGAGTAGGTGTAACATCCCAAAAATACAACAGGACATAAAAAAAAGTATTAAATCATAACATTTACAAAATCGGGTCCCAAAATTCTCTTTACATCAATCTCAAACTAAGGTTGGCGGAAACAACCTATACACAACTGAGAATATTCTAGCTTCTATGGGTGGCACTTGCACTGTCTCTAGCTGCATCTGTACTCTACCTTGCTCTTGCTCACTTACTTGAGCCTCTTACTACTTGCTTACTTGAAAATGGTTTAGTTTTTGAAAAGCGAGGGTTAGACAAAAGGTCTAGTGAATTCCCTCCGAAAACAACATGTATAAACAATATGAAATCATTTATAAAAATTCATCGTAAATCTTCACATATCATCAAACATGGTACTGCACCGTGTAATGGATCACATAAACATATCCGCGATCGGGGCCCCCAGCAGACTTCCCTCTCGCCTCGTATCGGGGCCCAAGCAGACTCCCCTCTACCCGAATAGGAGGGAAACGAATTCCAACCTACCGGTCTGTCATACAAATCCAAGGGATCATCGGATCCCGAGGCTCTCTGATCCCACAGTGCAGACCGACTCCACATAGCATACTCATTCATTTCATAAAACATGCAACTTAGAATCTTTGTAAATCATAATTCTCATTTCATCATGCCAAGTATTCTTTTAGATAAAATAAGTATTTCATGGGAAACATGCACATCAGTTCGTAAATATTTCATGCTCGTAAAGAACCATATTCAGTTAAAAACATTTAACATCTTACGTCGTAAAAAGGTTTTAGGGAACTCACCTGGTACGTTTAACATCTTGCTTTACTTTGCTTCTGACTTACAATCGGGTTACCTGAGATATGGATGAAATATCAACTGCTTAGTTCCTTAACTAACTTTTCGGACATAACTTACCAACTTACTGGATACTGTCTTACCGGACACCAACTTACCATATACTACCTTACCGGACACCAACTTACCGGATACTATCTTACCGGACACCAACTGGCTTTCCGGACGAAATTACACTCCGGACGTCCGAACTTTCCGGACGCACAAACTACCGGACACTCTACTTTCCGGGTGACTATGCTATCCGGGTGTCACTCATCCGGACAACCCCCTTATCCGGACAATCATTTCATCTGGGTTCTTTATCCTATCCGGACACATTGTCCGGACACTTGTCCAGACTTACCGGACGACGACTGTTAAGCTTATTGGGATCGAGATTTGCTAACAAGCTCTTAGCCCAGCGAAAATACAATACAATCAGATTAATAAGCATACTTAGACTTTTCTTTACTAACTCTTTGCTGCTTAAACGCAAGGGTGATTGTCTAAATCCCCATTAGAGCCTCATTTCAACTTTTAACTAAAAACCCTCAAACCAAACCAACAATCTAGCTGAACATCTGAAACACGAATTGGAGCTTGGGATTACCTGTTAGAAACACTTGCAGAATCGAATTCCAGATGCACATCCTCTTCCAATTTTGTTGATTAATGATTCCTTCTCTTCAATAGCACTTGAAACTCCCAAAATCCCCTTTCTCTTCTCTCTAATTCCTTCCAGCCGCCAACCATCACCAAATGATTGGGAAACTAGGGTTTTGAGCCCTATTTGTATCTTTCACAAATTGCACAAAGACCCCTTAACTTTAAATTCTTAGACTTTAGCCACTAAACTTTCCATACATACTTGAAATTCGGGTTATTACAACACCCCCCCTTAAAAGAATTCCGTCCCCGGAATTCCTTTTTGGGAAAAGATGCGGGTATCTTGCTCACACTAAAACTAACACTTCCCCAAGGTAATGCCACTTCTGACTCAGTCAACCACCTCATTAAATAAGAAAAATGGAACATTGGGTGCATTCCCTTCAGTTCTTACGGTACTCTAACTCGCAGGCTACTGTTCCTACTTCATCGATCTTGACAACAGTAGACTAACTAAGGCTTTTCATGCATCTATACTTCCTTTAGGAAGGAACTTGGCTGAATCCCCCGCCACAACACGAGATTCTTCTACCAATAAACAATCACTCACTTGACAACTTGGCACAAGGCCAACCCTGTACGTCCCGACAACTCACAACCCAGAGTTCCTTCATCGTAATACAAGCAATTCTAGATTACTTCTCCCAACCAACAATCGTCTATGCAGATAACCTTTCCCTTTCTCGGACCACCTCGACCACAGTTCGTCAACCATCTCTCATATCCTCACCACCTCACTACTCCATACTCATACGTAACTAAGAGTAGGAACCTCCAAACCCATTGTTGAAGTGTCCACCTACTCGAATTAAACTTATCCTGAAACATAACTCCGGTTATCCTCACTCAACTGGGAGGAGTAACCATGGTCACACTATACTATTCTCACTAGCTTAATCACTGCACAACCAATTCATTTAAACATTTCTCACAAAGTCACTAACTTAACTTATTCAGTTGCCTCATCCACTTCTTTCCTGCAGAAAATCATACACAATTCCATTCCTCAATACTCTTTCCAAAAGTTCGCACACTTATCAGTGACAATCTACACAACACTGCACCCTTCGGCATTACTGTCAAGCTTACTACTTCCAATTCACTAACTTATTTCGACATACTATCTTCACCTCCCCGCGTTAGCGTGGAGCACCGCCCACCAAACATTACTTGCCCCTCTCTCCCGACCTTTCCACATGCTGATATCACTTTCTCAGTACTTACATAACCAAACAGTTGCACCAAGATCCTAACTTAAGGCATTCAACCAAGTCGTCTTGAAACGACACCAATGTTCGACGTCACTATACATTCTTAAATCTCCAACTTTTACTCTCTTAGACAAATCTTTCTCACATAAGAAACAACTCACATCCTTTAAGGATTTCGCATCTACTCCACCACATTTTGACTAACACACCCATCATCTTCTTTAAACTTCCAATGAACCCAAAATATGCTTACTTAGCGACTCTTACAACCAAAAACACTTGGTTCCTCCTTTGGGTAACCACCCACCACCACTCTGTCATTCTATCCCGAACATAAACATACCACAACGTCAACTTACACCTTACGTGCTCCAACAATCTGGTTAACAAACCGTACGCCTCAACCGAAACCCCTAAAAAGGTTTCTATCTGATGCTTCCTCTCTCTAACATCACATCACTACAACACTAACTGGCACATTTAGCTTGACAATTACTGTCACTACACATCCGTACACTCTTTGCCCAAAACATCACGCTGCAGACCAGATCTCTCATGATCATTCACACAATTCGAACATGCCTTCATATCCTCACGTATAAATAATCAAGTCTATCTCGCTACTTAGTCCTTTCCCAACTATTGAACTATAACTCACGAGTTCTCAATTAGCTCAAACACAAACATTCTAGCTAGCTCTTTACGATCCGAGCCCTTACATAAGCTGGACACAGTCCCTCACTGAACGATAAAATCTACACACTCGCTTCGCTCGTGCTACATACCTCATCATTCTACGAACCCTCCATACCTCATAAATAGAACGCTTATTCAAAACAATCGCTTCTCATCCTCTTAACACCCCTACAAGGTGTTCTATCAACTTTCAACCTTCTGGTTCAAGTCTTCGGCCTCGGCCACCTTACACAACTGTCGACTTCTACAACAACAGACAACCTGTAACTACTTTCTTAACTTATTCCTTAACATGGGTTCCTTACGGAACCTAATCCTTCCAACATATCATAATCAACTTCATAATCCGTCGTCCTAATTTCCAAAACTTACTCATGTAACACTAAAATTACAAGATCACCTTAAGACTCCTATCCCACGTTGTGGACGTTTCATTTCTGCCTCGCAACACTACTCACAACGAATTGCTAAAACCAACACCTTGATGACTCCTAGTCTTTCCTCCGGACACCCTCGTCCCTTGGCAACTGTATTCCCAGTCACCAAGCAAGGGTACAGACCCTCATATACCCAACACTATAATACATTCCCGACTCTTCCACTATCCAACTCTCCTCTTGAACACATATACCAAAACTACATACGTTCTCCCATGACTTGTCCAACACCTCTCCACTCTCGGAGTTCTTCCTTAGCTTAAGATGCAATACTCTACGACCTAGTGGGTTCATAGCCTTCATGCATGACAATGCAAAAAATAAATCTTTTTGCACCTTTCATCATCTTAAATAAACAACATTTGGAAACACTTGGGTACACATGACCTCACTCTTACCACTTCATTGCCATGCACAACGATTCGAGAATCGTTTGCATGCATCTTCCCGTGAACCTTAATCTTACTCAATCCGAACGATGTTATTACGACAGTAATACGTTGAATGAAAATCCTTTCCTACGACACAATTCTGAAAGAAATTACCGACACCAAGTAAACCAGTCGGTTCTCACACCCTTTTATATGATATCAACAGGTTAAAACTCATTTTGATTGTAAAAGTTTTGCTGGCAACGTTTTCTCGACCTTTTGTAACAATTTAACTTATCATGAAAAATGTGAAATACTTTGCAAATCGTTAAGCTCAAAATTTCATTGTGCAATGTGAAGGAAATCAACTTTTCTTTAAACATACGCTTGCACATTCTGACTCATTTTCGATCAAAATTGATATTTACACATTTAACTTAAATCATGAAATTTCATGTTACATACAAGAACGCTATGCATGAAACTCTACTTAGAAATTGAAGGCTACTTACCCTAACAAGGTCAACCGCTTTACTCACGCAACTTATCCTTGACACTCTACCTTCGACCAATGGTCGCCCTCTCGGTCATGCAATAACTTGCTGTACATGCGTTCTACATCTCACTTACTCAACCATTTCATACTACTTTCGTTATGATCAACTATCTCACTTTCTACTTCTACATGCTTTCATTTCACTATAGGTATCTTATTTCATTTATCCTGCCATTGAAAAGCTCGATTAAGAAGTCAGAGCTCCATTGACACTTTCAAGATTTCGACACAGTCTTTCCTTACCATCCTGACTGATCTATCCCATGATTTCTAGAACTGGGACTCTCCCGAAACAGGAGTCTTACTCAAACTCAAACATTCTTCCTCTTCGAATCCACGAAGAGCTACCTCTAGACGACTCATAACACTCTATACAACATTTCTTCTCTACGATGTATATGTACATCACATCATAATGACTTCTCATGAAACTTCCCCAACAAGGGGTCTCAGTCAACCCCTCAGGGATCTTTCTGACCTTCTAAAGTACTGGAACATGACATAAACACTAGCTTCTGACTACCACTTCGGAATAATAAGGCAGGTTAAGCACACACATGTACCTGTAAGTTCGCAATTACACTGGCCTGGTGGAATCTCAAACTTACCTTACATGACAGTCCTCAGTACCTTATTAGTCCTAACTCTATAATAGTGTCCTCCTAACGCATTTCCTGTATCTACAATAGTGCCCTCCTAACGCATTTACTGATTCTCTGTTGTGATTTCTACTCCCAGTTTAAGTTTAGGCCCGTCCGGTCACCTAAATCCCTTAAACTATGGCTCTGATACCATTTGTAACATCCCAAAAATACAACAGGACATAAAAAAAGCATTAAATCATAACATTTACAAAATCGGGTCCCAAAATTCTCTTTACATCAATCTCAAACTAAGGTTGGCGGAAACAACCTATACACAACTGAGAATATTCTAGCTTCTATGGGTGGAACTTGCACTGTCTCTAGCTGCATCTGTACTCTACCTTGCTCTTGCTCACTTACTTGAGCCTCTTACTACTTGCTTACCTGAAAATGGATTAGTTTTTGAAAAGCGAGGGTTAGACCAAAAGGTCTAGTGAATTCCCTCCGAAAACAACATGTATAAACAATATGAAATCATTTATAAAAAATCATCGTAAATCTTCACATATCATCAAACATGGTACTGCACCGTGTAATGGATCACATAAACATTTCCGCGATCGGGGCCCCCAACAGACTCCCCTCTCGCCTCGTATCGGGGCCCAAACAGACTCCCCTCTACCCGAATAGGAGGGAAACGAATTCCAACCTACCAGTCTATCATACAAATCCAAGGGATCATCGGATCCCGAGGCTCTCTGATCCCACAGTGCAGACCGACTCCACATAGCATACTCATTCATTTCATAAAACATGCAACTTGGAACTTTGTAAATCATAATTCTCATTTCATCATGCCAAGTATTCTTTTAGATAAAATAAGTATTTCATGGGAAACATGCACATCAGTTCGTAAATATTTCATGCTCGTAAAGAACCATATTCAGTTAAAAACATTTAACATCTTACGTCGTAAAAAGGTTTTAGGGAACTCACCTGGTACGTTTAACATCTTGCTTTACTTTGCTTCTAACTTACAATCGGGTTACCTGAGATATGGATGAAATATCAACTGCTTAGTTCCTTAACTAACTTTTCGGACATAACTTACCAACTTACCGGATACTATCTTACCGGACAACCCCCTTATCCGGGTGTCACTCATCCGGACAACCCCCTTATCCGGACAGTCATTTCATCCGGGTTGTTTATCCTATCCGGACACATTGTCCGGACACTTGTCCAGACTTACCGGACGACGGCTGCTAAGCTTATTGGGATCGAGATTTGCTAACAAGCTCTTAACCAAGCGAAAATACGATACAATCAGATTAATAAGCATACTTAGACTTTTCTTTACCAACTCTTTGCTGCTTAAACACAAGGGTGATTGTCTAAATCCCCATTAGAGCCTCATTTCAACTTTTAACTAAAAACCCTCAAACCAAACGAACAATCTAGCTGAACATCTGAAACAAGAATTGGAGCTTGGGATTACCTGTTAGAAACACTTGCAGAATCGAATTCCAGATGCACATCCTCTTCCAATTTTGTTGATTAATGATTCCTTCTCTTCAATAGCACTTGAAACTCCCAAAATCCCCTTTCTCTTCTCTCTAATTCCTTCCAGTCGCCAACCTTCACCAAATGATTGGGAAACTAGGGTTTTGAGCCCTATTTGTATCTTTCACAAATTACACAAAGGCCCCTTAACTTTAAATTCTTAGACTTTAGCCACTAAACTTTCCATACATACTTGAAATTCGGGTTATTACAGCAGGAGAAACTGAATGAACTCTTCCAATTGAAAAGTCTTTTTTCGTTTGATCCCAACGTCGCTCTTCTAGTTTCCACACAAACTCTGTGGGGAATTCAACATAAGTAAGTTTTCGTGCTTCTTCGTAAAGTTCATTACCCTTCATCCAAGCTAAGAACATTGAAGACGCCATCGAAGTTTTGTTAATGACATTTTCAATATCATCTTCAGCACCAAAAACAACTTGTTGTTGTCGAGGAAGATGGAAAGGAAGCCTCAAAACAGAAGGAGTCCTGTAATGAACATCATACCCAAATATACGCCAAGAAGCTTCACATGCAGATACATATCTGCAATCATAATATTCCTTTATTTCATCAACAGAATTATTATTATCTTCTTCATTACTGCTTTCTACAACCGCAACAGTAGCTCTATCCGAACCCTTGTCGCTTAAAATAACTTTATAAAATAACTTTTTTTTAAACGAAAAGAGAATATATTTGGTTGAATATGATGATTAATTGATTATATGTCAAGGTTTTTAAATAACTATATGTAAAGATTTGCTAGAAGACAATCATAAGAAATAAAATACAAAATCTTGTGAGTTTTTAAGTCTTGAATCGATAATGTCGGTATTTAAATCATCCACAAATTAGCAAGAATATATAAAAATGCTTGATTAAGGTGTCGTTTACCCGAACACTTACCCGTTAAGCGCTTATCGATAAAATCCAACATCACTTACTTAACGGGTAAGGTTTTAGTCCACCAAAGCGGCATTTTATGTACAATTTACCCGGTAAGCGTTAACCGTGGTAAGATTCTTGGTCCTTTTATATTCATCCAGTAAGATGATGTGACTTGGTAAGTTTGACGCCTTAAATATATATATATCAATCGCATACTTATATTTTATAATAATATCAATCAAATTATTTTATATAATTATAACCAAATCAACTATTATGAAAGATTAATTTAAAGTGAATTGACGGGAAACATAACAATTTGACTTTGAAAACATCATTAACTAACCATCTGTTGATAACTGATATTATGTAGTTCAATTAAAATTAGAGAAAATAATATAATCATGATTAAGAAAGTATAAATAATTAAATATATTATACTAAAATATTTGCATATTTATATTTTTGAAAAATGTTCGAACTCATAATCCAAAAGTCAGTTGATAAGTGATATATTTTTTTCCAAGTAATTAAATCTCTTATGATAATTCTAAGGGTGTTTCGTTGACAGAATGAAATTTGATAGAATTGTAATTCGTCGAAGAAATTCGACTTTGAAGTAAAAATTGATATGAAATTGTAAAAAGAAAATCACGACAATTTAGTAATTATTTGTATCAAATCCCATACTAATTTCAACAAATCTCATACTAATCACGACACATTAATTCGTATATATTTATGATATTTGATAATATAATTAAATCAAAAAATATTCAATATTGGGCTCATTTCGACGGTATTGACGAAGCGATTACAATGGTATAATTTGTAAAAATTAGAAACGTTTTTAATGCATTTTAGTTCATATACATTATTTATGTTTATATGATAAGAGTCTAAAATAAAAAATAAAAAAGTAAGGGATTAAAAGTAAACTACATACCTAATTATAAGGGTACTAAATGTAACGTATAAATTAAAAAAATTGAATTAAGGAGAGATTTAAGGAGGAGTGAATGTGGGTTTGCTAATTAAACTTATAATGTAAACTGCCTCCAGATTCATGTTTCAGCAAAACTTTGCCTACTGCATCCTCTGAATCATAAGTAATAAATCCAAAGCCTCTAGGCCTCTATGTATTATGATCATACATAACCACAACATCTGTAATAGTTCCAAATTGCTCAAATAGCCCATAATTGCACTGTACATAATGTTAAAAAAACAAAAAACAAAAAACAAAAAACATTTTTATCAATGAGGTTAATGAGAAAGAACAAATATGCAAGTTGAGAGATGCAAGAAACTCATTTAACCTGACCTTTATGCAAACACCCATTTTGCGACTGCAAACAAGGCAAAAGTCGTTCCCCCTCGAGATTGTTTCCAGGGCCTTCAATGGGCTTCACTTGACCCCTGCTGCTGAATGTTGATTCCAGAACCCACTACATAAAAAAACAAATGGAACAGAAAAATGAATTCATTCAAAATTACCATACATACAAAAGAAACACAATTAAGAATCATAATAAAACAACAGTAAAAAAGAAAGAACAAATTTTACTTCAGCACACAAGGCATGGACCCATTGACCATCAGTTGACTTGCGAAAAGCACCAGTAGTGCCACCACATAAGCTACATTCCGCTACACGACATGGCTTCTCACAATAACCCAAAGATGGGATTCCTCTGCTGCTTCTAGATGACAATAGATCTTCACATAACTCACAAAACCATGGACCTGTAGAATCTTTGACACTACGATAACAATCAATATGAACTGCCACCTGTTAGCAGTAATAATATACTGTTAGCTCTCGATAAATAAATTAAAAGGAACATTCACATAAAGCAATAAAGGATAAAACCGAAAAGAAACCAACAATTACCAAATGAAGAACAAACACATATTAATTATCCGAAAAATACAGACCGAAGATTCAGTTTTGGTCTCACCAGGAATTGATCTTTTGTTTTAGCATTTGCAGCCATTGAGGTAGATTGATCTTAATTTCATCGGAAGATTTCTCAGTCTCCTTCAGTTTTGGTAATTCTTGTTCATAATCACGGGAACATTTGGGACAACAGGGTGTTATCCGGCTAGGATCCAAATTCTCCGATAGACGTTTTTGCAGATTTACTATTGACGACGAAAAGTTCTTCATTGGATTTAAAGAATCAATTGTACTACCAAGAATTCCATTTGTCACCATCCTACAATAAATCGTGTTAGAATTGGAGAGTCGATTGATAGAGAGACACACGAGATGGCTGAATCGGCCGTTTTCATATAATGAGAGAGTGTTTACAAGTGAAGTGTCTAACCTAATAATGAAACCCTAAGAGACTATTTATACAAAGTAAGGTACACATAATTACAGAAAAGACCCTGAACTATACATATTGACATTAATACTCTAACATCCCCCCTCAAACTCAAGTAGGGGAAGAATGAGCCAAATTGAGTTTGGAAACAAGAGCCCGAAAACGTCCTGGAAGATGAGCTTTGGTGAAGATATCGGCAGTCTGATCAATAGTTGAGATTGGAAAAAGTTTAACCGTTTTGCGAAGAACATGTTGACGAGTGAAATGACAGTCAATCTCAATGTGCTTTGTACGCTCATGAAAGACATCATTGTGAGCAATCTGAATAGCACTAGTGTTGTCACACCACAATGGTGTTGGGGAAAATTGATGAGCACCCATATCAGATAGTAGCCAGCGTAGCCATACGAGTTCTTGAGTGGTGTCAGCTAAGGCTCGATATTCCACTTCAGTGCTGGAGCGAGCTGTTAGTGATTGTTTCTTGCTGCGCCAGGAGATAAGAGAGTCCCCAAGAAAGAAACAATAGCCGGTAGTTGAACGACGATCGGTTATGTCACCATCCCAGTCAGCATCTGAGAAGGCACAAAGCTGTAAGGATGAAGTGGAAGAGAAGTGAAGTCCATGGAACATTGTCCCTTTGAGGTACCGAAGTATACGAAGAACAGCGGCATAGTGGTCTGAGCACGGGGCAACCATGAATTGGCTAACTATATGAACTGCATAGGCAAGATCTGGTCTAGTAACAGTCAGGTAGACCAGAGATCCAACTAGTTGACGGTACCGTGTGGGGTCTTTCAGCGGGGTTCCGGCATTCGGAGCAAGGTGCAGATTTTGCTCAATGGGTGTAGATGCAACTTTGTTGTCCGTGATCCCAGCTTTGGACAACAGATCTGAAATATACTTGGCTTGACAGAGATAGATGCCGGAGGAGTCTGATAGAACTTCAAGTCCAAAAAAGTAGTGTAGTTTGCTAAGGTCTTTCATCTCAAAACATGAGCTGAGAGATTTTTTGAGATGATTGATACCTGTAGTGTCACTTCCGGTGATGATCATGTCATCAACATACAACAGAAGTAAGATAGTACCTGCAGCAGTAGTCCGAGTAAACAGGCCAGAATGATAGTTACTTGGAGAAAAACCCAATGAGATGACAGTGTTGCTAAACTTTTCGAACCAAGCACGAGGAGCTTGTTTGAGGCCATAGAGGGCTTTTCGAAGTCGACATACATGTACCTGACGGGAGGTCACACCTGGAGGGAGTCTCATGTAGACTTCCTCTTCGAGATCGCCATTCAGAAAGGCATTCTTGACATCCATAGGATAGAGTGGCCACTTCTTGGTGGCAGTTATGGCGAGAAGGCTACGAACTGATGTGACACGAGCCACAGGAGCAAACGTTTCCTCATAGTCAATGCCATATTCTTGATTGAAGCCTTTTGCCACAAGCCGTGCTTTGTATCGATCAATGGATCCATCAGACTTGGTTTTGATTTTGAAGACCCATTTGCAACCAATGGGTGACTTTCCCGGTGGGAGAGGAACAAACTCCCATGTATTGGCTTTGTCAAGTGCCTGAAGTTCCTCTGTCATAGCTTGCTTCCAAACAGGGTTAGGCTCGGCTTCCTTAAAGGAAGTTGGTTCATGGGTAGACAGTAAAGTGGCATAACAATGATAATCACGAAGGTGAGAAGGAACTTGTCTTACCCGAACGGAGCGTCGTGCTTCATCTTGTGGTTGAGAGGAGCTAGGATCCATAGATTCAGCAAATGGCTCAGAAGTAGTACTTGAAGTTGGTGCAGATGATTGATCGTGATCAGATGGCACAGGTGGGTCAGGTGAAGGTTCAGATGGAACAGATGAAGGTTCCGGTTGAGAAGAAGCGGAAGGAGGTGGAATAGATGGTACAAAATAAGACTCAGATGGAGGTGAGTTGGAAGGAGGTGGGACAGATGGTGAGGTCAGCATGGAATCTAATTGGAGGGAGTCCAAAGAGATAGAGTTATCAGTGAAGAAGGAAGTGGAAGGATTGGGTATGTCTTGAAATTTGGACACTGTTGAGAAGGGAAGATGTTCCCAGAATGTGACATGACGGGATATACGCAGTCTCTTAGAGACTGGATCCCAACAACGATAACCTTTGTGTTCAATACCATAGCCAAGAAAGCAGCATAATCGAGAACGAGGTTCAAGTTTGGTGTGTTCATGAGGTTGCAACTGAACAAAGCAGGCACAACCCCATACTTTTAGGAGGTCATATGCAGGGGAGACCCCATGAAGCACTTCATAGGGAGACTTTTGATTGAGGATAGGAGTCGGGTGACGGTTGATGGTGTAGACAGCCGTGAAGGCAGCTTCGCCCCAAAAACGTTCTGGACACTTGGCTGAGATTAATAGAGTACAAACAGTATCGAGGATGTGGCGATGTTTACGTTCATCACGTCCATTTTGTGGAGAGGTGCCTGGACAGGAGTACTGAGAAAGAGTACCCTGAGATCGAAGGAAAGAGAGGAGAGAAGATTCTTTGTATTCCATAACATTATCTGCTCGAAGAATCTTTATAGGCTTGGAAAACTGGGTCAGGATCATACGGGCGAAGGTGATGTAGATTTGAGGTAGTTCGGAGCGATGTTTCATGAGATATATCCATGTAAAACGTGTGTGATCATCGATAAAGATAACGAAGTATCGATAACCACCCATGGATGGATGTGGTGCTGGTCCCCAAACATCAGAGTGAATGAGGTCAAAAGGGGAAGCAGAATTAAATTCATTTAGTTGAAAAGGTAAGGCATGATGTTTGCCAAGTTGACAGGATAAGCAAGAAACGTTTTCAGAAGAGGTGTTTCCTAACAGTCCTGAACTAGCTAACAGTTTTATCCTAGCTAGAGATAGATGTCCTAGGCGTTTATGCCATAATTCAAAGGAAGGGGTACTAGAAACAGAGGCAACATGATTTGAGGATTGTAAGGGGAGACGGAGGTAGGACACTTCAACCATCCGACCAACTTTACGGCCTACTCCAAGGATCTGCTTGGTGTTTGGATCCTGCACAACACAACCAGTAGGATGAAACAAAACAATTAGGCCGGATTCCATAAGTTGAGTGATAGAAATCAGACTCAGAGATAAGTTTGGAATATGTAGCACATCAGGTAATTGAAGGTTGGTGGTAGATACAGTTCCACTGAAAGATACGGGTAAACGAGTGGCATCCGCAGTGCGGACTGATGAGTACATGCTGGAGGTTTGCTTTGAGATAAACCCGTCAGCCTTAGGTGTCATGTGGTTACAACAACCAGAGTCAAATAGCCAAGGATTGCCTGGTGTTGAGATATTTCACTGAGAATTCATACCCATAGAACCTGTCATGAGTTGCTCTATTTGGTCTTGGTTTTGTCGCAGGAGTGCCACAGATTCAGGTGAAGAGTTGGTGTTATGCATAGGTGATGAGTTGGTGTTATGCATACCCATAGAACCTGTCATGAGTCGCTTTATTTGGTCTTGGTTTTGGCGCAGGAGTGCCATGAGGTCAGGTGCTGAGTTGTTGTTATGCAGTGCCTGAATTGGCGGTGTAGAGGAGTCTGGAGTGATTAATTCAGCAAAGGACTGAGTACGCAGTTGCCTTAGATTACCAGAGTGTCATTGATTACCTGAGTTCCTTGGATGTTTTAGACAGTCAGACCCATAGTGTCGTGGCTGTGTGATCTCACACCATCGACATTTTCGAATTGGGCAGTTGAGAAGAAGATGAGAAGTAGAGTGACAAAACGTACAGTCACTGTATTGAGAGTGGCTATTGAGAGCCATCTGACGTAATAGAAAACTGATTTAGAACTGGAACTGAAGACTGGAAGGAAAACCCGGAGTGTAAGAAACTGATCGTGAGGTACCGAAACTGTGTGTTCCGGAATTGAAAATCGAAAAGAGGAGTTTCGGAGTTGTGATAACTGAAAGTGTCGCAAGTGAGGGTTGCGATATGGTACTGTTCACAAGAGGGTTGCGATTTAAGGCTGAAGTCGCAAGTAAGGGTTGCGACTTGAGGTGAAGTCGCAAGTGAAGATTGCGACTTGGGGGTGAACTCGCAAGTGAAGGTTGCGACTTGGGGGTGAAGTCGCAAGTGAAGGTTGCAACTTGGTACTATTCACAAGAGGGTTGCGACTTGAGGCTGAAGTCGCAAGTAAGGGTTGCGATTTGAGGTGAAGTCACAAGTGAAGGTTGCGACTTGAGGTGAAGCCGCAAGTGAAGGTTGCGATTTGGAGTGAAGTCGCAACTGAGGGTTGAGATTTGGTACTGTTCACAAGAGTGAAGGTTGCGACAATGATGAGTGTGTGAAGGTTGCGACAACTATGAGTGTGTGGGTTGCGACAAATATGAACGTATGATGTTCTTGAGTCGGATTTTCAAAACAGGTCGGTTTAGGCTGAAATTTGGTACGACGGTTCGTGATGATATTCTGAACAACTTTAAAACTTGGAATTTCGTCAAAAAAACAGCAGAAAAAGGATTTCCGAGGCAAAAACGACTGCAGCAAAAAGAGGAAAATAAAGACGATAATGCAGATCTGAAAGATGGTTGAGGATGCTTACCTAGAGCTCTGATACCATGTTAGAATTGGAGAGTCGATTGATAGAGAGACACACGAGATGGCTGAATCGGCCGTTTTCATATAATGAGAGAGTGTTTACAAGTGAAGTGTCTAACCTAATAATGAAACCTTAAGAGACTATTTATACAAAGTAAGTTACACATAATTACAGAAAAGACCCTGAACTATACATATTGACATTAATACTCTAACAAATCGAAAAAAGATGATAAATTTATGTACAAAAACACAACTCATGAACAAAATCTATTGAAATTCTAAGCATTGGGAAGACCTCGAACATCAGCAAATGTTTTCCTATCTTCTTTTCCTATCTTCATTGGAACTCGAATCTTCATTTCCAAATACAAATCCAACGACACTCTGCACATCAAGAACGAACTCAGTTGTCAATCAGAACTCAGAAGAACCATTATTTATAGCAAAGAAAAATAACCATCATCCTTTACCACATTACAACTAAATACTTACCTTGTAACCAGATACACAATCCATCTTCTTCATCCAAATTGTAGCACTTTATAGCTTGATTAAAGAAAGTTAGAAACAACTTAAAAATTCTGCAAAATTAATCACAAAATGATAAAAGAACCTGATTGAGAAAAATGTGAGAACTTAATCAGTAGTAGAAACCCAAATTTATGTACAAAAGATTAAAAAAAAGGCTAAATCCTCAGGCAAGTGTATAGATCAATCAATAGACAAATGCATGCTAACTTAGCCAGAATCATAAAATGATCCAGATAAAAACAAATAAATATAATCATATACCACATGTCCACATGTGACAATACATGTAATCAAGTAAGAATTCGTTAACGCGTAGATGAATTTGAAGACCTAGGTACACATGTCCAAGTGTACCAACAATATTCTAGCAGTAAACAGAAACCCAAAAAATCTAAGCTACAAAAATCAGGGCAACATGTGGAATCATGTTCTTCATCATCTTCCTAAAGTCTTAAGAATATATTAATGAAAAAAAAGTCATTCATAGTAAAATTCATTGCAATAGGTTATAACAAAAGTTAGGAGAAGAAATATACATTGAACCAAAGTCCAAATATAGACTTATGCTTTGGAGCTGCAAAAGAAGCATGTCAGCTAAGGCACATTTGTTCGCAGGGACTATCAAATGAAGAAATTCCAAAACCTTCCATCTGGAATACTTGCGGCTTGTCAAGGAAATTCTTTGAGATCCCAGCCGAGACCTCAACTTGTGAGCGCACATCTTCAGATGGATATTGTCGTTCGATTTCACTAATGTAAGAATGTTCTCGAAGGATCACTACTTCATCTTCTTCAGGTTTTGCTTCTGGCAAATTTGGGTTTCCATTGGTTTTCTTCTCTGCCTCTTCCTATGCTGCAACTTTATTCTCGGCTAAGCTAGGGTACAAAATTGAGAGGGAAGCGTGACGTGGTGAGAGGGGGAGTGAAATCGGGGAGTGGAAATGGTGAGAGGAAGGATTTATAATACAATCCGATTACCATAAGGACCATGAGGGAGTTGGGGAAGCGGGATCGTGGGGGAGTTGGGAAGCAGGATCGTGGAGGTTAAAGGAGAGGAGAGGCGTAGTGGGCTGGAGGGAGAGAACGGTTTGCAGAGAGAGAGATAGAGAGAGAGAGAGAGACCGAATATGGACGATTAAGGAGTCTGAATGAATGGCTTATTGATTTTAAATGGCCAGGATCGAAAGTTGAGATGAGTTTAAACGGCCGAGATCTAAGGCTGGTTCAATATCTATACTATCTTATAATACATTCTAACCCCGAAACTCTTAAAACCAACTTTTAAAGCTAGATGTACTACAATTTAAAGCATGATTACTTAAAATTTTAGAGTGAGAAAGATTACATTGCTAAAAATCCCTGATGTCTCTCAAAGCACGCTTCACGCGTGAGACTCTCATCATTTGATTACCAGCCTCTTCGTCTTCTCCCTCCAAAATCGGCTTTTACGTTCGTCTTCTCCCCTCCCAAAAATCAGAGTTTACCCTAAACCCTAACTAAAACACATCTCACTGGTCCAAAATCAGAATCGCTCCTCTACCGTCAGTTTCATGTTGATGCTTCAAGAATTCATCTTCTATATATGAGGATTCAAGCTCCGACATCGCTTTCTCACAAGGTAATTACATCTTATTCTTGTTACTTGCTCATCTCGATTTGTTCATAAGCTTTTTCTCTGTTTGTAGATGGTTTTTTCCCCAAAGCCAGATTATCGTCAAACCCAGTCCAAAGAGCAACTACTTCAGACTTGTTCCTGTTCCCAAGAATTCAAAAAACTCACGTCCGCTATAATTCATGCTTCAAAATTTTGAGGTTTTGTATTCTTCATTCTAGGTTTTGTATTCTCCATTCTAGGTTTGTATTACTCCATCTCGGTTTGCTTCAATTTCCATTTTTTAGGACAGATTATGCTTAATACATGTGTTAATTAATTTTGGTCGAGTCATGTTCTTTAAAGGGTCAATCTCTATGGAGTTCTTTAAAGGGTCAATCTTTATGTACTTCTTTTATTCAATTTGTAGGTTACATTGAACGGGTGTTGGTCATCCTTCATGAGAAAGAACTCCCTTATTAGCATCATACTTGTCTAATTTCTACACTTTGAAGCAGCATCCACTCATGTGTAAGTTTTGATCCCACAACCTAAGGCTAAATCAGTTACTTCTGTCGAAATCTTGTGTATTCAGTGAGCACTGAGCTCTCTTATACTTTTATTAAATATATTTGTTGATTCTGGAGTAAAAGATTTGTTTCAGTTGCCTACCTATCCTACTCTCGTGTTCCCTGGAGAAGGTGTTGGTGAGGGTTTGAGCCTTGTTCTATATTTCAATCTCTCTGGATGCTCATACCCATTTTTTAAGTTTTTTCCCTTTCCATCATAAATACCCAATATGCAATTTTTGATGAATTTGGTATGTCAAGTTTTAAATGGTTCATTGCACATTTAGTGCTTAAAAGCGTCTGGTCTCATCTAACAAGAAGATTACAAGATTACAACAATACCAACCTTAAATGCAGCAAAGCATCTTGGATGTGAATGAAGAAAGGGAACATATGTCATTCTTGAAATATAAAGGTATGAAATCAGTTTTAAATGGAGGTTAATGACATTGATGATAGTCAATATGCTTTCTTTTTGAGTTTGTGTATATTTTTACTTTATTTTCTCTTAAATTTTGAGCCTTCTGTTGAAAAAAAATTGTTTGCTTGCTTTTTTTGGTCTACTTTAATTCCTCAATTATAGGTGTTGATAAAAACCATAACCGATTTATAGAATTTATGAAAAGGAGCAATTTTGTTAGGCCTGTTGTTGCTTGTGAAACAGAAATTGTATTATATATATATATATTGTTCTTGTTCTTTTCTATTTATCTTGTTTGTTTTGTCTATTTTTTCATAGTTATTTAATTTGTATTTTAATTTTTTAATAAACACTTTCTTTTGCTTTGCTTGGTCACAACCAATGCTTTCTGTATACTTGAAATTTTTGACACTATAAGTGGCTTCATAAATATTTATTTCCATGCATTGTGTTTCTATGGTAAATTTTACTTTGAATGCTCTTTGAATGGGATATGGGCTCTATACTTTTGATAAGAGTCGACACGGAACATTGATCTTGAAGTACTACCTGATTGTTTTGTAGATTTGGATTTGTTTATCATGGGCTCATAGCAAGTGTAGGGGATTAGATGTTGCTATCTAGAGGATTAAAAAAGATGTTTTTTATTATCGAAGATATGACCAAGACTGGTTTGAATTTTGGTGTCCTTAATTTACTAGAATGATTTAGTGGTGGTGTTAAGATGTAGAAAGATAATCCTTTAGAGATAACCAAACTAACAAAAATTTACTAGACAAGGTTGATCACAGGATATTCAAGTGGTAGACTTTGACAAGAGAGATGAAGCAAATGAAGGGAGAAGTTGTTTACTATAGTTCATCTACTAGCTGTAAATGCTTTCAGGCCTTTCATTTCTAAGTGACCGGCAGTCTGAGGCAGTCTAAATACCATTAGAAGGTATTTATCATCCCATATGGAGTTATCATTCTTTAAACAACTTTTTTTTATCAGCAATCTATTCTTATTTTAGTCCATTCTTATACAAAGTCCAAGCTCTACTCCATTACTATACTATCTTTGTAGTGGATTTCATGATTTTCAAGATGTTTAATCGTCTCCAATGACAACTTCTTGTTTCTTGCCATACTTTCCGGTACGGTAAGTAACTATTAGTGCCTAATATTCTAAGTTGTACTATGTAAGGGACTAATTATGTAATTAGAAAGTTACATACTATATATTGTTTGCTTAGCCTAGATTTCATTTACGTCATCCAATTTCATTTCACACAAGTACACACACTACTATTCTCTCTACATTTCTCCTTTGTACTTTGTGTGATTGATCTTCATATTGAATATATTGGTGGCCATCTGATTGATAAACATGGATTGATTACTTGTTCTGGGATCACAATTGGTATCAGAGCATAGTATATCGCTTAGATTAGATTAAGATTTTGGAGTTTTTTCAAATTTTGAGTGTTCTTCATTTTTTCATCCATTTCTTATTGATTCTAGCCATTTGAGTGCTTCAAATGGATTAGAATTGATTTAGGAATGTTTGATTATCATCCCTATGTGTTTTGATTCCGCAATTACACCAGGAATAGTCTCAATTTGTGCAAAACTCGATTTTCGGACTTTTTGAAGAAAACCTACTGTTTTGGATTGAAAATCACTGTTCTAGTGGTTTTTGGACAAAACTTGAAGAATTAAAGTTGTCCAGAATATTGTTGCGAATCTGCGTACCAATTTTCAGAGCAATCGGATCATTTTTGAAGAATCGACTCGTGATCCTCTGGATATTCAAAACTATCGCAATACATGGATATTCAAAACTATCGCAACTCTTGAATATTCATAACTTTCGCAACTCTCAGTGTTCTTGAGTATTCATAACTATCGCAACTCTTGGTTCTTGGGTACTCATAACTATCGCAGTCCACAAGAAGTGAACAGTAGTGTGTTGCAACCCTCAATTGCGACAAGCCGTTATAATCGCAATTTTTTGAAGTGAACAGTATACTATCTCAACTATCTGTTGCGACAAGTCTCAACTATCGCAACCTACCTTATTGTGAACAGTACTTATCGCAATCTTCTGTTGCGATAAGAATCTTTTTGTAGTTGTATCGCAACCTATTTGCTGCGACAAGCTTTTGGCATCTTTCGCAACTTGTTGGTTGAGACAAGTTTTTGGTTGCGACAAGTCTTTGGTTGCGACAAGTCTTTAGTTGCGACAAGACGTGTGTTGCGACAGAAGTGGGTTGAGACAGACAGTAGGTTGAGACAAGTTTGTGAAACAATTTTTACTAATCGGATCATAAGGGGTACTTAACGATCATTAACAAGTAATCTAAATATGGCTACTTCAGAGTCTACTTCAAATGAGGTACATTCTGATCTCTATAATCATTTTTTTACTCAACAAGCATATTTGACAAAGAAGTTAGAAGAAATAACAAATGACTAGAAAAGAGCAGATGAAATAATTTCCACTCAAAAGGAAAGACTAATAGAACAAGACAGTCAAATTAAAGAATTAGAAAAGAAAAAGACTGAGTTCGATATTGGTCCTGCGTATTTTCAAAGTCGAATAACTGAACTATCAGATAAATTAATGAGTTCGGAAACCAAGAATAGTGAGTTTGAAAGTCTTTTACATGCTTATAAAGATAGGAATGATGAGCTGTGTGAAAATGTCAAAGATCTGGAAAATAAACTGTACAAAGCAGGTCAAACTGAACAAACAATTCACATGCGTAAGCCAAGTAAGTTCAGAGATTTCAATTCAAAGTGGAGTATCGGGTATGACAATCCACAGTACCTGAGTAATGCCTTAATAAAAACTCCCACTCTTTATAAATTTGAATGGATTATGCTTGCATCACATTCTAACTATCAAAACAAATGGCTTAAAATGGATGGTGAAGACTATGAGGCTGAGGAAGAAATAAAAAGGAAAACCACTATTAAAATGCAACTTCCTTTTTGGTATGGTCCAGATAATGCAAAGGCATTAGATAACGAAACAACCTTACCAAATGATTACTTTGAGAGTTATATTGTTAGAGAACCGGAGGAAACGGAAAATACTCAAAAAGATAATACTGAAAAACCAAAATTTGAAGGTAAAAGGTATTTTCCACCAATGGTTCTTGAACAAAAACTCATGGACCTCGAAAGCAAGATCAAAAGTACTATTGAAGAAGTCAGAAATGACGAAAAGCTTGCTTTTGAGATTGAAAAGGAAGTTATGATCACAGTGTTTTATGAAAGTTTGAACGAAATGAAAACAAAACTTGAGGAAATATCTGAAGAAATAGTTTCAAAAGAAAAGCATTCTTCAGATTCAGATGTTTCCTCATGCAAAGCTTTCATGGGAAATACTATCTTGAGGGGCTGGACAGTTGATGACCAAGATGACTTTGAATCTTGGGATTTGGAAAGTCAACTTGACCCTGAGATATATATCCCTACAGAAGAAGATAAAGCATTTCGAGAAGAACAAAAGAATTTTCTTTATCCGACATCTCATGGTATCTTTCATTCTCCATTGAAGAGTCAGTCTGATTGTGATATCAAGAATCATTGTGATGGGAAAGGTAAAGCAGTGCA
Organism: Saussurea involucrata; assembly: GCA_033807775.1. NCBI lineage: Eukaryota > Viridiplantae > Streptophyta > Magnoliopsida > Asterales > Asteraceae > Saussurea > Saussurea involucrata. The sequence goes on from CM066316.1 coordinate 54,252,981, forward strand.
AGAAACAACCGTTCAGTTTGACTTTAGTGCCAAACTTCCAGATCATACTGACTTTCTAATAAAAGAAGAGGAACCTGAAAAGATTATCTTGAAAGGGGAATCTTCAAAAATAGCTGAGAAAATTTCTGCTAATGATTATTATTGTAAATCTAAATCAAAACAATCATTACAGAAAAAGAAAAGAAAAACAAAAAGAAAGAAGCATGTTAATTCTTTTCAAGCTTAGAATTCAAAAGCTTACAACTCCTATTTGTCTGGTGTTTCAGATCGTAATTTGAGAAACAACACGCGCCTTGAGTGGAGAATAAAAGAGTCCACACAGGATGTGGCCCAGATCAAATCATCCCACGTTACTTTAAATGTTTTAAATTCCAAGAAAGACAATTTTGTTTCAAATGTTATTAATTATGATGTTGGCAATAGACGAAAACTTGTAGTTCCTTACAAGGTTTATTCAATGCGACAACTGATTAATTTGGCACGTGATCAAATTTGTTGTGCTTCTTGTGGCGTGGATGATTTTATCTGCAAATCTAACTATAACCGTTGGTTTTATTCAAATGATTATTTTAACACCGATTATAGAAAACATCATGTCAAGTCCAAACCTCCTAACCCGAAAAGACCCATTTGGAAATGGGTACCAAAAACTGTTTAAATTCCATTTTGCAGCCCAGTCATGTGTGGTATTTGGATTCCGGTTGCTCAAAACACATGACTGGTAGAAAGGAGCTGCTGAGCAACTTTGTGGAAAAGTATGGAGGGAGAGCAACTTTGTGGAAAAGGAGCTGCTGAAACCAAACACATTGACATAAGGTATCATTTCATAAAAGATCATGTTGAGAAAGGAACTGTTGAATTGTATTTTGTTACAACTGAGTATCAGCTTGCCGACCTCTTTACAAAAGCATTGGATGAAAAACGTTTCAATTTTCTAGTATCCAAGCTCGACATGCTGAATATGAAAGTTTAACTTCCATATATTGATCATATAATAGATGGAAATATTTGTATCTCAATCTAGACTTTGTATCTAGATTGATACACTCAAATTTTCATCATATTCTATTCTCAATATATGTTATTTAAATTGTCATTTCTTAGTTGTATTACGAATATTTATTCAACTTTTTCTTTCTTTCTCTTCTTTTAATTATCTTATCAATGATTTGTTATGATACCTGTATCTGCACAAAGGTATGTTCATGGTTTCAGGAGGAGTTTTAGAACAGATCTTATGCACAATAATAGGGGGAGTGTGCATAACTGCCTGATCATGTAAGTGTAGATCCATTGTGACTGTTGCTTCCGAGAAGCCAAGGTAAGTGTTCTGACTTGTTTTAAACACTATCTCTTAAATGATGAAAACAATTTTTAAAATCTATGCATCATTTAAGGGGGAGTGAAAACTGTGTTTAAAACCTTGAGTGCTTAATCAGTTGGAAGTTGGACATCTTCCAATGTGATAAAACCTTTTAAAATTTTATCTGAAAAATGTCAAAGTGTTACTGTTATCGCAACCAGTTTCTTGCAATAACATCTGAGTTTATCGCAACCTTGTTCTTGCGATAAATTGACACTGTGGCGGTCAAACCCTTGGACCAATCACTATGTGCCATGTGTCCTTCTCTCAACCTTCTATAAATACAGAGAGTTTGAATCCTTTTGCTCATTTCAAAAACCCTCTCAACTCTCTAAAATATCTGTGTTCGATTTCTGAAAGTGTTTAAAGATTTTCGAGTTTTCATCTATTCATTTCCATTCAGAATCATATCGAGGTAAATATTCCTAACTTTTATTCGATTTCATCGCCGTGATTCCAGAACCTGTACTTGCCTATGCCGACCAGCAGTCGGAGGTAGTTAGGCAATATATAATAGCTAATGCACTAGTGGTCCAGCCAGAACCGGCCGGACCTCCCCATGATGCTATCCCACTAGGCGGTGAGGGTTTACATGTTGAGCAGGTTCAGGAACTTGGGGTTCCTGAACGAAAAGAGGTGAGGAGAATATTAAGACAGAGAGTGGGTGGGGTGGCGAGGACTGCTGGTCAGGCATCCACATCCGGAAATGTACGAATTCCTATCCTCGAAGACTTGTCGATGGATTCAGACGATGACCCAGATTTTGATCTCGATGCTTTGTCAGCCGATGATGAAGCATCTGACCAACCACGAGCTGATGATGATTCCGACTCCGATCCTGATCATGACCCTGATGCGGATCTAATCCCGAGACACATCGGTCGGAGTCGACATATTGAGGGTTCCGATGCTGATTCCACTTGGAACGTCGGACCCTCCGGCGATTTTGATGACATAAGGCGGGATGAGGGAACTATAGTAGAAAATATGAATGTGAGCAATGATGTGGCGAGAAAAGAAATGGGAGAGAAAGGGATAGAGCCGGAAAAAGTTTTAACTACCGACTCTCCCCAAACCGTTACAAGCCGGGTAGCCACATCTACTACCAACGTGCGTACGTCGTTGTTGCGTATTGAACTAGACATGGTGGACCCAGCCATGCAATGCACAACCCCTCCAAGCCACTCATCGGTCTCTCAACAGGCCGGTGTTTCATTTGCCACAGGGGATTTAGCACAAAGTCTATCGGCAACACACTCGGTGTTTGCTGGTATTGAAAAAGGTAGGCTTATGCCCCGACCACCGCATCTTATTCAAAGCACTTCGATTCTAGAGCCATTTGGTACTACATCTTTTCCTAGGACACGTGCGATGATACAACACCAAGTTGAGGGCTTTCGTGCCCCAACCGGAACACCCCGAGTGCGGCCGCCATTCGTTGGTGCCCCACGAGGACTGGGTGGAAGTCCTGTCATGGTCAACACTATGCCATCCATGAACACAGGCAGTACGGTTGCTACAACCGCTACTTTAACCGGTAACCTAAGTGGTCCGGATGTTAGATATTTTTTTCCCAATTTTCCTCCTGAACAGGTTGTACGCATGCTTGGCCCGCCTCCACATTATATTACACTTCCACTTCTGTCGTCTGCTTTTGCTTCTATTGACAGAGCATACAAGCAACACCGTCAAGCCATGCAGAGTACAGTTGAGCGATTAGCAAGCGAAGTAAGCAGAGCCATCAAGGGAAAAGCCATTGCTGAATCGTCGTCAACCCCTCAGAATCAACCATCCAACTCACAAACCGACCCACAACAACCACCACCAGTTCCGTTACACCAAATCCCAGAAGACCAGCTCAAATCAGAGCTGTTAGCCCGACTCTTAGCCAAAGGCAATTCTAGTACGGCTGAAGAAGTTGACCTTGTTGGATTACTCCGACAACATACCCAACCTCAAACCCAAACCCCAACCCAACCACCTTCTAGCAACGACTTCCAGCGTCTAACCGACTCTATGAGAGACATGACGAATGCCGTGATGTCAGGATTCACCTCCATCACTCAAAGGCTTAAGGCTGTCGAAGAGAAGCGTGGGATTCAAGCTCAAGCCTCACAGAAATGAAGACATGATGATCAGGATGATCCTGATCAACATGAGGGGGAGAAGAGAGCAAGGGTTGTTCAGTCAAGTGGTGCGGCTACTGAAAATGTTGGGGGATCTGATCAGTCAGCTAGTGAAAGGGAAACGGGAACCGGTGGAACGGACACTGAAATGGTTCAAGTGGATGACACCAATGTTCTAGCTGATGTCATAACTAGGGTTGAAAAGCCTCCGGTTGTTGACAATAGAACAGATGATGAAAGGATGGCGGATGCTATGATTGTTGACTACATTGACATTGATTCTGAGAAAGAACCTGAGAAAACAACAGTCCAGATCAAAGAGGAAATAAAAGATATTTTCGACATCACCGGAGTTATTATGGCTGCTTCGGATTCCGACAACGAAACTCCAGATGATACTACTCAACCACAAATATCGATTGATCAAAGTGCAAGTACTTCCGCTCCTCCTGCTCCAGTGGTACAAGAAGATGCTCCATTAATTCAAGTGCAAGCCGATGGTAGAATCAGGGATCCTGTACTCGGAAGAAGTACGTGATTCCGGTGGACGCTTAAACTCTTTGCCTCTACATTGTACAAAGGGGGAGAATGTTAGTGCCTAATATTCTAAGTTGTACTATGTAGAGGGACTAATTATGTAATTAGAAAGTTACATACTATATATTGTTTGCTTAGCCTAGATTTCATTTAGGTCATCCAATTCCATTTCACACAAGTACACACACTACTATTCCCTCTACATTTCTCCTTTGTACTTTGTGTGATTGATCTTCATATTGAATATATTGGTGGCCATCTGATTGATAAACATGGATTGATTACTTGTTCTGGGATCACAGTAACACCCGATAAGCGCTTACACGGTAAATTGTTAATACGGTTTATATCAGTACACTCTAGATACCACTTCCAATCAATCTGGTTTATAAATGGATGTTCATCCACTAATTTGTTAATATAGCCCTGTTCATCGACTAAATTGTTAATATGGCTTGTGGCAATTTTAACGATTACATTTGAGGTTTCGTTTGTTTGTTTATGGCTTCAGGTGGCTGGTAGATTGTATGGTTAATCTTGGGTTTTCAAAGTTCATACAAGAGTATATTAGTAGCAGCCTCAAGAAGTCAGGAGAACATGAACCATATTTTTTTTCCAATATCGAGAGTATATTGTGAATTATTGTTGCTTTAATCTACTTTTGCAAATGAGTTTGTACCATGATCCAACTTTGACTCAGTTTGATGTGTCATAGCACTGAAACATGGTTACCGAAAGATCATGGCAAAGTTTTTAATGGGAACATGTGCCATTTTCATCGTGTTAGGGATCGTTTACCTTAGTGAATTCTGCCTGCTTAAGATCCTTATTGTTATGATTTACGTTGTAATTCCTGCCTTCGTAAGGTAAGGTTTTATCGTGTCTTTTGATATATATATATATATATATATATATATATATATATATATAGGCTAAGACTATTTTACAAACCATGAAATCTAACAAACCGTACAAACTCTTATTTTCAGTGTTTAATTGAATGAAATTGTTTCATATAATTGTTTTTGATGAAATTGTTTCATATATTTTTGTTTCTATGTAACAATGAAATTGTTTCATGTAGTTTTCACTTTGATGAAATTTGTTTCATATATTGTTGATTAATCAATCTTCTTATATTCTTGATGAAATTGTTTCATGTATTATCGACTAATCAACCCCCATAATAAAGAAAAAGTGAAGAAAATGAAAAAATATGATTGGTTGAACGTGGTTTGTACGGTTTGTTAGATTTCACCGCCAAGCAAGAAACCAATTTGGAGAATGATTCTTCTTTGAGTGTGCAGTAGTCTAAAGATATTTTTTCCACTCTAAAAAATGCCAGCCCAAGGCAAATTATATTTTTTTACATCCAGTTAATGCTTGACGCAGTTGGTCTATAGGTTTAATCACAACATTATTTCATCTTTAATTTAGGTCTATAGGTGCAAGTCAATAATGTGTCCTTTAAGGATGCTTATTCAAATGGCCATCTAAAAGTCTTTAATGGAAAGGACTTGCAACTACATGTGATTTTTATTACTGTAGTTATTCTTTAAACTTCTTTGGTTATGGTTATCGAATTTGCAGCAAATTTTATTTGATTATATATTTACTTGAATACTTAGTAGAATGCCAATAAAATAAGTTTGCATTATTTGATTTGTTTCAATGTTTACTTTCTTTTTTGTAGTGGTTTATTACTTCAAGCTCCATCCAAAGAATCTTGGAGATCATGGACAAAGCAGTGGGAGCATGTAGTTCTTCATGATCTTTACATTGTCTTGCAGATTATTATTATGATTACCATATGTTAAAGATGATATATGCTGATACTTTCTTTGCAATTATGCTAGAAAACGTCTTAAGATCCACATATTGGAGACACCACAAATTGAAGGACTATCTTACTCTTTACATCCCGTCGCATTGCGCGGGTACACAACTAGTTTTATATAATTCATTGACGTCATGCAGCAAATTTCTTCATATATCACCGATTTGCCGGTCGAATTGATCTGTCAAATTACTCTTCGAATTCATTGCAGTCAAAATTCTTCAATGTGAACGAATCTAGTATCCCATCTCTACCTCCATATATTCAGACAATTCTTCTTCCCTTTTGTTTCACGCAAACCCTAGAAATGACAAAAGATCGTGACCTCAAACTTGCTCAGATGGAGGTAAGCAATTGAATTTGCTAGATTGTGATTATTTGTTTACTCTTCTTCTTTCCATGGCCAATGACGTGATATTTCTGTTCCTGAATTTCGAAATTCAACACTCTTACGTACTGCTGTGTATTGTAATTGAGTTGAATATTCAATAATATGTTGTTCATTGTTATCATACAAATAATACGATTCTATTTGCTTTGTGCTTGTTGCAATGACTAGTTGACCAAATGTGGCAATTCTTCTGAAGTAAAAAGCGCATTCATGTTTGTTTTTATTATGTTGTATTGTATTGTTATCAATCATGTTTGTTTTTATTATGTTGTATTGTAGCCGCCGCAGCCGTTGTTGCATTCGAAAGGTAAATTTCATATAATGAAATCGGTCTTGCCAATATGATATCTTCTTCTTCTTTCATGTTTAAACATGATAGAACAAATGTCATTCATGACTAGATGTTGAACCATGTGTTGGATCCCACTGATCGGATCTCTATATCTATGAATGATTGAATAACAATAGTAATCAAACTAATCTTTATTGATAAACAATCATCCACACTTTAATTTGTGAATACTTGATACATATTTATAGACACCGAAAGGGTGCCTTTGAACCATCGCAATGGTTCGGCTATAGTTGTGTTGTTTCATGAATAGTCACAACTTTACATAAGTAACTACCTATATATAAACTATATATATGTATATTTACATACAATTAAACATTTGAGATTAATCTATCAACTAGACCCTTAATTTATACAAACACTAATTATGGATTAATAAGTTAGTATCCAATACTCCCCCTAATTTATTAATCCATGCCTTTGATATCTTCAAGCTTCATCATCTTTATCTTGGGCAGATTGTAGCAGGTCTTGCTCTCTGAACTTTGGCTTGTTTCCACTTCCTTTGACTTTGTCTTTAACACGAACTATGTCCTGAACTTCCTCTTTGATTTGACTTCTTTCTTCCTTGTCTTCAATCTCATCTCGATCATCTTTGTCAGCTTTGTCACTATCTTTCTTCATTCGTATCATTTCACAATCTTGAATCTTCAACGATTTGTTTGTAGTACTTGTATCATGATCTTCTGGTTCAACTTTCTTGTTGCTTGATTTTATGTCTTTCTCAACTTGGCTTTCCATTGGAAATCTTGATAGTGTTTCATGATGCTTCTTGCATTTGCCCTTGTCAATGCTTGGTTCTTTTTCTTGATGTTTCTTATCTAAAACAACTTCATGATTCTCTTTCTCAAACTGTTCTGCTTTTGACTCTTTCATCTCTTTGCTTGTGCAATTTCTCAACTTCTCCAGGTTCTCTAACTTTCTCTGCATTTGTTTCTCAAATGCTATCTCTCTATTTCTCATTTTCTTCTCAAACTCTTGTTTCTCCATTTCTATGTCTTGAAGTATTTCTAACTTCCAAAACTCTAGTTTACTCCTCAAATCAATTTCCAATTTTGACCTCATGTCTTCTAACTTGTCTTTTGGAATTTCATCCTTCTCAATGACAATTCCATTCCATCTTGGTTCTTCTTCTAAAGATGCCATCTCGTTTTCATCCTTGCTCATAGCCATTAACAACGTTGGTTCTAAATCTTCTTCTACAAGGTTTGATATTTCTTTTCTATGGTCTGGTTTTGGACAATCTGCAGCATAGTGTCCGAACTCATGACAATTGTAACATTCTATTTCTCTAAAATCTCTTCTATGGTAGTTTTGATCTCCAGGGTTTTTCCTTCTTCTATCATAACTATCTTCATTCTTACTATCTCTTGTAAATCTTCCTCGACCTCTTCCTCGTGTCTGATTACCACCTCCTCGTCTACCATTTCCATAGTTGTGTTCATAATTTCTGTCATTCCCTCGACGTGTGAACAACAACTTCTCACTATTATCTTCCTGATTTCCTTTTCTAAACTTGATCCTTTCTTCATAGGTCTTAAGTTTCCCGATAATCTCCTCCAACTTTACAGTCTTAAAATCAACAATCATTTCAATGGTTGCTACTACTGGTATAAATTTATCTGGTACTGCACTAAGTACTTTTCGTACTTTTGTTTGCTCATCAAACGTTAATCCATATGTGGCAGCCTTTGTAATAATACTCATCAACTTCCCGGCATATGAATCTATTGATTCATCTTCTTTCATTACAAGTCTCTCGAATTCTGATTTAAGTTGTTGCGAGTGTGCCTGTTGTACATCTTCTGTCCCAATAAATCTGGACTTTAGAGAGTTCCAAATTTCTTTTGCTGTTTCACATCCCGCGACTTGCATTTGCAAATCTTCTGGTAACCCTTGAAATAGGTATGCTGATGCAGAACTATCCTTTTTTACATCAATCTCTTTTGATGTACTTGTTCCTTCTACTAAATCCCATACTCCATTTGCCACTAGTATATTCTTCATCCTTAATGCCCATAATGTATAGTTCGTTTTATTTAGAACTGGGCATTGATATGATGATAGTGGTGTGGCGACTTCTCTATAAACAATATTGTTGTTTTCTTTTTTATCTCTCGTCATATCCTTTTGATTTTTTAAATCTATTTTATAATTGGCTGTTATAAAAAAACTTTTATTTGTTTTCTTTTAATAAAACAAATAAAGCAAATCTAAAGTTTTTTTTAAGAAACAAAATAAGACGTTATAAAAGTTAAATCCTTTTTTTTAAATTTCCTTATCTTAACCTAAATAAATTTTAGGTCAGATTTATTAAACAAAAGAAAAAGGATTTACACCTTTATGTGTGTTTATCGCGTGAATCAGGAACAGGGTCTTCGAACCCCTTCGTCTTCTCCGTTCAAATCCTTCGCCGGCGTGCCTTTTGATCGACGGTTTCTTTTCAAGCGACGGTGGTGGTGGTGGTGTATCTCTTCTTCTCCGGCAACTATACAGCGGCGGTTTCTCCTTCGCACAACCGGTATGTTTTTTTTCCTCTAATTCGATTTTCACTTAATCGAATCGTGTCTATCTCTCTCTCTATTCAATTTTTCTGAATCGAACTAGGGTTTCTCTAACCCGTTCTGAAGAACGATCTAATCCCGATCGGTTCTTCTCTTAATCGATTTTCCCTATTGATCTAATCCCGATCAATTCCTTCTTTCTCTCTTCTCTGTATCATTCCTTTGGCTCTGATACCACTGTTGGATCCCACTGATCGGATCTCTATATCTATGAATGATTGAATAACAATAGTAATCAAACTAATCTTTATTGATAAACAATCATCCACACTTTAATTTGTGAATACTTGATACATATTTATAGACACCGAAAGGGTGCCTTTGAACCATCGCAATGGTTCGGCTATAGTTGTGTTGTTTCATGAACAGTCACAACTTTACATAAGTAACTACCTATACATAAACTATATATATGTATATTTACATACAATTAAACATTTGAGATTAATCTATCAACTAGACCCTTAATTTATACAAACACTAATTATGGATTAATAAGTTAGTATCCAATACCATGGAGCTTCAACCAACATATTGGTGAAGCTGTTATCATTCCAGCTGCTTGTCCGTATCTGATGGAGAAAATTTAGGTGACATATAAGTTCACTTGAAGACAGTAATTTGTATGTGTGTGTTTTTATCAGATATGCAAGACAAACAAAACTCAAAAAAGTAGTTGGAAGAGCGTCATTGTGCATTGACCAATTGGGTTGGCTTCTGGTAAGAAGTGAAGTTAACGTGACAAGCCTAAGAAGGGATCTCCGATCCATCCTAGGATGCACATTAGGATGAGATGTAGCGTGATGATATGCACCGGATAAATTGCCTTATGAGCGCGATTCTTGGTTGAGTTTGAGATTACTCTTACCCTTTTCACCTTAAGTCCACATCTCACATGAATCCTTGCCTTAACCAATTATATATATAGGGGTTACATCATGTGAGAACCACAAATATGTTATAAACCGTGAGAACCGATATAAAAAAATATTTTTTTACATGATATTTTTTCATCAAATGCTAGGATTTATTATATTTTACTTCAAATATATGTGTTTCATAGTATGATAGTTTCACATGAATTTGTTTCACCATGTGAATATTTTTGACGAGTATTTTTCATTTCACTAGGTGAAACAAAATTCGTTTTTCACATGTAAACTTTTCATAAGGTGAACACGAACATATGTGTAACAATATCTTAAATCATAGGTTTTGATGAAAAAAAATCATGTAAACAAAAAATTTTACATTGGTTCTCACGGGTTTGTAACCTATTTGTGGTTCTCATTTGATTATCGTCCTATATATATATATATATATATATATATATATATATATATAGGCGAAGGATCATGTGCGAAAGTTGAGGTAATGTGAGAAGCGTTAGAAGTGGGTCTGAACCCTTGATCACTTATAATCTCAAACCACCCATGAATCGCGCTTCATAAAGGAATTGATCTGGTGCATCTCCGTGCTTCTTATCTTGGTGCATCTCATCCTAATGTGCATTCAACGGTTGATAACTACTTCTCACGTTAACTCACATTATATTCTCACCGGAACCCAACCCTATTTTTATATATATGTATATATGTAGGGGCAAGTGACAGGTTTAAACGAGAAACTAAACATTATGCGAGAATGCGAGAAGTGTGATATCAAATATGATACACAAACTTAATCATATATCATTAAACATATGTTTCATTTGGAATATATAGATGTTTAATCATATATATATGATTAACCACACCCACATGTCATGTAATTATCATATATGATATCACACTTCTCGCCTTGGCTTGGCTTGTGTGTGCTCTATATATAAGCAATTAGACTGCTTCAACTAAAGGCCAATTAAACAGTCTAATGACTGGTCTTGGCTTGAACCTGCACCTGCCTATATTTTTGACTCAAGACGTGACTTGTCTCGCCTACCTTTAGACGCGATCACAGTTGTTGATATTGGATTATTGGTTGATATTTTCTTTCATATGAGAACCAGCCCAGTGTTTGTGGGATATTTTCTTTAATTCTTTTTAAAATATTGTTAAAAGGCCGCACTGTGTTTTTCCATCATGATGGTTGATGATATCTTTGTCTTGTGTACATGTGAATATAATCCTAACAAAAACAAACTAATGTACTGATGAAGTTAGATTAGTTACATAATTTAAAGTTGATAGTGAAGATTAACAAGGATAATTCAAGAAGCAGTGGAAGATTTAAGATGTTCAACATTTTTTTAGTAATAATGATTTGTCGACTTTATTCTAATCTTGATGATTTGAAAGTATTTAATATTTTAAACTTTTTTTTGTATTAAATTTCTTTATTGAATTAAAAAAACAAATTTTAATTTGATATTTGAGTTTTTCTTTTTGAAAAAATCTTTAATTTGATATTTGAAACTTTTGTTTTTGAAAAAATGATGTGGAATACAAAAAGGAGTTTTATTGCATTACTTTTTTTTATTGAATTAATTTTAGTTGGTTAATTTTATATATTTAAGTTTAATTATTTTTAATTTTTAAATATGATGTGGAATTTTAGTTTTCAAGTAAAAACATTTATGTGTCATGACAGTATTTTAGATTTATATTTATAATTACAATAATGATGTGGAATAATAGTTGGTAATTTTTTTTGGGTATATCATCATTAGCACCAAAAATCTTAATAAACAAAAACTTTATCCAAACTCTAAATGATAATTTTGAAAGTTGATTCACCAAAATAGGAATCGGACAAAAGTTATTCCATTTTGATACAATTTTCACTCTACGATACTCAAACATATTTGACATCATATATTCTAGTAGAAAACTACAAGAAAAAAATAAGATATCATACCTCGATGCGCATGGCGACCTTCCAAATGCCCCGGCCCCGGCCCCAGGTCACCTTCCGAAATGCGATGAATATTGAAGTTGCAAATTTATCATATCTCATGGTATGCAAAATATAGAAATTCACATAGATTCTACAAGATCCCCAAATTATATCAAAGTGAGTAACACACACACTGGAATCAAATTGTTCATAAATGTTCAACTTCAAGTTCATACATAAACTATTAACCCATACGACCAGATTAAATGAAGATCTGATAAATTTGTTTACATGAACTATAAACCCACACATGAACACACATGAACACTCTCCTCAACATCGTTAAAAACACCGTGATTCATAATGTTGGTATCTATGTTCATGATGCAACAATATGGATTCAAACACTAAATTGATACTAAAAACTTACAAAATATTTAACAAATTAATAATATAGCTGAAATCAAGGAAGATTTGATGTTTGTAACTCCCTCAATAAATGAATGTCATAATACAAATACATGAATTTTCATTCATACCCCTATTTAATGGTTGAATACACATTTGTAACCACCATATAAAATGGCTTTCTATTGGTTGATTGGAGTTAACAAAGTTAACACAAAAAGTGAGGTTAACAAATAAACTCATCCCTATATATATAAACAAAATGAGATTAAGCAAATCAGAAGACTTCAAAGAACTTACCCCAACCCTCTTGGCAAGATGTCGAACAAATAACCCATAGTTTTCTCTATGAGAGGGACTAGAAAATCTTGATATATGGCAAGATGTTGACATGAAGATCTATCAACTTTTGGAAGCAAATATTTAATGCGTCAAAAGTAATAATGCTTCATTGTGTGGAGATCATCGGCACATGACCTTGTTTTATAAGTTGGATTTCGACACGCATAACATTGTTCGGTCGATGTGGGACGGATGATCATCTCAAATAGAAAGGGAAAGAAGTGTGTTCACATTAATAAAATAAACATTAATCTCCAATATGAATAAGTTATTTGATGAAGGCATTCGTTTTGGCAACAATTTTCGAATGAAAAATAACGAAACTTAGAATAAGGGTGACTGAGACTATTGTTTAGATAATAAAGGAAAGATAATAAAATCTTGAAAATTCGGTAATAATATAATAAATAGATAGAGCCTAAAACTATAAAAAAATATTTTGGTTCACCTGCCCATTTTTTTTTCTACTTTATTGTTTGATTACACGCTTAGGTTTCTTTTGGTTTGTAACATTGGATTGGATTTGGAGGGATTTGGAATTGAATTCCATTATAAATCCATGTTTAGTTTGAAGGACTTGTTGGATTTGAAATCCCACGAACATAGTAGTTGGAAATCGCATGGGGTCATTATTTCACGGAATGTCGTAGGACTTGTATGTAATAAAGTTCTAAAATATGTTAAAATATTTGTTTTGATATGATCAATTAATGAAAAGGTAATTTAGTTATTTTTGTAATTCTTTATAATTTGTTTTTATAAGTTATTTATAAAGAATGAAATTCAATTCCATTCTAAATCCAACACACCAAACACACCAAAGATTCTAAAATCTATTCCTTCGGTTCCAATTCATTCCAGGAAATCCAAATCCCTTAAAAATCATTTCATCAAACCAAACGCCACCTTAGTTTTGTGTATAAACTACATGTAGTAAATCTTTTATTGTGTGCTATGACCCTCTAGATGGTTTCAGGTCACATTTCAAAATGCTATGAACATTGAGGTTATAAATTTATCGTGTCTCCTTAGAATATCTATTCGATAGTCACTTCACAACATTAATTAATTAGGTTCTCAATGTTTTTAACTTAACACCCTCTTCCGCAACATCGACCTTTAATTAAGTTCCTATGGAATACCAGGTTGTAGGGTAGTGGTTGATCGTCCTGGATGATGTGGTGGAATATCTCATCTATCCAGGGTTCGATCCCAGGCGTCCTCGACATTGATAAGACATATTTAAGTTTCAAAATAGCCACAAAAAAAAGTTCCTATGGAATACATATTCTAAGGAATGAGAGATGGTGATAACATATACATCTTGCCACTTTGCATTGACATCATCTTTCGTTACGTACATTGAATATGTACTTAATAAGTACTAGATTGAAGTTTGATAATACCAACCACACGGGTTGATGTCTTACAGACCCTTAGTTGATACGCGAGTATCTTCAACAATACGTTCATCTTGACTACTTATATTTCTTCGAAAGTTGACATCCTTTTCTTGAAATGCCTGACAACCCGACGCTCAGTAGATCGTTGTTGCACCTATCGAGCCTGCATCAGGCACTATTGATCACATATCGATTATGACGAACTTCTATCGATATCCGATACCGAACACATATTTTAGTGCACAACCAAGCTTAATCCATTGTTTCATATAAACCAAACCCAGAATGTGATCTGTCGATTTGGAGGATCCTGCCGTGGGTGAGTTAAGTAGTCGAGACTCAACCATTTCGTTCTTAATTGAACAAACTGAAATCAAAAGACAATCGTTGGTGAGTTTAATAGTGAACTAGTAGTGTACCCGCGCAATGCGGCAGAAATCTAGTAAGCAAATCTATTATATAAACACATTTTTAAATAATAAAACACGTAGTAGTTGGTTCATCTTACGTTAATGTGAGAATGGATAGAAAAAACAAAACAAAATTCAAGTAGCTAGAGTCATGGTCAATTTCAATAAATGTAATTTTCCAATTGTATTTGTATGGCAATGTCATCCATCTCTTTTTCAACAACTTACAATCCAAATTCAAGAAATATATATTTTTATCCTCAAACCACATGTGAAGAGTTTCACCCCGATCGAGGATTTGAACTTGAACATGTATTTTTAGGAAAATTGTATACCTCAGTTTCTCATCCTTGACAGATTAAATTATGATTGCAAGCTTCTTTTCCAGCTTGAGTCTGATAAAGTAATCAAAAATGAAGATTTGATTTTATATATGTAAATAGTTGTATATAGTGTTCAATGTTTATGTTTAATTAAAACAAAAATACAATCTTCTCTCTCTCTTTACTAATGCAAACAATAATGCATCTAAAATCCCTTTAATTTGGTGTCCATCAAACACAAACAAAACCAACTATTATTTTCTAAAGCCAACTATCACAAAATTAATATGTCTCTAGTATATATTTTTGGATGCATTGTCTTTCTTTAATCCCAAAAGCAATTTCCTAAACATGACCATAAAAGTGAAGTTTTCATTAAAGGCTTGCAAAGACCTATATATCCACGGATATAGCTTATAGGCTTACATTAATTAATGACAAGTGATTCTTTTTTCCTATTATGATCATGATCAGCTAAACACCACCCATATATCTCTTTCTTCATTATCATCTACAACATTGATTCTCTCTATTGTTTTTCCAAACGATACCACTACTTGCGGAAGTGCTCCTCATCCACATTTCCTACAAAGGTAAATTCTTATTATCATTAATTTATAATTTCTTTTTGTTATCAAATGAAATCATCTTCTGTATTTGATTGTCCATATAGACAAAAAAGAAATGCAATGAAAAAAACTGTAACTGAAATTGATCATATGATTTGGAATTGTAAAGCTTCATATACTGTGATACCCTTAACAACATAGATCTACATAACAAACAAATTATGTTTTTTTCTTTAGTTTCGTTATGTTGTTAAGGGTATCACAGTATATGAGGTTTGTTTGTTATGTAGATCTATGTTTATTGGAATTTTTCATGTATTATACTCAAAGGTAACACATGGTTACAATGGGTATCACATTGGTATCACAGATGTTCTTGGAGTATTACCAAAGTAATGAATGTGATGCTGAATTGGATGGCAATGGGTATCACAGTGGTATCACAACCAGAAAAGGTAAGACGCACGTCATGAATACATCTTGGATTAAGATAAGGTCCCAACCAAGACCCAGAGAACGACTGAAGTCCCTCGTGAAAGGTAAGTCGAGAGTTCCTTATGACGTTTGACCATAGCGACGCCCGTCCCCGCACGACCATCGCATAAAGCCATGCGACCTCGACCAAAACTAACGTTAACCATGACTGTTACGTTTTGTTAAGTATTTAATGCAGGAGTCAAATCCATTAAAGAAGCAACGGCTATATCCGACGCAAGCCGTTATCCGACGCAAGCTATTACCCAAGGATAGCCGTAACGGACGAGGGCCATTATGAATGTTCACGCCGGCAGCCGTTACAGACCGTTGCGACCATTATAGCTGTTAATGAAGCAATCAATGAGCTAATCAAAGCTCCCAAAGACTATAAAGATAGAGTCGAATCATCATTTCAAGATCATCGATCACCGGGCAGAGATCATCTGGAGAACTATCCATTACGCACTTTCAAGCTCGAAGAAACTAACACTCAAGCTCAAGAACACTCGAAGAACAGCTTAAGTTATCGCTCTCGACGCACGACATCAGCCTTCGACCAACAATTTACACTTTGTATTCACACACGGCAAACACTGTTTTTACATTTCAAACACTTGTACTTTACATTTCGAAGCATTTCCTTCATCTGTATTGTAACCCTTGTACGACCGACGCCAGTACCGAAGGACATCGCCCCTGATTGGCGACCATAGTGCAGCGACGACACCCACTGTCGTCCACATGTTTTTTCCTCGATTGAGGTTTTTCCTGCGTCATCAAATCCCTTGTCTCATTTATTTTATTCCTCGTCGCACGTCTCGTCGAAAGATTCTTTCTTTAGTTGTTTAAGTCCACATCGACCTTAAGTTGTCCCTTTGGTGCGATTTTTGACATTAACAGTTTGGCGCCATCCGTGGGACTTCATCTAGAGAAAATCCTCGACGAACGTGCGTTCTACTAACGGTTTCTTGGAGTTTCTTCTGTTTTCTACTGCAGGATAATTGGCAGCCCCTGGAAATTCACAACAAGCCGCTGCTCAGATGTATCAGGAGCTCGAAGTCGCCAGGAATCAACTCAATGCAATGACAGAGCAGAATCGTAGGGCAGCTGAGGAGATTGCGCGGTTAAGAAATCCTTTTGGACCTCAAAATGGTCCTAGACCGTTCGTGCATAACCCAGTTCCAGGATCATTCAATCAGAATGGTCCCAGACCATTTGTCCAGAATCCAGGTGCAGGACCAGGTCCATCCGCGCAGAATCAGCATCCAGGTCCGTTTATGCAGAATCAGCAACCAGGGCCGTTCAACCCAAATCCCCAGTTCGGACCAATTCCCCCTCAGCATCTCAGGCCGCCACCCATGAATAATGGGTCGCATCCGTTGCAAGGGTCGCAGCTTTTCCAGCAGGGGTCGCAGCCATTTCAGCAGCCATTTCAGAATGGACCTCAATCGTTTCAAAATGGACCTCAGCCATTCCACAATGGATCGCAGCCTTTTCAGCAAGGATCGCAAAAATTTCATCATGGGTCGTAGCCATATTCTGTCCCGTGAACTGGGGACACCAATGGTTCGTCACATGACAATGGCATTGGTTCAAAAGTTAACTCTCAAGCAGGGGCAACCGTCGATCATAATGACTCCGTCGCTCAGCGTTTGAAGATGCTAGAAGATCAGAACGAGTGAGTCCTGTCCTTGCTCGCCAAATTGCCTGGGGCAGCCATGCCAATCGACGTCGAGCCTCGAGCTGGCTTTCAGGCGTCGCCGTTTATCGACAAGACCGCAACTAAGTTTTCTCAAAATCCCAAGATATTCTCTTACGGATTCAAAGGGTCCGCAAAGGACTTAGTCGAAGCTCTTAAAGTCCGCATACGCGACCATTCGATGGCCGAAGAAGTCCGACCTAGACGATGCTAAGAAAGACAAATCAAAGTGGTGCGACTTCCACTTCGACCATGGTCACGCGACAGATGATTGCATCGCGCTAAAGAAGGAGCTATCATATCACTTCCCAAAAGGAAATCTCAAGGATATCATCGACGATGACGCTACTCCAGCTAATAACCATCGGCCGTCGACCCCCGAGCATGCAAAAGTCGTCAATTGCATCACCGATGATTCAGACGTGTGTGGTCTGACGTATTCCGTAGCCAAACGTCATGCCAGTCAGACGCCCGACGACAGGCCTATTCCTCGCTCGTCTAGACCCAAAGGAGATTTGGAGCTAGAAGCCCTGAAGATTGTGTTCGACCACGTCGACCTCGGCGACTCGTATCAGAAGCATCACGATGGGTTGATCATTCAACTCACGATTTGTAAAATCCCACATTGGTTGGGGAGGGGAACAAATGTTACCTTATAAGAGGAACTTGATACCTCCCCTATCAGACGCGTTTTAAAACCGTGAGTCCAGGTGTGTGGACAAAGCGGACAATATCTGGTACGGTTGGCCTAGGTTGTTACAGATGGTATCAGAGCCGGGAACCGGACTGGTGTGCCAGCGAGGACGCTGGGCTCCCAAGGGGGGTGGATTGTAAAATCCCACATTGGTTGGGGAGGGGAACAAAGGTTACCTTATAAGAGGAACTTGATACCTCCCCTATCAGACGCGTTTTAAAACCGTGAGTCCAGGTGTGTGGACAAAGCGGACAATATCTGGTACGGTTGGCCTGGGTTGTTACACGATTGGTAACTGTCTAACTCGTCGAGTCTTGGTCGACGGGGGTAGCTCAACAAACGTCATCTTTCTCAACACCATCAAAGCCATGGGAATCGATCGCTCGGAAATCGTCCGACGTTCGACGACTTTGGTCGGTTTCAATGGAGAAGCAACGAGCACCTTCGGAGAGATAACATTGCCCGTCTATGCCGGAGGAGTCAACAAGCAGACCAAGTTCAGTGTCATCGACTGTGCGTCAACCTATAACATCATCTTAGGTCGACCATGGATCCATGACATGAAAGCCGTCCCTTCGACATACCATCAAATGTTGAAGTTCCCTACGCCATGGGGGATCCAGGAGATCAAGAGCGAGCCAAAAGTTGCTCGTGAGTGCTACAAGTTTACCTTAAAGCCGCGAAAATGAACTAAAGTCGCAAGATCAAGCCCTTGACAGGTTCGTTCTTCTATCCCTAAATTTATATCTTTTCCACAGGGATAAGATTACTATGGTGCCCTGTCGCACGACAACATATTCGATCGCATAAAATATCACACCGGATCGCCGTGTCATCCTGTCATTTAAAACCTATCTTTTCATCCGAAAAGAATAGGATAATAAACAACAGGGGGGCAATATCCCACTAAAAATAGAATCTAACGGTATGTTCCTAACTTTTTTTCATACGATTTTTTCTCATTTTTTCACAAAGCGACTACTGACTTAAGCATCGAAGGGTCGTTGGTTAGCCAACGACCAACCCTTGACATCGTTTTATCGCAGAATCGCACGACAGCTTATCACAGGATCGAACGACAGTAGTCATTAAGTCTACTATATGACTTTAAATTCACAAGGTCGCACGACGTAAACGACCAAGTCTATGCCTTGATCATCTTTTACAGGGACATACGATTCAAATTAATCCCACGACTTAGTCGTACGATTGCGAAGTCTAACGATCTCATGATCTACGCCTCTCAACTTAGAGAAATTTCATACTCCGAAAGTATGCTTTAGTCGCATGTGCTTATGTTTATACACACGATTTAAAAGTCTTATGGCTTACGTACCAGTTATTGTGTTACAATGAATGCCTTAGTCGCATGATTTCCAGATTCAATTTCATAATTGATATGGTATTTGTTTACCAAATATATAAAACGCAAGTTTAAACAAAAGTTCAAAGTTTCATTTACAGAACTGTCGATTACATTCAAAATAACTCGACTACCGACGGTTCGACCACCAACGATCAAGACATGAAAAGACATAGCATATCCTAAATCTAGAGAGGAGCGTTGATGGCAAGCTCTGCCTAAAAGTCTCGACCTTCGAAGCCCTGCCAATCCCGAAGAACTGATGCAAGGATCAAACGAGTATATTACGAGTGGTCTTCCAACTCCTTACGCCTCGACCTTCTGAGAATGTAGCTCTTAAGATTAATGCTTAGGTTGGAGGAAGGAATATATCCTTCTCAACGATCGACCTCCACCTCAACATTTCCTCTGCCTTCACATATTCAATGAGAGGAAACAGAAGCATCTGCAAATGACAAAAGAAACATACTAAGTGCTCAGCGAAAGAACATCAATAACACAAGTTTTGAAAGAAAAACTTACAAAGAACGCCAGTTCGGTTAAACACAGTCCAATCTCTTCAACAGAGATTCTTCGAAAACGCTCCTTGAAAGATAAGAGCTGATATTTCCCCAGATGCAGAAGTGACTCTGCCCTGACGAGGACATAGTCAATTAGGAGGGTTGACGACAACGCAAAGTTGTTCGTCGCCATAAACTCTCCCTCATTCTCTCCCGTCTTTACACCCTCGCCCTTGTCGGCTGACAAAAGAGTCGACGTGGCAGCAGAAAACATCGTCGCCAGTTGCGCAGTATGAGACATCGTCGCCAGATGCACAGTATGAGACATCGTCGCTAGTTGCGCAGTATGAGACATGGTCTCCAGCTGTGCAGTATCTACGGATATAATCCAATAATTGTCCGCACAAGTACATAATTCGTCCTCCATTTACGATCATTGACAGCAGTGTTCAAAACTAAGGTACGATCACCTTTAAGCCTTGAAAGTAAACTATAACGACGATATTGGTCGCTCATGACTTTATACGCCACTCCCAGTGCGAAGTAATTCGCTCGGTGACTAGAATGACCCGCCAAAACTGGGGCATCAGTTGCCCTGACGATAGGTCAAACTCACACAGAATTGTCTTGGCCAGAGGCAAATAAGGCTAGTAGAAGCCCATCTTAAAACAGGTATTCGTATATAACGACGTACCTCTCGGGGCACATTTCCGGTCGAACCTTGCCAGCCTTGCTTATGGTAATCCACATGGGAATCCTCGCTAGACTTCTAAAGTCGTCGATATCTTTTTCATTTCTAATAGCACCTCTGGGCTCCGTCGACATTCCTAAAATAACAGCTGGTAAGCATAATCATACGACAGCATGACATCACAACCCCGACTTCTCGTTCAGATAAAGACGAACCAATCCAGTTCCAAGGCGATCAAAGGAAATTTTTCTGACCCTTACTTTACTTTCTACACGTCTGATTGACAAAATTTAAACTCGAATTTGCCATCCTTCTTTCAAATTTTGGGGGCAAACTGTTTGGGCAAATATTCAGGTCGTACGACCACGACCAGAAAAGGTAAGACGCACGTCATGAATACATCTTGGATTAAGATAAGGTCCCGACCAAGACCCAGAGAACGACTGTCGTCCCTCGTGAAAGGTAAGTCGAGAGTTCCCTATGACGTTCGACCATAGCGACGCCCGTTCCCGCACGACCATCGCATAAAGCCATGCGACCTCGACCAAAACTAACGATAACCATGACTGTTACGTTTTGTTAAGTATTTAATGCAGGAGTCAAATCCATTAAAGAAGCAACGGCTATATCCGACGCACGCCGTTATCCGACGCAAGCTATTACCCGAGGATAGCTGTAACGGACGAAGGCCATTATGAATGTTCACGCCGGCAGCCGTTACAGACCGTTGCGACCATTATAGCTGTTAATGAAGCAATCAATGAGCTAATCAAAGCTCCCAAAGACTATAAAGATAGAGTCGAATCATCATTTCAAGATCATCGATCACCGGGCAGAGATCATCTGGAGAACTATCCATTACGCACTTTCAAGCTCGAAGAAACTAACACTCAAGCTCAAGAACACTCGAAGAACAGCTCAAGTTATCGCCCTCGACGCACGACATCAGCCTTCGACCAACAGTTTACACTTTGTATTCACACACGACAAACACTGTTTTTACATTTCAAACACTTGTACTTTACATTTCGAAGCATTTCCTTCATCTGTATTGTAACCATTGTACGACCGACGCCAGTACCGAAGGACATCGCCCCTGATTGGCGAGCATAGTACAACGACGACACCCACTGTCGTCCGCAGGTTTTTTCCTCGATTGAGGTTTTTCCTGCGTCATCAAATCCCTTGTCTCATTTATTTTATTCCTCGTCGCACGTCTCGTCGAAAGATTCTTTCTTTAGTTGTTTAAGTCCACATCGACCTTAAGTTGTCCCTTTGGTGCGATTTTTGGGATTAACAAATACCTGGCACCAATATGGTACACCTTGTTCACCATCTTGAAGAGGTGTCTCTCTTCACTATGGAAAATCATTGACCAGTGCAATGCCAGCTTCCTGCGCATCTTTCACGCCGTCTGCTACAACCGGCACTTGGACTTCTCCACGATCATTTGGCATGATCTGGTGAACGCCATACGCTCCATCGGCGGATCAAAAGAGCGCAAATTCATACCATATCTGCACTTCCTTCAGCTTGCCATCTGTCAGCACACGGACGCGAACCAGGACATCCCACGCCACATGAACCATCTGGTATGTCCGCAATTTAGTTTACACTATCTTGTAATTCGCAATTTGTCCAATGCCGAAGCGATGCCTATACCCGAAGCCTTACTGGCATATGCAGATCCACAAGCACCGAGTGTTATAGAATATAGACGAGCGTTAGGTGCTCTTGTGGTCCAGCCCGAGCCGGAGGGACCTCCCCAGGGAGCTAGGACTGGCGACGTGAGGGTCCAAGGACAAGAGGAGGTAGAGTCCGGGTAGCTGTGGCTCCCAGACGAGGTGTGTTGAGAGTATACTCAGTGAGAGGAAACGAAGCGGGCGGTACGGAGGATCTGCATGCTAGTACAAGCCATGCCACTCGACCCTCCACAAGCCAACCTTCCCGACCGTCTACGAGTAGACCACCTACCCCTCCAAACACAATCTCGACTACCCGTACAACCGTTGAAGCCGGACCGTCGACCATCCTATACGAGGTCCCGGTTGTCACTGCCCCCTACTAGAAGAGGACCCCGGAACCGTCACCACCGAACCTATTTCACCGTTCACCCAAACCGGCGTCCCCGACTCTGAAACGACCGACTCCGATACGGATCAAGCCATCTGTATTTCATTGATACCACCCCGTATCGGTCGTCAACCCCGATGCCAGAAGGATCTCCATCCAACTCACCCACACCCTCCAAAATCCCTACATCCCAGCCTATTACGGGAGACATAAGTAGAGAGGAGAGAGATTTAGTTGAAAATTTAGAACAAGTGAGACGAAGAAAATGGAGATCGAAAAAGAATCATGAGAGGGCGAGCTTACAAAATAGAGTGGAGAATGTGCGAATCCGAGCCAGTGTCGCCCAGGTAGCCACATCTACTGCCTCGTCTCATCCGTTGGGACGAGACATTGAAGAAGCCGTCGTGGACCTAGCGACGCAATTGCACGACATCCCTAGCCACTCAACTAGCTCTCAACAACTAGTTGTTTTAATTTCTCACGGAGACATAACACAAAGTCTATCATTCTCTCACTCAGAGAGTTTCGATATTGAAACAAGAGAACAACCTCCCCCGTTCTCGACTTCTTTCTGTGCACCATTGAGTCTAGAGCCCCTCTGATATTATCACATCTTTGTCTAGGACACCGACTGAGACTGCTAACATTGTTGCTCTTAGTGACCCGATCGAAACATCCGTAGTATGTCAGCCCTTGAGCGGAACCCGAGGATCGGATGGAAATCCTACCATAGGTGATTAATAGGGGTATACAAGTTCATTTTATCACTGATCTAATGTGAACCACTGAAGATTTTACTCTTCCAAGTTCAGCATTCCAAGATCGCTGATAAGAAAGTTGAATCTTGTCTCATCAAGAGGTTTGGTGAACAGATTAGCTAACTGAAAGTCAGTTGGGATAAAATGAAGATCTATATCTCCATTCATCACATGATCTCTGATAAAATGATACCTGATCTCGATGTGTTTGGTCTTTGAGTGTAGCACTGGATTATTTGCTATGCCGATGGCACTAGTGCTGTTGCAATAGATCGGAATTTTGGAGAGATGAAGGTCTTAGTCCAATAGTTGATTTTTCATCCATAAGACCAGAGAACAACAGCTTCTAGCGGCTACGTACTCAGCTTTTGCGGTTGAGGTGGACACTGAATTTTGTTTTTTACTTGTCCAACTCACCAGCTCTCCATCCAGGAGCTGACAACCTCCCGTGGTGCTTTTCCTATCCAATTTGATCCTGCAAAATCACTATCTGAATAGGCGATTAGATCAAACCCTGAGTCTTTGGGATACCAAAGACCTAGGTTAGGAGTACCCTTAAGGTATCGAAAAATATGCTTTACAGCGATCAAATGAGATTCCTTAGGTTTAGATTGATATCTTGCACACATACAAGTTGCATACATAATATCAGGACGGTTTCCTTGAAGGATCCTTGTTTAGTGTCAGCGGCGGTGCCATTTGGGTTTTCATAGCTGAGCTTTTAGTTAAATCAAACTTTTTCAGCATATCTTTAACATACTTACCTTGGTGAATGAAAGTACCTTTTTCATTCTGTTTGATTTGAAGACCAAGAAAATATGTCAGTTCACCCATCATACTCATTTTATATTCAGCTTTCATTCTTTCAGCGAAATGAGTACATAAATCAGGGTTAGTAGAACCATATATAATATCATCGATATATATTTGAACAAGAATGATATAACCTCTTATTTTCCTGAAAATTAGAGTTTTATCGATTTTACCTCGCTCAAATTTTTCAATATGGAGATAAGTAGAGTGAGTGTCATACCATGCACGAGGAGCTTGCTTTATGCCATAGAGTGCCTTATCCAGCTTATATACATAACCTGGATGCTTAGGATCAGCGAATCCTGGAGGTTGTTCAACATAGACTTCTTCATTCAGCCTTCCGTTAAGGAATGCTGATTTAACATCCATCTGATATACTTTGAAGTCTCTGTGAACAACATATGTTAAGAATAGACGAATAGCTTTCAGTCTTGCTACTTGGGCAAAGGTTTCGTCATAGTCTATTCCTTCCTCTTGTCTGTATCCCTGAGCAACAAGACGGGCCTTGTTACGGGTTACAGTTCCATGTTCATCAAACTTGTTTCGATAGACCCATTTAGTGCCTATTACTGACTTGTCAGATGGTCTTGGAACGAGTTTCCAAACTTCGTTTCTTTCAAATTCTGTCAGCTCTTCTTGCATAGCGCTGACCCAATTTGGATATTTGAGGGCATCATCTATTTTCTTTGGTTCAATAAGAGAAATAAAGTTAACAAATAAACAAATGTTACCCGAACCTCATCGAGTCTGAACACCAGCATTTGGATCGCCAAGAATCTGATCATGGGGTGATTAATAGTCCATCGCTAAGCTGGAGCATGATTCGCTGACTCGATTTGAAGTTCTGGAGAAGCTAAAGAAGAAGCTTCAGCAACTTCAGGTACTTCAGGCAGGAGAGGAAGAGATTCAGATGGCATTTCATTCACTGGTTGTTGAGAAGTAGATGGGATATCTGAGGTAGATGGTTTAGAAGCAGGCACAGTGTTGAGAGGAAAAGCTGAAACCCATGACGATTCAGCTTCACTTGTCTGCATGCTAGGGATGATAGTAGGATCATCATCATCAGCGTTAGGGATGTTGATCTGAGGATTGGGAATATTTTCCGAGTCCCCAAGATGAGAAAACATCCATTGATTGAGTTCTTCAGTATCAGCAGAAGGTCTTGAGTTCGCTGAACGGGATTCGTCAAAAATGACGTGGATTGATTCTTATACAATTTGTCTTCTACGATTGAAGACTCTGAAGGCTTTGGAGACTGGGGAGTATCCAAGAAATATTCCATCATCAGCCTTGGGATCAAACTTTCCAAGGGCATCTATGTTGTTCAGTATGAAACACTGACATCCAAAGATGTGAAGAAAGCTGATTGAAGGCTTTCTCCCATGGAAAAGTTCGTAGGCTGTTTTCTTGAGTCTTTTGACAATCAGTGACCTGTTTTGAGTAAAACAAGCAATGTTGACAGCTTTTGCCCAGAACTGAGTAGGTAGATGAGAATCACTGAGCATTGAACGAGCAGCTTCGATGATCGTTCGATTTCTTCTTTCAGTGACTCCATTTTGTTGCGGTGTTCTCACTGAAGAAAAGTTGTGAGAAATACCCTTACTTTCAAAGAAATTTTCAAGGGAACAGTTTTTGAATGCAGTCCCATGATCACTTCTTATTGAGCAAACAGTGAGGTTATTCAGGACTTTCATTTTCCTGACAAAAGACATCAGTTCTTCTGAGGTGTCACTCTTAGCACGGAGAAACATAACCCAGTTGTAGCGAGAGAATTCTTCTACGATGAATAGGGTATATTTCTTTCCAGCGTGGATTGAACGTTGACAGGGCCAAACAAATCCATGTGCAGAAGTTGAAGTAGAGATGACACTGAGGAAACTTGCTTTGACTTGAAGCTAGCTTTGGTTTGTTTCCCTTTTTTGTACGCTGAACATAAAGATTCCTTAGCATACGAATGTTGAGGAAGACCAGTAACCAGCTCTTTTGTAGAAAGAGTATTCAGTGTCTTGAAGTTGAGATTAGAGAGCCTCTTATGCCATAGACAGTTGACATCCGATGAGGCTTTGGAGAAGAAACAAGAATTCTCAGTGGTTGTCGAGTCCATGTTTATAACATAAACATTTTCCAAACGGTATCCGCTGAGAGCGATTTTCTCCCTTTTGTCAGTGACAAAGCAGGATTCCTTAGTGAAACACACTTTGTAATCCTTATCACAAAGTTGACTGAAGCTCATAACATTATGCTTCAGCCCTTCGACATATGCGACTCTTCTAAAGGTTGTTGTACCATTAGAGAGTACACCAAACCCTCTGGTATAGGCTTTTCCGTTCCCACCAAAGATCATATAGGGGCATTTTCTTCCTTATATTAGTGAGCAGGTTCTTTTTGCCAGTCATGTGTCTAGAGCATCCGCTATCGAGATACCCGATACCCTTTCGGACCTGCAAACAAAGGAAAATTAGTTTGATTTAGGAACCCATTTTACTATGGGCCTACATTTCTCAGTGGTGGTTGTGGAAGTTGAAGGTTCAACAATCTTCGCAGCATTTGAAGATTCCGCTTCAGTGACATTCTTCACTTTGGTTAATTTCTTAACCTCAGTGGTAGTTTTCACCTTAACCTGATTTGCACCAGGATTGGTCTTCTTTGCCTTGGGGGCAGTGATCTTCACCTTAGCTAACTTTTCAACTTTGGTGGTTGTAGGGCACTTACTGGCAATATGATCGGTAAGTCCACAGTGATAACATTTCCTATAGCTAAAAGTAGCTTTAGGACCATTTAAATGCTTAGCCTAAATTTTTAAATGAGCAGGGCCAGCACCAAGTATACCTTTGGCATTGGAAATTGGAGGAACTATCAGTTCTTCGGATTTCTTACCAATAACATCCACTTTCAGTTTAGGAGTAGATCACTGAAGAAATCCAACGATCTTGGTCTTAGACGTAGAGGGATGATTCACTGAATGTTTAGAAACATTCAGCTTAGGTACAAAGGTACCCTTCTGAGTTTTTTGATTAAAATTGTTTTCCTCAGGAATGAGAGTATTTGAAGAAGAACACTGAGACGAAGAAGTGTCAAGGATTGAGGATACGAACATTCCAAACTTAAGCATGGAACGATCAATGGTTGGTTCTATAGTATCAGCTTTATAACCAAGACCACTTTTATCACTCAGGGGAATCTGGGCACGAATTATCTCAGTGATCGTTGTTGAGGATTTACACCATCCTTCAACAATATCCTTTTCAGCTTTTAATGCAGCGATAGCTTCTTCTCGCTCAATACTAATGATTTGATTTATACAGACCTGATCTTTCAAATTTTCTTCAATTTTAGAAAGCTTTTCAATTTGCAAATGACAATTTTTAAGCTGTTCAGCGAGATCAGTATTTAGTTTTTCAGCCTTGGTCTTGCCATTCATGGCATCATATAAATCAATAGTCAGAAGATCGACGGTTCGTCGTCTATCAGCGTCATTATCAGCTGGCGTAGAAGTATCAGTGGAGAGATTTGATACCTGAGAGATGGAGGTAGAAGTAGAGGGAATTTCAACTATTTCTTCCTCTTCTTCTATTTTTGCCATGAGGCAGAGATTGGCCTCATCATCATCTTCAGAGTCAGATGATTCTTCATCAGAAAGAGCCCAGTCATGATCTTCAGCGATCATGCCTTTACCTTTCTTTTTAAAGCTCTTCAACTTTGCATATTTTTCTTTCAGCTTCATGTATTTGTCATCTCTAGCCCTGCGGTTAGAAGATTTCTTGTAGGAAGAATATGAGGGTTTGAAGACTTTCTTTGACCTGCACTCACTAGCAAAGTGACCTATCTTTTCATAGTTATAGCAAGTGGCAGTTGCCTTATCTACAGGGGTTGAAGATTTTGGCTTATCAGTGAGGGAAAGAGTTTTATTTCTTCTGAAGTTACTCTTTCTGGCGAATCCCCTGAAAGAATTAGTAAGGAGGGCCAGTGACTCATCAATTTCTGACGGATCAGCTTCTGATGATTCATCAGAGTTAGATTCCAACTCAGTGATAGTGACAGTAGAACGCTGAGTAGGCACCAACTCTGAAGAGAGTAAAGCAACAGGTGTGCTTTTAGAATCTTTTACAAGATTCTTCTTAAGATGACACGACTGCTCATGATTGAGCATAGTGCCATATAAGGTAGAAAGGGTCATAGATTTCAGATCCTTTGAGAGTTTAAGACACATAGAATAACACTCCCAACTTTCAGGAAGACATTCCAGAAACTTTGCCAGGATCTCAAAGTTAGAATATTCCTTACCAACAGTTTTTAAGTCAATGATTAAACAGTTAAACCGCTGATGTACTTTAGAAAGAGTTTCATTCTTACCACAGATGAAATTTTTATACTGTCTTACTAGGTTAATCTTTCTCGAATCTTGGACTTCAGAAGTACCTTCATACTGAACACATATAGTGTCCCACATGGCTTTAGAACTCTTCAGGTTCATGACTGAGTGGTAGACTTCATCAGGAAGAGCCATAGAGAGGATAGATCTGGCTTTAGTATCAATGGCCACCTTCTTCGTGTCCTCTTCAGTCCAATGAGTGACTTCCCTAGGGATGATTCTTTTAGGAATAACATCTCTATTAGCAGTAGCAGGAACAACAGGGTCAATCATGAAAAGAACATATGGTCTATTTTCGATATAGTGAGGTATAGTGGGATCTACACCTTCTAGGAAGAGCATCATCCTATTTTTCCAGAGATTGAAGTTATCTTTGGAGAATCTAGGGGGTTTTGCAAGAGAACCATTATAGATATAGTTTGTGTTTGTAGGGTTAGCCATTTTGAAAAATAGTAAGGAAGAGAAAAGAGATTAGTATAAGCAAGATCTTGTTTATTAGATTAAACAAACTACTCTGATACCACTTATGGGTCCTGTTTGGGCAAAAAAATCACGTCGTACGACTACGACCAAAACAGGTAAGACGCACGTTATAACCCAAATCTTGTATTAAAGATAAGGTCTTGACAAGAACCCAGAAAACATCCGACGTCTCCCGTAAAAGGTAAGTCGTACGTCCCTCATGACGCTCGACCACAGCGTCGCCCGTCCCGCACGACCGTCGCGTAAGATTATGTAACCTCGTCCTAAGCTAACGTTAACCATGACTGTTACGTTTGTTAAGTATTTAATGCAGGATTCAAAGCCATCAACAGTGAGAAGCCGTAACGGACGAACAACATTATGGATAATCACTCCGGCGACCGTTTCCATCCGTTGTAGCCATTGATCAAAGCATTAATGGAGATAATTAATGACGCAAAGACTATAAATACCAAGCTAAGTCTTCACATCAAGGGGCATGAGAAAAACATCCGATACACATCAGCAATCATCAGCGAATATCACCGAACAGCAGAGAAAAACATTCAAGCTCATAGCTAAGAACCCTAAAATTCTGGAAATCAAGTACTGAAAGCCAGAATCCTACAGCGAACTCAAGAACACTCGAAGAGAAGCTCAAGTCATCGCTCTCGACGCACGACAACAGCCCTCGACCAGTTGTTTACACTTTGTATTCACACGACAAACACCTATTTTTACATTCAAACAATTGTACTTTACATTTCGAAGAATTTCCTTCATTTGTATTGTAATCATCGTACGACCGACGCCAGTACCAAGGACATCGCCCCTGATTGGCGACCATAGTGCAGTGATGATTGAGGTTTTTCCTGCATCATCAAATCCTTTGTCTCATTTATTTTATTCCTAGTCGCACGTCTCGTCGAAAGATTCTTTCTTTAGTTGTTTAAGTCCACATCGACCTTAACTTGTCCCTTTGGTGCGATTTTTGGCATTAACAGTTTAGCGCCATCCGTGGGACTACATCTAGAGAAAATCCTCGACGAACGTGCATTCTACTAATAGTTTCTTGGAGTTTCTTCTATTTTCTGTTGCAGGAAAATGGCAGCCCTGGAAATCCGCAGCAAGCCGTCGCTCAGATGTATCAGGAGCTCGAGGTTGCCAGGAATCAACTCAATGCAATGGTAGAGCAGAATCGCAGAGAAACTGAAGAGATCGCGCGACTAAGGAATCCTTTTGGACCCCAGAATGGTCCTAGACCATTCATCCAGAATCCAGGTCCGGGACCAGGCCCGTCCGCGCAGAATCAGCATCCAGGTCCATTCATACAAAATCAGCAGTCGGGTCCGTTCATTCCGAATCCCTAGTCTGGGCAGATTCCCCCTCAGCACATCCGACCACCACCCTTGAATAATGGATCCCAACCATTGCAAGGTGGCACCCAGCCATTTCAGAATGGATCCCAACCATTTTCCCAGCCGTTCCAAAGTGGTCCACAACCTTTCCAGCAAGGATTGCAATATTTCCAGCAGAAATCGCAGCCATTTCAGCATGAACCGCAATCGTTTCAGAATGGACCGCAACAATTCCACTATGGGTCGCAGCCATATTTTGTTCCGTTCAACGGGGACACCAATGGTTCGTCGAATGGTAATGGCACTAGTCCAGGGACCAATCCCTCGACAGGGGCAAATCCTGATCTTAACGATCCCGTCGCCCAACGTTTGAAGATGTTAGAAGACCAAAATGAGCGCGTCCTGTCCTTGCTCGCCAAGTTGCCTGGGGCAGCCGTGCCTGTCGACGTCGAGCCTCGCTCGGGGTATCAGGCGTCGCCCTTCATTGACGAGATCGCCACCGTCGAGGTCCCAAAGAAGTATAACATTCCTGTCTTCACTCCCAAGTATTCGGGTGTGACCGATCCAACCGAGCATGTCGCGCAGTATAAGCAGCTCATGTGGACAATCTCGATTCCACACATGTACCAGGAAGTATGCATGTGCAAGAGTTTCGGGGCGACTCTCACTGGCCCAGCTCTCCAGTGGTTGATTAATCTCAAACCTAAATCTATCAGGTCGT
The DNA here is from genome assembly GCA_033807775.1 of Saussurea involucrata. Classification (NCBI taxonomy): domain Eukaryota; kingdom Viridiplantae; phylum Streptophyta; class Magnoliopsida; order Asterales; family Asteraceae; genus Saussurea; species Saussurea involucrata. Next base: position 54,284,425 of record CM066316.1, read on the forward strand.
TCGCCGAATTGGTCAACCAATTCTCCCGGCAATTCGCCAGAAGTCGTAAGATGGAAAAGCAGACTAGTGATCTGTACTATGTCGTGTAGAAGACTAATGAGTCTATTCGAAGTTATTTCAATAGATTCAATGCTGAAATGGTCAGTATCCGCAATTGTGACATCAAAACTGCGATCGAAGCTTATAAGCGTGGTCTAGATGATAGTTCAGGTTTATATATCGATCTGACCAAGTATCCCCCAGAGACTTTCGAAGACGTCCGAGCTCGAACCTTAGCATATATGAGGGTCGAAGACGACGTAGCCTTTCGTCGCAAACACACTAACGACAAGAAGCCGTTAGGTGTCAAGAAGCCAGAATTCAAGCCGAAAGCCATATCCAGAATAGAGCCAGTGCGTCAGATTTCAAACGTTCGTTTCAAAACGAAAGCAGAAGCTAAAACCGCGACTAAATTCCCTATGTACCCCAAGATCTCTTCTTATAGGTTCAAAGGGTCAGCTAAAGACTTAGTCGAAACTCTGAAGACCACCCAAGCAACCATCCGGTGGCCGAAGAAGTCTGACTTGGACGATGCTAAGAAGGATAAATCAAAGTGGTGCGACTTCCACGTCGACCATGGTCATGCGACAAATGATTGTATCACACTCAAGAAGGAATTGGCATATCATGTTCCACAAGGTAATCTCAAAGATATTATTGATAATGTCGTTCTTCCAGCTAATAGCCATCGATCGTCGGTGCCCAAGCTTGCAAAGATCATCAATTGCATCACGGGTGGTTCGGACGTGTGTGGTCTGACGTATTCCGCGGCTAAGCGTCATGCCAGTCAAGCGCCCGACGACCGGCCTATTCCTCGTTCATCCAGACCCAAAGGAGATTTGGAACTAGAAGCCATGAAGATCGTGTTCGACCAAGCCGACCTCGGCGACTCGTACCATAAGCATCACGACGGGTTGATCATTCAACTCACGATCGGTAATTGTTTAACTCGTCGAGTCTTGGTCGACGGGGGCAGCTCAGCAAATGTAATTTTTCTCAACACCGTCAAAGCCATGGGAATCGATCGCTCGGAAATCATCCGACGTTCGACGACCTTGGTCGGTTTCAATGGAGAAGCGACAAGCACCTTCAGAGAGATAATCTTGCCCATCTACGCCGGAGGAGTCAACAAGCAAACCAAGTTCAGCATCGTCGACTGTGCGTCGGCCTATAACATCATCTTAGGTCGACCATGGATCCATGATATGAAAGTTGTTCCTTCGATGTATCATCAAATGTTGAAATTCCCGACGCCATGGGGAATCCAGGAGATCAAGAGTGAGCCAAAAGTCGCTCGTGAATGCTACAAGTCTACCTTGAAGCCGAGAAAATAAACTGAAGTCGCAAGATCAAGCTCTCGACAGGTTCGTTCTTCTATCCCTAAATTAATATCTTTTCCACAGGGATAAATCTACTATGGTGCCTTATCGCACGACAACATAGTCAACACAAGACAGTATTTCACAGGATCGCCGTGTCGTTCTGTCGTTTAAAACCTATCTTTTCCTGCCAAAAAGAATAAGGTAATAAACGACAGGGGGCAAATAGAGAGAGTCTGAAATGGTACGTTCTCTAACTCTTTTTCATACGATTTTTCCTCACAAAACGACTACTGACTTAAGCATCGGAGGGTCGTTGGCTAGCCAACGACCAACCCCCGACATCGTTTTATCACAGAATCGCACGACATCTTATCGCATAATCGCACGACATAAATGATCAGGTCTTTTCTTCCTAGATCATCCCTTACACAGGGGCATACGATATAAATTCATCGTACGATCTCGTCGTACAGCCTAAGCAACTTATCTATTAAGTTTCTTAGCTTTCATACCCTGAATGGATACTTTAATCGCGTAATCTTAATTGTTTTACGTTCTTATTATCGTATTACAATGAGTGCCTTAGTCGCATGATTTCATATGTATCTTGTGTTCGACTTCATAATCAAATGTGATTCGAATAAAGCATAAGCAAAAGATATATCCACCAAGTAAACCATTATATACATACTCGATCCCTGATTGGTCGAATGGCAAAACAAACAAGGAAAGGAAAATTCTAGACGGTAGGGGGAACATCGGTTGTATCCCTACTCAAAGTCCCGACCCAAGGACCGTCATCTGCCACTCCTCCCGTACGAATCTCCTGCAGTTCATACTGAGCATCGAAAAGCTGGATGGCTAGCTCGTCAGCACGCGCCAAGGCAAGCCTCTCCCTATCTAAAGCCGCCTTCTCTCTCTCCAACGCCGCAGCTTCACTTTCAAGAGCATACGCCATCAACCCTTCAACTTTCGACATCCCAGCGTGTAATGCCAAAGACGACTGGAACGTCTGAAAAATAACACAAGAAAATATTAGACGACTAAACGAACGAGACAAGTTATGAAAGATTGACACTCACTGTGAACGCCAGACTGGCAACTTGAGATCCAATCTCTCCAGCCGGAACTCCACGAAAACGCTCCCCGAAATACGGGAGCAAATATTTCCTCAGATGAGAAAACGACGTCGTCCCGTCTAGGACACCATCCGCCATAAAGTTAGACGGCAATGTAAAATTGACCGTCATAACTTCGGCCGATGATCCCTCGCCCCTGTCGGCAGACATTGGGATCGACACTTGAGACACCGGTTTCGTCACCGTCGCCAGAGGCGCAGAACTTGCTGGTGTCGCGTCCATCACGCCAGGACGACTAGATGACGCCCTCATTTTCTTAGGCAGAACAACTCCCGGTGAGTTGTCAACCCTCGACGACAGTTCCCTCAGGACTGTCCTCTTGGTTCTCTTCTGGCTCGACCCAGCTGTCGAAACATTTTCACCCCGAAAGGCACGCATCACCTGCTTCCCTCTCGCCCTAGAGACCGATTTCCTCTCGGTCGATACTGATCAGGAAATACATGAAGCGTCAGACAGATAGAGTAAACGAAGTAAAATAAAAACTATGGTACACTTACCAGTCGCCTCTTCGTGCACGTCCTCATCTCCTTCTTCTATCACGTCCTCATCCTCGTCCTCGACCGCCGATTGCCACGAAACGAAAGATCGGTCATCAACACTAAGACTCAAGAACTTGTTGATCTTAGCCTGGGAATCCACAGCCGGTTTCACTTCGTCAAACTGAATCTCTGAAGATGACGAGAGGAAAATGATAAGTAAAAGTCATAAAAATAAATAAAACTCAGAAACAAAAGAAGCATACCTGTCTTATTCCAGTCTGACCGCATCCAATTGCTACTGGAATCCAATGACTCGGTAAGAACAAATACATACCTCGACTTCTACCCACGATCATTGACGTCAGTTCCCAAAACCAAGGCACGATCACCCTTGAACTTAGAATAAGGACTATAACGCCAGTTCTTATCTTTTTTAACTTGGTATGCCGCCAAGAAATCATTCATGATCATAGGAGACTCCCATTTCGCAGACACTCGCTCAATAACCAGTAGAACTCGCCAAAGTTGGGGCATCAATTGTCCCGGCGACACATCGAAATCCTGCATGAATGACTTGGTTAAACCAGAAAACGGCCATTGAAACCCTATCTTAAAAGGATACTCGTACAAAACGAGATATCCCTCAGGGCAATCCTTAGAACGAACAATCCCCGGACACCGCAACTGTACATTTGCAGGAATTGTTGCTAAACTCCTAAAAGCATCTAAGTCTATGTGATTCATGATAAGACTAGCAGGATCCGTCGACATTGTGAATCAGAGAACAGAACAAGGCCTTATATAAACGCTCTCAACTGCGGGTTGGAGATTTGCAAAGATTCGAACGAAAATTGGTAAAGAATCAAGACAAAATCCCTTCCCAAAAATAAACACTTCAAAAGTATAACAAGAAAAGATCCGTCGTGATCTTTCTACAAATGATCGCATCAAGTCGAATCCCTGGATGATTTCCACGCATCAACGATCTTTCGCATACCCGCCCAGATCTTCGACACCTGTCCTCGACAGCTGGTAAGCATCATCATACGTCAGCATGACGTCACGACTCGCTCTTCTTTTCAACTTCTCGTTCAGTTAAAGGCGAACCGGTCTAGTTCCACGACAACCAGGTAAGTCCCTCAACCCAGGTCACGAGCCTAAGCGTTCGACAAGCAAAATTTAAAACTTAAATTTGACATTCAATTTTCAAATTTTGGGGGTAAACTGTTTGGGCAAAAAAATCACGTCGTACGACTACGACCAAAACAAGTAAGACACACGTTATAACCCAAATCTTGTATTAAAGATAATGTCTTGACAAGAACCCAGAAAACATCCGACGTCTCCCGTAAAAGGTAAGTCGTACGTCCCTCATGACGCTCGACCACAGCGTCGCCCGTCCCGCAAGATTATGTAACCTCGGCCTAAGCTAATGTTAACCATGACTGTTACGTTTGTTAAGTATTTAATGCAGGATTCAAAGCCATCTACAGTGAACAGCCGTAACGGACGAAGAACATTATGGATAATCACTCCGGCGACCGTTTCCAGCCGTTGTAGCCGTTGATCAAAGCATTAATGGAGCTAATTAATGACGCAAAGCCAGAATCCTACAGCGAACTCAAGAACACTCGAAGAGCAGCTCACGTCATCACTCTCGACGCACGACAACAACCCTCGACCAGTTGTTTACACTTTGTATTCACACGACAAACACCTGTTTTTACGTTTAAACAATTGTACTTTACATTTCGAAGCATTTCCTTCATTTGTATTGTAATCATCGTACGACCGACGCCAGTACCAAGGACATCGCCCCTGATTGGCGACCATAGTGCAGCGACAACACCCCCTGTCGTCCGCAGGTTTTTTCCTCGATTGAGGTTTTTCCTGCGTCATCAAATCCTTTGTCTCATTTATTTTATTCCTCGTCGCACATCTCGTCGAAAGATTCTTTCTTTAGTTGTTTAAGTCCACATCGACCTTAAGTTGTCCCTTTGGTGCGATTTTTGGCATTAACAGGTCCCAAAGTGGTTATACAAGTTTGTAGAAGGGGGGGGGGGGGGGTGAATACAAACATACAATTTTTATCTTTCTAAATTGTTTATTGATATGTATCAAACAATTTACAGTTTGTTGCAGAACAAGATTAAGGAATGAACCTAATCTAAACAAACTATGAGAATCACTAAGATTTGTTGCACTAGAAATAGAGATTAAGAAAAGCTGGAACACTAAGGAGAGTATTCTATCACACAGTAGTTCATCGACAGGAAACGTTCGAGCATTTCAAAAATGAAGTAGGGTTTCCTTTATATATTGCATGCATTTTATGCACAACAGTACACCTTTACACGTGGCAGCCTGTGGTTGGTTGCATGGTTTGACTTCAGTAGACAACCTAGTGGACGCATGATGAACAGTGTAGAATCAGAGTTGGTTGTACGATTCTGGATAAAAGGGACGTCCGTTCTGACAAAATCGTACGGAGGCGTGCAAGGGGATAAGACAAAAGTTGGTTGTAGAGGAGACTTCATGATCAGCGTTCGCTGAATGATTCTTATCAGCGAATGATAAAGTTCAGCGTTCGCTGAAGTCTTCTACTTGAAACTTCACGTTGAATGGTCAAGTCTTGGCTTCGCTGATATCCGCATCAGGTCACTTGGACTTAGTCGGTGGTTCTTTTGATTGATCTTCGACTTCAGCGTAGAACATGGTTGACGTGAATATTGTCTTCAGGGATCATAAGTAATCATAAAAATTATCAGCGATCATCAGTGAGACTGAACAGGCTCAGGGCTCACTGATGAACACTGTTCGCTGAATAAGTTAATTAAAGCGTATGTTTTCATCAGCACTACTAAACAGAATTAGTATATTTTCTTTGATGACAAAACATTAATACATATTGTCTACTTACAATTTTCATTAAGTTTTTCTCAGAGTCGTTATCAAATCACTGAGGGTTTGGATAGACACAGCTGTTGACGGGTTCAGCACTTGCGTTGCCGAGAACAAATCCTTCAGTGCTTTCAGACACTAAGAAGGTTGGTGAAGGTGCCAGAAAAGCTACAGCATCCTGAGCAAATGAAGTGGCCGCTGTTGCGGATTCGATTGTGGTGGAACGGACCACGAAGTTTTCCAGCGTCGCTTATGAAGAAGTGATCGCTGACTCACTAGCATGAGAAGGTTGGGGCTTCTCCTTTGAAATCTTCTTGGACTTATGGGAGCCAAGGGTTGCATCAGAGTGTTTCCTCTTTAAGGAGGACTTGGTGGTGGTGGCTTGGGTCTCAGTGGGGGGTTTTACCGCTAAAGCAGCCGCCGAAGTAGAAGAAGGAGGAGTAAGAAGAGTTAAGAGATCAGAAAGACGTACCTTATCTTCAATCGGCTGGAAGTCGAGGATTTTGGTGCCAAGCTGAGGGAGCTTGTAGTCTCTCTGCTTTGGGTACTTCTCCTTGAGGAATAACTGAAGGATTCCAGAGACAAAACGCATATAAGGGACCTTCATCTCCCTTTATGGTTTCTCGACCTTATTCATCAGGTCGTTAATGATGATGCAGGCATAATCTATCTTCCGCCCAGTGATTAGCGAGAACCCATCTGGATTTGGTAGTGGCTGGCTTGGTCCAGTGATCCAGTTTTTCCACTCATGCAAGAAATGACATGAGAAAAAAATCTAGTTAAGATCTGAAGGCATTATTGCCTTAATAATTTTGGTGAGCTTCTTGTTATCTTCATCGGTTCGGTTCTTTTTGTCCCACTGATACTTCATTAGGTCTAGGAAGTTGATGAGTTCCTCATTAGTGGGTACGGACTCGAAGGGGCCCACGAGAAGAGAGAGAGAGAGAGAGGTACAAATGGCGCTGGCAGAGATGAAGCTTTTGGTATATTGGGTCTGAAGGCCAATGACAGTGACTTCCTTTTCTGAGCAAGTACTTTGGGCAGTCCTGTCAGCGGTAAACCAGAAGTGTTGTAGTAGATGGCGATGGGCAGCATGAGCGATGATAATAGCACGAACGGTTTTTTTTGTGAATGTAAGTAGAGCCAAATGATTGTTCGAGCTGAAGGTAATTTCGTTCACTGCTCCAGGCATGTTCTTTGATTTGACCATGGTGACTGGGTTGCAGCAGGTGTAGCAGATGCCATTTCCGAGAACAAGAACAATAAAAATTAGAAGGAAGAAGAACCTTTCTTAGTAAAGAAAGATTTCCATAATACGAGTTTTTAGGTTTTTCCAGTTTCCTTTTTAGGAAAAGAGACTTAAAAGGTGTTTTCTAGTTTGGCACAGTCCAAAACTAGGTTCAAAATACAGTTTTCCAGTTTCCTTTTAAGGAAGGATTCTGAAAAAACGTATGATGATGAAGAAGAAAGTGTAAGATTAATTTTTAAACTCTAAGAAAAACTTTGTTAAAGTTTTGTTTAGAAAATCATGAAGAAGATGATTTCTTTTGAAGAAAGACGTTTGTTTTGATCTTTAACAACAAGAAGTTAGATGCAAAACATGTTTTAGAAGATTAAAGAAAGAAGTGAAGAAGAAATAAAACATGTTGTGTTGAAGATGATGAAGAACTTGGTCTAATGTTTTATGTTTTAATTCGAAAACACAAATAACACAGAAAATTTTCTTACTTGAGAGAGTTATGAGCGCGTAAAAGGTAAAAATATAAACACGAATGGTTTTTATTGTGAGAGGAGAGAGAAAGATTTGATGAGCAGGAAAAATACTCATCATGACAAGTGACAATGTCCCACGAGGCTTATTGGACAAGAATTCGAAACAGACGAACGTATCAGACGAAAATTCGTGCCATGGTTTAGCTGTTTGATGATGTCACATAAAGAGAGTGTCTTTTCACTTTCACAAGGTAGCCCTGATGATTTGGTATCAGGGTTGCTTTTATTTAATGAAGGATCACTAATGAGAAATATAAGTAATGGAAGTTTATGTTATTTCAAAAGAGACCACTGATAGAGAAATGTCAGTGATCAAACTTTATTTTTGAAATGCAACTTACTGAAGTAAACTTCAGTGATCAGGGATAGAAAAACATATCTTAGTATTAGGGAACGTTTATTCAGTGATTAGGTGATGAGTGAGAGAGATAAAATTTTATTTCTGACTTAATGCATCACCTTTGAAGAGTTAATCTTCAAGGTTCAGCATTCCAAGCTCACTGATGAGAAAGTTGAATCTTGTCTCATCAAGAGGTTTGGTAAAGAGATCAGCTAGATGATAGTTAGTAGGAATAAAATGAAGTTCTATGTCTCCATTCATCACATGATCTCTGATAAAATGATATCTGATTTTGATGTGTTTAGTCTTTGAGTGTAGTGCCATGGTTTATCTGATTTCGGGTCTGTGCTTGATAAATTGCCGCTTGCATGAGGAGACCGAGATTGATTGATTTTTCCTTGAGGATGTAGTAGAGGAGGCCACACTTGTTTCTAGATAGTGTCGTGTCATGTGTTGTGGGTGAGAGGGAGTGGCAAAAGAATTGGAACCAGACAGCGGCCTCCGTTGTGAGGTAGTTGGCCGGAATGCACTGCCTACCTTTTCCAGGAGGAATTTTCTTCGATCTCCCTGCACCAGACTTCGCCAGAGTGGCCACTGCAGACCTGGTGACCATGCCTCGTTTCTTCAGAGCCCTTCTCATCGGATGTTCTTTGGTTTGACTGGCGATCTGGAATGCTTCCAAATAACTAGTGTTTCCCAATTCCAATTCCTTTCGGGCTTCTTCTTCTTCTCTCCTACGACATTCCTCGGCCTCTTTGAAGAGCCGTTTTTCTTCCTCCTTTCTCAGCTGCTCCTCCTCTTCTTCTTTTCGTTTCTTTTCCTGTTCCTCTTTCCTGATTCTATCTTCTTCCTGTCTCTTTCGTTCCTCTTCCTCCCTGCGAATCCTTTCCTCCCTGAGAATCCTTTCCTCTCTGCGAATCCTTTCCTCTCTGCGAATCCTTTCCTCTTCCTCTCTCCGGATTCTTTCCTCTTCTTCCTTCCTTAGCCTCTCCTCTTCCTCTCGCCGGATTTTTTCCATCTCCTCTTTCTTTCTTTGGAGCGCAAGGAGTTTTTGGTTAAAATCCTCCTGCAGCCGGAGCATTTCTTCTTCAGCCTTTTGTTTCTCTTCATCGAACTCACTCAGACTCGTCTCTGAGACCTTGGAAGAGGCAGCCTTCGATTCATCTTGTTTGGAAGATTCAGCGTCGGCCACCACATTCATGGTGGTGTTTTCTTCAGTGGATGGTGGCGGTTGGTTGAGATTGCCAGTGGCATTTTACGGCGGTTGGTTGATGATGGTTATGCGGCGGCGGGTGGCACGACCGTGTTCATTGAGGCTGGAAACGACCTTTTTCGATTTTGCCATGGCGGTGGTGGTGATTTTTTCGAACGAGAGAGAATAAGGGAGAAAAGAGAGAGTTTTGTGGAATTGTTAAGTGAAAAGAGGGGTTTTGTTATTTTGTGAAAGAAAGGTTTAAATTTTGGATAAATGGTGGGAACGGTTATTGAGAGAGATAATGATGGGTTTTTTTGGAAACTTGAGGTTGAGGGGTGAGGTGGCATTAATTTAGGGTAAAAAGGAGACATAAAGGTGATTTGTGTAAGAGAGATTTGATGGCTTCTGATTTTAGGTTGCCCAACCGTCACACCCCTTCATTTTCTGTCAGACACGGAGTGAGAAGGCCGAGTGATGTGACTGATGTCACTGCGAAGCGATGCGTAAGCGTTTTCTTCAAAAATGGCACCATAATCTGCACACAACCAAAATAAACTACAATAGAGGATAAAAATACAAAAAATAATCAATAAGTCAGCAAATAAAAGAAATAAAATATTTACACAGATTTTGAAAATGTTCTCAACTAGAGTGGGATGGAGAGTGGGCACCCTCACTCAGAAAGTGTTTCACTCTTTGTCCATTGACTTTAAAAGTTTGACCAGATTGAGGGGACATTAACTCTAAGGTTCCAAAGTTTAACCAGATTGAGAGGACATTAATCCTGTCCACCGAGATTAAAGCTTACCCTGGAATAAAAGGAGACGTGAGTTAAACAATAACACTTGTTGGCCTTCGATAAATTCCCTATGATTTATCCTTCGGTCGTGCCACATTGGGTCTTTTCCTTGTATAGCTTTGCATTCTCATAAGAGTGGTAACGCAGTTCATCTAACTCATATAATTGTTAAAACCTTTTGGTTCCCGCTACGTCCTCACTCATGTTGAGCTCTTTAAGGGCCTAAAATGCCTTGTGCTCCAATTCAATTGGTAAATGGCAGGCTTTGCCAAAAATTAATTTTAATGGAGACATTCCCAAGGGAGTTTTGTAGGTTGTGCGATGGCCCCAAAGAGCATCATTGTTAGGTCCAACTTATGTTGTAAAAAGTATTGAAAAATAGGCTAACAGAAGACACTGACAGAAGCTTCTGCCGAACACCAAGAGCATCAGAACTTTCACTTGTCATCCATCAGAAGATCATCAGAGGACAAGGTCATAGAGCCTCTGTGATATGAAGATCTGAAGATCTGAAGTTGAAGATATTTGAAGACGAAGACAAGGAAAAGCGTGCCACTCACGTGCCTCTGATGTACGAAGATACTGAAGATCAATAGTACAAGGCGTGCTCCTCTACTTTCCATGTGTCATCATCAGAGAGGTTGCAGCTTTTGCAGATAGCGGCGCACTACAGTAACGTGTACTAGGATCCGTCCCACGGCCTTGTCTCTTGTACTCGTGTACTATGTGTCCACAGTTTGTCCCCTGTCGTTTAGTATAAATAGAAGGCTCTACCAGACCTTTTCTTGTAACAATAGCACAACACACACACACACACACCATCTTAGAGCATATATCTGTCAACATGCACTTGACGGTGTTCTTGGTGTAATCTTAAAGAATCAAATAGAGATGAATTATTGAGCTATAATCTTGTTATTTACTGTAACGTCCCAAAAATCACAGTAAATTTAAACTTTTAAAATAATACTTTAATTCAATAAAATACCATTAAATATCCAAATAACCGTTTCGTTGCAAACTCAATTAATAAACAATCTCATTAAATTAAACAGCGGAAATAAATTATTCTTAAACATAATCTCTCAAACTCATAATTGTGAAAAGTCCTTCGCACGCGCCAGTGTGTACCGTCACGCCTTTGAGCCACTCGTACCTGAAACCACGATTTATAGGGAAGGGGTAAGCACGAAGCTTAGTGAATTCAACACCACGCACAACTATAATCATACAACACTACCCCTAAAGCAGGTAGATACACATAGCCAAGCATGCAAGTTTAAGAACGCATCATGTAACGACCCCATATCCCAAGTACACAACATATCACACAATATAACATAAATAGATATAACAAACGAACTTCACATTACATGTACGGTCCAGTAGTCTCTTACAATTGAAAGAAAACCATATGTAACCCAAATACTGTACTATTTACATGCATAACATTTAACGTTGCAATACAACTGCTAAACAAGTCAAAAGATTCATCTTAAAGTCCTTCTCTCTAGCCATCCACCGGTTACTCTACTTACTTGCCCTTACTTGATCCACCCCCTGGAATACATATTTTTAAAACAGAATGAGGGTTAGACCTGATGGTCTAAGTGAGAAACCCCTGTTAGTTTAAAAACCATTTATATAAACTTTAATCATATAAATCACGCAACTCAATCATATACATCCAAATAAACTCACATATATAATGCTTCCCCTTTTCATTCCTTCTGGCCATTTTAGTGGTAGCAAGCCAACTAATAATATACAACGCTGCACAACATCTACAGCCAAACAACGCTATACAGGTTCTATAGCCAATCACACCGGTCTTAAACCCGGCCAACGTATTATAACACATTTATAATACACATGTAAATATAATATCTCACTATATTATAATTCACATACGAGCACATAATTATCAACAGTTTCACTCCCAACTCCACACATGTATGTATTCCAGTTAAAAGTGTTTTCAAAGCAAAACTCACCTGTTTTGGTTATTTCACACATTCGTAAGCTTCTTTCAAAACGATCCTATCCCTTACCACGATTCCACGGAATCTGAAACAAGTTAAGATACACAAATTGCTTTACTAACCAAATACGTAAAGCCTAACGATTTCCCATCCTCAACTGTTCCATTACACACTGTATTTAACTCACTACCGGGACTACACAGGGTACCGGGACTTATACAGTACCGGGACTCTTAGTACCGGGAGTTCCTATACCGGAAGTTCATAATACCGGAACTCTCCACTACCGGAAGTCTGTTATACCGGGAGTCAACTCTACCGGGAATTCACACTACCGGGATTCCACACTACCGGGAGTCCATATTACCGGGACTCCACCGGAAGTTGATTATACCGGGATTTCACCGGGAGTTGATTATACCGGGATTTCACCGGGAGTCCTCAAGAACACAGTTGGTTCTATCTACCCAGAAATCGATTGGAATCCATTCAAGACGTGAAATTAGATACTCTAAACCGAAAGATATCTTCTATTCATAATTACAAACACAATATGTAAAGGACTTACCTCCAAATTACTTCTTAACCCGGTCAATTGAAGCCCTACTCGTACGGTTTCCTCTTTCGCTTTCTTTCGCCTTCAGAACTCCCGCACACATACACACTCTTTCTATAACTGGATAAAGATACACCTGATAGCCTAAGGTGTATATCAAAAATCAATTTGTACCTTCTAGACCTTCAACTTCTCATTAATGACCCAAACACCCTTAACTTATATTTTACCCCAAACTTACCCTGAACATCATAAATTATTGTTAATTTATCTAACGGACTTACCCTGGGTATTACATCATCTCCCCCTTAAAAGAATTCCGTCCCGGAATTCAGTTAGGCAAAAAGGTGAAGGTATTTGGCTCTTATTTCCGATTCAGATTCCCACGTAGCATCTTGACCTTTATGATGTCTCCACTGAACTTTCACTTGTCTGACCTCCTTATTCCGCAGTACTTTAACCTTATGATCAACTATAGCTTCTGGCTCTTCTACACAATTCAGTCTTTCGTCGACTTGTATCTCTGGTAGGGAGACTGCCTGATATTGAGTAACCAGACACTTTCGGAAGTTTGACACGTGAAATGCATTATGAATCCTGCTCAATTCTGGTGGAAGATCTAATCTGTAAGCTACTTCATCGATCCTTTCTGTGATTGCAAATGGTCCAATATACCTTGGGCTAAGTTTACCTTGTCGACCAAATCTGATGACTCCTTTCCACGGCGAAACCTTTAACATTACGTAATCCCCAACTTGAAATTCCAACGGCTTTCGACGGCGATCAGCGTAACTCTTCTGTCTATCTTGAGCCACTTTCAATCTTTCTCGAATCTGGGTAACCTTATCGGCGGTTAACTGAACTATTTCCGGCCCCGCTAGCTGTTTTTCTCACACTTCGTTCCAGCACAGAGACGTTCGGCATTTCCTACCATACATTACTTTGAACGGTGCCGCTTGTATACTAGAATGATAACTGTTGTTGTAAGCGAATTCGATTAACGGTAAATGCTTATCCCACGATCCTCCAAAATCAACAATGCAAGCCCGGAGCATATCTTCTAAGGTCTGAATTGTTCGTTCACTCTGCCCATCTATTTGAGGATGATACGCCGTACTTAACTTTATCTGAGTCCCCATTTCCCTTTGAAAACTTCTCCAAAATCTTGAAGTAAAACGACTATCACGATCAGAAATGATCGAGATTGGAATCCCATGTCGAGTTACTATTTCATCAATATACAACTTAGCTAATCGCTCCATTGAATCGGTTTCCTTTATCGGTAGGAAGTGTGCAGACTTTGTCAATCTGTCGACGATCACCCAAATAGAATCGAATCCCTTCGGAGTTCTTGGTAGCTTTGTGATAAAATCTGTGGTAATCTACTCCCACTTCCACATAGGTATTTCTAGCCGTTGTAGTTGACCAAATGGCTTTTGGTGTTCAATCTTTACTTTCTTACAAGTATCACACCTTTCCACATACTGAGCAATCCCTCTTTTTATCCCCGACCACCAATAGAATTGCTTTAGGTCTTTATACATCTTGTTTGTACCTGGGTGAATAGAGAAACGGGATTGATGGGCTTCTTGTAACACACGATCACGTAATCCACCCAATCGAGGTACCCACACACTGTTTCCCAGACACAATAACCCCCGATCATCTTTTACTAGCAATGCTGACATCCCCGCTAACCTTTCTGATTTCAGATGTTCATCATGATAAGCCTCCGCTTGACACTTCTGCAATTCATCAAATAAGTTGGGTAGGAGTTCAGTTCGTAGCGAAATAACTTTTATTGTTCCACTCCTTTCTTGACGACTGAGCGCATCTGCCACCACATTCGCCTTTCCCGGGTGATAAAGGATTTCACAGTCGTAATCATTCAGCAATTCCAACCATCTCCTTTGTCTCATATTTAGTTCCTTATGATCAAAGAGGTGTTGAAGGCTCTTGTGATCAGTATAAATCTGACATTTGGAACCATACAGATAATGTCTCCAAATCTTTAATGTGAAGATGACTGCAGCAAGCTTCATATCCTGCGTAGGATACTGCCGTTCATGATCCTTCAGTTGGCGAGAAGCATAAGCTATAACTTTTCCGCGCTGCATAAGCACACAACCCAATCCCAGTTTAGATGCATCACTGTAAACGACAAAGTCTTCAGAACCTTCAGGTAGTGATAGAATCGGCGCGCTGCACAATTTCTCTTTCAATATTCGGAATGCCTCGTCCTGTTCTGCTTTCCATTCAAACTTCAAATTCTTTCGGGTCAGCTTAGTCAAAGGCGTTGCGATACGAGAGAAGTCTTTTATGAATTTCCGATAGTAGCCGGCTAAACCCATAAAACTACGTACTTCTGTTGCTGTCTTCGGTTGTTCCCACTTTTCAACTGCTTCTACTTTCATCGGATCGACTTGTATACCTTTCTCAGAAACCACGTGCCCCAGAAATTGTACTTTCCGTAGCCAGAATTCACATTTAGAAAATTTCGCATACAACTTTTCCTTCTTCAGCAGCTCTAGTATCAAACGAAGGTGCTGTGCGTGCTCTTCCTTGGATCGAGAATAGATAAGGATATCATCGATAAATACAATTACAAATTTATCGAGATACGGCTTACATACCCGATTCATTAAATCCATAAAGGCAGCTGGAGCGTTCGTCAATCCAAATGGCATTACTAAAAATTCATGATGACCATACCTCGTTTGAAAAACAGCCTTTAAAACGTCTTCTTCTTTAACTTTCAACTGGTGATAACCGGACCTTAGGTCAATCTTGGAGAAATAGCAAGCTCCAACTAACTGATCAAAGAGATCATCAATTCGGGGTAGCGGATACTTGTTCTTTATCGTGCGCTTATTCAATTCTCGGTAGTCAATACACATTCTCATCGACCCATCTTTCTTTTTCACAAATAACACTGGTGCTCCCCACGGCGAAGAACTAGGTCTGATGAAGCCTTTATCGGATAGGTCTTGTAGTTGTGCCATCATTTCTTTCATCTCTGGAGGTGCCAAACGATACGGTGCACGGGCTACAGGAGTGGCTCCAGGAATCAGGTCTATACCGAACTCTACTTGTCTAACAGGCGGAAGACTGTTCAAGTCTTCAGGGAATACTTCAGGGAATTCACTAACGATAGGAATATCTTCCATCCTATTCTTTTCCGGCTTAATATCTATCACGTATGCCAAGTAACTCTGACAACCCTTATTAACACACCTACGTGCTTTTAATATTGATATAAGACAAGACCGATGATGCCTGCGATCACCATAAATCACTATTGGTCCCCTCCCAGGTAATACAACATTTATTAACTTCTTATCACCTACTATATTAGCCTGATTCTCGGCTAACCAGTCCATTCCCACTACTACGTCAAACTCTATCAGAGTTATAGGAAACAATCGTATAGGCACTCCACACCCCTCTATACTAATCACACAACTATCAAACACTTCACTAACCGACACTTGATTATCATTTGCAGTATCTACTAATAGAACATGTTCTAACATTTTAGGTTTCAAACACAGGCAAGCAGCAAATGCAGGAGACACAAACGATCGGTTTGCACCGGAATCAAATAACACCTTAGCACGTGTAGAGTTTATCAAAAATGTACCTGTGACTACATCCGGAGTTTCCTCCGCTTCTTTCTCAGTCATTTGAAATGCGCGACCCCTGGTTACTGGCGGTTCCAGTCTCGGTACTACTGGTTTAACAATCACTAGCCTGCCCGATGACCCACCTTGCTGTATCCTTCCCCGTGGACAGTTTGACTGAAGATGATCCGGAGAATTGCATAAGAAACATAACCGCGTTACCTTACAATCCTTAATAACGTGTCCAATCTTCCCACACTTATAACATGCTCGTAAATCACCTTGGCAGTTTCCTTGGTGGACACGGTTGCACTTCTGACATGGTCTTTCCGCTGGTCGAAACGGCGGACGGTTATCATACCTCTGAAATCGGGACCTCTTCGGATCATATTGTGGTCCTTCCCACTTTCTCTTCCCGATACTTTTATCGCCCACATCTCTTCTAATATCTCGTTCAACATTCTCCACGGCATTAACTGCAGCCGAGAAGGTATCGGGTCCTTTTGCAGTCACTAACCTTCTGACTTCTGAGTTCAACCCAAAGATAAACCTTTCTGTCTTCATCGCCTCCGTAGCAACATAGTATTCTGCAAATCGAGACTTTTCCAAAAAGCTAGTGGTATA
This sequence comes from Saussurea involucrata, assembly GCA_033807775.1. NCBI lineage: Eukaryota > Viridiplantae > Streptophyta > Magnoliopsida > Asterales > Asteraceae > Saussurea > Saussurea involucrata. The sequence goes on from CM066316.1 coordinate 54,301,194, forward strand.
GTCTCGAATGGATAAGTTCCCTTGTTGCAAATTAATGAATTCTCCTTCCAGTTGTTTAACGGCTGCTTGGGGACAAAATTGTTCCCTGTAGGCTACCACAAATTCTTCCCAAGAGAGGGTAGAATAAACGTCAGATCCTTTAGAATGTATAAAAGATTCCCACCAACACAATGCATCTCCTTTTAACATAGCTGCCCCGCACAATACTCTATCTTCATCCGCACACTTGCTTGTTTTGAAAATGGCTTCAATTTCCTTCATCCATCTCATTGCTTTTACTGGATCCCGATCCCCTGAGTACGTAGAAGGTTTGCAACTAAGAAACATTTTGTAATCACATTTTCTCATTACCGGTAAGACCGTAGGGGTAATTGGCATCTCCTCTTCATGAGTAGGGTCTGGTCCTTCTGTTTCAGTATTATGAGTTTGGTTGAACATAGCTTGAATATTGTCTTGTAATCTTCCCATTTCTGCCATTAGATCAGCCCTGGTAATGAAATCCGTACTATTTTGTTGGGTTCTGCCTCCGGCTCGACCTCCAGCTCTACCTCTAGTTCTACCCCCGACTCTGCCCCCCGTTCTGCCTCCCCTATCCCCGGTTCCTACTGACGGATTAGTTCTGTTTGGATTTCTTCCTCCTCCTCGATTCGAATTTCTTGTACCGTTGGCCATTCTGTGGATTTAAACAGGGTTAATATACACATAAGCATATACCCCATATAACAAGGTAATCCAGTTCAGACATGTACCTGTAAGATCACAATTACACTGGCCAGGTGTAGTATGAAATTACCTTACATGATGTTCCTTCTACCTTTTATACTTAGTATCCCGTGGTTCTACAATAATAGGGACATCCTACTTCACATGCAGTTTAAGTCTAGGTACAGATACTAATACCTAAATCCCTTAAACTAAGGCTCTGATACCATTTGTAACGACCCCATATCCCAAGTACACAACATATCACACAATATAACATAAATAGATATAACAAACGAACTTCACATTACATGTACGGTCCAGTAGTCTCTTACAATTGAAAGAAAACCATATGTTACCCAAATACTGTACTATTTACATGCATAACATTTAACGTTGCAATACAACTGCTAAACAAGTCAAAAGCTTCATCTTAAAGTCCTTCTCTCTAGCCATCCACCGGTTACTCTACTTACTTGCCCTTACTTGATCCACCATCTGGAATACATATTTTTAAAACAAAATGAGGGTTAGACCTGATGGTCTAAGTGAGAAACCCCTGTTAGTTTAAAAACCATTTATATAAACTTTAATCATATAAATCACGCAACTCAATCATATACATCCAAATAAACTCACATATATAATGCTTCCCCTTTTCATTCCTTCTGGCCATTTTAGTGGTAGCAAGCCAACTAATAATATACAACGCTGCACAACATCTACAGCCAAACAACGCTATACAGGTTCTATAGCCAATCACACCGATCTTAAACCCGGCCAACGTATTATAACACATTTATAATACACATGTAAATATAATATCTCACTATATTATAATTCACATACGAGCACATAATTATCAACAGTTTCACTCCCAACTCCACACATGTATGTATTCCAGTTAAAAGTGTTTTCAAAGCAAAACTCACCTGTTTTTGGTTATTTCACACGTTCGTAAGCTTCTTTCAAAACGATACTATCCCTTACCACGATTCCACGGAATCTGAAACAAGTTAAGATACAAAAATTGCTTTACTAACCAAATACGTAAAGCCTAACGATTTCCCATCCTCAACTGTTCCATTACACACTGTATTTAACTCACTACCGGGACTACACAGGGTACCGGGACTTATACAGTACCGGGACTCTTAGTACCGGGAGTTCCTATATCGGAAGTTCATAATATCGGAACTCTCCACTACCGGAAGTCTGTTATACCGGGAGTCAACTCTACCGGGAATTCACACTACCGGGATTCCACACTACCGGGAGTCCATATTACCGGAACTCCACCGAAAGTAGATTATACCGGGATTTCACCGGGAGTTGATTATACCGGGCTTTCACCGGGAGTCCTCAAGAACACAGTCGGTTCTATCTACCCAGAAATCGATTGGAATCCATTCAAGACGTGAAATTAGATACTCTAAACCGAAAGATATCTTCTATTCATAATTACAAACACAATATGTAAAGGACTTACCTCCAAATTACTTCTTAACCCGATCAATTGAAGCCCTACTCGTACGGTTTCCTCTTTCGCTTTCTTTCGCCTTCAGAACTCCCGCACACATACACACTCTTTCTATAACTGGATAAAGATACACCTGATAGCCTAAGGTGTATATCAAAAATCAATTTGTACCTTCTAGACCTTCAACTTCTCATTAATGACCCAAACACCCTTAACTTATATTTTACCCCAAACTTACCCTGAACATCATAAATTATTGTTAAATTATCTAACGGACTTACCCTGGGTATTACACATCATAAACAACATACTCACACCAAACCACCTAAACAGGTATCCATCGGTCTCCCCGATAACACACGATAACCGTGCACGTATCCCTCGGTCTCCCCGAGTTCCTACGTCACTCGTGTACATAATCCTCGGTCTCCCCGAGTTTTTACATGATACCCAAGGTCCATACTAGACACGACACTATCTAGTACTACGCAACAAGTAAGACCACTAGCACACACGAGCTACATCAATGTACATATAATCATAGTTCTACGAAGTGAGTGAACTTACCTTGAAAGCGTTGCAGAAATTCCCAACTGACCACACAAGCTTGCCAACTCCAAAATCACTTCTCGTCACCTAAAGAAGTGCTACAAAGTGTCAACGCGAAGCCCCAACCCTCAAATATAATCATAAGATTAAACGAGGGATATTTCATCTTTTCGGCCTAAACTGCAGGTCTGTTCGGGACCTGCTTAGCCCTCCCTAGACCCACTAATCCCGGAATTAAATCCCACAAACAGGAGTAGTGAGGATGGTCCCCGTCCCCGCCCCCTTCAAAGTCCCTAATAACATCCCCGATCCCCGTTAAGAGGTCCCCGAACCCGACCCGAAACGTTCGGTTTTCACCGTCGGTTTCGGTTTTTTTTGTCATCCGTAAGCACAGTGCATAACTAGATGGCCAATAAGAGAACGTTAAAAGGTGTTAAGTTTTTATCGCTGGAAAAAAACAAATAGTTTGATTAGCTTAACCTCTCATATATTAAGACATGAATGGTAAAATAGTAGGGTTTTCCGAAAAAACAAAGCACACATTTGTCTTTGTCTTTCTAATTAAATTTGGTGTTAAATGATATAATTTACTCAAAACTAATTGTTTCCAGTTATGCTATATAAATCTAATATAGTCGAAAAAAATGTACTACAGCTAGAAAATTTGATTTTCTCAAAAGAAACAGTCAACAAGGATGGAATAACTTGGTAATCATTGACAAATATGATCGAGGTCCATTTGTTCCAAAGAGGTATAAGTAGAACAACATCACGTTCAATACAAGAAAAAGGTGCAAGTGCAACACGACATTTGTAACGGGGTAAAAGCTCTAAAGATGCAATATAAGACTTGCATTAACAAAATTATCATATCTCTTACTGATCGAACATACTATACGCGTTCTAACGGTTTTCCTACGATTTTATACGATTATTCTAAGATCGAGACGTAAGGCTGGCAGATTCGGACCTGCTGCAAAAACGGTCCTTTTGCACCTAGCTAGAGGCCTAACCAGGTTTTCTCTAAAATATGAAAAATGTGCCCGACACAGAATGTGAGCCGTGGGCACCAGTTTCGCCTCAAACCGAGCTACGACGGAAATGTTATGAACGAAACAAAACAGTGACAGATTTAGCCATTTTACATAAAATGATAACTTTTACTATCGGCTTAGAGTTTACGCGTTTAAGGTTTACGAACTAGGGTTTTAAGGTTAGGGTTTTAGGTAGCCAAGGCTGGACTAATCCCAGCACCACCCACTGCCACCTCCGGCAGTGGTGGTCGGCGGCGGCGGCAGCCACCACCGGCGGTGGCAGCCACCACCGGCGGTGGTGGTGGTTTAAAGGAAAACTCCGGCGAGGCAAGGAAAACGGGTCAACCAACCCATCTCGAGCCACCCACCCCTACACCCGCACTAACCACAGCGACCCCACCACCACAGCCACCGAGCTGGTGGTGCACGGCGACAGCACGCCGTCGGCAGCCATGGCTGCGGCGGCGGCGGTGGTTTCTTGGTGGATTAACGGCGACGAAAAGAAAACGAGAAGAAAAGGGAAAACCTTACCTCTCGATAAAAAAACGCAGCAGCAACACGATAACTCGTCGGCTCCTTCTCCCTCTCTCCCTCTCTCGCTGCTTCTCCCTCTCGCCGGCAGCCGTTAGCGGCGACGATGATGGTGGTTTTTGGGGGTGTTCGACGATGGCAGCAAGAAAGGAGGATGAGGCTAGGGTTTGCGATGGTTTTGTTGATTGGAACACAAAAACGAGATAAATGGGAAGGGGGTCGGTTCTATGGGCCGATCCCCATGCAAGCCCCATGCCAAAAAATTTACTTTTAGTCCCTAGGTTTTGAAGTAATTTCATTTTTTTCCAATTAAATTAGGATTTTACCACTTAATCGATTATAACCAAATTAGTTCATTTTTGGTCCTAGCCGCCTAATCCCGTTAATAAATTTATTTAGAGAAACATATAAAATAATTAAATAAAATACATACCGGAACACGGGCTTTACAACTCTCCCCCGCTTGAATTAGACTTCGTCCTCGAAGTCTACGTCCGCAAATAGCTCCGGATAGTTCTCCCGCATCTCACCCTCGGGCTCCCAAGTCCACTCGAAACCCTTTCGGTGCTGCCACTAGACTTTCACCAAGCCAATTGTCTTGTTACGCAAGATCTTCGTCTTCCTCTCGATAATGGCAATCGGCTTCTCCACGTAATTAAGCCTTTCATCAATCTGAATGTCCTCAAGAGGAATCACTGCAGACTCATCCACTACACACTTCCACAATTGAGAAACATGGAAGGTGTTGTGAATCAAGCTCAGCTCGTCCGGTAACTCTAAGCGATAAGCTACTTTGCCCACTCGAGCAATGACCTTGTAAGGTCTAATGTAACGGGGCCCTAACTTTCCCCGCTTGCGAAACCGGATCACTCCTTTCCAGGGTGACACCTTCAGAAGAACATAATCCCCGACCTGAAATTCCAAATCCGATCGTCTCTTGTCGGCATAGCTCTTCTGCCGGCTTTGTGCAGCAACTAATCGATCCCGGACCATCTGAATCATCTCAGTCGTCTTCAACACAACATCGGTGCTCCCCAATACTCGATGACCAACCTCGCCCCAGCAAATGGGCGTCCTGTACTTCCTACCATATAACACCTCGTACGGTTCGCTGCCGATACTGGAATGATAGCTGTTGTTGTAGGAGAACTCAGCTAAAGGAAGATACTGGTCCCAACTACCCCCAAAATCAATAACACATGCCCGAAGCATATCCTCGAGTGTCTGAATAGTACGCTTACTCTGCCCGTCGGTCTGAGGATGAAAAGCCGTGCTAAAATGCAATCGTGTACCCATCTCACCCTGAAACTTCTCCCAAAACTGGGAGGTAAAACGAGTATCCCGATCAGAGACAATTGAAACTGGCACCCCGTGCCTGGTCACAATCTCCCTGATGAAAATCTCCGCGAGCTTCTCCGCCGAGGAGCTTTCCCTGATGGCCAAAAAGTGAGCGCTCTTAGTCAGACGATCAACAATTACCCATATAGCATCATTCCCTCGCGGAGTCCTGGGAAGTTTAGTGATGAAATCCATCGTGATCTGCTCCCATTTCCATACCGGAATCTCTAAAGGTTGCAGTTTCCCATGCGGTCGTTGGTGCTCCGCCTTGACTTTTCGACAAGTCAAGCATTCTTCTACATACTTGGCGACATCCCGCTTCATGCAGGGCCACCAATAATCCTCCCACAGGTCACGGTACATCTTCGTAGCTCCAGGATGTCTAGAAAACTTGGACTTATGCGCCTCGTCCATCAAAATCTGCATGTTCCCACCAGTGAAGGGAACCCAAACTCGACCATACCGCGTCAATAGACCTCGACCGTCCCGGGCAAAATTCGGAATTTCACCCGAAACCCTCTCACGTTTGGCATTCCCGTCCAAAATCGCCACTTCTTGAGCTTTACCTATTGACTCAAGGAGAGGTGCAACCACTGTCAACCGCCGACACAAACCCCGAAGTGGCTCACCAACCGGATGTCGACTAAGTGCGTCTGCAACAACATTCGCTTTACCCGGGTGGTAAAGTATCTCACAATCATAGTCTTTGACCACATCGAGCCACCTTCTCTGACGCATATTGAGATTCTGCTGATCCATCAGATATTTGAGGCTCTTATGGTCAGTGTAAACCGTACACTTGACACCATACAAGTAATGCCTCCAAATCTTGAGAACAAACACCACTGCTCCCAACTCTAGGTCATGAGTCGGGTAATTTGCCTCATGAGGTTTCAACTGCCTCGAAGCGTAGGCTATAACCTTACCGCGCTGCATAAGCACGGCACCCAATCCCTGGTGAGAAGCGTCACAATATACCACCAAATCCTCCATACCTTCGGGCAAAGTCAATACCGGAGCCTCGCATAAACGTCTTCGTAGCTCCTCAAAAGCCCTCTGTTGCTCTTCTCCACAGCTAAAAGAAGCATATTTCTTCGTCAATCGGGTCATAGGCAACGCAATCTTGGAGAAATCTTGGATAAATCTCCGATAGTACCCTGCTAACCCTAGAAAACTTCGTACCTCGGTGGGAGTTTTCGGCACTTCCCACCGCATCACTGCTGAAATCTTGGCCGGATCGACCATAATACCATTCTGATTCACGACATGTCCTAGGAATTGGACCTCTCATAACCAGAACTCACACTTGGAGAACTTAGCATAAAACTTCTCCCGCCTCAAAACATCCAAAACTTCTCGTAAATGTATCTCGTGCTCTTCCTTCGTCTTCGAATATACGAGAATATCGTCAATGAACACAATCACCGACCGATCCAGCATCGGGCTACACACCCTGTTCATAAGGTCCATGAACGCTGTTGGTGCATTGGTGAGCCCGAAAGGCATCACCACAAACTCGTAATGGCCATAACGTGCACGAAAGGCCGTCTTCTCCGTATCCTCACTCCTCACCCGCATTTGATGATACCCCGATCTCAAATCAACCTTAGAGAACCACGAGGCTCCCTGAAGTTGGTCGAACAAGTCATCGATCCTTGGCAGAGGATAACGGTTCTTCACCGTAAGCTTATTCAACTCACGGTAGTCTATACACATCTGTTGGGACCCGTCCTTCTTTTTCACAAACAGAATCGGGGCCCCCCACGGTGAACAACTCGGCTTGATGAACTCCTTTTCGAGAAGTTCCTGCAACTGAGTATACAACTCCTTCATTTCCGGTGGAGCCAGGCGATAAGGTGCTTTAGCCACCGTAGCAGCACCCGGAACCAAGTCAATGCGGAACTCCACCTGTCGCTCGGGAGTCCCCACGGTAACTCATCGGGAAATAAGTCAGCAAACTCCCGTACAACTGGCACATCTTCCGCAGTCTTCTTCTCTTCGTCGATGCGCGTGTCAATCACATACGCCAAAAATCCCTGACCACTGTGCTGCAGTACCTCCGAGCCCTCGCAGCCGAACATATCGCTGAGGTCCGCTAGGGCGAGTCTCCCTGAACTAACAGTTCTCCCCCGCTTGGGGTTCGAACTTGCACTTGTTTGTGACGACAAACAATCTCCGCATCATACGCATCCATCCAATCCATGCCCACAATTACACACAGTTCACGCATCGCAATCGGAATCAAGTCGATGGGAAACCTCACACCCGAGATTTCCAAAGTGCATCCCCGATACACATCCGTAACCATCAAGGTCCTATCATCAGCAACCTCGACTACCAGAGGACAACCTAACCGTCTTACAACTCGGCCCAAACTCTCACTAAAAGTGCGAGACACGAACGAATGAGTAGTCCCGCTATCAAACATCACTACCGCAGGCACCGAGTTAACTAGGAATGTACCTAACATACAAATTAAACAACATATAAATACGTACAACAGTTAAACAAACTAAGAGGGATAAGTGATGAATTGTACCTGTCACCACCTTAGGCGTAGCATGTGCCTCGTCCACCTTCAGCTGGTGAACTCTACCTCGGACCGCCTCAGTCCCCGGCTGACCCACTCGACCGTCAGTGATACGTAATGGGGCATTCGGAGGATCCCTCTGTGCCCCACTCCCATCAGCTACCCTCGCGTTCGGACAATTGGCCTTCACGTTGCCCGTCTGCTTGCAGTTAAAGCAGACCATCAACGGTACTCTACAATCTCGACTGAAATGACCGGCCTGCCTACACATGACGCATTTATCATCTCTTTTCCCACCAGCATCTCTGGGCTTAAACCCAACGCTCCTTTGACTCGAGCGCGAGTACGCGAACTTCGACTTCTTTGGTACTGCCGATATTGGCGTCACAGCCTGTGCCGCCTTCTTCTTCTTCGCTTGTGTTTCTAACTCCAGTTCCCGTCTCCGGGCAGCCTCCATCATTGCAGTAAGTGAAGCATACGGCGCAATGCTCACGAACTCCCTAATCTCGGTACGTAACATGTCCTTGTACCGAGACAACTTCATGTCTCCCGAAGCAGCATACTGAGGACAGAACAGCGCCATCTCTGTGAACTTCCGGTTCATCTCTTTCACAGTCTCCGTCGTCAGAGTGAGTTCTAGGAACTCCTTGGCAATCCGCTCCATCTCCACTGGAGGCACGTACTCCGCACGAAATCGTGTGACGAACTCCTCCCAGGTCAAGGTAGTACGCTCAGCAAGCGTCAACGCAGTAGCGCACCAATCCTTTACTCCATCACGTAGCAGGTTCACCGCGAAACGAACCTTCAAATTATCTGGGCAGCCACTGGTCAGGAACGCGCATTCCATGTCTGATATCCACCGCATGCTGAACTCAGGCGGAGAACAAGCAGAGAGATCCCGATACTGAAACTCTCGAGTACGCAGCTGTCCACCCGCCGGTGGTGGAATCGCCGCAATGCGCTCCTCCATCAGAACTACCACCTCGTCGCGGATGGCAGTGATAATCTCGGGGATCGCCTCCCCGATCGCATGTGCCACCTCGGCAGCAATCATCTCCCGGATCTGCTCCGCAGTGATCCTGGCACCAGTCTCTGGCTCGGCAGTGTTGTTTCTCCTAGTAATGGCCATTTCCGGGTAGAAATTACAATGAGTTATTAGTACATAATAACTCACACTAACAACGCTCACGCTCAACTCCTTGGATTCCTCGTGACTTTCCCCGACTCGAGCATTGATCCTGTGCATCCGGTAGTAGGAGCTCTACTACTACCATCCACACCTATCATCGCTCGTTCCGAGTCCCATCCCTAAGTGCCCAAGTAGTTTCTCGCCGATAACTATACCCATATGCCCACACCAGCATATGTACACACTCTTCCTAGCTCCCTAAGAATTCCACCCCAAAACACTACCCTTGCTACAACGAAATCCCTACTGACCATGACGAGTTGCCTCGCGAATACCCCGTCACATGCAGCGTGAAACAAATAGACATTCGAATACATGATTCTATCCTAGAACGGTTGGATTCAAACAAGAGCTGCGCAATAGAACTAAATCAAATATTCTAAGGCTATGCGCTTCTTACTGCATACAGCCTATAGGGCATTCACTTAACAACCTACCATGACTAGCATAAATTCCTACTAGCAAGCAATGAACATGCAGTACAGTGTAAATAGCACAAGCAATCTAGCATGCATACTCCTATGATCTAGAAAGCAATAAATACACTAAGTACTGTACCTTTTCCCTTGGCTCCGGGTGACTGTACACACTGCGCCCTCGATCTTCGTTTCTCAAACGCATTTTCCTTTCTTTTATTTTCCAAAAACTTTAAAGGAAATTTTATAGCCGCAAACTTGAGATCAAACACACCGAGATGTGTTTGATTCACTCAAGCTGTGCTCTGATACCAAGTTGTAACGTCCCAAAAATCACAGTAAATTTAAACTTTTAAAATAATACTTTAATTCAATAAAATACCATTAAATATCCAAATAACCGTTTCGTTGCAAACTCAATTAATAAACAATATCATTAAATTAAACAGCGGAAATAAATTATTCTTAAACATAATATCTCAAACTCATAATTGTGAAAAGTCCTTCGCACGCGCCAGTGTGTACCGTCACGCCTTTGAGCCACTCGTACCTGAAACCACGATTTATAGGGAAGGGGTAAGCACAAAGCTTAGTGAATTCAATAGCACGCACAACTATAATCATACAACACTACCCCTAAAGCAGGTAGATACACATAGCCAAGCATGCAAGTTTAAGAACACATCATTAACAACATACTCACACCAAACCACCTAAACAGGTATCCATCGGTCTCCCCGATAACACACGATAACCGTGCACGTATCCCTCGGTCTCCCCGAGTTCCTACGTCACTCGTGTACATAATCCTCAGTCTCCCCGAGTCCTCGGTCTCCCCGAGTTTTTACACGATACCCAAGGTCCATACTAGACACGACACTATCTAGTACTACGCAACAAGTAAGACCACTAGCACACACGAGCTACAGCAATGTACATATAATCATAGTTCTACGTAGTGAGTGAACTCACCTCGAAAGCGTTGCAGAAATTCCCAACTGACTACACAAGCTTGCCAACTCCAAAATCAATTCTCGTCACCTAAAGAAGTGCTACAAAGTGTCAACGCGAAGCCCCAACCCTCAAATATAAACATAAGATTAAACGAGGGATATTTCATCTTTTCGGCCTAAACTGCAGGTCTGTTCGGGACCTGCTTAGCCCTCCCTAGACCCACTAATCCCGGAATTAAATCCCACAAACAGGAGGGTCTAGGTCTTAGCTTTCCAGGGACATAATATACGCGTTCTAACGATTTTCCTACGATTTTATACGATTATTCTAAGATCGAGACGTAAGGCTGGCAGATTCGGACCTGCTGCAAAAACGGTCCTTTTGGACCTAGCTGGAGACTTAACCAGGTTTTTGCTAAAATACGAAAAATGTGCCCAACACAGAATGTGAGCCGTTGGCACCAGTTTCGCATCAAACCGGGCTACGACGGAAAAGTTATGAATGAAACAAAACAGTGATAGATTTAGCCATTTTACATAAAATGATAACTTTTACTATCGGCTTAGAGTTTACGCGTTTAAGGTTTACGAACTAGGGTTTTAAGGTTAGGGTTTTAGGTAGCCAAGGCTGGACTAATCCCAGCACCACCCACTGCCACCTCCGGCAGTGGTGGTCGGCGGCGGCGGCAGCCACCACCGGCGGTGGTGGTGGTTTAAAGGAAAACTCCGGCGAGGCAAGGAAAACGGGTCAACCAACCCATCTAGAGCCACCCACCCCTACACCCGCACTAACCACAGCGACCCCACCACCACAGCCTACGAGCTGGTGGTGCACGGCGGCAGCACGCCGTCGGCAGCCATGGCTGAGGCGGCGGCGGTGGTTTCTTGGTGGATTAACGGCGACGAAAAGAAAACGAGAAGAAAAGGGAAAACCATACCTCTCGATAAAAAAACGCAGCAGCAACACGATAACTCGTCAGCTCCTTCTCCCTCTCTCGCTCTCTCGCTGCTTCTCCCTCTCGCCGGCATCCGTTAGCGGCGACGATGATGGTGGTTTTTGGGGGTGTTCGACGATGGCAGCAAGAAAGGAGGATGAGGCTAGGGTTTGCGATGTTTTGTTGATTGGAACACTAAAACGAGATAAATGAGAAGGGGTCGGTTCTATGGGCCGATCCCCATGCAAGCCCCATGCCAAAAATTTTACTTTTAGTCCCTAGGTTTTGAAGTAATTTCATTTTTTTTCCAATTAAATTAGGATTTTACCACTTAATCGATTATAACCAAATTAGTTCATTTTTGGTCCTAGCCGCCTAATCCCGTTAATAAATTCATTTAGAGAAACATATAAAATAATTAAATAAAATACATATCGGAACACGGGCTTTACATTTACAACTTTATTCTCCTACTTCTGTATGTAATCTACCATAAATCTGAAAGGTTTTGTTAAACCGTACTACCACATGATATAGGCAACGGAAGCATATTTAAAATTGAATCATCCATGGCAATACTAACAAACAACTTATAAAGATGCATACGTTCTAGATGATTAACTACAATAGAAAGAATCAAGAACACTTACTTGTTTCTTGTGATTGTCGAAAACACAAAGATGAATTAAACCTTGTTCTTGCTTCTTGGATGTCAATGATCAATAGTGTGAATCCCTCTAGTGGCTCACACTTAAGAACACCAAACCAACAATCAAGATTGAAGCTTTAACCCCAAACCCTTGGAAAGGTTTACGATTTGGGGAAGGAGGAGAGGGGAGGCTACGACCTTGTGTGAGAGAGAGAGAGAGATCACACCAAAATCCTCTTAGGGTTTGATCCCTAGCATCTTATTTATAACCTCTCTCTTTACATGTAGCCCCCTTGAACAGATAAGCTTGATAAAAACTATTTTAATAAGTTATCCAATAAAATCATCTCAAACCGTTTGTAAAAACGCTTCTGCACTTACTCTGTTTTTAACTGTTTGAGGTTGATATATCATTGTTGAGTCAAAAGTGGGATCAACAGTTGGTATCAGAGCGAACTTTGATTTTTAATATCAAAGGATCCACTTTGCAATGATCTCAACTCATTTTGGTAGATTTACGACTTGATTTTGACCTTTATTCATCAGTTTCAAAACAACCCCTGTTTTTTCTGTTTTTTCCGACCAATTCGACTCTAACAAATTAATAGACTCTGTTTCCTTGGTAAAATTATTCCATTCAGTGATTTGTTCAAGTCTTTGAAAGTCTAAACTCATTCTCCAAATCAATCCCATCATCTGAAGACTTTTTCTTCATACTCTATTTTCTGTTTCACGTAAAATTACTCAAAAATGGTGAATGCAGCAAACTATTTTACTGCCAGTTCTCTAACCAAACCACCAACACTACTTAGAGATGAGTATCGTCAATGGAAAATTCGTATGATTCACTTTTTCGAAGGTGTTGTGTTAGTCTCAGATCCGTGCAACAAATATGAAATCAAATAGATAAACTGTAAGAACAATGATTTCAACTGGTCATCCCTGTATTATGCTTTCAAAGAGAGAATTACAATCAAAGAGTAAGAAAGCAAATGAGACAACTCGCTTGTTTTTTCCAAGCTAGAATACAATATATATGATGGGCCTGTGGTTAACAAGCCCACGGCCCGTTCACTAAACAGACTCAAAATTAAACAAATACATTTAGACCCTTGAACTTGAAATCAACCAAATCATTGCCCTAACAATCTCCCCCTTGGATTTGAAGTTCGAGTTCGCGCCAGTTCTCCACGTATCTTTTACGGAGTGCGAAATGAATCTCGAACAATCTGATGGCGCGACGAAAGTTGATACGATCTTCAATCATTTCCAAAGCGTTCCGAGCAGTGGTTTTATTCGGATTCGGAACATAAGATACCTTTGGATTTTCGGACTCGTGCTGAATGATGTTTCGAAGAGCATCTCTAACCTTGAGGAGCGTGCCGTCGCTGAACCTGTCAACCTGACTGAACCTCATAAACTTTTTCTCTTTCTGTTCGTTGAGGTAGATGATCCCAAATTATGGTTCTAGAAGCATAGCGTTCTCGGGATACATATTCAACTCAGGTGCATTCAGATTCGGCTTAATCAGATTTACCTTCTTTGCTCTATTCTCGATTGCCATTTGGAAGTCCGAAAGGTATGACATCATTATGGTTCGGACAAGGAATCGACGAACAGCTTCGAGCGCCTTTGTAACTTTAAGCGGTCGGATGGTTCTTTTACGAAGATCTTTCAGAATAGCCAGGAAGTCGAACGGGCGGAGGTTCTGGAAGTCGGCTTCAGAGAATTTCCATTCGTTCCCATCTTCACGTCGGACAATGAACACTGGGTAGACGATCTTCATGATGCGTCTTGAATAGATACTAATTACCTCTGTGATCCGAAGTTTGGTTCTGACTTGGCTGACTGGTAGACACCGCTGCATTGCACTAATATATCGCCGTTGGTATTTGAGGTTAAAGTTGTAAATACCAAGGCAGAAGGTCGGCTCGATTGGGCGAAGCTTGTGGACGAACAGCTTTTTCATTGATTCCTCCAGGTGAGGGATGAGTACCGTGATCTTCTCCCACCGAATTTGATGCTGAGGAGGGGGAGGAAGATCAGAAGCTGTCGTTTGTAGGGGAGTTGTCGGAATATTGGCAGAAGTAGGCTCAGGTCTTGTTGAAGTTCTGGTGGGTTGAGCATAGTGAACGGGAGAAGTACAATATAAATTTTGCAGTAGGAACTGATCATAATCGATGTAGTCGTCTTCATCAGTTGGGAAGACCAAATTTACCTGGAGATTTACGGCACTGGCGGCTTTTTCGTACCATGCATCTTCGGTCTCCGGGTTGGCTTCACAGTCTGGATCGATCATATCCAGTAGAGGTCTTTCTGATGAATCGAGGTCGATCAGTTCCTGTGTTGAACCCTCGGGCTTTTCAACCATCGAGGCTTCATCATCTGATATATCCATATCAATCACCATTTCTGCTAAAGGTAACTCGGCTTCAGGATTTGTTCCGGTTGTAGTAGCCGTAGTTGAAGGTTCCGGTTGAACCACAGTTGTAGTTTCAGCAGTGAGGATCTGGGCGGTCTCGGCTAGGCGTTGTCGTTTCTCCCCATCACGGTGATCAGGATCATCCTGGTCATCGTGCTTACGTTTCAGACCGCTTGCTTGACTCTTACAGGTTTCTTCGAGCGAGCGGACCCTCTCAGACAGTGTGGTGAGCGCTTGGTTGTAGTCCTTGAGGGTTGAGTTAATGGCGTCTAAACAGGTGATGATGGATGATGAAGGAGCAGTGACCTGGGATTTCAGAATGGAGATCAGGTCTGCTTCTGTTGAGGCGTTGGTTTTGGATTCTTGGAGCAGTTGGGCCAGTAGCATCGTCTTTAAGGTTTCCACCGAATAGATAGATTGTGTAGGTGCCGTTGGAGGTGTAGGTGCGGTTTCCGTATCGACTAGATGCCCTTTACCTTTGATTAAGCGTTTGAGTTGATCGGCGACGTGCTTCTCCATAGCCTCGCGGACAGCCTTAAGGGTGCTGTCCAGGGACCCTTTTGACACAAAGTCGGGTAAAGTCACTCCGGGATCACTTAGATTTCCCGTTGAGGCATCTACCGCAGAGGTAGAGCCACCTACATTCAAAGTTGGTGTGATGATAGCTGTGGTAGGATTTCCCTCCGATCCTTGTGCTCCACCTAGAGGTGAAGACACTACGGTGGTTCCGGTCGAGTCACGAAGATTCTCGACTTGGTGTTGCTCCTACTATGTCTTAGCCAAAGGATTTTCAATAGAAAATGGCTCTAGACTCGATTGTGCATGCAAAGAAGTCGTGACCGGGGGTTGCTGGTCGCTTGTTTCAACACCAGCACTCTCCGAGTGAGAAGCCGGTGGAAGTTGTGCTATATCCCCGTGATGTACTGAAACATCCGTCTTTTGAGAGACGGTTGAGTGGATGAGGGGGTCGTGCAATTTCTCCGCTGGGTTCACGGAGTCTTCTTTAATACCCCGTCCCAATAAATGAGACGGGATAGCAGATGTGGCTGCCCGAATGTCACTCAGTTCGGTTCGCACTTGAGCCTCGTTATCTTTACGGCTCGATATTTCTTGGTTCGCTTTCGACCTTAACTCCCTCCTTCTCACATGTTCTATGTCCCGGGGAAGGTCCCTCCGGCGTTGGCTGGACCATGGGATTCCCTAACTCTCGTCTATATGCTATCACAGGTAGGGCTTCAGGCATATGCAAAGCACTGATATTATCCTGCTCCTCCTCAAAACATACATGGGGATTGACTTGCTTCCCTTCAGAGTGAGAGTATTACTTACTTGGGAGTGATCAACACAAAAAACATTTAGACTTTTAAGAAAAAACAGGGTGAAGCTTCCACTCGGATTTTGTTGAGGTTGTTGATCCGCCATGGAATATCTGTAAAAGATCCAAAGTTAGTAAACAAGACAGATAAACAAGTTCCGGCGCGTACCTTTGCTGTAAATGGATCAATCTGAGACAGATTGAGGACTGGCAGTAGGAAAACAGGTGTCCGGACAACACACTGGAAGTGCAGAGCTTACCGGACAAACCCAACTATCCGGACAACGAAGGATTCCGGATGAATTGGATTTTTTCGGATAGGGACCCGGTCCGGAAACTCATCCGAACAGATTGGGTTTCCGGATACTTGTCCGGAAACTCTGGATTTAAAAAAAAAAACTTTTCATGTCCTTGTTGATTTTGCAGAAATAGGACTATGTGGATTTAAGAAACGAATCTTCTCTCGCTCCTCCTCAAATTGAGGGTGGGGATTACCTTGCTCTCCCTCGAATATTGCAAACTTGTGTAGTGGAGAGTCCGACACACATAAAAAACTTTTGAACGTTTAATGAAAAATAATGTGTCGCTCCCCCTCAACTGATGAACATCCAGTTGGATGCTCCCCCTCAGAATGTGCGCGTATTGTGAAATGCACACAACAAAAAAATTTCAGCATTTAAAAAATTATGTGTGACGCTCCCCCTCAATAGTAGAGTATACTTACCTGATGGCTGATCATGCTCCCCCTAAACACATGAGCAGTCGTGAAATTACAGGTATAGAAAAATCTCACGTCTTCTTAATGGGTTTCCTTGTAGATCGTGAGCAGCTCCCTCCTTCCGGTCATATGTGTGGAGCATCCAGTGTCTAAGAGTCACACATGACCGTCCTGCAAACCAAGTTTAGCAGACCTTGGGTACCCAGATTTGCCTGGGTCTGGGAGGGTTAGGTTTGGCACCTCGAGGAGGAACTTGCTTTGACTCAGACTTCCCCTTAGGTGCAGATTGTACACCGTTTGGAGTAACTGGTTTTGGCACATGTTGCCTCTTAGGTGTAGAATTTACACCTTTTGGAGGAACAGGTTTTGTAGCAGGTTGCCTCTTGGGTGCCGGTCTAACATCAGTAGAAGAAGCCCGTTTTGGAATGGGTTTGGTCTCCCGCTGTGGTTTAACCTCTGATTAGAAACCCCGTTGTTTATAGTATTTTCTTTTGTTATTACGGGGTTTGCGTTTGGGTGTCGAATTATACATGTGATATGACCCAAACCAATCATTGTTATGGATATCATCAAAGTCATTCCAACCACAACTAGAACAACACAATCGATCGTGCGATAATTGAATCAATTGCTGAATGGAGTAAATTTTCATCGGAAAATTAATATCTCTTTTAACAAAATTATTCCTATGATTCCATGCACAATCGTTTTTGTTCATTCTTGGGTAAAAGACAGTATTGAACGACTTTGATGCAGCACCCTCGACAGATTCCTTGGCTGGCCACTTTGGTTTTACTTGTTTGGCGCGACCGGTTTTATCCGAAACAACAGGGACAGTACGGTCAGTGACTTTTGAGGAAACATAAATCTTAGTGGTCGGTCGTTCGGTCTTTTGCTTCGGCTGTGATTGTTTTTGAGAATTTGAAGCATTTTTAAGAATCTTGATCACAGCCGGAGTCTTGGATTGAGAACAGTCGCCCTTTTGAAAATTGACCGGACGATTAACCACCGGAGACAAAAAGTCAGAATGACTTGGAAGAGGTTTGTCGAAAGGAACGACTCAAACTCTCTATCAGAATTACCTTCGGAGTTCATGTATTCTGAAAAATCTATCTCCGGAATTTCAGGACTTGGATGGGTCGAGGGAGGCGAGGAACACGTTGTGCTTGTGTGTTTTGAGGAATTTGGTGCGGAAGCGTTTGAAAAATCAGAGTTTAAATTCCTTTGAGCACATTCGTCTTGAGAGACGTTACTTTCTTGAGAAGATATATTTCCAATGAAGGCTTTGCACGAGGATGTGTCAGATGAGTTGGAAGAAAGATCAGGTGAATTCTGCTTTTGAGCTTGGAGAAGGTCAATCTGTTCTTGGAGTTGACCATTTCTCAGGTGCTCTTTCATCGTTTCTCTTGTCATTTCAGACAGTTTTGATGAGAGCGTATTGATTTCCTACTGAAAATTTTCCTTTTCCTCACTTGACACACCGTCGGTTTCCTCAGATTTGAGTTTCTCAATCTCAGAGATTAGCACTTTCTTTTCGTTTTGAAAAATAGACCTTTCTTTCTCAAACGACTCCTCCAACTCGACAATCTTTGCTTCCAAGATGAGAGGGGGAACATAGAGTTTAAACTCGTCCGTCTCATTCTTGGTTGTTGGTGCTTGGTCCTCATCCTTTTTGGAGGAATCCTTGGGCTCAGTGACCTTGTAGAGGTCGAAGTAGTCATTTGAGAGATACTTTTTGTTCTTTTTATAGGAATTATTCAAAGGTTCATAACAAAACGGAAGTTGTATTCCTCGTTTGTGTGCGCGCTTATATTCCTCGGTTTCCTCTTCCTTTTCAGGTTCAAGAGGACCAGTCCATTGGATTGCATATTCTGGAGACTTTTTATCTAATCCAAAACAAGCAAAATCATACAGAATAGATACATGCCATCTTCCCTTTTTCAAATAGTGTGGGTTATCATATCCGATTCCCCACTCTTTGTTAAAGTATGTGAACTCTTTAGGTTTATTCAGAAAGATGGTTTGATCAGTTTGACCTCTCTTGTGAAGTTTGGTTTCAAGATCAAGAATTTTAGCAACAAACTCCTTGTGCTGAATTTGAAGAACGGAACATTGATAAACAATTTCTGCTTTCTCATTCAGACACTGATCAAACTGAGACTAAAGTACAGATAACTTGGCCCTTAAGTCTTTAGGTGCTATTGAAAGACTTTTGCATTTTTCTTTTAAAATGGCATTTTCAGACTTGTATTTCTCAGTTATTTTCATTTGAACATTTAACTTTTCAGATAGTGATCTAATCTCAAGTAGTTGTTCATTATTGGTGGCCTTGTAGGAATCTATCCGTTCATCAAGAGGTGTCATTCGGTCAGAAAGTTCTAAATAGATAGGTTTACATACCTGACACAGCTTTGTCTTGTCTTCTTCAGCAGGAGACATCTTCAGTTGCACTGGAGTAATCGCCAGACGATTGTTCGATTCAAAGTGGAACAGTATCAACAATACTTAAATGTCCCCCTCCTGCGACTTAGCACGGGGGTACCGCTAAGTCCCGGATTATGTGTCCTGGTGGTTTCCGGATAAGGAATCCGGAAAACTGAGATACTTACCGGGTAGACAGAGTTTCCGGATGGAATTGATTACCGGAAACCTTGATTTGTCCGGATAAAATACTTTACCGGAAAGTTTAGGTTTCCGGAACAATTTACCCGGAAAGATTGAGAGTATAAAGACTTACCCGGAAAGAAGACTTACCCGGAAAACTTACCCGAAGAGATTGACGTACCCGGATAGAATACACGATTATCCGGAAACTTGGGAGTTGTCCGGAAACCGCGACTGCTGTGTCCGGAAACTGCGGCTGTGGGTTTCCAATCGATTGGGAATCGACTAGGGTTGCTCAAAAACGTTCCTGGATGATTAGAAATGCTACCAAACACAAAAACAACACTAACCCAATCGATTTTAAAGCAAAAACAACAAGTTTTGATGGTAAAATTTTGATTTTTAATGAAGAACACACTCAAAACGTTTGACTTTAATTTGCTTAATTAACCACTCAGATGATCGAATTAGGATGTGAAACTTTGCAGAATTGATAATAACAATAATACTAACACAACCCAATAAGCAAAATCGAACAATTTTGCCAGAATCAAGATTTTGATTTTTCAAGATGAACACAGACGTGAAAAGTCAAAAACTTACCAGAATTCAATATGAGCACTTTGAATCAATCTTGTGCGTCTGCTCTGATACCAGTTGTTAGTCTCAGATCCGTGCAACAAATATGAAATCAAATAGATAAACATTAAGAACAATGATTTCAACTGGTCATCCCTGTATTATGCTTTCAAAGAGTAAGAAAGCAAATGAGACAACTCGCTTGTTTTTTCCAAGATAGAATACAATATATATGATGGGCCCGTGGTTAACAAGCCCACGGCCCGTTCACTAAACAGACTCAAAATTTAACAAATACATTTAGACCCTTGAACTTTAAATCAACCAAATTATTGCCCTAACATGTTGACAAGGAACTAATCACTTATCTCCACAACCCTCCTTATGTCCCTATGGTTACTGTGCCCAGGGTACCTGCTACTGGAACCACACCACAGGTCCCTGAGTATGAAAAACCTAAAGATATCGACAAATGGTCCCCACAAGATTGGAAGAAGTATGAATGTGCTAAGAAAACCAAAACACTTTTAATGATGGCCATACCCAACGACCTGTTTCAGTCTCTAGATGCATGTGAAACTGCCTGTGATTTATGGAGAGAGAGCTGGAAAAACAACTCGAAGGTGGAGCAAAAACCCAGAAAAATCGAAGGGCTCGGTGAGCAAATGAGTATTATGCCTTCAAAGCTCTGCCGTCAGAAACTCTGCAGAACACTTATGACAGGTTCAACTCCTTGATAAACAGGTGCAAGAAGTTTGGGATCCACAGAACCTCTGAGGAAAATAATGTCATGTTCCTCAAAAGCCTGAATGATGAGTGGCTTCAAGTATCCATGTCTCTGCAAACAAATCAATATTTGGATACTTGGACCCTCTCTGACCTCTATGGCACCTTGGCTGCACAAGAAAGCCAAATAGCCCAGACGAAAGCCTAGATGGGTGGACCTCTGGCACTTATCGGCAAGGCTATAGAGGTGCAGGAAAAGCCCAAAAAGGAGAAGGCTCTGGAGGAGAAGAAGGAGAAGATGAAGAAGGTTCTGGTGGTTGACAGTGAGGAAGAGGATCTGGTGGATGAGGAAGAGGCAAAGATGGCCTCGATAGCTAAATCTCTAGCTTTGCTGACTAAAGAGTTTGGGAACAGAGGTTACGGGAAGAAGGTATGAGTGAGATGGGAGAGATGATCATGGTGGCAAGTATTAGAATCATGGGCCACTACAAGGGTATGAGCAGAGGAACTAAGGGAGAGAAGATTCGCATGAGAGAGCTTATTAACAGAAGGGAAGTGGAGATCACCAACAGAGGCAGAACGACAGAGCTGGCAATGCACCACATATCTCAGGGTGCTTCAACTATGGCAAGCCATGCCATTATGCAGCTGACTGCAGAAGCAAACCCAACAGGCCCCAGAGAGACTCTGCCTTTTACAAAAAGAAGGCAGAGTACTACGCTCAAAAGTCATTGATGGTTGAACAGGAAAACTGGGTGTCCGATAAATCCTCTGACGAGGAAGAGAAGAAAAATGCCTTATACTGTGGGATGGCAGAAGTCAGCAGCTCCGAATCTGATAGTGAGGTATCCTCTTCTAACTCACCCTCCAATGACTCAGAAGCTAATCTGCTTAAACTAACAGAAGATTACCTTGAACTTGAAAAGACTTGTGTTGATGTTTAGAAAAAGCTTGCCTTCTATGAGACAGAAGCCAGACTTCTCACTGAGGATAAGGCAAAAATAACTTTAGAAAAGGAAGATCTTGAAAGTAATTGGCATAAAGAGCTAAAACCTTTATAAGAAAAAAATTCAGATCTTGACTCTGCCTTGAAAGCCAATACAAAAGAGCTTATGAACAATGAGAGTGACAGTCTTAACTTACTTGCCCTTAAAAACTTTTCTCAAAAGGAAAGAGAAGTTCTTCACCAAGATCTACTCGACAGAGATCTTTTAATTAAAAAATACCAAGACGCACATAGGGTATATGAAAAGGTAAATACCCAAATAGGAAGAAGGGGAATTGGCTTCTGTGATTTGGATCCTTATACAGGAACCAAAAGAGACAAGTCTCTGTCTTCTCTATTCTGTGTTGGAGATACTCGAAAACCAGACTTTCCAAACTTAATCTCTGTAAGCAAAAGGCAAAAAACCTCTGGGGAACCTTACAAGAGGAAACCTCTGAAGATGATCAATGTGTGGTATCAAAAGAGACTCCAAACCAAAGAAATATCTGAAAACTCAGGATCATATAGGAATCTTCAAGTTTTATGACCCAGAGACTCAGACTCGGGTTTCTTTTATATGCACTATAGATTCTGAAAAGGAGCTATCTGCAGAGGCACCTGAATTTGTGCCCGTTTCTACGGAAGAAAATTTGCAACATATTTCTGAAAAAGAGTTAAGGGAAATTGGGAAAAACAACTTCTATGAAAATATTGATACTCTCTCTGTCAAACAAGATCTCTATGATGAAATCTCGGTGAACACTTCTAAAGTTTTAGAAGATATTCCCAAAACCAAGGAAGAAAGTGAGTATGACACATGCACAGAAAGTCCAGCCTCTGACGACAGAGATTCTTGTGGTCCATCCTCTGTATACGAGGATGACTCAACCTCTGTCGAATCTGAGACTGACTCTGATGACTCAGAGATAGTTCCTTGTGAATCAGAGGGATTTAAGCTTCCCTCTGGCATTCTTAACAGAACTATTCCTCCAAAGGAGAAATTCACAAGAGTTCCTATCTGCCCAGACTTTCTGGATATGTGTATACAAACAAAAACTTCTCTTGAACTTGAGAAAATCAAAGAACAAAAAGAAAAGTCCTCTCAAAATTCAAAAGCTTCAAAACCTATTAGGCCATTTCAAGAAAAACTAACTTGGCAACAAAAGGGAAAATGGGTTGAAAATAACAAGTCTTTTTCTTCTGTGACAGTGAAATCAGCAGGGTTCACCACAGAGGATGGGTACAACAGAAGGCTACTCCAAAGTGAGATTTTTTAAAAATTAAATCTAGCCTAGATAGGTCTTTTGTAATAGAAAGTCTGATACTATGAGAGATTGTAAACATAAAGCCTCTGTACCTATGTTCGATGTTTTCAATAAAAATTTTAAGCAAATTTCTTCACATGTCGATTACTGTCATTGATTTGAACTCATGTATCAACTGAATCAACACTTCTCCGGTCCTCACTGTTTCCTCTCTAAACCCAAAGCAAAAAATGCAAAATTCAAGGGTAAGAAGAAACAAAATGGTTCTTCAAAAGAAGTTAAAGTCAAACCAAAGGATGCTATGGCAACCTTAAAGCCCCCTAACAAAACTGGACCCATTTGGAAATGGGTACCTAAATCTCTCTAATTATGTTGCAGAAGCAGTATGTGCCCATTTGGTACCTAGACTCCGGGTGCTCAAGGCACATGACTGGTGACAGAGGTTTGCTATCCTCGTACAAAGACAAACTTGGAGGAGGATCAGTAACCTTTGGGGATAACAAAAAACGGTACATCAGAGGCTATGAAGTCTTCAAGAAAGAAGATATAACTGTGTGCAAAGTTGCATATGTGGATGGCCTCAAGCACAATCTTTTAAGTGTAAGCCAACTCTGCGACACAGTTTTGATGTAAAGTTCAAAAGAACCTATTGCTCTCTGCTAGGGGAAGACACAGAAGTAGAACTTCTGTGAGCCGGAAGTAGAGGTGATCTGTACCTTATGAACTTCAAGGCCAAGAACAAAGATGACAAGCTCTGTCTTGTCATATGCAAGAACGAAGAGGCATGGTTGTGGCACAACAGGTTCTGCCATCTAAACTTCCACACCCTCGATAAACTTGTTAAGCTTGATCTGGTGAAAGGTTTGCCTAATGTTAAATTTAATAAGGATCATTTATGCTCTACCTGTGAAATGGGAAAACTCAAAAGAGCTTTCCATAAAGGCAAATTTGATGTGTCTTGCACTAGGCATCTGTACATGCTTCATGTCGACCTCTGTGGTCCCATTGCTACACAGAGCCTAGGTGGCAAGAAATATATGCTAGTGTTGGTCGACGAATTCTCAAGATATACATGGGTAGAATTTGTCCGAAAGAAGTCAGATGTTCCAAACATCTTGATTAATCTAATAAAAAGAATCCAGGTTCTTTATGAGTGCAGGGTACAAAATCTAAGAAGCGACAATGGAACAGAATTCAAAAACTATGTCATTGAAGCTTACCTTACAGAAGATGGATTCTCACAAAACTTCTCTGCCGCACGCACCCCACAACAAAATGGCATGGTAGAACGCAAAAATTGCACGCTTGTGGAGGCTACAAGAACCATGCTCAAATCTTCAAGATTGCCCTTATCATTCTGGCCAGATGTTGTTTCAACTGCATGCTTTACCCATAATCGATCAACAGTGGTGAAAAGACACATCAAGTCACCTTACCATTTGATTAACCAGAGGAACCCAAATATCAAGTTCTTTCATGTATTTGGATGCAAATGCTTTGTACTCAACGACATAGAGACTCAAGGGAAGTTTGATGTTAAGGCAGATGAAGGCAAATTCATCGGGTACTCTGCCACTTCTAAGGCCTACAGAGTTTATGTTCTGCGGACCCGATCAATCGTGGAAATCATTAATGTTTCTTTTGACGACTCTTTCCAAAATACTTATGAGCAAATCAGTTTAGAACTCGGGCTGAACAAAGAAACCTCTGGCGTTTCCAAATCAAGAGAAGCATAGCTAAACCTTCTATTTGAAGAAATGTTCAATGATGATGTTGATCCCTCTACTGGAGTTCTCAGAGCCTCTGGAGAATCATCCTCTGCCGGCCAGACTAATTCAGGTATATCTCTTACTGGTCCCTCAAATTCATGACCCTCTTCCATTAATTGTGAAGATACAAGTGTCGAGGGGGAGCAAGCAGAGGATAATGTGAACAAGGACTTCACAACAGAGGCACTGGAAATTCCAACACCTATAACAACAAAGGAATTAACACCAGAGGAGAATGAGGACTCTGTCTCAACAACTTTAGAGGATTTAGTATCAACCCTTATTGACATACCTCCTCAAGCTGAAACTCCTTGTACAAGCACATAAGTACCATCAACAACAGAAGTTGCACTAAAACCATCGTGTGCAACAACAAAAGTTCAACTTGATGATGCAAATGACCATCTCCCAAGGATGTCCAAGTAGACAAAGAATCATACTCAGAGCCAAATAATTGGCAGTCCTTCTAACAACGTTAAGACGAGATCAGCCACTGCTAGATTTTGTGTCTTCACAAATTTTATCAGTGTGATCGAACCTAAAAGAGTTTCTGAAGCCCTAGAAGATCCAAATTGGGTGGAAGCAATGCAAGAAGAGCATCTCCAATTTGATAGAAACAAAGTATGGACCCTTGTTCCTCTGCCAATAGGGAAAATTGCAATAGGGACTAAATGGGTCTTCGGAAACAAGAAGGATGAGGATGGAGTGGTCATCAAAAACAAGGCAAGACTAGTGGCTAAGGGATATTGTCAGGCATAAGGAATTGACTACGATGAGACCTTTGCCCATGTAGCACGACTCGAAGCAATAAGAATCTTCTTATCCTTCGCAGCCCACAAAGGTTTTAAGGTATTTCAAATGGACGTCAAATCTGCCTTTCTAAACGGACAAATTCAAGAAGAAGTTTATGTCCAACAACCACTAGGGTTCGAAAGTGCTAAATACCCAAACCATGTTTACTATCTAGACAAGGCTCTGCATGGACTGAAACAGGCCCCAAAAGCATGGTATGAGCGATTTTCAACCTTTCTCCTTGATAATGAATTCGAAAGAGGTACTACCCATACAACTTTGTTCTATAAAAGAGAAGGTGATGAGATTTTACTTGTTCAAATATATGTGGACGACATTATCTTTGGCTCTACTAATGCAAAATATGGCACTGATTTTGAAACACTCATGCCGAGTGAGTTTGAGATGAGTATGATGGGAGAATTAAACTTCTTCCTAGGACTCCAAGTCAAACAGTCATCAGAGGGAATCTTTATAAATCAATCAAAATATGTCTCTAACATACTTTTAAAATTCAAACTCTCTGATTCCTCTGCTATGAAGACCCCCATGGCCACTGGATCTAAATTACATTCAGATCTAGAAGGAAAATCTGTCGAGTGCAAGCTCTAAAGAGGCATGATCGGGTCTCTTCTATACTTAATTGATAGTAGGCCAGATATAAAGTATGCCACATGTCTCTGTGAAAGGTATCAAGCTAACCCTAAAGAATTCCACCTATTTGTTGTCAAGATAATCTTTAGATCCCTTAAGGGAACCAAGAATCTTGGTCTCTGGTATCCAAAGAACTCTAGCTTTGATCTTATGGCTTATACAGATTCAGATTACGGAGGATGCAAGCTAGACAGGAAAAGTACCTCTGGGAGTTGACAAAACCTAGATGGTAAATTGGTAAGTGGGACATCTAAAAAGCAGAAATGCGTGTCAACATCTACAGCAGAGGCAGAATACGTTGCTGCTGCTAGTTGTTGTTCACAAGTTATGTGGATGATGTCACACCCCGCTAAAGCGGAAGTACGGGATGTCACAGCTCAAGGTTTCATTGCGTAAGGTAGAAGACAACACACAATCATCATAGCTAAAAAAAGTTTATAAAAATACATCTTGTTCCAAAATACAGATTGTCCAAAAACATAAATTGACATGATAAAGAAGATCGTGCTGGATGTAGCTACTAGTGGTGCCTTCTAAAGTCCCAACCTCACTTGATATTTCCTGAAAAGCATGTAAATGAGAGGGTCAACTATTGAATAGTTGGTGAGTTCACAGGTTTTCAGTATGCATAACAGTTTTAATGCATGTTTGTAAATCCGCACAGTGGATTGAGTATTCGGTTGTAGTTTTAAAGCATCTTTGTAAATCCGCATAGTGGATTGAGAATTTAGTTGTCAACATGCGCAAGGTATATTATTGTATGCAAAATGTTAAAGCCATGAGCCCACTACCCAAACCTCCTGACTGCCCGCCCCAACGACACATATTCCTCACAAACATGATAAAGAAGACGGTAATTAGGCACTCGCGAGGTGAGTGGGGAGTCAACGAAATAACGTTATCCAAAATATACCAACGGCTCGCACAATGAGCTAATGGGTAATGTAAAGTTGAACCGGGGACTTAAAATTAATGTGAAACTTAGAATCAACTAACATAAGCATACATACCATAGCGCATAAAAATTTGTAGCAATATGAAGCATTTTGAGTAAACAGTACAACCGATGCGTAATAAAATCGTAACATGATTTTCACCCCAAAATGTATAAAAGTAGTAAAAAGGGGTTGTGAAAACTCACGTTGATAAGTGAAGATGTTTCCGAGATGCTCACGAGTGCACTTGTAATATGATCCTACTCCAATCCTACGAATCGTAAGAGTCACTAGTAAGATTCAAGCTTGATTCTAAGGGTTTAGTGAAACCTACTTATCCACAATGTCATAAAATGCCTTATGTAGAACTTTGTTTAAGGTTCATATTTTTGTGATGGTCTAAAATATTTTGCATGTCTTTATTACTCAATAAAAGTCATAGATTTATAACAAAATAAGTTAAAAGTTGATTTTTAACAATACTTGGAAATTTACTTTTCTGTCCAGAATCTTTGTGTCACTTTCAGTTCGTTTTTAGCTATTTTCCGAGGCTTTTCTGGACAAGAGATTTTTACTCAAGCTGACACTAGGTGTTAGGAAACCTTTGACATATAAACCATAATTTTTGAAGGTAGATAAGTCCATCAAATAATTTTTATAGTGCAGCTACTACAGAAAACATAGCTGTTTGCACACTGTTTTTGTGACGTCTGTTTTAAGGTCAAATTCTTTGCGTTTTTGGGTGAAACCACTTGGGTTCAAATCTTAACACATAAACATAAATTCCAGCAGAAATTTCACCTCATTTGGTTAAATATTGAAAGAGTTATAGCCATTTAAAGAGAGAGGTAGAAATCTGACAGATTGCTGTCAAAATATAGCTTTTAAGAAAATGCAACTAACTTTATGTTTTGCCATTTTTTTATTCCTTTTGTGTGGAATCCGATTTGACACTTCCCCAAACAAATATTTTCAGATGAATATTTATTTTTAAACCTCTAGAACTATATGCATGTATATTTAATAAAGGTATTTTTCAAAAATCCCCAAAAATGGTTTTCTTGCTCTCTTTTTGAAGATTTCTTGAGTAGTCAAACCAAAAACTTGTTTTTGCTATATAAAATAACAAGTTTTAAGCACATGCATGGAGATTAAAACAAGTTTTTAGTGTAATGTAAAGTTTTTCATAAAACTTATTAGAGATTAAGAGGTTGGTTTTGATGAAGAACACATGCATGCTTGTAAGAACTTTCAAAAGTTCCTTCTTTGATCTTAACAAAGGTTTGATCATGGATTCATCCCCTTTTTAATAACATGCAAGATGTTATGGTGATGAATCTACAAACATTAAGATTTCAAAGATGTTTCTAGCAAGACAAAGTAAAACTAGAGTAGAAGAAGAAGAAGACTTAAAGAAAATGAAAGAATATTTAACAAAAGGATGTGCAGGCTTTGCTCTACATATGAGATTACCTTAGGAACACTTCAATACTTGATCTTTCTTGAGTTTAGGGGCTGGAGTTGAAGCTCAAATTGAGAGAGAATAGAGAAGTTTTTAGAGAGAAAATGAGAGACAGTTTTAGAGAGAAGCTAGAGAGAAAGTGTGAGATGATGAAATGAGTTTGTGATTTAGTAAAATGAGAGAGAGATGGAGATATGGGGAAGGGGGTGGCCGGTCTTGGGAGAGGGGAGAAAGAGAGAGGGGAGTGTAATAATTGTTAATTTCATGTTGGTCCAATCAAAATTTTATTTGACATTTTTTTTAATTTGAATTTGTTAATTATTTAAACTAGTTTATATTATCAATAATACTTGTTTTATTTGCAAGTATTTATTTTTGCATAGTTCATATATATACACATATATATATATATTTAGGGTATTTGAATTGACATTTTATGAGATTTATGGATAACTCACTTATTTAGGCAAATGCTAGGCAAAATCTCAAATTTTCCTAACAATACTGTTTTCACTGCTAAATTCGACTGTGTTGAATACAATGTGAATAACTGGAACGTTCAGTACAAAATTTCTGATGTTTATCATACACCAGTATCATATTGTTTGAAGAGTAATACAACCCGAACACTTAAGGTACATAAATTGAAAATGACAAGTAAAGAAAATGTTTTCCAAAAGTTCCTCCCAACATGCAACCAAACTATCCACCATCGCATCAGTACCATCCCAAGTATGCATCAATCAGAATCAAAAGCACCAACAACAATAATACAATACCCACAACCACACACGCCAACTCCGCCCTTATCGCCATTCTTCTAGCCATTCTTGCACCTTCTAAAGCCTGAGTCGAAACGTGGGACAATTGGTGTGTTAGTTCTACCAGCTCCGTCAGGACATGTCCTTGGTGAGTCACCCTCACCTGACAACCATGTAACTCGGCCGTCATTGCCCTTATGTGCTGATCTCTTGCCCAAGTCATACCGGACACTTGCCCGATTGGCACACCGGTGACCACACGTGGCGGCTCAGGTGTCTCCGGACGTGCCGATGCTAGTGTCACCCTTCGTGGTATTGGAACACTTTTTCTTGCCGTTTGCCTAACACGGGGCCCTCCAAGGTTTGGTTGAACAATTATGGGAGTTGGTCGTGGTAGTACCGAGGTCGGTGGCACTCTCGGTCCATCGTAAGGATCTCGCTCGCTCGACACTTCTTGCTCCGATTCAGTGTTCCTCCCGGATGCTCGATGGGTTGACTCGAGGTCGACCAGTGACATAGCCCGACTCGTCATTCGAGTAAGAAGAGTGAGAGTGGGATGATGATGATGACATAGTGAAACTGAGGCAAAAGTGTACTTAGTTACTAATCGCACAAGTGTAATGTCGATCCTATGCAATGCCTACGCACTATGCATGCTACTAGAGAGTGCAAGTAAAAATTGACGTACTCCTACTATAACTATTTCTAGTCTCGCATTAACGTTCCTTAATCGAACATAGGTGATCAAGCTATGTTTAATTAAAGTCCGTTAATACCATTCTAGACTTAGTTGTACTAGTAGTAGGTTCGGTTAATTTCATGTCAGTTTTGGATTTTGGTTATAGTTGGGTTTTTCCAATGAAAGACCGGTATTCTCTATAACCTACGGCTCTGATACCAACTCTGTCACACCCCGCTAAAGCGGAAGTACGAGAT